>OY992540.1:130353693-131817443 GCA_963921195.1 Pegoplata infirma | reverse complement strand
AAAATATGGCTCAAAATTTGGATGTCTTGTGTACATTATGAAACAAAAATTTTAATCTTAAAAATCCCGATGCTGATCAGCATCTGTGGACCAAAATCGCGTTTTTAATTTTTTTACTATTTTTTACATAACATACTCAACAGTTTGTCAACTTTTGAGACGAATTCGGTAAAAAAATAATTTTTGTCTTAAAAATTCGCATCTGTGGACCAAAACCGCGATTTCGGAATTTTTTATAAGCCGTAATCATTAATAAATTACGTTAAAAATTTAACGATGTCGTAAATGAAATCATAATAATCAATTTTTATTAAAATGCAAAACCCTCTATCTGATCATTTTCATTCATGTACTTAATATTTTTGAGAAACAAAACCCTCTATCTATCCTCTAAAACCCCCAATAGTGTAAAATTTTAAAAACAAATCATATGTGAGATTCAGTAGTTGATTTAAAAAAATATTGTAGAATATCGAATTTTAATTACTCTAATAATACGCGAAATAAACAGTTTTTTGGCTCTCCTGAAAAGTTGTGTTTTTTTAGATAGAGGGTTTTGAATATAGGCCCTCGATATATATTCATGATGCCCGATCGATTTTAAGACATTCTAGCGATGTCCGTCTGCCCGTCTGTCTGTCTGTCTGTGGAAAATGCTGTCACGGACAAAATATTGCACAGAGATGATTGAAACTTAACATATTTATTGGAAGTTCTCCCGAGAAGTTTAGTATTGCATTTGAGCGATATCGGTTCAGCGGTTCAAAAGTTATGAACGAAAATGTATGCACACCTCAAAAATTTCAGTACATTCAACATAACCTAAAAATACAAAATGCTTTAATTCGGCTTCTGGTTGACATATGTGAACATAATTGAACACCAAATGGTATTTAAACAAGTACGAACATATTTTTTGACAAAAAATAAAAAAATCGCGGATTTTTTTTACCAATTTTTTTTTCGCGGAAATTTTTTTTTTTATAAATTTTTTTTTTTTCAAAAGTAATTTCCTTTTAAATAAAGTTTTTTGCAATAATCTTTTTAAAATTATGGAGGGTATCACTGCATTCGGCAAGGCCGAATTTAACTTTTTTACTTGTTTATAAATAAAATTGGACTTAGCAAATTTGCAATGGTTAAAATGTTAAGCGCTTTTAAAAATGTAAAAATTTTGAAAAAGTACAACATTGCAATCTTATTTTAGTTTATTTTACTTATAAAAGATTTCATATAAACTGTTTCAGTCTTGCAAAAATGCAAAATGGCAACATTGCAACTTTATTTACGTGTCATTTTGTACTATTACTATTGAATAAATGCGAATCTTGCAACAAATATTTTTTTTAAAAGTTGCAATGTTGCATTTTTGCAAGGGTAAACATTTTTGAGGTGAATACCATTAATTTTATTGTGTGTACTTGCTACACACTTTATACTTTCTACCCGTAGAAAGCAACAGCTGTTATTATTAGAAATACAAAAAAAAATAATGTAAATTCTATATTATTTGTATGTATTTTAAAATACAATTTCTATTTTTGTTGTGATGTATATTTATATGTTAATATAAAATAACAATAAAATATGCCGGTATAATGTCAATTTTAGTGATAAAAAAAAATCGCGTTGTGATTACACATGTACGTTTAAATATTTGCGTCGATTGTCAAAAACAACAAATATTTTAAAATCTAGGTCTATCACTAACACGTGAACCTTTTTAATCAGTAAAATAAAAATAAAAAAAAAATTATGAAAGTACATTTTAAATTATGGTTGCATGAAAGATATTTGTGATTTTTTACCGCAGTAAACGAAAAACGTGTTTTGTTTTAATGCTAAAATTAAAAAAAAAAAATTAAGTAAGGAAGGCGTGGTTTTTTATTTGATCAGATCCCAGTGAAAAACATTTGTTAGATCTGGTCTCTTGAGATTTACGAGTAATTAGATCAATTGTATCTGATAATATACAATACGAAATTTTTCACCATTTTCGAGATCTAGTTAGCTCTGATTCGTAATTGTATCTGATCAAATCACGATATTAAGGGCAAATCTCGTATTAAATAGATCTAATCAGATATACAATTATTATAATTATATCCAAACAGAATGTATATCTTAATCAGATTGCATTGCAAATGAAAGGTCTTTGGAATACCTATCTAAGTGTGCAAAGAACGTGTCCAAAAATTCACTACTTTTCGTCATATTGAGTAAAAATTTTAGGACATTTTTGTTAATAAGTAAAAAATAATCGTGTCTTTTTGGCACGTTGTTAGCACCATGAGATGGGGGTTTTAAATACCTTTAATCTGATACTAAATATGTCAATGTTAATTTTTATTGAATAGGCGTAAATCGTAAAAAAATTGTTAAAATGAGTTTGGACCGCTAAAAAAACGTCTCCAATTAATTTTTGATCTGACCAACATATCCAAATTTCATGAAGATCGTAGGGTGGCACTATGAATAAGTTAGGTTAGGTTGTAAGTTGCTGCTAATGTTTTATATCAGCACACATAAACTCTGAGGTCCATTGGTCCCGTACTAGTCCCTGTCGTTAAAACAATTTGAGTTTCTTTTAAAACATATCCAAATTTCATGAAGATCGTAGGGTGGCACTATGAATAAGTTAGGTTAGGTTGTAAGTTGCTGCTAATGTTTTATATCAGCACACATAAACTCTGAGGTCCATTGGTCCCGTACTAGTCCCTGTCGTTAAAACAATTTGAGTTTCTTTTAAAACTCCCTAAGTTATTGAGTTTTGACATTCGACAAATTAGAAAATAGAAACAAGTCTCTGATCAGAAAGGACCGGGCAATGGCAGATGAAGTATTCGATAGTTTCCAACTCCTCGCCATTCACGCAACTTCCGCAAAAGTCATTTGACTGCACATTAAACCGCTTTACGTCCTTCCCTAAAAGACAGTGTCCGGAAATTACAGCAACCACTGCCGAAATCTCCTCTTGGAAGCGATATCAGCTTACTTGTGCGCTTCTGAGAATGCTAAGTCTGTCTCTGATCAGAAAGTACCGGGCAATGCAGATGAAGTATTCGATAGTTTCTAACTCCTCCTCATTCACGCAACTTCCGCAAAAGTAATTTGACTGCACATTAAACCGCTTTGCGTGCTTCCCTTAAATACTGTCCGGAAATTACAGCAACCACTGTCGAAATCTCCTCTTGGAAGCGATATCAGCTTACTTGTGCGCTTCTGAGAATGATAAGTCTGTCTTGTTGTCTCACACGTCAATACATTTGCCCATCTATGATTAGTCTACGTCGCGGAACAAAGATGTAGATTTTGCTTGCATGTTTCTAAAGGCATACCAACACATTCATATTCTGTTGGAACCTGTAAGGTAGTTTTCAGTTTTGCAAGCTTATCGGCTTTGCAATTCCCTGGAATGTCTCTGTGCCCTGGGACCCATATGAGTTGTATGTCATACTCCTTGGCCATCTCATTTAAAGAAGTGCGGCAGTTAAGGACTTGACAGCGGCTTGATTGTTAGAATAGATGTTGAGTGCGGTTGTAGACAAGACATTGCAACTCAACCAGTCAGCCACTTCCTTTTTATTGCCAGCATCTCTGCTTGGTAAAAACTGCAATAATCTGGCAATCTTCGAGTCAGGCTCAATACAAGCTCTTGCGAATAGACTCCAAAGCCCGTTCGTACAGCCTCGATCTATTTGTGTAAAAATTTATGGAGGCTACACTACCCGAAATGCCCCTCATCTAACACTCCCTGGTATAGTGGTAAAGGCTCATAGAGAGAGCACAGTCTACAATTTGTGTTATTGCTATCTTCTTAAGATCGCGCTATGGTCACAATCGCTGCTACTCCATTGCAGTGTGCTATTGAGTTGAATTGCCGAAGTAGCCGCATACTGCCATTTTGTTTATTTTTCTGCCGAGTTTTTTTTTTTCTCAAAATTTATTTCTTTTCCATTTTGTAAACCCTCCAAACACATTTTGGGGGTATACTCACTTTCTCTGTGTAACGAATCAAAATATCGGTCGGGGATAGGTTAGGTTAGGTTGTAAGTGGCTGCTGACTTTTTACGTCAACACACGTAGACTCTGAGGTCCATTGTGATACCACGGGACCGTAATAGGTTTCCCTACTAGTCCCTGTCGTTAAACCAGTTTGAGCTTCTTATGAAACTCCATAGATGTTGAATTTTGACATCCGACAAATCAGAAAGATCGTACAGCTCCCTAGATCCCAGTGAAGCAAGTCTCTGACCAGAAAGTGCCGGGCAATGGCAAATAAAGTGTTCGATAGTTTCCAACTCCTCTTCATCCATGCAACTTCGGCAAAAGTCATTCGACGGCACATTTAACCGCTCTGCGTGCTTCCCTATAAGACAGTGTCCGGTAATTATAGAAACCACCGTCGAAATCTCTCTTCTTGGAAGCGATATCAGCTCACTTGTGCGCCCCTGATTAAGAGAAGGCCAAATCAGTCGTGTTGTCTCACACGTCCATCCATTTGCCCATCTTTGATTAGTCTCCGTCGCAGAACAAAGCCGTAGGTTTTGCTTGCAAGTTTCTAGAGGCATACCAACACATTCCAATTCTGTTGGAACCTGTAAGGTAGTTCCTAGTCTTGCAAGCTCATCGGCTTTGCAATTCCCTGGAATGTCTCTGTGCCCTGGGACCCATATGAGTAGTATGTTAAACTGCTTGGCCATCTCATTTAAAGACGTGCGGCAGTTAAGGGCAGATCTTGTTTTCAGAAACATTGAATCCAGGGACTTTACCGCGGCTTGACTGTCAGTATAGATGTTAACTGCGGTTGTAGACAAGACATTGCAGCTCAACCAGTCAGCCACTTCCTTTATTGCCAGCATCTCTGCCTGGTAAACACTGCAATGATCTGGCAATCTTCGAGCCAGGCTCAATCCAAGCTCTTCCGAATAGACTCCAAAGCCCACTTGTTCGTGCAGCCTCGATCCATCTGTGTAAAAATTTATGGTGGCTCCACTACCCGGAATGTCCCCAATCCAAGACTCCCTGGATGGTATCATAGTGGTAAAGTGGCGCTCAAAGAGGCTCAAAGAGGGAGCACAGTCCACATTTTGTGGTATTGTTATCTTCTTTAAGATCGCGCTATGGCCACAATCGCTGCTCCTCCATTGCAGCGTGCTATTAAGCAGAATTGCCGACGCAGCCGCATACTGCCTACCCAATATGTCCAATGGTATCAGGTGAAGGAGGATTTCTAATGCAGCCGTAGGTGTAGTACGAAGAGCACCAGTGATGCACATCGACGCCATTCTCTGTACCTTCGTGATAAAGACACAGTTCGCTTTTGTTTCTAAAGCAGGCCACCAGACAATGATTCCATACAGCAAAATTGGACGCACCACTGCCGTATAGATCCAATAAACGACTTGAGGGCTAAACCCCCATCGTTTTTCAATGGCCCTTTTACAGGAATATAAAGCAATCGTTGCTTTTCTCACCCGTTCCTCAATGTTACGCCTGAAATTCAACTTCCTATCTAGAAATACTCCAAGATACTTGGCTCCATCTGAGAAGGTGATTTCAGTGCCGTCCAGAGAAATAGGATCAAAAGCAGGAAACTTATTTTTCCTTGTAAACAAAACAAGCTCTGTTTTACTTGGATTAACTCCTAGACCACAGTCTCTTGCCCATTTAGAAAGATCTTTCAGAGAACCCTGAAGAATGTCCCTCAATGTTGGCAGATGCCAATCGGTCGGGGATATTTCGACAGACTTTCCGATGGCATGCGAGAAGGATCTGTTTCTCCAGCATGTGACTGTGTTTCTTAACCGGAAGTATCTTCGTCTCTCATGTAGATAAGACATCTGAAGGTAGCCCGTTATGGTTTTAGGGCTACATTTTAAAAATTCTGAAACTTCTTCCACTGCGTTTCGCTCACACTCGGTCGTTTTATAGGTGGCCAAGGTTTATTTGTGCTTACCCCAAATGGTGACGGCTAGCGACTTGAGACTTTTGTTTCTACTGCGCAATTTATTGCACGTTGCAGTGTCATGCGCCGAGGACGAATACAAACTGTCGAATGTTACCCCTAATATTTTGGAGATCATGGAGATATGCATTAAAATTACCGCATAGCCCAGCCATCGTGATGGTAATGATAGTTTCGAATATAGACACGGTGTTACAAATTTGAAAAAAACCAAAAATAGTTTTTAAAATTTTGGCGCAAAATTTTACTTTGCACAATATGAAATAATTCATAAATGTTATATGCGTTTTTTTGTTTTTCATTATGCATAGTAAATTAAAGTTATTACTGCAAATTCAACAATATTTTCACACACACGCGAACACATAAGTGTGTATTATTGTTATAATATTTAAAAAAAAGTATTAACTTTTTGTTGTTGTCAAAGTTTTATTAGGTTTCAATGAATTTTGTTAAGTGTGTACGAGTTTGATTGCTGCCGGCATCAAATGTATGTATTATTTATAATTAAAGTCATTAAAATAATATAATGCCTGTGAATATACGTACCACGTGGTCGGTCGGTCGACTTTATTTGTTTTGTATTGTTGTTATTATGATATTATTATTGGTCACAATAATAACAATATCATTTTACAGTTTATTTCTGTATTTATTTTTTGTACATATAATTTTCATATTATTTATATGAGTAAAAAAACTGTATGTTTTTATAGTATATTTTGTTGTTGCCTTTAATGTATTGTTACTATTGTTGTTGTTGTTGTTGGCTGCTGTTGTTTTTGTTATATTTGATTCAATGTCAATGTCATTTCCATTGGTAACCCAGTGATAATAATACAACAACAGCAGCAATAAAAACAAATCAACACAAAAACATATTAACAACAATGTGCCTTTTGCAACTTTTTTTTTTTTTTTTTTGTATACTTCTTCACTTTTGTCGTCTTTTCTTCTTTTATATATTTTTTTTTTGACATCATTGTCTAAAGACAAAAATATTTTTTTTACATGCTTTACAATAGGGTGGTCATAATTTTAATTTTCTGACGTTACCTTACGTCAAAGATTGAACTATATTTCAACAATGTGTAATACCATTTCATATTAAATTCCATCAGACGCCGAAATAAAGCATTTAGTATTTTTAGGTTATGTGGAATGTACTAAAATTTTCAAAGTGTGAGTTCATTTTCGTTCATAACTTTTCTTTTTCAAATAAAAAGATAAAGATATTAAAATTTTAAACATAGATTAACCTCCTGTTTAATATATCCGCTAGGACTGGGAGAATCGTACAGGCCGATCCCCTTGCTGTCACCAGTCGCGAAGACACTTGAGGTACTTCTCCTTCCCAGTCTCACACAGCATCTCCTAGCAGCAATACATCAGCAATACATATTGCAACAACAGCTTTAACTGTCATTACCACACAAATAAGCCCTCAGCAAAATTTTCTGTTCCAAATAATTGGTTTTAGAAAGCATCATATTACCCTGCAACCGATTTTACTTAACATTTCAGAATCAATGATTTTTGTTTAAAATTGTCCCGAAAGCAATGGTTTTTTAAGAACAAGTAATTTTTTGAAAAAAAAAATGTTTACCTAGAAATGCGAAGAAGGGAATACATTCGTGCTCATGTCTGGTAAATAATCGAATTGTACTTTTAAATTTCGCAAAATAATGTTCTTAAAAATTAAAAAAATTAATTTTAAGGAAACAAAAATCGATAAAAGGGGAACATTGGTACTTTTTCATAACTATTAAACTAAAAACCCTAGAATCTCAAAATTTGACATGTAGGTTCCTCCAGCAGAATTAACCAAAGTTACAAAGTAATACATCGACCGTTTTGTAGATCTGGCATCACCAAAGATAATTGGAAAATTCTGGCAATGCCAAACTAAAGTTCAAACGTAAAGCAAAGAGAGACAAAAAACAATCTGCATTCTCACTGTAAAACTGGTATCTTCCATCTCGCTCACATTTCGATTTGTGATAAAATTTCGTAAACAATACCATATGGTATTTGTTTACTACTTTTTCAAACGCCATTTGTTATCCTACTCTATGACTCTGGAATTAACATCCAAGAGAAGGACATATTCAGAAATTTTAAATGTTTAGGGTAAAAATGGGTGCGTTAGCAAATTAAATATTTTTTTATTACTTTGACTATTGCCACCCTAAAATTTATACAGATATTTTCATATACAACAAAAAGTTTCCCTAAGATATGTACAAAAGTGTACTTAAGTATGTGTCAGTCAGGTTTTTTGTTTGTTTTTTTTTATGTTTAAATATGCTTCTTTTTTTCACCGGCATCATCTGAATATAAAAATTTTCCTCCATGTGGGTTTGTACAGTTTTTACCCTCGTGTTTATGTTGTTTTTTTTCATTTTGTACTTTCAGTTGTATATTTGTATATAGCATTTAAACTTTTTCTGATAAGATACAAAATATACTTACTTGTTTGCAGAGCTTCGAAGAATGAAATCCTTTTCGAATGAATTCTCAAAAAAATCCATTCAATTTTCATAGTCAGTGAATGCATTCGATTTCATAAATCAACATTGAATGCAGTCCTTGGAATTCATTCGATTGAATGAACAAAAATGAATGCATTCGATTTCTTGTTCATTCGATTTAGAAAAATCCAATGCATCCGATTTTTTATCATTCCACTGCGAATGCAATCGATTTTTTAAATATATAGACCAAAACGGAGCCAAAATTTTTGTTCATAGTATCGCCTACTCTTTTTACATACGATGACCCTAATGGGCTCTAATTTTGAATCCAAAAAATTGGTGTTCCCGAAAATTTTAAAAATGCACATATTAATTGCCTAAAAAATGTGAAGAGTGTTAGCGATACTATGGACAAAAAATTGGCTCCGTTTTGCTCTATCTTGGTTAGTTTTTTTTAAGTTTTTTATGCAATGAATGAATAAGTTATTCGATTTTTCAAATTGAATGAAAAGAAAATCGATTGCATTCGCAAGTGAATGCATTCGATTTTTAAAAGTCGAATGAAAATAATCGAAAGCATTCGATTTTTGAAAGTCGAATGAAAAATAAAAAGAATACATTCGATATTTATAAATCGAATGAGTCTAAAGTGAATTCATTCAATTCGCTAAAATGTGATTGGGGAATGCATTCACTAAATTTTTACTCAGAATGACAAATCGAATTAAGGAATGAAATCCTTCGAAGCTCTGCTTGTTTGCCACTTACTATTTATATGACGGGTTTTTTGTTTTTGAGTAATGCGTATATTTATATTTATTTAATTTGACCGTGATATGAATATGAATCAAATTCAAAAAATTTTTTTTTGATTTAATTTTCTTTAATATTTATTATAGTGTCTAATCGATTAATTGTTGTTCGATTAATCTAACAATTATCGACGAATAATTGTTCGATTAATTAAGTATTGCTGATGTAGATTAAACGATTAATTGAAGAATTTATGGTGATTAATCAAACAACTCGAGAGAAGCATCAAATAACTCGAGAGAAAAATATTTTTGTAAAACATATGTTTCTTTTTCTATTAGAGTATACATATTCGATAAGAGTATTCTTCTAGCTCGAGGCCCAAAAATATTTCCATTTATGATATTGTCATAATAGATTATTTTTTAATTTATTGCTTTTAAACAGTTACTCATCTCATAGTATATCTGTATGGTTTTTTTTTGTTAATATGTGTAATATTAAAAAAATTTTAACCCAGCTAAAAATATAGTGTACAAACGCATGTACGGTCATATATGATAATTTATGTTAAGGATTGACCAATATATGATCGCATTTTATCATATGTTCTTCCATATATGGTCATATATTGAATAAGCGCCAATTTTAATATATTTTCCCATATGATCATATATGTTTCCGAATCAATCATGTGTGGTCAGATGTGTTCATATATGCTCATATACAATTCATTTTTAGCCGGGAAGTCAAAATCTTTGGAAATGATTGAATAAATCGATTAATTTTAACATTCGTTTAAATTCAAAAATGTTAATTTACGATTAATCGATTGTTTGAACAATTAAAAATCCGATTAATTAGGACACCCTAATATTTATTGAAGAATTTTAGATAGAAATTAAAAAAAAAAAATAATAATAAACCCACTTGGTGGTAGAGAGTTATATGTATATCGGCGAATTATCGATCGATGGAAATTTATCTAATACCCCTTAAAGTATACATACAGCTGCGGTCAAAAAAATAGCACCAGGATAAAACAAAATTTTCTTAGTTGGTTTTTTTTTTTTAACAATTTCAACTTATGCCACTGAAAACGTGTCATAAGATACTTACAAAAGTGTGAAACAATATTATGTAAGAAAAGGCTAATTTGGTTTTTTATTTTATTAAAAATTTTCAGAGTTTTTAAAAAAACTTCAAAAAGACTCAGTCAAAAAAATAGCACTACAGTACTTTTTGTATTAAAATTAAATTCTTAAATGTGAAAAACGAATGGATTATGAATTCAGTATTGTTTTGATATCTTTAAATATTAAAAAAAAAATTTTGTCGAGTGCTCATTGTTGACAATTACCTCTGTACAACGTTTTTGTACCGAATTCGCGAGATTTTGGGATCTTTAATTCGAAATTGAGTTCCAGATTTGCTGAACAGCCACCCAAAGAGCTTCATTACAAGTTGGTTGTATTCGAGACACTCTCTTTTCTATAGCTTTTCCATTAACTATCGATTTGGTCTAGATCTGGGGACTCACCAGGCCATTCCATCACGTTTACTTTATTGTCCAGACCCAATTTTTCACCAATTTCCCGACATGCTTTGAGTAATTGACGTGCTAAAAGATCTTAATTAGTGGCATTTGCTCAGAAACTTATGGTAACATTACTTTCTGGAGGATATAAACGTTAAGTGTATATCCACGGTTGATCTAGTCCAATATGTGAGGTCCAATATATGAACCCCACTCCGCAGTAGAAAAATATCCCCCACACCAAAAGCACCATTTTAAGTTATTTTTATTTCGAATTTTGGATTGAATTCCGCGTTATAGGGTCTTCTGACATAGGTATGTGATCCTATGTCTCAAACTAAAACAACAATAGATTCGTTTGTCCATAGAACATTGATCCACTTTTAAGCTGGTCATTCTGAGTCACTGTTAGCAAACTTCAAACGACTTGCAGCATGCTTAAGTGAGAGTAGGCGCACTTTTCCGAATCTACAAGCGTTAATGTTGTTGTTTCGTAATTTTTGACGAACATTTTCGCCATTTGCTGACCTTTTTAGCTCTGGAGCTGCCGTAGATGGGGCTTTCTTTCATTGTGTTTACAAACACCTATCCACTAATGGTGACAAACATAGCTTGTGACTAAGTTTTTCAAGCTCTAAAGTTAATTTTGTTGAATTTCCTATCATTTTATAATCGCATCCAACCAATTTTCCTATTTCAGAATATGGTTTATGTTCAGAAATCATATTTTTTACAAAAGCACGTTTTTGAGGAGTGTAATTCCTTCCACGACATATTTTTATGAAATTAAATGTCAAATTTTGTAATGAATTAAATTTTTTTATAAATAAAAACTATCTTTCTTTAATATTTAACACTTTTATTTAAATAATTAAAAAAAAGAACCGTCCACAATTTTTGGAAAAAGTAAAAACATTTAAGGGGTATATACTTACAAGGGAAGTATCTCAACCCTTATGAACCGATTTGCATGAAATGTAAAATATATATAAAGGAGACAATTCTAAGGTTGGGGTGTCTCGGCTTATTGGCCATTTTGGGAATTTAGGGGTTCAAAACATGGGTCAAAAAATGGCGAAAAAATCGTTTTTTGGATTTTTCAGCCATTTCTTTCTAAGAAACTATATGATGTTTACATATGAGAAGAAAGGGTTTTTTAATGTCTATCCAACGGTGGCATAACATTGTAAAAGTTTGGCTTCGTTAAATACTTTTTTCATGAAAATGTGTAAAGTTTGGGTGATATTTATATGAAGACATAGACCTACGATGTCCATATGAATATGAAATAATCTATATTAAATTTAAGTCGACACGTATTTTTTCTCTAGAGGATATTCCGGTTAGTTCGAGAGTTATCGAAATTTTCCCGGAGGTCCACATTGTTTCATAAGGGGACAACGAAATTTTGAAACACTGATATGGCCGATAAGCCGAGACACCCTAACCTAAAATTCGTCTCTTTTATATATATTTCAAGTTTCAGGAAAATCGGTTCATAAGGGTTGAGATACTTCCCTTGTTAGTATAAGAGTATTGCATATTTACTTTAAACGAATACGCACATATTTTGTTTTAATTGAATGAATAGAGATTTTATCATTGGTGCTATTTTTTTTGACCGGCACTGTATATTAAGGGTGGGATAGTGTTGTGTGAGATTTTAAGCAACAATATTTGGAAGCGCTAGAACCGCTCATTTTGTGAGGTTGGTAAAAAAAGTGTATGAGCCAAAAAATGGGGGAGGTCGGATAGGATCTAGGGGTCGCTCATCGGGGTCAAAGTTGGGCGTAGAGGGGAAAAAATCCACAAAAAGCCCCAAAACTCCCCTGGTTTTGCTCCTAGAGGGGTCAAATGTGAGACCGGCCCCCATTATTTTTTCCCCCTGAACACTTTTGCCAAACATACCTAAGCCCTATCTCCAATCCCTAAGGGGGGTCCCATACAAAGGTTCAATTTTTAAAAAATCTTGCTCCTACCGCTCTAGCTGTCCTAGAAGTCACCCTAGAGGAATCAAATGTATGACCGACCCCCAATATTTTTTCAACCCCAACATTTTCTTAGAACATACCTACCCCCTATCTTCAATCCTTAGGGTGGTCCCCATACATTTTTTTTTATTTTTTCTTAAATTGTCATATTAAATCAGCTCCTACCGGTCCAATGGTGCCTCCTAGAGGGGTCATTATCAAGACCAACCCCCATTAATTTTTAGCCCCCAATACTTCTTCTGAACATACCAATTCCATATCTCCAGTTCCTAAGGGGTCTCCCAAACAAAATGACATTTTTGTAAAACTTGCTCTCACCGCTCTAACTATCGCAGGGGTGACCCTAGAGAAGTTAAATGTGTGACCGACCCCCAATATTTTTTCAGCCCCAACATTTTCCCCAAACAAACCTACCCTCTATTTTAAAGCCTTAAGGGTGTCCCCACACATTTATTTTATTTTTTAATTTTTTTTTATAAAATCTGCGCCTACCGCCTCCATTCTGCCTTTTAGGAACGGTAAATGCAGACTGACCCCCATTAATTTTTGCCCCCTACATTTTTTCTGAACATACCTACGCCGTATTTGTAGGGGTGCTCCCCTGGGGAAAACTAAATTAGTAATGTATGTAGAGAAGTCAAATGTATGACCTGCCCATATATTTTTTTAGCCAAAACATTTTCTTCAAACATACCTACCCTCTATCTTCAAGGTGTTACCCCACAATTTTTTTTATTTATTTTATCGAGAAATCCGAGGTCTTTAATTTGTAATTTAATAGTAACTTTTGTTAAGCGTAAAAAAAATATTTTTTTTTAACTTGAAAATAATAAAAAATGATAAATAATATAACTATAAATCAAATTAATTTATTTTTATCGTATGATGGATATTGTTTCCGATTTTCGGCCACGACCTGAAGCAAAACTATTTTTTCCTCCTCGTTACGACACAACACGTTGTTATAGTCTTCTATTAATTTTACGCCTCTTTCGGCAGCGTCGTTGACAACATGTAATTTACGTAATATTTGCAGCGCTCGCTGGTAGTCCTGACGATTTTCCCAAGTATTTGGATCGGAAGCAATGAAATTTGTTGTTATTCCGAAGCGTGCAAAAAATTTTGGAGTCTCAGGTGTGACGTAGTGGCTTAAATCAGTTTTCATGAGTTCTTGATTCACTTGTTTCGATGCCATGTTAATTCTTTTCACACCTTCGAATCCAACAACATGTACTGGAGGATTACAATCCTTGATGCCACTGTCGCCGCTATCCTCTGAGGCATCTTCTTCCCCGATATCATCGTCTTCTTCTTCCTCGCTGTTTTCGTTAGACGATTCGTCCATCTCATCGTCAGATAACTCTTCCTCCAATTCCTCTTTCTCTTCTTCAAATAAACGAATTGCATTCGACATTTTTCGTTTTATTTCACAAGAGATATTCGGATCAAATAGTGCGAGAGCAACAGCTTCGCCACTGAGATACCAGAGATGTCCACAGAATCTTTGAACAATCGTTGCGACAGAATCTTATCAATTGAAGCATAATTGGCAATCGCTTTCAAAAAATTCAAATCATTATTTGGAGCTTCTATTGCTTTGGTAGCGCTAAACCAAGCTTTTACGTAAATTGTTATGATGAAAACGGTCACATCAAGAAGTGCCTTTAATTCTTTTTTGGCCAAACCGATATATTTTCGGAACAAAAAAATTTTTAGGCAATATATGCCTTTTGCCATCCATCGAGCATGACTGATGGATCCTGGTGGGCTAAAATGCTTATTAGGAATATTTTCGACAAGGTATAATAAAACAATTTCAAGAAACTCCTTGTAGTCGTCTCTGGGTTGCTTTTCTTTTATTTGAGCCCAACAAAACAACTTGATGTCAGTTTGGACTTGAGCTGGTATGTTGCCTGCCACTTCCTTCCACCAAGACTGTACGGTTTGTCTTATATATTTTCCCACTGCTCTTTAAAACGCGCAAACATTAGCACACCTGGTCCAGACGTTTTGCCGAATTTGGTTTCAAACACTTAGTTTTCCCCAGGGGAGCACCCCTACAAAATGTAAATACGGCGTAGGTATGTTCAGAAAAAATGTAGGGGGCAAAAAAAAATTAATGGGGGTCAGTCTGCATTTCCCGTCCCTAAAAGGCACAGTGGGAGAGGTAGGCGCAAATTTTATAAAAAAAAAAATAAAAAAAAAAAATTGTGTGGGGACACCCTTAAGGCTTAAAAATAGAGGGTAGGTTTGTTTGGGGAAAATGTTGGGGCTGAAAAAATATTGGGGGTCGGTCACGCATTTAACTTCTCTAGGGTCACCCCTGCGATAGTTAGAGCGGTGGGAGCAAGATTTACAAAAATGTCGTTATGTGTGGGAGACCCCTTAGGAATTGGAGATATGGAATTGGTATGTTCAGAAGAAGTGTAGAGGGCTAAAAATTAATAGGGGTTGGTCTTGATAATGACCCCTCTAGGAGGCACCATTGGACCGGTAGGACCTGCTTTAATATGACAATTTAAGAAAAAATAAAAAAAATGCATGGGGACCACCCTAAGGATTGAAGATAGGGGGTAGGTATGTTCTAAGAAAATGTTGGGGTTGAAAAAATATTGGGGGTAGGTCATACATATGATACCTCTAGGGTGACTTCTAGGACAGCTAGAGCGGTAGGAGCAAGATTTTTTTAAAATTGAACCTTTGTATGGGACCCCCCTTAGGGATTGGAGATAGGGCTTAGGTATGTTTGGCAAAAGTGTTCAGGGGGAAAAAATAATGGGGGCCGGTCTCACATTTGACCCCTCTTGGAGCAAAATCAGGGAGTTTTAAGCCATTTTGTGGATTTTTTCCCCTCTACGCCCAACTTTGACCCCGATGAGCGACCCCTAGATCCTATCCGATCTGCCCCATTTTTTGGCCCATGCATTTTTTTTACGAACCTCACAAAATAAGCGGTTCTAGCGTGTCGAAATCGAAAACTCGTGCACTATCCCACCCCTACTGTATATTCGTGATTATCGATTTTAAACCGATCTAGTGATGTTTGTCTGTCTCTTAAAGTAGTAAAAAATATGACACAGAGATGACTGTTTCTATAACATAAATACTTGTAGATGCTTTCAGAAGTTTGGTACTGCATTTAAGCGATATAGGTTTAGCGGTTCAAAAGTTATGATTGCAAATGTGAAAATACAAAATGCTTAAAAATTTAATTTTCTAAAATGGTAAAAAAATCATTAGCAAAAAACCTTCCAGTTTTTAAATATTAAGTTTATTTACTCACAAGGGAAGTCTCCCTGGTGTCACCCTCCGATCTTCATGAAATTTGGATATGTTGTTAAGAACTCAAATTAAATCGACACGTATTTTTTTTTAGCGGCCCAAACTCATTTTTAGGGGGGGTCGATTTGTATGGGGGGAAATTGACCTTTTTCAGTTTTCTACGATTTACGCCTATTTAAGCAAAATTAATATAGGCATGTGTGGTATCAGATTAAAGGTATTAAAAATATCTATCTCGTGGTGCTAACAACGGGCCAAAGAAGTTAATATTTTTTGACTTATTAACAAAAATGTCCTAAAATTTTGGTGTTTTACTCAATATGACGAAAAGTTTTGCATGTTTGGACACGTTCTTAGCACACGTAGATAGGTTTTCCAAAGACCTTTCATTTGGTATGTAACATGACTAGGTTTCTTTGCATAATATAGGAGATAAACGAAAAAAACTGAAAAATGGCCTTGTCTTCCCCCCTCCTTTTTACCCCCTAAATATGAATTTGGGCCGCTAAAAAAAAAATACGTGTCCCTTTATTTTTTCTGCTCTACAAAATAAAACCAATTCCATAAAGATCCGCGGGTGACACTAGGGAGACTTCCCTTGTCAGTGTTTTTTTTTAACAAATTTCCATACAAATTCATACGTAAATTTTAGATTTAAAGCACTTGTGGCTAATGATTTTTTCATCATTATAAAAAATTAAATTCCAAGAAAATTTGATTTTGTCTTAAAGAGAAAATTACGCACTTTCGAATGAGCTTGATATCAAGTCATTCGCATGTCAGGATCTTATTTTATAGGTGCTCAAAAATGGCCAAAATGGGCCTTTTTTGACACTTTTACCGCTATTTTCTTAAAATTGTGACGTGATAGAAAAATTTGAGTGACCGTTTTGGAATCGGAAAACCAAAACCTATAAACTTTTTTTGGTTTCATTCGAAACGCAGCGACAAACCTCAGATTTGTAGAGCGGTGTTATTAATAATTTATGAATTATGAATTTTTTAATACAATTAAAATTCTTAAATATTTACTAAAAAAAAAATTTTTTGTTAATAAAAAATTCCAAAAATGTTTTTTTAATTTCTCATGCATATTTTAAAAAAATATGTACATTATTAAATTTAAAAATACTAAAAAAAAACGAAATATTTATAAATTTTTTGGTCAACGAACTTTTTGAATATCAAATGTAACGCCAACTAACCAACCAAACAGCCCAGCCAGCCAAGTTGGTTTGGTTCAATTTGTTTTTTTTATTATTTTTTTTTAAATTTTCGTTGTTTTAGACTTTGTTTTTTTTTTTTAACAAGAAGAGGGAAAAAGGAAAAGAAAAGACGTATGTATTGGATGGTTGGTTACTTGGACAGACAAATAAATGGACGGACAGACATTATTATACACACACAAGATATTGAAGGAAACTTTAAAGAAAAATTGTGTAAAAAACATGTTAATGCAACCAAAAAATGAAAAATAAAATTTATAAAACAAAAAACCAAGGTTGGGGTACGAAATACTTTTAATATCATTATCCGTTATTACAGATTGAAAACTTAACGACCACCAAAATGCAAAAGAAATATTTTAAAATAGGTGTGTTCCAGAACTTTCCGGGTAAAGTTCGGTAAAATGAGAGAAAATAAAAAAAAAAGTACGGGAACGCTAAAAACCACATTTCATGCCCAAAATAATAGAAAATGTAAACAAACCAATAACGCTAAAATATTTTCGTAAGAAAAATTACTTTAAACAAAAAAACAAATTGTAAAAGTTTATTTTAATAACAAATTTTATTTTTTTGTATTGAAATAACACATTTCCTTGGTTTAGTTCTTTATTTTATTTAAATTTCCAATTTAGCTTCACAAAAAAAGTCAGCTGTTTTTTCAACAACTGACTGTTACCAATTTACCCGAAAAAAAAGTGCGGGTAAGTTCGGTAAAATGAGAAAGTAATTTATTCTCTCAAAAACTCTCATTTACCTAATTTTTGCGTACGGGAACGCTTTTCGGGCTGGTTTGGGTACCCGCGGGCACCCGCGGGCACCCGCGGTAACGTTCTGGAACACACCTAATATTTATTAAAAAAAATAATAAAAAAAAATTGAATAAAAATTTTTTTTGGTTAAAAAAAAAATTTGCCCAAAAATATTTTTTTAACGATTTGAATGATAAAGATTTTATTTAGAATAACGAGATGTCCCGTAATTTATGATGACGCCACGCTAAAGTCCAGACACTCAAGTTGGCACTGCCTCCATTGAGGCAGTGAAGTGTGCTCCAAAGCGCCGACAGATATACTCAGACCACAAGTGTCTGAAGCAATGTCAAGTGAACCAGCAGGCTAAAAAAACACGCGGTACAGTTTCGCCGTTAATAAAATCAACCACATCACCGCAACTTATAAGTGTTTAATCTTTGACTGACCGATTGCAATTAAAATATTTTTTTTTATATCCACGCCCACAAAATGGGCGGGAAAAAAAACATTTTGTAATCCCCTTGGGCCCAAGTGCAGAACTTTAAACTACTTTTGATACAAAAATATGTCGTTTGTTTAACAAATATACAAAAAAGCCTGTAAAAATGGTGTGTTTTAGAGGTTGGTTTTCTTCTTCAAGGAGGAACTTTTTTCCCCCTAGTCTGATTTTTGCCATTCCCAAAATTGACCAGCCTATGACCATAACACGTGTTCGTGCCACACTTCAGGAGTCTAGCTCTTTTAGCTTGGACTGAATCGTTCTTTCCACGGACAGATGGACACACGGACATTGTTAGAATGACTTAAAATCTATCATAGATTATTAATATACATGCTTTATTGGGTGCCAGGCCGAAATTTCGATGAGTTACACATGGAATGTAGTTAGAGGGTATAACAAAAATACAAAAATCAAGTGAAAGTGTTGAACTCGTCAGTGCCAACACTTTGATACCCTCCAAAATGTAAAAATCGGCTGGATCGTTTGCGGAGGGGGGGGGGGGGGGGGGGGTGTTGCCAGTGTTCGAAAAAAAAAACAGTACGTTATTTAACGTTCCGTTCCAAGAACACATTCACTAAAAAGTTTTTTAGTGGTTGTGAAGATGTTCGCAAACAGAATTCCGAACGTTATGGCTGCGAGTTGAAGAACAGAAACTTTACGATAACGTACCGAACTATGTTAGAAACAAAATAAAGTTCTTTTAGTGTTCTGTTTGCGAACTTTTGACATTTTTTTTTTTAATTTAAAATGGCGATATCTCGAAAACTAAGCAAGATAGAGCAAAACGGAGCACATTTTTGGTTCTTGGGAGCTCCATAGTATCGCTAGGCCTCTACACATGGGTGGACCCCATTGGGTCCTTATTTTGAATCTAAAAAAGTTAGCATTCCGGGAAATTTAAAAATGCACATATCTCGCTAAATACTGCCGACACGACATAAAGTCTATAAGCGGTCATGTACTACGAGACAAGATCCACAAAAATTTTCATCGTGTCGGCAGTATTTAGCGAGATATGTGCATTTTTAAATTTCCCGGAATGCTAACTTTTTTAGATTCAAAATCTAGCGATACTATTGAGATCCCAAGAACCAAAAATGTGCTCCGTTTTGCTCTTTCTTGCTTAGTTTTCAAGATATCGCCATTTTAAATTTAAAAAATGTCTCAAAAGTTCGCAAACAGAACACTAAAAGAACTTTATTTTGTTTCTAACCTAGTTCGGTACGTTATCGTAAAGTTTCTGTTCTTCAACTCGCAGGCATAATGTTCGGAATTCTGTTTGCGAACACATTCACAACCACTAAAAAACTTTTTAGTGAATGTGTTCTTGGAACGGTACGTTTCGATTACGTACGGTCGCTCCATAGTTCCGTACAGAACACTAACGTACCGTACGTTAGAGTTTTTTTCAAACCCTGGTGTTGACAGCAGATGAAGTTGGGGTCATATTTCTCCTGAATTTAAATGCTAACAAGTTCATTTATTATCATATAAGCTTTTATGATTTTCTTAATCACGCCCTCAAAAAAATACATTTCCTAATCCCTCTGGTTCAAGTGCAGTTCAATGCACTTCATATGGCCAAAAAAAAAAAAAAAAACTGTCAAAATTTATTCTGTAGAAACTATAAATATTCACACATATAAAAAACAATTTCCATTAACAAGATTTTTAAAATCCTGCTGATGATAACACTAACTGGAGTGTTTGAAAAAGGTATGGGAATACCAGAAATGTCTACAATTTTTTATACCCTCCACTAGAGTGTCCCTTATTTTGGAAATGTTGGAAATGTTGAGACGGTACCCCCTCATTTTTTTCCTTTTGACTAAAAAATAACTCAGGAAAAATTTTACGCCCCTACGACCACGCCTTCCCTACGCGACGGGGCCTTAAAGAACGGGGCCTTAAAAATAATTTTTCCATACAAACCAAAAATTTTTTTTTTGATTTTTAATTTTTTTGTTATTAATTATAATATTACTTGGTTAGCTTATTCATGTCAAAAAATTTGATTTTGGTGGGATGAGGCTTTCAGTTCTAAAAAAATTTTCGAAAAAAAAAATTTTGAGCTTTTGGGGTCCTACAGTAAAAATTTTTTAAAATTTTTTTTTTTTTAGTTTTGACAAGCAACGGTTTTAGTTGTAATGTTGCTTTTAATGGTATATATTCATAAAAAAATATTATTCATATCTGTGACATCATGATCGTGTATCGAAAAACATCAAAAATGCAGTTTTTACCCTTTTTTAGATCACGATAAAGATGTCACAGATAGGAATAATATTTTTTTATGAAAATATATCATTAAAAGCAACAATTCAACTAAAACGGTTGCTTGCCAAAACTAAAAAAAATTTTTTTTTAAAAAATTTTTACTGTAGGACCCCAAAAGCTCTAAATTTTTTTTTTCGAAAAATTTTTTAGAACTGAAAGCTTCATCCCACCAAAATCAAATTTTTTGTCGTGAATAAGCTAATCAAGTAATATTATAATTAATAACAAAAAAATTAAAAATCAAAAAAAATTTTTTTGCTTTGTATGAAAAAATGATTTTTAAGGCCCCGCTCTTTACGGCCCCGTCGCGTAGGGAAGGCGTGGTCGTAGGGGCGTAAAATTTTTCCTGAGTTATTTTTTAGTCAAAAGGAAAAAAATGAAGGGGTACCGTCTCAACATTTCCAACATTTCCAAAATAAGGGACACTCTACCCTCCACTCTAGTGATAGAGGCTATATATACCCAGGCAGAAACTGCAAACCGTTCCAAAGAAAAAGTCTCGGCAAAGCACTTTATTTTTTGTGTAGAAGGTAGTATGAATTCGAAAAAGTGCTTTCCAAGCGCTTTGCCAATGTTCTTCTATTTAAATCAGTTCAAAGTATAAATTTTTTATTAAAATTTATTAATTTTCATAACGATTGGAATTTTTTTATTTCCCTGCAGGATAAGTGGCCGGCCCTTGATAGTTCTCATGATATGTCACTCATACACAATGACCTACATATTACAAACTTGACACCTTTTGTGTAAAAACATCTGTTTTCTTACTGAGGAAGTGTCTTAAACTCCGGATACATCACCCTTAAACTCCGGATACATACCCGTTTTGGTTCAATACACCAATTTTTTTGGGACTTTCAAAATTTTTTCCTAAAAGCATTTTTAATAAATTTTTTATTCCAAAATGCAAAGAAAACTGCAAACAAATTTTTTCCGGGACTAAGAAAATTGTTGAAAGTTTGTTCAAAATTTTTTTATCCTAATAAGGCTGGCTTACTCAATGCTCCGTTATAAAATAACTCTCCGTTAAATCGGCAGTTAGCAGCTAACTTTTGATTGAGTAATCCGCCCTAAATGAGTTAATAAATTTTTTATCCTAATTTAATAAATTTCTTTATTCAAATAAACACCAAAAAAAGTTGTGTCTTATGGACTTATGTATACAATTTATATACGTCCCATTTTTTGTTCTAAAAGTGCTATAATAGTACCATATTTTTTGTTTTTAAAGCGCTTTCAAAGCGCTTTAAAATAGCAACGGCATACCGTTTACCGTGGTTATCATTTTGGACGCTGGGAGAGTACTAAACTGTGATGCTTTCCCAGCACACAAGCGACCATAAAAGGTACTTTGCCAGCGCTCTCCCGTTCGTATTTTTCTGCCTGGGTAATTTTGTCATTCCGTTTGTAACTCATCGAAATATCGGTGTGGGACCCTATAAAGTACATATATTCATGATCTGTCTGTAGAAATGATGATCACGGCCAAATATTACACGGAGATGACTCAAACTTACCATATTTATTGGAAGTTCTCCTGAGCGTTGGTATTGCATTTGAGCGATGTCGGTTCAGCGGTTCAAAAGTTATGAATGAAAATGTAAGGACACCTCATAAATTCTGGTACCTTTAATTCGTCATATATGGACATAATTGAACACCGAATGGCATTTAAACAAGTACGAACATATTTTATGACAAAAAAAGAAAAAAATCGCGGATTTTTTTTACAAATTTTTTTTTCGCGGAAGTTTTTTTTCAATTTTTTTTTTTAAGTAATTTCCTTTTAAATAAAGTTTTTTGCAATAATCTTTTTGAAGTTGTGGAGGGTATCAATACATTCGGCAAGGCCGAATTTAACTTTTTTACTTGTTTCAACTTAAACGCTTATGCCTCGAAATTCTGATACATTGTGAAAGATAAAAGAATCAACAAATTTTCGAATTACAAACGAAATATTCTAACTAAAAGTAGAATATTCAAATCACAAATGGAATCTTCGAATTGGAATCTTCAAATTACGAGTATAATCTTCAAATTACAAATTGAATCTTCAAATTAAAAATGCAATCTTCTAATTACAACTAAGGAGTGAGATCATAAAAATGTTAACACACATTTTTGCCTACAACTTTGGTGTAAAGCTTCCAAATTTTTTTTTTTCGGCAGTTTACATTTTAAAAATATGTCAGTTAATAAATTAATTTACATCATGAGTTTTAATTTGCAATTTTTTACACAATGGACGATGAAAGAAAAGTGCGTTCAAAAATAATTAAATATTTTCAACAAAACCAAACATGGACATACAAAAAAATTGCCAAAGAAACTAATTTATGCCGCCAAACAGTTTCAAAAGTGGTAAAAAGGTATCTGGAACACCTAACAATTGAAAGGAAGCCGGGAACAGGAACAACGACTGGTTATCGTAACATTGGTAAGGCATATAAAGTTAAAAGCATCCTTAAGAGAGCTCCTAACACATCTGGCAGAAAAACAGCTCGGTTAGCCCAATGCTCAGACTTTTTTGTACGTAAAGTGAAACGTAAGGCGGGACTAAAGTCCTACAAAGTTCAAAAAGTTCCCGATAGAAACGCTTTTAAAAATTTGGAGGCCAAAACCAGAGCTAGAAAATTGAAATCAAATTTTATAAAAAAATACAACTGTTGTGTAATGGACGACGAAACTTATGTCCTGGCTGATTTTGCGCAGCTCCCTGGTCAAGAATTTTATGTTTCCGATGTTTGAGGAAATGTTGCGGAAAAATTTCGGTCAAAAAAGCAAACGAAATTCCCCAAAAAATTCCTAGTATGGCAAGCCATATGTAGCTGCGGCCAAAGAAGCCAGTCATTTGTGACATCTGGCTCTATAAACAGCGAAATTTATATCAAGGAGTGTTTGCAGAAGAGACTTCTTCCGTTCTTGAGTCAGCACAATGTATCCACTTACTTTTGGCCCGATTTAGAATCTTGTCACTACAGCAAGAAAGCGCTGGAGTGGTATAATGATAATAATGTGGTTTTTGTACCAAGAGAGGCAAATCCACCAAACTGCCCGGAGCTCAGGCCAGTGGAGAGATATTGGGCTCTTGTTAAAAAAGAATTAAAGGGCACAAAAAAGGTCTCCCAGGACATGCAAGATTTCAAACGTAGATGGACCACCTGCTCTAAAAAGGTGACAGAAACTACCATAAAAGCCTTAATGGGAGGGTTTCCGGAAAAAGTGGATAACTTTGTTCGTAGTGGTTAGAGTTCCATGCGGTTTTTTTGTTATGATTTTGTATTAAATTTTATTTAATAAAAATTTGGTTTGAAGTCTTAAAATTCAGTAGTCTGTTTTTTATTTAACTTTATGTGTGTTAACATTTTTATGATCTCACTCCTTATAATCTTCGAATTGCAAATGGTTTTTTTTTCGAAAATCGAATTACAATTCAACATTTTTTGAATTGAAGACTATAAAAAAATTAAAAATCGTTTATTTACCCAACCTTGCAAAAAAAAACCGAAAAAAATACAGCAGAATATTACGCTGGGATTTCTGGTTGAGTGAGTTTCCAGGCAAAAAAAAAACTGGTAATACAGAAAATAAGTTGGAAAAAAAGATAAATTTCCAAAAAAAAAAATAATAAATTAATGTTAAAAAAACAATTTATTTTAAATCAAGCATGACTTACATACAACAAAAAAAAAAACTCTGCTCAAGAATAAAATTTTTTAAATTAGTAGTAAAGTATGTATTTTTTTTATAGTATTTGCTTTAAAAATTTAATTATATATTTCAAAATTTTAAACATATTTTTTTTTCGTTGCTTAAGAAATTGGGTCACTTTTTTTCAATTTATTTTTTGTTGTTGGCATTTTTTTTTTTGAACAAAGTGAAAGTTATAAATTACTTTAAAGAAAAAAATTTTAAAAAAGATTATAGCATGTTTATTTCGTATTATCATAATTTGTTTTAATGGCTAAACAAGTTCTTGGTATTTTTTTTAAATATATTTTTTTATATTTTTTCAGAACGTGTCTTGTGTTTAAATTTTTGTTTAGCGTTTTTAAGTGATATGAAATGGTAAATAATTTTTAAACAGAACCTGAAATTTTATTTATCGTATGTTCGTATTTTTTTTTAACTGCTTATCAACTATTTGAAAGAACGAATAAAAAAAAAATATATTAAAATTAAAATAAATACCATAAAGTCATTGACCAGTAATAAAGAAATTAAATTAATGTTTTTTTAATACGAAATAATTTCAAACATTTTTTTTGATAATCTATCATAATTGATTTATGATTATTTAATACACTGGAATTAGAGTCCGACCGAAACCAGCTTTCGAGGCCGAACCGAAACCGAACCGAATATTCGGCCGATAAAGTAATATTCGGCCGAAGCCGAACCGAAACCGAAACTTAAAAAAAATTACCGCCTGGCATGAATAAAATTATAAAAAAGTTGTTAAAGATAAATATACAGCATTTAATGCTTTTAAACCATAGGAATGTTGTATTTTTGAAAAAAAAAATGTTTTTAAAAAACTTACAAAAAAATTGTATATTTCGTTTGAAGATTAGGAGAAAATAATTTTTGAACTGAAACAGTTTTACATTTATTGCATAAACTTGTAACATTTTCTTCAATTGAACTGAATCAAGTGTAATGAAATACGAAATCAAAAAATTCAGCGACTTTTTTACATATTTTTTAAAATACCAAAAAGTTTCGGTTTCGGCTAATATTCGGCCAAAATTTTGCCGAATACCGAATAGTGGCCGAAACTCCATTATTCGGCCGAAACCGAGACCGAAACCGAATATTCGGTCGGACTCTAACTGGAATATCAAGAATTAATTTGAAATTGGATATGGGTAAAAAACTTAGAAACAGTGCTAAGGAAGATATCAATATAACCGAATTTTATGAAACCTTTCCTAGTTATAGGGGAGTAAAAAATGGACTGTATAAAATGGAAAAATTTTAAGAGTCTATGTTTGCTGACGAAAAGCGTTATGACAAAAATATTTTGTAAAATATTTTTGTGACTTATTAATGTTTTTAAAGCTTTCCAGGCAGAAAAATACAATTGCAACAGCATTTTTAAAGCATCCTGAACGGTTGTACGAGCGTTCTGAGCGTTCAAAGTGCTGTCAGAAGATCAGAATGATAACATCGATCTACGCAAGATTAAAGCTTTGAAAACGTTTTATTTAAAGCAATGTCGTTTCAAAACCCTTTGAATTGAATACCGATACCAATACCAATACCGAAACTCAGTTTTGGTATCGGATACCGGTATCCAAAAACCTTTTCTTTCGGTATCGGTACGTACCGGTATTGAAACGGTTTTTCTTAAAAACCATGTTTTGAAAAAAAAATGAATAGAAAGTTTGTAAATTTTTTGGTTTTCGTAAATAAAAAATCGTACTCCAAATGCCTCACCAAAGTCTCATAAGAATCAACAAAATCTTTTGGCACCCACATCCTAAATTAAATAAAAATTTCAAAAAATCCATACTTCAACCGCGATGCGAGAGCAAAAGAAAATTATTGATTTTCACGAAATTTTTATGGATTGATTTTGACTCCCAATAGAAACTTTCTGGACCCCTTTTGTATAGTATAGTTTTTTGGGGGATTTTTATTTAATCCGTGATGTGGGTGTCTAAGGATTTTTTTGATATTTAGAGGACTTCGGGGAAGGCATTTGGAATACTAGCAAGAGGTTTTCCACCATAGCATAATTTTTTGAAGTGGCTTAACTCGTAGAAATCGTCCATAAAGGTCCCATAATTCGCGAAAAAAATTGTTTGCTATATTTTTGAATGTGATCTTGTCTAGACAGGGAATACCTATTTTTCCAAATAGATAACACCAACAAAAAAACTTGGTTGCCTAGAAATAAGATAAAATATGTAATTTGTTGGGGTTCTTACTTTAACCGCGATGCGGGAGGGAAATATATTTTATGGAAACATTTTGACACCCAATAGAAACTTATTGGACCCTTTTCAGCTCAAACAAAAAATAAAGGTAAAAATTTATGCGGCCTTATATTTATGTACTAAAGACATAGGAAAATGTCCAGCAAAAGCGGTCCAGTGCTTCAAAAATTATGAGCAAAAGACTGAATTTCGGCAACGGTTTTTAGTGAATTTTCGAGATAAAAAAACACGCTAACTTTCGAAAGGCATTCCTGAGGATGCTGAAGCTTGGCATATATATTTTCCGTTCCCCTGGCCTGGTTCGTATTGAATTTCAGCCAAATCGGTACAGTGGTTCAAAAGTTATTAAGAAAACCGTGATTTCAGATTGGTTTCACCTTAAATTCACTTGTTGAAAAACACGTTAAACCAGCTTTAAAAAAATTAATGAGTCAGGAAAATATTTTACAAAGTATTCTTGTCACTAACAAAAATTTTTGTACTAAAACAAAAAAACTTACACTCGAAAAAAAATTTACACTCAAAAAAAAATGTTGCCTTTTTTTCAAAAATGACTAAAAAAAGTTTTTTACTCAAAATAAAATATTTCTAATCAAAATTGTTAATTTGATTCACGTTAGAAAATTAACTATCAATTTAGAAGGCCATTGTGGAGGGTGTTGATGGATTCGTCCAAGTCTAATTTAACTTTACTACTAGTTTTTAAAAATTTTTTTTTAAGTTTTTATACGTTTTTTTATTTTTTTTTAGCATTTTTTCGATAATACCGGTACGTACCGGTATTGACGTTTCGGTATCGGTAATACCGTAACTGATTCATCTCAAATACCGTAATCGATACCGAAATAAATAAAAAAACGATACCAATACCGATATCGATACCGTTATTCGTTTCGATTGCCAACCTTGATTTAAAGTCATCAAAGCGCTATAAAAGCATTTTTAAAAATTTTGTTTCTTTTAAACGCAAACAAATAATTGCCAAAAAAATATTGTGTGGAAAAATGTTGTTCGAAATAGATCAATTGTAATTCGAAATAGATCAATTGTAATTCGAAATAGATCAATTAAAATTCGAAAAAATCAATTGTTATTCGAAAAAGATCAATAATTGTAAGTCCAAGATTCTAATTGTAATTCAAGCAAGTAGAAAAGTTAAATTCGACTTTGCCGAATCTATGAATTCCCTCCACAATGCAATTTTTTTAAAGGGTAGTACATTTTTTAACGTGAAAAAATTAACAATTTTGATTAGAAATGTTTTATTTTGAGTAAAAACTCTTTTTTTGTCACTAAAAAAAAAAAAAAATTACTATTTTTTTGAGTGTAAAATTTTTTTCGAGTGTAATGTTTTTTTTTACTGTAAAAATATTTCTGAGTGAATGCACGTACGTATGTACACAAAATATTGTAATTTTTGTAAAAAAAAAACTAACTTTTTTTTTGAGTGTAAAATTTGTTTTGAGTGTAAAATTTTTTTTGAGTGTAAAATTTTTTTTGAGTGTAAAATTTTTTTTGAGTGTAAAATTTTTTCGAGTGTAATTTTTAAGTTACCAATGCTTTTAAAACTAAACAAGTTTTAAAAGCATTGCTTTAAAATTAAACAAGTTTGAAAAGCATTGTTTAGTTACCACCTGCTTTTAAAACTTGTTAAAACACGTGGCATTTTAGATGAAACTAATCTGAAATTCAGGGTATTGCTTATAACTTTTGAACCACTGGACCGATTGAGCTGAAATTTAATACCAAACAGACCCGGGGAACGGCAAATATACGTGCCAAGCTTCAGTAGTCTCATTATTGTCTTTCGAAAGTTATCGTGTTTTTTATCTCGTAAATTCGGGAAACACCCTTGCCAAAATTTACTCTTTTGCTCATAACTTTTGAACCACTGGACCGATTTGGCTGGATTGCAATACCAACCTGACCAGGTAAATGACAAACATATATGCCAAACTTCAGTAGCCTTTGTAAAGTCTTTCAAAAGTTTGCGTGTTTTCTACGGACAGACAGACAGACGGACGGACGGACGGACGGACGGACATCAATAGATCGACTTAAAATCGATCGAGGATCATAAATATATATACTTTATGGGGTCCTAGACCAATATTTCGAGGTGTTACAAACGGAATGACAAACTTATATATACCCTCTATCACTAGAGTGGAGGGTATAAAACAGCGGTGCGCACACACATACTATAACATTTATGCTTGTGTGGGTAGTAGCAAGCGAAAAGTCAACAAATTTGCTCAAGCAACAGAATTTTATTGTGCACGTGTGTCGACAGCGCACAAGCAGCATTTTTTAGCCTATTCCCGCGGGAATAGGAATTACAAAAATGCCCATGACTGGTATAAAAAGATGAATTGTTCTTCGAAAAATATCAATTGTAATTCGAAGATTCCAATTGTAATTCGAATATTCCAATTGCAATTCGTAAAGATCAATTAAAAATAGATCAATTGTAATTCGAAAAAGATTAATTTGAATTCGAAATAGATTAATTGTAATTCGAAAAAGATCATTTGTAATTCAAAAAGATCAATTGTAATTCGAAGATTACAATTGATATTTTTTTCAATTGTAAGATCTTTTTCGAATAACAATTATCTATTTCGAATTACAATTGATCTTTTTCGAATAACAATTGATCTTTTTCGAATAAAAATTGATCGTTTTCGAATAACAATTGATCTTTTTCGACTTACAATTGATCTTTTTCGACTTACAATTGATCTTTTTCGAATAACAATTTATCTTTTTCGAATAACAAATGATCTTTTTCGAATAACAATTAATTATTTTTTTTATTAAAAATTGAATATTCGAATTACAATTAATATTTTTCGTATTACATTTGTTAATGGTGTAGTACTTTAAAAATTATTGTCAATTTTAGCTGTCAAAAATGTATTATGTATTTCTTTTGACATACACATTAAACTTTTGTCATTTTACAACAATTTCTTTAATGTTTATTTAATTTTTTATTTTTTTTTTTAGTGCTGAATATTAATCCTATTATTTATAAAAAACAAAATTAAATCTTTTTGAAATTATATTCATTCATGTATTTCATTTTTATTTTAATGAGTTTTATGACCTAATTTTTGTAAAAATGACTAATTATAAGATTTCTTAGAAACGACTTAATTAAAAATCTCTATATTATGTATAAAAAGTTTATGCACAAAGATATTTTCAAATTTTGCAAAGTGAAAAAAAAGCATAAATCTTTTAAAGGTCATATATTTTTTAAACTTTTAATTTTATTAAAAGCGAAAATCCCACAAAACAAAAAAAAAAACGACATCACATATATTTTTTTTCATTAAAAGCCCACCAGTTTAGCAACATTTTTGTTGCAAACACTATTTTTTTTTAACAAACGAGTGGTACTGTATATTAACTTTTTTTCTTACAAAAAAAAAATAAATAAAATACTGTTTTAGGCCAGAACCCAGAACCAGGCATTCAAGTTAGGGCTGCCTGTGGAGTTTTATTAGCCAGTATATGGTAGAATATATTTCAGTCATTTCTAACCAACTGACTTACAAACCAATATGCATTTGCAAAAAAAAAATATTTTTTATACTTTTTGTTTTACTAATGTTGTAGCCATACATAGTAGGGTTATTCATTTCAGAAAATGCAAAAATGGAAAAATGCAAAAAAGCAATTTTCCACACTCATCAATGTGAGTGACTCTACATAACATACATAAGTGCTGCCAAGTTTATATAACTTATGCCTATATGATACTTAGGTTAGGTTAGGTTAGGTTAGGGTGGCGGTGCCAGATGGGCACTCTGCATAGACCAATTGGTCCATAGCGATACCACAAAACTTTTTCCGCTTATCGATGTAAACTAAATACATTGACCTTCATTGCGAATTGTTTCAAGCTCTTCAGGTCTATCCTCGTAATTTCCTCCAAAGTCTCGAACTGTGAACTTCCTATAATTAATAGTCGAGTTCGTGCCAAAGCCGGGCAGTGACACAGGATGTGTTCAATGGTCTCCTCGACGTCTGGTGTCTCGCACCTTTTACAGCTTGCGTCCGTAATAAGATTCATGTTCTTGGCATGTTTTCCGACAAGACAGTGTCCCGTTATTAAACTCTCGTAAGTGTAAGTAAGAATTTAGTTCTTCCTAAATCATAACGTGGCCATAAAATTCTGCTTATACGACTTGTCCCAAGTTCCTTCCATCTTCGATTTGCTTTGGCGACAGTAAGGGTATTTCGTTTTAGTTTGAAATGCTGGAGTGGCGGTGAAAGCATTATGGTGGTACCTATGCCATCTGCTCCAAGTTTCGCGAGTTCGTATGCTTTCTCGTTTCCTTCTATTCCTTCGTGCCCTGGTACCCATAATAAGGTAACTTCATTATTTAAGCAAAGTTGTTTTAAATTCTCGTAACACTTTAAAACCGTTTTCGATTTAATTTGGTAGCTCAAGAGTGCCTTTAGAGCAGCTTGACTATCCACGTAGAAATTAAGGGTGGCACCTTTTTCCTTTGCCATATATTCCACAGCTTTTGATATAGCAGCTATCTCAGCCTGAAAGATACTCGAGTCCACGGGTAGTTTAAAAGATAAGTGTTGGTCTAGTTCAAGTATCGTGAAACCAGCTCCAACACCATGCGATTGCTTCGATCCATCAGTAAAGATATTTATTGAGTTCGCAGGAGGGCCCTCCCAGGTCGACCAGAATTCTCGATCCGGAAATCTAACTTCATATTTTCGGTCGAAAAATAGTTTGGACACTGTGTAATCAGAGTCAATACGGTCCATATTAGCAATGTTACTGTGTCCAAAGTTGCGATACTTGAACCAATTTGACTCTTTGAGTCTGAGGCAAGCTTTGTAAGCCTCGCCCTTAGCAAAGAGATCAATTGGTAATAAGTAGGGATGAGATTTTCATGCACTAAAAAATCGAAAATATGCGCTTAAAATATGCGCTAAAATATTCAAAATATGCACTAAAAAACCTTAAAATATGCACTAAAAAATAAAATGCGTACAATAAAAATCTTGTTTTTATAGGAAAAATTTCTTAAAAAGCAAAAAATAAGGCCGGGTTTAAATAGTAACATGTAAAACTTTATATGAGCAAGATTTTTTTTAGAAATTAAGAAAATCTTGAAACAAATAAAAAGAAAAAACATTTTTTTCTTATTTTCAAAATAATATTTTAAATAGTTTTTGAAAAAAATAAATTTCAATTTGTGTTTTTGCTAATTTATGTCAAAATATGCAAAAATATGCACTTAAAAGTTCGAAATATGCACAAAATATGCATTTAAAATGAAAATATGCAAAAATATGCATTTTCACCAAAATATGCAAAAATATGCAAAAACAAATCGATGCCATTTTAACGCAAATTTCTTGATTCGGAAAGATAATTGGTCGATATCGTTTTTAAACTATCGACAAAAAACATGCATTTGCATAGAAATCTCATCCCTAGTAATAAGTGCAATAAAGTGTCGATAGAGTCGCCTGATGTTGTTCTCAAAGCGCCAGTGATACTCCGTCCCATTTGCCGTTCAAGCTTATGAAACATTTTAAGCGTCACATCCTTTTCGAGTGCCTTATGCCAGACTAAAACTCCATAGAGTAAGATTGGTCTTACGATTGAAGTACAAATCTAGTAAGTGACTTTAGGTTCTAGACCCCAGGTACTGCCGAACATTTTCTTACACGCGTAATACGCGTTGTTTGCCTTTTTTACTCTTTCTTCAGAGTTCTTGTTCCAGAACAGCTTACTGTCCAAGAACACTCCAAGAAATTTGGCATGCGGTGATATTGGAATTTCAACTCCTCCCACACGAACCTTTCTAAATTCCGGGATTTTGTATATGATACTTGCTTGTTTTTGAACTTTTCAAGCAACCGTATCAGGGGTTTTCTACGAGAATTTCGATGAATACACAATTTTTGTATGGAGTTATCGAAAATTTCATAGAAAAACCCTGCTGCTTGAAAAGTTGAAAAACAAGCAAGTATCATACACACTTTACTAACAGTTGTAATTTTTGGTACTTTTTTTCTTCGGCTTAGTACTATTTCTTTGACTTTAGGAAATTATTTAGAAAAATGTAACAATTTTACATTTTTACAGACATGAATACCCTTATTACTTTAGTTGTAGTTTGTAAATGTGTTCAGTTGATGGGAAAAAATATCAAGAATATAAATGTTAATAGTTGGCGCTAAACTTTATTTAAACATTTTACTTCTTTTTTTTCTGTGTTTTTTATTTTTTGTTCTATCCATCTATGTTTAAATGTTCATTTATGACGACCGAGGTACTGACTTTTATGTACATTCGTTTTTTTTTTTTCATAAAAAATGCAGCTGCTGGCTACAAAAAAAAAAAAAAAAAGAACATAGTAAATGGAGCCTATGCTCTTTATACCTCATGTTGCATACTAAATAGTATGTCTATTAGGGTAGCAGTTTTGTTATAGTACCCTACACCACTGTGTCACAGAATTAACAGACGCGACACTTATAAAAAAAACACGATGTCCTTTATAAGTGTTGACATTTTTTTTTAGAAAAGAACAAAAAACATAATTTTGAAAAAAATTTACATTTTTTGCCAGAAGAGAAAATAATTTCATTTTCCAGCGCGACCCTCGTTCTCATTTAATATTTGCTCAATCTAGACGCTATCAAACTTAAATTAAAGCTTGGGAAATTTCCTATATGTATATCACTATTTTAAATAAAAGTTGATTGGTGATACTAACGGTTTTTATTGATGATAATAACGGTTTTTACATATATTATTTACCTGTACACTTTATTTTGACGCTTACGCAGTGACGGTCCGTGAAGTTGTCACTGATTGTTATCTACTTCTTTGAAATATCAAAATTATGTATATAATTTATGTTTTTCTGGACGTAAGACGTTCCCGTGATAGACAAAGCCTAAATTTTATTATTTTTAATTGACATGCAGCTAAAATTTAATTTAATGCTCCATTTATATGCGAAATAATGCTTTTTGTTAATTGTCGATGTGGTGAGGCAACAAAATTACTATAAAATAGAATTCGAGCTGCATCTTACTAAAAAATATACAAAACTAATAAGATCGGATATTTATCTATCTCCGGAACGCGTAAGGTCCATGAAAAAAAATGAATTTTATACGTAAATTTGTTGTTTTTAAAAATTAGAGAACACCCACTGACAACTTCACGGACCGTCACTGCGCTCACGGTATATAAATCACTTAATTAGGTATACGCATATAATTTTGTCATTCCATTGTAACTCATCGAAATATCGGTCTGGGACCTCATAAAGTAAATATATTAATTATCATGTAAATGAAATAATTGAGCTCAAGGTCTGTTGTTTTAAATAATTTGTATTTTATTTCTCCAATATTTCGAAATTCATCGAATTTCATCCTCAGGGACACTTGTAAAAAATTACACAAAGTAAACTTTAAGCACAGATCAGTACAATACCAGACATCGATGTTAAAACAATTATAGCTTAAAGTTTATTTTGTTTGTGTAATTTTTTCCAAGTGTCCCTGTGGATGAAATTCGATAAATTTCGAAATATCGGAGAAATAAAATAAAAACTCCCCAGTCAAAAATTGCCAAACGTACCAAAAATTTTGTGTTGGTACAATATCGGGCTAACGAAAAATACATCATTCCATAATATAAAACAGTTTTACTAAAAATATTGTTTTGGTACAACTTTGTGTTTACATAAAACACTACACTATAGATTATAATTTAAAAGTTTAAAATTTTTATTTTTTTTTTAAAGTTTTTGATTTACATAGAACTCAACTCTTTAATCTAAGTGAAAACTTTAGTAGTTGCTTTTTCAACCAATTTGTACAAAATGGTAACAAACAAGTACTACATCGAGATTTTCAATACATCCCTAAGCAGGAGGTCAATCCAATGTCGTAAATTTGTAAAATTAATGTTACCCCATTCACACTTACAGTTCTAAACCGTTTTTAGCAATTATTTTTAGGATTTTCTGTCAATATACTGTAATAGAATAAAGAAAGTGCTAGAAATATTGCTGCTAAAAACGATTTAAAACTGTACGTGTGAATAGGGTATTAACCCAACGTCAAAACCAAAGTCGAGCGATCGTTGGCTACTGCTATCATAACGGGTATGATTTGCCAACGTTGGTACCGTCGCCGCCAACTTCATTCCAACGTTGGCCCGTTTGTATTTTTCTGACTGGGTATTTAAAACAAGTAAAAAAATTAAATTCGGCCTTGCCGAATGTAGTGATACCCTCCACAATTTCAAAAAGATTATTGCAAAAAACTTTTTTCAAAAGGAAATTACTTTAAAAAAAAAAAATTTTTTTTTTTAAAAATTTCCGCGAAAAAAAAAAATTGTTAAAAAAAATCCACGATTTTTTTCTTTTTTTGTCAAAAAATATGTTCGTACTTGTTTAAATACCATTTGGTGTTCAATTGTGTTCACATATGTCAATCAGAAGCCGAATTAAAGCATTTTGTATTTTTAGGTTATGTTGAATGTACTAAAATTTTTGAGGTGTCCTTGCATTTTTGTTCATAACTTTTGAACCGCTGAACCGATATCGCTCAAATGCAATACCAAACTTATCGGGAGAACTTCCAATGAATACGTTAAGTTTCAGTCATATCCGTGGAGTATTGTGGCCGTGATCACCATTTCCACAGACAGACAGAAGGACATCGCTAGAATGTCTTAAAATCGATCGGGGATCATGAATATATATACTTTATGGGTTCCCAGATCGATATTTCGAGGAGTTACAAACGGAATGACAGACTTATATATACCCTCTATCACTATGTGGAGGGTAAGGAGTGAGATCATAAAAATGTTAACACACATAAAGTTAAATAAAAAACAGACTACTGAATTTTAAGACTTCAAACCAAATTTTTATTAAATAAAATTTAATACAAAATCATAACAAAAAAACCGCATGGAACTCTAACCACTACGAACAAAGTTATCCACTTTTTCCGGAAACCCTCCCATTAAGGCTTTTATGGTAGTTTCTGTCACCTTTTTAGAGCAGGTGGTCCATCTACGTTTGAAATCTTGCATGTCCTGGGAGACCTTTTTTGTGCCCTTTAATTCTTTTTTAACAAGAGCCCAATATCTCTCCACTGGCCTGAGCTCCGGGCAGTTTGGTGGATTTGCCTCTCTTGGTACAAAAACCACATTATTATCATTATACCACTCCAGCGCTTTCTTGCTGTAGTGACAAGATGCTAAATCGGGCCAAAAGTAAGTGGATACATTGTGCTGACTCAAGAACGGAAGAAGTCTCTTCTGCAAACACTCCTTGATATAAATTTCGCTGTTTATAGAGCCAGATGTCACAAATGACTGGCTTCTTTGGCCGCAGCTACATATGGCTTGCCATACTAGGAATTTTTTGGGGAATTTCGTTTGCTTTTTTGACCGAAATTTTTCCGCAACATTTCCTCGAACATCGGAAACATAAAATTCTTGACCAGGGAGCTGCGCAAAATCAGCCAGGACATAAGTTTCGTCGTCCATTACACAACAGTTGTATTTTTTTATAAAATTTGATTTCAATTTTCTAGCTCTGGTTTTGGCCTCCAAATTTTTAAAAGCGTTTCTATCGGGAACTTTTTGAACTTTGTAGGACTTTAGTCCCGCCTTACGTTTCACTTTACGTACAAAAAAGTCTGAGCATTGGGCTAACCGAGCTGTTTTTCTGCCAGATGTGTTAGGAGCTCTCTTAAGGATGCTTTTAACTTTATATGCCTTACCAATGTTACGATAACCAGTCGTTGTTCCTGTTCCCGGCTTCCTTTCAATTGTTAGGTGTTCCAGATACCTTTTTACCACTTTTGAAACTGTTTGGCGGCATACATTAGTTTCTTTGGCAATTTTTTTGTATGTCCATGTTTGGTTTTGTTGAAAATATTTAATTATTTTTGAACGCACTTTTCTTTCATCGTCCATTGTGTAAAAAATTGCAAATTAAAACTCATGATGTAAATTAATTTATTAACTGACATATTTTTAAAATGTAAACTGCCGAAAAAAAAAAAAATTTGGAAGCTTTACACCAAAGTTGTAGGCAAAAATGTGTGTTAACATTTTTATGATCTCACTCCTTATAACAACAGACCTCGAGCTCAATTATTTCATTTACATTACAAATATAAAGGTCGAATAAATACAACATTAAATTTATATTACTTATCAGTGATTGATTCTAACACATTCTAGCGATTTTCTTTTGTCTGTCGTGGAAATGGCAATCACGGCAAAAATATTAGACAGATATGACTGAAACTCAACAAAAAAAAATAGCGGAAAAAAAATCGCGGAATTTTGGATCACCAAAAATTTTTTTTCACGGATTTTATTTTTCTTAAAATTATTTTTTTTTCTTATAAAGAGGTGTACCAGAAAATATATTCGGCAATTCCGAATTTCACTTGTTTTCGTTCGGCAAAAGTTTCGTATTTGTTTTTAGGGTTATTTTTATATACTTTTTTTTTGATTTTGCTTATTGGCGATTTTTTGTATATTTTTTTAGCAATTTTCCCTACATATGATTCTAGATGTTGCTTAAGCTGTTTTTTGGGAAAATAAGTAGGCATCACTGTTCTTACTTAGCTTTAGCAACATGTAACCACAGACTAATACAGACTCGACAAATATGACAGGTGTCAAAAAAGTATTTTTTAACCATATGGTTAATATTTTCAAATTATTCTACGAATTAGGTTAGAAAAAGAAAACTGATATAACGCGCCATAAGAAAAATGGATGCCAAATCGGTTTTTGTTGTTTCACTCACTCCTAAGTCGTAGAAAGTGTTGCCATGTAAGCGTAAAACGGACTAAAAATCGCTGTGTTTTCTCCTAAAATCGCTTAGTTTTTCCCCATTTTATCTTATAAAACTCTACTGTCGAGTCTGTATATAGTCTGTGATGTGGCTTTCTATTAATAAGAGTCCACCTAATTTTGCATGAGTTTTAAGTTTGAGTTGAATATTTTTTTTTATCCATTATGGTAACTGAAGAAGAAGAAAAACTACTAAAAAAAGATAAACTTGTTGTTAACTTTACTAATGTTTAATAGTCTTTTACCACTTAAAAAAAAGCCATTAAAAAACAGCTGTCTTTTACATTTTTTTTTGTTTGTTAAATACGAAATTGCACATTATGCCAATATGTTGAGTTGTTGTACATTGTATAAGAAAGGCCTGGTGGTGCTGTGCGAGCTCTTTCGCATATGTGCTGTTCTTGTCTACTATTTTAAGCACTAACAAACAGCAGAAGCAGCACCTTTTTTTTTGAAATTGCTGCCTATTAGTTGTTCAAATGATGATGATGACGACGTTGTTCATGTGATGTTGTTCACTCTCAATTGCCATTTATACAATAATATACACATGCACAATAAGTAGTATTCCTTTTCAGAAGATAGGCCAGTAGATCAGTCAGTGATTGTTTTTTTTTTAATGTTATTTTATTTCATTTTCTTTAACCTATTAGTATAGTTTTTGTTGTTGCTGAAATTTTTTCTTTACTTTTTTTTCGTTTCGTTTTGCTAATGTTAATGAAGTGTCTTTGCTGTTTTTGGGAATAGTTGATTTGTAATTTATTAAATCATTGATTAAATGATAGAAATTGACAATTAGAAAGAAAAATTGTTGCTGAAGGTCTTATGACATTCGCTGGTTTTTGTATTGATGTAATTTTGTTGATCGGGCCTGTATGATTGTGCCAAAGACAATCGAAAGCTCGGTGTTGAGGCAATGCTGTTGCCAATACGTCCTTGCAATTAGTGTAAGATTTCGTAAGGTGGGTAAAGTGGTAGAGACTATTGTTGTATCTTCCTATCTGCCCTATGACTCTATTTATACCTTAACAACTTGGGGCTGATGATTGGATACGATGCTAATTCTCAGCATATCCTCTGGAGTAGCACAAAGTGCAACTCTAGAGGTAACAAATTGTTGGACTTTATGTTGTCTTCAAATTCTTCAACGCTACATCGAGTTTAGGTTTGGAATTGAAAAACCGAAGGTGCCGAAACACTAGAAAAGCGGATTGGTAAAGATTTGAGGAACTACTACATCCAACATACATGAAGCAATTAGTGTGAGATTTCGTTAGGTGGGTAAAGTGGTAGAGACCATGGTTGTATCTGCCTATCTGCCCTATGACTCTATTTATACCCCCAACAACTTGGGACTGATTATTGGATACGATGCTAATTCTCAGCATATCAGTGGAGTGGCACAAAGTGGAACTCTAGAGGTAACAAATTGTTGGACTTTATTTTGTCTTCAAATTCTCCAACTTTTGTCACCCAACGAAGACAACAGGTCATTGATCTTACCTTATCTAATAGTAACGCGAATGACGCGTTCTTGATGTGGTATCCTTGTCGGACCACCGCTACATCGAGTTTAGGTTTGGGGTTGAAAAACCGACAATTCCACACGGCCGAAACCCTAGAAAAGCGAATTGGTAAAGATTTGAGAAACTAAGTACTATATCAAAGATTACGTTCCATCTCAATATCTAGTATTACATTAAAGATTACGTTCCATCCCAATATCTAGTAGTATGGAATGGAGTCGTTTGAAGTGGAGTCTTAGAAATTGGGTAAAACTTTAACTGGCTGCTATGAGACAGTGTGTCCGTTAAGGAAAAGCAGACCAGATTACTCAGTTGCTTGGTGGAACATAGAACTTGGCAAACTGACAAAAAGTTCAAGAAAGCTTCTGAATAGAGCCTTAAAATCTCGAACTTATACAAAAGGAATATAAAAAAAAGAGCAGGGTCCTAAACTTAAGTGTTATAGAACTTTTTGTGAGGAGGTTAAGGGTACGACGCATACGGCAAGGCTCTGTAAAATATTTCTAAAAGATAGCTTAGCGAAGCTATATTCCCTCAAAAAAGCCGGATGGTATCTACACAAACAATCAACAGGAGGACAATGACATTCTGTTATCTACTCACTTTCCAGGATGTAAAGTGGCAGCGATAATAAAGCACTTATTGAAAGACCTGTTGGCAGTACTACTTGTATGGAATGGTATAAAGCATCTCTAAGGACATTAAATATTTAGGAGTTATCTTGGATACGAAACTTACTTGGAATTCACATTTAGACGGCACTATCAGAAAGGCTATTGCGGCATTATGGGCAGCGAATAGGATTGTTTGTAGGACCTAAGGGTTTGAACCCCAAAATGGTCATGTGAATGTACAAAATGATTGTAAGACCAATCATGACGTACGCTGCCATAGTCTTGTGGCCGAAGACTATGCAGAGGGATGCCACCGTAAGACTAGGCAAAGTACAGCGTCTGGCTTGTACTCTAATCACGGGTGCTATGGAAACCTGCCCAACTTTGGCCCAAGAAGTCATTTTAGGTCTCACACCTATCGACATTTTTATTAGATCTACGGCAACTATGGCTGCGCGTAGAATGAATATCGATTACTCTGACCCTCGTAACTTGAGCGGCCACTTCAATATTCTTTCTTCAATAGGAATTAGGGAAAACCTGAATATGCCGACAGATAGAATAAACACTGTATTTCGCTTTGGACGGAAATTTGAGATCGTGATACCGAGTAGACCAGAATGAGATGAAGGTGGTCTATACGTGAATACTAGAAGCCTAAACTGGTATATTGACGGATCCAAAATGTCCTCTGGAGTTGGAGCTGGTGTCTACGGTCCAAACACGCGGATCTCCGAACCAATGGGTTGGTGGCCTACAGTTTTTCAGGCTGAAATTCAGGCTATTGCAATATGCGCTAGAGTTAATATTGCATAGGGTATGAAGGGTACTCATATTTCAATCTTCTCTAATAGCCAGGCAGCACTTCAAGCGCTGTCTGACTTTTCGTCCTTTGATAACTATAAATGACTTTTCGTCCTTTGATAACTATAAATCCCTGGGACCAGATCGTATTTACACTATAGTGTTGAAGAGTGGTGGATATTTCCGAGTGAAGGTTCTACTGAAAAGTCTTGAGCGAATGGTTGAGAAATTAATTGGGTCAGTAGTATTCATAAAATTCCCCCTAAATAGTCAGAGTGGTAGATCTTGCGAGTCGGGTGTTTTTGTTGATATTGAGAAAGCTTTTGATAATGTTACTTTTGATTCTATGAAAACTTCGGCTGAATTGCATGGCGTGGATACAGTTCTAGTCAAATAAATTCAATTTATGCTCTCTAGGAGATTGTTGACGGCTTAAAGAAACGGTTGATGTTTTTTTCGGATGGTACAAGAAAGGATTCGGCACATTCAGATTTAATACAACAGTATCATTTGTTTATTGATATTTTGTAAATTTTAAATCGAGTTTTTGAATTTTTGTTGATCTTTTTAAAATGTTTACAACAATTTTTTGGTTATTTTAACTGCAACTTTAAATCTAATCTTACAACAATGTAAAAAAAAAAAATGTTTTTTCTTACCACATCTCTGTGGTAAGAAAATTTTCCTTTGTATAATATACAATGTCTTTATTTCCACTTAAGACATTAACTACATTGTTTCAAAATTACTTTGATCGATCCCCTTTCCCTTTTTTTTTTATTATTTGATTTTTTACTCTTTTTTAACCTTTTCTTTGTCTACCTTTGTCTTTCAACAAAAATCTCCATTTTATTCATTATTTTTCTTGTTAAAAACTCGTTTTATTAAACATTTTCATGACTTGTTCTTTTGTGTATCTTAAAAAAAAAAAACTCTTCAAGATTTCTTTGAATTCGTTTTATATTTTTATTTCTTTAACATTTTTGATCTTGCAGGTTTTATAAATTTTTTTCTATATGAACTTGTTTTGTTTTTATTGTTTTATGTTGTTAAAAGATTTTAATTCTATTTATTTTTTTTCAACAAAAAAAATAAAGTGATCTTAGGTTATTGTTGCATAAACCAGTTTTCTGGAGAGTTAGACAATTTGTTTTAGTTTGATTTAAAGTGTTTATTTAATTAATATGAATTTTTTGAATACAAACTATTTAGAAGGATATAAAACCAATACAGAATAATTGGTAAAATAGCAATTTTTTTTAGAAACTAAAACTTTTTAAAACTTTTTCTATTTTATCTAACTCCCGAATATTCGGCAAACTTTGAATTTGAATAATCTTTGGTTTAAAATTTATTGTAAACTGAAGTCTTTCGATTGGGTTCCTTTTGTTGGGCGCCAATTGACCTGTGTATTTAAAGTTTCAACTTTTTTCTAATTTTATTTTATTTTTGTTTTATTACAAAATTTTAAAATCTAAAATTACAAAATATTTTAAAAATTCGTCGTTTATTTTGATTGGTTCCCCACATTGGGCGCCACTTGACTTTTGTCTTAGATTTTCAAAACTACTCAGTTTTTATACCCACTACTTGTAAACTGAAGAATTGGTAGTTAACAAGTCTTTTTTGATTGTTGCCCCATGTTGGGCGCCAATTGACTTGTGTCTTTAAAGTTTAAAAATTTCTCTAATTTTATTTTTGTTTTATTACAAAGTTTTAAAATCTAAAATTACAAAATATTTTAAAAATTCGTCGTTTATTTTGATTGGTGCCCCACATTGGGCGCCACTTGACTTTTGTCTTTGATTTACAAAGCAATTCAGTTTTTATACCCTCTAACATCTCGACTCTCTAGGACAACATAAAGTATACTTATTCTCGATCGATGATTGGGCGCAAATTGATCTGGATCAAGAAAGTGAATTTAAAAATCATTACATTTTTATTAAAATTTGTTTGGGTTTGTAAACAAAATTTTAAAACAAAGAATTAAAATAACAAAATATGTTGACAAGTTAAGGGTTATAAAATCCAGCTTATACATACGTCTTTTGATTGCTGCCCTCATTGGGCGCCAATTCATTTTTATCTTTGATTTTTAAAAATATTCAGTTTTTATAATCTTCACTAAGAAACATTTTCTAATTTTATTTTATTTTTGTTTTATTACAAAATTTTAAAATCTAAAATTAAAAAAAATATTAATTAAAATCGTCATTTATTCGTCGTTTGATTGGAGCCCCACATTGGGAACCACTTGACTTTTGTCTTTGAGTTTCAAAACTATTCAGTTTTTATACTCTCTACTTAGTAACATCTCGAAAGATCGGTCTAAGACTCTAAAAAGTATACTTATTCATGATTCTCGATCGATGATTGGGCGCAATTTGATTTAGGTCAAGAAAGAGAATTTCAAAATTTTAAAATTATTAAACTTTTATTAAAATTTCTTTGGGTTTTTAAACTTTTCAAACACAGGATTAAAAGTTACAAAATATTTTGACAAGTTTATGGTTTTAAAATCGAGTTTATTCGTGTATTTGAGTCGCTGCCCCTCATTGGGCGCTAATTCATTTTTATCTTTGATTTTCAAAAATATTCAGTTTTTATAATCTTTACTTAGAAACATCACGAAATATCGATTTAGGACATGATCTTTAAGTCAGAAAAATTTTAAATTTCTGAGACATTTTTTCCTTAGAAAAAGTTCTGAAACATTTGTTAACAAGTCTTTTCTAATTTTATTTTATTTTTGTTTTATTACAGAATAATCTAGAATTAACAAATTAAAAAAAAAATCGTCGTTTATTCGTCTTTTGATTGGGGCCCCACATTGGGCGCCACTTGACTTTTGTCTTTGAGTTTCAAAACTATTCAGTTTTTATACCCTCTACTTAGTAACATCTCGAAAGATTAATCTAAGACTCCATAAAAATATACTTATTCATGATTCTCGATCGATGATTGGGCGCAAATTGATCTGGGTAAAAAAAGAGAATTTCAAAATTATTAAATTTTTATTAAAATTTGTTTGGGTTTTTAAACAAAATTTTCAAACACAGGATTGAAGGTTACAAAATATTTTGACAAGCTTAGGCTTATAAAATCGAGTTTATTCGTGTATTTGAGTCGCTGCACCTCATTGGGCGCCAATTGATTTTTATCTTTGATTTTTAAAAATATTCAGTTTTTATAATCTTCACTAAGAAACATCTCGAAATATCAATTTAGGACATGATCTTTAAGTCAGAAAAATTTTAAATTTCTGAGACATTTTTTCCTTAGAAAAAGTTCTGAAACATTTGTTTACAAGTCTATTCTAATTTAATTTGATTTTTGTTTTATTACAAAATTTTCAAATCTAGAATTAACAAATCAAAAAAAAAAATCGTCATTTATTCGTCTTTTGATTGGAGCCCCACATTGGGAACCACTTGACTTTTGTCTTTGAGTTTCAAAACTATTCAGTTTTTATACTCTCTACTAAGTAACATTTTTTTTTTGTATTGTTCAACTGTTGACGAGTGTGGACGTGTTTTATTTTAACTCCGTGCTATAAATTGAATTACTAAAATTGTTCGTAATAGGTTTGTTCGTAATAGGTATTTTTGTGATATTTGCATTACCACATCAAGGAAAATGAAAATATGGACACAAATGATACCGATTTAGTTCGAGGCTCTGCCTCACCGACTGGTGCTGGTCCTAGCACTGGTCTTAGGGTTGCGACCTTGAAGTCCGGCCTTGATTCTGGTAGGGGTGCTCAGCCTAATATTGGTGGTAAAAAGAAAAAGAAACTTAAGCCATCAAAGGTCAGGCACAACCAGAGAAGGCTTTGTTTGAAAATAATTAACAGACTAAGCCAACTCGATGGAACGAAGCTCTCCGAACGTGAGAGGGCGTCGCTATCATGGGCGAAAGGAGTCATTGAAGAACAGGACAAACTTTCGGCAATGCGCGCATCTGACAAACAGAGCGCTGTTTCGGCCTCGTCATCGAAGTCTGGTAAAAGGTTGCGCTCGCCCGACGAGAAACCTTTACCTAAAAGATCTAAGGTGACCGGCAACGTCTGGACTCAGTCTTTTAGTGAAGTGGTGAAAGGTAACTTCGTTAGGGCTGTGATAAACAGGCAAAATGGGGATTGTAGTATTCCAAGGGACAAGTGGAGTTTAGTTGAAACTAAACTAAATGAAATCTACTATAGGCTTCTTGAGAGTATGCCTGATTTTCTCCCTACTACTGTCAACGCAGGTTGGTATCAGGGGCGAGTAAAACTCGTTGCTTTTGGAAACGAAAGATCCGCAGCCGTGTTTAAGGTTGCCATTAGCCAAGTGGGAGAGTTATGGCCTGGAGCCAGACTGGACGTTGTGGAAAAACATGATATCCCCTCGCAACCCAGAGCTCATGCATGGATCCCAATGGCTACAAGTGACACTGCGGTGATTCTAAAGATGATAAAAGTCTGCAATCCTGACCTTCCAACTCAGAATTGGCAAATTGCCAGATTGGGTGAGATGGAGGGTGCTCGTCGTCAAGCAGTGGTCTTGGTTAATGAGGAATCGCTTCCGCTTTTAGCCAGGACTGACGGCATTATTAGATTTGGCTTTTTTCATATAAGAGTCAATGTCTACAAGGGCGACCAGAAGCCTATTTTGGAAGCAGACAAGCCAGTGGCAGAGTCGGCTGGGGAGGAGAATCTGGAAAAGGTTGATATTCAGCTGACCGATTCTAGGCTGATGGGAGATGCATCTGGCATTTTCGAAACCGAATCTGGTAACGAATGCGACCTCTGTGATGGCATGGAGGATAAAGCTGATGCCACTATGGGTGACATTCAGGACGAGGCCCATGTAGTGAGGAATTCGGAGAGTTCTGTTGCCTCCGATTCAGAACAGATGGGACACATATCTGGCTTATTCGAAACCGAATCTGGGGACGAATGCGACCTCTATGATAACACGGAGGATGAAGCCAATAACACGGTGGTGGAAAGGATGGTGGAAAAAAAGCAAGATGTTGCGGTTCCTACAAATAAACCTCCATCACTGTAAGGCAGCCTCAGCTGCACTATTGCTGCGCCTGACGACAGGAGCAGTTGACTTGGTTTTTATCCAAGAGCCCTGGGTGCGGGGTGGCAGGGTTTGCGGATTGAAGACCCCTGGGTTTAAGTTGATGGTTGCCAAAGGTGAGGGCTCACCAAGAGCCTGCATCTTGGCGAAAAATGGCTTAAACATATTTTTTTTATCAACTTTTAGTGATATGGATGTTACAGCGGCTAGCTTAGAGCTTCATGGGAAATCTATTTGGCTCGCCTCTGCGTATTTTCCTAATCCGGGGCCAATACCCCCGGAGAAGGTTGGCGGTCTGATTCGGGAGTCTGAATCTAGGGGACACCAGTTACTAGTGTGCTGTGATGCTAATGCACATCATTCGATATGGGGTAGTACAGACACAAATGATAGAGGCGAATCACTTTTGGAGTTTTTGTTAAGCACTAACCTGTATATTTGTAACAAGGGTAGTGAACCAACTTTCGTTACAAGTACGCGGCAAGAGGTTCTTGACGTAACACTTGTATCAGATACATTGTCTGACAGAATTGATGACTGGAGAGTTTTGGAAGAGCATTCTTTCTCAGATCATCGCTACATTGAGTTTTTACTCAGGGAGCGTGCCCCGGTTGAGACAGTCTCTAGAAATCTGAGAAGAACAAACTGGGTGAAATATAGGGAGACTTTTTCTTTGCTTTTGGATGAAGTACCCCTATCTGAACCGCATAGTTTAGCGGAAATTGACTGTCTGGTTGACCATATAACAAATGTTTGTAATAGGTGCCTGGATGCGTCTTGCCCTTCTGCAAAGCCTAGAGGGAAAAAAAAGCCACCTTGGTGGTCAAATGAGTTGCAGACGAGCAGAGATTCCTGCAGAAAGCTCTTTAATAAGGCTAAATTTTCAAGAGCGGACGAGGACTGGTCTGCATACAGGCTGCAACTTAAGAGTTATAAAAAGATGATCAGAAATGCAAAATGTGATTCTTGGAAAAACTTCTGTGGAAACATAGAAGACGTTTCTGAAGCATCCAGGCTGCGCAAGGTTCTGGCTTCTTCCCCTTGCACCCTAGGATACCTGAAAGATCCTAATGGGGTGTGGTCTTCCTCCAGTGGAGAGTCGCTGGATCTCCTTTTAAACACGCATTTTCCGGGCAATTCCATGACGCCGTTTCAAGCTTTGGAACGTTCTGACGCCCAAGCATCTGAAATTGCTTCGGAAATAATAAATATGCCAACATTAATCTGGGCGATAAAAAGCTTCAGGCCCTATAAATCCCCGGGACCTGATGGTATAATCCCGGCTGAGTTGCAGCAAGTGTTGGACTATATAGCCCCGTTGCTGTATAATCTATACACAGCATGCATCAACTGGTCGTATATTCCTTTAAAGTGGAGGGATACCAGAGTCGTATTTATCCCGAAGGCTGGGAAAAGTTCCCACACAGCTCCGAAGGATTTCAGACCAATTAGTCTGTCTTCTTTTTTGTTAAAGACAATGGAACGAATGATAGACTCATATTTGCGTAGAGTGATTGACCCGAGGTTGCTTTCGACAAAGCAACATGCATACAGCAAGGGACGATCAACGGAAACAGCTCTTCATGAGCTCGTTGGTACCATCGAGAGATCGCTTTCGGTAAAGGAGTACACTATGGTGGCCTTTCTTGATATTGAGGGGGCTTTTAATAATGTCATTCCAGAATCGATAATATTGGCATTGTCTGGTCTGGGAGTAAAGCGTGAAATCGTTTTAATGGTGGAAAACCTACTTGCCAATAGACGTATAACGTCTGAATTGGGAGCGTCCGTCATATCTCGATTTGTCAATAGGGGCACACCACAAGGAGGTGTTCTTTCGCCGCTTCTTTGGAACCTGGCACTGAATTCAATGCTACTATCTCTAGAAGCACGTGGTTGTCATGTTATCGCATATGCTGACGATGTCGCGATAGCGGTAAAGGGGAAGCATCTGCCAACATTGCGGGACATTCTTCAGGGTTCTCTGAAAGATCTGTCTAAATGGGCAAGAGACTGTGGTCTAGGAGTTAATCCCAGTAAAACAGAGCTTGTTTTGTTTACAAGGAAAAATAAGATTCCTGCTTTTGATCCTATTTCTCTGGACGGTACTGAAATCACCTTCTCAGATGGAGCCAAGTATCTTGGAGTATTTCTAGATAGGAAGCTGAATTTCAGGCGTAATATTGAGGAACGGGTGAGAAAAGCAACGATTGCTTTGTATTCCTGTAAAAGGGCCATTGGAAAACGATGGGGTTTTAGCCCTCAAGTCGTTCATTGGATCTATACAGCAGTGGTGCGTCCAATTTTGCTGTATGGAATCATTGTCTGGTGGCCTGCTTTGGAAACAAAAGCGAACTTTGTCTTTATCACGAAGGTACAGAGAATGGCGTCAATGTGCATCACTGGTGCTCTTCGTACTACACCTACGGCTGCATTAGAAATCCTCCTTCACCTGATACCCTTGGACATATTGGGTAGGCAGTATGCGGCTGCGTCGGCAATTCGACTTAATAGCACGCTGCAATGGAGGAGCAGTGATTGTGGCCATAGCGCGATCTTGAAAAAGATAACAATACCACAAAATGTGGACTGTGCTCCCTCTTTGAGCCTCTTTGAGCGCCACTTTACCACTATGATACCATCCAGGGAGTCTTGGATGGGGGATACTCCGGATAGTGGAGCTACCATAAATTTTTACACAGATGGATCGAGGCTGCACGAACAAGTGGGCTTTGGGGTCTATTCGGAAGAGCTTGGATTGAGCCTGGCTCGTAGATTGCCAGATCATTGCAGTGTTTACCAGGCAGAGATGCTGGCAATAAAGGAAGTGGCTGACTGGTTGAGCTGCAATGTCTTGTCTACAACCGCAGTCAACATCTATACTGACAGTCAAGCCGCGGTCAAGTCCCTGGATTCAATGTTTCTGAAAACAAGATCTGCCCTTAACTGCCGCACGTCTTTAAATGAGATGGCCAAGCAGTTTAACATACGACTCATATGGGTCCCAGGGCACAGAGACATTCCAGGGAATTGCAAAGCCGATGAGCTTGCAAGACTAGGAACTACCTTACAGGTTCCAACAGAATTGGAATGTGTTGGTATGCCTCTAGAAACTTGCAAGCAAAACCTACGGCTTTGTTCTGCGACGGAGACTAATCAAAGATGGGCAAATGGATGGACGTGTGAGACAACACGACTGATTTGGCCTTCTCTTAATCAGGGGCGCACAAGTGAGATGATATCGCTTCCAAGAGGAGAGATTTCGACGGTGGTTTCTATAATTACCGGACACTGTCTTATAGGGAAGCACGCAGAGCGGTTAAATGTGCCGTCGAATGACTTTTGCCGAAGTTGCATGGATGAAGAGGAGTTGGAAACTATCGAACACTTTATTTGCCATTGCCCGGCACTTTCTGGTCAGCGACTTGCTTCACTGGGATCTAGGGAGCTGTACGATCTTTCTGATTTGTCGGATGTCAAAATACAACATCTAAGGAGTTTCATAAGAAGCTCAAACTGGTTTAACGACAGGGACTAGTAGGGAAACCTATTACGATCCCGTGGTATCACAATGGACCTCAGAGTCTACGTGTGTTGACGTAAAACGTCAGCAGCCACTTACAACCTAACCTAACCTAACCTAAGTAACATCTCGAAAGATCGGTCTAAGACTCTAAAAAGTATACTTATTCATGAGTCTCGATCGATGATTGGGCGCAAATTGTTTTAGGTCAAGAAAGAGAATTCAAAATTTTAAAATTATTAAACTTTTATTAAAATTTGTTTGGGTTTTTAAAATAAATTTTCAAACACAGGATTAAAAGTTACAAAATATTTTGACAAGTTTAGGGTTTTAAAATCGAGTTTATTCGTGTATTTGATTGGGCGCCAAATGACTTTTATCTTTGATTTTTAAAAATATCCAGTTTTTATAACCTTCATAAGATACATCTCTAAATATCAATTTAGGACATGATCTTTAATAGAGCGAAGTCAGAAAAATTTTATATTTCATTTTTGTTTTATTACAAAATTTTAAAATCTAAAGTTTAAAAAAATCATTGTTTCTTTTGATTGGTGCCCCACATTGGGCGCCACTTGACTTTTGTCTTTGATTTTCAAAGTTATTCAGTTTTTATACCCTCTAACATCTCGAAAAATCGGTATAAGACTCCATAAAGTATACTTATGAATGATTCTCGATCGATGATTGGGCGCAAATTGATCTGGGTCAAGAAAAAGAATTTCAAAATTTTTATTAAAATTTTTTTGGGTTTTTAAACAAAATTTTCAAACACAGGATTGAAGGTTACAAAATATTTTGACAAGTTTAGGTTTATAAAATCTAGTTTATACGTCTTTTGATTGCTGCCCCTCATTGGGCGCCAAATAACTTTTATCTTTGATTTTTAAAAATATCCAGTAGCGGTGTTCTATAACTCTCGAATCGAAAGATTTCTCACATGAAACATGAAAAACGAAACAGAAACATCGTGAATCGGTACAAAACCTGACTTTTTGTATTCGACTGTTTCTGTAATTTTGTTATGCGGAAACTTTCTGTCAAATATGATTTTTTTCAAAATTATTGGAAAGATGAGATAAAAACTGTTTCTGTAAACCAATTGATCGAAAACTTTTGAAGTTGAAGTGTCAAAATCGCTCACATTTAAAAATGGTGCGATATTTCGTAAATTAATCAACTTTTGAGTTATAATAAATGAAAAACAATATTTTTCAAGAATATACTATCAACTAATATTATAACTGATATACTACACATTATTTTCATTAAGTTAATTTATTATTTCATTTTTGTTTGCCAATGTTACGAGTGTTGTTTAAAAAAAATGAGAAATTGAGTTTTTTTTGTTGTGATTTTTATTATTTTCTCGCCTTATTTACCTTTTTGACAGCTGATTTGGAATATTCCAATAAAAATGCTGCCGTTTTCGCATTGATATACAGAAACAACTTTTTTTCCAGAATCGAGAAACGATGGAATTTTTTGTTTCATACTTTTCGATGCGAAAACTTTTCGCATAAATTACAGAACACCCCCACAGTTTTTATAACCTTCATAAGATACATCTCGAAATATCAATTTAGGACATGATCTTTAATAGAGCGAAGTCAGAAAAATTTTATATTTCATTTTTGTTTTATTACAAAATTTTAAAATCTAAAATTACAAAATATTTTAAAAATTCGTCGTTTATTTTCATTGGTGCTTCACATTGGGCGCCACTTGACTTTTGTCTTTGATTTACAAAGTAATTCAGTTTTTATACCCTCTAACATCTCGAAAAATCAGTATAAGACTCCATAAAGTATACTTTTTCATGATTCTCGATCGATGATTGGGCGCAAATTGATCTGGGTCAAAAAAGAGAATTTCAAAATTTTTATTAAAATTTGTTTGGGTTTTTAAACAAAATTTTCAAACACAGGATTGAAGGTTACAAAATATTTTGACAAGCTTAGGGTTATAAAATCGAGTTTATTCTTCTTCTGATTGCGGCCCCTCATTGGGCGCCAATTGATTTTTATCTTTGATTTTTAAAAATATTTAGTTTTTAAAACCTTTACTAAGATGGGAATTATTAATAAATGTAAAAATATTACATTGTGGGATTCACTCACGTGCAAGCTCAAATTTAATTTATATAACTAATAAACAAATAAATTAATAATTATATTAAATTTTATCATCGTCTCATCATAATAGATCATTAAAATAGAACAAAAAAAAATTTTTTTGTTAACAAAAAATTCATTCATTAAAAATTAGCTACAAAAACAAAATACAATAAATAATAATAATTAAAACAACAAGATGAGGAGGTATTTTCACTATATATCGTCGCTTCTGGTTAGTATTGTTGGCTGACGTTTTGCTAATAATAAGTGCGAATATTTTAAATACTTTTTTTTTTTTTTTTTCATATATATTTATATTTTTTTTTTACTCATTTGGTTTTCAATCAATGAATGGATGAATGAATGAGCACGTATGTATGTTTCTACATTTCGATATGAATGAATGGATGAAAATACAACAAAACAGCAAAAATGTATAAAAAAAACACTTAAATAAATGACTAGTAGTAAAAAGTTTATAAAAAAAAAAAACAATCAACAACATACAAAGTCAAGGTACAATACGTTTTAGTTATTGTATTTAAAATCGGAAAAAAAAAAAAAATTGTATACAAAAACTTATAGTAAACACAACACCTAAATACAATGGAATTTTATTTAACAAAAAAAAGAGGAATAAAATACTGAACAGAGAATATAGAATAGCAACATTAGCAGCAGCAGTAGTTGCTGCTGCTCTGCCTAAAAAACTCTTTTACTACGACCGACCGACTGTTGCTGCTGCTGCTGTTAAGTGTTAACAATATTGACAGAAAAACAGAACAGCAACGACAATTGCAAGAAGACAAAAAATACACATAAATGTTTTTCTATATGCAATCAAAAATTGAAGACCAACCGACCAATTTAATCTTAACCCTTGTGAGTTCTTTGTAAACTTAATTTCTGTTTTTTTTTCGAAATTAAATTTAACTTTTTTTTTTTTGGATTGCAGTTGATCTTTTACGAATTTCTATGATTTTTAACGAAATTCAATTGATCTTTAACGAATTTCAATTTAACTTTTTAATAAATTTCAAATTGATTTATTTTTAACTAATTTCCCTTGATCTTTTTCTAATTTCAGTTGAACTAGTTCGAATTTCAATTGAACTAGTTCGAATTTCAATTGAACTAGTTCGAATTTCAATTGAACTAGTTCAAAGTTTAATTAAACCAGTTCAAATTTTATTAAATCTAGTTCAAATTCAATTGATATTTTAATTGAACTAGTTCAAATTTTAATTGAACTAGTTCAAATTTTAATTGAACTAGTTCAAATTTTAATTAAACTAGTTCAAATTTTAATTAAACTAGTTCAAATTTTAATTAAACTAGTTCAAATTTTAATTGAACTAGTTCGAAATTGAATTGAACTGATTCGAATTATAATTGAACTTCTTCGAATTCGAAATTGTATGGAGGAAATACTTCTTTGTCATTTCGCATCGAAATATCGGTCTAGAACCCCATAAAGTATATACAGTGAGCGTCAAAAGAAAATGTGCAGGTCGTTAGTACATATATCTAGGCTGACCATTCGTACTGATTTGATCAGTACATGTACTGATTTTTGATCACATGTACTGATTTCTTGAAATATGTACTGATTGTACTGAGTTTTGAACATTTCAACATAAAAAATTTTTCGATGAAGTAATGTCATCAGAATTTATTGAAAAAAGTGCTCGGAACATCAGGGCTATTTAAAGAAACATGTGCATATTTTATGGGAAGTTTTCGAAAAGGAAAAGTTATCAAAACTTGAGGGAAAACGCACTCAGAATTAAGGGACTTCATTTTTCTTAAAACATGTGGGTTTTTGTTATATTTTCTGAACTAAAACAATCAAATTATTCAAATTAAGTTGTTTGAAGTCACATGAATTTTCTGCAAAAGAACGACAACAGTTTATGGCAGTTGTTTTTACAGAAATAAAACTTGGGCGTACTGATTTGAGTTCAGAAAAAAATGGTCACCCTACATATATCGCTCATTTACTTGTATAGTGTCATAACGCAAAATGTTTGATTTTACAGGAAACCTGTTTAAAGTTGACAATTGAAACTTGTTTTACATTGCAAAAGGACCGAACATAGAAAATGTTGTAATGGCGTGTTCTCTTCTCAAACAGTGAGTTTTGAAGATATTAATACGAATTTTTGACACAATATAAAGCAGGATATATAGTTTATATGTATATGTATAGTTTACCCAAAAACGACATTTTTCGAGTTTTGACACTATACAAGTAAATGAGCGATATGTAATTCGGTAATGCTAAAGTTGACAGTGAAACCCCATATTATTATTAATCGACTATATAAAAAAAATACTATGTAGGAAATTTTTCAAGCTTTAATTTTAGCATGATAGCATTCTGATAAAGCAAATACTAAATGAGATACGAGGGTCGCGCTGGAAATAAAATTATTGATAGATATTTTTTAGAAATTTTTTTAATAATATTCCTAAGCTGATTTTTTCCAACTTTAAACAAGAAATTTAAAAAATAGTCCAATAGTTAAAATTCAGTCATCACCAGGGAAACCAAAAATATGCAGTATCATGTTTTTTCCTGCGCTTTGTATTGATAAATGGGTAAGGTATTTATCCGTTTCAGAAGATTTTAAGAAATCTGGCATCGATTTGTTAGAGCATATTTTTGCATATTTCAGCCTTAAGAGCATATTTTAGCATATTTTAGGTTTAAGAGCATATTTTACCATAAGAGCATATTTTTAGATCATATTTTTAATTTTTAGAGTATTTTTTTACTTTTTAGAGCATTTTTTTAAGTTTTCAGAGCATTTTTTAATTTTTAGAAAAATTTTTTTATCCATTTTTTTATAACAACACTTATTTTTAAATTTTTTAAATTTTTTTGGGATGTTTTTTTTTTTTTTAATTTTGTAAGTGGATTGAAATGTTGGTTTCTTTTCCAAAATAACGGGGTTCTGACGATTGATTATGCTCTGGCCTGTTCTTGCTTCATTAACCCATATTAACCCTCTAACTACCCCACATAACGGTATTTTTTGGGTCTATTCTCTAAAAAATTGTAAAAAACGCCTCGAAAAAGGGGACATAATTTTTTTTAAGAGCATATTTTTATTGTTTTAAGAGCATATTTTCCGTTTTTAAGGGCATTTTTTAAGCGCATAAAACGTGTTTTTTAGAGCATATATTTGGTTTCCCTGGTCATCACCTTATTTTTGCAACGACCCAAATGCAGTAAAAATATGCATTTTTGTTACCTCCAATTCTTTTGACCACCAATTTTTTGTAAACAAAGAAAAGATTCATTTTAAAGTTCAAAATGTGTCCGACCGAATATTCGGCCTCGGCCAAAAAGCACTATTCGGCTTCGGCCACATTTTTGGCAGAATATGGACGAATGAAACTTTATTTTTTATACCCTCCACTCTAGTGATAGAGGGTATATATAATGGCGTTTTCTTTTCTGGAAAAAAATGTTGCACTTTCTGCACTTTCTTTTCTTTAATGCCTCCTTGTGGACAGTAATAAACAGTAAGTATAGACATATTTGGTACCAAAGGAAAGGTATTTTCGAGTTCTATCCAACTGTTCATAATAAAGTGTCGAAACACGCTTATTTTATTGAAAAAAATTTCAAAAATCCATAAATTTTTACATTTATCGGATCAGCTCAAAAACTGATTATTGTTTTCAAATGCTTGATATAGCAATTTATAGTCCTTATAAATACCTTTCTTTTGGTACCAAATACGTCTATATCTACTGTACATAACTGTGCACAAAGAGTCATTAAAGAAAAAAAAGTGCAGAAAGTGCAACATTTTTGTCCAGAAAAGAAAACGCCATAAGTTTGTCATTACGTTTGTAACACATCGAAATATTGGTCTAGGACCCCATAAAGTATATATATTCATGATCCTCGATCGATTTTAAGTTGATCTAGCGATGTCCGTCCGTCCGTCTGTCTGTCTGTCCGTAGAAAACACGCTAACTTTTGAAAGACTTCACAGAGGCTACTGAAGTGTGGCATATATGTTGGTCATTTACCTGGTCAGGTTGGTATTGCAATCCAGCCAAATCGGTCCAGTGGTTCAAAAGTTATGAGCAAAAGAGTAAATTTCGGCAAGGGGTTTTCGCAAATTTACGAGATAAAAAACACGATAACTTTCAAAAGACAATAACGAGAGTGCTGAAACGTGGCATGTATCTTTGCCGTTCCTCAGGTCTGTTTGGTATTGAATTTCAGCTCAATCGGTCAAGTGGTTCAAAAGTTATAAGCAAAACCCCGAATGTCAGATTTTGTTTATCTTAAATGCCACTTGGTAAACAAGTTTTAAAAGTATTGGTGGTAACTTAGCAATGCTTTTCAAACTTGTTTAATTTTAAAGCAATGCTTTTTAAACTTGTTTAGTTTTAGAAGCATTGGTAACTTAAAAATTACACTCGAAAAAAATTTTACACTCGAAAAAAATTTTACACTCAAAAAAAATTTTACACTTAAAAAAATTTTACACCCAAAAATTTTTTTTTTTTTTTTTTAAATGTCAATATTTTGTGTACATACCCAGGCAGAAACTGCCAACCGTTCCAAATAAAAAGTCTCGGCAAAGCACTTTATTTTTTGTGTAAAAGGTGTATGAATTCGAAAAAGTGCTTTGCAAGCGCTTTGCCAATGTTTTTCTATTTCAATCCGTTCAAAGTATGATTTTTTTATTAAAATTTATTAATTTTCATAACAATTGGAATAATTTTTATTTCCCTGCAGGATAAGTGGTGACCGGTCCTTGATAGTTCTCGTGATATGTCACTTATTGTTAGACACAATGACGTACATATTACAAACTTGACACCTTTTATATAAAAACACCTGTTTCTTTTGTGAGGAAGTGTCTTAAACTCCGGATACATCACAAGTGAAATGTCACTTGGCTTATCCCTTTGGAACACAACCCGTTTCGGTTCAATACACCAATTTTTTTCGGGACTTTTCTAAAATTTTTCCTAAAAGCATTTTTAATAAATTTTTTATTCCAAAACGCAAAGAAAACCGAAAACAAATTTTTCCGGGACTTAGAAAATATTTCAAAGTTTGTCCAAATTTTTTTTTATCCTAATAAATCAATCAATTTTTTATCCTTATTTCCTTATTCAAATAAACACCAACACAAGTTGTGTCTTATGGACTTATACAATTTAGATACGTCCCATTTTTTTGTTCTAAAAGTGCTTTAATAGTACCATATTTTTTGTTTTTAAAGCGCTTTCAAAGCGCTTTAAAATAGCATCGGCATACCGTTTACCGTGGTTATCATTTTGGACGCTGGGAGAGTACTAAACTGTGATGCTTTCCAAGCACACAAGCGACCATAAAAGGTACTTTGCTAGCGCTCTCCCGTTCGTATTTTTCTGCCTGGGTACGTACGTGCATTCACTCAGAAATATTTTTACAGTAAAAAAACATTACACTCCAAAAGAAGTTTTACACTCAAAAAAAAAAATTGTAATTTTTCTTTTAAATGACATAAAAAGAGTTTTTTACTCAAAATAAAATATTTCTAATCAAAATTGTTAATTTTTTCACGTTAAAATGTACTATCCTTTAAAAAAGGCATTGTGGAGGGTATTCATAGATTCGGCAAAGTCGAATTTAACTTTTCTACTTGTTACATATTGAATCTGAAAGGTCGAATAAAAAACATCTTTAATTTATTTAAACAGTTTTAAAATACATTTAGGCAGTTTTTAAATTCCAATTTGAAAATATATTTAGAAAATTTTTAAATACATTTAGACAATTTTAACATTCTTTTGGAAAATTTTTAAATTCATTTGGAAAATTTTGAAATTTATTTGGAAAATTTTTAAATTCATTTGGAAATGTTTTGGAAAATTTTAAAATACATAAAATACAATTGGAATTGCTATAAAGCTTGGTTCAAATTTGATTCTAAAATATCCTTGTTAAAACAGTCTCAAACATTTTGTACCAAATTGACCCAAAGTTGCCAACAGTGTTAAACACATAAAAACAAACCTATTACACAAAATATTTATTTGCAAAAAAAAATATAAAAAAAATTAAGAAGAAACGACAAAAAAAAAAATCAACTACAAAAAACTTTTCATAGCCACCCAAATGGATTGATGATGACGACGGTGATGATGACGATGATGATGATATTGCCATTACTGTTGATGTTCATAAGCCGGCATAGACAAAAAAAAAATTTACAAAAAAATCAACTTATCTCGTAAAAAAAGCACCGACCGACCACTTATACACAAACCGGCATTTTTTGTGTATAGAAAAGAAATTCCCACAAAAAAAAAAAGAATCAACATACTCACAAAAAAAGTGTAGTAAAAGAAATGGTATTTAACAGAAAAAAAAAAATGCCAGGAATGAATACAAAAAAATCGTATACAAAACAAACAACACCACCATCATCATCATCACCATCCCACAATACAAAAAAAAAACATGAAAAAGAAAAATTCAACTGTTGCTTCCGTCAACAAAAAAAAAATAAATTCAATAAACAAAAAACTATGAAAAAATATAAATTTTTTTTTTTTTATTTATACATTCACATGTTTATTTAGAAAAAAAAAGGAATTGCTGTAATAAAGTATAACCAACCAGTAGTCATAGTAGCAAAAATCCAAACCAACCGAGTTTTAGACTAAATAAACCACCACCACATCACCACCACCCTCAACAACATATTATCATGCAAAAAAGAATACAAAAAGCTGTCTAGGAAATAGTTTTTACAATTAAAGGAAATTTTAAATATGTATTCTTAACGCCCTCTATCGCCCTTAACAAAAAATTGGTGCTCAAAAGAATTGGAGGTCAAAAAATGCATATTTTTTTTACTGCATTCAAAAAATTTCGATTATTGTCTGGGTCATTGGAAAAATGAGTTGATAATTGAATTTAAACAATTGTACTATTTTTAGAATTTTTAATGTTTGAACTTGAAAAAAAAATCAACTTTAAAATATTGTTTAAAAATTTTCTAAAAAACGTCTACAAATAATTTTATTTTCCAGCGTGAGTTTCGTATCTCATTTAATATTTGCTCAATCTGGACGCTATCAAGCTTAAATTAAATCTTGAGAAATTTTATTTATAGCATTTTTTAAATGATAGTCGTTTGATAAAAATAAGTGGTTTTACTGTCAACTTTGTCGTTAACGAATTAAATCTACTTCAGACCTATACACTTTCTTTTGACGCTCACTGTATATATGTATATATAGTAGAGTCCGACCGAATATTCGGTTTCGGTCTCGGTTTCGGCCGAATAATGGGGTTTCGGCCTCTATTCGGTATTCGGCAAAATTTTGGACGAATATTAGCCGAAACCGAAACTTTTTGGTTTTTTAAAAAATATGTAAAGAAGTCGGTGAATTTTTTGATTTCGTATTTCATTACACTTGTTTCTGTTCAATTAAAGAAAATGTTACAAGTCTATGCAATAAATGTACAACTGTTTCAGTTCAAAAATTATTTTCTCCTAATCTGCAAATGAAATATACAATTTTTTTGTAAGTTTTTTAAAAAACATATTTTTTTTTTTTTTTCAAAAATACAACAATTCCTATGGTTTAAAAGCATTATATGCTGTATATTTATCTTTAACAACTTTTGAATAATTTTATTCATGCCAGGCGGTAGTTTTTTTTAAGTTTCGGTTTCGGTTCGGCTTCGGCCGAATATTACTTTTTCGGCCGAATATTCGGATCGGTTTCGGTTCGGCCTCGAAAACTGGTTTCGGTCGGACTCTAATATATAGTGATCGATTCTTGGTATGTCGGTCCACCCGCCTATAGAGGACACGATACGGTCCACAATAAAAAGCTAGAGCCCTGAAGCTTGACATGATTTTTGAACGTTTCCACATAAAAAAATAATTTTACTCAAAAAAAAAAGAAAGGGGAAGTTACAAAGATTGAAAGAAAATGAACAGGAACAGAAAAAACGTTTCAGGTCTGAGTTTTTCTATTGGAAATATATTTCAGGATCTCAGAATTTTTGTTACGGTAATATTTAAAAGAATAAAATTCTAAAATACTTTTTGCAAAGTATTTTAGAATCTAGTAACTTTTCTGCAGGAAACGTTTATTAAATTCAATGATTTTTAATAGAAAAAATTTTTTTACAGCTTTTCTACATAAAAATATATCAGAATTAGAGAATTTTTTTTTATGAAAAATCTCTCAGAATTTAAATTTTTTTTGTTGGAAGATTCTGAGAATTTTTCTATAGGACACATTTCTCTGAATCTTTAAATTCTTTTTAGTTAGTGTCTTAGAATTTTTCTTTCGAAAAATGTCTTAGAACCTAAGAAAGGAATTGAAACCGAAAATTTTTTTATACCCTCCACTCTAGTGATAGAGGGTATATATAAGTTTGTCATTCCGTGTGTAACACCTCGAAATATTGGTATAAGACCCCATAAAGTATATATATTTATGATCCTCGTTCGATTCTAAGACGATCTAGCGATGTCCGTCCGTCTGCCCGTCTGTCTGCCTGTTGAAAACACGATAACTTTCGAAAGACTTTACGGAGGCTCCTGAAGTTTGGCATATATGTTGGGCAATTACCTGGTCAGGTTGGTATTGCAATCCACGTCAGCAATTTTTACCCTTGCAAAATTGCGAAATGCAAAATTTTTTATAACACACATAGGATGAAATAAAAGCCTAAATAATTTTATGTGTGTTTGTTGCAATAAATGTTGCATTTCGCACTTTGCAAGAGTAAAAATTTCTGACGTAAATATCGTCAGTATTTTTTTTTTTTTTAATTTTTGCATTTCGCACTTTTGCAAGGATACAAACATATTCTTGCACACTCTTTAACCATAATATGTTTATTGTAGTTGTAGCAATAGTAAAAAATAGTACTTGAGGTTGAAGTAATACACTCTACACATATAATGATCAAGGTCCTTTTGTATATCAAACAAAAACCCAGAATTGTTAATAATTTTACAAAAAAAAAACTTGCCACACTTTTTTCCTGCCACCTCACTTTTTTTTTATACAGATATAAAGAACAAAATTACATTGTGCATAAATGTTTATGTTATGTATGTCTATGACCGATGTAGACGACAAACGACGACGCATCGTTGACGACTGACTGTATTGTTTAGAGGTGTTTTTAAAGTAGATTTGTTTATGTTTCATCATAATAAATTATGAATTAAAATGTACTCGTAAAAAGTTTTATGCAACAGGTTATGAATAGTTTTTATTTTTCCTTTGTGAAGAGAATATGCTTTTATTTATATTTTAAAGGATTTAAATATAATGGGACTTTAAAGCTACGCGAAGTATTATAATTGGTACTCACGTCAGAAATTCTAACAGTTGCAGAAAAGTGAGAAGTGCAACATTTATTTTAACAAATAGACAGGAATGAATGTTGAGTTTTTTTTGGAAATATAAACAATTTTTTTGGCTAATTTCCTTAAATTTAGGTTAATTTCCTCAAATTTTGGATAACAAAATTTAGGCTAATTTCTTTAAATTTATGCTAATTTTCTTAAATTTAGTATAATTTTTGTTTCAGTGTAGGTTTCACAATGACAACTCTTTCTACTGACATCTATGTTTCTTATGGCGCGGGTTATATTAGTTTACTCTTTCTAACAATAAAAGTAGAAAAATATGAAAAAATTATATTAGTTTACTCTTTCTAACAATAAAAGTAGAAAAATATGAAAAAATGAAACATATGGTTCAAGATTACTTTTTTGATATCTGTCGAAAGTGTCGCGTCTGTTTAGTCTGTGTCAGAGTGTTTTTTTAGAATAAATCCGGTAAAGGACTGGGAATATATATTAGTTTGTAACTCATCTCGAACTATCAGTCTCGCACAACATAAGTCCCATAAGTATATACAGTGGCCGCCAAAAGTCTACGTACGACTACATAGTAGATTTAATTCGTTAAAGACAATGTTAAAAATAATAGACCTAATTATTATCAAACAAGCATTTTTGAAAAAAGTGCTGTGTAGGTAATTTATCAAGCTTTAATTTAAGCTTAATGGCGTCCAGATTGAGTAAATATTAAATGTGCTACGAAGGTAGAAATGGAAATTGAAATTATTGAAAAGCCTTTTTTAGATTTTTTTTTTTTTAAATATTTTTGAGTCGATATTTTTAAGCTCAAACTTTAAAAATTAAAATAAAAAATGATCCAATAACTTTAATTCAGTTATCAACAAATTTTTACAACAACTCAAACAAAAATGACCTACAATTCTTTTGACCACCAAGTTTTTGTAAAATAGAAGTTGTTTAATTATCTTCCTATCTCATTACTAGGGCTGTGATTTCCATGCAAAAGAAAGTTTTTTGTAAATAATCTAAAATCGATATTGACTAATTATATTTCCAAATGGCATCGATTTGTTTTTCATATTTTGTCAAAAATGTATATTTTTGCAGATTTTAGTTTCATACCCAATTCACACATGAAGTGAAATCTCGTTTGAACCAGATTTCGATCATATGGTTGTGTATAAAATGATACAGACCATATGATTGAAATCTCGTTCAAACGAGATTTCACCTCAGGTGTGAATAGGCCTTTAAATGCATATTTTGTGTATATTTCTATTTTTATGTGCATATTTTTGCATATTTTGGACTAAATTAGCAAAAAGAGACTAATTTAAATGCATTTCTATCAAAAATTATTTAAACATTATTTCTGATAATACGAAATTTTTTTTTGTTATTTTTTTAATAGATTGCCTTGATTTCTTAACCCTTAATATCCTGACTTTTTTTTTGAGCCGAAAAAATATATGTTATAAAACTCGCAATTCTAAACAACTTTTGTTCTACGACTTTGTTTTTAGATAAAATTTACCTGAACTATGTGAAGAAAACCTGGTTGGACCATTGCGAATCAACCAGGGGGCTAATCACGTAAAACGAAAACGATAGACGATGCATAAACGACATCAAAATACATATCGTTTTGAAGGGAAATTTGAAATTTTTTCTATATTAAATTATGAAAGAGTGTTGTCTAATCCAGAAACATTAAAAAATTTGGAAACATTTTGATTAGTTTAGGAGCAACAAGGCTTCAAAAATCGACGATAGTCAACTATCGTTTTACGTGATCACAATCCTGGTATCCGGAGATCAAAATTTTACCAAGGTCTTTTTGTATCACATTTTTGTGTTTTAAACATTCTGAAAATTCACGGAAATATTTTTTTCAGTTTCGATTTCGACGTATTTAACACAAAAAATGATTTTTCGAAAATACATAATTTCACCAATTTTTTTTTTTTTGAGGTTGGGACACTCTGATAAGCATACGGATGTCAAAAAAATTGTGCTTCTAAAGGTGGCTTCAGACCATAATATTTGTAATAATTGCTGTGTTTTTCAATAAGTGGATTTATTTTTGGAATAATCTTATTTAATTCAAAATAAATATTTTAACATGCCAAAACAAATTTGAAATATTTTTTTCCGTAATCTACGATTAATTAGCATTTATTATCCGAAAAAATAATAAAAAAATCTGGAAAATGAAAAAAGTTATAAATAAATCAAAATTAATCCAAAGTGGACTTAATAAATCCTAAAATTTAATTGGATTAATTTTGATTTATTTATAACTTTTTCAATTTTCCAAATTTTTTTATCATGTTTTCGGATTATAATTGATAATTTATCATAGATTACGGAAAAAAATATTCCAAAATTTTTTTGGCATGTTAAAATATTTATTTTAAACAAAATTTCGTATTATTTAAGATACGTATTTTCTTACGACTTTATTATAGTCTGAAGTGGGCTTAAGTGGTGAAAGGCGAAAATCTTAGATATTGTATCAATAAACATTGTTTAAGTCACAGAAGGAAGTTTTAACAAAATTTGTTTAACAAAGTTAACATTTTTTTTGGTTGGTTCCTTGCGGAACCAGTAGGATATTTAGGGTTAAATAATCTTTGCATTTAAGTATTTTTATAAAGTTATAGATTTTTATATAAAAAAAACCCAGCGTTTTTCTTTTTGAATTTTTTGTATGAAAACACACATTTTTGATTTAAGTGCATATTTTTTAGTGCATATTGAAGTTTGGTATTGTATTTGAGCGATATCGGTTCAGCGGTTCCAAACTTATAAAATTTTGATACATTCCACATAACCTAAAAAAAATAAAAATAAATTCTTAAATTCGGCTGCTGGTGGAAAAATTTGAACAGAATTGAATACCAAATGGTATTTAAAGAAGTAAAAATATTTATTTTCCGCGGGATTTTAGTTTTTCATCAAAAAAAAAAATTTTTCGCATTTTTTTTTTCTTTGTCAAAAATTTATTTTTTTAACCAATTTTAATTGTTTTTTTAATTTTTATAATAAATTTTTTTGCAATAACCTTTTTTCTGTTGTGGAGGGTATAAATATAAAGTTTTGGTTTATACTTTCAAAATTAAAACAAAACAAAAATTTGCCTAAAACAAACTTTGTTATTTATACATATGTTTTTTTTTAATTTATATAACTAGAACATTAATGGGTTAATCGTTGAATTATTCATATTAACCATATTTGTACTTGTACACTTATCTGAGCGTTTTAACTGAAGTGGCGCCAAAAAAAGCACCAAACACATCTACTGTATAACTTTTTTTTGTATACAATAATTTATACAATTTTACTATGTAAAACTTTTAAACTGTTATAAAACCTTAATATCTTTGAAATTATAGTGCATTTCGTGAATCTTCCAACTATTTGAGAGGAGGTGTTGTGAAATGTGTATATTTTTTTTTATACGTGTGTTGTTGTTGGAGTACCCATTTATGGAAGTACTTACAAAATTTTCAATTAAAATATTCGCTATCATTTTTTATTGTAAATAGAAAAGGTTGTTGACACACTTTTGCTGTTGTTTACAATACATTTATTACATAATATTAAGTTTTATTCGTGTTTAGATGGAATGAATTCTTAAAGAGAATTTATTACTGTAGGACGGATGCGCCCTCCATAAGCAAACAAGCAATTATCTAAATGTTTAGACCCTGATGTATCCCATTCTTGCTCGGGAATTTCGAAATGCTTTAAAAATCATTTTGTATAACATTAAACAACTTTGAAATATATTTTGGGATGCATTTAAAAAATTTCAAAATACATTTTTTAAATTTCGAAATACATTTTAATAATTTCGAAATATATTTAAATAATTTCGAAATGTATTTAAACATTTTATTTAAAACGTCGCGTCAAACTGGAAAGATGTGTATTTAAATAATTTCGAAAAAACATTAAATAATTTCGAAAAACATTTTTATAGTTTTGAGAAGTTGTGTTTTAATTTTTAAATTAATAAAAATTATTTATTATTCGACCTTTAAAATTCTATTTTGAGAAAGACATAATAAATTCTCAATTTGTCTACTTACATACGAATATAAGACTTTATGTTTTGCCACAAACGATTGTCAATTTGCTAAATACTCTTGACAATGGACTTTAACGATTTCCGAAACACGTGTCGAGTAAGTCTTGCAAAATGACCAAACCAATCAATTTAAAACAAACAACTTTATAAATACCCAGGCAGAAACTGCCAACCGTTCCAAAGAAAAAGTCTCGGCAAAGCACTTTATTTTTTTTGTAGAAGGTAGTATGAATTCGAAAAAGTGCTTTGCAAGCGCTTTGCCAATGTTTTTCTATTTAAATCCGTTCAAAGTATAAATTTTTTATTAAAATTTACTAATTTTCATAACAATTGGAATATTTTTTATTTCCCTGCAGGATAAGTGGCCGGTCCTTGATAGTTCTCGTGATATGTCACTTAGATACATATTACAAACTTGACACCTTTTATATAAAAACACCTGTTTCTTTCGTGAGGAAGTGTCTTAAACTCCGGATACATCACATGTGAAATGTCACTGGGCCTAGCCCTTTGGCACACTACCCGATTCGGTTCAATACACCGCCTTTTTCAGGACTTTTTCAAAAAATTTTGTAAAAGCATTTTTAATAATTTTTTTTTTTCCAAAACGCAAAGAAAACTGCAAACAATTTTTTTCCGGGACTTAGAAAATATTTCAAAGTTTGTTCAAAATTTTTTTATCCTAATAAATTAGTCAATAAATTTTTTTATCCTAATTTAATAAATTTCTTTATTCAAATAAACACCAAAAAAGTTGTGTCTTATGGACTTGTACAATTTTGATACGTCCCATTTTTTGGTTCTAAAAGTGCTATAATAGTACCATATTTTTCATTTTTAAAGCGCTTTCAAAGCGCTTTAAAATAGCAACGGCATACCGTTTACCGTGGTTATCATTTTGGACGCTGGGGGAGTACTAAACTGTGATGCTTTCCCAGCACACAAGCGACCATAAAATGTACTTTGCCAGCGCTTTCCCGTTCGAATTTTTCTGCCTGGGTAGTTTCTTGAAAATTGTTACTTTGACAATATCATCGTAATGATTAGTAAAAGAAATATGACCTTGAGCTAGAATAATCTTTCTCAAAATTTTGAAAAATATTTACGAAAAACATTTTAATAATTTCGAAAAACTTTGATGAGCTACAAACGGAATAAAAACCCATTTTATCATTTTCGCAAACCAATCGATATTGAAAACAATTTCGATTTCTATTTAAACAATTTTCAAAAACGTAAACAATTTTGAATTTAATAAAAACATTTTCAAAAACTTCGAAATAAATTTAAACAACTTCGAAATATATTTAAACAACTTCGAAATAAATTTAAACAACTTCGAAATATATTTAAACAACTTCGAAATAAATTTAAACAACTTTGAAATAAATTTAAACAACTTTGAAATAAATTTACACAACTTTGAAATATACTTAAACAACTTCGAAATATATTTAAACAATTTCGAAATATATTTAAACAATTTCGAAATATATTTAAACAACTCCGAAATAAATTTAAACAACTTTGAAATAAATTTAAACAACTTTGAAATAAATTTAAACAACTTTGAAATAAATTTAAACAACTTTGAAATAAATTTAAATAACTTTGAAATAAATTTTAACAACTTTGAAATATACTTAAACAACTTCGAAATATATTTAAACAATTTCGAAATATATGTAAACAATTTCGAAATATATTTTAACAATTTCGAAATAATTTTCAACAGTTTCTAAATATTTAAAAAATTTCAAAATTATAATTTCGCTTTCCATTTAAACAATTTTCAAATACGTAAACACCCAGGCAGAAAAATACGAACGGGAGAGCGCTGGCAAAGTACCTTTTATGGTCGCTTGTGTGCTGGGAAAGCATCACATTTTAGTACTTTCCCAGCGTCCAAAATGATAACCACGGTAAACGGTATGCCGTTGCTATTTTAAAGCGCTTTGAAAGCGCTTTAAAAACGAAAAATATGGTACTATTATAGCACTTTTTGAACAAAAAATGGGACGTATCTAAATTGTATACATAAGTCCATAAGACACAACTTTTTTTGGTGTTTATTTGAATAAAGAAATTTGTTAAATTAGGATAAAAAATTAATTGACTCATTTATTAGGATAAACAAATTTTGAACAAACTTTGAACAATTTTCCAAGTCCCGGAAAAAAATTGTTTGCAGTTTTCTTTCCGTTTTGGAATAAAAAATTTACTAAAAATGCTTTAAGGAAAAAATTTGGAAAAATCCCGAAAAAAGTGGTGTATATAAAAGGTGTCAAGTTTGTAACATGTAGGTCATTGTGTATAAGTGACATATCATGAGAACTATCAAGGACCGGCCACTTATCTTGCAGGGAAATAAAAAATATTCCAATTGTTATGAAAATTAATAAATTTGAATAAAAAATGTATACTTTGAACGGATTTAAATAGAAAAACATTGGCAAAGCGCTTGGAAAGCACTTTTCGAATTCATACTACCTTCTACACAAAAAATAAAGTGCTTTGCCGAGACTTTTTCTTTGGAACGGTTGGCAGTTTCTGCCTGGGCAATTTTGAATTTAATAAAAACATTTTCAAAAACTTCGAAATAAATTTAAACAACTTCGAAATATATTTAAACAACTTCGAAATATATTTAAACAACTCCGAAATAAATTTAAACAACTTGAAATAAATTTAAACAACTTTGAAATAAATTTAAAGAACTTTGAAATAAATTTAAACAACTTTGAAATATACTTAAACAACTTCGAAATATATTTAAACAATTTCGAAATATATTTAAACAATTTCCGAAACAGAAAATGCAAATTCCTTCATTTGTGTCTGCAATTCCAGATCATGTTGGTAACCCTTGCGAAATAATGTAAGAGACAAAAAAGTTGAAAGAAAGTATGAGGTGAGGTTGAGATTGCTAGAAATAGAATTGTAGTGTTGGAAACTGTCAAAATTTATTCTGTAGAAACTATGAATATTCACATACAGTGGGCGACAATACATTGGAAACTTTTTTATAGTAGATGAAATTTGATAAAGACAAAGTTAACAATACTAAACGTTATAATCATCAAACAAGTATTATAAAAAAATTTTATGTAGGTAATTTATCAAGCTTAAATTTAAGATTAATAGCGTCCAGATTGGGAAAATAATGAATGTGTTACGCGGGTCGACGTGGAAAATGAAAAAAATTTTAGACATTTTTCAGAACATTTTTAAAAAATATTTCCGAGTCGATTTTTTCCAAGTTAAAACATTAGAAATTTAAAAAAAGGTCCAATAGTTTTTATTCAGTGATCCAATAATTTTTCCAACAACCCAAACAAGCAGTGGAATTTTTGAAGTACAGTAGCAAAAATCCACATTTTTTGACCTCCAATTCTTTTGACCACCAAATTTTTGTTAACAAAGAAAAATTAAAATTATCTTAATTTATCCTTAGCATATACTTAAGTGTACTAAAATGAATAAACAATAACATCTTTTCTTTGTTTACAAAAAATTGGTGGTCAAAAAAATTGGAGGTCAAAAAATGTGGATTTTTGCTACTGTACTTAAAAAATTCCATTGTTTGTTTGGGTTGTTGGAAAAATTATTTGATCACTGAATAAAAACTATTGGACCTTTTTAAATTTCTAATGTTTTAACTTGGAAAAAATCGACTCAGAAATATTTTTTAAAAATGTTCTGAAAAATGTCTATAATTTTTTTCATTTTCCACATCGACCCTCGTAACACATTCATTATTTTCCCAATCTGGACGCTATTAAGCTTAAATTAAAGCTTGATAAATTACCTACATAACATTTTTTTATAATACTTGTTTGATAATTATAACGTTTAGTATTGTTAACTTTGTCTTTAACAAATTTCATCTACTATAAAAAAGTTTCCAATGTATTGTCGCCCACTGTATATAAAAAACAGTTTTCATTAACGACAAACCGACATTTAAAATCCTACTGAAGATGACACTAACTGGGGTGTTTGAAACCGGTATAGGAAATACCAGAAATGTCTATAATTTTTAGAAATTCAATTTTTCTTCTGCATTTTTTCAACTTGAACCCTTATAACAAATATAATTAGAGCCCGTGCTCGATCTGTACTTACAGAAAAAATCAAATTCGAAATATATTTGAACTATTTCGAAATAATTTTAAACAGTTTCTAAATATTTAAAAAATTTCAAAATTATAGTTTAACATTTTCGAATAAAAACATTTGAACTTCAAAAATCACAGATTTCAACATTTTTGAATTTTATTTCTATTTTACATTTTATTCGAAAAAAAAACTGAAATTCGAAAGATGTTTATTCAAATAATTTCGAAACACATTTTATTAATTTCTTAATATATTTTTAAAGTTTCTAAAAAGATTTAAACTATTTTGAAATACTTTTCAAAAAAAAAAAAAATGTTAATCATTTTCGCAATAAAATTAAACAATTTCGAAATAAAAAAATACATTTCAAATTTCATTTAAACAATTTCGAAATACTTCTAAACAAATTAAAATACTATCAAATCTATTAAAACAATTTTAAAGTACATTTAAACAATTTCGAAAAGTATTTAAACAGATTCGAAGTACATTTAAGCGATTTCGAAATTTAATTAAAGAATTTCGAAATTTAAAAAAATGGAATTTAAAAAAAAGTAAAAAAAAATTGTTTGAAATCTGAAATTATTTTTAATGTTTATTAAAAATAATAAATTATTTCGAAATACATATAAAATATTTTGAAAAACATAATCTCCCAAGTAAAAATGTGAAGGATCAGTACTGATCCGAAAAATGGATCGCTAAGATTATATCAGTTTTAATCGGACGGATACAATTTCATCCGAAAAATGGGTTCCCGAGTAAAAATTTTCTGGTCTAATCATATATAATTTGATACAATCTTATATGAGTTAATGTGCTTCCATATAAATTTATATAAAATTTTATCTATCACTTTGATACGGTTGATCCACTTTATATGGTTAGATATTGCTCCATATATGATTAGATTCGTATTTTGGTTTTGCTCATCAAATTATATAAAAATAGATATTATAAGATCAATTTGATCTAATTAGATTTGACCAAATTCAGGATCAAATTGTATCAATTTTTATATTTCTTGATCTAAAGTAATACAATTAGATATTATTTGATACAACCATTTTACGGATCAAATTAGATCTATTTAGTAAAATTAGTATCCCGAGTAAAAAAGATCTGATATAATCATATATGCTATTATATAATTATTTATATTTATATATGGTTATGCATGAACATTGATATGGACATATAAGTTTATATATAGCATTGTATTTTTCCTTATTTTTTAAAATGATAACATACATATTCATATCTATTTACATACCGATCTATATGAAATTAGATATGACATATAATGTCGGGAATTTTTAGATATGGCAGATAAAAAGATATATGATTTTATTTATAATTATATCCCGAAAAAATTTTTCTAAATTTTCTAAGTCCCGGACAATTAAATAAAAATTAAAAAATTTTCAAGTCCTAAAAAATTTTATGAAAATTTTCCAAAGTCCCGGAGTAAAAAAGTCATTTGGAGTAAAAAAATCATTGAAAATGTTTTTAGGAGAAATTTTATTTTTTTTGAAAAATTTTTAAGTTCCGAAAAAATGTTTTTAAATTTTCTAATACTCAAAAATTTTTTGGAATTTTTAAATCCCTTAAAAATGATTTTAGAAAAAAAAAAACAAGTGAGAGTGTTAAATTCGGCTGTGCCGAATCTATAATACCCTCCAACATATAAAAAGAATTTAAAAAAAAAAAAAAAAAATTGCAGGGGCGTTTTTTATGGGGGGGGGGGGGTCAGAAGGGCTCATTAGGGGACACATAAACCCATGCGGTAAATTTTTACAAATTTATTTATTATGCTTTTTCAGATTAAGTAATACAATTTTATCATTATTTAAAAACATTTTTAATATCCACGCCCACAAAAGGGGGGCGGGCAAAAAAAACGATTTTGTTTATTTCCTTAGTCCAATTGCAGGACCTTGAACTTTTTCTGACATCAAATTGTTTCATTTGCTTAACAAAAATACAAAAAACCTGTGAAAATATGGCGTTTTTCAGAGGTCAGTTAAGTTCTATAAGGGGGAACTTTTTTCCCCCTGGTCCGATTTTGCCCATTTACGAACTTAAACTGCCTAGGACCAAAAGACATATTCCTGCCAAACTTAACGAGTCTATCTCTTTTATGTTGGACTGCATCGTGTCTTATACAGACGGACGGACGGACGGACATACGGACATTCTAGAAAAGTCTTAGAATCGATCATAGATCAATAATATATATACTTTCCGGGGTCCGCGACCGATATTTCGATGCGTTACAAACGGAATGACAAAGTGAGTATACCCCCATACTGTAGTTGGAGGGTATAATTACAAATTTTTAATAATTTGCTAAGTCCCGAAAAAATTCCGAAGAATGCAATAAAAACTCTTCTAATTGATAATGTATCCAATCTGATAAAATAATTTCTAATTTCACGTTTAAAATTCCAAAAAAATTCACCACATTTCATCTAATTATATAAAAATTTATCTAATTTTAACAGATAAGATATGATTTAATACAATTAGATAGACCCATTTTTGGGATCAAACTTAATCAAATTTGATATTATTTTATCAAAAATAATAGAATTTGATACAATCGTATAATATTCGATCCGCCAATTTTCGGATCAAAATTAATATGGATTTACATAAAAGCATATCTGTTCATATATAATTAAATATTGCGTCATATAACTTTTTTTATTCGGGCAGTTAAAACTATATATGGTTCCATACTAAAAAAATTTCCAACAAAAATAATAGATATAATTATATGTGTCTTAAACGATAACATATCTGTGTTTGTATGGTACTATATATACGCAAATTTCGTCTAAACTCAATATATATTTATAAATGGTCGCATATGTAATAGAATATATATTTTGATATAATCATGCATAAAAAAAATTTTTTTTTGACCAAACAACTAGCCATATATAATTATATATGCCAGTATTTCAAAATTTATTTTTGTGTGTCAACATATATGGTTATACAAAACTTTTTATTGTATCATATAAGATTACATATGATTTTTGGAAACCCGAGTTCGATTCCCGGCCCAGCCGAGAAAAAAAAAGTTTTTTTTTTATTTTTTTTAAATAGAAAACACTTTTTTATTGCGTTTAATTTTTTTAGAACTAAAAAATTTTCATTTTTGGAATTTTTGCAATCATTTTAAAAAAATTATTTTTCTTTTATACAGTTATATATAACTATATTTGATTTATTATAAAATTATCTATAATTTTTGGGAACCCGAGTTCGATTCCAGAAAAAAAATATATTTTTTTTATTTTTTTTTAAATAGAAAACACTTTTTTATTGCATTTATTTTTTTTAGAACTAAAAATTTGTCTTTTTTTGAATTTTTGCAATCATTTTTAAAAAATTATATTGCTGTTATATAGTTATATATAACTATATTTAATTTATTATAAAATTATCTATCATTTTTGGGAACCCGAGTTCAATTCCAGAAAAAAATATATTTTTTTTATTTTTTTTTTTAAATGGAAAACACTTTTTTATTGCATTTATTTTTTTAGAACTTAAAAAATTTTACTTTTTGAATTTTTGCAATCATTTTTAAAAATTTATATTGCATTTATATAGTTAATAATAGCTATATTTGGTTTAAATTATCAAATTATCAATGATTTTTGGAACCCGATCTCAAATATAATTCCGATTTCCTGATTCCATGAAAAATTTCGAATTTATAAGCCAAAGTCTTATTTCACTTTGGAAGCCTATGACTTGGAAATAAGGCATATTGCTGCATTAAAATTATTGTTTAAGCTTACCATGGAAGCCCCTAATAGCGCTGTACGTCATTCCAATTTTTTTTTTTTTTGCAAATTTTATCAAAAATTTTCTAAGTCTTTTTGAAAATTGTGTACAAGTGAATAACATATTTAATTGGATATAATCATATATTACTATATGTTAGATCAACTTGATATAATTAGATACGATCAATTTATTAAAAACTAAGTCTTTTAAAGTTGTTATTTGCTAACAACGTCCGCTGGTCTAGAGGGTAGAGATTGCGATTACAAAACGGAAGACTTGTGGTTCTAATCCCCGTCCGTTCGAAGTTTTTTTTTTTTTATATTTATTTTCAGTTTGACATTATTATATCTAAAAATAAATCTAAAAACAGAAACATTTTTTGGATAAAAATGTATCCAATAATTTTTTTATAAAATCAAGATATCAGATATTATAAGATAACTTTGGCGCGGCCAAATTTCGGATGAAATTACATTATATAATATCCAATTTAATATAAAATCATGATATTGGATATTTTAAGATAACTTTGGCGCGGCCAATTTCCGGATGAAATTACATCATATTATATCATATTTAATACAAAATCATGATAATAGATAATTTGGGATAACTTTGGCGCGGCCAATTTCCGGATGAAATCACATACAATCAAATATTAAACTGTAACTTCATATATTATATGATGTTATGAGATAACTTTGGCGCGGCCAATTTTCGGATGAAATTTAGCAAAATCAGATCCAATAAATTATATATAATTTTATAAGATAACATGTTTTACCATACAATTTTTTTTACTCCCCGAGTAAAAAGGAATTTATATAAATGTATATTATTTTATATGTTTTCATAAAACCATATACAACTATATGAGTCAAAGTATAAAATTATATCTCACTTTGAAATTTTCCAATTTTTTTAAATGATGTCATATAAAATCATATCTAATTATATTGTTCATAATATATTAATATAAATGGTAGATGTAATCATACGTTGCACATAAAACTTAATCCGATTTCATACATTATTATACGTGGCTTTATATCTAATTATGTATAGGACTTTACTAAACAAAAAATCCAGTATCAATTTATGTATAATTATATATGACTAATATAATTCCATTTAAAACTATATATGGTTCCATACTAAAAAAAATTTCCAACAAAAATAATAGATATAATTATATGTGTCTTAACCGATAACATATCTGTGTTTGTATGGTACTATATATACGCAAATTTCGTCTAAACTCAATATATATTTATAAATGGTCGCATATGTAATGGAATATATATTTTGATATAATCATGTATAAAAAAAATATTTTTTTGACCAAACAACTAGCCATATATAATTATATATGCCAGTATTTCAAAATCTATTTTTGTGTGTCAACATATATGGTTATACAAAACTTTTTATTGTATCATATAAGATTACATATGATTTTTGGGAACCCGAGTTCGATTCCCGGCCCAATCGAGAAAAAAAGTTTTTTTTTTTTTTTTTTTTAAATAGAAAATACTTTTTTATTGCGTTTAATTTTTTTAGAACTAAAAAATTTTAATTTTTGGAATTTTTGCAATCATTTTTAAAAAAATATTTTTCTTTTATATAGTTATATATAACTATATTTGATTTATTATAAAATTATCATGGTTGGTTACCGTTACCCTTATTATACCGTTACCGATTCAAAACCCTTTCAAATCGAATACCGTTACCGTTACCGATACCGCTAAAAATATTTTTAAAATACCGTTACCCTTACCGTTACCGATATAATTATTAGAAGTTACCGGTATTGTACCGGTATTCAAAATTTTACCTGTTTTAAGGGATTTTAACGAACAAAAAAAAATAAAATCAAATTGCTAACATAATTTTAAATTTATAATTTGCAAATTATCATAAAATAAATGACAAAAATAATAATCCTTCAAATCTATACTGGTTTTTGGGTCTATGAAATATTTTTAGCTTTCAGTTCTATCTTTTTTCAAATTTTTAACTAAATTAATAATACCGGTACGTACCGGTTTGGTTGGTTCGGTACCGGTACATACCGTTACCGAAACGATTTGAAAACACTTACCGTTACCTTTACCGAAATAAATAAAAATTAGATACCGTTACCGTTACCCTTACCGTTATTCGTTTCGGTAACCAACCTTGAAAATTATCTATAATTTTTGGGAACCCGAGTTCGATTCCAGAAAAAAAATATATTTTTTTTTATTTTTTTTAAATAGAAAACCCTTTTTTATTGCATTTATTTTTTTTAGAACTAAAAATTTTTCTTTTTTTGAATTTTTGCAATCATTTTTAAAAAATTATATTGCTTTTATATATTTATATATAACTATATTTAATTTATTATAAAATTATCAATCATTTTTGGGAACCCGAGTTCGATTCCAGAAAAAAATATATTTTTTTATTTTTTTTTAAATAGAAAACACTTTTTTATTGCATTTGTGTTTTTTAGAACTAAAAAAATGTAACTTTTTGAATTTTTGCAATCATTTTTAAAAATTTTTATTGCATTTTTATAGTTAATAATAGCTATATTTGGTTTAAATTATCAAATTATCAATGATTTTTGGAACCCGATCTCAAATCTAATTCTGATTTCCTGATTCCATGAAAAATTTCAAAGTTTTAAGCCAAAGTCCTTTTTCACTTTGGAAGCCTATGACTTGGAAATAAGGCATACCGTTACAATAAAATTATTGTTTAAGCTTACCATGGAAGCCCCTAATAGCGCTGTACGTCATTCCATTTTTTTTTTTTTTGCAAATTTTATCAAAAATTTTCTAAGTCTTTTTGAAAATTGTGTACAAGTGAATAACATATTTTATTGGATATAATCATATATTACTATATGTTAGATCAATTTGATATAATTAGATACGATCAATTTATTTAAAACTAAGTCTTTTAAAGTTGTTATTTGCTAACAACGTCCGCTGGTCTAGAGGGTAGAGATTGCGATTACAAAACGGAAGACTTGTGGTTCTAATCCCCGTCCGTTCGAAGTTTTTTTTTTTTTTTATTTATTTTCAGTTTGACATTATTATATCTAAAAATAAATCTAAAAACAAAAACATTTTTTGGATAAAAATGTATCCAATAATTTTTTTATAAAATCAAGATATCAGATATTATAAGATAACTTTGGCGCGGCCAAATTTCGGATGAAATTACATTATATAATATCCAATTTAATACAAAATCATGATATTGGATATTTTAAGATAACTTTGGCGCGGCCAATTTCCGGATGAAATTACATCATATCATATCATATTTAATACAAAATCATGATAATAGATAATTTGGGATAACTTTGGCGCGGCCAATTTCCGGATGAAATCACATACAATCAAATATTAAACTGTAACTTCATATATTATAAGATGTTATGAGATAACTTTGGCGCGGCCAATTTTCGGATGAAATTTAGCAAAATCAGATCCAATAAATTATATATAATTTTATAAGATAACATGTTTTACCATACAATTTTTTTTTACTCGGGTCGGGATAATATTTTTACTAGGGTTTATCTAATTATATAAACCCATTTTTCGGATAACATTGTATCCGTCCGATTAAAACTGATGTAATCTTAGCGATCCATTTTTCGGATCAGTACTGATCTTTCAAATTTCGGATCAGTACTGATCCGAGTAAGATCTTTTAAATCTCGGATAAGACGTGATATATAAAAATATATCTAAACATTTTTACTCGGGCTATTTCGAATTAAATTAAAACGAATTTAAGATATTTTGAACAATTTTAAAGTACAGGTAATAATTTCGAAATACAGTTAAAAAATTTCTGTACAAAATTTTTCTAAAATCAGTCTAGACCCGGTACTCAAAAAATTGAAATTTGTGTTTATAAAATATTATGCTAATTTTACTGAATAGATCTAATTTGATCCGTTAAATGGTTGTATCAAATAATATCTAATTGTATTACTTTAGATCAAAAAATATAAAAATTGATACAATTTGATCCTAAATTTGGTCAAATGTAATTAGATCAAATTGATCTTTTAATATCAATTTTTATATAATTTGATGAGCAAAACCAAAATACGAATCTAATCATATATGGAGCAATATCTAACCATATAAAGTGGATCAACCGTATCAAAGTGATAGATACAATTTTATATAAATTTATACGGAAGCATATTAACTCATATAAGATTGTATCAAATTATATATGATTAGATCAGAAAATTTTTACTCGGGCCCCTTAAATTTGTGTGTTTTTTTAACAGTTTGTCACCTTCAAATATATAATTCACCACGTGTTTTTGATTGCATACACGTTTATGACAATTTTTTACACAAATTATTTATTTGTGTATATAATTTTTTTGTTGCGGTTTTAATAAAATACCTTTCTATATTACTTTTTTCCGGTTTGGTTGGTTTTGGAATGGGATGATTCATAAAATACAATTGCTATACTAAATTATTTGTTGCTGCGAAGTATTTTTTACAGCAATACCACCACCACGTACACGTATTTTGAACTTGCCAAACAGCTGTGCTAATTAAAATGCAAATAATGAATGAGTAACTAATGACCGCAAATAAACAGAAACAACAAATCCTCATACAGACAGATATTGTAGTTTAAACAAATAAATAAGTAATTAATTAAATAAATAAAAAAATTTAATAAATAATATCACATATTTTAGTATTTTTGATAGCATACAAAATTTAAAATAAAAGGGATTCACTGTGTAACGTTTTTTTAAGTCTCTGAATGTATTTTGACATTATTTTAATGAATTATTATGAAGTTTTCATTATTTTAATGAATTACTAAAATTATCTAGCGAGTACTTGTTACTTGATTACTTTACCAGTTGACTAACGAGCCATATAAAATTATTTTATTATATTTAGTTATCAAAATATATTTCGAATTTGTTTAAATATATTTCGAAATTGTTTAAATATATTTTGAAATTGTTTAAATATATTTTGTAATTGTTTAAATATATTTTGAAATTGTTTAAATATATTTTTAAGTTGTTAAATATATTCCGAAGTTGTTAAATATGTTTCGAAATTGTTAAATATATTTCGAAATTGTTAAATATATTTCAAATTTGTTACATATGTTTCGAAATTGTTAAAATATATTTCGAAATTGTTAAATGTATTTCGAAATTGTTAAAATATATTTCGAAGTTGCTTAAATATATTTTGAAGTTGTTTAAATATATTTCGAAGTTGTTTAAATATATTTCGAAATTGTTTAATATACATATATCGAAATTGTTAAATATATTTCGAAATTGTTAAATATATTTCAAAATTGTTAAATATATTTCGAAATTGTTAAATGTATTTCGAAATTGTTAAAATATATTTCGAAGTTGCTTAAATATATTTTGAAGTTGTTAAAATATATTTCGAAATTGTTAAATATATTTCAAATTTGTTACATATGTTTCGAAATTGTTAAAATATATTTCAAAATTATTTAAATATATTTCGAAATTGTTTAATATACAGTTGAACATCGATTATCCGGCCCTCTATTAACCGGTGCCTCTATTAACCGGCATGCTGTGTGTTTGTTTTTTACCTCTATTATCCGTGCTTTACCTCTACTATCCGTGCAATTCATACATGTACGTACATATTGTAATTTTTGTTATTGTTTTTACCTCTATTAACCGTGCTTTACCCCTATTATCCGTGCAATATATTCACGAACATATACAAATGTAGAAAAATATATAACCTCTTTCAACCGTGTTTTTCTATTATCCGTGCTTAGTCCGGTCCCGTGCAACCCGGATAATCGAGGTTCAACTGTACATATATCGAAATTGTTAAATATAATTCGAAATTGTTAGATATATTTCGAAATTGTTAAATATATTTCGAAATTGTTAAATATATTTCGAAATTGTTAAATATATTTCGAAATTGTTAAATATATTTCGAAATTGTTAAAATCTATTTCGAAATTGTTAAATGTATTTCGAAATTGTTAAAATATATTTTGAAGTTGCTTAAATACCCTGCAAAAAAAATCATTACCACTTCTCAGTGGAGTGCTTTAAAACTATAACAAATGTAATGAAATACAACAAAAATAACAAAAAACACAAGACAAAAACACACAAACAGTTTTTTCTACTCCAGAATACATAGATATTCAGCACTTAACTCATTACCTATCGCGACACCTCCATACAAATGTAAGTAGATATTCAGTAGATAAGAACTACTCCGTGGAAGTAGTTGGAAGTTGTTTGAAAGCTCGGAGTACTTCTTATCTACTGAATATCTACTTACTTTTGTATGGGAGTGTCGCGGAAGGTAATGAGTTAAGTGCTGAATAACAACTTTTTATGGAGTAGAAAAAACTGTTTGTGTGTTTTTTCTTGTGTTTTTTGATATTTTTGTTGCATTTCATTACATTTGTTATAGTTTTAAAGCACTCCAAATAGAAGTACTCCGCACTTTTTTTGCTGGGTATATTTGGAAGTTGCTTAAATATATTTCGAAGTTGTTTAAATATATTTCGAAATTGTATAAATATATTTCGAAGTTTAATATTTACCGAAATTTAAACAAAAAGAATTTGTTTAAATCAAAACTATTTTATTATATTTAGATATCACAATATATTTCGGATTTGTATACATATATTTTGAAATTGTTTAAATATATTTTGAAATTGTTTAAATATATTTTGAAATCGTTTAAATATATTTTGAATTTGTTTAAATATATTTCGAAATTGCTTAAATATATTTTAATATTATTAAGTATATTTCAAAATTGTTTAAATATATTTTGAAGTTGTTAAATATATTTCGAAGTTGTTAAATATGTTTCGAAATTGTTTAAATATATTTTGAAATTGTTAAATATATTTCAAATTTGTTAAATATGTTTCGAAATTGTTAAAATATATTTCGAAGTTGTTCTAATATATTTCGAAATTGTAAAAATATATTTCGAAGTTGTTTAAATATATTTCGAAATTTAATATTTACCGAAATTTTAAACAAAAAGAATTTGTTTAAATCATAGATGGGCAAAATTGATATTGAGTATTTTTCAAATATTTTATGAATTACTGGTATTTGAACATTCAGTTTTTTTTTTTAACAAACATACGAGTACATAATTTGAAATGTCAGTGTTCGAAACAGTTAAAGTTTAATTTAAATTATTTATTTTGTGTTTTCTTTAAATTTGAACCTATACATACCAAAAAAAAAAAACCCTAAATGCATTTCATTTCCAGTTTTAATTTTGTTGTATTATTGAACGTTTTTTTTTTCCTTTAAACCACATTATGTCCTTGCCATTTTTGTTGTTGTTGAATATGTACCAACCCAGCAAAAAAAGAACATACTAAAATGTTAATAAAAAGTAGTTCAACTGCTGCTAAAGTAGTTCTAACTTTGCTGAAACTCTAGTGAATTTAACATGGCGGTGTCGCGCAAAATAAGTAGTTTTTTTTACATTTTTTAAGTACATATAAAGTAGTACTCATACTGTTGTCATAGTTTAAGTTTTTGTGTGTAAAGTTTAATTACATCTTTAAGATCACTATTTAAGAGCATTTTTGCACTACTTAAAAAGTGTATTTTTAGAATTCATTAGGAAGTAGATTTAGTAAGCGATTCTGACGATGCCAATGTTCTAATAACATTACTAAACATCGAAAATGCGACTGGGACGCGACCTTATACACTTGATTACATTAGTTCTGCTGGTCAAAAATCCGGTCTCCACACTTTTCCATCACATCTGGTTTTTGAGAAAATTGTGGTCAAAGTTCAAAAAAATTGCCGTTTTGGTCATTTTTGTAAACTCATAGCGGACGAACCCGATGTGATGGCGACTTCAAACTAAGTCGAGGGTTAAGCTAAAACTTTCCTCTTTAAGATTCAGAACTCATTTGGTCAGTCGCCTTAACTTTTTGGGCACCAATTGTATTTCAATGCTGTTATATCAAAAAAAAAGTTCTTGGGGGAAAACACTTTATTAAAAGACAATTGGTGCTCCAAAGGTTGAAGCGACTGATGAATTGAGTTATACGTCTTTAAGAGCAATGTTTGAGCTTTACCATTAAAAAGTATGGAGACCGGATTTGTGACCAGGAGAATAATTGTAATTATGTTTATAAGCCTTATACTATAAGGTGGCGTTCCATTCGAATAAAGTTTTTTTTCATATGATTTGTAGCGGCAAAAATCGTTTTTTTTTGGGAACAAGACAACATTGAGAGACAATTATTGGTGCCCTAGGGGTTAAGGCGACTGACCAAAAGAGTTCAGAATCCTTAAGAGCAATGTTTAAGCTTTAGCCTCGCCTTATTTTTAAGTCGCTATCATATCGGGTTCATCCGCTATGATTTGGCAAAAATTAACAAAACGGCTATTTTTTTTTTAACTTTGACATCAATTTTCCCAAAAACTTGATGGGATGGAAAAGTTTGGAGACCAGATTTGTGGTGAGTAGAACAATTGCAATTAACTGTGTAAGGTCGCGGCCAAGTCGCATCAATATTTTTTCAAAATGTTCAGTAGTGTATTTTTTAAATAATTATCATTCCTGGGGAAGTTTTAGAAATTGCATTTGGTGCGTAAACTTTTTTTCATCAAAATGAACTATAGAAAAGATTTTTATTATCTGTACAACATTGCCTATATCGTGGTTGGATGAGCTTTTTTTTTTGACATAAAAAAGTTATAACCCTATTATACATATTTACGCCCACAAAAGTGTTCGTACCTCAAAAAATTGGGTCCAAGTTTAGGACTTTATACTTCATCCAACATAAAATTGTTTCATTTGCTTGACAAAAAAACAATGATCGCTAAAAAATTGCGTTTTAGAGGTTGGTTCGCTTCTCCAAGGTGAAACTTTTCCCCTCCGGTCCGATTTTAACCTACCTAGGACTATAAAAAATATTTGTACCAAACGTCAGGTGGATAGCTGTTTTATTTTGGACTACATCGTGTTACATACAGACAGACGGAGGGATGTTCATAGAACTTCTCAGAATCGATCACTGATCAATATAATATATCACCAAAAATCCAACACATTTTGCTTTTTTAAAGTAGCAGCGAAAAACGTCGTGAAACATTTTTTTAATTTTGTTCATAAGTCCGCATTTTAGGAGACGATTCTCTTTATGGGGAATGACAAAGTGAGTGTACCCCCTATACTGTAGTTAAAAGGTATAAAAACAAAATCAGTTTACACCGAATTAAAGATTAAACAAATTAAAAATAAAAAAAATGTTTTTATTCCTGGAATTGTAACCTATCAAATATTAACTTTTTGCCTTTCAATTATATATAAAACTATAGTTTAGACTAAAACTCTATTAAATAAATTTAAATATGTTCTTTTCATTACGTTTGAAAAATATATAAAAAAAAACTCATTCCGACTATAGTGTTCTAAAGTAGTGGAATTCATATTATTTTACTTCTTATTGACATATTTGGATGTTATTTTAAACTACTTTTTTTGCAACAAAAAATATTCACTAATTGCTACTTTTTATGTAGTTTAAGTCTACTTCGTTTTGAACTACTTCGAATTTTTTTTGCTGGGAAGCAACAAAATAAATATTACATAGGAGAGGCACACAAAAAAAGAACATTTTCCATTTTTTCCAACGAAAAATTTCCAAATTGGAATTTGTATACCAGTTACTGGCAGCTGCCTAGTTACAACAAAAAATAAATTCAAAACCATTATTATTATTATCAACATCATTATCATTAGGGATGAGATTTCCATGCAAATGCATGTTTTTTGTCGATAGTCTAAAAACGATATCGACCAATTATCTTTCCGAATCAAGAAATTTGCATTAAAATGGCATTGATTTGTTTTTGCATATTTTTGCATATTTTGGTGAAAATGCATATTTTTGCATATTTTGATTTTAAATGCATATTTTGTGCATATTTCCAACTTTAAAGTGCATATTTTTTCATATTTCGGCATAAATTTGCAAAAACACAAATTGAAATTTATTTTTTTCAAAAACTATTTTAAATTTTAAAAATTTATTTGGAAAATAAGAAAAACATTTTTTTTTGTTTTTAATTTTTTTTTAGATTTTCTTAATTTCTAAAAAAATCTCGTTTACATAAAGTTTTAAATGTTACTATTTAAACCCGCCGGTATTTTTTGCTTTTTAAGAAGTTTTTCCTATGAAAACAAGATTTTTATTACACACATTTTATTTTTTAGTGCATATTTTAAGGTTTTTTAGTGCATATTTTGAATTTTTTAGCGCATATTTTAAGCGCATATTTTCGATTTTTTAGTGCATGAAAATCTCATCCCTAATTATCATCAATCATCATGATGACAATCATCGGCAACAACATTATCATCATTACTTTTACATTTTGTAATGTCAGTAATAAGTAGTGTCTATGTATATGTGTTGTAAGCCTTTCATAGTACACATGTGTATGATAGTTCATTTTTTTTTGTACTCTCCTCCTCCTCCATCATCGTCATCAACATTCAGCACCATCATCAGCACACTGTCACATATACACAAAAATATTGGATAATGTGCATCCAAAAAAGCAGGGCCGTACGAACGAAATAATTGGGAAAACCTTTTTCCAAAAATATTTAGAAAATCTATTTTTTTTTAAAGAAAATTGTCACAAAAAACAAAAAATTTTACTGTGTAGAAAATATTCCTGAATCTGAGATTTTTTCTTAAAAACTTTTTACATATTTAATTTTTTATAAAAAAAATCCCTTGTATTTCGAAATTGTTTAAGTATATTTCGAAATTGTTTAAATATATTTCGAAATTGTTTAAATATACACATTTCGAAATTGTTTAAATATGCACATTTGGAAATTGTTTAAATATATTTCGAAATTGTACTTCGAAATCGTTAAATAAAATATTTTTCTAAATTATTAAAATTTTTTCGAAATTTTGATTGTGTTTTTTCATTTATATTTAAATATTTCGGAATTGTTTAAATATATTTCGAAATTGTTTAAATATATTTCGAAATTGTTTAAATATATTTCGAAATTGTTTAATTATATTTCGAAATTGTTTAAATATATTTCGAAATTGTTTAAATATATTTCGAAATTGTTGAAATATATTTCGAAATTGTTTAAATATATTTCGAAATTGTTTAAATATATTTCGAAATTGTTTAAATATATTTTATAGTTGTTTTGTAAAATATACATCAAAATTATTTAATTTTTTTTTTGAAATTTTAATTGTGTTTTTTAATTTTTAAATATATTTCGAAATTGTTTAAATATTTTTTGAAATTGTTTAGACATATTTCGAAATTGTTTAACTATATTTCGAAGTTGTTTAATTTCAAAATTGTTTAAATGTTTTTCTAAATTGTTAAAATATATTTCGAAATATTGGATAATGTGCATCCAAAAAAGCAGGGCCGTACGAACGAAATAATTGGGAAAACCTTTTTCCAAAAATATTCAGAAAATCTATTTTTTTTTAAAGAAAATTGTCACAAAAAACAAAAAATTTTACTGTGTAGAAAATATTCCTGAATCTGAGATTTTTTCTTAAAAACTTTTTACATATTTAATTTTTTATAAAAAAAATCCCTTGTATTTCGAAATTGTTTAAGTATATTTCGAAATTGTTTAAATATATTTCGAAATTGTTTAAATATACACATTTCGAAATTGTTTAAATATGCACATTTGGAAATTGTTTAAATATATTTCGAAATTGTACTTCGAAATCGTTAAATAAAATATTTTTCTAAATTATTAAAATTTTTTCGAAATTTTGATTGTGTTTTTTCATTTATATTTAAATATTTCGGAATTGTTTAAATATATTTCGAAATTGTTTAAATATATTTCGAAATTGTTTAAATATATTTCGAAATTGTTTAATTATATTTCGAAATTGTTTAAATATATTTCGAAATTGTTTAAATATATTTCGAAATTGTTTAAATATATTTCGAAATTGTTTAAATATATTTCGAAATTGTTTAAATATATTTCGAAATTGTTTAAATATATTTCGAAATTGTTTAAATATATTTTATAGTTGTTTTGTAAAATATACATCAAAATTATTTAATTTTTTTTTGAAATTTTAATTGTGTTTTTTAATTTTTAAATATATTTCGAAATTGTTTAAATATTTTTTGAAATTGTTTAGACATATTTCGAAATTGTTTAACTATATTTCGAAGTTGTTTAATTTCAAAATTGTTTAAATGTTTTTCTAAACTGTTAAAATATATTTCGAAATTGTTAAAAAAATTTTCGAAATTATTTTAAAATATTTCGAAATTGTTTAAATATATTTCGAAGTTGTTTAAATATATTTTGAATTTTTTTTAAATTTGCTTAAACGCATTTTGAAATTTTTTTTTCGAAACCGTTAACATATATTTCGAAATTGATACAAAAAATTTTCCAAATTTTAATTGTGTTTTTTAATTTTAAAATATATTTCGAAATTGTTATATATATTTTATAATTGTTTAAATCTATTTCGAAATTTTTTTAAATATATTTCGAAATTTTTTAAATATATTTCGAAATTGTTTAAATATATATCGAAATTGTTTACATATATTTCGAAATTGTTTAAATATATTTCGAAATTGTTTAAATATATTTCGAAATTGTTTAAATATATTTCGAAATTGTTAAAATATATTAAGGAAATTGTTTAAATATATTTTGAACTTGTTTAAATACATTTCAAAGATGTTTAAATATATTTCGAAATTGTTAAAATTTATTTCAAAGTTGTTTAAATCGAAGTTGTATAAATGTATTTCGAAGTTGTTTGAATTTAATTCGAATTTGTTAAAATATATTTCGAAATTGTATTATGAAAGCTTTAAAATATAATTGTTTAAATATTTTTTGAAATTGTTAAAATATATTTCGAAATTGTTAAAATATATTTCGAAATTGTTAAAATATATTTCGAAATTGTTAAAATATATTTCGAAATTGTTAAAGTATATTTTGAAATTGTTTAAATATATTTCGAAATTATTTAAATTTTTTCCAAATTTTAATTGTGTTTTTTTATTTTTAAATATATTTCGAAATTGTTTAAATATATTTCGAAATTGTTTAAATATATTTCGAAATTGTTTAAATATATTTCGGAATTGTTTAAATATATTTCGAAAATGTTAAAATATATTTCGAAGTTGTTTAAATATATTTTGAAGTTATTTAAATTTATTTCAAAGTTGTTTAAATGTATTTCGAAGTTGTTTAAAGTATTTCGAAGATGTTTAAATATATTTCGAAATTGTTTAAAACATTTCGAAGTTGTTTAAGTAAATTTCAAAGATGTTTAAATATATTTCCAATTCGTTTAAATATATTTCGAACTTGTTTTAATACATTGGGAAATTTTTTTTAAATCCATTTCGATGTTGTTGTATTTAAAATGTATTTTGATCTGTCTAAATGCTTTTTAAAATTAGAAAAATTTAATTTGTACACCAAATTGGGCAAATGTGAAGACCCTTGATCAGATTTCATAAATCTGTGGTGAAATTTGTGATACATATTGATCAAAAATTGATTCTAAGACATTCTAGCGATGTCTGTCCGTCTGTGGAGGATACGAAGCTAGAAGAGCTAGACTAGAAAAATTATATTTTTCGGTCCGCCCCCCTTTTGTGGTCGTGTTTACCAAATATTTTTTAAAACTGTTCATTCACTATTATTTTTTCAATTTTTTTATTTTTTTCAATTTAATAAATCGTTTTTAATAATTTCAAACTAACCAAGAACTGATAACAATAACCGTCATCTCGTTGCAGCGAAATTGACCAAGGGTTCTGGTGGTAATCGATCCCAAGACCGCCTGTTTTATAGGATAGCACGCTACCAATTAACCTACAGATTTTTATGATAAAATTGTATAGCTGAAGTGCAATGAATTTGTTAAAATTTATCAGGAGGGAAATGTGTCTCACAGCCGACCCCCACCAAAGAAGGGCCCTAGCGTTTTTTTGTATATATTTTTTTAAACTTTAGGGTATAAAACATTAGGTGAATTTAGCACTCACTTGTTTTTTCTGAAATAAGTATTAGAATTTGAAAATATTCGTTGTGGGGAAAAAGTCACAGAATCCGAAAATCTTTCTTTACAAAAATTTTAACGATTTTAGAAATACATTTTAACATTTTCGAAACACATTTTAACCATTTCGAAACACATTTTAACCATTTCGAAATACATTTAAACAATTTCGAAATACATTTAAACAATTTCGAAATACATTTAAACAATTTCGAAATGCATTTTAGCATACTCGAAAAAAACTAAACAATTTAGAAATACATTTAAACAATTTCGAAGTATATTTAAACGATTTCGAAGTGCATTTAAACAATTTCAAAATATATCTAAACAATTTCGAAATACATTAAAACATTTTCAAAATACATTTAAACAATTTCGAAATACATTTAAACAATTTCGAAATTCATTTAAACAATTTCGAAATAGATTTAAACGTTTTCAAAACACATTTAAAAAATTTGAAATACATTTAAAAAATTTTGTATTAAATTTAAGCAATTTCGAAATTTAATTAAACAATTTTCAAATAAATTTAAACAATTTCGAAATATGTACATTTAAACAATTTTGAAATACATATAAAAAATTTCGAAATACATTTAAACAATTTCGAAATACATTTAAACAACTTCGAAATATATTCAAACAATTTCGAAAATAAAAAAAAATATTTGAATTGCATTAAAAGATGTAAGAAATGTTTAAATAATTTAATTTTTTTTCGTTGTTCATTTCGACTCCTTCTTAAAATTTTAACTTTTTTTTCGTACGACCCTGCTTACAACATGAGAACTACAACAAAGTCACAAAATTGCAGCTTAATTTGCTGCAATTGTTCAATAACTGGCATTTGTGTTTAACATTGTTGCCATCTTTCACAAATGGTGTTGCCATATTAATGTTTTTTGTGTGTGTGTTTTTTTTTTATATTCATCAACAAATATAAACTTTTAATCCTGTCAATTTTATTTCTCTTTTTTTTATATTATGGGGGATTTTTGAAAATCTTTTGAATAATGTTTGGTTACTTAATAAATGCATGGGGATTTTGTTAAATTGAAAACGCAATTTATAGACTAGTGTAATTGCCTCAACTTCTAATGCCTCCGTAGTAGTGGCAGGTGGTGCATCTTCACCAACAACAGTAACAAATTATAATACAAATCCTGCTGCTCCAATAAATATAGAGACACAAACACAACAACATGCAGATCAGCAACAACAGCATTCAGCACATAATATAATAACCTCTAATTCTTCTACTATAAACTCCTTAACACAAAATCCTAATAATAATCAATCAAATAATGCATCAACTACCAATTCTTCTACTACTTCTACTACTACTACTGATTCTACATCGTCTGCTATTGTTATTAATATTCCCAATAATTCTTCTATTCCTTCTTCTACAACAACTATTCTTCAACATCTTCAACATCATCAACAAAATCTACATCACCAACAACAATATATTGATTTACATCGTTTGAATCCACAGAATAATATGGTCCGCACTGGTACTGGTGGAGGCGGCGGTAAAGCGGATGCTAAACCACGTGGCCGTATGACAGCATATGCCTATTTTGTACAGACATGTCGTGAAGAACACAAGAAAAAACATCCCGATGAAACTGTTATATTTGCTGAATTTTCCAGAAAGTGTGCTGAAAGATGGAAGGTAAGTTTTAATTTATAATTTAATAAGCATTATTTTGGAAAAAGTTAGTCAAATTTAATACGACTTGGTTTTTCCAATATAAACAAAAACTTTCTTTATTATAACAATCGTCAGAAACTAATTTCTTAATTTCATACTTCTTGTTTATTTTTATGTTATTATTTTAACAAATTTAGTAGACAAAATAATTTTTAAAAATTTATGTTTTAAAATAATTTATTTTTCTTTAAAAAATTAAATGCTGAAATATTATTACATAAACCGAAAATTTACCATATGCTCAAAATTTCACACCTAATCTGAAATTTTGTTCTAATGAGATTTTGATTTTATTGGTAGTATATAAAATAATACACTGTGCTACAAAAAACACAAAATCTATTATACTTTTTAAATGATGTAGTTAAGGTTGTAGGTCTCATCGAAAAGATCACAAAAAAGCCCATCAAACTTGCCAGACACCCTCAAATTTTAAAGTTATGGTCAAAAAACGTTTTTTTGGGACTTTTCTCACTAAATCACGTGAAACTTAAACATTTTTCAACCGATTTTCAATTTTTCAACTGTTTTGGATAGAAGAAGGTTAGGGCTTTTCATGTGTGTCTACACATATAAGAAAGATATGTTCATTTATTTATTCATTTATTCAACAATATTTAATTTTTTGTTATTTTTTGAAAATTTTTTGAGGTTATCGATTTTTTTCTGCTATAGTTCGTTCAACAACATTTATATTTATAAACGTGTTCTTGAAGAAAATTTAATTGTGAAAACGATGAGCTTTATGCCGAAAAAATCGGATAACAACTGACAGAGTTGTTTCTTTCTAAAAAAGAAAATTAAGATTTTGCATGACATTGCCGTTCGAATAACCCAGACAAAAAAAAAAAATAAAAAAATAAACGAACATACTGAGAGGTCGCGTATCATTATTTTAAAGGTTTTTGGCCTCCGAAATTCGAATTTGACATTGAAATTGCGCTATCTTATTAAGTTTTTGATATATCAATTTATGTTAAATATCTCAACCTGACGAGATAGAGCAATTTAAAGGCCAGATTCGGATTCAGCGCGGCAAAAACCTTTAAAAATATTGTACATGACCCCTTTTGATAAATTTATTTTTTTTTGCCTGGGTTATCTGAACAACGATTTCCTGCAAAATCTTAATTTCCTTTTTTAGAAAAATTATCACAATTCTGTCAATTGTTTGTTATCCGATTTTTTCAGGATAAAGCTTATCGAATTCAGAATTAAATTTTCTTTAAAAATACGTTTATAAATATAATGGTTATTAAATGAACTATAGCAAAAAAAAACCATAAACTCGAAAAATTTTCAAAAAATAAAAAAAATAGATTTTATTAAAAAAATTAATAGATATCTTTCTTATATGTATAGACCCATTCACACACATGAAACGCCATATTCGTCTTCTATCCAAAACCGTTTAAAAATTTAGAATCGGTTGAAAATTTTTTGAATTACACAAGGTTTAATGAGAAAAGTCCCAAAAAACCGTTTTTTGACAATAACTCTAAAATTTGAGGGTGTCTGGCAAGTTTAATGGGCATTTTTGTGATCTACTCGACAAGACCAACAACCTTTACTATGTCACATCAGAAGTATTTTTTCACTGTAGCACAGTGTAATCAAACGAGATTTCGAAAGAGATCTCAGCTTATACCCAATTCACACACGGTATTTTAATACACTACCATATGATCGAAATCTCGTTCGAAGGAGATTTCACCTCAGATATGAAATGCCTAGTTATAAATACGACATAAACTGTAATCTCGTTTAAACGTGATTTAAATCCTGTCATACTTTATTCTTTTATTAACTACCTTATGTTCGAAATATCGTTAAAACGATATTTCAACTAAGTTATAAATAGGTCATTAGATCTAAATGTTTTAGTAATATTCGGGAACGTTGAGAAACACCTTCGTCCTTTTTTTTTGTAATTAAGGAATACAATTTATCATTTTTTATTTTTATATATACACGCCCACCAAAGGGGGCGGGCAAACGCATTTTCTAATTCCTTGGTTCCAAGGACTGTGAACTTCTACTGACATAGAAATGTTTTATATGTTTTGTTCGAAAGTGTCACTCACACTTTCGAATAAGAATTAAACAAGTTCGAAATAAAATAAAATAGATTTTGAAGTTCGGTTGAACAATTTAAAATAAAACTGTTATTAATTTTAATATACATTTAAACAATGCGAAATACATTAAAACAATTTCGAAATACTTTTCAATCATTTAGAAATTCATTTAAACAATTTCGAAAAAAAAATCTAAACAAATAAATTCGTATTACTTTGAAATACTTTTAAAATATTTCGAAATTTAAACAACTTCGTAATGCATTTTTACAATTTAGAATTTTTTTCTAACAATTTCAAAATACATTTAAACAATTAAAACAAAAAACATTAAACAATTCCAAAATTGATTAGACAATTTCAAAATTCAGTAAAAAAATTTCGAAATACATTTAACTTACATCGAAGTAAATTTAAACAATTTGAAAATTCATTTAAAAAAATTTGAAATACATTTAAACAATTTCGAAACTCCTAAAAAATTTCGAATTTATTTAAACAGTTTGAAACATATTTAATGATTTGAAACACATTTAAGCAATTTCGAAACGCTTTTAAAAAATTTCAAAATTTAATCGAACAGTTTGAAAATGCCTTTTAACAATTTTGAAATGCATTTAAAAAATTTAGAAAAACTTTAATATTAATTTATAAATTTTAACAATTTTGAATTAAATTTAAACAATTTCGAAGAACATTCGTTTACACAATTTCAAATTATAATAAAACAATTATAAATATATTAAAACATATTTCAAAATATATTTACCGATTTCGAAATATATTTAAGCAATTTCGAAATTCTTTAAAGCAATTTCGAAATACTTTAAAACAATTTCGTAATACCTTTCAATAATTTCGAAATTCATTCAAACTACTTCGAAACACTTTTAAATAGTTTCGAAACTTATTAACACAATTTCGAAATTCATTAAAACAATTTTGAAATTTATTAACACAATTTTGAAATTCATTAAAATAATTTTGAAATTCTTTAAATTTCGAAATCCATTAAAACAAATTTGAAATTTCGAAATTAATTAAAAAAAAAAATTCGTAATTCATTTAAACAATTTAAAATCAATTTTAATCCATTAAAACAAATTTGAAATTTCGTAACTCATTAAAACAATTTTGACATCCATTAAAAAAAGTTCGAAGTTCATTAAAACAATTTCGGAATTTATTAAAACAATTTCCAAATTCATTAAAAGAATTTCGAAATTCATTAACAAAATTTCGAAATTCTTTAAAACAGTTTGGAAATTCGCTAAATTTATTTCGAAATTAATTAAAAATACTTATTTCGAAAATCGTTAAAATAATTTTAAAATTCAGTAAAGCAATTATAAAATCTATTTAAATTATTTTTTTTCTGAAATTTATTATACCCTCCACTTAGTGATAGAGGGTATATATATTAGTTTGTCATTCCTTTTGTAACTCATCGAAATATCGGTCTGGGACCCCATAAAGTATATATATTCATGATGCCCGATCGATTTTAAGACATTCTAGCGATGTCCGTCTGTCTGTCTGTCTGTCTGTGGAAAATGCTCTCGCGGACAAAATATTGCACAGAGATGACTGAAACTTAACATAAATATTGGAAGTTCTCCCGAGAAGTTTGGTATTGCATTTGAGCGATATCGGTTCAGCGGTTCAAAAGTTATGAACGAAAATGTAAGCACACCTCAAAAATTTCAGTACATTCAACATAACCTAAAAATACAAAATGCTTTAATTCGGCTTCTGGTTGACGTATGTGAACATAATTGAACGCCAAATGACAAAAAAAAGAAAAAAATCGCGGATTTTTTTTTTACCAAAATTTTTTTTTCCCGAAAATTTTTTTTCAATTTTTTTTTTTTCAAAAGTAATTTCCTTTTAAATAAAGTTGTTTGCAATAATCTTTTTGAAATTGTGGAGGGTATCACTACATTCGGCAAGGCCGAATTTAACTTTTTTACTTGTTTTTTAATTAAAACAATCTCGAAAATGTTTAATACAATAGAAATTCATTAACACAATTTCGAAACTCAGGAAAATAATTTCAAAATTCATTAAAACATTTTCAAAATTCATTAAAACAATTTCAAAATTATTGAAAACAGTTTTAAAATTCATTAAAGCTATTACAAAACATTTCGAAATTTATTAAACTATATAAAACAATTTTGAAATCCATTGAAATAATTTCGAAATTCACTAAAAAAATATTTTAAAATCACTAAAACAAATTCTGAAATTCATTACAAAAACTTTCGAAATTAGTTAAAACAATTTCGAAATTGTCCAAAACAATCAAAATTCATTTATACAATTAAAAATTTATTTAAACAATTTCGAAAATGTTTAAAACAATAGAAATTCATTAACACAATTTCGAAATTCATTAAAATAATTTTAAAAAATTTATTAACACAATTTCGAAATTCATTAAAATAATTTTAAAATTTATTAAAACAGTTTCATAATTCTTTAACACAATTTAGAAATTATTTAAAACCATTTCGAAATTTTTTTAAATCATTTCGAAATTTTTTTAAATTGTTTTGAAATTAAAACCATTTTGTAGTTTACTAAAAATATTTCGAAATTCGTTAAAACAATTTTGAAACTCTATAAACAATTTTGAAGCTCTAGAAAAAACAAACTTAAAATCGAAATAAACTAAAAAATTCTGAACAATTCATTACAAAAACTTTCGAAATTAATAACAAGTAAAAAAGTTAAATTCGGCCTTGCCGAATGTAGTGATACCCTCCACAATTTCAAAAAGATTATTTCAAAAAACTTTATTTAAAAGGAAATTGCTTTTGAAAAAAAAAAATTTTTTTTGAAAAAATAATTTTTGGTAAAAAAAAATATGCGATTTTTTTCTTTTTTTGTCAAAAAGTATGTTCGTACTTGTTTAAATACCATTTGGTGTTCAATTATGTTCACATATGTAAACCAGAAGCCGAATTAAAGCATTTTGTATTTTTAGGTTATGTTGAATGTACTGAAATTTTTGAGGTGTGCTTACATTTTCGTTCATAACTTTTGAACCGCTGAACCGATATCGCTCAAATGCAATACCAAACTTCTCGGGAGAACTTTCAATAAATATGTTAAGTTTCAGTCATCTCTGTGCAATATTTTGTCCGCGACAGCATTTTCCACAGACAGACAGACGGACAGACGGACATCGCTAGAATGTCTTAAAATCGATCGGGCATCATGAATATATATACTTTATGGGGTCCCAGATCGATATTTCGATGAGTTACAAACGGAATGACAAACTTATATATACCCTCTATCACTAAGTGGAGGGTATTAAAACAATTTCGAAAATGTTTAAAACTATTTAAAATCATAAAAACAATTAACAAATTCAATGAAACTATTTCAAAATTTATTAAAAATGCGAAATTTCCAAATTCATTAAGCAAATCCGAGATTTTAAAATGCATTAAGATAATTTCTAAGGCTGGATTACTCAATGCTCCGTTATAAAATAACTCTCCGTTAAATTTAACTTAATATTTTTTTTTTTTTTAATAATTTGATCCAATGATCAGTTTTTATTTATTTTTCCAATTTTTATTTACAACTCATTTTAAATAATTTTAACCTAACCGAGAACTGGTAACAATGACCGTCGTCTCGTTGTAGCGAAATCGACCAAGGGTTTTGGTGGGAATCGAACCCACGACCCCCTGTTTGATAGGCTAGCACGCTACCAACTAGCCTACAGTTGGTAGCGTTAAATCGGCAGTTAGCAGCTAACTTTTCATTGAGTAATCCGCCCTAAATTGACTTAAAATATTTCGAGTTAAAATAAAACAATTAAACACAAATTTGAAATACATCCAAGCAATTTTAAATATTTTTAAAATAAATTTATTAGAAAATTTTGAAAAAAAATAAACAAATTTAATAACTTCTATATTAATTAATAGACAAGCTCGAGGCCACAGTTGTTTTTTAAAAATATTAATTTTTATTTTTATTATTTTCAATATTTCTCCATCCTTTGGATGGCATCTTCAGGAATAATAACGAGTAACAATGACCAAATACAACGACTGCTCGTGTTTACATTTAATATTGCAATAATATTTAATAATTTATTATTCCTGAAGATGCCATCCGAAGGATGAAGAAATATTGAAAATAATAAAAATAAAAATTAATATTTAAAAAAAAAAAAAAAACAACTGTGGCCTCGAGCTTGTCTATTAATTAATATAGAATTGAATAAAAAAGGTCAAATAAATATAATAATATCAAATTTAATAACATTTATGAAATTTTTATTTCTAAATTACTTTTAGTTAAAAAAACGTATAATTTATTTAAATTAAATATATATATAAAAATAAAAATTTATCTTATTAATTAAAAGCTAAACTTGAAGTATGAAATTAGGGATTAAAAAAATATTTTAAATGAAAATTTGTTGGAAACGGAGGACTTTTTACTGAAACAATATACAGAATCTTAAAACTTTTTTAACTCTATACACGTCTTAAACTCTTTGTTTTTAGAAAATATGTAGAAAATATTTATTGTTAAAACAATTTCCAAAGATCAAATACTTAACTTAGATAAATTTTGAATTTAGATTAGAATTTGGGAATACTCTTGGAGATATACAGCCCAGAACGATTCTTCAAGTGTCAGTGGTAAATAAACCAGTTTTTAAATGCCGAACTTAACTAAGAATCTGACCGAAAAGTATTTATGAAAATTAAAATCAATTTGAATTTTTTATTTTTCTACCTTTAAAAAATCGTTCCCGGTGTTTAACATTCTAACTGTGGTCAACTATGTTTGTGTAAACTAAAATCTATTAAAAAGTTTTAATTTTGATTAAATTTGGGATTATTGATGCATTTTATGTTTTTCATTTCCTTATACACAGTTTTACATATTTTCCGTTATATTTGCACCCCAAAAATCTCTAGTACAAATTTGATAAAAAAAATAAAATCCACCAAATAATTGTAATACAAATTTCACATTAATATTAGATTATTCCCAAAATCCAAACATGTGATTAATTGTGTCGTTAAATAAGCTCAATATTGTCATCGCCATATTGAATTTTTCAAATCTATTTTCAGATTCATTAAGGCGACCTTAAACTGATCTCTTCAAATGTAAAACATTCACGTTAATATTAGTTTATTCCCAAAAACCAACCCATGTGATTAATTGTAGCATTGAATCAGCTCAATATTTTTGTCGCCATATTGCATTTTTCAAATCTATTTTTAGATTTGTTAAGGCGACCTTAAACAAATCTCTTTAAATGTAAAACTTTCACATTAATATTAGATTATTCCCAAAAATGACCATGTTGATTAATTGTATCGTTGAACCAGCTCAATATTTTCATCGCCATATTGAATTTTTCAAATCTATTTTCAGATTCGTTAAGGCGAGCTTAAAATGATCTCTTTAAATGTAAAACTTTCTCATTTTACTCGAGATTCTGGCTTAAGAGACGTATTCAATTTTATTGAACCCCAACTTCCCAAAAACTTTGGAAAATAAAAAATTTAACTTCTTAGGGAAATATTTTTTACTAGTTCAATTTACAATCTTTACTAGAATTCTAAATACCAAAAAATTACAGATTTCTACATCTTTTCAAAGACCCAAGAACGGACAGACAAGAACACCACTAAAACAATTTAAAGATTATATAAGTGGCCCGATTTTATGGTAGACGGACCGGACAATATTAATACTTTACACCTCCATCTTTCCTTCTATTCAATTTCATGTTTCTGTACGATTTAAGAAATTTACAAATAAAATAAAAAAAAAAAAACTTTAAAACAAGTACTTAGAAATTGACCGATTTTTTTCCCTTTTTTCATTCCTAGATACTCAAATCCACCGAGGAAGGAAAAGATGTAAGTGATAGGGCCCCGTATACTATAAAGCTATGGGTTTCATGGTATTTATGTACTAACAATTTTGCGTGAGTTTTTAAAAATAAAAATAATTTATAATTGATTTTGTTTCTGTAAAAAGTTCTACGAAAACAACATTTTTTCAGCGCTCAGGATCTTGCGTAATTTCGACAAATATAAATTTTAATTTTTAAAACTAAAAGTTTTTATTTTTTAATTCAAATTGAAAAAAATGAATTTGATTAACAATTTAATTTTAAATTAAAAATTAAAATTTTTATATTTAAAATGGAAATTTTTAAATTAAAAATGAAATTATTTTTATTAAAAATGAAAATTTTTAAAATTCTAAATTAAAAATGAAAATTTCTAAAATTAAAATGATAATTTTTAAATTAAAAATTAAAATTTTTAAATTGAAAATGAAATTTTTTAAATTAAAAACGATTCTAAATGGAAAATGAATATTTTTAAATTAAAAATGCAAGTTTTTAAATTAAAAATGAAAAATTTAAAATTTTTAAATTGAAAATTTTTAAATTAAAAATTTCTAAATTGAAAGTGATTTTTTTTTAATTAAAAATTAAAATTTTTAAATTGAAAATTTTTAAATCATAAATGAAACTTTTTAAATTAAAAATGGAAATTTGTAAATTAGACATTTTTATGAAATAAATATAAAAAAAAATGGAACTTAAAAAAAGAATATTTTTAAATAAAAAATGAAAATTTTAAAAATAAAAATTAAAATTTATAAGTTAAAAATTAAAATTTTTTTAAAAAAGGAAAAAAAAAATTAAATTATCAATGGAATTTTTAAATTAAAAACAAACATTTTTTAATTAAAAACGAAAATTTTTAAATTAAAATTGTAAATTTTAAATTAAAAATGAGAAATTTTTATAAGTATATAATTTATATCGTGAACCTATATTCAAAATATGCCAACTCAAATTTGACGGAAATGAGTTTCCGATTGCAAATAGCTCCCCTATGTAATACCTATCTGCCATAAAAATTTCAGAGCAAAAATATAATTAGTTGTCGTTTTACATCCATTTTTGTTATTCTGCTAACTCAAAGTACATATTTTTTTGGTGGAAATAAATGCCAACTCCCATTGTAAATTTCCAAAAATTTTTTAAAAATTTTTTTAAAAAAAATTAGACCACATATCTTATTGCATTTGCCATGCTGAACACGAATCTTGTAAAGATTTTGATATCTAATGACTGGTTCTCGAGATATTGCCATTTTAAAAATATCGGTAAATAGTGTTTGCAAAAAAAAAATTGCTTATATTTATGTAACTTTCAAACTATTTATCAGATTAAAACATTATGAATGGGGCAAATAAAGTCAATGATATAAGCTTTCAAAATAGCTGGTTTGGAGTGACCCTATTGCAATACAGCGTGAGTTACAGAGTGCCAAAGTTGACCACCCTGAGATTAAAAGGCTTTCGGAGCTAGTAACTTTTAAAAATATGCAAAGATTTTTAATTTTTTGTTCAGTTTTTGCAATTACCGTACTAAGGATAACAAAAACCAAAAAAAAAAAAAATTTTAAAAATTTTTCCAAAAAAAATGTATTTTTATTTTCCGACAAAATATGCCGACTCTAAAAAAATATTTGTTTTTTGATATAGTAATAAATGCCATCTCTTAAAAATACGCAAACAAGTGCAAAATATGAAAATTTTTGCATAGGTAAAAATTGTTTAGAATATTTAAACCATCTTGTGGAAGGTACATTGTTTATTTTTGCAATAATATGCGAAATAACTAGTTTTTTAGCTCTCCTGAACAGTAAGCTTTTTCGAGTTGGCATTTATTGAATATAGTTCGACGATATATATAATATATTCAAAATTAATAAAAAATGTTAATTTTTGATTCAAGTTATTGAACTAAAAAGGAAAATTTTTAAATTAAAAATGGACAATTTAACTTTAAATCAAAAATTAAAAGTTCTATTAAAAATTAAAATTTTTAAACTAAAAATTGAAATTTTTAAATTAAAAATGGAAATTTGTAAATTAAAAATTAAAATTTTTTAACTAAGAATGGAAATTTTTAATGATAAAACTAAAACTTTTAAATTAAAAATAAATACTTTTAAATTAATATTTTTAAATGAAAAGTTTTAATTAAAAATGAAAATTTTTTAATAAAAGATGGAAAATTCGTTATTTATCAATGGACATTTTTAAATTAAAACCTACATTTTTAAATTAAAAACAAAAATGGTTAAATGAACATCTTAAGTTTTTAAATTAAAACTAATATGTTTAAACTAAAATTTAAAATTTTTTTAATTAAAATTTTAAAAATTTTAAATTAAAATTGGAAATTTTTTAATTAAAATTGAAAAATTTTAAATTAGAATTGAAAAATTTTAAATTAGAATTGAAAAATTTTAAATTAGAATTGAAAAATTTTAAATTAGAATTGAAAATTTTTTAATAAAAAATGGAAATTAAAAATGAGAACTTAAATTAAAAAGAGAAATTTGTAAATTCAAAATTGATTTTTAATAAAAATGGGAATTTTTGAACTAAAAATGGAAATAATTCAAATAAAAATGAAGATTTTTAAATTCAAAATTTTTAATTTAACTTTAAATAAAACAAGTAAAAAAGTTAAATTCGGCCTTGCCGAATGTAGTGATACCCTCCACAATTTCAAAAAGATTATTGCAAACAACTTTATTTAAAAGGAAATTACTTTTGAAAAAAAAAAAAAAATTGAAAAAAAAATTTTGGTAAAAAAAAATCCGCGATTTTTTTCTTTTTTTGTCAAAAAATATGTTCGTACTTGTTTAAATACCATTTGGTGTTCAATTATGTTAACATATGTCAACCAGAAGTCGAATTAAAGCATTTTGTATTTTTAGGTTATGTTGAATGTACTGAAATTTTTGAGGTGTGCTTACATTTTCGTTCATAACTTTTGAACCGCTGAACCGATATCGCTCAAATGCAATACCAAACTTCTCGGGAGAACTTCCAATATATATGTTAAGTTTCATCTCTGTGCAATATTTTGTCCGCGAGAGCATTTTCCACAGACAGACAGATAGACAGACAGGCAGACAGACGGACAGTCGGACATCGCTAGAATGTCTTAAAATCGATCGGGCATCATGAATATATATACTTTATGGGGTCCCAGACCGATATTTCGATGAGTTACAAACGGAATGACAAACTTATATATACCCTCTATCACTAAGTGGAGGGTATAAAAATAAAAATTTATTAGAAAACCATTTTTAAATTAAAAATTTTTTAATTATCAATGGAAATTTTTAAATAAAAACCGAAATTTTAAATTAAAAACTAACTTTTGTGAAGTAAAATTGAAAATTTTTTAATTTTAAAATGGACATTTTTAAATTAACGGAAATTTTTGAACTAAAATTGAATTTTTAAAATTAAAAATTAAAATTTAATTTTTAAATTAAAAAGTGAAATTTTTAAAAATAAAAGTTTTTAAATTAATAAAAATTTTTAAATTAAAAAGGAACATTTTTACATTAAAAAGGAACATTTTTAAATTAAAAATTGATATTTAATAAAAAAAATGGGAATATTTGAAGCAAAACTGAAAATTTTTAAATTAAAAATTTAATTTTAAATTAAAAATTAAAAGTTTTAAATCAAAAAAAGGACATTTTTAAATAAAAAAAAAAAAATTAAATTAAAAAGGTAAATTTTTAAATTAAAAATAAAAATTTTTAATAAAATTACAATTTTTGCATAAAAAAATTGAAATTTTTAATAAAATTAAAATTTTTGAATAAAAAATGGAAATTTTTAAATTAAAAATGGCAATTTTAAAATACAATTTTTTAAAGGAATCGGACCTGTTCTTGTAGTCCTCTTACAAAACACCCTTCCAATATTCACATAAATCTCTCAAAATTCATGAACATTGGAAATATTTGATTAAAATTTTGTTTTTAGGTGTTAAGCGTGTACTTTGGTAGTCTAAACAAATCTAAATATAATTAGACCATTTTTGGACTTTGACCCCCATATAAAAATTTCACTCGATATTACATACGTTAAATCGGTATATTGGCTACAAAAATAAGTCAATTTCACTAAAATTTGGTTTGTGTGTGTTTTAAACCCAATTAATAGATCAAACGAAAGATAACTCCAATCGGTTCTTGTTTGGACTTGGGACCTATTTTCCCGGAAAACACTGGTCAGTCTTTTTTGTTATAAAAATTCTTTTGAGTGACAAAAATATTTTGCAAAATATTTTTTTGGCTACTAAAGCCTTTCTAAGAGTGTTTAGCGGGGTTTTAAACACTCAGATTCGAGGAAAGAAATCCATTCTAAATTTGCTAGTTTGCTTATAACTTTTGAACCTCTGGTAAAAAGTACTAAAAAAAATGTTATACTCAAAATAAAATTTTTCTAGTCAAATATTTTTTTAGTTAAAAAAAATTGCAATCACTAAAAAATGTTTTTGCACTGAAATTCATTTGTATTCATAATGTGTTGGCCATTGTGAAGGGTATTCATGGATTCGTCTAAGTTGAATTTAATTTTTTTACTAGTTTAAGAATCGGTTAAATTTCTATCAAAACAATTTTTAAATTCTTAAAACCACAGTTACAGTTTTTGTGTTTATTTTTCTCATAAAATCTTTTTAAAAAAGAAATGAAGAAAGAATAAAAAACAGTGTGAAAATTTGCACTTCACAGTGAGATAATAAAAAGCAAACATCAAATTGCCTTTGAATAATACCTACTAATAAAAAAAAAGTTTTACAAGTGTAAATAGTGAAAGTTCTTCATTTGTTTGTATATATTAATATTTTAAGTGGGTCTTTAATACGTCCTTGTAAAAAAATGTAGTACTTTTTTTCTATTATATTTTTCCTCAACTAAAACTTTTAAAAAAATACATTCATCCATATAGAAAAATATCAAACGAATCATGTTTATGAGATTCTGAACACAAAAAAAAAAATCTTAAACATTCGAGTTATTATTTTTAACTTGTATAAAAAGCTGAAAGAATGAACAAACAAATGCATAATACAAAATAAAAAAAAAAGAAGTTCAAGTTCTTTTATTCTTTTGTTTGAATGAATAAACAACAACAAAAAAAAAGAACTTCTTATGTTGTTTAAAAAAGCTGAAAAAATTAGTTTCGTCTACAAAGAAATCTTGCAAAAAAAAAAAAATATACATACATATGTATATATTTTTAACACTTTTACTCTTGAGATTGAGATTAAAAAGTATAAAATCTTTTAAATTAAGTTTTCAACTTAAATTTAAAGTTTTTTCACTTTGATTCAAAGTTTTTCCATTTTAATTTAAACTTTTTAAACTTTTATTTAAATTTTTTAAACTGTTATTTAAAGTTGTCCAAGTTTATCCATTTTGATTGAAAGCTTTTAAATTTTTATTTAAAGTTTTTTAACTTTAATTGAAAGCTTTTTAATTTAAAGTTTTATAACTTTGATTAAAAGTTGTTCAACTTTAATTTAAAGTTGTTCAACTTTGATTGAAAGTTGTTCAACTTTAATTAAAAGTTGTTCAACTTTGATTGAAAGTTGTTCAACTTTAATTGAAAGTTGTTCAACTTTAATTGAAAGTTGTTCAACTTTAATTGAAAGTTGTTCAACTTTAATTTAAAGTTTAAGAAGTTTTTTTGCACTTTAATTTAAAGTTTTCGGAGTTTTTCCATTTTTATTTAAAGTTTGTCCACTTTTATTTAAGGTTTTTTAACTTTTATTTTAAGTTTTCAAAGTTTTCCATATTGATTTAAAGTTTTTATTAACTTAAAGTTTCAAAACAGGTTCACTTCGATTTAAAGTTTTTAAACTTTAATTTAAAGTTTTCAAAGTTTTCCATATTGATTTAAAGTTTTCACTTCGATTTAAAGTTTTTAAACTTTAATTTTTAGTTTCCGATATTGATTTACATTTTTTTAAACTTTATAAAGTTATTCAATTTTAATTCAAAGTTTTTTCAATTTTGGTTTAAAATTTTTCAACTTTAATATAAAGTTTTTAAATTCAGGTGTTATTTTATTTGTATACCCTCTACTCTAGTGATAGAGGGCATATTAAGTTTATCATTCCGTGTGTAACACCTCGAAATGTTGGTATAGGCCCTCATAAAGTATATTCATAGTCCTCGATCGATTTTAAGTAGATAAATGAATGTCCGTCCGTCTGTCTGTCTGTTTGTTAAAAACAGGCTAACTTTCGAAAGACTATTCCTAGGCTACAGTAGCTTGACACATACATTTAAATTTATTGCGTCAGGTTGGCATTGAATTTCAGCGAAATCGGTCTAATAGTTTAAAAGTTATAAGCAAAAACGTAAATTTCTGCCATCTAATTTTTTTTAACACCTACCGTTTTTGTGATATTCGCTGTTAAAAAGTCAAAAAACCCAATATTGTCTTACTTTTGGTGGTCCACTTCTACAAACTCTTTCAAAAATAGGACTCGATTTCGTATAAAATGGACCTTCTGATTCCAAAACTGCAATCCAAATTTTCCTAACATGTTCCGTTCTTGAGATATTCGCGTTTGTAAATTTTTCCACGCGAAAGTCACAAACTCAAATATCTAGAAAATGGTAGGTGCTAGAAGTTGATTGGAGTTTTAGAATCAGGATGTCCAATTTATATTAAATCAAGTCCTATTTGTTTGAGGCAACATAACAGTGGACCCCCAAAAGTGCGAAATAATTGTTTTTTTATACCCTCCAACCACAGTATGGGGGTATACTCACTTTGTCATTCCGTGTGTAACACATCGAAATATCGGTCGGGGACCCCACAAAGTATATATAATATTGATCCATGATAGAATCTAAGACATTCTAGCGATGTCCGTCCGTCCGTCCGTCTGTAGAAATAACGATGCAGTCCAAACCAAAATAGCTAGACCCCTGAAATTGGTCAAGAATATCTCTTATTTTACTGGTAAGGTTAAGTTCGAAGATGGGCAAAATCGGACCAGGTTGAAAAAAGTTCCCCCCTGAAGAACTAAAATGACCCCTGAAAAATACAATATTTTTACGATTTTTTTTTAATTTTTGCTCAACAAATGTATCATTCTTATGCCATATTATGTTCAAAGATCTGCGCTTGGAGCAAGGGGGTTATGAAAGGCGACTTTTTTCAGGCCCCGCCCCCCTTTGGGGGCGTGGTTATAGAAATTAATTAAAAATAACGATAAAAATTTATTTTTTAAGCGTAAATATCGTACACAAATAATTTGTAAACACATATAGCGGTGGGAAAGGTGTCCCCACCGATTCCGCCGACCCCCCCCCCCCCCGAGAAAAGAAAAGACGCCCCTGCGATTTTTTTTTTTTAATTTTAAACTTGTTGGAGGGTATAAAAGATTCGGCACAGCCGAATTTATCACTCTTACTTGTTTTTTTTTTACTTTTTAACAGCGAATATCTCAAAAACGGTACGTGCTAGAAGAAATTGGATTACAGATTTGGATTCAGGAGAGCAAAATCTATAAGAATTTTCACTGGGAGGTTTTTGTTGTCGAATAGTGTAATTATTTAGCAATAACTTGAAAACAGGATAAGCTAGGATTTTACGATTTTTAAAGTTCAAAATAAAGAGGAGTAAAACGCCATAACCCGTTTTGTCACCATTTTAACACAACTTAAACTTGCTTGAAGAGGGGTGTGGAGGGTATTTATGGGTTCGGCCAAGTCGAATTTAACTTTTCTACTAGTTTTTTCTTTAAATTTTAAACTTTTTCACCCAATATTTGGCTATTTTCGCTCTATCTCCTTTGGTTAAAGTTTTGTTTTGAAAAATTTCATACAAAAATAAATTTTTAATGCTGATCAATAGGTTTGACTATTTAAGCTCTATAACCTCAAGTGAAGGTTATAACCTTAAGTGAAGGTTATAATTGATTTTTTTATGCTGATTACCAGAGTTGGCTACTTTTGCTCCATCTCCTGTTGTTAAGGATTACATTGTAATTAATGAACTTTTTTTGTATAAAATTTAATATACAAGTAGATTTTTGATGCTGATCAACAGATTTTGCTATTTTTCCTCTTTCTCCTTTGGTTAAGGTTTAAATTGTAATTTAAGTTTTTTTTTTTTTGAAAAATTTCATACAAAAATAGATTTTTAATGCTGATCACCGAATTTGGCTTTTTTTAGCCTTTTCCTTTAGTTAAGGTTAAAATTGTAATTACATTTTTTTTTTTAAATTTTATGCAAAGATAGGTTTTTGATGTTGATTACCCGATTTGGCTATTTTCGCTCTATCTCCTTTAGTAAATGTTTAAATTGCAATTATTTTTTTTTTTTTGAAAAAATTTATTTTTTTAATAATTTATTTTTTTAATTTTAAATGCCCATCACCAGATTTTGCTAGTTTCGATCTATCGTTTTTAGTTTTAGTGTTAATTGCAATTGAAGAATTTCATACAAAACTAATTTTATATGCTGATCATTAGATTTGCCTACTTTCGCTCTATCTCCTTAGTTAAGATTTAAATAGCAAATAAAGTTTTTTCTTGAAAAATGTTTACAAATTTTTTTTTTTAATGCTGATCACCGGGTTTGGCAGTTTCCGCTCTATCTCCAGAGTTAGGGTTTTAATTGTAATTAAAATGTCTTCCTTTAGAATTTCTGAACTTATAATTGGGCTTTTCTGAATTTCTATTAAGTCTTTTTAAAATTTTAAATTGACTTTTCTGAATTTCAACACTTGATCCTTTCTCAATTTTGAAATTGAATTTCCCAGAATTAAATCCTTTAATGCCCTGCCCATTTTTTGCACTCCTGCTTTATTGCCTCTTCTGTTTATTGTATGCAGTTTTATTATGTTTTATGTATACGATTTTTATGCATATTATGTATGTAGTTGCATTTTATACATCCCTTCAATTTATCCCATTTATCATTCTATAAATCTTACTTAAATATCACACAAACATTTTATCATCATCATCTTCGTTCGTTCGTCGTCATCATCCTACATCTCTAGTACTTTAGTACATCTTCAGCCAACCATTAGATCTCTAGTAAGGTAGTTAGTCTTTATATCTCTGTTTTTATTTTATCACACGATACGATACAAACGACATTTTGTCGTCATCATTCTTCATCATCATCATCGTGTACTCTTAGGTTCCCCTCCACTGCCTTCATCATCTCGACTTTTCTAAGAACATTTTCATGAGTTTTCTTTTCATATATTGCCATTCTTCTTTAATGTTGTCTGGCATTTAATATTTTTTTTTATTATCATTTCTATTATTCTTTAGTTATTTTCCTTCTTCTATTCATTTTCATATTTTTGCCTGGTGTTTCTGTATTTGCTGCTGTTGCAATGAACGAAGGCAAAAAAAAAGCAATTTATAAAGTGCCAAATATGGGGTTTTCAGAGGGGTTATAGAGGCAAGAAGGAAAATGGTTTTTGCTTGCTTCGTTGGTTGGCTGCGATGTTGTGTGTTACTAAATGTAGAAAAAAAAATAAAACAATGCAACAGAGCGTAGTAAAATATAGGGTTCTTGGGAAAAATATGATTTAGGTTTTTTTGTCAAAATATTTCTACCAGCAAAAAAAGAAAAAAAAAAAAATTTAAATTTAAAGGTTTTTTGAACTTTTGATTTAAAGTTTTTTCACTTTAATTTAAAATTTTGAAGCTTTAATTTGAGTTTGACAACTTTTATCTAAAATATAACAACCAAATTTGATCCAAAGATTATCAACTTCAAAGTTTTTTTTAGTCTAAAGTTTTATAACTTCGATTTAAAGTTTTTTAACTTTGATTCAATATTTGTCAACATCGATTTTAAATTTGCATCCTTATTCTTAAGTTTTTCCACTTTAATTTAAAGTTGTTAAACTTTTATTTAAAGTTTGTCAACTTTGATCGTAAGTTTTTACACTTTGATTTTAAGGTTATTAACTTTTAGGGTCGAACCAGTATCAAATTGCGTCGCGCAAGACTAAAAAAAAAACAAACACATCAAATTTGAAATGTTTACGCCTGTTTGATTTAGGTACCTCACATTTAAGCTGAATTCACAATGACGGAGTACTCTGTGCCAGAGAGTGGATTTTGTTCCTTTCTCTTTCGCACGTACACATTTTTGTATGATGTCTCTATTTTTAGAGATGGTACTCTGTAGAGTACTCCGACATTGTGTCGGAGCCTTTAAATTGTATAAACGCAAAAATTATTGGGTGTTATGCCTTACGCGACGTAATTTGATTCAGGTTGGACGCTTATACAGTGTTGGAAAAAATAATAGGGACGACGAGTTAAAATTTACTAACTCGTTTAAAACTTTTTCATAAATGTTTCATTTTTTTAGCTTCAACTGAAAAATGATCAGTAATTAAACTGGATTTAATAATCTGTACTGCTTTTTACGATTCTCCTTTATTTTAATTTCCTATTGGCAGAATAGTTAGAAAAGTACTGAATTTATCTGGAAAAAATAATAGGGACGAAATGCCTAAAATTAATTAAAAATTATTTTGAATTGATTTTAACGTTAAGTTTTTAAATACCCGAGTAAAAAAGTTTTTATATAATTATATATAATTTGATATAAACCATTTTATCAAATTATATATAATTTGATCAAATTATATATAATTATATCCAGGAATTGGTGGATAAAATTTTATAAAATTATATCAAATTATATCAAATTAGATATAATTTGATAAAATTTTATAAAATTATATCCGAAAAAGTTTTTTATCTAATTTGATATAATTTTATAAAAACTTATATAATTTTATATAAAAACATACGAGGCAACCCACATATAATTTTCTACTTTTTTTATTAATTTTTCATAGATTTCCGTTATTTTGGTTATTAAATGCAAAAACAAACAAGAATTTATTAGACTTAAAATATTTATTGTTAGTAAATACATATTAACAAAATGTTTCACTTAAAATACATACATTAATACTTAACCAGAATCAAATTATGTATGTCGCGGTCGCAAAGCTCAATATTTTTCGTCCATATAATTTGTGTATGAGGTACGATAATCAAGCGGACTTAAAAATTTTAAATTAAAGGTTTTTTTGTTTTTTTACCTCAAACGCGACGTATATAATTTGATGGTAAGACCATTCATCTGATTTTCAATTGTATAAATATTGCTGGCGGTGGAAGATTGTAATTTGCACAATAAAAATCCCATGTTGGGCTGCGAAGGATAGCGATATCGAAAAATGTAGGTTTAAAAAATGTATTCGTATCGATTCAGTGAATGCACATTTGCCTCCACAATAACCTTTTATGTGATATGTCGTTTCTCAATTTGCATGTATTTGCTTCGCCAACTGAATGAACTTACACAAATGGTCTTGCGTGTCTTGGTTATCGTCGCCAGCAGGAAACTAACGGCTATGTCACTTTTCAAATGCTTCTTTAAAAGGCGAAGTTTAATTGCTGTAAATGAAAATCTTGTTCAATTGATGCACCTGAAAATATTAGCACAATAATTATAATGCATTAAAAACTGCTTTATATAGTTTAATTTACCTTTTATTTCGCGTTTTTTTTCCTTTATTTACATATGTATTTATGTTTGTGCCATTTGCCTTTAAAATGTTTGATAAAATATTTTGAAGTTTAAAAATTTTCAAAATATTGAAAAACAAAAAAAAAAAAAAAATACGAAACAAGTTGTTTTTGAAATTGAAAATAAATTGCCCAAAAAGCTGTGTTGGAATTATACTCCAAAAAAGAAAAAAAAAAAATACAGAAATTTACCCACCTATTTTGTAAACTGCAACGCATATTTATTTTTACTTTATATACAAGGTTCCGCGTTGTCAAAATTTTGATGTTAATTTAATTTGTTACAGCTAGAGTTGCGTGCGTGATACAAAATTTTTATGGTTCACGTGATTCACTCGTGATCATGAAAAAAATACGTTTTTCAGAAATTAGCTAAGTCCTTCAAGGGGCCCTTTTTCCTCTTGGTCCGATTTTGTACATTTCCGAACTTAACCTTTCTTTGACCATAAGATATATTCGAATTACTCCAGGATTCAAGTTTATTTATTTTGGACTGAATCGTCTCTTATAAAGATAGACGGACGGACATTCATAGAATGTCTTAGAATCGTTAATGGATCAATACTTTTTGGGATCCTAGACCAATATTTCGATGCATTTCGGAAAGAAGGATATAGTAAGTATACCCCCATACTGTGGTTGGAGGATATAAATTATATAACACATATTTTTTTTCGCATCAAAAAAGATGTACATTAAATTATATATAATTATATAAAACAGATCTAATTATATATAATTATATATAATGATATTTCAGTAAGAATAAACTTATATATAATTATATATAATTTGATAAAATTTTATATAATTTTATCAATTTATATATAATTATATAAAGGCTTTTTTACTCGGGTAGAATTATTAAAAAATGCAAAAAATAATTAAAAATAATAAATCTGTCCATTCTGGAATTATTTTAGCCTTTTTTATATACGCCAATAATGTAGGATAATGGGTACGGGTGCCCACTGTACGATTTTTGAACGAAAACACATTTTTAGCTTAAAAGCGTATGGAATATCGATGATGTTAAGTATCCTAATAATAAAGTGTTCCAAAAATAAAGTATTTAAAGCGATTAGCTCTAGGAAAAATCAGAAACCACCCTGCAAAAACATGGTAATGAGTAGTGAAAAGTAATCATTACCAAATACATTATTTATAATGAGTACCCATTACCATTAACATTATTTTAAGCCCAAAAGTAACTACTTTTTAGTAACATATTATAAAAGTACTTCTAAGTAATAATATCTCCTTGCACTTGCAGTTTTTAACCTTTACAATTCAATTACCTTAAAAAGTTTTTAAAAACTTAATAAAAATTACGAAATTTTTAAGTTTTAGTAAAAACAAGTTAAATTTTAAATGTTTCAATTAACTAATTATTTTACTTCTTATTGGTAATGGGTTTTTACTCCTAATCCGAGTCATCTCCATGCTCTTCACTAGTTATTTTTGTCTCACGCCCTTGTTAAAATAATTAGTGTTTCATTCAATAAGTAACTACTTATTAACATCTATTTCGGATTACAAAACCCATTACTAGTAATGCCAATTTTTGCTGGGCAGGGGTGGAAACCGAAAAACATCAAAGTAATTTGACCAAATTCTTGGTTTGTTATTCAAAAAAGACCCCTTTTATGTCATCTTATGAACTTGAAAATGAGTTTTGTGCTCCAGTGACGAGTCGTGCAATAAGAAATGAACTACTGAAATCAGTTTTACAAGGTCGAAGTCCAAGGAAAGAACCACCGCTGAGCGTACAACATATACGAAAAAGTTTAGTGTTTGCCAGGCAACACATTGACTGTGAACATTGGTAATATGTTCCATTGTCCGATGAAACAAAGTTTTATTTGTTTGGATCTAAAGAAAAATTTATTCGATGCCCAATAAACAATTTTTAATCATATCCAAATAAATTAATCTTCATTTCATCGGGTAAAGGAACGTTTTACCAATGCCTACAGTCAAGGTGTTGTCTGGCAAACTCTAGACTTTTTCGTATATGTTGTACGCTCAGCGGTGGTTCTTTCCTTGGACTTCGACCTTATAAAACAGATTTCAGTAGTTCATTTCTTATTGTACGACTCGTCACTGGAGCACAAAACTCATTTTAAAGTTCATAAGATGACATAAAAGGGGTCTGTTTTGAATAACAACCAAGATTTTGGTCAAATTACTTTGATGTTTTTCGGTTTCCACCCCTGGTTTCGGGTTTTTCCTTGAGCGAATCGCTTTAAATACTTTGTTTTTGGAACACTTTATAATAAGGACACTTAACATCATCGATATTCCATCCGCTTTTAAGCTAAAAATGTGTTTTCGTTCAAAAAACGTACAGTGGGCACCCGTACCCATTACACTCTAATTAAAATGATTTTAGTTTCCTACTATAAATTGGGTAAATTTACACACACTGCGTAATTCTACTTAATATTATTGGAAATTTACCCAATTTATAGCAGTATAATTTTTGAATTTGTTGAAATTTACCCAATTTATAGTAGGAAACTGGACTCATTTTTTTAGAGTGTATCCTACACTATTGGCGAATATAAAAAAGGCTAAAACAGTTCCAGAATGGAAAGATTTATTATTTTTAACTATTTTTTGCACTTTTTAATAATATTATTTAAAAACTTAACGTTAAACTCAATTCAAAATAATTTTTAATCAATTTTAGGCATTTCGTCCCTATTATTTTTCAGATAAATTCAGTACTTTTCTAACTGTTCTGCCAATAAGAAATTAAATTAAAGGAGAATCGTAAAAAGCAATACAGATTAATAAATCCAGTTTAATTACTGATCATTTTTCAGTTGAAGCTAAAAAAATTAGACATTTATGAAAAAGTTTTTAACGAGTTAGTAAATTTTAACTAGTCGTCCCTATTATTTTTTCCAACACTGTATAAAGTTAAAAAAACTTTATTTTAAGTTTTTTTAACTTTGATGTTAAGTTTGTCAACTTGAATTTAATGTTTGCCAACTTTGATCTTAAGTTTGTCATTTTTAAAATAATGTTTTTCCACTTTGATTTAAAGATTATTCACTATGATATAAAATTTCAACATTAATCTTTCAAAGACCTTTTAATTGTTAAATAACTGAACAAATTTCTGTTTCTTCTACCCTCATTTTCACCCCCTAAATCCCTTTTTCCTGTTCTACACAATAAAACCGAGTCCATGAAGATCGTAGGGGGACACTGGGAAGACTTCCCTTGTTAGTTTTTGCCCGATCTTCAGTTTAATCGGTCTATTGCCAACAAAAATGATAAAATTCCATTAAAAAAAAAATATCCAATCGGTCCATGTTTGTACTGTGACGCATTTTTCGGGAAATGTTTTGTGGTTTTTGCATTAAAGTAATGCATTTTTTTTCATTAATTAAATTATCTTTTTATGTTCACGCCTTCAAAAGGAAGAGATATGAAAAATTTTTTCCCCTGGGTCCAAGTACAGTACTCTGACCTACTTCTTCTAACATTAATATGTTTCATTTTTTAAACAAAAGAACAAAAAAAGGTAAAATTGTGTTTTTTTTAGTTTTTTATGTTTTAACTTTTTTCCGCTTGGTCCGATTTGGGACATTTCCAAACTTAACCAGCTTACGAAAATACAAAAAAAATAAGGAACACTTTTTTTAGTTTGGACTGCTTCGTGCTTTTTACAGACAGACATCGCTAGAATGTCTTAAAATCGATAAAGAACCAATAATATATGTATTTGCTTTGCGATATCCTAGGCCGATATTTCTATGTGTGACACACGAAATGACAAAGTCAGTATACCCCTTTCCGTGATTAAAAAGCATTTTTGGTAACAAAAAAAAATTATTTAAAGTTTACAACTTTTATTTAAAGTTTACAACTTTTATTTAAAGCTTTCAACATTTATTTAAAGTTTACAACTTTTATTTAAAGCTTTACTGTTATATTCATAAAAATAATTGACGACTTTTAACAGGTTTATACCACAAATTTCGTATGAAAATCCGTTCAATAATGCCTGTCCCAGCAAAATTTTCTGTTCCAAATAATCAGTTCCGGAACGCATCAAACTACCCTGCAACCGGTACTACTTAACATTCCAAAATCAAATTAAATCATAGAAAATTTTGTTGTGATTACCGTAGAATGTATTTAAGAATCTATTGAACCAGGAATTTGTTCCAAAAAATTTTCCTGGGGTTATAAATATTTTCTACATTTTATTAATAAAGGTGTTAAACTTTAATAAAAAGCTTTAAACTTTTGTTTAAAGCTTTCAATAAGGGATTTAACACGAATGCATATTCTTGGCAACAAAATAAACTTTTATTTAAACCAATTAATTTTTTTAAAGCTTTTAACTTCTATATAAATCTTTAATTTATAGCTTTTAACATTAATTTAAAGCTTTTAACTTTCATTTAAGATTTCCCCGTGGACGATTACCGTTCTTGCCGAAAATTTGGTTTTTCAAATCGTATGAGAAGTACCGTGGCATAATTGTTCTGTTTATTCTCTCATTTAAAGCTTTGAACTTTTATTCAGAGCTTTTAACTTTTAAGAATAAAAGCACAACTACTTGCTTTAAAAAAAAAATTGTTTTTGAAACAATTTTAAACAAAAACACCGCTCAACACTCATTTTCCGGTTAGAATTCTGGTGATCAATTTTAGTAGACTTTGATCTCCTGATTCCAAATCTGTTCTCCAAATTTTTCCATCACGTCCAGATTTTTAGTTATTCACGCACAGAAGAATTGAAAACGAAAGTCAATCAACAAAAACGCGGATTCAATTAATTTTTTAATTGAAACTCCTCCGATAAAGAAAATTGTTATATCAATCATCAAATTGTAGGTGATTAATTGATTTTTATTTCAATTAATCATTTTTTCGATTTTGATCAAAAATTTGATTGATTTTTTATTTAAAGTCAATTAAAATAATTATTGATTTAACAAATGAATTTCACGCTTTGGAAAAATTATGAAGAAATTCATATTTTTTGCTTTCCAATATGTTGCCGACAATAAATAAGTAAAAAGTATATTTTTGAATTAATGTATTCAAATAAATTGAAGCGAAAAAAAATCTGGTATGTTGAAAATTTGTAATTTGATAGTTAAAGAAAATAACAAAAATGTTGATCAAAACAATAATTGACTCATTTAAATTTTGTTGATCAATAGATTTAATTGAAATTTTTTAGCCAATATTTTTTTGTGTGCGGTTGAAAATGCGATTTTTGCATTATTTGAAAGCCTGCACAGCAGCCATTCAGTGAAATACAAATCTGGTATAAAGCGCAAAAGTATAATTTGTCTATGGTCTCCAACATAGAAAACAATTTTTTTCTAATTATTGCGTTTGGTTAGGTTACACTTGCGTTTTAAAATGATACTGTTAAAATTACCATTTTTGTAAAAAAGGTAAGGTAGACACACAGAAAATAATATCGTATATTTTATTTTAATTAAAATTTTAATTGTTTTTTAATTTAATATTAATTAAACTTTTAATTAATATAATTAATTGTTTGATTAAATTTTTAACTTTATTTTAATTAATATTTTAATTGTTTTCAAATTTAATATAAATTAAGTATTTAATTTATATAATTAAATGTTTAATTAAATTTCTAGCTTGACTTATTTTTTTTTGTTTTGTTTTCCGTGTGTGTGTGTGCGAGTGTGTGTTTTTCTCTTGCATTGTATTACATACAAAAAAATACATAAGTATAAAAAGTTTGTTGAAAGTTTTTTTTTATTTTTCACATAGGTTTTTGAATTCTCATTTTGTTTATAGTTTTATGTGTATGTATATGAAAGGTTTATAATCAACTTTATAAAATCATCTCACTGACTATGTCTTTACGGCATAAATAAATTTGGTAAAGTTTGAAGAAATATTTTTTTCTAAACTATTTTATTCAAAAAGAATGTTTTTACAAATTATTTTTTTTTTTATATATAATATTTTTAATTAATTTTTTTAATTTATACAATTAAAATTTTAATTATTTTTTTTTTAAATTTTAATTAAATTTTTTAATTTATAGTATTAAGTTTTTAATTAAATAAATATTCATTTATTTTTAATTAACGACATACAAATATTTTTAATTTATTTGCGCATTTTAGTGATTGGTCCGGATTTAATTAATTTTTTAATTAAATCTACGAATTTTTTAATTAAATATTTTTTTTATTTTTTTCTGTGCAGATACCTTAGTTGTTTTTATATTTTTGAAAGAAAAACTAAAAAAAAAAAATATTTTACAAATTTAAGTTTTCTGTGTTATTTTTCGTATAAACCGGAAGACATATTTAATGGGTTTAAAAGTCTATAAGAAAGAATGAACTTTTGTCTAAATTTTGAGCTCATCACAGTAAAGATTGATCATCTGGTTTTTGTTTTAGAGCCTTTTAAAAATGGTGCTTTTTCTAATTTTTTTCACAGTGTTTTTTTAAAATACATGTTTGGCCAATAATATTGCAACAACTTCAAATTTTTTTGATCATATATTTGAGATCATAGTTCAATTCTACTCTAACGCTTCATACAAGATTTTTATTCCACCCAGTGGCTGCTGTGAAGGCTTTCAAAAAAGGCAAAAATCGCGTTTTTTCGCATTTTCAACCGCAAATAATTAAAATTCTAGACGTGATGGCAAAATTTGGAGCACAGATTTGGAATCAGCGAATCAAAATCTTTTAAAATTTTATATGAAACTTCAAACCGGAGCCAAAGACCTTCGATTTGTTGAGCGGTGAAATTATCGATTCTGAAATGTTTAGTAGAGTCGATTGCAGTATAATATGCGTTCTGAAATCAATTATTTGGAACAAAAAATTTTACTGTTTTCGAGAAAATATTTTGTTGATTTTCCTTTTACTTTATCGAACTTAACGTAAAAAGTACGAAAATATTGTTAAGCTTTTATAAAAGCTTAAACTAGAATTGAAGATATTGTAAAAACTTAATCCTCTGTAGTTTTTTTTAGGATTCTCTTTATAACATTATGCAACTTTACTGAAAAAAAAAAAAAAACAATTTTCCTCCCTAAAGAAAAATCGATGTTTTTTTACTCTGATTTTGATTATAATTTGGTAAACACTCAACTTTAAATTAAATTATTTTTTCTTCCAAATTGCAACAACCCCTCATACCCCACCACCATATCTCAAGACCAACCCCCCCATCTCCCTCCACTTTTATTGTGGTTGCTATTGTTATTATACAGAATTTTCAATATTTTACTACAAAATAAAGAAAATTTAAAATTTAAAAAAAAATTTAAAATTTAAAAAAATTTTAAAATTTTAAAAAATTTAAAAAATTTTTAAAATTTTTTGGATTTTTTTGTTAAATTACCGTTAATTTAAACTTTTGAAGTATATTTAAAATCAAAATCCTAAACAAAAAAACATAAGGGAATTGTCTTAAATAGTGTAAAATTTTCTTTTCTTATTCTATTTAATTTTTTTCTTTTCTATTTTGTGCTCTATGTGCAAAATTTACACTTGAAAAAGTCTTCAATTCTTTCTTAAAGTCACATCATCAAGCCTGCTGCTGCACACACTGGTTATTTCTATTTCCAACATCTTCCTTTACTTCATCTCTATACTCCGGGTGTTCGGTGCCTTGAACAATTCAGGCGTGATTAAATAAATTATGTTGTTTGTTGGCATGAACAAAGAGAGGTGGTGTTCGGCAGAGAGGATACGGAAAAAAAGTAATAAGGGTTGTGGTGGTATGTCATGGAAGAAATATATTGGTGGTGGTGGTATAATGGTGGGATATTGTAAAGTTCACGTAGGGCTCACAAGCAATTTATCCAAGCTGCTGAGCTGTGTAGTATGCCATTTTTGGCATACAAATAACTACTGTAGAGTTGCCAAGAATTTTAATTTATGTATATAAAAAAGTTTTAAAAAAAATCAATATAATAATTATTATACCCTACATCACTTTGTGATACAGGGTATATTGACTTTGGATGTTTGTAACTACCCGAATATTGGTCCTAAACCGATCAACTCAGAACCACTTTTTTTATTCTGTCCATGTAAACTTCTGAGCACTATATAAGTCGCAATTTAAAATCGATTTGTCTAAAAATTGAAAATTACACTCAATACAAATTCTCTGTCCAATCCGCAGAAAAATCTGCTGAATATACACACATTTTGAACCATATGAAAAATCTGCTGATTAGGGATCATTTTGGTAATTTTTTCAAATATCCTCATGGAACACCACTAAAATGTGCAACATTTTCTAGATTTTTTTTTTTTTAGAAAGCTTTTAACTTTGTTTAAGGCTTTCAACTTTTATGTAAAGCTTTAAAGCTTTGAACTGTTATATAAATAAATACAATCCTTGTATTACTGTTGGTTAAACTTTAATTGAAACTGTTAACTTTAAAAAATCTTAACGTATATTTAAAGCTTTTAACTTTTATTTACGCCTTCGTCATACAGAAACTGTTGGTTTAACTTTAATTGAAACTGTCAACTTTAAAAAATCTAAACTTATATTTAAAGCTTTTAACTTTTATTTACGCCTATGTGATATCTTGTTTTCGTACTTTTAAGTACGTAAACTTCATCGGGGGTTTTCTATAAGAATTTCGATAAATTGAAAATTTTTATTAGAGTTACAAAACAAGCAGATGTCATACACACTTTAAAGATTAACTTTCAAATTCATAAAAGTTAAAAGATGTTTATATGGAAATTCGATTAATAATCCTGTTATTAAACGCTTTTATTTTTTGTGAATTTGGACGTAAAACTTTTATTTAAAGCTTTCAACTTTCATATAAAATTTTTCTACTTTAAATGAAGCTTTCAAGTTTAATATACAGCAGTAAGCTTTTATTTTATTTAATTTTTTAAAAGCTTCAGACTTTTATTAGGCCTTAAAATTTCAACTTTTATTTAAAGCTTTCAACTTTTATTTAAAGCTTTCAGCTTTTAATAAAAGCTTTCAATTTTTATTAAAGCTTTCAACTTTTATTTAAAGCTTTTAACTTTTATTTAAAGCTTTCAACTTTTATCTAAGGCTTTCAACTTTTGTTTAAAGCTTTCAACTTTTTTCAACTTTTATTTAAGGCTTTCAACTTTTATTTAAAGCTTTCAACTTTTATTTAAAGCTTTCAACTTTTATTTAAAGCTTTCAACTTTTATTTAAAGCTTTCAACTTTTATTTAAAGCTTTCAACTTTTATTTAAAGCTTTCAACTTTTATTTAAAGCTTTCAACTTTTATTTAAAGCTTTCAACTTTTATTTAAAGCTTTCAACTTTTATTTAAAGCTTTCAACTTTTATTTAAAGCTTTCAACTTTTATTTAAAGCTTTCAACTTTTATTTAAAGCTTTCAACTTTTATTCAAAGCTTTCAACTTTTATTTAAAGCTTTCAACTTTTATTAAAAGCTTTCAATTTTTATTAAAGCTTTCAACTTTTATTTGATGCTTTCAACTTTTATTTAAAGCTTTCAACATATATTTAAAGCTTTCAACATTTATTTAAAGCTTTCAACTTTTATTTAAAGCTTTCAACTTTTATTTAAAGCTTTCAACTTTTATTTAAAGCTTTCAACTTTTATTTAAAGCTTTCAACTTTATTTAAAGCTTTCAACTTTTATTTGAAACTTTCAACTTTTATTTGAAACTTTCAACTTTTATTTGAAACTTTCAACTTTTATTTGAAACTTTCAACTTTTATTTGAAACTTTCAACTTTTATTTGAAACTTTCAACTTTTATTTAAAGCTTTTAACTTTAATCTAAATTAATCTAAAGCTTTAACTTTAATCTAAAGCTTTTAACTTAAATCTAAAGCTTTAACTTTAATCTAAAGCTTTTAACTTAAATCGAAAGCTTTCAACTTTTATTTATTACACTTAACCCACTCCTGCCTGACGCTAATATTAATACTTATAAACGTTAAGGCACTAACAAAATTTTAGCGCGAGTAAGAGATATCGCGGAGTTTTTTTTTAAGGAAAAAAGAAGGATGGACCTAAATAAAAAAAAGAAGCCCAGTATAATGTTTTTCAGTTAATCTATTGTTTTTTACACAGAAAAACCGCGAAAGCAAAAATTTTTTGGGGTATTTAAATACCCATTAGGCAGAAATGAGTTAAAGAGTCTGAACAGAAAATCACAAATTTAATTGTTATTGAAACAACAACACTAAAGTAAAAGGAAGAGTGGGGATTATTGAGAGACAACGTGATGAAAATAAATAAAGTTTAATAATTTACTGTGCCGATCACGGTTTTAAACATCGTATAAGAAGTGCTGTGCCATTATTGTGTTGTTAATTCTCATCAATTTTTTTCAAATTCCTTAAAAACAAAAGAGTAGGGACCGACCGAAACCAGTTTTCGAGGCCGAACCGAAACCGAACCGAACATTCGGCCGATAAAGTAATATTCGGCCGATAAAGTAATATTCGGCCGAAACCGAACCGAAACCGAAACTTAAAAAAAAATTACCGCCTGGCATGATTTATTCATGCCAGGCGGTAATTTTTTATTATTTTATTATTAAAAAGTTGTTAAAGATAAATATACAGCATAAAATGCTTTTAAACCATAGGAATTGTTGTATTTTTGAAAAAAAAAAAAATATGTTTTTTAAAAAACTTACAAAAAAATTGTATATTTCGTTTGAAGATTAGGAGAAAATAATTTTTTAACTGAAACAGTTTTACATTTATTGCATAAACTTGTAACATTTTCTTTAATTGAAATGAATCAAGTGTAATGAAATATGAAATTCAGCGACTTTTTTACATATTTTTTTAAAATACCAAAAAGTTTCGGTTTCAGCTAATATTCGGCCAAAATTTTGCCGAATACCGAATAGAGGCCGAAACCCCATTATTCGGCCGAAACCGAATATTCGGTCGGACTCTACAAAAGAGTTAACAATTTTGATAACATTCTTTGTCATTCCAAATTGCATAGCAGACCGAATCTTTGAAACTCAAATGTTTATCAAACGAAGATGTCAAAACAACAATATTCAAAATATTTTGAGTAGAGTTAAACAAATTTTACATTTTTCCAAATCAATAAAAAATTTATTTATGCCCTCTGCTAAATTGTGTAAACAATAAGTCAACTCACAAGGGAAGTCTGCCTGGTGTCACCCTCCGATCTTCATGAAATTTGGATATGTTGTTAAGAACGAAAATTAATTCGACATGGTTTTTTTTTTTAGCGACCCAAACTCATTTTTAGGGGGGGTCGATTTGTATGGGGGGAAATTGACCTTTTTCAGTTTTTTACGATTTACGCCTATTTAAACAAAATTAATATAGGCATGTGAGGTATCAGATTAAAGGTATTAAAAATACCTATCTCGTGGTGCTAACAACGGGCCAAAGAAGTTAATATTTTTTGACTTATTAACAAAAATGTCCTAAAATTTTGGTATTTTACTCAATATGACCAAAAGTTGTCCATGTTTGGACACGTTCTTAGCACACGTAGATAGGTTTTCCAAAGACCTTTCATTTGGTATGTAACATGACTAGGTTTCTTTGCATAATATAGGAGATAAATGAAAAAAACTAAAAAATGGCTTTGTCTTACCCCCCTCCTTTTTACCCCCTAAATATGAATTTGGGCCGCTAAAAAAAATACGTGTCCCTTTATTTTTTCTGCTCTACAAAATAAAACCAATTCCATAACGATCCGCGGGTGACACTAGGGAGACTTCCCTTGTCAGTTAGAAAGCGTTAGAACATCCCGTGACTTATCATACAATTCTTGTAATAATCGGTCTGACTTTAGTTGAACTTAAATTTAAAGCTGTTTAACTTTAATATAAAGTTGTTTAACTATGATTTAATGTTGTTTAACTTTGTATTAAAGTTGTTTAATAATTGGAATAATCAGTTTGACTTAAGGTGTTTAACTGAAATTTAAAGTTGTTTTAACTTTAATATAAAGTTGTTCAACGATGATTTAATATTGTTAAACTTTGAATTAAAGTTGTTTAACATTGATTTAAAGTTGTTTAACATTGATTTGAAGTTGTTTAACATTGATTTAAAGTTGTTTAACATTTATTTGAAGTTGTTTGACTTTTATTTAATGTTTTATTTAATTTTTTCAAATAGTTGTTTTGAAAGTATTTTTTTTTTTTTTTTCAATTTAAAATTTTTAAAAGTAATAATATGCTAAAAAATTTGGCAACTCTTTTTTTATACATACATTATATGAAGGCAATAATCCCTTTCTGTTTTTATTTTGTTGGTGTTGTTATTTGCATTACTGTCGTCCGTGCCCTGCCGTCTACCCTACGTACATACATACATACATACATACATACATACATACATATATCAATTCCCTTTAGGAGATTAAAACACTGACTGCCGTTACTGTAAAAATATATATGTACGAAGTATTTCATTCCCTACAATACATACAAATGAACATTATAGAATATTTTTTTTTTTGCTGCTCCAACATTTCCACAAATCTAACGAAAGAAATAGAATGTCTGTGTGGCAGAATACAAAACAAAAAAAAAAAACGTTATAAAAATTTATTAAAAATGGGAGTTGGGCGTTAAATTAATTGGTATTCTTGTACTTTCAACGTCGTAGATGGTGGAACCCATCAAAAACTTAAATGTGTTATTTTTTTTTATTTTTCCCTTTTTTTCTTAGGAAATTAATTTAATTTTACTATTTGTTTTTATTAGGACTTTTTGCCGTTTCGTTGTTATTCTTGTTGAAAGATTTAAAATTTAATTTTTGTCTTTTAGAAATTCAATTGAAATTAAAAGAAAAATTACTGGAAATTAAAAGAAGTGTATTTTTTTTTTTTTTATGAATTTAAATGGCAAATATTTAAATTTTAAATTACGTATCATTTAAAATTTAAATTTTTGCAAATTCTTGCGTAATTAAATTAAAGTTGGTTAACTTTGAATTAAAGTTGGTCCACTTTGAATTAAAGTTGTTCAACTTTAAATTAAAGTTTTTCAACTTTGAATTAAAGTTTTTCAACTTTGGATTGAAGTTTTTCAACTTTGAATTAAAGTTTTTCAACTTTGAAATAAAATTGCTCAACTTTGAATTAAAGTTGTTCAACTTTGAAATAAAGTTTTTCAACTTTGAATTAAAGTTTTTTAACTTAAAATTAAAGTTTTTCAATTTTGAATAAAAGCTTTTCAACTTTAGTTTCAATATTTTTAACTTTTGTTTGAGTTTCTGTCGTATCGGCAGTATTTATCAAGCTATACGCGTTTCTAACCCTCCGGCTATACCTTCCATAATTATGTGGACATAAAGCTAGTTCAGTGCTTAATCTAGGAGAGCTTTCGATTATTCGGCAAGCATATTAAAAAGGAGCCGACATTATTGTTTATGTGAATTTTTGTCGTATCGGCAGTATATATCGCGCGCTTTCAACTGGAGTCAGAGAGATTCGAGAGAAACTGTGTATTGGAAATTGGAAACCGCGCCGTGCTTGGCCTGTCATACTGTTAAGCTTGTCCAGAGCAAGCACGGGATGACGGACGTTTTCCAATTAGATTGAGAATCATACTGGCGCCGGATAACGGTTTTATTTGTCAAATTTGAATATAAACTACCGTGCTGTGACTGTTATGAACAAGCTCGTACTCGGACCTATTTTTTTAAATATCTAAATTATTTACCAGAAACAAAACAATTATTTTTATTAACTCACTATTTTTTTTACACAAAAAAATACATAAAATTTATTATCCCAATTTTTTACTAACAATAATTTTCAGAGTTCAAAAAAAAAAAAAAATTCAATTACCCCAAATTATGAATTTATTCTTTTTCTATATTTTTAGACAATGGTTGACAAAGAAAAGAAACGTTTCCATGAAATGGCCGAAAAAGACAAAGCTCGTTATGAATTAGAAATGCAAAATTATGTCCCACCCAAGGGTACAGTAGTAGGACGTGGCAAGAAAAGGAAACAAATTAAAGATCCCAATGCGCCGAAACGATCATTGTGAGTTCGTAGATAACAATCTTTTAGAAATATTTTATTATGAAACATACTCTCAAATTTCATAACTAACAAACTTTTTATTTTTCATTTTTTTGTTTTTATTAGATCTGCCTTCTTTTGGTTTTGTAATGATGAACGTAATAAAGTTAAAGCTCTTAATCCTGAATATGGTGTAGGCGATATAGCCAAAGAGCTAGGACGTAAATGGGCTGATGTTGAACCTGAGGTTAAACAAAAATATGAATTAATGGCTGAAAAAGATAAAGCCCGATATGAAAGAGTAAGTTATTTATTTTTTTCAGTGTTGCTACAAAAGAAATTTAAAATTACACATGGATGTAGACAAAATTACACATGAAACCTAAAATTACACATGTAATTGCTTTATCAAACACTTGTACAAAAATCTTTTTTCGAATTAATAAGGATTAAGTCATAAAAAACAAGTAAGAGTGTTAAATTCGGCTGTGCCGAATCTTTTATACACTCCAACATGCAAATAAAAAAAAAAAAAAAAATTGCAGGAGCGTCTTCTTTTTTTTTGGGGGGGGGGGGGGGTCGGTAGTGGTAATTGGGGGGCACAATTCCTCTCGAATAAGTGTTAAAAAAAATAGTTCTTACGCTTTTTGCACTAAAGAAATACAAATTTATCATTATATAAAAAAAAAAAAATTATTCCACGCCCATAAAATGGGGGGGGGGGGCCGACCCTAAAACGATTTTTTCTAATTCTGTGGGTCCAAATGCAGGACCTTGAACTTCTTGTAGCATTAAAATGTTGGATTTGTTAAACAAAAACACAAAAAATCTTGTAAAAATATGGTATTTTTCAGAGGTTTGTTTAGTTCTTCAAGGGGGAACTTTTTCCCCCCTGGTCCGATTTTGCCCATCTCCGAACTTAACCAGCCTATGAACATAAGACATATATGTGCCAAATTTCAGGAGTCTACGACTTTTATTTTGGACTGTATCGTGTCTTCCACAGACGGACGGACGGACAGACGGACGGACGGACGGACAGACGGACATCGCTAGAATGTCTTAGAATCGATCACTGATCAATAATATATATACTTTATGGGGTCCTACACCGATATTTCGATGCGTTACACACGGAATGACAAAGTGAGTATACCCCCATACTGTAGTTGGAGGGTATAAAAAGGATTTTAAACCTAAAATTTATTTAAAAATTTTGTGGCACCGATCTTAGAATAAGTAAAAAGTACCAAAATAATACTTTTTGATAAAAAGTACCAAGATTTGTTATAAAAGGAGCGAAAATTAAACAAAAACATGTCATGAAATAATACTTTTTTATAAAAAGGACTAAAAAAATAATATAAAAAGTACCAAAAAACGACTTTTTTTAATAAAAAGTATGTCATACAATACCAGAATAGTATTTATTTATAAAAAGTACCAAAATATTTTTTTTTTTATGTACTAAAAGAGTCAAAATACATACTTTTTGTAAAAAGTACCAAATTTTTATAAAAATCACTATTTTGTACTTTTAACTAAAAAATCTATTTTAATAGTAATTTTGTTAGTTTTTATAAAAAGAACATTCTTATAAAAAAATCATAAAAAGTACTATTTTGTTGCTCTTCTATAAAAAAAAGTCCTATTTCGGTACTCTTTTATAGAAAAAAACTAAAATTTTGTTACTTCTTATAAAAAAGTACTATTTGGTACTTTTTTTTCCATAAAATGTTCGTTTTTACTTTTTTAAAAAGTACCAAAATTTTTTATAAAACAAGCCAAAATTGAATAAAATCATGTCATAAAATCCCAGGAACATTTTTTGGAATAGATTCAATAGATTCTTGAATACGTTCTACGGTGAACACAACAAAATTTTTTATGTAAAATTATTTTTCAAAATCTACTTGCTCTAAAAATCGATTGCTTACGGGACAATTTCAAACAAAGATCATTGATTATGGAATGTTAAGTAGAATCGGTTGCAGGGTAATATGATGCGTTCTGGAACCGGTTATTTGGAACTGAAAATTTTGCTGGGATAATCCTTCTTTATAAATACTATTATTTTATAAAAAGTATGTACCAGGATTCTTATAATAAAATGTCAAAATAGTATCTTTTTATGACCCTCCAACTGTGTCGGTGTAATATCGGTCGGGGACCCCCATAAAGTATATATTTTATTGATCAATGATCTATTGTAAGATATTCTAGCTATGTCCGTCCGTCTGTAGTTAACACGATGCATTCCCATACAAAAAAGAGCTAGTCCCCTCAAATTTGGCACGAATGCGTCTAATGGTCCTAAGCAGGTTAAGTTCGAAAATCGGCAAAATGGGATAGGGGGGAAAAAGTTCCCCCTTTAAAAACCAGCCAACCTGAAAAATTACACTTTTTTAAATTTTTTTTTTTTTGTATTTCTCCTAATCAATTCCAAAATTTGTATGTGAGAAGAAGTTCGAAGTTCTGAATTCGGACCCAGAGAATTAAAAAAACAAGCTTTTTTCGGTGGATAAAAAAAATACTATTTTGGTACTTTTTATGAAAAATTACTATATTGATACTTAAAAAAATATTTATAAGTAAAAAAAATATAATTATAAATACTATTTTATTCAGTACTTTTTATAAAAAAGTATTATTTTGGTACTTTTTTTTATAAATTATTTTGGTACTTTTTATATAAAAAATACTTTGATGGTCCTTTATAAAAAAGTGATATTTTTGTGCTCTCTTATAAAAAAGAAACATTTTGTAAAAAAATACTTTCCTGTTTATTAAAATGTTCTTTTTTCGTACTTTTTAAATTAAAAAGTACTTTTTGGTACTTTTTTTTTTAATAAAACTATATAGCTATTTTAGTGCTTTTTATAAAAAGTATTATTTTGTTAAATTCCAGCTTATTAAAAAGTTATTTTTTTTTGTACTTGTTAAATTAAAATGTTCATTTCCGTACCTTTTTTTATTAAAAAGTACTATATGAGTACTTTATTTTATTAAAACTACTATTTTGGTACTTTTTTTAAAATAAGGAATATCAAATCACGCAAAAAAACGAATCAATCACGCAAAAATTTGACTCTCTCACTGATCAATCACGCATTTTTCCACGCTCACTCACAATCACGTGCTTGAAATGAAATGTATTTTGTTACAATAACAAAATACGTTTAAATTCGTCGAATATGAATGACGTTCATAATACAGAAATTCGACACATGCTTTTTTTCAACTAAAAACAATTTTAAGCTCAAAAAAATTTTATGCTCAAAAATATTGTCTGCTCAAATTTTTTTTTTTTTTTTCAAAATAAAATCATACTAGAAATACTTAATTGATGTTTTTAATAGAAAGTACTTTTTTGATACCAAAAAAGTACTTAAATTGGATTTTTTATAAAAAGTAACAAAATATTACATATTGATATAAAATACCAAAATAATACTTTTTAATAAAAAGTATCAAAGTATTACATTTAAAAAAAAGTACTTAAATGGTACTTTTTATTAAAAAAAAGTACCAAAATAGTATTTCTTAATAAAATGTATCGAAATATTACATTGAGATAAAAAAAAACATATCTAAATGGTACTTTTTAATAAAAGGGAACAATGTTTAACAAAATGGTACCTTTTTATAAAAGCACTTAAATATCCGTAATTTTTCGTCATTTCAAAATTGTTGAATTTTTTTTTTTGCATAAATACAGCCGAAAATTACAATTAAAATGTGTAAATACAACAACACTGTTTTTATACCCTCCACTTAGTGATAGAGGGTATATATAAGTTTGTCATTCCGTTTGTAACTCATCGAAATATCGGTCTGGGACCCCATAAAGTACATATATTCATGATACCCGATCGATTTTAAGACATTCTAGCGATGTCCGTCTGTCTGTGGACAATGCTATCACCGACAAAATATTGCACAGAGATGACTGAAACTTAACACATTTATTGGAAGTTCTCCCGAGAAGTTTGGTATTGCATTTGAGCGATATCGGTTCAGCGGTTCAAAAGTTATGAACGAAAATGTAAGCACACCTCAAAAATTTCAGTACATTCAACATAACCTTAAAATACAAAATGCTTTAATTCGGCTTCTGGTTGACATATGTAAACATAATTGAACACCAAATGGTATTTAAACAAGTACGAACATATTTTTTGAAAAAAAAAGAAAAAATCGCGGATTTTTTTTAACAAAATTTTTTTTGCGGAAATTTTTTTTTCAAAATTTTTTTTTTATACCCTCCAACTACAGTAGGGGGGTATACTCACTTTGTCATTCCGTGTGTAACGCATCGAAATATCGGTCTAGGACCCCATAAAGTATATATATTATTGATCAGTGATCGATTCTAAGACATTCTAGCGATGTCCGTCTGTCCGTCCGTCCGTCTGTGGAAGACACGATACAGTCCAAAATAAAAGAGCTAGACTTCTGAAGTTTGGACCATATATGTCTTATGGTCATAGTTCGGAGATGGGCAAAATCGGACTACTGGGGAAAAAGTTCCCCTTGACGAAGTAAACCAACCTCTGAAAAAAGGTAACTTTTTATATGTTTTTTTGTATTTTTGTTAAACAAATAAAACATTTCTATGTTTAAAAGTTCAAAGTCCCGGACTTGGACCCAGGGGATTTAAAAATTACCTGTTTTTTTGTCCGCCCCCTTTTGTGGGCGTGGATATTAAGAAATAATTTATATAAGGATGAAATTGTATATTTTTTTGTACAAAAAGCATAATAATTAAATTTTTAAACACTTTTTAGCAGAGGGAAGTGTTCCCTAGGATCCCCGCAAGCCCCCCCCCCCCAAAAAAAAAACGCCCTGCAATTTTATTTTTTATAAAAGATTCGGCACAGCCGAAATTAACACTCTCACTTGTTTTCAATAGTAATTTCCTTTTAAATAAAGTTTTTTGCAATAATCTTTTTGAAATTGTGGAGGGTATCACTACATTCGGCAAGGCCGAATTTAACTTTTTTACTTGTTATTTGTAACACTGTTTTTATTTGGCAACACTATTTTATTTGGCATCACTGTTTTTATTTGTAAAATTTATTAAAAAATAAATTAATAATGTATTTGTTTTTTTTTTTTTTTTTAACTATAGGAAATGACCGAATATAAAACAAGTGGGAAAATTGCTATGTCTGCCCCCTCCATGCAAGCACAACAACAAGCGGCGCAAAAAGCTGCTTTACTGGCAGTGGCTGCTCAACAACAGGCAGCCCAACAAGCAGCTCAACATCATGATGATCATGATGATGACGATGGCGAGGGTGATGATGATGAAAATCAATAGATTTAATATGCCCAAATGTTGCTTATGAGATAAAAACAAAAAAAAATATACACACAACAAAAAAAAAAACAAAAAATTCACTAATTCCACCATTCTTTCTCCACTCCAGCCCAAAAACCAAACTCAAAACAGCAAGACTCCTTTGTTTTTAACCCCACTTTTTTTATGTGTAAAATGTTTCTTTTTCGATTTATATATTTAGTTTTTTTTTTTTTCAACAAGCAAACACTACAAAAAAACCATACTATTTCTCTCACTTTTTCAATATTAAAATAACAGCATTATTAATTACATTTTCATACAAAAACAGAAAAAAAAAATTAAATTTAACCTTTATTATTTTTTAAATTGAAAATTTTGTTTTTTTTATTTTCAATCTCATAAAAAAAAATTACTGTGTAATTTTTCATTTTCTAACAAAAGAAATCAATTTTTTCTTTTGTTTTTTCTTAGAAATTACCTCAAGTAATTGATTTAAATATATATTTTTTTTAATTCCCCCCTTAAAACAAAAAAGAACACAATTCACTTGAAATCATTCGATTTTTAGTAATAATTTTGTTTTTTTTTTAAACTCATCTTAAAGTATGTTTATGATAAAAAATGAACTTTAATTTTTTTAATTCATATAAAATTAAATTAAAAAAAAACAAACATGAAGTTTATTATTTTTATTTTATAATTCATAAAAATTCTATTTAAAAAATATTGCATATATTTCTTTAAAATTCCATTTATTGTTTTCGACTTTTCATTTATTTCCTTTTTTTATTATTTTTTGCCATTTAAAAATGTAAAATATATTGATTTTAACTTTTTCATAATTAAAAACACACAAAATGAAATGAAAATAAAAATATAAAAAAAAAAATTATATGCAGTCATCTTTTTAAAAACTAACAATCAAATACGTATATTCTATTATATGAACAAAAAATATGAATAAACTAGAAATTTAGAAAATAAAGACAAAATACAGCAATATATTTAAAAAAAATAACGATAATAATCTTTAATTTTTATAAAAAAAACAACGTACGTATAATTTGTTAAACAAAAAAAAAAAATTCTAAAGCACTTTAAAAGATTTTTGATTTTGCATAGGATTCTAATATTAAACCATTTCTATAATTACATCTGATCTTATAAAATAGATGATTGTATCTGATCAGATATAATTAAATGTTAAATTTGTGCTAACCCGACTAAAAAAAAAGTAATACAGCGCCATATACTATTTTATCCCAAACATGGAGGATCCAAAAATATATGGTTATATCTTATTAGATCAAATTTGATATAATTAGATCCCAAAAATGGAACGGTAAATATTATCTTATTTGATATTATAAAAAATTCGATCTCCTTAGATATAATAATATATAATTATATCATATTAGATCTAATATGATCTTCAATATCAAATTGAATGAAATTTGCCGTTCCATTTTTATGGGATCAAATTATATCAAATTTGATCTAATACGATATAACCATATATTTTTGGATCCTCCATTTTTGGGATCAAATGATAGATCAATTTATATATAATTATATTTAAAATTATATAACCATATATTTTTGGATCCTCCATTTTTGGGATAAAATAGTATATGGCGCTGTATTACTTTTTTTTAGTCGGGTCGGGAATGTTGACCAAATCCGAGATATAATTAGATCTCAATTTTGGCCATTTCAGATGTAATTATTTACAATCAGATACGATCATATATGCATGAAATGATATAATCAGATAAGATTTAAATCATTTTTACACGGGATTATCGGTGGCTTTTAGACAAATGCTGACTTGTCCTTGAGTACATTTAGAAAAATTTTATAAAGATTCCCAGCAAAAAATAAACGAAGTGGTTCAAAAAGAATTAATGGTTTCACTACATACAAAGTAGCGATAGGTGCCGAACTTCATATTCCGTAGGAAGTACTTTAAAAATCACTTCCAAAAATGCTACAAAATAACAATAAAACATCTTTCACCAGTTCTTTGCTTAATGATTTTGAAGTACCTTTTTCATATGTTCTTAGGAATCAAATCAAATCACCACAACATATGAACTTCTTTTTTAACTGAAACAATTAGAATGAGGGTGATACACGAAGTATGCAATTTTTTCTACGTCCAGCTTCAAATAGATTTAGGTTTTGCAAAAATGGTGACAAAATTTGGTAATGGCATTTCATTTCTCTTTATTTAGAGCTTAAAAAACTGAAAAGACGAAAATCGATTATTGATAATTTTTTTTAAATTTCATATCTTATATCAAAAAAAGTTGGTCCTAAATTAAATAAATACATTTACGAACTAAAGCGGATGTTGCTGCATCACATTATTAAAGATTGTTTAAGCTTTTTAGAAAATTAAGGTATAGGCTTGTGGTCAGCGTTGCCAGGTACTTTTTTGCGATGTCCCCAAAAATATAATAAAATATCCCCAAAAATCCCCAAACAATAAAAAAAATCGTTTTTTTAATTACACAAAAAAAATTTTCTTAATTTAAAAAAAAAAAAAATTATTAGTGGTAATTTTATAATTTTATTTCGTAGATTTAGCAATTAAAAAATCCCCAAAAATCCCCAAACGCGTAAATAAATGGTGTTTGGCAATTTTAATATACATTTTACAGCTGAAAAATGCAAGTTTTGCCGAATGAGCTTCGTAATCTCGTAGTAAGGAGTGGTTATCACTAAAACTATTTTTAAAAATCGTTGATTTTATTTAATTTAGCTTGTATTATATAGATTTAATTTCGAATATCCCCAAAAAATCCCCAAAATAATTTTGGAAATCCCCACAAAAATCCCCAATCCCCAAATGTGATTTGTTGTCCTTTTTTCTAGCATGAAATCCCCAACTTTGGGGATAAATCCCCAAGTCTGGCAGCCCTGCTTGTGGTCAAAACAAACTTGTGAATCAATTCGCCGTGAATTTTTATAGTTTTGTGATCTCTATAATTGCTCATTTTTTAATTCGAAGTATATACGTTTGATTATCAATGAATTTAATTTTTCTATCACGTAAGGTTTTTAAGATACTCGCGTTTGAATATTGAAATATTTGGGTCTCCTCTGTAACGTATTCTTAAGTTGTTCAAACACAATAGTACTCGATTTAGTAAAAATAAGACATCTTTTTTATTCCAAATCTGGTATCCAAATTTTTCTATCGCGTACTGTTTTTGAAATATTGGCGTTTGAAAAACTCAAACTCTACTGTTACGCACTTATATTCTTTATAAATCACACTAAAACTTTCAAACGCGAATATCTCAAAAACAGAACATGCTTGAAAATTGTGGATTGCAGTTTTGGAATCAGGAGGTCCATTTTATATGAAATCAAGTCCTATTTCGTGGAAGCAACGTAAGAATACGTAACAGTGGACCCCTAAAAGTGCTTTTTTTACTTTTTAACAACGAATATCTCAAAAACGGTACGTGCTAGAAAAATTTGGACGGTAGATTTGGAAGCAGGAGACCAAAATCCATAAGGACAAGTTAGAAATTTCTGTTTTGCTGTCGAACAGTGTTTTTAGTGTAAATATTACAAAAAATACTCTTTCAACCAATCTTGCAAAAATAAGTGAAAAAGAACTTCTAATTTAGAAGTTCTAAATCACCAAATAAAAATGACATAATCACACCCAAAATGCCAAGAAATATGTACTTCTAAAGAAGTGATGAAAAAAGTGCTTCCAAAAGGTCAAGTTATATTAACATCCGGATCACTACTTCAGAAGTTGTGATAGAAACACTAGTGATATATGTTATACTTAAGTGTCAATCTTTCGCCACTGAAAAGTGGCGATAAAAAGAACATACTTTGTGTGTCACGCCCATATTAAATTCATCAATGTTTCAGTTGAAGAAGAAGTACATCTGGTTCATAAGTTGTGGTGAATTTTGTAGTGAATGGTAAGCTCTTTTTTTGCTGGGTCTTTATTTGGAACTTGGAAAATCTTTAACACGGCAATCCTAGCTGTTCCAGTTTTCTAGGTATTGCTAAATAATTACACTGTTCGACAACAAAAATCAACTGATTTCCAAAGATTTGTCTCTCCTAATTCCAAATATTCCATTCAAGCACGTACCGTTTTTGAGATATTCGCTGTTAAAAAGTCAAATAACGATAATTTAACATTTGGAGGTACACTGTTCGCGTAAAAAAAATCAAACGCGAATATCTTGAAAACAGAACATGCTAGAAAAATTTGGATTGCTGATTTGGAATCAGGAGGTACATTTTATGTGAAATTAAGTCTTATTTTTTTGGAAGCAACGTAAGAATATGTAACAGTGGACCCCAAAATTTATTTATTGCATCGTTCGACAAAAAAGAAAAAAATCGTTAAACACGAACTGTAGTAAAAATGCATTTACAGTTTTTCATTTCGTGATCCTGTTTTCTTTTTAAAAGGACTTCAAAGTTTTGAAGGATTCAATTTTTGTAAAATATTTTTTAAATATTTGTACTTGCCCTAAGATTCCACTTGTGATGGCAAATGAAAGAGGATGATATTCCCTTATTTTCCCATTTTATTATTTTGACATTTCAATAAAAAGGAAGGTAAGTAGCGTCCTTTCAAAAATCCATTAATATCATTTAAACTTTTTAACAAAATATTTTGGCAAAGTTTTGAAAGGACATTATTTACATCCTTTTTCCTGATGTGGCAAAATAGAAAAATAGAAAATTCGTGGAGATTCCCCTCTTTTATCTGCTATCACCAGTGGCATAATAGGAAAATTATACTACTAAATGTATCATTAAAAACTTTGAAGTCCTTTTAAAAATAAACAAGATCAAGAAACGAAAAACTGTACACGCAGTTTTACTCAATTTGATCTCTACATTCAGACGTATATCATCCGGTTCATGATTAAGTTTGGCTGTCGGACGGTGTAATTAAACAAAAATTAAAGACATTTTATTTTCACTTCCATTTAAAAGTTTTATTTCTTTGGTTACAGGACAATCGCGGGTTAAAAACACCTTTTTTTTTGCGTCAAACGATTGGAGGGATTTTTAAGGTTGACTTTATTGCTTGCTTTTTCTTTTAATTCTTAAGAATTATTGTTCTGAACAACATATCCAAATTTCATTAAGATCGGAGACTTCCCTTGTTAGCGATGTTTTGTATAAAAAAAGTAAGTATTTTTCAAAGCATAAGTTTAGGCATAAAAAAAAAAACTAAATTTGATTCTGGTTCGACACCAAAAATTTAAAAATCATTCGACCGAGTTGTATAGGAAACAACATTTTTAAGACTTGTCAGCAAATTTTATTATTACTAAGCTTTTTTAAAAAAGTCGAATAAGGTCGCTGTTCCAAAAAAAGTAATTCACATAAAAAATGTGAAAATTAAAATTTCCGAATTTTTTTGGTGTTCTAGATTTCACATCCGAATTTCTTTTTCGTTTTGTTTCACATACATAAAATTTGGTGAAAGTAAAACGAATGCACTTTTTTCCTTATAATTTTGTAAATTTTAATTATTCGATTTTAAGTTCGAATGAAAACGTGATCAAAAAAACACTAATCTTGATTTCATGTGATTCGGAAATTTTCATGTGAATTGAAAAGTTGTGAAAGACAGAACAGAGGCCTAAATAAAGAAATGTTTCTAAAAATGTTGAAAATCATACTTAGAAGCTTGTCACAGAGTCAATTCCGTTCGAAAGTGGTTTTGAATAATAACTAGGAAAGAGTAAATCGAACCATTTTTTTCAAAACGAAACCACTTTCATTAACCAAAGTGGATTTGACTTGCATGATGGAAAATGGTTTCATTTCAAAAAATATACCGTTTTGCGTTTTCAGCGGAAAGTTTTAATTAAACTACCGAAAGGAATTGACTCTGTGACAGGTCCCGTAATATCAATTTTTATGTGCACCTAAAAGTATGCACTACTATTTATTATACAAAACCCCATTGACTGTGACAGGCACCGTAATATCAATTTTTTCTTTGCGCCTAAAAGTATGCACTCTTTTTTTACACAAATATTTATTAAGAAGTTTTGTTAAAAGGAACACGAAGAAGAAAAATTTCCCTACATAGAAGACAATGGGTTAATATTCAGAACAAATATATTAAAGCATTTTAAACAAATTTTACTATGTGCCAGAATTTTGTAGCGGTGATCGATGGCCCTCACCTACGTTAGGATTCATAAGTTGCTCACACAAAATGGTCCTTATATATTTTGGTCTCCTAAATTTTTTAGAGCGTACCGTTTTTGAGATAGGATTCTTAAGTTGCTCACACAAAATGGTCCTTATATATTTTGGTCTCCTAAATTTTTTAGCGCGTACCGTTTTTGAGATATTCGCTGGTAAAAAGTTAAAAAACACGTTACGTTGCTTTATACCTCTTGATTTAAAAACTTGATTTTGAGATATTGGCGTTTGAAAATTTTAGTCTAATTTATGAAGAATATTAAGAATATAATTGCGTAAAAACCGTTACTCACCCAGCAAAAATTGGCATTACTAGTAATGGGTTTTGTAATCCGAAACAGATGTTAATAAGTAGTTACTTATTGAATGAAACACTAATTATTTTAACAAGGGCGTGAGACAAAAATAACTAGTGAAGAGTATGGAGATAAATAAGTAGTTACTGCCTCGAATTACAAATAAGGAGTAAAAACCCATTACCAATAAGAAGTAAAATAATTAGTTAATTAAAACTTCAAAAATTTAACTTGTTTTTACTAAAACTTAAAAATTGCGTAATTTTTAGTAAGTTTTAAAGTACTTTTTGAGTTAATTGAATTGTAAAGGTTAAAAACTGCAAGTGCAAGAAGATATTATTACTTAGAGGTGCTTTTTAACATGTTACTGAGAAGTAGTTACTTTTAGGCTTAAAATAATGTTAATGGTAATGGGTACTCATTATAAATAATGTACTTGGTAATGATTACTTTTCACAACTCATTACCATGTTTTTGCTGGGTCACTTACATTCTTTATAAATCAGACTAAAATTTTAAAACGAAAATATTTCAAAAACGAAACTTTCTAGATAACTTAAAATTGCAGTTTTGGAATCAGGAGGCCCATTTTATAGAAAATCAAGATCTATGGAGACAACGTAACTTGTTTTTTTTTTTTTTTTACTTTTTATAAGCGAATATCTCAAAAATGATAAGAAAAATAAGGATGGCAGATTTGGAATCAGGAAACCAAAATCTATAAGGACTAGTTTGATATTTCACTAGGAGGTTTTTGGTGTTGAACAGTGTAACAACTTCTTAAATTCTTATCAAATAGTTTGTGTCAAATGTCAAATTTTATTCTCAATATATAAACATTGTCCCAGATTTCATCTGCTATTCATATATGATACGATTTAATGTCATCAAAGAGGTATTTGTAAAAGTGGAAACTTATCAGTTTTAAAAATTTCAATTTGAATTGTTTATTCGAAATCTATTAAATGATTTAGAGTACAGCAAGCACGGTATGGTTGATGTTGTCAGAAAAAATAGGTCCAAAACAGTTTATGTAATAAATATAAAATCACTAAAAAAACATTGTCAATGTCATCAGGTAGGCATCACTGTAAGTTTGTTGCCATTGTGAATGAAAAATTACAGCTTTTTATACGCTCCAACCACAGTATGGGGGTATACTCACTTTGTCATTCCGTTTGTAATGCATCGAAATGTCGGTCGGGGTCCCCAAAAAGTATATATATTATTGATCCATGATCGATTCTAAGACATTCTGTGAATGTCAGTCTGTCCGTCCGTCTGTCTGTAGATGGCACGATGCAGTCCTAAATAAAAGAGATATCCTCCTGAAATTTGTCCCGAATATGTCTTATCGTCCTAGGCACACTTAAAAAATTATGACGGTAGATTCCACTACAAAAGACAGTTAAAACTACTACATTTGTTGTTGTTTAGGCGTCCACTACATTGTACGGTAAAATCAACCAAAAATTGTAGTTATTTTGAACTATTGATTAATAACTACAAAAAAACTGTAAAAACTACTTCAAATTGGAGTTGTTTTTACTGTTGCTGTGTTTTTCAATAAGTGGATTTATTTTCGGATTAATCTTATTTAGTTTAAAACAAATAAATTAAAATGCCAAAACAAATTTGGAATATTTTTTTCCATAATCTATGATAAAAAAGTAATTATTATCCGAAAAAATAATAAAAAAATCTGGAAAATTAAAAAAGTTATAAATAAATCAAAATAAATCCAACTAAATCGGGACTTATCCAAATCGGGACTTATAAACGCTGATTATGACTTGTCTTTACCATATCCAAGAGTCGAAAGTGTACAATTTAAATATTTTTTATCCTACTAGAGGATTTCTTTATATCTACTTATTATATTTAATATAAGAAATTTTTGTGAATTATTGTTATAATTAATGAAGTAATCCAGCAATACGTCTTTGGCCTTAAAGGCTTATTGTATTGCAAATAAATAAACAAATAAATTTTAGGATTTAATAAATCCGTTTTGGATTAATTTTGTTTTATTTATAACTTTTTTCATTTTCCAAATTTGTTCATTATTTTTTCAGATTATAATTGCAAATTTATTGTAGATTACGGAAAAAAATATTCCAAATTTGTTTTAGTATGTTAAAATATTTTTTTTAAGCAAAATAAGATTAATCAGTAAATAAATCCACTTATTGAAAAACACAGCATGTATCTCAAATTGTCTGAATTTTTTTATTAACAAAAAAAAAACTTCTAAACGTCTAAAACGGTAAAAATTATTTGGAAATAATTCCTGCACATCCGTTTTTCTAAAAATGTCTAGAAAATTATAAGTTTTTTTATAGACTAAAAACAACTACATAAAACAACTGCTACTACAATGTAGTAATTTTTTGTATTTGTTTTTTAAAACGACTACAAAAAACAGTTGTTTGAGATTTTTCATACAAAAAGAACTGAAATTGTAGTTGAAAACAACAACTACTATGTACTTACTACACAAATGACCGTCATGTAGTAACTGCAATAATTTTCTAAGTGGGCAAAATCGGACTAGGGGGAAAAGTTCCCCCTTGAAGAACTGAACATGTTTTTTTGTATTTTTGTTAAATAAATGAATCATCTGGTATATTTATCGCGATTGGAAGATGCTCTCAACGTCCCCCATTGACCCCATCACCCCCTCCCCCTCCCCCCAAAAAAAACGCCCCTGACAATTTTTTTTTTAATTTTTGACATTTTGGAGGGTATAAAAGATTCGGCACAGCCGAATTTAACACTCTCACTTGTTTTTATTAAAACACTGGAATGAGAGAGTTCGACGGAGATTGAGAGAAAATAAAATACGTTTTTTTTCTCCCGTACCTGTCATGGTTTTTAACTGTCAAATCGTATGGAAAATGGCGTGCCAGTTCATGCTGTAAACTTTTAGAAGTTATTTTTCGAATTAAAAAAAAATATTTATTAACGAGATAAACCAAATATCTTTTAAAAGGATCTGTCAATAGTGTTCTATGTATGTATTGTTTATAATATTAAATTTGTTTACAAAGAAAAAAAAGAAGAAAAATGCTTGGTTATGTAAATAAAAACTAATTTAAATGTAAATAATTCTATCTACAAAAACTTTTAGCCTAAAATAACAAAATCAGCTAACATTTAAATAAAAGTTACTTAATATTTTATGCAAAAGATTAAATTAAAAAAAAAAAATCATACTACAGCAACTTTTTATTTTAAATCTTATAAATAGACTCTTCAAATCTAAACTGAAAACTCGTTTAAAGTAGATTTCGATCCGATCATACTCAAAATCTTGTTCAAACAAGTTTTCGCTATAGATGGAAAAAGTGCATAAGATTTAAAACAAAAACTTCTTGTAATATTTAGTAGTAAAAAATTAAAACAAATTTTTAGTTTTTTTTTATCTTTGTATAAAACTTTGACTTAAAATTTATTTTAATTTTCAGAATTTCCCAACCTCCCTTTTTTACTTTTTTGCATAAATTGTAATTTTGTTTTTAAATCATTTTAAAGAAATAAAAATAAATAAGAAAAAAAAAAACAATGCAAACAAGTTCAGGCTCGAAAGTATTCCTATTGAAAAAATAAAATCATTTTTAGGAACAAATTATATCTATTAATGAAAATATTATACACTAAAATACAAAATATATACTAAACTGTATTTAGTATATAAGAAATCAATATATATATTCATATTTATATAGAATTATATTTATAAATTAAAAACACAAAAAAAAATACAAAACCATACTAGTAATCATTATATAGACATTACAAGTTTAAAAGAGCAACACTTTTTAAAATTATTAAACAATTTACGTACATAAAGATTTTTTTCAATTGTTTAAACATTTCATATAAATTGACAGAAAATTTTATTAATTTTGTATAATTTTTTTATTTGGAAGAACTTTAAATATCTTGAAGAGACCTAATTTTTAATTATTTGTTATTAAAAGCAAGGATTTAATTAGTATTTGATTCCAATTAAACTTAAAAAATATCAAATAAAAATAAAACAAAACATTAGTTATTTATTTTCAATACAGATTATAATTCATTCCAATTAATTATGTTTTAAACTGTCTCTGTTTTGCATTATTTCAAAACTAATTTCCAATTCCAAAAATTTTAATTTTTTAAATTTTCGTTTATCAAAATTTAGTTTATTTTTTAAATTTTTTACTATTTTTTGTTTAATTTAAATATTTTTTTGTTTACATTTACAAAAGAATTTTTAAAAAATTCAAACATTTTTACATTTTTTTTTCTTGAAATTTTGAAAATTTTAAGTATTTGGTATTTAGCTGAATTTACAATGAGCGGATTACTCAACGAAAAGTTAGCTGCTAACTGCCGATTTAACGGAGCCTTATGTCAAAATTTGTATGAAAAAGTTAAATTTAACGGAGAGTTATTTTATAACGGAGCATTGAGTAATCCAGCCTTACCGGTTAACCGGTTTTTTTCTTTAACTGAAAAAAACCAAAAAATTCTTGAAAATAACTTATTTTTATTAAATAATAAAGCGAATATAGCTTAAGTTAACATAGTTGTTTCTTTCAGCAAGGTTTGCAACTGTTACGCTAAAAAAAAAACGGTATTTAAATAATGTACTTCAATTGACCATAGTCACTAGAACTTTAATTTAATTGGTACTGGTTTTATTTAGAAAAATACATCTATTCGTTTTAAGTTAATTGCAGTTCCGAATTTTATTTTTATTTTCTTTTATTGACATTTTCGCTATTAACAGGAATTTTTGTATTTGGTTAACAGACTCTTATTAAGTTTTTCATGAAATGTTCAAAAAAAAAAACGCTTACAACGGCGAGTATTTCAAATTTTTGTCAGTTTCGGAATAAAATTCCTATTTAAAAAATTATTTCTTGAAGACAAAAAATGTTTTAGACGTTCTTTCTCGCGGATTTTTAATGTGTTTTCAACGAAATTTTGAAAATATCATAAAAAAATAAGTATAAACGCTTAATATTTGCGAAAATATTCAGTTTTGAATGTATTTAAAAAACCGGTTAACTGACAGAAAAAACCGGTTTTCGGTGCACCGGAAATCTTCAATTCCGGTTAACCGGCTTGCAAAAAACCGAAATTTAAAAAAAACGGTTTCTCGGTTAACCGGTTAACCGGTTTATAAACACTACAATGAGTACTACAACAGTAATTGTCAAAAAAAAAATTATTTTAATTTTAAGGCTGGATTACTCACGCAGAGAAGAGATATGATAGTGGCAACCATAATTTAAGAGCGTCATATTATGATTAACAATTTTCTAATAACTTTTTAATAGCAACCATAACATATTTGCAGCAATCATGTTATGATCCTATTAAGGACCTTAAAATGATTGCAACAAACATTTTATGATTGCTATAAACATATTATGATACAATTTTCAATCATAATATGACACGTTTAAATTGTGTGGTGGCCACAATCATATCTCCTCTCTGCGTGAAATAACTCTTCGTTAACTTTAACTTTTTCATACAAATGTTGACACAAGGATCCGACAGTTAGCAGCTTACTGGACATTGAGTAATCCGCCCTAAAAGATTTATTTCTGCTATATAAAAACTCTGATCCGAAAGACCAATAAATTCGCTTAAAAAAGAAAAAACTTCGTATAAAAATGTCTCAGATTCTAACCACCTAATTTTATAAAACGCGCCTGTTGTCAAAATATCTGTCAAATTTTGAAAGTTTGACAACGCAGTGCGTTGCTTTATAAAATTTTCAAAAATTAGGTTTTAAGTATTTTTTTTTTTTTTCTTAAAATCTGAGACATTTTTCGTATAGAAAAATTCTCGGATTCTGAGCCATTTTTCGTAAAGAAAAAGTCTCAGATTTTTCATATAGAAAAAGTATCAGTGCCTCAGATTCTGAGTTTAGAAAAATCTCAGATTCTGAAATAAAATGTCTCATCAGATTCTGTGACATTTTGCTAAAGAAAATGTCGCAAATTCTGATAAATATTTTTATAAGAAAAAGTCTCGGAATCCAAGACCATTTTCCCATAGAAAAAGTATCAGATTCTGAGATTTATAAGAAACTCTTTTAAATGTTGAACTGAATCTAATATGCTATTTATATGCTATTTACATATACCCCGAAATCCCTATAAATTTGGATTTCAAATCCAATTAAAATCTATACCGTTTACATATGCTTTTTTGACATTTAGCGGGATTTTGTTTGTACTAACTCTGTATTTTCTTTTGATTTGTGTACAGGGTTGTTAATGGGAAAATTACCCAATTTTATAAATATTTCTAAAAACAATAGAGGTATTCAGAGTCTTGTTACCAGCCCTGGCAATGTAGCAAAAGAGTACTTCTTTCAAAAAATACATGTATTTTGAAAAGTAATTTTGAAAAGTGCTCTTTTACCACCAGTGCCAGGGCTGGCAAGCAAGACTCTGAATACCTCTAATGATTTTTCTTTGCCGGAGCCAATATTTTCAATCCCACTAGTATATGTTGGGACCACAATGTCAAAAAATGTGTGTTTATGTAGAGCTGCTTCTTTAAATGCAAGAAAATCAAAATTTTTGCCAAGTTTGGGGCCGCCACCATTGAGTGTTTTTCATTGTTAGGAAGACCAAATTGGTCAACTAAATCGTGCGTTTACCATTTGCAATGGTAAATTTTAAATGAAACATTGTTAAAGATTGTTTTTATTAATCTTTTAATTAGTGCCTACGGTCAGTACCGTAGTACCGGGAATACCGGTATTCCCGGTTCTCGGTATTCCCGGGAAATGGTACCGGTTTCCCGGTTCTTGAATTATTCCCGGTATTCCCGGTTCCGGTTCTGACGGTATTACCGGGACTACCGGTATGTATATTTTGTAAAATTGTGTAGAACTAAAATTTTTTCTTCGCTTTTACCAAAAAAATACAAAACATGTTAAAAACACCATTTCCAATTTTTTTTTATGAATTTAAGAAAAATATAGTAACATGATTTTTTAATAATTTTACAAACACAACTAAATATTTCTGAAATACTGATTAAATGGTGTAATTTGAATATTTTATGGTATAGTATTTTTTCATTTTTTGAGAACCGGTACCAACATCAGAACCGGGAATACCGGTATTCCCGGGAATATATCTAGAACCGGGAAACCGGTACCAGAACCGGGAATACCGGTATTCCCGGGAATACCGAGAACCGGGAAATGGGGGGCACTACTTTTAATAGTTTTTAAAAAATAAATTTTAATTGTTTTTTTACTTTATAAAAAACAACAACAGCTGATAAAAAAATCGTGTGCAGCGTTGCAAAAAAGCATTAGGAATGATTATTTTGGGAAAAACCATAGTTTTACAATTAAGTAGTAGAAATTTTTTGGGATTTTGAATTACGATTTTCCCAAAATCCAAGTTTTTTTTTTGTATGGGATTTGCCATTTGAAATCCAAAAAAGTAATGGGATTTACTTGGATTTTCATTGAAATCCCATTTTTTCTGGATTTCGAGGTATATGTAAATGGCATATTATATAAGACCATTTTCCCATAAAAAAGTATCAGATTCTGAGATTTCTAAGAAACACTTTTAAATGTTGAATTTTTTGCAAGTCCCAGAAAAAGTCTCAGATTTTGAAACATTTTTCGTAGATTCTGAAATTCTCAGATTCTGACCCATTTTTCGTATAGAAGTAGTCTCAGATTCTGAGACATCTTTTCGTATAGAAAACGTCTCAGATTGGCAACGCTGTAAAATATTTAAATATGGGTATGTAAAGGTACCTATAGACGACGCAATATTATGTACAATATTCAATTATATTGATGGTGTGTGGGAAATATTGACGATTGTGCAATGGTCAATCTTACCCACACACCATCAATATAATTGAATATTGTACATAATATTGCGTCGTCTGTAGGTACCTTAACGGTTGTTCGGATTAATTTGTTTTGCATTTAACAACAAATAATTCTGCAATTTGAACTCTTAAACGGTTAAAAACAAAGAATTCTGCAAATTAAATTCTTTAAATTAAATGCAGAACTTTCAATTGTTAATATTTTATAGAAAAAATAATAATATTATTAAAAATATGCTTTAGAACGGGTTAAAGAATAAAATAAATATACGGCTGTATATTTACCCCCTAATTTAGTAAAACGCAACGCGTTGTCAAAATTTCTGTGTAATTTGTTTTTGTTACAATAACAAATTGTATTGAAATTTTGACAACGCGGCGCGTTGCGTTTTATAAAATTAGGCCATTAAAATTGCTGGATATTCCGCTAACCGCTAAAACTCAATAAAAAAAAACGCAAATTTTTTGAAATAGTGAACACCACCACAAATTTGAAAAAGTGAACACCCCCACTGTGAACCCAAATTTAAATTTCTGTTTGAAAAATTAGTTTCCTCTTAATTTAAGCTGGATTTTTTTGCTAACGTGTATAAATTATCCCATACAAATTTGACGTTTTTTAACTATATACGGCAAATTTATGTCAAATATGTATGGGATAATTTATACACGTTAGCAAAAAAATCCATCTTTAATTATTACCATAAAGAATATTAAAAACAACAACTCTTTGGTTCAACCTGCACTGTGCGTCTATGGTAGTGAAAATAAGTTTGTTTCTTTCAATTTCTATGGAAGAAAAAAAATCTTTTAGACGCCCAATGTAGTTTGAGCCTCAAAAAGTGAGAGAGAAAACTTGGTTAAAAACAACTACCTATTACTAAATCATAAATAAAAAAACTAAAATAAAATAACACCAATATATTGATAAAAATAACTGTAAAAACAATATTGAAAAAGAAGAAAAAACATTTTATGAAAAATTTAAATTATAATAAATATAAGAAGAATTAGACTTCCACTACAATATTTTTTGTAAGCATTAAAAATAAAAAATAAAATCATTCTATAAACAACACACAGCATCCTCCTAACCTTTTTTAGAAAAAAAAACAGCCCACACAAAAACACTTCTTAAAATGCAACAATAAGCAACTGATTTCTTTTAATTAATATTTTTTTAATTAATAATTTTCAATTAGTTTTTTTTTTCTTTTTTAAATTTTACTTTTAAATACTTGAAAAGTTTTATAAAATACACAATAAAAATAATTTTAAAATAAAAAAAAAATAAGAAAATATAAATTTAAAATTTAGTTTTTAAATTTTTTTAACTATAATTTTATTCTTTTGTCTTAAACAATAATAAAAAAAAATAAATAAAAATTGAATTATTTTTTCTTAATTTTTTTTAGTTTTAGTTTTTTTTTTTTAATATACATAAAATAAAATATAATTTTGCTAAATAATAAATCGTTGATTTTTATAAAAAAAAATATTTTTTGCTTAGTATTTGTAAGTGAAATAAATAAAAAAAACACAACTTTTTAAATTAAAATTACATTAATTATTAAAAATATACAAAAATATTATAAAACCACAAAAGAACTTAGTAATTATGTTTTAATTATTAAAAAAAAAACAAATCAAATATACTGAACTTTCTAAAAAAAAAATAAAACGATAAAAAAAATAAATAAAATACAATTGTGAAATTATTACATTTAAATTAGTTTACTTTAATAAACAAACAAAAAATGTTGCATATTTTAGGGCATACTATAAGAAAAAGAAAATTCGCATATTTTTAGGCCTAAATAATAGTTTAATTTCAAAAATAAACATATTAAATATTAAAAGAAAATCATAAAAAAAAAAAATAAAACAAACTCTTTAAAACAAACAAAAAAGTTTGTTAAAAAAAATGTTGTAAAAAAAGTTTTTTTTTTTAGAAAGTATTTAATTATATACAAAAAAAAATAAAAAACAACTTCCCCTCTTTTACAAAAAAAAAAATCCCTCAAAACTGTATTGCATAAAATAAATATATTTTCGTTTACCAACACATACACTCTCATAAAAGTTAAAAAAAAAAACAATTTTTTGAATTATAAAAAAAAAAATCATAAATAACTTGTAATTAATAAAAACAACAAAAAGTTTAGTATATAATTAAAAAATAATACAAAATAAAAAAAACAAAAACTCCTCATATATTTGAAACTATAAAAATAATAAAAATGAATGCATTATAAAACCAACAAAATTCATTCATCATTCTTTATATACCATTAAAAACCAACAACAACGTACATTTTACATAATTATAGTTGTTAAAAACAACAACAAAGTACAGTATATTAAAAATAAAATTTATAATAAAAACAAAAATCCTTTAAAAAAACAAAACATGTATGATTGCAAATATTAAACATACAAGTTCTTACAAAAAAAAAAAAAACAAAAATACAGATATAAGTTTGATGAAAAAAAGTGACAAAACAAAAAATAATAAAAAATAAAAATATTAAATAAAAAAAATCCAAAAAAAGTAATAAAACAAAAAAAATTAACTTGGTTTTATTTAATTAAAAAGGGAGTTCTTGAACAAATGGACACGGACTTAACTGACGCGACACTTATGTGACAGCTGTCAAAAAAGTAATCTTGAATCATATGTTTAATTTTTGATTATGTTCTACTTTTTGGGTTAGAAACACAGGAAAATTTTTTGGAACAAATTCCTGGTTCAACAGATACTTGAACGTATTCTATGGTAATCACAACAAAATTTTCTATGTAAAATTATTTTTCAAAAAACTGCTTGCTCTAAAAAACGATTGCTTTTGGGACAATTTCAAACAAAAATCATTGATTCTGGAATGTTAAGTAGAATCGGTTGCAGGGTAAAATGATGCGTTCTGGAACCGATTATTGAGAACAGAAAATTTTGCTGGGAAGTGTAATATTGTATACAGACTTGCGTGATTTTAAAATCACTATGTGATTTTCCACACTTATAAGAAAATTGTTGCAGTTACTACAAGACGGTCATTTGTGTAGTAAGTAGTAGTTGTTGATTTCAACTACAATTTCAGTTGTTTTTGTATGAAAAATCTCAAACTGTTTTTTAGTCGTTTTAAAAAATTACTACATTGTAGTAACAGTTGTTTTATGTAGTTTTTTTTAGTCTATACTTATAATTTTTCTAGAATTTTTTAGAAAAATAGATGTGCAGGAATTATTTCCAAATAATTGTAACCGTTTTTGACGTTTAGAATTTTTTTTGTTAAAAAAAATTTCAGACAACAAAGTTACATTAAAAACAACTGTAATTTGAAGTAGTTTTTACAGTTTTTTGTAGTTGTTAATCAATAGTAAAAAACAACAACAATTTTTGGTTGATTTTACAGTAAAATGTAGTGGACTCCTAAACAACAACAAATGTAGTAGTTTTAACTGTCTTTTGTAGTGGAATCTACCGTCATAATTTTTTGAGTCTATTGAACAAAATGACGTAGTAATTTTCATAATCATCTCAAATTGTACTAGCATAAAGAAAAATCCCAAAATCATATCAACTTATATAACGCGCCATAAGAAAAATAGATTCCAGATTGGTCTGTTTTTTTAGTGATGATTAGTGGCGCCGGACTCGGGAAGCACCTCTGATCACCCTATAAAGTAGCGAATTCAGCACTGATTTCAACCGGGGAAAAGGCCTGATACACAAAAAAAAAATTATTTAGCGAAGCCGCCAAATTAATTTATAGAGTTTGTAATCTCTAAGCCCGTATTACAGCCGACTACGCAGAAACAAATTTAAAACAAGTAAAAAAGTTAAATTCGGCCTTGCCGAATGTAGTGATACCCTCCACAATTTCAAAAAGATTATTGCAAAAAACTTTATTTAAAAGAAAATTACTTTTGAAAAAAAAAAGTTTTTGAAAACAAAAATTTCCGCGAAAAAAAATTTTGGTAAAAAAAATCCGCGATTTTTTTTTTTGTCAAACAAATATGTTCGTACTTGTTTAAAAACCATTTGGTGTTTAATTATGTTCACATATGTCAACCAGAAGCCGAATTAAAGCATTTTGTATTTTTAGGTTATGTTGAATGTACTGACATTTTTGAGGTGTGCTTACATTTTCGTTCATAACTTTTGAACCGCTGAACCGATATCGCTCAAATGCAATACCAAACTTCGGGAGAACTTTCAATAAATATGTTAAGTTTCAGTCATCTCTGTGCAATATTTTGTCCGTGACAGCATTTTCCACAGACAGACAGACGGACATCGCTAGAATGTCTTAAAATCGATCGGGCATCATGAATATATATAGTTTATGGGGTCCCAGATCGATATTTCGATGAGTTACAAACGGAATGACAAATTTATATATACCCTCTATCACTAAGTGGAGGGTATAAAAAATTTTTTTTTGAGATGTCCCTGATGTCCTTATTAAAAAGTACCCCAAAAAAGGCCACTAAAAAATAACTTTATTTATTTTTAATTTCTAGAGCGGATGGTGTTTTTAGTTTTTTCGATTTTAGTGTGCCCCCTAAACTGCAATTTTTTCAAAAACGAAAGCACTGGAGCGAGAGAAGGAGGTTAGAAGAAACCTTGGTAATATTTGACAATCACTTTCTCTAATAAATTCATTTTCTAAATTTTGCTGTCGATTTGCAAATTTAATCAGTACCGGTTATAGCCTGTAGTCCCAATTGTATTTCTCCTCCCAATCGATAAGTTCTCATAACAAAAATATCGATAACAAAACACTCCCTTAAAAAATGTCATCTCTAATAATTGAGAGTACGCTCACAAACGATCATCAATAGCAAAAATAGACAGTACATTTTTTTTATTCGACAAAACATAAATATTTTGATTTCTTTTTTGCATTTCAACCAAATTTTTTTAATAAAATCCACAAATGTAAAAAATATTAAAGAAAAAACAATAAACTCAAAAAAACATTCCATTACAAACACAAAAATCTACTATAAAATGTTTTAAAATCTGCAACACAAAATAAAATCATGACCACCTCCTGCAATAGTAGTGAAAATAAACCCCCACTACCAACATTATCATATTCTGCTGGTACAAGTAATTCCTCATCGAATGATATCATTGAATCAACAAATGAATTAAGTACATTACAATGTAAGCATTTGTTAATGCAACAAAAACATTTGGAGCATCAAAGACACCATCATCATCTCCAACATCATTTAGGAATTTCAACGACCCCACAACACCAGCAATGGATGGAAGTTGATGCTGTTAGACGCGCAGGCGCTACTATAAGTTATTCAGAAATCTGTTCCACAGCTATATCCATTGTAATGCGTGCAATTACTGTATATATTAATGTTAAATTAGCTACAGACTATTATCGTCAAGGACATCAAGATTACTTTATATGGACTGTTATATGCATAGTGACCCCCATGTTTGTAACAATACTAATACATGCTAATATGTAAGTTGGAATGCGTTTTGTGCGTGATCTACTTTTAAAATGTTTCATTTAAATTTATTTAATTCTAATTGCGTTGATATACTTATGTTTATTGTAGGTGCTATCAGGATGGTAAATTTAATCAAGGATTTTGTCAGATCTTACAGACTTTGTGGTTAGTTTTAATATCATCGTTTTTCTTTCGCTATTGGAAATCTTTAGTGTTTGCCATTAAATGTAAAAAAGCGGAACTTGAAGGTGATAAAGAATCACAATTAAAGTAAGTACTCAAATTTTTGAATTTCACAAAGATGATATAGGAAATTAGATAGAAAATTTATTTTCCACTTACTTACTGAGTCATCTATACGAAAAATTTAAATACTTGAGAGTATTGGAGATTCTTCTTCTTTCATTTTATTGGGGACCTATGTTGCTTATAGGAGCCTCGGGAACATATAAATTTCGGAGATTCAGAATCTGAGAGTTTCATAGAAAAAGGTCTCAGAATCTAAATAGGAAAAATGTCTAAGAATCTGAGACTTTTTTCTCTACATGATCCCAGAATGTGAGACTTTTTCTATATAGACAAAAAGGTCTCAGAATGTGAGACTTTTTCTATGTAAAAAAAATGTCTCAGAATCTAAGGCCTCTGTTCTGTCTTTCACAACTTTTCAATTCACATGAAAATTTCCGAATCACATTAAATCAATTTTAGTGTTTTGTTGATCTCGTTTTCATTCGAAGTTGAAATTGAATAAATAAAATTTAAAAAATTATAAGGAAAAAAGTGCATTCGTATTACTTTCACCAAATTTTATTTATGTGAAACAAAACGAAAATAAATTCGGATGTGAAATCTAGAACACCAAAAAAATTAGGAAATTTTCACTTTCACATTTTTTATGTGAATTACTTTTTTTGGAACAGCGACCTAAGACTTTTCTATTTACATTTACAGAAAAATGTCTCAAAATTAAAGATTTTTTCTAAAAACAAAATTGTCTTAGATTTAAGACTTTGTATCTGGATGAGTTTTTATCAATTTTATCATTATTTTTATTATTTTTGTCATTTTCAAGTAAGTGGAACTAGAAAAATATTAACATTCGTGTGCCCTTATTCGGACATCAAAATGTTTCGTATGTTGAATGAAATGACTAAAAACATAAAAGAAAGTGATTTTTTCGGAGGAGGTCCCTGTACTAAGGAAATACATTTTGTTTGCCTTGTTTTGTATCGTGTATGCTCTTTTTGCTTTTGATAGGCATTTTCCCCATTTTTAAATCCAGTCCAATTTATATCTGTTAAAAGTTAAGATGGATTAAGTTTCCGCCAAATGAATACAACACGAATTGATGTTGAATAGGGGTTATTCAACACAAAGAGGAGTAATTCCAATTCTTAATTTCTTCAAAAGTTTCATTTAAATGGCTAATATTAATCTGACACACATTAAGTGTGTGGCAATCGAAGGAGTGCTGATGATGGAAGGGTGGCATCTTCCGAAAGCTGTCGACATCTCCACTTAGCCTGTGTTGTCACTTGATTTTTTTCAGATTTTCTCATTGTACAACAATTATTATTTCTCAGAAATAATTAATATGGACTCAAACCGAACTAAATAAAAATTCAGTTAATTATTTTTTTTTCAAAAAAATGTTGAAAAAAATTCTACTTAAAATCGTTGAAGGATCAGAAGTATACTTCATGGTAGTGCCCCCCATTTCCGGGTACTCGGTATTCCCGGTACTGGTACCGGTTTCCCGGTTCTAGATAAATCCCCCCTTCTAATTCTGGTACCAGTTCTCAAAAAACAAAAAAATACTATAAGTCCAAATTCAGACAGGGCAATTTTAATTGCCGCAATTCTGATTTTATAGTGTATCGGAGAGAGAGGGAAGAATCTTATCTCTCTCTCTGATACACTTAAAAATTAGAATTGCCGCAATTAAAATTGCCCAATGTAAATTCGGTCTAAGATAAAATGTTTTAATTTAGTAATTACACCATTTTAATCAGTATTTCAGAAATATTTAGTTGTGTTTTTAAAATTATTTAAAAATCATGTTATTTTTATACCTTCCACTTGGTGATAGAGGGTATATATAAGTTTGTCATACCGTTTTTGACTGATCGAAATATCGGTCTGGGACCCCATAGCATATGTATTAGGGTGGCAGCTATTTTGCAAAACTTCGAATTTGAAGGAGTGCACCCCTAATTTTTATTACATTTGGTCTAAAAATGCTATGCTAAAAATTTCAGCCAAATCGGACAACGTTAACACGAGGCTCATCGAGGTCAAAGGTCAAAGGTAAAAAAATAGCCATATTTTGATGAAAAACAATAAATAAATGGTGTTGTTTTTTGAATATATTGTTAAAAAGTGGTACACGAGTAGTTTTTAGTATAAGAAGATAAATTAAAAATTTTTGGGTTTTCAAAAATTAACCCTTGTAAGTCTTTCGGGGTCAAAATGACCCAATTTTTACAAAATGACCCCTAAAACACGAAAATCAGCCCCAATTTTCTTATTTATTGAAATAAACCAATGTAAACCCATATTTATATTCTATTCTATCATAAATACTCAGATATGAAATACTGTCTTTCTAGGATGTCATTCACCCGTTTCACGGTAAGGCCAAAAATATGCATTTTATTTGGCGTGGTTCTCAAAACTGATATTTTGGTTTTTTCAAAATTTTCTTAAACAAAAGTAGGAAAAATGCTGAAAAAACCACAGAATCTTATAAAATATATGTTAACATATAAAAAAAAAATTTTTTTGGGGGATATCCCTCGGATAGTTTGGCGGGGGCATCGATTTAAATTCAGCGGATTTCGAGGAAAATGCCTTTTTTGCCCACAATTTATTCAATATGGAAAAAATTTGGTAAATATTTTAAAATTTGACAAAGTCAGGGCCATAAATTATTAAAAACTATGTTAGACATTAACCGTAAACGTTTTAGGAAAATAGAATAATATTAACCCGGTTTTTATTCGGGTCAAAGGTCAAATTTAGGGATATTTGGATTTTTTTTGGAAAAAGGCATCTAAATATGAAATGTTTATTGCGATTTTTTATAAAACTTGGTAAAATTATTGTACGAGCTCAGAAAAATAATTTTTTAATTTTTTTAAAATTAACCCATAAATGAACATGGGGTCAAAATATCATATACATTTGAAAAGCATTTAAATACTTTTAGTATATAACTATATGCAATATTTTTTAACGTGCTGAGATATTTTGACCCCATGTTCATTTATGGGTTAATTAAAAAAAATCAAATAATTAGTTTTTTGACCTTGCACAATGTTTATACCAAGTTTTATAGAAATAAAAAAAAAAATATTAAAAATTTTAACGTGCTGGGTCATTTTGACCCCTTGTTCGTTTATGGGTTAATTTAAGAAAATTAAATAATTATTTTTTCAGACGTCGCATAAAAATAATAACAAGTTTTATAGAAATAGAAAAAAAAAATAAAAAAACTATATTAAGAATTTTAAACGTGCTTGGCCATTTTGACCCCATGTTCATTTATGGGTTAATTAAAAAAAATCAAATAATTAGTTTTCTGACCTCGCACATAATCATAACAAGTTTTTTAAAAATCGAAAGAAAATACAAAAATCTATATAAAGAAATTTTAATGTGCTGGGCCATTTTGACCCCATGTTCATTTATGGGTTAATTTTAAAAAAATTAAAAAAATTATTTTTCTGAGCTCGTACAATAATTTTACCAAGTTTTATAAAAAATCGCAATAAACATTTCATATTTAGATGCCTTTTTCCAAAAAAAATCCAAATATCCCTAAATTTGACCTTTGACCCGAATAAAAACCGGGTTAATATTATTCTATTTTCCTAAAACGTTTACGGTTAATGTCTAACATAGTTTTTAATAATTTATGGCCCTGACTTTGTCAAATTTTAAAATATTTACCAAATTTTTTCCATATTGAATAAATTGTGGGCAAAAAAGGCATTTTCCTCGAAATCCGCTGAATTTAAATCGATGCCCCCGCCAAACTATCCGAGGGATATCCCCCAAAAAAATTTTTTTTTATATGTTAACATATATTTTATAAGATTCTGTGGTTTTTTCAGCATTTTTCCTACTTTTGTTAAAGAAAATTTTGAAAAAACCAAAATATCAGTTTTGAGAACCACGCCAAATAAAATGCATATTTTTGGCCTTACCGTGAAACGGGTGAATGACATCCTAGAAAGACAGTATTTCATATCTGAGTATTTATGATAGAATAGAATATAAATATGGGTTTACATTGGTTTATTTCAATAAATTTAGAAAATTGGGGCTGATTTTCGTGTTTTAGGGGTCATTTTGTGAAAATTGGGTCATTTTGACCCCGAAAGACTTACAAGGGTTAATTTTTGAAAACCCAAAAATTTTTAATTTATCTTCTTATACTAAAAACTACTCGTGTACCACTTTTTAACAATATATTCAAAAAACAACACCATTTATTTATTGTTTTTCATCAAAATATGGCTATTTTTTTATCTTTGACCTTTGACCTCGATGAGCCTCGTGTTAACGTTGTCCGATTTGGCTGAAATTTTTAGCATAGCATTTTTAGACCAAATGTAATAAAAATTAGGGGTGCACTCCTTCAAGTTTTGCAAAATAGCTGCCACCCTAATATGTATACATAATTGATCAGTGATCGATTTTAAGACATTCTAGCGATGTCTGTCGGTCTGTCTGTCTGTGGAAATGGTAATCACTGCCAAAATATAACACGGAGATGACTGAAACTTAATATATTTATTGGAAGTTCTCCCGAGCAGTTTGGTATTGCATTTCAGCAATATCGGTTCAAAAGTTATGAACGAAAATGTAAGGACACCTAAAAAATGTTGGTACATTCCATACTTTTGACTTGGCATTACCTTTTTATGAAAAACAATGCCAATGCCTGCTATTTCATTGGTATTTTACATGAAAAAAACGAATGCCTCAATGCTTAGGTCCCAAGTATGGTACATTCAACATAACCTAAAAATACAAAATGCTTTAATTCGGCAGCTGGTTGACATATGTGAACATAATTGAACACCGAATGGTGTTTAAATAAGTACAAACACATTTTTTGACAAAAAAAAAAATAAATTGCGGATTTTTTTTACCAATATTTTTTTTTTTTTTTGCGGAAATTTTTTTTCAAAAACTTTTTTTTTCAAAAGTAATTTCCTTTTAAATAGCTTTTTTTGCTATAATCTTTTTAGAAGTGTGGAGGGTATTCATACATTCGACAAGGCGGGAATTAACTTTTTTACTTGTTTTTTCTTAAATTCATAAAAAAATGGAAATGGTGTTTTTAACATGTTTTGTATTGTTTTTTTTTTTTTTGGTAAAAACAAAGAAAAAATTTCAATTGTACAAATACTTACTAATTTATATACCGGTAGTCCCGGTAATACCGTCAGAACCGGAACCGGGAATACCGGTAATTAATCAAGAACCGGGAAAACGGAACCGATTCCCGGTAATATTGAGAACCGGGAGTACCGGTACTACCATACTGACCGTAGGCTCTACTTTATGAGGTCTTAAACTAATATTTTAAGGTGTTACATATTTACGTAATGACAAAGTAAGTATGTCCCCATCTTTGGTGTCTAATAAAAAAGTGTATATTTTGATGTAGGATATAAAAAAAAATGTTTTTAAACCTATATAGAGCGATTACTTAATACTTACCACATTTTACATTAACTTATAAAAAAAAAACAAAAACTAACTTCAATTTTAGAAACTATAAACTAAATATACGTGAAGAAAGTGATGTAGCATTTATAAGATTATTTGAATGTTTTCTGGAGGCTGCACCACAAAAAATCTTACAAATATCTATAGTTTTAGGTCATATAGATAAAATGACAAGTAAGTTATAATTAAATAAAATTCCTACAAATTCAAATGTTAAACCCTTTTCTCTTTCTCACATTTTTCAAAGATATACAAATTATAGCGATTACTTCATATTTTGGTAGTATGGCATGGTGCTTATCTGTATATCATCGTTATAATCGTTATTCACAAAGTGATAAATACAATATTAGTGCAAATGGTGTAATAGTACAATTATGTTGGCATTTTTGTATATCAGGTAAAAACAATCATTTATTTATATCATTAGTAGTATTCACTTCAGAAATTTTTACACTTGCAATAGTGCAAGATTGCAACTTTTATTAAAAAAGTAATGTTGGAATTTTGCAGAGCTTCGAAGAATGAAATCCTTTTCGAATGAATTCTCAAAAAAATCCATTCAATTTTCATAGTCCGTGAATGCATTCGATTTCATAAATCAACATTGAATGCAGTCCTTGGAATTCATTCGATTGAACGAACAAAAATGAATGCATTCGATTTCTTGTTCATTCGATTTAGAAAAATCGAATGCATTCGATTTTTTATCATTCCACTGCGAATGTAATCGATTTTTTAAATATATAGACCAAAACGGAGCCAAATTTTGGTCCATAGTATCGCCTACTCTCTTTACATACGATGACCCTAATGGGCTCTAATTTTGAATCCAAAAAATTGGTGTTCCCGAAAAATTTAAAAATGCACATATTAACTGCCTATACGACAAAAAAATGTGAAGAGTGTTAGCGATACTATGGACAAAAAATTGGCTCCGTTTTGCTCTGTCTTGGTTAGTTTTTAATGCAATGAATGAATAAGCCATTCGATTTTTCAAATTGAATGAAAAGAAAATCGATTGCATTCGCAAGTGAATGCATTCGATTTTTAAAAGTCGAATGAAAAAAAATCGAATGCATTCGATTTTTGAAAGTCGAATGAAAAATAAAACGAATCCATTCAATATTTATAAATCGAATGAGTCTAAAGTGAATTCATTCAATTCGCTAAAATGTGATTGGGGAATGCAATCACTAAATTATCACTCAGAATGACAAATCGAATTAAGGAATGAAATCCTTCGAAGCTCTGGAATTTTGTTATTTCATATTTTTGCCAGAATAAAATTTCTGATGTGAATTGCATTATTAATAAAAATATAACGGGGGGGTGAAATAAAGCCATAGGCAATAATGCCATACGGCCTTATTTCCCAAAGAGTTGAGAATTAAGGCCATATGGCGTTATTACCAACCACTGTTGGAAATGAAGCCATATATGGCTTTGTTACTCATTTAAATATTTTTTAAAATATATTTCCACGTAAATCCTGCTACCCAAAAAAAAAAATATTTAGCGAAGCCTCTAAATTAATTTATGGAGTTTGAAATGGCGTACGGTCATAGCGCCAAAGGTCTTATCCCCCAAAACCGTAAATGTCATATCGCCCAAGCTGCGACATATATCCCAAAATGATAGGTCTAAAAATGTTACTTCTCGCAAAACAAAATTGTCAAAAAATCCAAAATATTTTTTTGGGCGAAATGTCGAACTTACGACTTCTATGATTTGTGTTTTTGTAATAAAGGTTTTCTGCGTAGCCGGCCTTCGGCCGGGCTTAGGGATTACATACTCCATGCATTAAACCCACCCTCTCTGCAAACCAAAGCTATTTTGGTTTTCAGGCCTTTTTGAGGCATAACAAATTTGATAGCGTAAAGGCCCTAGAAAACTTTACTTTGCGGACAGGGTGGGTTTAATGCATGGATTTTGTAATCCCTAAGCCCGGCCGAAGGCCGGCTACACAGAAAAACTTTTTTTGTTAAACAATCTTTAAATTAAAAACCCTGCCAATAAAAAATTGGTGCCTCTAGTTCCCTCTAAGTTCCGAGGTTCCTGGTATATGTGGTACCAGGATTTACGGGGAAATATATTTCCACATTTTCAACTGATATGGCTTTATTTCCACTTTGGTTGCAAACTCAATATGACTTTATTGCTCAATCGTGTTGGTAATAAAGCCATATGGCCTTATTTCCCATTGAATTGAGAAATAAGGCCATATGGTCTTATTGCCTATGGCTTTATTTCACCCCCCCCTAAATATAACATACATTTAGAAGGTTCATAGTATTAAAAAAAAAAAAAAAATCTGTGGCCTGATTCTCGGAGTCGGAAGCGATCAAAATTTTACTCGAACGTAAGATTTGTCAATTTTTATATAGGCCAAAAAATATATAATTTTATAAATTCATCAAGCCGTTTATTTTATTGTATGTTTCAGTGTGATAAGAGATAAATAATAAAAAGCTTTTATTTATCATAGCATATTTTTAGGTACATAGAAAAATTTAAAAGTCGCACGTTCTAATAGAATTTCGATCGCTATTGACTCCGAGAATTCATCTCCTGGTGTATTTAAAAGTTGAAACATCAATCTAACGTCATTTTGCTCTACAAATTTTGACTCTATGGGCTTTCTTGAATATTTGCATTATCCATATCTTTTTGTTTGCATAAGTAAGAGATAATGTTAAAGCTAAATTTATGCAATATGCGAAAAAAATCTAGTATTACTTATTTAATATCTATTTACTCTATGACTCTATGTACTACACTCAAAAAATTTCATGCATAAAAATACGAAGTATTATTTCGTAAAATTTTTTTCGTACATATTAGAAATTTTTGTACATATTACGAAATTTTTGTAATTTTACGAAAACTTGAAATTTCGTAAAAATACAAATTTCGTTTATTTTACGAAGTACATTTCGTAGCCAAAAAAATAAGAAATAATTCGTATCTTAACGAAATATTTCGTAATTTAACAAAATATTTTTCGGAAAAAAAATCACAAAATCAAGGGGTTTGATTTATTTATCTGAATTACTAGATTAAACAGATTTACCAATTAAAAAAATGAAATAACAAAAATTTGTTCCTTCTCTTTTTAATTTTTGTTTACGGTTTCTAATTTTAAATTATTTTCAGCATAACACAAACTAACTTTAGTATAAAGTTTTATTTTTTTTTATTTTAATTTTTATTGCATATTTTTAGGATTCTCATTGAATTTATAGTAGAATATTTTTCCCCGCTAATTTATTTATATGTAATTTAAATATTATTTTTTTTATCATTTTAGTTTCTCGTACCTTATGCATTGCTTTTGTAGCCAGTATATTCCCTCTATGGTCGTTAATAGCCTGTTTAATACATGCTTTAGTATTCGGTTTTGTCACCTTTATAGTAGATCGTCCTAAATTTGCTCGATCGTCTATATGTAATTTCTTCTTTTGTTTGGTTCTAGGCGTTGTATATATTTTTACATACATTTCGGTACGTGATGCACCAACACGTTATAAATATTTAGCATACTATGTATTTTGTTCTATGGAGAATATCTTATGTGTAACATTATTTATATTATTTGCTGGTAGTGATTTACGTTCTTTAACATATCTATTTTATCCATTATGTGCCATGGCTTTAGCCTTCTATTATATTGGTATTGTATTTATGATTATTTATTATTTATATTTTCATCCGCGTATAACTGCCAGATCATCGAAACGTATTATTAATAATAATTAAATTAATTCCAAAGTTATCAAATTTTACATGTGTTATAAATGAATTAATATCACAAACTAAGATAAGTTATTGTATAGTCATTTTCTAAAAAAAACTTAGATTTAAATTTATTCAAATTAATAAGATTTCGTTAAACTAAAATAAATGCAATATTTTTTTATTGAACTTTCTTATGTTTGTTTCCATTACCCAGCAAATTTTCCGATCGATTCTACTTTTTACGATTCTACTTAATATTCCAGAATCAATGATTTTTGTTTAAAGTTTTCCAAAAGACCGTATTTACATTAGGCAATTTTAATTGCGGCAATTCTGATATCATCATGTATCAGAGAGAGATCTAAGATTCTTCCCTCTCTCTCTGATACACTAGAAAATCAAAATTGCCGCAATTAAAATTGCCTTATGTAAATTCGGTCAAAGCAATCGTTTTTTAGAGCAAGTAGTTTTTTGAAAAAATATTTTGCAATGAAAATTTTTTTGTGGTTACCGTAAAATATATTCTAGAATCAATTGCAATAGGAATCTGTTGCAAAAAATTTTCCTGGGCATATAATTAAAAACTATTCAAAAAATCAATTGACCGGGAACTAGTTGCTGGGGCCCTCGTCTTGTTGTAGAGCAACAAACCAAAGCTTATAGTAGGAATCGAACCTACGACACCTGCAATCACAGGCTATTTTGACATTAAGCTTTTGAAAACACCAATTTAAACTGTTGGATAGATCTTGAAAAGTTTTTTTATTCGAAAATCTATTCTTGTAAAAAAAATCCCTCGACTCCTTTTTTCGTTCCTGTAGGTATATGAATTTCCGATTCTAACAGAAACGTGTCTAATGCACTTTTAAAATGCTAATCAGCATCGATTTACCAAAATCGCGGATCAGCATCTTTGGACCAAACTCGCTTATTTATATTTTATATCTTTAAGTTAGTTTTGTAAGATTTATACAGTTATTGTTAGGCCAAGAATATATTCTATATCCTATAATATATCCGGGTTCTGATAGCTAATTTTGGGTAATTGGGGTACGCTGATTTCAAATCTGCCTTCCGTTTTTTTGGGTCAGCTCTAGTTTTCGAGATATAACCTCACGAAACTTTGAAAATATGCTATTTTTGGCATATTTGTAAGTCCATATTTGCCAACACTGGTCTTGTATTAAAAAAGTGAATGACGATTTTAGGTATGTTGGATATGCTGATTCCAAAAATGCCCTTTGTTTTTTTGAGTCATCTTTAGTTTTTGAGATATTGCTAAAATAAAATTTTAAAATTCTCATTTATGCCAGAATTCGATAAAAAATTTTTGTAGTTTCATGTTATAATCTTTATTTTTAAGAGAGGTGCCATGCCCCTTAACCCAATCTTGCCTATATTTTCTACAAAGTTAAGCAAACAAAAATTAGCATCCTGTACTCAAATTTGTTAAAAAATATTTTTCAGGAGCCAAATAAAAGCATTTTGTTGTTTTGGGTTACATGGGAGGTGCCACGCCCACGCCACCTACCCACACCACACATTCCTTAGAACAATTCCCAAAATCAAGTAAGCATATGATGTAAATATAAGGTCAATCACAAGAGTGGTTTGGCTGGAATGATGAAAAGAATTTTTCGAAATTTACTTGCGTCATAATTCGAAAACTAAAGCTGTCAGAAAAAAGTTAATACCAGTTTTGGAATCCTCGCATCCAATTTAGTTAAGTTCGTGATTAAAACTCAGTCTCTAAAAGTGTTGGAAATTATAGCCTTGCAAAGTTGGTAAAAAACGCAACTTTTTTGACTCTTTAACAGCGATTTTCTCGCGAACGCGAGCTGATGAAAAAATCGGATAACAGATTCGGAATCAGCACACTTAACTCCATATAAATCAGTTGTCAAATGTTGGAAAATTGAAAAAGGTAATTTTTTGTGACCCTGTGTAATCATTTAAATCATTTAAAAAAAATATTTTTTTAATATTTATAGATAACATACTTAGTTTTTTCCAACTTTTGGGATCAATTTATAAGCTTAAAAATTAGCATTTGTAGACCAAAATCAATATTTTGGAATTTTTAAATATGTTCCCATAAAGTACGCAAAAATTCCTAATTTTAAAGCCGGATTAAGTCAAAAAACTCAGACATGAATTTTGGTCGAAAAACGTAATTTTTTCAAACTTTGACAGCGACTGAAGATGTTCTTGCCAATTTTTTTTTTTTATAAATTTTTCCACAATGAACTCTTCCGTGGCCATCGTTCGGCAGGTATTACGACATAAAATTAGAAAATTAAGTTTTACGGGACGCCCCAATGTACAATATTTTTTGTTTTGCCAACAATTTACCAACACCAGATAAATAACACCGCTCAACAGTCATTTCCGGTTTGAATTCTGGTGATCAATTTTAGTAGACTTTGATCCCCTGATTCCAAATCTGTTCTCCAAATTTTTCCATCACGTCCAGATTTTTAGTTATTCACGGTTAAAAATGCGAAAAACTACGATTTTTGCATTATTTGAAAGCCTGCACAGCAGCTATTGAGTGGAATACAAATCTGGTATAAAGCGCAAAAGTATAATTTGTCTTTGGTCTCCAACATAGAAAACAATTTTTTTTTTAATTATTGCGTTTGGTTGGGTTACAATTGCGTTTTAAAATGACTCTGTTAAAATTATCATTTTTGTAAAAAAGATAAGGTAGGTAGGTACCTTAGTTTTTTTTGATATTTTTCAAAGAAAAACTAAAAAAAATATTCTACAAATTTAAGTTTTCTGTGTTATTTTTCGTATAAACCGGAAGATATCTTTAATGGGTTTAAAAGTCTATAAGAAAGAATGAGATTTTGTCTAAATTTTGAGCTCATCACACTAAAGTTTGATCATCTGGTTTTTGTTTTAGAGCCTTTTAAAAATGGTGCTTTTTCTAATTTTTTTTACAGTGTTTTTTTTTAAAATACGTGTTTGGCCAATAATAGTGCAACAACTTGAAATTTTTTTGATCATATATTTGAGATCATAGTTCAATTCTACTCTAACGCTTTATACCAGATTTTTATTCCACCCAGTGGCTGCTGTGCAGGCTTTCAAAAATGGCAAAAATCGCGTTTTTTCGCATTTTCAACCGCGAATAATTAAAATTCTAGACGTGATGGAAAAATTTGGAGCACAGATTTGGAATCAGCGAGTCAAAATCTTTAAAAATTTTGTATCAAACTTCAAACCGGAGTCAAAAACCTTCGATTTGTTGAGCGGTGTAATCGGCCCAAGCTCCATTTGGTGTTATCAATCCAACTTTAGCCATGTAAAGCATAACTTGTTAGTACAGCTTTACTTTTGTATTTGCGTTGTTTGTTTATGAAACGTCAAAAGTTACATGCGCGTGCTGTCATTAATACGTACAAAAGTCAGAAGCTTCCTTGTTTCACCCCTTTGATAAAAACAAATATTAAATTGTTTTCACAACTTTTTAATGTTTATTTATATAATATTTCCTTTTATATTTCTTCGTAAAGTACTAAAATACTTAAATTAAATTTTAAAAAAAAGAGAAAAATCTAAGGACCATATTTTTTAAAACTTTAAAATTCTCAACTTTACTTGATGAAAAAATTATTATTGTTACAAAAATAATTTTTAAAGAAAATCAAATCGATAAGATTTTACATTTTACAAAATGAGTTCGTTATTTTTATTCTCGTAATATTTTGTTTTAAACGTAATTTCCATTGTGTTAGTAAGAAGTCTTAATGTTTTTAAAAAGAAATACGTAATAGTAGTAAATTTCCACATTTTGCTCTAATACATTATTAAAAATAATATAATAACGATAAAGTTGGTAGCACAAAATGATGAATTTGAAATTATAATATTTTATATAATGGTAAGGGTAGCAATTCCAATTTACTACAAATTGATTTGAAATCTTAAGAAAATAATGTAAAAAGATTTTTAAAAAAAGAGTACAATTGTTTTTTTTTTTTTTTTTTTAAATAAAATCATCAAAGTTTTAACAATATTTTTATGCATAAGAGTAAAAGTATTGCAGAGGCATTTAAATGTATTTTTTGCGTTTTAAATTTACTTTTTTGTTATATTATAACAGATAAGAGCTTTAAAGGTGTAAACTCTTTTGTATGAATTATAGTTTTGAATAATTTTTTTTAAATTGAATTCAATTTTAAAATCGCTTTTTAAAAATATGGATCGAATAAACCTTTTATTGATAAATATAAGTCTTATAGATGCTTATTTTAAAAGAAAAATTGATCGATTGTTTTTTTTTTTTAAGAATGTTTCGTGTTTATGTTTCATTCTACATTACTTCAGTACACGGTACGTATACTTAATTGGAAATGTTAATTACGTATACGACTTGTTGTACTGTGAAAAATATTGACAAATTGAAAAAATTATAATAAATCTACAAATTTTCTTCAAATGTAGTTTTATTTCAATTAAAATATATTTAAATTTAAAGAACTAGCAAAAAAAACTAAATAAAAACCTTAACTGATTTTTACAAAAAAAAAAATATGTAAAAGCTTCCTAAATTAACTAAACCGATAATTTTTTTAATACATAAGTGGTAATAACTCTTGATAGAAAACTTTTGAGACAATTTTGTACAAGAAAATTGTTTACTGATTTTTTCCACTAAAAATTAAACAACTTTTTGAACCAGTTTTCTAGTACAAAGTTCTTCTTTAGCCTCAATATTAATAAAACCACGAAATAATATTATTGTGAAAGATATTGGTTAGCAGTCAGTTCAAAACAAAGTTAACTATAACAGATCTTATTATTGTCTACCAAGTCTTTTAGTATTTTTTTAATTTAAGCTTAATGGCGGCTTCCAGATTGAGTAAATAGTAAATGTGCTACCAGGGTCGAAATGGAAATTGATTTTTTGGAAAATTTTTTAAAAATGTTTTTTAATTGATTTTTTGAAATCTTAAACATAAAAAATTATCAAATTGGTTGTTAAAAAAATTGGAGGTCAAAAAATTTGGATTTAGTCAATTGTATTTAAAAAATTTTAATTTTTGTTTGGGTCGCTGAAAAAAATATTTGATAACTGAATATTAACTACATGTTGGATAATTTTTAAATGTTTAAGATTGGAAAAAATCGACTTATAATTACCCAGCAAAAAATAAACGAAGTGGTTTAAAAAGAATTAATGGTTTCACAACATACAAAGTAGCGATAGGTGACGAACTTCATATTCCGTAGGAAGTACTTTTAAAATCACTTCCAAAAATGCTGCAAAATAACAATAAAAATATCTTTCACCAGTTCTTTACTTAATGATTTTGAAGTACCTCTTTCATATGTTCTTAGGAATTAAATCAAATCACCACAACATATGAACTTATTTTTCAACTGAAACACTTAGAATGGGGGTGATACACGAAGTATGCAATTTTTTCTACGTCCAGGTTCGAATAGATTTAGGTTTTTAAAAATTGGAGACAAAATTTGGTAATGGCGTTTCATTTCTCTTTATTTAGAGCTTAAAAAATCGAAAAGACGAAAATCGATTATTGATAAATTTTTCAAATTTCATACAAGCAATTTGACGTTTCTATATCTTATATAAGGTTTTTAGGATATTCGCGTTTGAATAATGAAATATTTGGGTCTCCGCTGTAACGTATTCTCAAGTTGCTAAAACACAAAAGTACTCGATTTAGTAAAAATAAGACATATTTATTCCAAATCTGGTATCCAAATTTTTCTATCGCGTACTGTTTTGAAATATTGGCGTTTGAAAAACTCAGACTCCACTGTTGCTCATTTATATTCATTATAATTCACACTAATATTTTCAAACGCGAATATCTCAAAAACAGAACATGCTTTAAAAATGTGGATTGCAGTTTTGGAATCAGGAGGTCTATTTTATATGAAATCAAGTCCTATTTAGTGGAAGCAATGTAAGAATACGTAACAGTGGACACCTAAAAGTGTTAAAATATTGTTTATTTTTTAACAGCGAATATCTCAAAAACGGTACGTGCTAGAAAAATTTGGACGGTAGGCTTGGAAGCAGGAGACCAAAATCTATAAGGACCAGTTAGAAATTTTACTGGTAGGTTTTTGCTGTCGAACAGTGTTATTAGTATAAATGTTACAAAAAATACTCTTTTCATTCAATCTTACAAAAAGTTGTGAAAAAATCACTTTAAATTTAAAAGTTCTAAATCACCAAATAAAAATGGCATAATTACACCGAAAATGCCAAGAAATATGTACTTCTAAAGAAGTGACGAAAAAGCGCTTCCAAAAGGGCAAGTTACATTAACATCAGGATCACTACTTCAGAAGTTGTGATAAAAATGTTAATATATGGCCTCTGTTCTGTTTTTCACAACTTTTCAATTCACATGAAAATTTCCGAATCACATGAAATCAAGTTTTGTGTTTTGTTGATCACGGTTTCATTCGAAGTTGAAATCGAATAATTAAAATTTGAAAAATTATAAGGAAAAAAGTGCATTCGTTTTGCTTTCACCAAATTTTATTTATGTGAATCAAAACGAAAAAGAAATTTGGATGTGAAATCTAGAACACCAAAAAAATTCGGAAATTTTCATTTTCACATTTTTTATGTGAATTATTTTTTTTGGAACAGCGGCCTATATGTACATAATAAACACTAGTGATATATGTAATACTTAAGTGTCAATCTTTCGCCACTGAAAAGTGGCGAAAAAAAGAACATACTTTGTGTGTCACGCCCATATTAAATTCATCAATGTTTCAGTTGAAAAAGAAGTACATCTGTTTCATAAGTTGTGGTGAATTTTGTGGCGAATGGTAAGCTCTTTTTTTGCTGGGTATTTTTAAAACATTTTCCAAAAAATGTTTTTCAATAAAATCAATTTTCATTTCGATCCTTGTAGCACATTTACTCTTCTTTTTTTGATAATAATTAGGTATATTATTGTTAAATTTGTCTTAAATGGTTGCTTAGTAATATCTATTACACGAAATAAGCTGCAAGCCACCGTATTGCCTGTTCGTTTATCTTACTACAATCTTTTCTTTTTTACTACTTTTACTACAACTAGAAATTTTCAATAAAAAAAGTGAACAAAACTTTTCAGTTGTAGTGAAAACAGTAACAACATTTGGTTAAACAGACATTTTGTTATAGTATCTGTCAAAAATGTTCTTGTTTTCTTAATTCCTCAGATTCTTTTTCGTTTTTTATCAAGAGTGAGAACCGCTAGAGTTTCTTTTCAAAGTTATTTGATCGATAGTATCGATTTGATTATAATAAATGGTAAATAGAAATAATTTAGAGCATTTGTATTCACACTTTAAGTTATATGAAATTTGAAAATTTCAATTGTTTCTTTTTTTTAAGTTTGATTAATATTGTTTTGTAATTTATAGAATTCATTCCTTTAAAGCTCTGTTTATGATTTCCACAGTATATCAGTTTTTAGTATTTTATAATTATTATTCAATTAAGTGTAATTATGGCCTTTTATTTGCATATATAGGAAGGAGACGATGGAGTCTTCGTTGTTACATCAGTGTTCTAATGATGGAGCAATAATAGTAGTAGTGCTGGAGGCGCCGGCGTCAGTAGCACCATTTTGTTGTGAATCTATAATTAATTGTTCGTGCTGCTGCTCTGCCTGTAACTGTAACCTAATCCTTTTCTTGGCCTGTATATCAGCCAAAGTTTGTTCTATTGAACGTATGTCTTTCTTATTTTTGCTTGGTACAAATCCATAATTAAGATTAGTTTCGGTTTTTCGAGCAGCTTCTAAGGCAGCATCCTGACCAATTAAATGAGCATATTTATCCTTATAATTAAAGGTAGGTTTAATCTCAACTTCTGCATTCGATGAAGAATTATTTTTATTATTGCTTTTTTGTGATTGGGCGGCATTAGTTGAGGTATTGGAGGCGGCGGAAGCACGAGCCAGTCTTTTTTGTTCCAATTCTAGTTCCTTTTGTTTAATACGCCTCTCAGCATATTCCTTGGCCACCTCGTCATTCCAACCATCACCATTTCGACGTGCAGCTACTTCATCTTCTGTTGGTGCGTTTTCCTTTTTGTATACCACTGAATAACGATCAATATCTTCACAACCAAAACTCATGCATATAAAACCACCATATTCAGCAACTTCGTGTATTACGGAACGATGTACCTTATCTAATGGTTGAAATTCTATATGATGGCGATCATCTTTGGCAAAACGTCCTATCCTGTCTTCTACGTATTTACGAAATCTTAATAATTCTTCTTTTTGTTTGTTTTTTAAACGCTCTGCCATTTCTTTTTGTCGTTTGATCAATTTCTTTTGTTCCTCATTGGCAGTCGGTGGCTTATCCATTGCATTTAATATTGAACCCAATAAATCCATCTTTGTGATGTTTGTATTTTTTTTTTATAACAAATAGGTTTTACAATTCCTTTTATTAGGATTTTTTTCAGTTTAGTCTATTTTTCTATTCGAATGCTGATTATGTTCTACGAATATATTTTTTATTAATTCTTTATTGACAGCTGTTTTTTTTCACTTATAAGTTAGAGATGAGGACATTATAGCAAAAAAAATACTGTTTTTTCTTGTTATCGACTATTTATGTTATTGCGTTCTTGTGATAGTTATCGATTAAAGATAGTTGTAATTTAAATAAATAGCGCTGAATTTTTTAAAATGCCAACAAACCCGTTTTTAACGTTTTTTTTCTTTTTTTTTTTAATACACAGTAAAAAGTTTTGGGTTAATTTTAATTCCTAGCTGGTGTGTATATATATCAAAGACAAAAAGAATTAAATTTATTCCTTTAAAAGTGTACTTTTAAAGAGATAAAAAGAGAGTGAGAGAGTGGCTTTTTAACCTTTTTTTTTGTGTTAAAATAATTCCCAAATAGTCTTATTAATGTAAACAATTGTATACCTAACCGGGTGTTAATTTTAATCTAGGCAGGACTAAAAATAGTACCCCTTTCATAAAATTTACCCAAAAATAAATAAAACAAAAGGTTATGTTTTTTTTTTAATATTTTTGTGTATTGAATAAATAAGAAGGCTTAAAATACAGATCAAATACCTGAATAAAGTTAAAATGAAGAGGAATGTTGATGCATTTTTCACCCAAACTCAGTAAAACTACATGGATAAGTGATAATTCTTCTATATTACGAAATCATTCCTGGGGGTCTTCCAAATCAATTTCGGCACGGTTTGTTGATGTCGTTCCATCAAAAGAAACAAAAGCAGCTGCTGGATCAGTATTGTGTAATTAATTATTTATGGAAGGTTTTCAAAGTTAATGAATGTACTGCCAGATCAAAAATTCCAGTCTCTGCCTTCTGCTTTAAGATTCAGCTGGTCTAAAAGTAAGGTTAAACAAAAATTAATTAAAAACGATTGCAAAACGTTTGTAGTTAATACTTACTTGATAATTATGTTCCGGTCGGAATCAAAACTTCACTTTCTGGATCACAAATTTTGATAACATAAAATTATCTATAAATTTTTATTTTTCCGTACATTGCAAACATTTTGCCACACTTTCATTGAATGAATAATTTTTTTTGCTCACTCAATACAACAGCTGTTTACAATTCCTTGTTCAGTGTTTATTTTAAACTTGATGAAATACAATTGTTGATGACGTTTGACGTTTATTTTTTATTAGTTTTTTGAGAGAGAAATTTAATTATTTTTTGGCATTAAAATAAAACAAAAAGAAATAACATAAAGAAAAACAAATTTTTAATTCCTATATGGTTTAACATATAAACCATTTCGGATTTAACTTTCAATTTAATTCCAAGGTGGTTTAAAATATGTTCCGATAGGTTTTAAATTTAACCCAAAACTTTTTACTGTGTAAAATCGTAAACGTTTGAAATAATAGCGGTTTTCACCCTTGATAGAAAACATTTGAGGAAATTTCCTACAAGAAAATTTTCTACCGATTTTTTCCACTAAAGCTAAGTACTCTGTTCGGTTTCACGGGAAAAAATCTGTCAAACTCCATATAAAAAAAAAAAAAAATTGGCAACGCGAGGAATTAAGGGGAAATTGTTAAGGTACCTACAGACGACGCAATATTATGTACAATATTCAATTATATTGATGGTGTGTGGGTAAGATTGACCATTGTACAATCGTCAATATTACCAACACACGATCAATATAATTGCATATTGTGCATTATATTGCGTCGTCTGTACGCACCTTTAAAAAAGTTTTCACTCATTTTTATTATACAAGACAATTTAAATTGCCGTGAAAAAGTGACATTTCAGTTTTGTTATGATCGTTTCTTTCTTATTATTGTCAAAAGCTCTTGATTTTTAAATGTTTTATTGCAATTTGAGGCGTTTAAAGTTTAAGTGAAATTTTCACCGTAAGAAACAGAGTACTTAGCTTAAAGAGTAGCTGTACATGAAAACAGGATATTATTGAACAATACTCATTTTTCCCAAAAACACGGTAAAGAATGTTGATCGCGAATGCCTTTATGATGCTTGCTTATTTCAAGTTACTTGTTGTTGCATTTATTAGTGTTTTTCTATGGGAATTCCGATAAATTTAAAATTTTTGGTTGAAGTTATCGAAATTTTTATAGAAAACCCCTAACACCTGGTCTAGATTAGCAATCATCACTTCCATCATACGTCACAATCGATAGTAATGGCTGTGATTGTTAATCCGGACAGTTGTATACAATGATGGTATACAATTGATGGTAGAGCGCCTGTTCTACTATAGATTGCTAGCAATCAAGTGTCTATATGAAATTCTAACCATTGCTTACTATCGAGTTTGGCGTTTTTAAACGTCAAATGTAACACTGAACATCCTTTATGGTTGCTTTGTTGGTTGCTAATCTAGAACGGGTGTAATAAATGCAGCAACAACTATCTTGAAAAAAGCAAGTATCATACACACTTAAGTGAATTTTTTAATTTTTCGTATTATGAACACACAAAAAAAATCTGTGTCGGAGTCAGCAAAAATCTGGCATAATTTAACCAAAAATATGCTAAAACTACAACCGACGAAGTAGTTTTCGTAATTTAGCCAAAACGCTTATGATAAAAATTGGGTACGTTCAGCAAAGAAAGCTGCTACCCAGCTGCTCCTCAACATTCTGCTGAACGGTTTAATTTTTGACATTTCAGTCAACATGTTGAGTGAGCGCTTCTCATCACTGGTAGCGTTAAAAAATTATGCTACATTTGATGACAAACTGATAAATAAGCTGTTTTATTGAAATTATTTATTTGTTTTTACGTGATTTAAGGAAATTAACAAAAATATCATGAAAAAGTAATTTCCACAGATAAAATACACACAAAAAAAAATCGAGGTAATATTACCTAAAATTATAGTATAAAAATACCTTAGCGCCAGGCAAACGGGGCATTTGCTAAGTTAAAAGGTAATGTTACTTAAAAGCTAAGGTAATTCCTATGTTCGAAAATTTATTTTGGTTGACAGAAATCTACCTTAGCTTTTTAGGTAAAATAGCATTGATAAATAGGTGATATTACGTAAATAATTTGGTAGTATTACCTTGCATTAGTAATGGCATTTTTACACCATTTCCTTTCAAAATTTAAATAAAAAATATGAATATCTTATTATTTTCAATTAAATTTATTTTTATATTTTTTTTGATGTTTACAAATTTAAACAAAAAGTAATTTATAAGAAAAATTTCTCAGAAATTTATAAATATCTCTAAATCTAAAAATGTATCTGTTACATATACATATGTAATAAAAATTAGATAATTATACATAAGAAAAAAAACATGTTAACAATATTAAGTTGTGTGTATATTAATTTGTTATTACAGTGTTTTGAGACCATTTAACAAAATTGTACTTTAATAACCGATTACCATCATCCTATGTCTTCAATTTTCATAAACGATGAAATTTGATGCATTGGTTTAACAAACTGTTCTGGGCTAGGTAATTTTTTACGTCTTTTATTTAATACTTTTGACTTCTTTATTTTGTTGATTGAACGATTTTTTAATAACATATCATTATGTTACGGCGAGTGGATTTTGATGGTTATTTTGACACTTTTCATACATGTAAAATATTAAACTTTATTGTGTTGTAAAATTGTTGTGGGTTAAATATTTCTGTGCATGTTCAATGCATACTTTTGATTTTCTTATTTAGTTGATTTGAAGATTTTGTATACCAGAACTGTATGTTGCGGCAAGTACATTTTGATGTTTATATTTATAATTAAATTACCCAATTTTATCAACATTTTACCCATCAGATTTCTTACTAATGAACTAAAACCATGCAGCAGTATTGACCTTTATCATATTTACAAAAATATACGTTTTATGTTTCTTTATAATGCGGGATTAAGTGGCTTGAATGTTTTTTTTTAAATAATGCAGGATTATGTTTCTTCATAATGCAGAATTAAGTAGGTTGAAGGACATTCCAATATTTTATTTTAATTTATGTTTCAGGATCAGGTTGATTGGAGAGTATTCCACTGGTGTATCAAGTATTTATGAAAATTGACAATACTAGAGCATGATGTTAATGGTTGTTAAAGTATTTTTTATGTTTGCTGATCAATAGAACACTGTAATAAGAAATATATAATATAAAAGTTTAAATTAAAAGTATGTATCAGTAATTACAATTATTTTATTTGATCGTTTATCTGATATTTGTTTTAAAATTTCTCTAACTCATATGCTAAAATATAATTCCACAAAGTGCAAAGTGCATTTTATTTTTTAATATATAAGTGTTACTAAATATCAAATAAACGAATCAAAAATAAATTTAAAAAAAATTAACAACAAAAAAAAAAATAAATACAATAAAAAATCATAACTAAACAATATACCAATTCAAAATGGTAAATTAATTGAATTTTACATATTATATGCTGACCAAAGGCAAAAAATTAATTTAAAAATGTTGCATTTATGTCCTTTAGAAATGTGGTTAGAACCGGAGATTTGGTTGCAGTTTCCATTTCAAAAAGAAATTTGCTGACAAACATCCAAATTAATTTACATTCCGTTGTAAAATCACATTTAAACAATTTAAATAACTTAAAAGAGTACTGAATGGCTTCTAAAAAAGACCCAAATTCGAACTTTGTATTTTTGAACACCACAAAAAAGTTTTTAAAATTAAAACGATCCCCATATACTGCTATGAACGGCTCGGTTTTAAAATTTGGCAGATTTGTTTCTAAGTCATTTATATTTGTGATTTCTAAACAGAATGCAGTTTGAGAGTCCTCAATAGTAGGTTTTACAAGCTGTCCATTACAAGAATAAGTTATTGGCGTCAATACGGCGTGGAGCAGTTTCATTATGTAAATATTACAGTTATCTAAAGGAATATTATGTGTTATTTTTTTATATTTAAATTTTAATTACATTTCAGTTACCTATATCCAAATGTTTTCGGTTTGCGGAGAATTCTATGAAAAGTTGTCTATTGTGGTGATCTTTAATTTTTTCTGTGAACAGGACTTCAACATTTTCAGAAAACTTTTCCCAATTATTGTATAGAAGTTTTTTCGTTGGAAAAACGAACTCGAAATCAATGTCCACCTGAAAGATACGAATACATATGTGCAAATATAAATAAGCAAAAATAGTTATTGAATGACTTAAGAAAGAAACTCGAAATTTTTTTCTCAAGCTTTAAAAACAAGAGACTTAAGGTGCATACAGACGACGCAATATTATGTACAATATTCAATTATATTGATGGTGTGTGGGTAAGATTGACCATTGTACAATCGTCAATATTACCCACACACCTTCAATATAATTGAATATTGTACATAATATTGCGTCGTATGTAGGTACCTTTAAGAAACAAGCATTCAATATTAGGGTGGAGCAAATTTTATTTTTTTTATTTTCGAAAACGTCTGTGTTGGAAAAGTTTCCTTTTTGGGTCGATATTAACACACAAAGATATTAGACAATTGTTTTGGGTTCCCTTTTGAGTTGAAAATCGAAAAGTTCCAAACAAAGTGAAAACAAATAATTTTAACTATGTTTTTTTTCTTTAAATATAAGTTTTTATTCGGACATTACTGAAAAAGTGTTTACGGTAAAAAAAAATATACATCTTCTCATCTTTCAGCAAAAAATAAAATAAATAAAAAAATGTTGAGACTAAAAAAAATTATTTTTGACCATAAAACATTTTTTGTTAATGTTCGAATACTAAGTTATTTTTTGTCCAAAAAAAAATCTATTTTTTCCCCAATTTGTTTGAAACTTTCCCGACCCCGACGTCTTCGAAATTAAAAAAAAGATCTACATTTTCTCCACCCTTCTGAATAAATAGTGTTTATAAATTGGAAATGCAATGTCCTGTTTTTAAAAATTTTACTTACAAGTTTTACACAATTAATTGGACATAAGTATAATGGCCAAGTTTTTAACGTTTCGTTCATGGTGGATAACTGAATATTTGTTGTTCTGTATTGTTTAGTTTTCTCCCATTTTTCTAAAATTTGTTGCGAGTCTTTCACATATTTCAACTCAACGCAGACTTCTTCCATTTCCTCACATCTTTGTTTTTTAGCTTGTTCAAAATTTTCTTCATTTTTCTTAAGTTTTCGTTTGGTACTCATTTTTTTTAGGAATCTCTTCTGTCCTTGATAACGGTCCCATAATTTTCCCTTTGGAGGTTTACTTTTACAATCTTGTAAAAAATACGTGTCAATTAATTCGCTTGGAAATAAGTCTATTATTTCTTTCGCAATTTCTTTGCAAAAAGCAATATTGAATTTGAAATTATTTTCAATATAAACTTGGATTAATTTATGTACTACAAAAACTCTATCTCCTGAATTTAGAATATTAGTTTTTTCATACGTTTTCAGAAGCTCTTTTCCTTGAGTTGTTTCCAACAAAATATCTTTGACACTCTTAGGCTGGAAAACATATTTGAACATAATCAAAACATAATTTGAGTTAAATAAACAAATGCAGTACACACCTTTACAACCGTTTGAAGATTAATATTTATTTGACTAGAAGATGGTTCATTTATTTCATTTTTAGGTCTTAAATTGAATATTCCCTATAGGTAAAATATAAATTAAAAATTATTATAAAAGATAATCTGAAAAATTATAAACATTAAAGTTACTTTTTCATTTTGCCATATTCCGAGCTTATGCTCTAAAATAATTTTTGCACTAATTTTTTCTCCTTTAAAAATTTCGTCAAGGTGACGGTGTTGAACATATTTAAGAGCCTCAAAAGTTATATTTTTTTCTAAAATGCCAACATTTTTTGATAGTTATAGAAAACAATAATATATTTTCAACATATTTCAAACTATTTACCTTTAAAAAATAAGTATAAATCATTAAAAAGTCCAAAATCTTTTAGCAAAATTTTTAATTTATCTTCTTCATCTTCTTCATCTTCCATATCTGAGAAGTATTCTTCCAAAACAATGTAATCCTCACTCAATTCATTTGTATTTACTTCTAACAGCGTAATATCCTCCATCGCTTTTAAACGGGTTCAAATAAAAAAAATACAAAATTATTGGAAAAGCTGACTTTGAGATACCCTACACCAATAATAGACCTAATTATTATCAAACAAGTATTTTTGTAACAAGTGAAAAAGTTTTTTACAAAAATGTTTAAAAATATTTTTAAATCAATTTTTCAAGTTCCAACACTAAAAATTATAAAAATGTTGTTATATTTAAATTTAGTCATTAAGTTCTTTTTCCAACAAAAATTTTTAATTTTTGGTTTGGTTGTTGGAAAAATGGGTTGATAACTGAATTTAAATTTTTAGTCTTTGAACTTGGAAAAAATCATAATTTTTTCCAAGTTGCAACTTAGAAATATTTTTAAAAAAATTTCCAAAAAGGTCGTTCAGTTATTTTTACAAAAATACTTGTTTAGTAATAAATAGGTCTTTTATTTGCTGTGTTTTTCAATAAGTGGAAAATGAAAAAAGATATAAATAAATAAAAATTAATCCAAAATGGACTTATTAAATCCTAAAATTTAGTTGGATTAATTTTGGTTTATTTATATCTTTTTTATATTTCAAAATTTTTTATGTTTTTTTTCGGATTATAATTGCTAATTTATCGTAAATTATAGAAAAAAATATTCCAAATTGGTTTTAGGATGTTAAAATATTTTTTTTAAACTTAATAAAATAAATCCGAAAATAAATCCACTTATTGAAAAACAGAGCAATTGTTAACTCTGTCGTTAACAAACTACTACATCTACTACGTAGTCGTACGTAGACATTTGTCGGACAATGTATATGGTTATATTTTTATCAAAAAAGTAATTAAAAATATTTTTTTCTGCAAAACAAGAAACAACAAAAATTTACCGACCAAAAAAAAACATTTTTACCATAAAATAATAAACAAAAAAAATTTAAATGCGAACCCCCTTAATTAAAATGTTTCTTAATTCTAGCCATTGTCTTATTTTGTAATATCTTGTTTGTATTAATAGGCGGACCGTCCAATAATAACGCTGAAAAAATGTTAATATATTCTGAATTACCTTCAAATATCTCGTATGCAACATAATGGTTATTCCAAGTACACTCAACTTTTTTACAAACAACATACAACTCTTTTTGAATCAGCACAAATATTTTTAAAATAACATATACTTGTGTGTTAAGTGAATCTGTTATAGAAACGTACTGCCCTTCTGTATATGTTTTACCTTTAAAAGTTACATGTTTATAAAATAAAACATGTTTAAAAGGTAAGTTCCAAACATCGTTAGTACTTTCTTTGGTTTTTGTTAAGTCAAGCAGAGAGTTATCTGGATTTAATATAATATACGAGAATTTAAGCTCTAGCTTTATACCAAGGGACAACGTTATATTTCGTCTACTTGTAATAACTCTCGCGTATGTTTTTAATTCACGATGTTTTGCTTCGTATCGAAAACAGGAGTAGTATCGCGGTGGACCAGAAAATTCAATAATTCTTGGGTAATGTATCAAGTGGTGGTGTTTTGGTTTTAAACTGTCTTCAAAAAGCTCTACATATAGTCTATTATGTTTTTCGATAAGATCTTTGAGTTCATTTAATTGGTTAGAAGTAAATTTTGGGAGTAATAAAAAATCGACAAGTTTAATAAAAACGCATAAAAATTCCCAAACGGGATCATTTATTGGTACTAAATGTCCTATTATTAATGTAAAATAATTTATAAAACACCACATTTCGCGTGCACTAACGTTAAATTTTCTGTTTTTTATATTATTGGGAGTTATGTCCTTGATTTTATGAACTTTTTCAATACTGCCATAATCAAAATTCTCTTTGAAGGTATTAAAGTCTTTTAAGGAAAACAAATTTTTTTTTATATAAAATTCTAATATGTGTGCTATATTGTAATGTGCGACACCTTCGAAAATGTCGTGCATTATATCCACACAGTAGTTTTCAGTCACATGGAACGACGGAATTGCATTTAAAACACTTAATTTTGAAACGTTCAGATCATAATTATCTAAATTTCTTAACGATTGTGGATTTTCAACAGCTAAATCAGCAGTTACTTCCTTAGGATCAGTGCAAAACCTACAAAAATGGGTGCTGGAAAACGATTTCGCAAAATCCAGAATTTGGTTTAGACCTAAATTATCTCCTAGGATTATACCTAACACAAATCGAATTTTAACCTTTTTATTATCTATATCCATTTCTATTCCCTCACTTTCTAGTTTATTAATCGCTTCTATTAATTTGTATAACGAACCATCGTTTCCATACAACTTCATGTCTGAAGTTTTAATTAATGCGGCCAAATACACGTTATTCAATTTTGAATTTTCCATAAACGGGAATGAATAATAAAATGCAGTGACTGCATGAGTTCTGCTGTGGGACCCGAGTGGATTATTTACTTCAAAATCGTCCACATACAAAAAAAATGCAATAACGTAATCATCTCTATAAATTTCTTTCTTTTTTTCCCATAATTTGGATGAAATAAAATCTTTAATATCTAAACTACTCTGTGCATTGTTAAGCTCTTCTATTGTTCTCTTTAAAAATATTTCATCCTCGAATGTTTTCCTAATTTGAAAATCAAGTGGCATAATTATTCCAGTATCTACTTTTTCTTCTAACGGGCTGTTCAAATTAAATTTAATAGGTGGAACATATAAATCTAGTTCCTCTAACTTTTTTAAAAATTTATACTCCGTATTAAAATCGACGAACGGATTTTTTAATATTTTTAAAATTTCACAATGTTCAGAACTAGGTGATGACTCTAAAGCTTCTACAAAGGGGCTTAGAAGTAATGTAGAAACTTGTTCCAATATGAACAAAATATTTTTTCGTGTAAAGTTGTTGTTGTTGTGTAAAGTTAGCATAAAATTGCAAATGTTTTTGTTTATATAATTGGTAAAATTTTGTAATTTATTGTTATTCGGTGGTAATGTCTCTGCATCGGACTCAGTGTATTGGATACTATTGTGTAAACTTTCTGAAAAATCCAGTGTATACGTGGTGGTGTGCTCATTGGCTTGTGTTGAAAGATTTTCCGTGTTTGTTGCAGGTGCGTGAGTGGAAGATGTTGTCCTTAAGTGTTTGGTGATGTGTGTTTTATATGTGGAAGCATTGGTGAAGTGTTTTTTGCAATTATAATATGTGCATTTGTACACAGAATATTTGTTGAATCCGTGTACACATTTTAAGTGCCCACAAAGTAAATTAGGAGATAAAAAAACTTTTTTACAAACAAAACAATCCATACCTTATTAAATCTTTTTTAACAGCTTCCTTTTCTTGTGTTTATTATTTTAACGTTTTTTTATTGCACAATTTTTTATTTTTTTTGAATTTAAAAATTTTGCCGTTAATAGCTTTTTTATAATTAAAATTTTTATTTGACAAACAAATACCAACAAAATTGTTTTCGAAATGCTACATATTTTAAATAGGTAAAATAACATGGCCAATAGGAAAATGTTTTCAAAAAAATTGCCTTTTAAAAAAGGTAATAAGTCGTAGTTTTTTGATTTCATACAAAATTTAAATACCTTAGCTGACTAAGGCATTGTTACCTTTATTATTTTTTTGTGTGTAAATGAAAATATAAAAAAAAAACAATCATTTATTCCAATATTTTAAAACAATCATAAAAAATTGCGTTCAGCAGAATCAACTAATCAAAACATGCTACATCTCAACTGTTGAGTAGCAGGTTTCTCTGCTGAACACGCTCATTGTGAATTATGCTCACTCCGACACAGATTTTTTTGGCGTGTAGTGTGAACCACAGTACTTGAGTACACTCATAGAAATATCTTAGTAGAAAAATTAGTAAACCCATTGTAGATCAAGTTTTACAGAATATTGCCGTATTCAACAAAAATTAATGTTGATATCGTTGAATAATCAGTAAAGTTGAATCAACTTTTTACAACGCTTATACAGAATTCAATAGATAAAACCAAAAAAGAAAAAACAACCCTGGTCGTTCATTTTTGTATTATCAAGTTGGTAGCAATGCATTGCAATGTGAAATTTGTTTGTCTCTTATAAAATTATTTTATGTGTTTGTTTCTTATAAAAATATTTAATATTATAAAAATAAATAAAAATAGGATCTGATGATCAGATTCTGATCTGTAAATATTTGGTAAGTAATAAAATAAATTGGTTACTTTATGTATTCATACTGTATTATATTTTTTTTTTTGTTTTTTTTAAGGTTTTTGATTTGGTGTCATTAGAAAACTGGAGAATGGCTTACGAGTGCATAACATAAATAAACGAAGTGTGTGTGAAAATCTCGTGCAGCTTAAAAATCCGGTGATAATTCTAAAAAATATTGTGATTTTTACTTAATAAAAGAATATTAACAAATAACAACAAGCTTTTTTTTTATTAATAAAGTTTCTTATATCAACAAAAATATGAGTTGAGTTTACAAAAAATACGAGTTGATTTACAAAAGAACGAGTTGATCAACTCTTACAAAAACTGACAACAATTTTTATTGAAATCAACATAAATATTTGTAGGGTCAAAATCAAGTTGATTTAATCAACAATGATTTCTGTTGAATTTACAACGATTTTCTTTGGGAATACAATGATTTTTGGTAAAGTGTAGTAGTAGTATCACAGAGTTGCATCTGATGGGTGTAAGTATTAGTGACAGCACACGGTGTAACTTTTGACGTTTCATACAAAACGTAAACAAACATCATAAATACATGCACAAAAGCGCACACGTACAGACACACATATACTAGGCAGCGATGATCATTCTGTACTAAAAACCATACCACCATATTGGAAAGTACGCAATTAGCATCAGTGTTTGCATACTAGTCTGTACTGTGGTGTGAACGTAGCTGTAGCCTGTTCAAACGTGCAGTTTTAAACCAGTTTAAGCAGCAATATTTTTAGCACTTCCTTTATGATATTACAGTATATTGACAGAAAATGCTAAAAATAATTGCTAAAAACGGTTTAAAACTGTAAGTGTGAATAATACCATATTCACATTGGCATGTTTAAATTTAAACATGTGTTTCCCCATACATTCAAAACAAAACCTCGTTTAATTTTAAACATCTCGAAAACATCTCCAAAACATCTCGGAAACACGAAATAACAACCCTGTGTTAAGTTGTCATCAAAAAAACAGCCGCTGCTAAACGAACTAGAAGAGAAGCGGATGCTTTTTTAAACTAATGGCAATGCGAACACTTTCGTTTAATTTTAAACACAAAAGTTAAACGATGTTTTAAACATTGTGTGCGAATATGGTATAATACCATATTCGCATACAATGTTTAAAACATAGTTTAACTTTTGTGTTTAAAATTAAACGAAAGTGTTCGCACTGCCAGTAGTTTAAAAAAGCATCCGCTTCTCTTGTAGTTCGTTTAGCAGCGGCTGTTTTTTTGATGTCAACTTAACACAGGGTTGTTATTTCGTGTTTCCGAGATGTTTTGGAAATGTTTTGGAGATGTTTTCGAGATGTTTAAAATTAAACGATGTTTTGTTTTGAATGTATGGGAAAACACATGTTTAAATTTAAACATGCCAATGTGAATATGGTATAAGATATCTGATTAATTTTTTTTTTGTTTTTTTAATTATCAGTGAAACCCCTTACTATATAGGTGCAGAAACAACAAAGAAATGGAGAAAATCGATAATTTATCATCACTAGCAAACAGAATATCATCTCTGAAAAAAATATTGAATATATTTTCGTTATGATTTTTTTTTAATTGGAAATTGCAAATTACTTACTGATTTAACAACAAAACATTATAAAATAACACGAAAATGGTAAGCAAAAACTTGTTTTAAGAAATATTTGACAACGTATTCAAGTCGCATTTATATTTACACAGGGTAATTGTTTATCCTATCTCTAGGAGTTGTTACTCTGAGCTAACCTTTCAGCACACGTTCCATAATTATGTAGACATTAAGCAATAAACGCACACCAAAACAATTTGCGAGGTAAGCCGTCTTGAAGTTTCGAATTTCGTGCCAAAAATTAATCTTGTATCAACTCTAATTTACTGGCATAGCCCCAATTTTTTTTTACGCCCTCCACTTAGTGTTAGTTGGTATATATAGGTTTGTCATTCCGTTTGTAACTCATTGAAATATCGGTCTAGGACCGTTGTATATTTTATTGATCAGTGATCGATTCTAAGACATTCTAGAGATGCCCATCTGTCTGTTGAAATGGCGATCACGGACAAAATATTGCAAGGATATGATTGAAACTACATATTTACTTGTTTTGTTGTATTTGAGCGATATTGTTTCAGGGGTTCAAAAGTTATGAACATAAATGTAAGGAAACGTCGAAAATTTTGGAACATTCAATATAACCAACAATACAATATGTCATAGGGCTGGGTTAATCAATGACTAACCCTAATCAATGTTTGCAAACGACAAATTTATATGAAATTAATCAAAAAATCAATGATTAGTATTAATCATTAATTAGCTTTTTATAAGTTACCATCCAATAGTGTCATAACTCAAAATATTTGATTTTGCAAAAAAAAAAAACGTTTAAAGTTTGGAATTGGAACTAGGTTTCCCTGAAAAAAGTCTGGTACGTTCTCTTTTCAAACGGTGAGTTTAAAAAATATTAATACGATTTTTTAACACAATATAAACCTTGATATAAAGAATAATTCTGTATCATTAACTCAAAAATCCCGTTTTTTGAGTTATGACACTATGTAAGTAAATGAGCAAAATGTGATTTGAACACCCAATAATAGCCCTGTTTTTTGCAGACCGGATTAAGATTTGGATTAACTTTATTTAGTTAAAAAATGGGTCAAATCAAGTCCAGAATTTTTTTTATAATTTTTTTCTGAAATTACATACAATTAGTAAATATAAACAGAAAAACAAATTAAGCTTTGTCCAAAATGCAAAGAATGAAAAATAAATTTAGTTAAATCCTAGGATTAACTCAAATTTATTTATACCGTTTTACATTTTGGACAACGCTTAATTTTTTTTCCTGTTTATATTAACTATTTGGATGTAAATTCAGAAAAAATATATTAAACACATTTCTGGACTTGATTTGATCCATTTTTTAACTAAATAGAGTTAATCCTAATCTTAATCCGGTCTGCAAAAAACAGGGCTAATATATTTCTTTTTTACAAAAAGAACAAAAAAATTGCAGATTTTTTTTGCGGACATTTTTTTTTAAGAGTAATTTATTTTTTAAATAAAGTTTTTTGAAATAATATTAACCCCCAGTTTCTGTAACACGAACGTCATTCGTCTGCGACGAATTTGCATGTATTTTGTTTTTGTTACAATAACAAAATACACGCAAATTCGTCACGAACGAATGCCGTTCATGTTACAGAAACTGGGGGTAACATTTTGAAGGATATCGATACATTCGGCAAATCGATACATCAGTGGCGAAAGATTGATACTTAAGTATAACATATATCACTAGTGTTTATTATGTACATATATTTTAACATTTTTATCACAACTTCTGAAGTAGTGATCCGGATGTTAATATTTCATCACTTCGGCAGAAGTACATATTTCTTAACATTTTGGGTGTGAGACAGTTGAGCTCAGGCTCTAATTATAATTATGTATTATAATTTTTTAGTCATGTTATATATGGTTTGAATTGAGAAAGGTGTGAAAGAAAAATTTATTTTTCTAAAAATTTAAGACATAATTTTTTAATCATGTTATATATGGTTTGAATTGAGAAAGGTGTGAAAGAAAAATTTATTTTTCTAAAAATTTAAGACCTCAATTTTCTAAAAAGCTTAAACAATCTTTAATAATGTGATGGAGAAACATCCGCTTTAGTTCGTAAATGTATTTATTTAATTTAGGACCAACTTTTTTCAATATATGTAAGATATAGAATGGTAGTTAAACGTCAAATTGATCAATTAAGGGTACTTTTCACTATCACACATTTCCATTATACAAGAGTAATTTCACCATGTTAGCGAAATATTTTTTTAAAAAATTTGGCCAGAAATTGTTCACTTATTAGATATGACTAGGTTTCAATCAAAAAAAGAATCCAAAAATCTTTAGGAAGTTGGTAAATTTTGATGTGTATAATGGAAAAGTGTTATAGTGAAAAGTACCCTTAATCGATTGTCGTCTTTTCGATTTTTTAAGCTCTAAATAAATAAAATGCCATTACCAAATTGTGTCACTATTTTTGCAAAACCTAAATCTATTCGAAGCTGAACGTAGAAAAAAGTTCATACTTCGTGTATCACCCCAATTCTAAGTGTTTCAGTTGATGTAGTGGTGATTTGATTTAATTTGATATGATTTAATTCCTAAGAATACAAATGAGGTACTTTAAAATCATTAAGTAAAGAACTGGTGAAGGATGTCTTTATTGTTATTTTGTAGCATTTTTGGAAGTGATTTGAAAAGTACTTCCTACAGAATATGAAGTTCGGCACCTATCGCTACTTTGTATGTAGTGAAACCACTAATTCTTTTGGAACCACTTCGTTTATTTTTTGCTGGCTATTTTTTATTGCAATAGGCTTTTCTGAGTAGAATCCAAAAAAAGAAAAAAAATGAGGAGTGGAGAAATATTTCGGAAGATATATTGCTTTCAAATATAAAGTGAAATATCTCTTTTTTGAATGATCCTAAATACCATTTAAATAAATTTCGCAGCAACCTTTTAAACTATTGCAATCCAATTTAAGTTTTTTTTTTTTAAATAATTTAAACCTATAATTATATCTATCTCAAAATAACGAATATAATTTTTTTTGATAAAATTTTTTTTTTAAATTTCTTTAACCCTTTCACGACCAATGATTGATATATGTCCCATTTTTACTATACCCTACACCACACTGTGGTACAGGGTATAATGAGTTTGTGCTGATGTTTGTAACTACCCGAGATATTGGTCCTAGATCTACCTTTAAGTATACCGATCGACTCAGAATCACTTTTTGAGTCGATTTAGCGATGTCCGTCCGTCCGTCCGTCCGTCTGTCTGTCCATGTAAACGGTGTAAACCCGCTGATCTCAAAAATCTTGTCAAAAAAATTTTTCAATGTGCCGTTATCCCAGAAAAGCCTGCATTTCAACTTTTTATGCAATTTTAATATTTGGATTTATTTGCTATTTCATTAATTTTTTTCATTGTTTTCAAAATGAATAGTTTTAAAATAATTCAAATTAGTGGATTTTAATAATAAATTAAATCTAAAAAATTTTAAATTTAATTAAAAAAATTAAAAGCCGAAAATCAAAAAATGCTTAATTTTCGTTTCTGCTTAAAACAATTTCTATGCTAATTTGAGTTGCATTTCATTGGTCGTCAAAGGTAAAAAATGAGTAAGTTTTTTAGTAGTTAATTTTTATATCCACAATTTGAGAGTAACGCACCGAAAAATTTGCTTAGGATCCAATAAAATGTATATATTATTGATTCTTCACCGATTCTAGGATATTATAGCTATGTCAATTCGTCCGTTTAGTCACTCTGTCCGTCCTTCAGACTGTCAATAGACCGTTTTTAGGGTGTTTTTGTTATATAATATAAAAAATTGTAATGCCAATTGAAGTTCATAATACTGCACGTGAACCAAGGCATTGGAAATTCCAATTTTTTGTAGGCCTTTCCCCTTTTGTGGCGTGGATGTAAAAATAATGATAGAATCGCAGAGACATTTTAGCAAAGACGTTTTTGCCTAAAACAAAAAAATTGTCAGATCAGAGACATTTTTCCTATGGGAAAGGTCTCTGATTCTGAGATAGTTTTAGATTCTTAAACATTTTTCTTGTAGAAAGAGTCGCAGTTTTTATTAGAAAATGTTTCAGATTTAGAGACCTATTTCTTTAGAAAAAAGTTTCAGATGAGGCATTTTCTATAGGAAGTTTCAGTTTCTAAAACAGTTTCGTATTCAAATTCTAACAAATTTTTTCATCGGATTTTGCCATCTTAACTTTCAGATCTGTTAATTTTTTCTAAAACTTCATCCTGTACTACACAAAATTATCAGAGGGCTAATCACGTAAAACGAAAACAATTGACGATGCATAAACGAAATCAAAATACATATCGTTTTTAACGGAAATTTGAAAGTTTTTCTTTATTATTTTATAAAAGAGCGTTGAATTATCCTGGAACACTAAAAAATATGGAAGCATTGTGCTTAGTTTAGTAGTAACAAGACACTAAAAATCGACAATAGTCAACTACCCAGCAAATTTTTGCATTACTAGTAATGAGTTTAGTAATTAGTAATAATTATTGGTATGTACTTACTCATTGCATGAAACACTACATATTCTATAAAGGCCGTGAGACAAAAATAAGTAGTGCCTACAAGCTTACGAGTAGGGAGATAAACAACTACTTATCTATAACGAGTAAAATAAGTAGTTATAAGTAACTAATAAAATAAATAGTTGCAAACAGAGTTTCAAATAACTATTTATCATTAATTTATTCGTTTTCGCGAAACTTTAAGCTAAAAAGGTAAAACAAATGCTGTTTTTTCTGATTGGACTTAATTTCTTAAGTTAACTTGCAAATAAGTACTTATTTTCAACACTGTCAATAACTTATTATTTATATTATTGCAAATAAGTACTTAAATATTACAATATAAGCCACTAGTTGCTTTTTGGACAAAAGTAATGCAGTGGGTAATGAGTAGTTGTTATAAGCAATTTAATTGGCAATCATTACTTTTCACAACACATTACCTAGTTTTTGCTGGGTACCGTTTTACGTGATCACAGTCCTGGTTAAAACAATTAAAAAAAGGTTAAAACACACAACTTTGACATAAAAAAAAAACAGAAAAAGTAGTAATTACAACCTTATGATCTATATTTAAAAATTTACAACTAAAAACCAAATACATATTAATTTATTTATGCAAAGAAATTGAAACAAAAAGGCTTTTCTTGCTTCGAGCAGAGTAAGCCAGTTATTCACAAATTTTTACCGTTGACGACCAATGGGACATATATGTCCCATGAATTTTTTTAATGAAGGGGTTGAAAAAAAAATATTTTTGGAAACACTTTTATTTAGAAATTTTGGGTCGATAAGCACGAATCCGTCAAAATAAATGCATATTTTCTAGCGGTTCGGTCGTCAAAAGGTTAAAAACGTAAATTGATGCAAATTAAATTTATATACCTACTTTTGGTATATACTGCATAAAATTTATTTTTTAAATGCAATTAGAGTTTAAACAATTTTTTTTCTGTTATAAATTAACTAATTTAAATTAGCACATGCATAATTTCATAATTATAAAATATTCAACAAATGTAATTATTAATTTTTACGTAAATGTGAAAAATCTTTAGCTTTTTCCATATAACGACTTGGACGAATATATTCTAAAAATTTCAATATAAGATGCAGTAAGGAAACTGCCAAAAGCATAGACCATACATCAGCATTTAAATAGGAATGTAAAATCTCTCCAAAGCTTCGTGTTGGCTCTTGTATAACTTCTTCATAAATTTTCTCAGTACGCTGTGTAACATTAGTCCAGTTGTAAAGAGAAGCAACAATTTCATTACATTTATATGGACATAGTACTGCTTTGGAAGTATCATCGGAATCATCATTGCAAACAAAGACAGGTGTAGTAGCTACAGGTTTTTGTTTATGGTCTTTGTTTTTTGTGAAATTATTATTTTTCTTATTTCTTTTACGAGTATATTTTTCATTTTTATTATTGCCACTTGTATCACCAGCAGCTGCTCCTTCGGAAGAAGTTTTGCAACTACTACCACCACCATTGGCAATCTTAGAGTTATAATTGTTTTTATTAATGGCACATTTTTGTTGAAAATTTGTTAAACGTTTTATGGCTTTCATAACACCCTCATAAATTGAATCACTTTCTGGTTCTGTTAGAATAATAAGACTTTCTGGCAATACTTCTGGTATACCACCCACACGTGTTGACACTACTTGTAGACCACATGATGCCGCCTCAACAATTGCCATACAATATGCTTCTGTTAATGACGTATTTACAAATATATGACCTTTAACTAAATGTTCTCGTACTTCTGAATGATCTACGGCCCCAATCATATCAACACGATCTTGCATATTCGCCTTTTCACGTATTTCTTCTAACAATTCTCGTTTAAGCCCATCACCCACAATAATAAATTTGATATGAGGCATATTTTTAAAACGTGGTATAATATTGCATAAAAGGTCGATACCTTTGCGATAAACTAAACGTGAAGCAACGACGATATTTACTAAAAAGAAAAGATTTGGAATAATAAAAATGGTGTTATTAACAAAATAAAGCTAAAATGTAAGAACACTTCGAAAATGTTGTTATATTCTACATAACCTAAGAATACAAAATGCTTTAAATTGGCTACTGGTTGGCATATGTGAACAGAATTGTACACAGAATGGAATTTTTACAAGTTCAGACCAATTATTTACAAAAAAGTTTTTGCGAATTTTTTTTTCACCAAAAATTTTTTTCCGCGGATTTTTTTTTTTTTGCAAATAATCTTTTATTACATTGTGGAGGGTATCAATACATTCGGCAAAGCCGAATTTAACTTTTTTACTTGTTTTTTTAATTTTTTGTCTGAAATTACATACAATTAGTAAATATAAACAGAAAAACAAATTAAGCTTTGTCCAAAATGTAAAGAATGAAAAATAAATTTAGTTAAATCCTATAGGATTAACTCAGATTTATTTATAACATTTTAAATTTTCGATAACGCTTAATTTTTGTTTCTGTTAATATTATCTAATTGTATGTAGATTCAAAAAAATTTATAACAAAAATTTCTGGACTTGATTTGACCAATTTTTAACCTAAATAGAGTTAATCCTAATCTTTTTTTAAAAAACAAGCCTATTATTATTTTTTTTATATTTTTAAGGTTCTATTATAATTACTATTGTTTCAGAAAAAAAAGTTTCCAAGTACACTATTTACCCCTTTATGTCTCTTAGAATTTTCAAACAACGCTTTTTTGCGAACATCTTAAGTTCTCTGCTTTTAAATATTTAATTCATTTCTAATATGTACAACAAATAATAATGTTAAATTACTTACTTGTTCCATCTGTTGGTCTTTGGCTAGGATCAGGTGTAAAAAGGGCAGTGTCAACAGCATTTGGTATCACAGAAACTTTTTCCTTTGGTACACGGGCTCTTAACACCGTATTTTCCTTACCTAAAGGAACAATTTAATTAATATTATTTTTTTTTTTAACAAATCTATAATTACCTATATGGGATACACAAATACAATGATTTACACAAGTTAAATCAATTTCTAACATTTTGTTTGTAAAAACGGCAGATAAATCGGCAAAACCAAAAAGACTATGATCGGTAAAAACGGCCTATTGGAAAAAATGTAAATTTTGATAAAGGTGCGTACAGACGACGCAATATAATGCACAATATGCAATTATATTGATCGTGTGTGGGTAATATTGACGATTGTACAATGGTCAATCTTACCCACACACCATCAATATAATTGAATATTGTACATAATATTGCGTCGTCTGTAGGTACCTTAATGGAGAAGTATTTGAACCATATTTGGCCTTAAAGCAATGGTTCCCAACCTTTGATTCTCGCCCCACTGGGGGGCAATTTGAACGCTTCAGGGGGGCAACGAGCAAATTTTCGATATTTTTTTTTGTTAAATAAACTAAAAAAATATTATTTTAGTTAAATTATTTAGTTGATTGTTGAAAATTTTTTCTAAAAACTTAGTTTAACGATGATTTTAACATAAAGTTTGCTTAACCACAAGTAAATTTTGAATTTTAAAACAAATTTGAAAAATTTACAAATTTTTCTTCAGTGTTGGGGGGACATTGTAGTTTTTTTAACTCAAAAGTGGGGCATGCCGCAAAAAAGGTTGGGAACCATTGCCTTAAAGGCTTGGTTCTTAAATTTGAAATAAAAGTAAAAAAAAAACTGAAGTATACTTTTAGGCTTTAAATAAAATTGATTACAAGCAAGCTTCCAAAGAATTCAGATTAAACAGAAAATTTATTTCCTAACTTACCTTTAAGCCCATTAACGATGCTATTGTCATGGCTTCATGACCTAAAGCACTAAATGCCGAATGACCATGAACCACTTCAATATTTTCTCGTATTAAAACACTTCTAATTAAGGGAGCATTACAAATCATTGTCGGCAATATCGATTGGGCATAGAAAACTTTAATGGGTAAGTAATATACCTTGAGACCATTGGTTAAATAACGTATACCCTTGGAATTTCCATAACAATGTGTTAATATTATTACCTAAAATAAATTGTTAGTAATTAAATAAATCTTATATTTCTCAAGAAATTTGCAAATAATTACTCACTTTATGACCCCTTTTTAATAAGATTTGTGATAAATTAAAGATATGTTCTTCTACTCCTCCAATGCTGGGATAGAAAAAATCTGAAGCCATGCTAAAAAATTGCCAAAATTATAATAAATTTTAAATAGGTAAATTTTAATTGTTCTTACCATATTCGCATTGCTTGTCGTACATAAAAACTTTTTGTTTACTAAAAAAATTTGTCACTGCATTTGATCAGCTGTTGTACTAGAGTAATGACAGTTTTCATATCGATAATTAAACATTAAAGATGACAAATTATTCGATAACTAAAAATACAGTGGTTGACATTAGAAAAAAGGCAACCAAAAAATGCTTATGCTATTTAAGCAAAAACTTGGTAAAATATTCCAAAAGAAATATGGTGAAATATACCAAAATGATTAAAAAAGGTGACTAAAAATAATGCTAAAAGTTACCACATTTATTTTAAACACAATTATTGTAAAAATTTGTATATTTGTTGAATTTAAAATTTTCACACAATAAATCCATATTAATATAAGCCCTGTTTTTTGCAGACCGGATTAAGATTTGGATTAACTTTATTTAGCTAAAAAATGGGTCAAATCAAGTCCATAATTTGTTTTTTTAATTTTTTTCTGAAATTACATACAATTAGTAAATGTAAACAGAAAAACAAATTAAGCTTTGTCCCAACACGGGTCGCCGAAAAAAAATTTACCTAATAAAAAAATTGCCTCGAATAGGCCTATTTGGAAAAATTCAAAAAAATCGGGGCTATGTGAGTAAAGTCAACTAGCTCCATTAATTTTAGTCTGTAAACTTTTCGACGCAAAACTTTTAAACGATTTTTTTTAAATAAAAAGCGCTATTTTAGCATTATCGATTTTTCTTATCAGAATTCCCATCCCAAAATTTCAATGCATAAACAATTATGTTATCGTCCAACTTTGTTATCTCTAGTTTTTGCTGTCATTTTTTTTCTTCACAAAACATACAAAAATGCAGAACTCAAAGGCAAAAATGGACGAATTTAAAACAAAATTTATGGATTTATTGCACAAACAGGTAAATAATTAATAAATCTTTTATGAATACATATAGTTAATTCCTTAAATTTTACCTGTAGACAAATCGTCAACTGAAAATTCCAGCAATGGGCTTTTCAGACTACTTTATACAAACTGTCACAGCAGCAGAGCCACAAAAGGAATCTTCAAAGAAATCCACAGATAGTGTAGATGAAACAGATGGTAGTAAAGATACAATACAGAAATCTGATCAGGAAATATTAGAAAGTATTGATGGAATATATTTTCAACCTGAAAACAATGCACAAAAGTATGAATTGCAGGTGAGTACATACTAATGAGTGGGTGTATAGTTTAAGAGGGGAAAGTTTTGTTTTCTATGACGTAGGCATGAATGCAATAAATCGTTTAAAACCTGTTTTAAATGCAATTGAAATTCATTGTTTTATGTTAACTATTTTGTTTTTATATTTAAAAAACAGAAAGTTTTAAGTAATGGTGTTGATTATGAACTAATTGAAACGAGCATGGCACAATTACGTACCCAACATAAAGTATTATCAAAACAGGTACTACAAAATATATTGGAACAGCGTAGTGCCTGTAATGTTGAATTTGCTGCCATAAATGAAACACAAAAAGAGTTGGAAGAATCTTTGTGGACCTGTCGCAAAGCTCGTTCGTACTTAAATTATGCTAAACAAAATCTTACTACAACTAGTCTGGAAATATTGGCTTCCTATCGTAAACGTGAGATACTTAAAGAACTGTTAAATACATTGCAGGCTATTAAAAAGTTGGTAAGTTAAAAAGAAAAAAAGTTTGGAATAAAAAAAAAAAATAGGTAGAAAAATTTAAATTATATTTTTTTTATTCATAAATCATTTTTCAGAATAATTCTAGTTTATTTCCACCACAAAAGAACATTTTTTTGCTATTTTTTACGTAGACGGCCTTGGACCGTGCTTAGGGGTTAAAAACTCCATGAATTAAACCCATCCTCTTCGCCTTGTAAAGCTTTTTTTGTAAAAAGTTTTTGGCCCACTGTATTTTCAGTGCAAAATTTATTATTTTAAAGTCGCACCTAATCCCTTGTGTGCGTTATCAAAAGTGATATTACTCGAGACAAGATGGTTTTTAATCGATGCACAAAGTTTTATCAGATTTAGAGGAGTGGAGGTAATCTTGACCTTACCCATTTTTTTCTAATGTAAAAAATATAAAAAGAAAATTGACTGGAAATATTTTATTTAAGTAAGAAAATGTTTTAAATTTTTTTTTCGTGTAAAAATTTTTTGGAGTTACAAAAACTATTTGTAAAATTTTTGTGGCTAATCAATATCTATCAAAGCGGTTTTGCAACACGTTTTTGTTTTGAAACGATTTTGGTGAAATTGAATACCAACCTGACCAGGGAAGCTTCAGAAGCCTCTAGAGTTGATGCGAAATTAAGCGTGGTTTCAACAAGCAGACGGACGGATATCGCTGGATCGACATAAAATCGATCGAGGATCATGAATATATGTATACCTTATGGTTTCTAGATCTATATTTCGAGGTGTTACGACCGAATTGACAAACTCATATATACCCTCAGTCACTAATTGGAGAGTATAAAATAATGTCTCAAAATAATCTGAAGAAATGTCTCAGATTTTGAAACTTTTTCTAAAGAAAATTTACATATTAAAATGTATTTTTGGAAATTTGTAGTGTTGAACCTAAGTTTCACCTATTTACGCTCTAGCACCAATAGATTATCCATAAAATGAAAAAAAAAAAAAATGCTTGGAAAATTCATATAACAATGGATTTTTTTAAATTTATAGCAATGATCCCCAATTACAGGTGTTTTTGCTTTAGCACCTCTAGTTAAGCAAAAAATTTAAATTTAAAGTTTATTTTAGAAAAAAATCATAAAAAAAATATTTTTTTTTAAATTTATAGCGATGATCCCAAATGTCAGCTAATACTAGCAATAAATTGCAATTAAAGCTTTCTTTAAAAAAAATCATAAAAATTTATTTTTGGAAATTTATAGTGATGATCCCTAATTTCAGATATTTTCGTTGTACCACCCATAGTAAAGGATATGATTTCAATAAAAAAAATCATATGTACTAGAATTTTTTTTAAATAAAAACACGTAAAATATTTTTGTGGCTAAGAAGAGTGCAATTTTTTAAATTAAAAAAAGTTTTAGAAAATTTTTCGTTTAAAAAAAATCTCGGAATACCAAAAAAAAAAAAATTATTATTTTCTTTACTTTTAGAAATCTACTGATGTTGAAGTACAAAAATTGTTAAGTGAATATAATTACTCAGGAGCAATTTCCCTTTTACTTACTTGTAAAGACTCTGCTTCAGAATTTATGCAATATAATTGTGTACAATCTTTAAACAAAAAGCTGCAGGAAACCTTATTGCTTACAGAATATCAATTAGATACAGTTTTAAATGAGGTAAGTTTTCTATTTTTTTTTATAAAAATCTGAAATGTTTTATCTTTTATATTGCGTTATATTTACAGATGATTTTAAATTTTGATATGCGTAGATATGCTAAACTCCAGGAAGCCTATAAATTGTTGAATAAGTCATTAATTGCAATGGATCAGGTAAAATCAATTAAATTTTCTTTTTCAGCTTAATAAGCGGCAATCTAATTTTGTTCTCAATAAAGAAACTGTTTTGATTTAATAAATTGATTATAGCAACAACGTTAATTGCAGCCCCGTTTTCGCATAATCATAAATATATTATCAACCGTTCAACCCAAAACGCATCCACGTTTATCAAAATTTTTTTGGCATCACTGTTGAATGTCAACATTTATTAAGACAAAAACAAAAAAAAAGGTTTGTGTATGATATTTCTTAAAAATGTGAACTTGGCTTCACTTTTTATTAAAGCTTAAATTTAACGCCGATAATTATGCTAGTAAAAAATAAGCGTGGATAATTTAAAATTTGTATGGGTAATCGTATTACGGTTATGCGAAAACAGGGCTAACATTATTTAATTTTTTTCATTATTAAAATGCACTTTTATTTTTCTTTATAGCTACACATAAACTTCATTTCTGCCATACATTCCTCGGTCAATTCTGTTTTACGTGGTTACAATGATCCAAATATTGATGAAAATATGAAATTCCTATACGAACAATTATGTGAACAAGTAGAGGCCGATAAATACATACCGTGTTTAATAAGTTTATGTAAAACATTTTGGACAATATTAGCTTCATATTATCAAATTGTTATATGGCATCAAAATTATAAATTGTATCCATTGGATATGTCTGAATCTCCTGATGCTTATATACAAGAAAAATTGAAAAAGGGTCAATCTCGTATATGGAATGATATATTAACAAAAATATGCATATTTTTGCAAAGCTCAAAATTGAAAATGTTAAAATATGATCAATTTATACAAGTGCTGTCCGTAATACAAAGACTTAAAAAAGTGGGTTTGGAGTTTTGTGGAGAACATTCGGAAAAATTGATAGAAACCATGCAAATACAAAGTGAAGAATTTTTTCAGCGTTATCATACCTCATGTTTGGAAGAAATTTGTTTATTTTTGGATAATGAATCATGGACTGTTGTGGATTCTTTTGCTAATATATTACAATTGCCGGTAATTTTTAAACTAATACAAAATTAAGAAAAATTACTATTGATGATTTTTTTGTCATTCTTGTAGGAATTTCGTTCCATACGCCATACATTAAGACGTCATAAATCAACTCCTATTGCCTTAATGGTTACTTCAACATCAGTCAATAATTCTCCTACTAGCAATAACAATTGTGACGAATTGGTATCAGTACACTCTCAAGATGGTGGCAGTTCCATTTATGGTTCCTATGGTTATTTTTTACGTTTCAGTGAAAAAAGTTCTCCGTTTGATGGTGGCCTTGATGTTGCTATGCTAGAAGAAGATATTTTATCGGGTATCGTGGATGAGGCATCTTGTTATTTTAGTGAAGAAGAAAGTGATGATGATCATAAAAGTTTACAAAGTAAAGATTATGATGATAACAGTAATCAACAGTTAATAGTAAATAATACAACATTAAATGTATTTCGTTGTATTGGTCGTTATTTGCAAATGTGTAAACTTTTACATTGTATATCACCAAAAATTGTAGCAAGTATGTTAGAATTAATGGATTTTTATGCTTTTGCTGTACATGAAATATTTGCTAAAGATGCCGTAAGTTTGAATTTAACTGCAGTTTTTTTTTTGTTTACTAACAAAAATTATTTTCTCTTTTTAGCCCGTTCAAATGGACAAATTTTATAATCATAAATTGGAAATTAAACTGGAGTATGTTAATCAAAATGTTATACCAAATATAAAAATTTGGCCATTGAATTTTTCTTCTTTGGTAGGTTTTAAATATATTTACAATATTTTTTTTAATATATTCATTAACTTTTTATTGCTGGTCTTTTTAAGATTAATAATGAACTTGCAAATCCTGACACATTGTATGGTCTTTCCCATCGTATTGTTGCTGTAGAAAGTGGTCACTGTATGACTCAACAATTTCAAATATTACACAGTTATTTAAATCATTTATTGCCGATTCAGGAAAGATCCATCTTAAGTTCTTATTTTGATTATATTGATTTTATGTCCGATGTTGCACGTCCCGTTTATACTTGTGTCACTTCAAGAATAATTGATTTACCTGCTATATTGGCCATGATGTCTAAAGTAAAATGGGATGTTAATCATGTGAGCTTCCAACATAATGGTTATATTGACATAATGAATAGGGTTAGTAAATTTTTGTTTAAATTAATAGAATTTTGTATTATCTTTTTTGTTTTTTTTTTTGTTTTATAGAACATACAAAATTTTGCAATGCGTTTGGAAGAAATTGCTAAAGAAATTACAATACCAGCTGAACAAGTATGGCATTCATTGGCTCATGTTGCTACACATTTATTAGTTGAAGGGTAAGTTTGTAAACATCATACAACTTTTATTTATTTTCATTTCATACTTTCATAAAAAAAAACTAAAGCCCTTGAATTGATAGAATTTTTAAATTGTTGGCTGTATGTTTGCGATTAGTTTGAATCATAGATTTATAAAATATTAAAATTATACAAATAGATGGAACGGAGATATTAATATAAATAGAAATATGATTATCAACAACTTATTGAAATTTATGATGAAATTAAAAAATTCTGAGTTTATTTTTAATCATGGTACAAACAAAAAAATCTATTTATGATATTCTTATAATAGATTATTTATTGCTTTAAAAAAAACTACTCATCTCATAGTACATCTGTACAGATCTGTTTCACCCTTACTAAGGGATCTTCAGTTATTGTAAAAATAACAACAACACATATATTTTTGTTCACCGGTGGTAAATACAAATTTTGCTTTAAAGGAGATATTTTTATTGTGAAACTGATTTTGGATCTTCATAAAAGTATTTCTCAATTATATGAAATATTTTGCTCGATTTAGGAGTACTTTTTCACCATTCACAAAATTTTTAAAAATTTGATATTCTTTTGAATTTTAAGATTTTTTTTCTTGTTGAATTTAAAATTCTAGTTAATCTTCAATAATTAAAAGAAAAAAATTTAAAATTCGAAAGAATATCAAATTTTTAAAAAAGTAGGTTAATGATGAAAGAGTACTCCCGAATCGAGCACATTATGTCTGGTTTGATGTTTAATTGACCAACGATGATTCTTTCAAATCTGGTGAAGATCCCTTAGTAAGGGTGAAACAGATCTGTACAGATGTATTATGGGATGAGTAACTTTTTTAAAGCAATAAATAACACAGCTCAACATGAAAATGCGTATTGGATTCTAGTAAGTGATTTAGGTAGTGTTTGTTGCGCTGATTCCAAATCCGCGACCCAAATGTGTCTATCACGTCAGGATTTTGAGTTATTCGCGGTTAAAGTGCCGAAAAAGGCCATTTTGGACCCTTTTTGAAAACTTACAACATAAGATCCTGACATGCGATTGACTTGGTATCAAGCTCATTCAAAAGTATGTAATTTTCTTTATAAGACAAGATAAAATGTTCTTGGAATTTAATTTTCTAAAATGGTACAAAAATTATTAACAAAAAACCTTCCATTTTTTTAGTATTTAGTTTATTTACACAGTGTTTTTTAACAAATTTCCATACAAATACACACGTAAATATTAGATTTAAAGCACTTGTGTCTAATGACTTTTTCACCATTATAAAAAATTAAATTCCAAGAAAATTTGATTTTGTCTTAAAGAGAAAATAACACACTTTCGAATGAGGTTGATATCAAGTCATTCGCATGTCAGGATCTTATTTTACAGGCACTCAAAAATGGCCAAAATGGGCCTTTTTTGACACTTTAACCGCGATTTTCTCAAAATTGTGACGTGATAGAAAAATTTTAATGACCGTTTTGGAATCGGGAAACCAAAACCTATAAACTTTTTTTGGTTTCATTCAAAACGCAGCGACAAACCTCAGATTTGTAGAGCGGTGTAATCTATTATGAGAATATCATAAATTGAAATATTTTTTGGCCTCGAGCTAGAATAATACTCTAAAATTAAAAAAAAAAAAACATTTAACACGAAGTTTAGTACGACTTATCCTAGCAACACTATTGTTTGGTTAGGTACTGTTGTTATTGTAAAAATATCAACAACACATATATTATTGTTCACCGGTAGTGGATTATTGTTATTGTGCCTTAAAAGAGTTATTGTTGTTGCGAAAGAGATTTTGATTCTTCATAATAGTATTTCTCATTTAACTTGTAAATATTATATGTTTGATTTAACAACAATGATTCTCTAAAATCTGCTGAAGATCCCTTAGTAAACTGAAAAATTTCTGTAAAGATGTAATATGAGATTAGGAACTTTTTATAAGCACTTCATTTACAACTTTTCATTTCGTGATCCTTTTTCCTTTAAAAAAAACTTCAAAGTTTTAAAGGGTTACATTTGTAAAATATTTTTTAAATATTTGTTTGTACATGTCCTAGGAAGCCACACGTTATGGCAAATGAAAGAGGAGGATCTCCCCTAATTTTTCCATTCTTTTATTTTGCCATATTAGGGAAAAGGATGTGAATAATGTCCTTTGAAAACATTATCAACATATTTTGTTTAAAAAATTTTAATGATATTGAAGGATAAGTTTTGAAAGAACGTAACTTACCTACTGTTTCCTGATATGTCAAAATTATTAAATAGGAAAATTAGGGGAGATCGCCTCTTTCATTTGCCATCACTAGTGGCATCCTTGGTAAAGTAAAAATATTAAAAAAAATATTTAAAAAAAAATTAATTTTCTAAAACCTTAAAGTCCTTTTAAAAGGAAACAGGATCACGAAATGAAAAACTGTAAATGCAGTTTTACTACATTTAGTCTCTAGTTTCAAATGTATATTTTCCAGTTTGTGTTAAACATTTTTTTTCGGACGGTGTTATGAGAATACCATAAATATAATTTGTTGGGCCTCGAGCTAAAATAATACTCTAATCGAAATTTATGTAAAGGCAGAATAAATTCAAAAAAAGAACATTTTTAAAAGAAATCTGGAAATTTTAAAGATTCTTTTGGAATTCCAACTGATCGTTTTTAAATAACTTCTAAAAATAGTTGCAAGGAATCATAAAACGGCTATAAATTTATACTGTAAAGAGTAAGATCGATCGTCTTGTAATCATTTTATCATCACCATCATTATTTTTATTAAGTATTAAATACCAACTTATATTTATTATTATATTCTTCTTCCTATCTTTTATGTTATTTTTTTTTTAAACCCCTAAAAGTTTCTCAAATGTCAAAAAATGTTCCGCTGGTGGACGTGCTCTTATGCAACTTGATTTTACCAATTTTATGTCTATACTCGAATTAATTTCGAATCAAAAATATATCGAATATAGATCCTACGTTGATTTATTCATTAAGGCCTACTATTTCTCTAATGAACAATTTGAAGAATGGATTATCGAACAAAAGAATTTGGAAACGCCGCTATATTCGAATAAACAATTAACGAATCTCATACAATGTGTATGTGTAAGTGATAAAAGAACACGACAAAAATTACTCAATCTATTGGGTAATACAAGCGGTGGACAAAATTTAAATACAAGTACAACTGCCACATAGCCGAGCACAAATGATTTAGTAAAAATAACGATAATGATGTGTAAGTAAGTGTTTTATGAAATATTTAGTATCTACATATGTATGTAAATGTAATTTTTCCCCAACAAACAACAAAACATGATGTAGGTTTAAAAAGTTTATTGTATTGTTTTTTTTTTAAGTTTTCAATAATTTGTATATTGGTTTATAATTATTTACACACATGGCTCCCGCGCTTGGTTTTAAGTTAAATTTATTTACTATTTCTCAATTAAATAATTAAGCCTAAAGGGCCAGTAGAGTTTTAACAACAGTACATGAGTTATAGTCTAACAGGGATGAATTTAACAGGAAAATTGCATATTCCATTCGTTTTTATGTATGGCATAGAAAAGTATTCTCTTAATTTTAGTGCTGGAGCTGTGTTTAATTTATACGTATAATTGGTTTCCTATTGTAATTTATCATTCCATTTATTATTTACATATATGTACAAAATTTTTAAATTTTATTGTTAAATATATTCGTAGTTTTGTATTTCTTATTTATTAAAACAAGGATCTCTTCTCCTGTACACTTACTTTAATCGTAATCTCTTAAAAACTTATTGAATTCTCTCTTATTACTTAATGAAATTATTCGAATCTCTCTTTCGTCTCTCTAAGACCCTTGTCACAATTTGGTCGACAAACTACAACCTCAGATTAAAAAAAGACAGATTTTGAAAAACAATTTAGTAATCACTCTTGTGGTATCTGTCAAAAACTATTCGTGGTTTGTCGATCCAATTGTGACTAGGTTCTAAAGATGTGTATAAACAAGATGGAAATTTAATAGAGCTAAAGTTAAGGTTTCAAAATCTACACAATTTTCTGTTGTTATTTAATAAATATGTACTACATTATTTAAAATTACAACAAGTGAGAGTTTTAAATTCAACTGTGCCGAATATTTATACCCTATAAAATGTAAAAAAAATGTATAAAAAATTGAGAGGGGCATTTTAGGGACTGGCGGAAGAAGTTGGGGGACATCTTCTCCTCTCACGATCAATGGTGACAAACCAATTTGTTTTGATTCTGCCACTTACTACAATTTTATCATTATTTAACATATTTATTTTTTTTAACACGCTCACAAAAAGGGACTCACAGGACTCTGAACTTCTTCTAGCTTAAAAATATTTCATTAGCTTAACAAAAAAAAAAAATTTAAAAATGGGGTTTCTCAGACGTTAGATTAGGTTAGAAATGATCCAGAATTATTTGTTATATCATGCTTTATATTGTGTCAAAAATTTGTATTAAAATCTTATAAACTCACCGTTTGGGAAGAGAGCACGCCATTATTACATTTTCAATCTTTTTCCTTTTTCAATGGAAAACCAGTTTAATTGTAAACTTTAAACTGGATTTCTGCAAAATCAAACATTTTGACTTATGGCGTTATACAATTAAATAAGCGATGTGCCAATTGGAGCTAATAAATGTCCCCCTAGATGTCGAGTTCGTTTTCCATTAAGTCTCGGGCATTCACAAAGAATGTGTCAAATTCACAGAATCTACATATTTTAGTGTTCGATAGATTTGTCTTTCTAAGTTGATAGCGAAGATTATAATATTCCGTGAGGTAACCAGGTAGAATCCTGCATCTTAGAGGATGCAGTGATAAATCTTTTTGCTTGCCTCTAACAGTGGTTTCAGTGGTTGACAAATTAAGATTTTCTCCATGATCGTAATATTTTCTTTCTGCCCAATGAACAATCCGCAGAATTGTCCCGGACTGACAAAAGTGCTTCTTGCACCACTATTGGCCAGACATTCTGCCCTTTCGTTGAGCAAGTACCGCTTATTTCACGGGATCCAACTGAGGATGAGGTCATTGTTACGGCGGTAAAGATTTGGCCTTACCCTGTTCTACTTTCGGCTATCACTTAATTGGTCTTACGATCTTAAGAAATGACCATTTATCTCATGTGAGTCTTAAGCCCTTGTGTTCTTCCAAATAGTTGTTGGCAGGCGTATATTGCCGTAGTAGCTTTTTTGGTTGTATTGTTCAGATGAGTTCATGTTAGAGATTTGTCAAGAGTAATCCCTAAATATTTTACTTCATTAATTAAAGTTGTTTTAATTTGACCTTTTATTCATAAATAATAAATGCGTTGTTTGAGCTCGAGGCTCGATGGCCTAAACCAGAATTATTTAGCTCATCTAGTAACTTATCTATGACAAACGTCTACACCATTTTCAATTGTATTTCGGAAATAGTCAAGTTATTTTCAGAAATAGTCAATTGTATTTCAGATTTTCCAATTGTATTTCAGATTTTCCAATTGTATTTCAGAAATAGTCAATTGTATTTCAGATTTTCCAATTGTATTTCAGAAATAGTCAAGTGTATTTCAGATTTTCCAATTGAATTTCAGAAATAGTCAATTGTATTTCAGATTTTCCAATTGTATTTCAGAAAAAATCAATTTTATTTCAGATTTTTCCAAATGTATTTCAGAAATTGCCAATTGTATTTCAGATTTTTCCAATTGTATTTCAGAAATAGTCAATTGTAATTCAGAAATTAATCAATTGTATTTCAGAAATAGTCAATTGTATTTCAATTGGAAAATCTGAAATACAATTGACTATTTCTGAAATACAATTGGAAAATCTGAAATACAATTGACTATTTCTGAAATACAAATGGAAAATCTGAAATACAATTGACTATTTCTGAAATACAATTGGAAAATCTGAAATACAATTGACTATTTCTGAAATACAATTGAAAATGGTGTAGTCGCGTTAATCTTCACAGATATCTCACTAAGATTGAGTGTGATGATCCTGGAGATAAGCATCTCCAGGATTCAGTTTATGATAAGTAAAGGAATGTCCTTTTTTGGGGGTGTCTCATATGTGTACATACACATTTGGGGAACTTAAACAAGGTGGTCGTGGGTTAGAATCCCACCAGAATCCTTGGTCGAATTTGCGACAACAATACAACGGATATAGTTACCAGTTGTCGGTTTATTTAAAATTATTACACATTATTTGTAATTATATTGTAAATAACAAATAAAAGCTCTTGATCATGGGATCAAAATTATTATATTACAGTGGTTAAAGGGTATAAAAATTAAGTTGGAATTTTTAAAGAAAATTGAGAACTTTCAAATAAAATTATAATTAATTAAAAGTATCCATTTGAAATTAAAACAAATAAGGGTTGAAAATGAGTTTCCAAAACATGTTTTATAACATGTTTTATAACAACCTCTATTAAATTTTCTTCTTGTATACCAATGATGCCCAAACACTTGTTAAAGATCAACGAAGACACACACACAATATGAACGACAATGAAACTAACAACAGAGAGCGTAAAAAACAAAAAAATTTCTCTTCTTGGGCATCGCTGTTGTATACACACGCTTTGAAAAAAAAACTAATTTTTAATTATTTATTTTCTCTTATACAAAATTTACTTAATTTATTTAATTTTTTGTTATTACCACATATTTATTTATATCAACCCATACGTTTATACAAACATATATTTATATATTTTTTTATACGTCTTCATGTACCTTATTAATATTTTTAATTATTTAATTTTCAAATAAAAAAGAGAAAAACGGACAAATAATATTAAAAACTCATAAGTAATATTTTAAACATATTATAAATTTAAACATTAAAAAAAACATCCAATTATCGAACAAATCAAATACACAATATATGTATTAAATTATAATAAATATAATTAAAAAGACATAAATTATGATATAATTACAATTAATTATTAAAAAAACATATATTTTACATAAAAAACCAAAAAAAAAAATAATAAAAATGCTTGTATGTCAGGTCCAAAAAACCTTAAAAAATACAAAAAAAAACATTCCTAATTAAAAAATCAATATTTTCAATTATTTGAAATCTGCGATGAATAGAAATCTGTAATTTTTAAAAGTTTACAATTGCTAAAAATCTTCAAATTTTAAAAATCTACTTAAAAATATCTTTAACTAAGAATCTGCGATTAATACAAATCTACGACTGATAAAAAATCAATTACACAGGCCGACATTTGTTGAAATTTTGCGTGAGTCTGTGGTCTGACCATTAGTTTTCAGTTGACCTTTCGATCACGCTTTGATTTCTCATTGAGGTCAAGGTTCACAAAAAATGTGTTTTTGTCATTTTTAAGATTTTTTTTTGTGAAATTTTGCGTCTGGGATCTGACCACTAGTTTTTGATTAACCTTTTAATGCTGATTGTGAATTCGGTTTTTAAATTTTTCCATGACGTCAGGTTTTTGAGAAAATTTAGGTAAAAGTTCATAAAAAAGGTGTTTTATACATTTTTGTTAAATTTTTGGATGCGATCGGAATCATGACTACTCGTTTTCGACAAAGTTTTACCAACACGGTCTTTTTTTTAAGAAAATTTGAGTCAAAATTTCACATAAAAGTTGTTTTTTGGTCAAAATTAATAATTTTACATTCCATGCGAAAAAAATTTGAGTATCGCATGTTAAAGTACAAAGTTCAGTTAGTGTTATCATCAGTAGGATTTCAAATGTCGGTTTGTCTTGTTAATAGCAAATTTTTAGTGTTTTTTCTGTAAGTACAGATCGAGCTCGGACTCTAATTATATTTGTTATATGGGTTCAAGTTAAAAAAATGCAAAAGAAAAATTGAATTTCTAGAAATTATAGACATTTCTGGAATTCCCATACCGGTTTCAAACACTCCACTTAGTGTTATCATCAGTAGGATTTTAAATGTCGGTTTGTTTTGTAAAGAAAATTGTTTTTTATATATGTGAATATTTATAGTTTCTACGGAATAAATTTTAACAGTTTCCAACAGTTTTTCATATATGTCAATTTTTATACCCTCCAACCACAGTATGGGGGTATAATCACTTTGTCATTCCGTTTGTAACGCATCGAAATATCGGTCGGGGACTCCATAAAGTATATATATTATTGATCCATGATCGATTTTAAGACATTCTATGAATGTCCATCCGTCCGTCCGTCTGTCTGTAGATAACACAATGCAGTCCAAAATAAAACAGCTAGACTGAGGTTTGGCACAAATATGTCTTATGTTCATAGGCAGGTTAAGTTAGTGAATGGGCAAAATCGGCCCAGGGGAAAAAGTTCCCCCTTGAAGAACTGAACCAACCTCTAAAAAAATACACTTTTTTACGTGTTTTTTTGTATTTTTGTTAAATAAACGAAACATTTGGTATGTTTATCGCGATGGGAAGGTGCCCCCCACTGACCCCATCACCACTCCATTACCATTACATACCATACCATTAACAACACAGACTGACCGGCACCTTAGACGATACAACCACCACATTAATGTGATATGATTTAACAAATAGTCGTTTCTTGTTCTATTACTGTGTGTTCACATGTTTATAGTTTCTACGAAATAAATGTTTACAGTTTCCAACACTACAATTCTATTTTTAGTAATCTCAATTTTATATGATCCTTAAAATTCCTAACTGGAACATAGGGCTACAACGAATTTCTTCCTAAAACCATATCTTCGGCCAGGCGTTTGATCTGGCTCCAGGAATAGCCAGAGTTACGGATTTCTTTATCTGTATTACATATGCTAGTCTTGCTTGGTCGACCGAGTGCTTCCTTGAGGGTTGAATTCCAGCGCCTTTCTTGTTATATGGGTTATAGGTTTGCAGAGAGTATGACCAAGACATCAATATTTTCTTGTTCTTTGTCAGATCACATCATTGCTGATTGTGTTTGGCCAAAAAACCTTTAGAATGCGCCGAAGATATCTGGTTACAAAAGCTTAAATTCGTTTCCCAACCATATAATAGTGCTGACTTTAAAGATTTTAATTTTTGTGTCTACGAAAACGTTAGATGATTTCTGCGGGGCAGTTGTGGGGCTTTTTGTGGATTTTTTTTGTTAAAATCGACAAATTTCCAGGTACAGAGTGGTCTTAATTAGGGTGCCTAAACAAAAAATTTTAAAAATTTAAAAATTATAAAAATATATGTTTTTTTCTATATTTAAAAAAAAAAAGGAAAAAATAATTTTTTTAGCATAAAATGTTAACAGAATTTGTTTAACGGACTACTTATTTGCCACATTTTTGCCAAAGCTGTTGGGCAAAAACTGATGACACCATATTTTGAGGGTCCCACTGCTTTTATGAATTTTTGGAAGCCCAGGAATTGGTCATCAAATTGGACAATCCGAGTATATGGTTTTACTACCTTTTGGTAGTAGAATCGAACCTATATAGTCAAGTTCTTGTGTTTTTTAAATGGTCTTTATTTGTTGCATAGTGTAATTGATAAAATATTTAAAAAATACCAAGTCTGCCCATCTGTGCTGCAAACTAAAAATTGCCAAACTTTGAGCGGCTCTGCCATTCGTAATTTTTATTTGGTTTCTTTAAAGAAATCTCTAAGAGGAGTTTTAGACTTTGGCTATTTTGCTTGACTTTTTATCAAATCGTTTCCCTACAAACTTGAAAGCAGCGTCAGTTAAACAATCTTTAATTTTTTTTGTATCTCAAAATGGTGTTGCTTTATTTATCTCATTCTTAAAAGTACTTACTATATTATAATTCAGAAGTACATACAAATTTATTGCACTTTTTTTATATTGTAAAAATAAAATAAAAAAATCACTTAAAATCTAATCAGAAAACATAATTATTTTATTATTATTATTATAAAAATGATTTGATTATATAATTTTTGATTTCGATTTTTTTTTTTGGTTTATAACACTAAAATCTGCAATATTTATGTATATATTTATTATGTTTTAAGTAAGATACTAAGTATGATACGTATTAAGAAGAAATTGATTTGTTTGTAAAAAAATAATTGTTAAAAAAAATATTATTTTTACAATTCGTACCAATTATTGTGCGTAGCAGTTTGAAAAAAATAATTTTAATAATACATAAAATTTCTAAAAGGGGACAGACATAAAATAAAATCTTAAAAAACTAATATTGTCATAAAAGTAAAAAAGTCACCAGTCATTATTTAATAAAACACACCCACTAAGGCTAATTAAATAATAAGGGTGACTTAAAAATTACAAAAAAAAAACACTTAAATAATGATGATTTAACTTGACTAGAGTAAAATAAATTAACAAACAGAAAAAAAATAATTGCCAAAATAATAATGAAAACGGATTTAGATTTTGTCCGTTAGATAGGTCTCTTTGTGTTGCATTTCGTTTTCGCTTAAATTTTGATTCAAATCGTCATCGATTTTCGTATTTCGTTTTGCGTGTTTGTTTTTAGGCTTTTTTAATATTATATTTTGTTAAATTCTTCAAGTCTTTTAATTGCTCTTCTTGACATCTTTGCCTTCGGCTTCTTTAGCTTGGCCACGACCCAAAATCTTAGCCAAACTATCCCAAATGCCTCCAAAGAAGATGGCACAGCATAAGTTTTCGAATGGCAAGAAGGGATCATGGATACCCAACAAAATCGAAGATAATTTAAAGTAAACCATAAATATTACAATGCCAAAGTAAACTAAGGCATGTGGTGCAGAAATCCAATCAGTTTTCTTATCCAAAACAAAAATTATGGAAGCCAGTAGTGAAGCCTTGGTGTAGCTTAAAATAGAAAGATAATAATGTTAAAGTTTTTTACAAATCAAAAATTTCATTGAATTTTTAAACAGGTCTATTGAAAATAAAAAAAAAATAAGTTTTAAAAAATATCAGTTAAAATTTAGGTCTCTGTCTTTCACAACTTTTCAATTCACATGAAATTTTTTGAATCACATAAAATGGAATAACGAAGGGCTAAAAATTATAAAAAAAACATTCTTTTTAACTTTCACCATTTTTTATGTAAAAAACGAGTAAAAATATTTGAAGGTAAAATCTACACCATTTACAGATGTATTTCGAAAAAGATCAATTGTAGTTCAAATATTTCATTTGTAATTCGAAGATTCTACCATAGAGTAAAAACAGTAAGAGGATTAATGAGAAAAAGAATTGTGAAAACCTTGTTATGAACTCCGATTATCTCAAGGAAGAAAACTTTTTTCTTCAGTTCCTTTTAAATGTATTCGTTTATTTATCTTTTTTTCTTCGGTTCCTTTTGAATGTATTCGTTTTTTTTTTTCCTCGATTCCTTTTGAATGTATTCGTTTTTTCCCCCTTTTTTCTTCGATTTCCTTTTGTGTGTATTCTGGTTTTCACTCCCGAGATAATCAGAGTTTACGGCTAAAAATCAAATTTCGAAAAGGAAAGGTTTTTCACACATTAATCCTCTTACTGTTTTTACTCTATGATTCTACTTGTATTTCGAAGATTTTATTTGTAATTCGAAAGTTTCATTTGAAATTCGAAATAGATAAATTGTTATTCGAAAAAAGATCAATTGTAATTTAAAAAGACCAATTGTAATTCGAAAAAGATAATTTGTAACTCGAAAATTTTAATTGTAATCCGAAAAGATTAATCGTAATTCGAAAAAGATCAGTTGTAACTTAAACAAGTAAAAAAGTTAAATTCGGCCTTGCCGAATGTAGTGATACCCTCCACAATTTCAAAAAGATTATTGCAAAAAACTTTATTTAAAAGGAAATTACTTTTGAAAAAAAAAAAACATTTTTTTTTGGAAAAAAAAAATTCCGCGAAAAAAAAATCCGCGATTTTTTTCTTTTTTTGTCAAAAAATATGTTCGTACCTGTTTAAATACCATTTGGTGTTCAATTATGTTCACATATGTCACCAAGAAGCCGAATTAAAGCATTTTGTATTTTTAGGTTATGTTGAATGTACTGAAGTTTTTGAGGTGTGCTTACATTTTCGTTCATAACTTTTGAACCGCTGAACCGATATCGCTCAAATGCAATACCAAACTTCTCGGGAGAACTTCCAGTAAATGTGTTAAGTTTCAGTCATCTCTGTGCAATATTTTGTCCGCGACAGCATTTTCCACAGACAGACAGACAGACAGACGGACAGACGGACATCGCTAGAATGTCTTAAAATCGATCGGGCATCATGAATATATATACTTTATGGGGTCCCAGATCGATATTTCGATGAGTTACAAACGGAATGACAAACTTATATATACTCTCTATCACTAAGTGGAGGGTATAAAAAGATTAATTGCAACTCGAAATAGATCAATTTTTATTCGAAATAGATAAATTGTTATTCGAAAAAAATTAAATTAATCCGAAATAGATCAATTGTTATTCGAAAAAGATCAATTGTAATTTAAACAAATAAAAAAGTTAAATTCGGCCTTGCCGAATGTAGTGATACCCTCCACAATTTCAAAAAGATTATTGCAAAAAACTTTATTTAAAAGGAAATATAAAAGGAAATTACGTTTGAAAAAAAAAAATTTTTTTTGAAAAAAAAAATTTCCGCGAAAAAAAAATTTTGGTAAAAAAAATCCGCGATTTTTTTTCTTTTTTTTTTCAAAAAATATGTTCATACTTGTTTAAATACCATTTGGTGTTCAATTATATTCACATATGTCAACCAGAAGCCGAATTAAAGCATTTTGTATTTTTAGGTTATGTTGAATGTACTGAAATTTTTGAGGTGTGCTTACATTTTCGTTCATAACTTTTGAACCGCTGAACCGATATCGCTCAAATGCAATACCAAACTTCTCGGGAGAACTTCCAATAAATATGTTGAGTTTCAGTCATCTCTGTGCAATATTTTGTCCGTGACAGCATTTTCCACAGACAGACAGACGGACATCGCTAGAATGTCTTAAAATCGATCGGGCATCATGAATATATATACTTTATGGGGTCCCAGACCGATATTTCGATGAGTTACAAACGGAATGACAAACTTATATATACCCTCTATCACTAAGTGGAGGGTATAAAAAGATCAATTGTATTTCGAAAATATCAATTGTATTTAGAAATAGTAGATGAATTGTAATCCGAAAACGATCAATTGTAATTCGAAAAAAAATAAATTGTAATTCCAAAAAGATCAATTGTAATTCGATAAAGAAATAGATTGATTCTTATTCGAAAAATATCAATTGTAATTCGAAGATTCCAATTGAATTCGAAAAAGATCAATGCAAATTCAGTTGATATTTTTCGAATTGCAATTTAGCTTTTTCGAATTACAATTGATCTTCTACGAATTACAATTAATCTATTTCGAATTACAATTAATCTTTTTCGCATAACAATTGATCTATTTCGAATTACAACTGATCTTTTTGGATTTAATATTGATCTTTTTCGAATTACAATTAATTTTCGAATTATAATTGCAATTGATATTTTCTAATTACAATTGGAATCTTCGAAATACAATTGATCTTTTTCGAATTACAATTGATATTTTCCGAATTACAATTTATGTTTTTCGAATTACAATTGATCTATTTCAAATTACAATTGACCTTTGTCGAACTACACTTGGAATCTTCAATTTACAAATGTAATTTTCGAATTTCAAGTAGAATTTTCAAATTACAATTGATCTTTTTCGAATTACGTAGATCAATCGTAATTCGAAGAAGATCCAATGTAATTCAAAAACATTAGTTGTAATTTGAAAATTCTACTTGTAATTCCAAGATTCCAATTGTTATTCAATGATCTCCCTCTCGCATCAAAATATTATTTTGTTTGATACAAAGACAAAAAATCAATTAAAAATAAAAATTTTTTTGAAGGTGGTTACGAAATGTGGACTTTTTCCCCTGGACCGGTTTTATCTGTTTGCCAATTTAATCAGTGTAAGACTCTTAAGACATATTCTTAACAAGGTTCAGCCCTTTATCTTTTTCTATTTAGACTATCGTGCAGAAAAATGGACGGACGGACATATTTAACAAAGTTTCTGCGGCAAAAACAAAGTCTCAGGGGTTTGACTACATTTTTCTCTTTATACTTTGTGTGAAATAAAACAGAGCTATTAGTGCCGAACCAGACAAAGAACTTTTTTGAAAACTTGTTACGTAGTGGCGTTTACTGATGTAATTCGAAAAAGATTAATTATGATTCAATAACTCCATTTGTAATTTGAAGATTACATTTGTAATTCGTAGATTCCATTTGTAATTCGAAGATTTTACTTTTAATTCGAAAATCCCATTTGTATAAAAAAAAAATACAATTGTAATTCAAGTATTTCATTTGTAATTCGAAGATTTCAATTGTAATTTAAAAAAGATCAATTGTAATTCGAAAATATCAATTGTAATTACAAGATTTCAATTGTAATTTAAAAGATCAATTGTTATTCAAAAAATATCAATTGAAATTCGAGAAAAGATCAATTGTGTAATTAGAACGAGTGAGAGTGTTAAATTCCGCTATGCCGAATCATTTATACTCTCCAAGATGAACAAAAATAAAAAAAAAAATGCAGGGGTGTTTTTAAGAATTACAATTGATCTTTTTCGAATGACTGGTTATCTTTATCGCATTGCAATTGATCTATTTCGAATTGAAATCATAGAATTACAATTGATCTTTTTTGAATTACAATTGATCTTTTTAGACTACAATTAATCTTTTCGTGTTACTATTACAAATTACAATTGATAATTTTCGAAGTAGAATTAGAATCTTTGAATAACAAATTGAATTTTAGAATTTCAAATGGAATTTTCGAATTACAAGTAGAATTTTCGAATAACAAGTAGAATCTTCAAATTACAAATAAATCTTTTTCGAATTACATCTGCAAATGGTGTAGATCTCGAAAAAGGTTGGCACCCGACCGTTTCTAAAAATTTAAATTAAAGTTTTTTTTTTTAATTTTTCTTTTACAACTTACAATGATGGTTGCATAAATTCCATAGCAGTTGGAGTCCAAGCACCACGTATTAAACGTTCAAATAATTTTGTAAAGCCTGCACCATTACCCTTTAATGTACCAATAATAATCATTATAACCCATGCATTTGGATACAATTTAGCGGCATGTGAAACACCATCATAGACTTTCTTAGCACGATAAATTTCCTTCATAGCACTGGCCACTACTTTTATAGGTAAAAATTTGCCAATTTTATAACCGATATCAAAGGGGGTATAAAAGACCAAGTACCTTTTGAAAAAATATAAATCGAAAATCATTAATAACAATCCAATTTTGTTTTCAATAATATACAGGACTTACCAAACAACTGTTCCTACCAATAACTGTGGTGTATTTTTCAATGGCGACAAAATGGGTTCTCCCAATAAAGCGTTAGCTACCATGGCACCCGAGAATATAACCAACATAGTTGATAGCCAACAGGCCATGGGATGTTTACGGGAAAAAGCTTGAGCATTGGCACCTAGATCTTCACGTACTGCTAGGGCGGCTAATAAACTGTGTGCTATATCAAAATATGGAAACATTTTTAATTTTATGACCTGATTGGCCATATCTAAAAATGCTTCGGGATCCATGATTCAGGTTTGTTATATTTGTGCGTTCGTACCTAAAGAAAAACAAACAAGAATTTGAAAGTGTTAAAATAATCGTTTTAGTTGATATGTATGTATATATTTAATTTGTTTGCTTTGTTTTTTATCTAAATTATCACATTTTTTGCACATTCCGACGTCTTGTTAAGATATCCACTTTGGTGCCCTTTTTTGGCATAACGCCTACACAATTAAAAACAATAGTGGTATTCAGAGTCTTGCTTGCCAGCCCTGGCACTGGTGGTAAAAGAGCACTTTTCAAAATTACTTTTCAAAATACATGTATTTTTTGATAGAAGTACTCTTTTGCTACATTGCCAGGGCTGGCAACAAGACTCTGAATACCTCTAATGTTGTGTGATCATGCGATTACACTAAAATGTTTTTTTTTTAGAAAAACATGGTGTTTGAAAGAGCATTCATTAATACACAACGATATAGAAAAATAGATTTTTAGAAGTTTATTCCAATGATCTCCAATTTCTACCATTTTTGCTCGACCATCACTACATCATTTACAGATGTAATTCGAAAAGATCAATTGAAGACTCCGCTTGTAATTCGAAGATTCTATTTGTAATTCAAAGATTCCATTTATTCGAAGATTTTACTTGTTAGTCGAAGATTCCATTTCACTCAAAAAATTATGTTAGTAAAATCAACTGAAAATGTCAGTTAAAATAACTACTTTGTAAGTTGTTTTGGGGTCAACTACTTTTTCAGTTAAATCAACTAACAATGTTAGTTATTTTAACTGACAAAAAACAACTGGCTTATGTAGTAAAAACTACTAACATTAGTAGTCAAAACAACTAAAATGTAGTAAAAATTAAATAATCAATATATATTTTTTTTTTCAAAAAATTTTTCAAAAAAAAATTTAAGACCAAATTTTTTTTTTTCAAAAAGTTGTGAAAATAAAAAAAAAACGAAAATTTATTTTTTATTTTTTGAAAAAAAAAAACTTTAAAAATTTTTCAGATATAAAAAAAATAAAATTAACTACTTAAAATAACTGTTACTACATCACAGTACTTTTTTGGTAGTTGTTCAAAAAAACGACTTAAAATAACTAACAGAAATAGTTGTTTGATATTTTTCATACAAAAACAACTGACTTTGTAGTTGAAAACAACTGACTACTGTAAAATATACAAATAACTAGCATGTAGTAACTTACATCATTTTCTGAGTGTTGTAATTTGAAGCTTCTACTTGCAATTCGAATATTTCATTTATGATTCGAAAATTCTAATTGTAATTCGAAGATTCTAATTCTAACTCAAAAAGGATCAATTAAAATTCAGTTGATGTTTTTAGAATTACAATTGGAATATTCGAACTACAATTGAATTTTAAAATTACAAATGGAATTTTAAAATTACAAATGGAATATTCAAATAACAAGCAGAATCTTTGAATTACAAATGAAATCTTTAAATTACAAGTAGAGTCTTCGAATTACAAATACATAAAATCTTCAAATTACAAATGGAGTATTCGAATTAAAAGTAAAATCTTCGAATTACAAATAATATTTTTCTGATTACATCTGTAAATGGTTTAAATAAGGGGGGTTTACACTTTAGAATTCGTTGTGCGAATTTTTTGATATCTTAAAAACCGCTAGACCAATTTTAAAAAAATTTTTGATATTCGTATTTAGCATGATTAATAAAAATAATGTATCGTTATTTATTTTTTTAATTTTTTTAAAGTAAAAACATTTGGTGGACATTTTCCAAAAGCCCAAAACTTTGATTAAAGAGCGCCACGGGTTAAAATGATCGGATTTGCTCAGTTTTAATGAAAGACTGTCTCAACTTATTCTATCATGACATAATAATTTTAGTTCATCAAAAGATTTGTTGATGGTTATAAATTTGTTTAAAACTGTTCTAGGTCAGGTATTTTTTGGACGACCGGAGCGGCGACTCCCTTGGGGATTCCATTCTAATGCGGTTCTCGTAACGCTGTTAATGGGTTTTTGGAGAGTGTGTCTTAAACATCTTCATTTTCGTCTTGCTATTTGACGTATTATAGGCTCTTCATTCGTTATCCTCCATAGGTCTCTGTTTGGCCAAAATATTATACAATTATTCGCAGACATTTGTTTATAAACACCTGGATCTTCTGAGCTATACTATTTGACATTAACCAGGTTTCGCTTGCTTAAAGCAGTGTAGATTTTACGCAAGCATTTAATATACGGATCCTTGTGATTTATTAAGACGACCAAATATAGACCTTGTCTTTTTCGGGCTGCTGGAAACATCTTCCGCAACCCTACCATCTATTGACATTATGCATTCCAAATAACAAAAGTGGTTTACATATTTTATCGTCTCGGTTTTGAATTTTAATTTGGTTGTCGGTAACGTTATTTAATCGCATTGAACGTTTTTTTTTTTCAATTTTAATTTCTAGACCAACTGTCCTTGCCAACATTACTAAATCATCCAATTTACTTTGCATGTCCTTGAAGTTATGGGATATAAGGCAGATATCTGCAAAATCTAAGTCCTCCAGATGTTTGTGGAAATCCCACACAATACCTCTTTTCTTTGCGCAAGGCCTACAAAGTCAAGTACAATAGCAAAAAGCAAAGAAGAAAAAGGACAACCCTGTGTCACTAATGCGTTTGTACTAAAGGGCTCGTTACTCAACTGGTAGCGCAACAAAAGTAGCAGTAACAAATCAGCTGTTCGTTTTTGTTATATGGCAATCAGTGACGGTCCGCGAAGTTGTCACTGGGTGTTCTCTACTTCATTAAAATATAAAAATAATGTATATAATGTATGTTTTTCTGTACGTAACACGTTCCCGTGATAGACCAAGTCTAAATTTTATTATTTTTAATTGACATGCAGCCAAAATAAAATTTTAAGCTCCTTTTATTTGCGAAATAATGTTTTTTGTTGCCTCACCACATCGACGGTGAGGCAACAAAATGACCACAAAATAGAATTTGGGCTGCATCTCAATTAAAAATATACAAAACTTATAAGATCGGATCATTATCTAACTCGGGAACACGTTAGGTCCAGGAAAACATGCATTTTGTATGTTTTGCTGTTTTTAATAATTAGAGAACACCCACTGACAACTTCACGGACTGTCACTGATGGCAATACATGCTAACGATTACTGAACGAAGTAACATCTTACGTGAAAAATCTAATGCATTTTGATTGTCACGTAAGAAAAATATAGCGAGTACTTGTTACTTGATTACTTTACTAGTTGACTAACGAGCCCTTAAAAGGTTCACTTATCATACCATTATGACGAACTTCTAATGAGGTGTTGGGGTACGTGGCCTTGGCTTTTAATGCGGCCCATATTACGCCACATCTTATCGAATCGAAACCTTTTTAAAAATTGACGAAAACGAAATAAAGCGGTGTGCGCCATTCTACAGACTGTTTTATTATGACTCGGAGAGAGTTTGTCTGGTCCAAACAATTTCAATGTGGACGGAAGCCTCGTCCCTTAGTGACTGCTTAACACACTGCAGTCGATGATTTATTACACCGTCCGACAAATTGCAAATTTTTCCTGTACACATGAACCGGACCAAAAAATTCTGAGAGTGGGGCCAAAAATAATATACCCGTGTTTCCTAGTTTTTCTGTATCAAATCGCGTTTTTGCGAAAAATTAAAAAAAAAAAAATGTTTGCACTAAAAAAATATCACTCTAGTCAGCAAGTGGGGATAAAAATAATATTCCCGTGTCTTTAAGGTTTTTTAAATCAATTCGCATTTTTCGCGAAAAATGCAAAAAAAAATATATTGTTAAATTGTGTTTCACAAAAAAAGTGTGAAGTAAGTCGAAAAACTGTATGAAATATACTTCTGATAAAACTAACGTTAATAGGTGTCTTTAGTGAAATTTGATGGCGGTTCTTTTCTTAAAACACATTGACCCTCTATTTCCCATTTTTAGGGGTCATTTCAAATACTCTCAAAGAAAACCATTAAATCTTGCGTTTAAAGGGTTAAAATGTTCTGCATCAAATTTCACTATGGGTTGTCAAAGGTCAATAGTTCGCACAATGTTAGCAAAATGCCTAAAAAAGTAAAATTGTCAAGTTTATTTAATTAAATTGCGTTTCACCAAAGATACTTTACAATTTTACCCTTTAAACGCACTTTTTAGTGGCGTTAAATGAGAATATTTGAAAAAAAAGACTAAAATGACTCCTAAAAATGGCAGATAGAGGGTTAATATGTTCTACGAAAAGAACTGCCTTCAAATTTCACTAAATACATGTATTTACATTTTTTAGCTCAGAGTAGGTTTAATACATTTTTTTACTTATTTTACACTATTTTAGAAAAACACGGCGTTTTTAATTGTCAGAATTCATCGGTCTGGTCCATGTGTACAAAAGTGGGTCGGACGGTGTTTTTATAGCAATTACTTTGTAAATAGTGTTAAGCAGGGTAATGCCCCTCCAGTTATCACAGGTGGACAAATCATTTTTCTTTGGAAGTTTCATGATGCCTCCTTTTGTCCATGAATAAGGAAGTTGTTCAATTTCCCAATTATCACAAATATAGGGATGTAATATTTCTGCTGATATTGCAGGATTAGCCTGAAGGAGTTCTGGCGGGATACCATCTTTAACGTGCCTTCTTATTTTAAAGTTTTAAAATAGCGCATGTAATTTCTTTGACATTTGGAGCATTGCTAGATATTGTGTCGTTTGTAATTGTAGTTTCAAGATATGTGGGAGTTTATAAAAGGTTTTCTTCCGCGACGTTACTAACACTTTCGAAGTGCTGCCTCCATCGACGAGTTTGGTCTTCTAATTTGGTAAAAAGCTGACCGTCAGCATCCTTTAGCGTTTTTTTTTTTTTTTAATATTCAAACGCAAATATCTTTAAAATTTAACGTGATAGAAAAGTTTGGAATCTAAATCTACAGTGACTCGCAGCTTATTTCGTGTTTTAGATATCAGTTAGCAATCCATTTAGACAAAGTTGCCAATAATACACCTAATTATTATCAAACGAGCATTTTTGTTAAAAGTGCTGTGTAGGTAATTTATCTAGCCTTAATTTAAGCTTAATGGCGTCCAGATTGAGTAAATATTAAACGTGCTACGAGGGTCGAAATTGAAATTTAATCGTTTCTTTGTTTATCAAAAATTGGTGGTCAAAAGAATTTGAGGTCAAAAAATTCGGATTTCTTCTACTGTGTTTTAAAATTTTGGTTTTTGTTTGGGTCTTTGGAAAAATTATTTAATAAATGAATATTAACTATTGGACTATTTTTTAAATTTTTTATGTTTGAGCTTGGATAAAATCGACCTAAAAATATTGTTAAGGAATTTTTTTAAAAAAGGTCTTTCAATAATTTCAGTTTCCATTTCGACCCTCGTAGCACATTTAATATTTAGACAATCTGAACGTCATTAAGCTTTAATTAAAGCTTGATTAATTACATACACAGAACTTTTTACATAAATACTTATTTGATAATAATTAGGTCAATTTTGGTTAACTTTGTCTTGAATGGATTGCTAACTAATATCTTTCTTATATTTTGATTCATGGAAGTGCGGATTTTTATGAATTTGTTTAACAGTGTTATTGATTGCACTATTTTAAATGTTTATATTTATGTTCACAAAGAGTTTTAATTTGTTTTTCACAGATAAGATATAAAATCTATTTAAATTAATGGCCAGCAATGTATTTGACCACACAAATGTGTATATAAATATTTTTAAAATGATCAATCACATCAATATTTTCATAATTTTATTCTGCAAATATTATATAATCTGTCGTGAGAAAATATGAATATATTTTTTTATTTTAAATTTACACAATATTTTCAAAAATAAACGACATTTTTTTAATTATGCACTATTTGTAGCGGCAAATTTGTATTTCTCTTGTATTCATTAGTTTTTTTTTTATCTTTTTGCATGCATTTTTTTTATTTGTTTGTAACAATTTTAGATAAAGAGAATTAGAAAAATAAAACGAAAAAAAAAATTACAGAAAAAAATAACGAGAAAAACCCCGCACGGAGCTCCAAAAATAAACACAAAATTGTAGCAAGACAAAATAGCGAAAGAAAAAGAATTGTACGCACACAAATGAAAATTATAAAAAAATTATTCAATTTTTATTTTTTTAAAATACTTTTCATAAAAAAATACTTTTACTTTTTAATTTTTCACTTTTTTTTTTGATTTTACTTCATTTATTTTTTTTTTTTATGCCTTTATGATACTTGCTTGTTTCAAGTTACTTGTTGCTGCATTTATTAGGGTTTTTCTATGGGAATTTCGATAAATTAAAAATTTTTGGTTTAAGTTATCGAAATTTTTATAGAAAAACCCTAATAAATGCAGCAACAAGTAACTTGAAACAAGCAAGTATCATACGCACTTTAATTTTTTTTTTGACAATTTGATAAACCGTTATACAGTATTGAGTAACAAATTGACCCCCTGCATTAGTTAAACTCTTTTTCGTTTATCTTTTATTTTTTTTTTTTGTGATGCACTCAAAATACTTTATCAATTTTAAAGTTTATTAAAACCGTTTTTTTCTAAAATAAATATTTACTTTAGTTTTTTAATTCTTAAATAATATTTTATATTATTAGCCAACCGCAGCGCAGCAGCTCTAAGAAAATTGTTAAAAGAAAAAATTATTTGGCAACGAAATAAACGCAAACACACGTCCGACCACGAGAGCAAAATCCACAACACAGAGTTTAAAAAAGTATTACGATGAATATAAAAAAAAAATGCCTGTAAAGAATTACACTGTGCTACACCAAAAATATGCAGGGGTTCTCATATGAAAATTCGGGTTGGTTGAAGTCCATAGAGTACTGATATACTCATAGTTTTTCTGGATCACTTCGTTAAGTACGTTTTTTATTGGCAAATGTGTTGAAAAACGGCAATTCTTAAATTACAACTTTAAAAAATTATTACTTTGTTAGTTTGCAACCGATTTTCGATTTTATGGATTTTTTTGAAAGGTATAAGTCTTACCTTTTAAACAAAATAAAAATATTAAAATTCGATCAAGAATTGGCTGAGCTACGATCGTTTAAGTTAAAAAAAATCCAATTTTTTGAAAAATTTGTCATGTTCTTTATACTCTAAGTTGAAAGTGCATCATTAAACAATTTTTGTTTTATTTTTGTATAAAAGTATAGTAAAGTAGCTTTCCAAAACACCAAAAAACATAACAATCGGTTAAAAAATGAATGAGTTATGCTAAGTTTTGTGATAGGACATTTTTAATTTTTTTCAGAAATGCTTGTAATTTAGGTATTATTCATAAATCTTATTGCTAGTAGTAATTTTATGTGCCTATGCAAAGAAACAAGAGATGGTAACATAATTAGATTTGTGCGTGATTGACACATGATCACAAGTGAGCGTGATTGAAAATCAATTTTACTCACGTCGTTGTGAGTGAGTGTCAGTGGAATAAAAAAGTGTGAGTGAAATAAAAAAAAAAATTTCAGAACCCGTTCTGAAATTTTCCATTTTTTAAAAAAGTCAATTTATAAAAAATCCGGCCACATTTGTTTTTTTTTAATTTTTTTTAAAGATTAGATGTTTGTCTAAGAGATGGTCACGTGAGTGAATTTTAACTTTCACTCAATCACGAGCATAATTTTTCTTCTAACACTCACTTACAATCACGTGTGTAAATTTAATACAACTCACACTCACATACGCCGATGCAAGAGTCACTCACGCTAACGTTGACTCACACTCACGATATTCTTATTTATACTAAAAATAATTTCAAAAATCTTTAAAAATTTTCAGCAAAATCTAAAATTTTACATTTGTTTTGATTTTTTCGGGACGAAATCTGAAGTTAAGCAAAATTTTACATTTTTTTTGTTGCTTTTTTTGGAATGAAAGGAAATATGAAGAGAAAATAAATCACGCAAACTCACGCAAAAAATCAACTCACGCTCACTCTTTCACGCAATAATCTTTCTCACACTCACTCACAATCACGTGAGTAAAATTGAATTCAGTCACACTCACGCTCATGTTCCCATCTCTAGTTTGTCTATCCACACAAAAAAATTGTAATGTGTTTTATTCGTTATTGTCGAGAAATCGCATTTGAATTTTGAATTTCATGACAATTTGGTAATTTGCTTGGTTCAACGTAGCGTATGACTAATGCAAATATTTAATAGTCATTCGCTACGTTGAAACAAGAAAATACAAGCAAATTACAAAATTGTTTTGAAAATTAATATTCAAATGCGATTTTCTCCAAAAAACATATGTCTGAATTTATTTGTGTGGATAGACAAACATCTAAGCTTAAAAAAAAGTGGCCGGGTTTTTGATTAATTGACTTTTTTAAAAATGCAAAAATTTCAGAACTAATTCTGAAAATTTTCCAAAAAAAAAAAAAAAATTTAATCGATGTTTGAGATTGTGGTGCATTCCGTTTTAATTTAATAAATATTTAAACAAGGTAACTCAACACAAATTTGACCATTTTTCCAATATTTGACGTCCTAAGTCAAGATTTTGAAAAATTTTAAAACCAAAAACGCAATTTTCTTAGCTCCATATAGGGCTATTCATACAACCTGTTCAGAAATTTACGGTACACATGTTTTTTTTGCTGGATATTTGGTGTGGAATGCCTCATACGTTTATTTATAAATAGTTAAATTTTCATCAAATGATCCTACAATTTTACCAATTTCGTTTCAAAAATGTTTGCGAACGTACAACTTTTTCTGTCATAAAAATGTTGCAGGTATTACTTTTCAAAAAAGATTTTTTACTTAAACGAGCCTATTTTCAATCTATTCTCAATATTTTTGTTTTTAAGAAGTAACACTCATATTTTTCAAACAAAACCAAAAAATTATAAATGGGATTTAGAAGCAACTGACACGCCCATTTTTTTTATTCCACTCACTCACAACCACGTGAGTAAAATTGATTTTCAATCACGCTCACTTGTGATCATGTGTCAATCACGCACAAATCCAATTATGTTACCATCTCTTGTTTATATGCATAGGCACATAAAATTACTACTACCAATAAGATTTATGAATAATACCTGAATTACAAGCATTTCTGAAAAAAATTAAAAATGTCCTATCACAAAACTTAGCATAACTCATTCATTTTTTAACCGATTGTTACGTTTTTTTGTGTTTTGGAAAGCTACTTTACTATACTTTTATACAAAAATAAAAAAAAATTGTTCAATGATGCACTTTCAACTTAGAGTATAAAGAATATGACAAATTTTTCAAAAAATTGGATTTTTTTTAACTTAAACGATCGTAGCTCAGCCAATTCTTGATCGATTTTTAATATTTTTGTTTTGTTTAAAAGGTAAGATTTATACCTTTCAAAAAATCCATAAAATCGAAAATCGGTTGCAAACTAACAAAGTAATAATTTTTTAAAGTTGTAATTTAAGAATTGCCGTTTTTCAACACATTTGCCAATAAAAAACGTACTTAACGAAGTGATCCAGAAAAACTATGAGTATATAAGTACTCTATGGACTCCAACCAACCCGAATTTTCATATGAGAACCCCTGCATATTTTATTTTTGGTCATTTGTAGCACAGTGTTATTTTTCGGTGTTTTATATTTTTAGAACCAGCCATTCGCTAGCGGCATAATTTCAACACAATACTCACAGTGCTATGGGTATTACGGTGTCATTTATTTTTTGTATTGGAAAAACCATAGTCTGACATTTTTCAAAAATTCTACAGTACTGTCTGTCCAGCCCGATAAGCCATAATGTTTACCGTTAAAAACTCAGAATTTTATAGTTAAATTTTTTCATCGTTTTCCGGGTTGAATAATTTTTTTTAACAGTTCTTCACTGGCCGACATTAAAAATTCGTCGAAAATCTAACAATTCATTTAAAATATCCTTATGATTCCTTATCTGGTTTCCAATTTCGATGCTGATTCCGAGTCTGGTCTCCAAAATTTTTTTACATATCAAGCTCTTGAGAAGATTAAGGGAAAAGCTCACAAAAAACGCGTTTTTATGATGTTTTTTGTTTAGATGTGTTTAGAATTAGTTTTATGAGAAAATTGAGGTTAAAGTTAAAAAAACAAGTAAAAAAGTTAAATTCGGCCTTGCCGAATGTAGTGATACCCTCCACAATTTCAAAAAGATTATTGCAAAAAACTTTATTTAAAAGGAAATTACTTTTGAAAAAAAAAAAAAAAATTTAAAAAATTTCCCCGAAAAAAAATTTTGGTAAAAAAAAAATCTGCGATTTTTTTCTCTTTTTTGTCAAAAAATATGTTCGTTCTTGTTAAAATACCATTTGGCGTTCAATTATGTTCACATATGTCAACCAGGGGGTCGATTCTGGTTCTGTGAAAAACGTATGAATGTCAGTTTACTTCATTGAAAACTAATAGGCAAAGTGACATTATTATTTCAGTGATAAATTTATCACAGAAACAGAATTGGCCCTCTGAAGCCGAATTAAATCATTTTGTATTTTTAGGTTATGTTGAATGTACTGAACATAGTGACCATAGAAAAGATTAGAAGGTACGCAGTGTTGTATTTGATGTATTTTCCAATATGGTGGCAAAATGCTTGTTCTTCCTCATCTCACACGTATTTAATATTAAATTCAATTCTTTGTTTTTAAAAAATGGTATTTGTCTTTTATTTAATTAAATTAATTGATTATTTTGCTTTATTCAACGTTTTTTAAAGATAATACGTACACGCAAAAAAAAACTTGTGTCGGAGTGAGCAAAAATCTGGCATAATTTTACCAAAAATATGCTAAAACTACAACCGACGAAGTAGTTTTCGTAATTTAGCCAAAACACTTATGTAAAAAATTTTGAAGAAAATGCTAATGCTATTTAAGCAAAAACTTGGTAAAATATACCAAAAGAAATATGGTGAAATATACCAAAATTATTTGAAAAGCTGACTAAAAATAATGCTAAAAATTACCACATTTATGCTAAAATAAATTTTCAATAAATTTTTGTAAAAATTTGTATATTTGTTAAATTTAAAATTTTCACAGAATAAATCCATATTAATATAATAAATGTTGTGTAGGATTTAATTTACCACCGACCAACTGACCCTTTTTGTACAATTTTCTCGAGTGACTGCTGCCTACGCTTCTTCTTGAAGTAAAGGATCCGCTATAGCTTCACGAATTTATTTAAAAGCATCCTGTAAAAATAGAAAATTATTACAAAACATAAATTTTTAATTTAAAAAATTGGTTAACCCCATTGGTCTCTTGGTAAGTAGGAACACTTACTTTGTCATTCCATTTGTAACTCATCAAAACAGGTATGGACTCCCTTGGCTTTGGGTTTTTAGGTTTTAATTTTATAACTAAAGGCAGGATTGGTGTCCACGCTCTTTATTGTAGTGAAGGATTCTCCATAGCTTCAAAAATTTATTTAGCAGTACCCTGTAAAAATATAAAATTATTACCAAACACTAATTTTTAACTAAAAATCTATTAAACCTTATTGGTGTCTTCGGAATGCGGGTATACTCACTTTATCATTCCATTTGTTATTCATCGAAACATACGTCTGGGACTCCATTGGTTTTTCTTATTGAATGGTGTTTTAAGTGATGAAAGCAAAATTAACTTTAACATTCTTTTATCTTACATTTATTTATCTTTTAGAAAACTAATTATTTATTTTTATTTATGTATTAATTTATTTTTATTTTATATATCAATTTCCTTTTTACGTTTTTATAACACAAAAAATAAACGAACAACGCACACAAAAATACAAAATGAAAATGGCGGTCTGTATTTGTTTTGTTTTTTTGTTGTTTTCTTTCGATAAATTTTTGTGCAGGTAATTTGCGTTATTGAGCAAGCTACTTGGTTATTTTACATAAAAAATGAATTATGTTACTTTAACATCGACAAGCATAATATTAGCAAAAATTTGGTAAAAAATTTTTTTTGGTATGAAAAAAGTTTTACCAAGTAGGATTGCTCAATCTTACACAGATTTTTTTTTGCGTGTAGTGTTTTTATTTGTGGCATCAGAAGTAAACGCTCTCAGTGAATTTGTAAACATGGAAAAAATTTGTCACCGTTCTGTAATTAAATATTTCCATTTGAAGGGTATCAGTCCAACCAATATTGAGCTAGATTATACTCAGGGGGAGTCTGCTCCTTCGGTTACGATTGTAAAATATTGGATAGTAGAGTTTAAACGAGGCCGTACGAGCTGCCAAGACGAGAACTGTAGTAGTCGACCAATTGAGGTGTCCACGACAGACACAGTTAAGAAAATCCACAAAATGGTATTGGATGATCGTCGGCTGAAGGTGCGTAAGCTAGCTGAAATAATAGGTATTGCAAAAAGTGCTTTACATCATACAGTGACTCGCAGCTTATTTCGTGTGTTAGATATCAGTTAGCAATCCATTTAAGACAAAGTTTCCAATAATACACCTAATTATTATTAAACGAGTATTTTTGTTAAAAGTGATGTGTAGGTAATTTATCGAGCTTTAATTTAAGCTTAATGGCGTCCAGATTGAGTAAATATTAAACGTGCTACGAGGGTCGAAATTGAAATTATTGAAATACGTTTTTTAGAAAATTTCTTTAAAATACTTTTAGGTCGATTTTTCTCAAAGTCAAACATTAAAAATTTAAAAAAAAGTATATAAATGGAATTCATCTAACCGTATAAACACCTCGTATAATGTGTAAGTCTGGTAAATTTATACAATTTATGTCAAACTCCATTTATAAAAAATAAGTTTGATAAGTTTGTACACTATACGAGGTGTATACGAGTTTAAATGAATACGGCCATAGTCATTTATCAAATAATTTTTCCAATGACCCAAACAAAAATCAAAATTTTTAAAATGCAGTCGAAGAAATCCGAATTTTTTGACCTCCAATTCTTTTGACCACCAATTTTTTATAAACAAAGGAAATGTTCAATTATTTTTATATCTCATTACTATACACTTAGGTGTACTAAAATTATTAAACAATTAAATCTTTTCTTTGTTTACCAAAAATTTTGGGGTCAAAAGTATAGGAGGTCAAAAAATTCGGATTTCTTCTACTGTTTTAAAAATTTTGGTTTTTGTTTGGGTCGTTGGAAAAATTATTTAATAAATAAATATTAACTATTGGATTATTTTTTAATGTTTAAGCTTGGATAAAATCGACCTAGAAATATTTTTAAGAAATTTTATAAAAAAGGTCTTTCAATAATTTCAATTTCCATTTCGACCCTCGTAGCACATTATATTTTTAGACAATCTGACCGTCATTAAGCTTTAATTAAAGCTTGATTAATTACATACACAGGACTTTTTACAAATATACTTATTTGATAATAATTAGGTATATTTTGATTAACTTTGTCTTGAATGGATTGCTAACTAATATCTTTCACACGAAATAAGCTGCGAGCCACCGTATAATGACCGAAGATTTGAATATGAAAAAGCTGTGCGCAAGATGGGTGCCACGTTTGCTCACAATAGAGCAAAAACAGCTCCGTGAAGATGTCCAGAATGATGACCAAAATTAATTAACTAACGTTTGAATTGCTTCATCACGCACCTTATTCGCCGAACTTATCTCCCTAGGACTATTTTCTATTTTCAAACTTAAAAAAATGGCTCGGTGGTAAAAGATTTTCCAAAAGTGAAGATGTGGAGTCTGTTGTTAAAGGCTGTTTAAAAGAGCTAGTCTGTTCTTACTATACACAGGGTATCGAAGCTACCCTGGAGAATACGTAGTCTAGTCAACTAGACTACGTATTCTCCTATCCACTAACCGAACCAGTGTAGCGTACTTTAAGCCGATATCATAGCTATAAAACGGGCTATGGATTGGTAAGAGTGCCAACAAATATCATTTAGTGATATCTGCATTTTCACCGACAACAAAGCAGCTATTAAATCCCTGGTGGGTGCGACCTGTGACCATAACATCTGGAGTTGTCTAAGAATATCGATAACTTCAACCAAAACTTGAATTTATCGTAATTCCCATAGAAAAACCCTAATAAATGCAGCAACAAGTAACTTGAAAAAAGCAAGTATCATAAAGGCATTAATAAGATGGCAGATATAAGAATGTGGCAATCATGTGGATGCCGGGACTTATACGTTTAACTTGAAAATCTGTCGTCCCAGACGGGGGACGACTCTACATTTCAACGAGATCGATCAAAGCCAATAGCAGGTGCTAACTTGAAATCACGTGATCCATCATGAGGATGGTGTGGTCCTCATATGATCTTCGGGGACCGGTAACCTGGTTACAGGCGTCACGGGGCACAGTGCTAGCTTTGGCGTACACGCCAGTTAAATAGGAATCACCCACAACGGTTATTGGGGTGGATGTCAGGACGTGGAGGAGAAAGATAAGGCATCGTATTTCCTCTGTCAATGTCCGGCAGTCACCCATAGGAGGGCCGAACATTTTGGCAACCCGTTACTAACGGAATTGACATTTTGATATGGTATGGATAACAGCAGGAAAAACTCATTTATTCGGGATTCCGACTTAGTTTGAATTCCAGTTAGGCTTCTTAAGCATTCTTTCCTATATACTTCTCGCCGCTCCAGTGGGTATCAGGTTGGTTGGCTACCATTAAATTTCCTCTCTCAAAAAGTTGGTTCTCTTAGTGTTGCCTATGTTATTGCATGTAAAAACTCTCTTAAACATTAAGAGAACCAATTTATATAATGTGACATATTGTTTTGGGGCCTTTCAAAATCTCTGATATACTTATTCTTTACTCTATGGCCGCTCTTTATATTTTCCTTTCTTTTCTCACATGGGTCACTTACTTTACCAGGGGGAATGCATTTTAAGAATTTGACACAGTTTGTCCCTCAGTCACTTTGTGGGTAATTTCCCACACAAATAAGTGCCACTCTCATGAGCAACCGGAAAATTAAAAATTGTATTTTTCTCTTGGCAGATAAGAGTTGAATTAGTGAGGAGTACAACAAGTACAAATCATTTATTTAAAATGTCTACGAGTACGTGTATTAAATTTATCTCAACACTTGGTTTTTAAGCGCATGTTTACATTTATTTTTTTATATTAGTGTATACAACTCGTATGTATGTAGTGGTAGTTGTTGTTTGTTGTTTGTGGTCTGAATTTTATATGAAAGCAATAATTCATCACGTGTACCAACCGTTTTTGCAAACGGATTAAATGTAATGCTGAAATAACTTAAGAGTATAGAGAGAGGTAGGGTAGTATTAAACAAAAATACTACACCATTTACAGATGTAATTCGAAAAAGGTCAATTGTAATTCGAAGATTCTATTTGTAATTCGAAGATTCCATTTGTAATTCGAAGATTCCATTTGTAATTCGAAGATTCCATTTGTAATTCGAATACTCCAATTGTAATTCGAAGATTCCATTTGTAATTCGAAGATTCCAATTGTAATTCGTAAAAGATCAATTGTAATTCGTAAAAGATCAATTGAAATTCGTAAAAGATCAATTGTAATTCGAAAAAGATCAATTAAAATTCGTAAAAGATCAATTGTAATTCGTAAAAGATCAATTGTAATTCGAAGATTCCATTTGTAATTCGTAAAAGATCAATTGTAATTCGTAAAAGATCAATTGTAATTCGAAAAAGATCAATTGTAATTCGAAAAAGATCAATTGTAATTCGTAAAAGATCAATTGTAATTCGTAAAAAATCAATTGTAATTCGTAAAAGATCAATTGTAATTCGAAAAAGATCAATTGTAATTCGTAAAAGATCAATTGTTATTCGAAAAAGATCAATTGTAATTCGTAAAAGATCAATTGTAATTCGAAAAAGATCAATTGTAATTCGTAAAAGATCAATTGTAATTCGTAAAAGATCAATTGTAATTCGAATGGAATCTTCGAATTACAATTGGAGTATTCGAATTACAAATGGAATCTTCGAATTACAAATGGAATCTTCGAATTACAAATAGAATCTTCGAATTACAAATAGAATCTTCGAATTACAATTGATCTTTTTCGAATTACATCTGTAAATGGTGTAGTCATTCTCTGTGTGCTTTAACCCTTTGACGACCATACACTTTTTGTCGAAGGGATTTAAATTTTCTGTTCAGTGTCTTTATCTGTGACCTAATAATAGTTATGAAACAAAAAATTAGACCCCTATCTTCTCTCCTTCCACCTTTTTCTTGTTGAATAAAGTTTCCCTTTGACGATCACTCAGTTTTGGCCAAAGCTATTGGCTATTCGCTGTGACTTTTTAGATCTGAAACTTAATATTAGTTTTTTTACAAAAATTTGGACCTCTAAACCCCTTTATTGATCCTAATTTGATCGACAAATAATTTACAAAATTTGAGGATTAATTTACAAACTTTGAGAACTTATAGTGAGTAAGTGAATCAAATTAGATAATTACTGACAATTAGACTTGTAGATAGCCAGGCCGCTTTAATTGCGCTTCAAGGTTATTATATCAAATCTAAAATAGTTTTACAATGTTACGAGAACTTGAAGACGTTGTGTCAACACAACCAGGTTAATTTATTATGGGTACCAGGACACAACGGAATACAGGGAAAATCGAGAGAGGAAATAAAATGGTAGCCAACCAACCTGGGGGGATTGGGGTCTTTCGCAGATGTGGAAAGCTTTCTGATTGCCATTCACTTGGGAATGGCCAAAAGTGAATCATTTGTTGAAATTTCCAAGCAACTCACACTTCCGGTTTTAAACCAAGTATCCCCTGGAAATGACGCTCAGACACCCGTCTGTCGATAGCTAACGTGAGAAGGCGATAGTTTTGAGTAGCCTGACCGGCATGGTAACACCAATGCGTCTCAATTAGGTAGCAGACACTGAAGTCACTGAAGCTCAACTGTTTATCTGCCGTTTAAACGGCGCACCTGCCTAGAGGTTGTTGGCAGCCCCAACGCTAGGATCGGACGCTTTGGCCCAATCAGTCAATCGTCTTAAACAAACCGATTACAGAAACGTCAAGAAATGAAAATAATAACTCTCCCTCATCGATGACGACCTACCGCTTTAAACAAAGGATAATGATTGGAACATAGAATGTTAGAACCCTCACTGGACATCCTATGTTCAACAAAATGAACTTTCGTATAATTATTTTATCATTACTATTTTATTTGTTTGTGGTGATTAATATTTATTATGAATAAAGGCTTAAATATATAACCAAACTGATACCCACTGGGTAACCTATCTTTTGCTGAACAAAAATAATTGTTGAAAACCCTTTGGCAAGTATACTTGCATGTGGTCGTTAAAGGCTTAACTTTAGATTTTAAAGTACGCTACTATTGGTAATTAAGGAACTTTAGGTTTCTTTGTGAAATGTTAACTGTGCAAAATGTAGATTGGAGTTCTGTCAGTCTTATAAGGCTATAGTCTTACAAGGAAGGTATCTTAAGCCTTATGAACCGAAACTATATATAAAAGAGACGATTTTAAGGTTGGGGTTTCTTGGTTTGTCGGCCATATTAGTGTTCAAAAATTTCGTTGTCCCCTATTGTAGCAATGTGGACCTTCGAGAAAATTTCGATAACTCCCGACAAACAGGAATATCGCCTAGAGCAAAAATACGTGTTGACTTAAATTTAATAAAGATTATTTCGTATTCATATCGATATCGTAAGTCTATGTCTTCACATTAATACCCCCCAAACTTTACATATTTTCATGAACAAAATACTAAGCGAAGCCGAATTTTTATGAAGTTATGCCGCCGTTGGATATGCATTAAAAAACCTTTCTTACATAAAAAAGAAATGGCTGAAAAATCAAAAAAACTATTTTTTCCTTTTGGTCTGCGTGCGTGTCTTATTTCATCTGAACTTTTTTAGTTTTACTAGGATTTATCACAAAACAGTGCTATTCTCTTATAAGTTCCGATGAAATAATATGCTACTGTATAATTTTATATATACACAACCGTATGATTCCCACCTGAGATGAAATCTCGTTCAAACGAAATTTCGATCACATGGCTGTGTATAAAATGATACAGAACCATATGATCGAAATCTCGTTCGAACGGGATTCCACCTCAGGTGTAAATAGACCATTAGTCATATTTTACACTTTTTTTGGGACGAAAGGAAATTTGAATGGAAAATAAATCACGAAAACTCACACAAAAAATCCGACTAACGCTCACTCATTATGCAAAAATCTTACTTATACACACTCACGCAATATTTTCTTTCCACTATAGCAATATTTTTTTCCACTCACGCAGTATTTTTTTCTCACTCACAATCACATGAGTAAAATTGAATTTCAGTCTCACTCACGCGCGAATCACGCACTTATTTGCTCATGTGCCCATCTCTAGTGTCAAATTCCTCATCAGAGAGCTTCGTTAAGTTTTTATTTTCACGAAAAACTATTTTATATTTTTGTGACACCCTGTTCATTAAGTCTGTAAGTTGCTCATGCCTTTATGATACTTGCTTTTTTCAAGTTACTTGCTGCATTTATTATAATTTTTCTATGGGAATTACGATAAATTCAAAATTTTTGGTTGAAGTTATCGAAATTTTTATAAAAAACCCCTAATAAATGTAGAGCAAGTAACTTGAAAAAAGCAAGTAGCACACGCACTTCAGTGAACAATGTACACTGGTGAAAAAAAAAAATATTTCGAAACATCAATTATTTTGTACACACAAAAAAAATCTGTGTCGAAGTGAGCAAAAATCTATAATAAATTAGCCAAAAATTATGCTAAAACTACAACCGAAGAAGTAGTTTTCGTAATTTAGCCAAAACGCTTATGTAAAAATTATGAAGAAAATGCTAATGTTATTTAAGCAAAAACTTGGTAAAATATACCAACAACAAAAATAGTAAAACATACCAAAATGTTGTAGGTTTTTGTTTGGCTAAAGGTCATAAAAATTAAAATAAAAATCTGAAAATTTTGTATTTTTAATTTTTTTTTTTTTTGATTTTTCTGTTAGTACAGATCGAGCACGGGCTCTAATTCTATTTGTTATAAGGATTTGAGTTGAAAAATGTAGAAGAAAAATTTTAATTTCTAAAAGCTATAGACATTTCTGGTATTCCTATACCGGTTTCGGACAGTTCCAGTTAACTGTCTTCATCAGTAGGATTTAAATGCCAGTTTGTTTTTGTTAATGGTAATTGTTTTTCTAATATGTGAATTTTTTATTAATATCAATGCCCAGTCCAGATTCGAACCACAAATATTTTCATACCATTAACAATACTGGTGGGATGGCACTTTTTAATTTTGTTTTTTATTATTTCCAATATTTCTACCAACTTCATTGGTCATCTTCATGGGATATTTAAAACACTGGTTTTTATAAAGGCGAGTTGATACGTCTTTACCATTTGTATGTTTTCATCAGTTGATGAAATCATACAAACGGTTGATGAAAACATACAAACGGTAAAGACGTATGAAAACATACAAACGGTAAAGACGTATCAACTCGCCTTTATAAAAACCAGTGTTTTAAATATCCCATGAAGATGACCAACGAAGTTGGTAGAAATATTGGAAATAATAAAAAACAAAATTAAAAATACAAAATTTGCAGATTTTTTTTTTTAATTTTTATGACCTTTAGCCAAACAATAACCTACAACATAAATAATCAACACAGGTCAACAATAAATAGAGAACATATACCAAAATTATTAGAAAAGACTTAAAATAATGCTAAAAATTACCACATTTATTGTTTTCATACAAAGTGTATGGGGAGAGTTGCGGAAAACCGCTTCCCGCTCCAATTGTGATTATTCTCTTATACCCAATTCACACCTGAGGTGAAATCTCGTTTGAACGAGATTTTAATCATATGGTTGTGTATAAAATGACACAGACCATATGATCGAAATCTCGTTCAAACGAGATTTCACATCAGGTGTGAATAGGCAATTATACTAAAATTAATATCGCTACACGCAAAAAAACTAGGTTCAGAGTGAGCAATCCTACTTGGTATTTTTCTTATATGGAGTGGAAAGCCTTTTACCAAATTTTACTAAAATTGTGGTCAGTCCTTCTGGTAGTCCCCATACAAACCACCCTCCCGATATTCACATAATTCCCTCAAAATTCATAAAAATGGATATATGATGATTAAAATTTTATTTTTAGTTGTAAAACGTGTACTTTAGGAACCTAATCAAATCGGAATATAATTGGACCATTCTTGGACTTAGTCCCTCATATAAAAATCTCGGCCGATATTCAGTTAAATCGGTCTATTGACAAAAAAACAATTCCACTAAAATTTTATCATTCTTGGACTTAGTCCCTCATATAAAAATCTCGGCCGATATTCAGTTAAATCGGTCTATTGACAAAAAACAATTCCACTAAAATTTTATCTGTGTGTTTTCTACACTAAATAAAGATCTAACAATAGACATATCCAATCGGTCCATATTGTTTTCTATTTAGGTTTTGCGAGGGATTCGTTTAATTTTTTGTGTTATAAGAAAAATAAAATTGATAATTAATAAATAAAATTGATAAAATTAAAATAAAATGATAAATAAAAACTAGGGCTGTCAAACGGGATCGGGTTTTTAAAATCCCGGGATTCGGGATTTGAAAATCGAAATCCCGGGATTCCGGGATTTTTCGGTATTACGGGATTTTTCGGGATCCCGGGATTTTTTGGGATTAAATTTCTTTGATTATAAAAGGAAAAAAATAGTAGACTCTTTATGTTTCAATTTTATTGTACATATTAAGGGGGCTACTGTGGGTTAGTTGGTAGAGTGCTAGCCTATTAAGCAGGGAGTCGTGGGTTTAATTCACAGGAAAACCCTTGGGTCGGTTTCGCTACAACGAAATTATTAAAAAAAATGATTTCTTATTATTCTGATTGTTATTTAAAGGCAATTAAAAAAAATAATTATACGCTATTTATGCAGTTTTCAAGTAATTATTATTATTAAACATTTAGCAATGAACTAAAAAAAGCCTTGAGGGGTTTGTTTTGGAAAATTACAACTTTTATTTGCTTTTGGTTTCATCCCATTCCGATTTTGGTTGTTGCACTGTATAATTTTAATACTTATTTAAAAAAAATTTAAAATAATAAAAACATTTAAAGGAGAAAAGTACAGACTTAATGAACAGGGTGTCACAAAAATATAAAATAGTTTTTCGTGAAAATAAAAACTTAACGAAGCTCTCTGATGAGGAATTTGACACTAGAGATGGGCACATGAGCAAATAAGTGCGTGATTCGCGCGTGAGTGAGACTGAAATTCAATTTTACTCATGTGATTGTGAGTGAGAAAAAAATACTGCGTGAGTGGAAAAAAATATTGCTATAGTGGATAGAAAATATTGCGTGAGTGTGTATAAGTAAGATTTTTGCATAATGAGTGAGCGTTAGTCGGATTTTTTGTGTGAGTTTTCGTGATTTATTTTCCATTCAAATTTCCTTTCGTCCCAAAAAAAGTGTAAAATATGACTAATGGTCTATTTACACCTGAGGTGGAATCCCGTTCGAACGAGATTTCGATCATATGGTTCTGTATCATTTTATACACAGCCATGTGATCGAAATTTCGTTTGAACGAGATTTCATCTCAGGTGGGAATCATACGGTTGTGTATATATAAAATTATACAGTAGCATATTATTTCATCGGAACTTATAAGAGAATAGCACTGTTTTGTGATAAATCCTAGTAAAACTAAAAAAGTTCAGATGAAATAAGACACGCACGCAGACCAAAAGGAAAAAATAGTTTTTTGGATTTTTCAGCCATTTCTTTTTTATGTAAGAAAAGTTTTTTAATGCATATCCAACGGCGGCATAACTTCATAAAAATTCGGCTTCGCTTAGTATTTTGTTCATGAAAATATGTAAAGTTTGGGGGGTATTAATGTGAAGACATAGACTTACGATATCGATATGAATACGAAATAATCTTTATTAAATTTAAGTCAACACGTATTTTTGCTCTAGGCGATATTCCTGTTTGTCGGGAGTTATCGAAATTTTCTCGAAGGTCCACATTGCTTCAATAGGGGACAACGAAATTTTTGAACACTAATATGGCCGACAAACCAAGAAACCCCAACCTTAAAAACGTCTCTTTTATATATAGTTTCGGTTCATAAGGCTTAAGATACCTTCCTTGTAAGACTATAGCCTTATAAGACTGACAGAACTCCAATCTACATTTTGCACAGTTAACATTTCACAAAGAAACCTAAAGTTCCTTAATTACCAATAGTAGCATACTTTAAAATCTAAAGTTAAGCCTTTAACGACCACATGCAAGTATACTTGCCAAAGGGTTTTCAACAATTATTTTTGTTCAGGCAAAAGATAGGTTACCCAGTGGGTATCAGTTTGGTTATATATTTAAGCCTTTATTCATAATAAATATTAATCACCACAAACAAATAAAATAGTAATGATAAAATAATTATACGAAAGTTCATTTTGTTGAACATAGGATGTCCAGTGAGGGTTCTAACATTCTATGTTCCAATCATTATCCTTTGTTTAAAGCGGTAGGTCGTCATCGATGAGGGAGAGTTATTATTTTCATTTCTTGACGTTTCTGTAATCGTTTAAGACGATTGACTGATTGGGCCAAAGCGTCCGATCCTAGCGTTGGGGCTGCCAACAACCTCTAGGCAGGTGCGCCGTTTAAACGGCAGATAAACAGTTGAGCTTCAGTGACTTCAGTGTCTGCTACCTAATTGAGACGCATTGGTGTTACCATGCCGGTCAGGCTACTCAAAACTGTCGCCTTCTCACGTTAGCTATCGACAGACGGGTGTCTGAGCGTCATTTCCAGGGGATACTTGGTTTAAAACCGGAAGTGTGAGTTGCTTGGAAATTTCAACAAATGATTCACTTTTGGCCATTCCCAAGTGAATGGCAATCAGAAAGCTTTCCACATCTGCGAAAGACCCCAATCCCCCCAGGTTGGTTGGCTACCATTTTATTTCCTCTCTCGATTTTCCCTGTATTCCGTTGTGTCCTGGTACCCATAATAAATTAACCTGGTTGTGTTGACACAACGTCTTCAAGTTCTCGTAACATTGTAAAACTATTTTAGATTTGATATATTACCTTGAAGCGCAATTAAAGCGGCCTGGCTATCTACAAGTCTAATTGTCAGTAATTATCTAATTTGATTCACTTACTCACTATAAGTTCTCAAAGTTTGTAAATTAATCTTTAGTAATTACTTGTCAATCAAATTAGGGTCAATAAAGGGGTTTAGAGGTCCAAATTTTTGTAGAAAAACTAATATTAAGTTTCAGATCTAAAAAGTCACAGCGTATAGCCAATAGATTTGGTCAAAACTGAGTGATCGTCAAATGGAAACTTTATTCAACAAGAAGAAAAAGGTGGAAGGAGAGAAGTTAGGGGTCTTATTTTTTGTTTCATAACTATTATTAGGTCACAGATCAAGACACTGAACAGAAAATTTAAATCCCTTCGACAAAAAGTGTATGGTCGTCAAAGGGTTAAAGCACACAGAGAATGACTAGTGTTTTTGTTTAATACTACCCTACCTCTCTCTGCAAAAACGGTTGGTACACGTGATGAATTATAGTTGTAATGTTGCTTTTAATATATATCATTAAAAGCAACATTACAACTAAAACCGTTGCTTGTCAAAACTAAAAAAAATATTTTTTAAAAAATTTTTACTGTAGAACTAAAAGCCTTATTCCACCAAAATCAAATTTTTAGTCGTAAATAAGCTACAAAGTAATATTATAATTAATAACAAAAAAATTAAAAATAAAAAAAAAAAATTTGGTTTGTATGGAAAAATGATTTTTAAGTCCCCGCTCTTTCAGGCCCCGTCGCGTAGGGAAGGCGTGGTCGTAGGGGCGTAAAATTTTTCCTGAGTTATTTTTTAGTCAAATGTAAAAAAATGAGCGGGTACCGTCTCAACATTTCCAAAATAAGGGACACTCTAATGGTGCTGTTAACTAAATTCGTGAAGCTATAGCAGATCCTTCACTTCAAGAAAGAGCGTTGGCAGCAGTCACTAAAGAAAATTTTACAAAAAAGGGTCAGTTAGGTTGTAAGTGGCTGCTGACATTTTACGTCAACACATGTAGACTCTGAGGTCCATTGGGTCAGTTGGTCGGTGGTAAATTAAATCCTACACAACATTTATTATATCAATATGGATTTATTGTGTAAAAATTTTAAATTCAACAAATTTACAATTTTTTACAAAAATTTAACAAAAAAAATTATTTTGGCATGAATGAGAATTTTTTTTAGCATTTTTTGTCATTTTTACACCGTTTTGGTATATATTACCATTTTGTTTTTTTTTTTTGTATATTTTACCAAGCTTTTGCTTAAATAACATTAGCATTTTCTTCATAATTTTTTACATAAGCGTTTTGGTTAAATTACGAAAACTACTTCGTTTGTTGAAGTTTTAGCATATTTTTAGTAAAATTATGCCAGATTTTTGCTCATTACGACACAGATTTTTTTTTGCGTGTAGTGTAGTGTGAAATTTGTGTTTGTTTTATATGGAGCTTGACAGATTTTCACGTGAAAACTGAGCAACTTACAATGAAAAATTAATTTAAAACTGAACAACTTAGCTTAACGAAGAATTTGAACCACCCGGTTTCAGATATTGCGTTACCCTGTTTTATTTAATTATAAAACAACCCTGTTTTTTCAATTGCGAATAGATGGCAAAAGCAAATAAGGAAGACTTTTTTCTTATTTGCTTTTTATTCCTCTTTGTTCAATTAAAAAACGTAAACGAATTCATTCAGTTTGAATTGTAAATTGGAAAAAGAAAACATGTTTTTTTTGTACGCGTTGTAATAGAAAAAAATGAACGAAAAATAGAAATTTATAGAATTTTTTAACTAAACAAATATTTAAAAACGTGAATTAAGAACGAAAAACAAATTTAAACAATAAAAAGACACGTCTACGAAAAACAAATTTAATACATACATTTGTAAAGAAAAAGTTTTAAACAAATACAAAATTCCATGTAAAGTTTGTGTAAAGTGTGGTAAAGTGATTTTTTCTTTGTAGTCTCTTTACAATATATTCTCGGCCATTTATTAAATACAGCCAAACAAGAAGATAACTTGTGGTAACAAGCTTAGCTTGGAATGTAAAAACAGCTTTTTTTTTCAAATAGTGACTGTGTGTTGTTTTTCTACTGACCATTCCTGAATATTGGATGGATAGTTGTATGTGTGTGTGTGTGTTAAAGACAAGATGCTGCTGTTTTTGTTGTTTGTGGCAACAAATGCTCAAGACAAGTAGCCACTGATGGTGATGGTAAAGAAGACAACTTAAGAAGGAACCAACAAAAAAAATAAGCAAAATCAAAACAGTAGTCGCAAAACAATTGCATAAAAACCGGTAACACTTTGTTCTAAAAAAGACGAGTGTATAGTAAAGTTAACTGCCTCGATTATAAAATCATTAAATAATAATTTACAAAACGTATAAAAAAATAAAAAAATCTGAAAAAAAAAATAAAATTTTTAAAAAATAAAAAAGTGTCTTTGAAAAAATAATTAAAATTCCTAACCTCTATGCAAATTTAAAATTGTCAAAAAAGTGATTTTTTTAGTGTTTCATTTTAAACCCAGTAGAACGGGTTCTATTGCTTTCAACAATATTTTTTTTGTCACCATTATACATATTTCACATCAACTTAAGATTTATAATATTGTTCTTCGTTTAAAACAAAAAAAGAAACTTAATCTAAAACTTGTTATTTGGTTACTCCTTCATATCCTCCTTTGTCTTCAACTTGCTGGATCAGTTTATAATTAACGTGCTGCTTCTGCTGTTTGTTCGTTGTATGATTAACGGTTATTTTGGCAACATTTCTCCATGAATAGTGTTTTTTGGTATAAATTTGATAATAGGACACAACGTATAATTACATTAAGGTGAGTCTTTAATTTTAAGTTATTATTAAATTTAAATACAATTTATATTTTTTTTTTTATTGAGTTATCCATATTAACAAACACATTACTCATTTTCATTACTATTTACATTTGGAATTCCCGATCACGATTTCCAAGATTTAAAAAAGTACGAGGTTTTTAAACTGGAGAATTCTTTTTATAGAACATGTCTCAGATTCTGAGACATTTTTTTCTATATAGAAAAAGTTTCAGATTCTGAGACATTTTTTTCTATATAAAAAAAGTCTCAGATTCTGAGACATTTTTTTTATATAGAAAAAGTCTCAGATTCTGAGACATTTTTTTTATATAGAAAAAGTCTCAGATTCTGAGACATTTTTTCTATATAGAAAAAGTCTCAGATTCTGAGACATTTTTTCTATATAGAAAAAGTCTCAGATTCTGAGACAGTTTTTCTATATAGAAAAAGTCTCAGATTCTGAGACATTTTTTCTATATAGAAAAAGTCTCAGATTCTGAGACTTTTTCCTAAATAGAAAAAGTGTCAGATTCTGAGACATTTTTTCCTATATAGAAAAAGTCCCAGATTCTGAGACATTTTTTCCTATATAGAAAAAGTCCCAGATTCTGAGACATTTTTTCCTATATAGAAAAAGTCCCAGATTCTGAGACATTTTTTCCTATATAGAAAAAGTCTCAGATTCTGAGACATTTTTTTTATATAGAAAAAATCTCAGATTCTGAGACATTTTTTGTATATAGAAAAGGTCTCAGATTCTGAGACATTTTTTCAATATAGAAAAAGTCTCAGATTCTGAGACATTTTTTCTATATAGAAAAAGTCTCAGATTCTGAGACATTTTTTCTATATAGAAAAAGTCTCAGATTCTGAGACATTTTTTCTATATAGAAAAAGTCTCAGATTCAGGGGGGCCCCTGTAGGTTAGTTGGTAGCGTGCTAGCCTATGAAACAGGGGGTCGTGGGTTCGAATCCCACAAAAACCCTTGGTCGATTTCGCTACAACGAGACGACGGTCATTGTTACCAGTTCTCGTGTAGGTTAAAATTATTAAAAATAATTTGTAATTAAAATTGGGAAAATAAAATAAAAACTGATCATTGGATCAAATTATTATTAAGTCTCAGATTCTGAGACGTTTTTTCCTATATAGAAAAAGTCTCAGATTCTGATACATTTTTTCCTACATAGCAATAGTCTCAGATTCTGAGACATTTTTTCCTATATAGAAAAAGTCTCAGATTCAGAAATATTTTTTCCTATATAGCAAAAGTCTTAGATTCTAAAACATTTTTTCCTATACTATATAGAAAAAGTCTTAGATTCTGAGATATTTTTTTTTATATAGAAAAAGTCTCAGATTCTGAGACATTTTTTCCTATATAGAAAAAGTCTCAGATTCTGAGACATTTTTTTCCTATATAGAAAGTCTCAGATTCTGAGAAATTTTTTCCTTTATAAAAAAAGTCTCAGATTCTGAGACATTTTTTCCTATATAGAAAAAGTTTCAGATTCTAAAACATTTTTTCTATATAGAACCAAAGAGTATAAAGTATAGAACTGAGACATTTTTTCATATATAGAAAAAGTCTCAGATTCTGAGACAGTTTTTCCTATATGGAAAAAGTCTCAGATTCTGAATAGGCAGTTCTTTCCGTTTGCTTACAGTGGGCCTAATCCTTCACAGAAATTTAAAGGCACAAAAAATGACATAACCAAAGCCCAAAAAGGATTTTAAATATTCTGTGAATGGGGAATTGTAGTATATAACAAAGGTAATAATTCCTATTAATTTTATTGACGCAGGTCTTTTCGTTTGCTCATAGTGGGTCTAATCCTCTCCAGAAATGTAAAGGAATACAAAATAGAATAACCAAAATCTAAAAAGGATTTTACATATTATGTGAATGGGGAATTGTAGGGCAAAAGTAATAATTCCTACAATTTTATTGACGCAGGTCTTACCGTTTGCTTACAGTGTGCCAAATCCTCTCCAGAAAAGTAAAGGCCCAAAAAATGTAAATCTAAAAGCACAAAAATGGAATACCCAAAATCTAAAAAGGATATTAAATATTCTGTGAATGGGGAATTGTGCTATATGACAAAAGTAATAATTCCTAACAAGCCTAATGATTAAATTGTATAAATTAAGTTGGAGGAATCATAAAAAAAAGATTTGTCAACATTTATCGGGGAGGTTTGACACAAAAGACTTTTTAATGAATTCTTTAGTTTTTCATTTGTAGTGTAGAAAAATATTTTAAATCCAATTTAAAATTGCAATTAGAATCCACAAATACACTCTGACTGTTTCTTCACAATACATCAGCAAGCAGCAGACAGCAAAATTTTTGTTGCGGCAACAACAAAATACATGTAAAAATTTTGCTGTCTGCTGCTTGCTGCTGTATTGTGAAGAAACACTGAAATTCAAACAGAATCTACCTATACACACCATCAAAAATATTTTTCTGCGGATAAGGAGGAAAGAAATAGACTAATTTTATTCAGCGGGACACACTTGCAAATTAGTGAATTTCTTTTTTGCAGGCTAGAAGCTCATGGACATGCTTGATTTCTATACCCTCCACTTAGTGATAGAGGGTATATATAAGTTTGTCATTCCGTTTGTAACTCATCGAAATATCGGTCTGGGACCCCATAAAATATATATATTCATGATGCCCGATCGATTTTAAGACATTCTAGCGATGTCCGTCTGTCTGTCTGTGGAAAATGCTATCACGGACAAAATATTGCACAGAGATGACTGAAACTTAACATATTTATTGGAAGTTCTCCCGAGAAGTTTGGTATTGCATTTGAGCGATATCGGTTCAGCGGTTCAAAAGTTATGAACGAAAATGTAAGCACACCTCAAAAACTTCAGTACATTCAACATAACCTAAAAATACAAAATGCTTTAATTCGGCTTCTGATTGACATATGTGAACATAATTGAACACCAAATGGTATTTAAACAAGTACGAACATATTTTTTGACAAAAAAAGAAAAAAATCGCGGATTTTTTTTTTTTAAATTTTTTTTTAAATTTTTTTTTTTTTTTTTTCAGAAGTAATTACCTTTTAAATAAAGTTTTTTGCAATAATCTTTTTGAAATTGTGGAGGGTATCACTACATTCGACAAGGCCGAATTTAACTTTTTTACTTGTTTTCACTTGTTTTGTTTGTATATTTAATCAAAAAATTAAATATTCTTGTGTCAGATGAAGTTGATTGACATGCACTTGGACCAAGGGGATTTTTTTGGCCAACCGCCTTTTGGGGGCGTGATTATAGAAAATAATAAAATACATACAGTGGGCGACAATACATTGGAAACTTTTTTATAGTAGATGAAATTTGTTAAAGACAAAGTTAACAATACTAAACGTTATAATTATCAAACAAGTATTATAACAAAATGTTATGTAGGTAATTTATCAAGCTTTAATTTAAGCTTAATAGCGTCCAGATTGGGAAAATAATGAATGTGTTACGAGGGTCGATGTGGAAAATGAAAAAATTTATAGACATTTTTCAGAACATTTTTAAAAAATATTTGCGAGTCGATTTTTCAGAACATTTTTAAAAAATTTTTGCGAGTCGATTTTTTCCAAGTTAAAACATTAGAAATTTAAAAAAAAAGTCCAGTAATTTTTATTCAGTGATCAAATAATTTTTCGAACAACCCAAACAAACAGTGGAATTTTTTAAGTACAGTAGCAAAAATCCACATTTTTTGACCTCCAATTCTTTTGACCACCAATTTTTTGTTAACAAAGAAAAATTAAAATTATCTTAATATATCCTTAGCATATACTTAAGTGTACTAAAATTAATAAACAATAACATCTTTTCTTTGTTTATAAAAAATTGGTGGTCAAAAGAATTGGAGGTCAAAAAATGTGGATTTTTGCTACTGTACTTAAAAAATTCCACTGTTTGTTTGGGTTGTTGGAAAAATTATTTGATCACTGAATAAAAACTATTGGACTTTTTTTTAAATTTCTAATGTTTTAACTTGGAAAAAATCGACTCGCAAAAATTTTTTAAAAATGTTCTGAAAAATGTCTATAAATTTTTTCATTTTCCACATCGACCCTCGTAACACATTCATTATTTTCCCAATCTGGACGCAATTAAGCTTAAATTAAAGCTTGATAAATTACTTACATATGGTTTTTTTATAATACTTGTTTGATAATTATAACGTTTAGTATTGTTAACTTTGTCTTTAACAAATTTCATCTACTATAAAAAAGTTTCCAATGTATTGTCGCCCACTGTATATTAAAAAAATTGCATTTTATTAAGCGTAAAAATCATAACGATTGAATTTGTTAGGGTTTATGTCAAGGATGAAAATGTTCCTCAACTTCCCCAGCAGACCCAACTCAATTCAAGTCAACTTTTTTTTTCTAAGGTCAAATATTCTCTTGATCTCAATATCTTAAATTTTATTTTTAGTAGAAAATATTTTTAAGTTTACTTGAAAAATTCCTACAACAAATTCCATGTGTGTTAATGAACATTAATTAAAATTAAATAACACTTTTATAGAAAAAAAAACAAAAAAAAATGTACAATTAATTATAATTCAATTTTCTCAATGTTAAGTGAACATCGTATTGAAATCAACAACAGCAACAACAATCATGCAGTGTATACAAATGATTACTCGTATGTGACACATATTTGCCCCGTGTAAACAGATCGACAATCAACTTGTTGAACGTAAAACCACATTATGTCTGTTACTTATAAGTTGATTTTCGTTTCGTTTTTTTTTTATTATTTAGCATTTTTTTTATCTACTATATAGTTATAAATTTACTTAAATAAAGACAGTAAATTTTTAAAAGTTCCAAACATTTATTAAGGGGGTAAATATTCTACACTTGTTTACAAATGAATGACAGGAGGTGGGTAAGAGCTGACCGGTTTACACCGTTACTAATGATATTTTAAAATTGTGTTTTATTACACAGTGAAAAAATTGTAATTTCCGAATCGGAATGGTATGAAACCAAAAGCAAATGAAAGTTGACATTTTACATAACAAAATCCTAAAGGTTTTTTTTTTAGTTTAGCGCTAGATTTTTTTTTTACACGCATTGAAAGTTGGTGATTTTAAAGCATTTAAAGTTTTTGTGTACTAAACATGTCCTACTTTAGGGGCCCCTAGTGGTGCCCATTTTGGTCAAGTGAGGTCCAGCGTCCAAACTTAAGCTCGAAATTACGTTAGCTATAACCATATAAAAGATTATAAGGTACGCAGTGTTGTATTTGATGTATTTTCCAATATGGTGGCAAAATGCTTGTTCTTCCTCATCTCACACGTATTTAATATCAAATTAGATTCTTTGTTTATAAAAAATGGAATTTGTCTTTCATTTAATTAAATTTATTATTTATTTTGTTGTATTCAACTTTTTTTTTTTAAGATAATATGCACTATTGGTAGTTTAAAAACTTTTTTTTTTCTCTTTTGTTGTTTGCTTTGTTGTGGTTCTCCTTTATCTTGCATTGTTTTTATTAAACGTCAAAAGTTACATAATGTGCTGTCACTAATACTTATTTAAGCGAAATACGACTCTGCTTCATTTCTATTTTTTCAATGGCTATAACCGGTATAAATTTTGCTGCAACCGGTCCAGTACCTACTTATTTACTGAAAGCCGAATTATTTAAATAAAACTACTGTGCACCTTTGCGTATGATTGTTATTTAAAGGCAATTAAAAAAGGAAGCATACGCCACTTATACAGTTTTTAAGCAATTATTATTATAATTATAGTAAAAGTTCACCAACTTCAAATGCGTGTAAAAAAATCTAGAACTGAACAAAAAGAAAGCCTTGCGGAATGTTATGAAATATGTCAACTTTTATTTGTAATTCCGATTTTGGTTGTTGCACTGTGTTATTATCTAAATATATTTCGAACTTCTGCAAGTTTTATAATTAAGTAAATAAATTTAGCAAAAAGGAAAATTGACCAGTCCTTGATACGTCACGTGACATATCACCCGGACCCAAAAAACTTATCACAAATTCGACACCTTTCATATAAAAATTAACTTTTGTTAGGGAATGTCTCAGCCCTGGATATATATCAATCACACGTATTTAATATCAAATTGGATCATTTTTAGACTCAGTCCCTATATAAAATATTTGCCCAATATTCTGTTAAATCGGTCTATTGGCAACAAAAAAGCCAATTCCACTTAAAATTGGTTTGTGCATATTTTCTACACTAATAAAAGAGCTAACGAAAGATAGATCCAATCGGTCAATGTTTGGAAACACTTGTGTAGGGTATCATATGGTCGGACTTGACCGACTATAACTTACTTGTTTTTTGCTAGAAAAGTAAGCATGTGTAAGCAAAACTGAGGGCACAAATTTTTTGCTTCTTTACAGTACACCGTCCAACAGCCAATATTAAACATGAACCGGATGATATACGTCTGAAAGTAGAGATAAAATGAAGTAAAACTGCATTTACAGTTTTTCATTTTGTGATCCGGTTTCCTTTTAAAAGGACTTCAAAGTTTTTAAGGATACATTTTGTAAAATATTTTTGAAATATTTGTAATTGTCCTAGGATAACACAGGTGACGGCAGATGCAAGAGAAGGATCTCCCCTAATTTTTCCATTTTTATATCTTGCCATATCAGGATAAAAGGATGTGAATAAAGTAATTTGAAAACTTTATCAACATATTTTGTTGAAAATTTTGAATGATATTGAAGGACACATTTTGGAATGGACGTAACTTGCATCCTTTTTCCTGATATGTAAAAATAATAAAATAGATAAATTAGGAGAGATCCTCCTCTTTCATTTGCTATCAATAAGGCCATCCTAGGACAAGTAAAAATATAAAAAGAATATTTTATAAAATTTAATTCTCTAAAACTTGGACGTCCTTTTAAAAGGAAACAGGAGCACGGAATAAAAAACTGTAAATGCAGTTTTACTACATTTAGTCTCTAGTTTCAAGCGTATATTATCCAGTTCGTGTTTAACGATTAGTGTTTTTCAAACTGTCACATGTTCATTAATTTGTTTTGTGACGTGAGAGAATTCATAGATTTGTTGCAACAAATAAAATGACTGGCCAAATGATGATGTTTTATATATTTTTGTGTGTTGGCAATTAACTCTATGGGAAATAAATAATGATTAACGGTGTTGTGATCAAAAATATTCAAACATTAAACAATTTAAAACTCATTTAACAATGTGCGTAAGATTTTGGAACCTACTTTATTTTATGTATTTAGTTCGGTCTTGGTGAATATTTAAATACCCTCCAAAAAGTTAATTTTTCTAAACTTTTTTATGAAGAACAATTTGGGAGTGTTAAAAACCATCCACTGTGCCTTGATATAGATAATCTAACATCACTGAACTAGCAAAGTGGGTGGTTTCCGATTTATCGACATTTAAAACAATTTTTTTTCGCACCAGCGCCGGTCACTGGTTTAGTCATAACCTTTCTGCTATTGCGTTTAACAACACATAATATACGTATGCCAAAAAGTGTGCAACTCAGTTCTGCCAAAGATCTTAAAAGGTATCTTACGCCCTGCTTCTTCACTCCCGTTGTAGTAGAAGCAATAATCTCTAATGCTAAATCTTCCAAAGCTCTTGGTCCGGACGAAATTTCTATGATGATGTAAAAAACTCAGTCCAGAAGGTTTGGAGTATCTCAGCCACCTTCGCAATATCTCAATTTGTCAACTGGTGATTCCAGATATATGGAAGCATCCCTACTGTTACTGCCCTGAAAGAGCATTTCTCGCGGGTGCGCACAGCACAACGACGGCGCTCAGTATAATAACCTCCCAGATGAGATCTCAAAGACCTTATGTACGTATCATTCTTAAGGCCTTGGATCAAAGATTTTGACACGGTCGATCACGCAGTCCTTCGCCAGGACATCTTAAAAATCACTTTGCCGAAAAACATCAAACGTTGGCTAGATGGTTATCTCAACGGCAGGCAAGTGTGTGTTATATTCAGAAGTCAGAAATCCCGATACCGCAAGATAAAAATTGGCGTGCCGCAAGAAGGAGTATTCCCACCGATACTCTTCAATCTCAGCTTGAATACCTACCCCATCTACAAAAGGCTCAAAAGTGTCGTACGCCCATGATGATTGCACCATATACCAATCCGTTAAAAATATAAAGGCCAACGTCTCCGACTTCTTGCAGGAACGGAATTTAAGGTTATCACTGTCGAAAACGAAACAGTGACGCTTTTCATGACCTATACTGTAGAAATTTAGAAAAAACTGTACATCTTTGTTAATGGAGACGTATTCCTTAGGTGCAGTATTCTAAAACTCTTGTGGTCTACTTCGACCTTGTTAAATTTTCCAAGCACGCCACATATGTCAAGGATGAAGTAAAATTTCAAAAACCCTTAAAGCCGTCGCAGGCAACTCGTTGGGTCAAAGAAAACAAGATAATTGTAACAACTTACAAGGCAATAGGGCGCTCAGTTCTCAACTATGCTGCCCCATCACTGTCAAAATCAACTTTGTATATTTTTAATACCTGTACTGTAGAGTTTATGAAGAAACTGTACATTATGTCGATGGTTGCGGATAATGCAGTCTACTTCGACCCTCTTAGACCCTATTCCTTAGCCAGACACAGTGGAGAGATATACAAACAACAAAACATCATGCATTCTGAACCGCAGCTGGATGCATACAAATGTCGAAAGTGGATCACGTCTTTGAGGAGACCTGTGTATTGGCAGTCATGCCACACAATATATATTACTAGGTAGTTCCTTTAGGCATGTCACCTGCCTAGTTTTTCCAACAATTAAATTCCGATGAAGAAGACCCCAGTTCGAAACATCCGGAAGGACTTCAGACATTGTGACGGTTACATTTCGAAAGTAATCCGATATATACTTTCTAGTTCCTTTTGTCATGTCACCCCAATAATCTGATGCTGATGAAAACGCCCACAGTTCGAAACATCCGGAAGGACTTCATACATTGTGACGGCTACATCTCGAACGTAATTCCATCTCACATTGACCGAAAAGCAGTAGCAAATGCTCAGAGTTAATAACATATATCGGCGGTCTTAGATGACATTAACGGCTTCGTGAGTAATCTAATCCTTAATCAACACCCGCCTCCGATTTCAGGAAGTGAATGTCAATTGCCCAGGCTAACGAGAACAACCCTGGCACAACTTAGATCTGGTTAGAGCAGCTGTCTAAACTGCTACCGAGTGAGGATAATTCCCGGCACACTAGACCGATGCCCAGCCTGTCTCTTTTCCTCGAATGATACTCAGCACCACTTTAGCTGTCCAGAAAGAGTCACGATTCCGTTACTTATGGCTAAGTCCGATTAAGGTCGCTCGTTTTCTTGGGCTCCCCACCATCGATGTGCCTAGCACACGAACTTTTACACTAAACTAATTTTGTTACATTTATTACCATCCACAGGGATGGCTTAGAATTGTTTTTTTTTAAATGGAAAATTTTAAAGGAAAAATCTTAAGAATTTTTTTTTTTAATTTATGAAAATCTGCTAAGGGCGGATTACTCAATGTCCAGTTGGCTGCTAACTTGCGATTTAACGGAGCCTTATGTCATAATTTGTATGAAAAAGTTAAATTTCACGGAGAGTTTTTTCATAACGGAGCATTGAGAAATCCAGTCGAAAATGTTGAGGTTCTGACAAAGAAGTTCATAATTTTCCAACCCTTGGAACGACGATTTTTAACCCTAGGATGTTCAACTGGGCTTTTCGAGGCCCATTTTGATTTTGAGTAGTCGCCATTAACACCCACCAACACCCCACGCCCAAGCCCAAGTCTGAGCCACGCATTAACAATTAGTGTGGTACAAGTCTTCTACACGCTACACAATCCCAGCAATCAATTAAAAGCTTAAAAGGGGAAAATATTGTAAGGGCCTCGCCAGGCCCAGTAGAGTCACTTACCACTGCCCAGGCAGTCAGACATCCTAGGGTTAATATCGTCGATTTATGCATTAAGGAATATTTCGTTGTCGACATTTTAACAGACATTCGTACTTGACCTAGGATCATGGATATACATACTTTATACAGCCCAAACCAAATTTCGATAAGTAACAAACGGTATGACAAATTTATATTAATATCACAAGAATGGAGGAATAAATAATAATTGTCTTAAATTATTATAACAAGGGCTTTAATTCAAAACTTGCTTTCTGCTATGTTATAACACTGTAGATAGCATGTTTTGAATATTCGCCCTCGATGTGTTTAAGAAACTCATACCTAAAGGTGCTGTGGGTTGTGTTATTTGAAGAGTTTCATTTTAAATGACATGTTGTATAATAGTAATAAACTGACATTTTCAATGTCTTATGACTTGTTCATGGAGGGATTTATTCAATTGAGTTGTAATTGGAGGTTGTATTGAGGTATTTTTTTTATATATATGTTGTATTGAGTTACAAATCTAGATTGAAATTTATGTACACCGCATTATTTAAAAACATACATTTATTGAGACGTGTTTATTTTTAAACAACGAGATATGAATCATACATTATGAAATAAAATTTTTTTTTTTGTTGAAAACTAAGTTAAAAACTTTTTTTTTTTTTCAATTTTTGACGATTGGAGATTAAAAATTGAAGTCTTGAAAATCACGTTTTTTAATATCTCGAAAGCCGTTTGACTGATGTTCCAAAGTTTTTACCGTTACGCACTTTTCTGTTCTTATAACCTCTACTTAGTCGTAGAGTTTATTATTCCGTTTGCAACTTATTAAAAAAACATCGGTCTGGGAACCCATAAAGTATAAATATATTCTTGATCTTCGATAGATTTTATGTCAAAGTAGCAATGCCCGTCTGTCTGTTGAAATGGCGATCACGGTTTAAATATCACACCGAAAATACACTTATCTACAACATAATTAGGTATTGTTGGTTCGAGCAGTTTGTTTATTACATTTCAGTAATATTGGTTCAGTGGTTCAAAAGCATAATCCATAAAAATCTTCCACTTCTCCATAACTTCTTTAATAATCTCTGTCAGAGATTCCTGGAATGTCTCTGTGCTCTGGGACCCATATAAGTCGTATGTCAAACTGCTTGGCCATCTTATTTAAAGACGTGCGGCAGTTAAGGGCAGATCTTGTTGTCAGAAACATTGACTCAAGCGAATTGACCGCGGCTTGACTGTCAGAATGTAGGTTGACTGCAGTTGTAGAAAAGACATTACAACTCAACTAGTCAGCCACTTTATTGCCAGCATCTCTGCCTAGTAAACACTGTAATGATCTGGTAATCTTCCAGTCAGGCTTAATAAAAGCTCTTCCGAAGAGCGTTAAGCCAATCCCAAAAAAAGGGTGAGGCTACAAAACCTGAAAACTACCGCCCAATAGCAATTTGCTCTACGCTCTCGAAGGTCAAGGAGGGAATGATGGTTAAACACAATTTGGTAAATTATTTGGAGTCTAATTCACTTTTGTGTGATCGACAATCAGTTCGATCGTGTGTGCACTCGTTTCAAAACTTATTGCGTTTGTTGTCGGTAGTGATTTCTTTCGATTTATATCGATCTTTCTCAGAGACCACTACATACGTGTTGTTATAGATGGGTTCTAATTAGATGAGATTCATTTAAATTCAGAGGAACCGCAAGGATCTGTTTTTTCTTCTACACTTTTTCGTATTTTTCTTAACGACCTCCTTGGTCTAACTTCAAATACTATTTATTATTTCGCAGATGACAGCAACATTAGACCGGGTCAAAAAAAAAGTTTAGATTTTTCGCTTTAAATATGGCTTTCGTAGGAGTCGTTCTACGGTGGACATGTTAGCGTTTCTTTTGGAACGTTGGAGTCTTTATACTCACAAATTTGGTGAAAGCAAAGTGGTTGCTCTACACTGAAAAAAATAGCTTCGTGAAATTAATGAAAATTGACTTAACCTTAATGAAAAATGACTCACGTTTTCAACCGAAGACAGGTTTCATTTGATTAATGAAACTGGTGTCATTAAAGTTCCTTTCAATGAAAACTTGCATATAAATAATGAAAATATTCGTAGAACTTGTTTGAAACGTTTTATGAAGTTTTTCATAAAATGTATGAAAATATTCATTGATTAAATGTGGAATAGTAGTTGGTAATGAGCGTATGATAATTGCTTTTTACAAGTAACTAGTTGCTAACTTTATTAAGGTTTTGATATGGGAATTACGATAAATTCATGTTGGTTAAAGTTATCAAAATTTCCATAGAAAGCCCCTAATCAAGTTAGGAACAAGTTACCTAAAAACAGCACGTATCATACACCCACAAGTGAAAAGTCACATGTAACCATCACTGTAACCGTCACTGAAATTTTGTTTAGGGGCATGTCACAGACTCAATTCCGATCGGATTTGAAAAATAGTTGTTACTCGTAAAACGCAAAACAATTTTTTTTTCGGAATGAAATCACTTTCAAAAAACAAAGTGGAATTGAATTGCTACAAGTGGTTTCATTCCGAAAAAAAGTATTTGCTTTGCGTTTTACGAGTGAACCACTTATTCCACTTCCGAACGGAATTGAGTCTTTGACATGACCCTTAATTGCAAACTTTTTATGGTTTTCACCTAGTTTTTACACACAACAAAATTTTACTCCAAACTTAAATTGGTCTGAATTGCCATATAAAGTAAACTATAAAAGACAAAAACGCGATGACTTTAAAAACACGTGCTGCCAAAACGTAGCAATGGAACAACACAAATTACCCTACATTTCATCACAAAATTTTAATGACTTAAAAAACTATTTTTCTGTTGCAAATTATATTATATTTTATAAGAAACAGTCAAAAGAAACACTTATACGGAACTTTTCACTTGTAATTTCAATTAGATATAACCAGCATAACACACACACAAGTTTCAATAGCAAAGCCAAAAAATATAAAATTATTTTATTTTATTAGAAAAAAGTTAACACACATGTAAAAATTACAATTAGACTAAACACGCGTGGTGTAATAAAACGTCGTATGTTTTTGTTCTGTTTTCTTTCTCTTATTCGCAACGCAGAGTTGTATTCAGTTCTAAAAAATCTTATGATATTTATACCCTACACCACTCTGTGGTACAGGGTATATTGAGTTTGTGCTGATGTTTGTAACTACCCGAAATATTGGCCCTAGACCTACCTTCAAGTATACCGATCGACTCAGAATAACTTTTTGAGTCGATTTAGCGATGTCCGTCCGTCCGTCCGTCTGTCCATCTATCGGTTTAAGCAAGATACAGGTCGCAATTTTCAATCAATTGACCTGAAATTTGAAACTTAAGCATCTTTTGGCCCAAGGACGAAGCCTATTGGAGAAAATCGGTCCATGTTAAGACCTAGCCCCCATACAAACGCCCCCTTTGGATTCGGCTTCAATGACTCTAATAACCGTATTATAATAGATATCGCTTTGAAATTCAGCAAGTAATCAAATTTTGTATACACAAATCACCATTCCAAATTTCAAAGGAATCGGGTCAGTCCTTCTGGTAGTCCCCATACAAACCACCTTCCCGATATTCACATAATTCCCTCAAAATTCATAAAAATGGAAATATTTGATAAAAAATTTATTTTTAGGTGCTAAACGTGTACTTTAGCAACCTTATCAAATCGGAATATAATTGGGCCATTTTGGGACTTGGTCCCCCATATAAAAATTTCGACCGATATTCAGTTAAATTGTTCTATTGACAAAAAAAAAATAACCAATTCCACTTAAAATTGATCTGTGTGTGTTTTCTACACTAAATAAAGATCTAACAAAAGACAGATACAATCGGTCCATGTTTGGACTTGGGACCCATTTTCCGGAAAACACTGGTGTAGGGTATCATATGATCGGTCTTGACCGACTATAACTTTCTTACTTGTTTTTAATGAAATTATGAAATCTAATGAAACAAGTTTCATAAAATTTGTTCATAACATGCATGAAATTTCAATCAGCTTATGAATTCCTTCATTTAAGTAATGAAAAGAAAATAATGAATCCGTTTCATTAATATCAGGAAGGTTATTTTTTTCAGTGTAGATATTTCCAAAGCGTTCGATCGTGTGTGGCACGGTGCACTCGTAGTGATTTTTTTCGATTTATATCTATCTTTGTCAGAGACCGCTCTATTCGTGTTGTTATAGGGTGGTTCACATCAGATGAGTTTCATTTAAATTCAGGGGTATCGTAAGGCTCTGTTCTTTCTTCTACACTTTTTCTTATTTTTCTTAACGACCTCTTGAGTCTAACTTCCAATCCTATTTATTCTTTCGCAGATGACAGCAACATTAGACCGGGTCGAAAAAAAAGTTAAAATTTTTCGCTCTTAATTTTAAAGCTGAAAACTTCCAAAATGTGCTCTACGCTCTCGATCATTCTGATCAACCACCACTTGGTAAATTATCTGAAGTCTAATACACTTTTGTGTGATGGACAATATGGCTTTCGTAGGAGTCGTTCTACGGGGGACCTGTTAGCGTTTCTTTCGTAACGTTGAAGTCGTTCTATTCACCAATGTTGTGAAAGCGTTCGATCGTGTGTGGCACGGTGCACTCGTTTCAAAACTTATTGTGTTTGGTGTTGGTAGTGATTTCTCTCGATTTATATTGAGCTTTCTCAGAGACCGCTCTATTCGTGTTGTTATAGGGTGGTTCACATCAGATGAGTTTCATTTAAATTCAGGGGTACCGTAAGGCTCTTTTCTTTCTCCTACACTTTGTCTTATTTTTCTTAACGACCTCCTTGTTGTAACTTCCAATCCTAATTATTCCAATTTTGGCTCTTAATTTTAAAGCTTCCTCGGCAAGTACTAAATTTGACCCATTTCTGGTTTTAACCTCAGAGGTCATCTTTTTCTTATGAGTGTTAGTTTCTCAACTTTCTACCCACCTAAATGATTTTTATTTTTCCATTTAATTATACTACTCTACACGGTTTTTGCACATACAAGTTGAATACATTTTCTAAAGTTTTTTGGAATTTGTCATCAAAAAAGTTGTATCAAATCGCCATCTCGAGATATACAGACACATTTTTATACTGGAAAGTGTATGTTAAAGTTATTTATTTATATTTTTTTATTCGAATTCCCAATAAAAATACATAACTTTTGCAAGAAATCCAGACTCGATACGATCAAGGATACCATCAGAACAGTATAAGGAAGTTCAAAATGTATTTTTTTTTTGGTTTTGTCCTTATAATTATCCGAAATTTGCAAGAAACTTCCTGATCAAGGCAAAAATGTAAAGTAGACACTTCAATAAAGAGAACCTAGGGTTAAGTTTCAAAATCCATTAAGCATATCCAGAAATATTTGCAAAAGAAATCAAAATTTTGAACCAAATTTGCTTTTTTTGTTTTCATACCTGTTTTCGTACCAATTTTTATGATTTTTTGTTAAAATTAAAAAAAAAAAGTTTAAAACACATTTTCTAAAGTATTTTTGCCTCTTTAACACGAATCTGATATCAGAAAAATCGTATCAAATCGCCTTCTCGAGATATAGGCATTTTCAATTTTTGTGGACCAATCCCTCAAATTCGACAAATTTGCTAATATTGGAAAAGTGTTTGTTAAAGCTATTCATATTTTTGTATATTCGAACTCCCAATAAAATTACCTAACTTTTGCAAGAATTCCGGACTCGACACGATCAGGGATACCATCAGTAAGAGCCTTTTGGCTCGTGACTGCTTCCAGTTTAGCAAAATTTCTGCTGGGTTAACATAAATATTTAAACATGATTTAAATCATGATTTAAATACCGATATGTACCTTCAAAAACCACTACATTTTCATAAAACGTGTTTAATTTGTATAATTTTAAATATTTATTCCCAACATTTTTTTTTTGCCAATTTTATATTTAAGGTGTGTCAAAATAATAATAAAAAAAAATTCAATATTATCTGGTGGTAATAAAATTATTTTGAATAAGAAATTCAAAGTTTATTTTCTAATAATAATTACTTGTAGCCTTATAGTGGTGTACTTTACTCCTCAAATCGATATAGTGTAATCAGCCAACAATTGAATTTCATTTGTTTCGGGTCGAAAGTTTTTATTATTATTGTTTTTTGTTCGTCTGACTTCTTCTACTACATTTTACTAAATTTTAACAATTACAAAAACCCAACAAACTGGTTAAAGATCAACATTTTTATATTGGCATGACAGACAAGACATACATTAAATACATACAAAACGCCACAGCTTACAAATAATATAAAAAAACGTACATCTCTTTGAACTACACAGTTAAAATATTCTGCTTTTTTGTACGTCTTAGTCCCCATCGTCAACAAAAATGCAGATTTTCTCAGTTAATATAACTTCTAACTCTAAAAACGGAATTTTTAAGCCAAATTTGAAAACAAGACCTGCCCTTAACTGCCGCACGTCTTTAAATGAGATGGCCAAGCAGTTTGATATACGATTCATATGGGTCCCAGAACACAGAGACATTCCAGGGAATTGCAAAGCCTACGGGTTCCAACAGAATTGAAATGTGTTGGTATGCATCTAGAAACTTGCAAGCAAAATCTGAGGCTTTGTTCCGCGACGGAGACTAATCAGAGATGGGCAAATGGATTGACGTGTAAGACTACACTATAGATTTGGCCTTATCTTGATCAGAAGCGCACAAGTGAGCTGATATCGCTTCCAAGAGGAGAGATTTCGACAGTGGTTGCTGAAATTACCGGACACTATCTTAAAGGGAAGCACGCATAGCGGTTAAATGTGCCGTCAAATGACTTTTGCCAGAGTTGTATGGATGAAGAGAAGTTGGAAACTATCGGAACACTTCATTTGCCATTGCCCGGCACTTTGTGGTCAGAAACTTGCTTCAGTGGGATGTAGGGAGCTGAACGATCTTTCTGATTTATCAGATGTCAAAATTCAATAGTTTCATAAGAAGCTTAAATTGGTTTAACGGCAGGGACTAGTAGGGAAACCTATTACAGTCCCGTGGTATCACAATGGACCTCAGAGCAAGGTAGATTTATACAAGGTAAGATCCAATAACCTCACTTTTCCTCCATAGTAGGTTTTTTGACAAATTTGAAAACAATAATATTTACGAATTTTCAAAACGAAATAAAAATATTTTGTTCGGCATAAATGACTTGAGTTTACACTACACTTTATATGCTAAAAAATATTTGATTCTTTTTTTAGTTTTTGTCGTGGAATATAAAAAAATTTCGTTTGAATTTCAATGTTTTTTTATAATTTAGTTGTTTTCTAAAATTTTAAAGTCTTAAAAAGCGTTTAAGTTGGTTAATGTGTGCACTGAACAGTTAAGTCGTTTTTACCGACTAAAATGATTTTGAAAGAAAATTGTTTTCATTTACGTCACTAAAATATTACCTTATCCTTAAGACTCGTAGAATAATCATAACGAGTCCTAAAGACTCATTATTATTATTTATTGTTGCAAAAATTAATGAAATCATTAAATTATTAAAAAAAAATTGTGAATGACTAAAATTCTGGGGGGGGGCTAAAATTATTCTGGGGGGGGGGGGCTAAGCCCCCCCAGACAGGGCTATCTACGCCAATGCCAACCTGAGGGTAAGTGTATATATGGTTATGGTAAAACTGGTATTGTAATTCGTGAAAGTTTAATTAAAATTTGAAAAAGAAGAAAAATGAATTTTAATTTAGTTCGGTTTGAGTCCATATTAATTATTTCTGAGAACTAATAATATTTGTACAATGAGAAAATCTGAAAAAAAAATCAAGTGACAACACAGGCTAAGTGGAGATGTCGACAGCTTTCGGAAGATGCCACCCTTCCATCATCAGCACTCCTTGGATTGTCACACACTTAATGTTTGTCAGATTAAAATTAGCCATTTAAATGAAACTTTTGAACAAATTGAATATCGGAATTACTTCTCTTTATGTTGAATAACCCGTATTCACCATCATTCGTGTTGTATTCATTTGGCAGAAACTTAATCAATCTCAACTTTTAACAGAGTTGTATTTTTCCCATTGTTAACCCTTAGAAGGACTTTTCAAGACTTGAAAGAAAAGAAGAAAAATCTTTTAGAAACCCGCCCAACCCTCGTATGAGAAACTCTGATCTAACCCAACAAAGATATGGAGATTATTTTTCATACCTCTTTTGCATAAACGTAATGCCGCCACACACAATACTACGACAACGAAACTAAGTAAAAACCTATGGACATCATTACTGATTGTATGTAGCATAGGGATGCAGTTGTGAGAAACTGCTATAAAAAAATGCACCAGACTCTGTTCTTTTTATACCCTCCAACCACAGTATTTGGGTATACTTACTTTGTCATTCCTTGTGTAACGCATCGAAATATAGGTCTAGGACCCCATAAAGTACATTTATTATTGATCAGTGATCGATTCTGAGACATTCTAGCAATGTCCATCCTGTCTGTGGCAGACACGATACAATCCAAAATAAAAGAGATATACTCCTAAAGTTTAGCACAATTATGTCTTATGGCCATAGGCTGGGAGATGGGCAATACTGGACCAGGGGGAAAAAAGTTCCCCTTTGAGGAACTAAACAAACCTCTAAAAAAACACAATTTTTCAAAGATTTCATTATACTTTTGATATTCAAATGACACATTTTAATGTCGGAAGAAGTTCTTAGTCCTGCACTTGGACCACTGAAATTAGAAAATGAGTTTTATTTCGGTCCGCCCCCTTTTGTGGGCGTGGATATTAAAAAAATATTCAAATAATAACTAAATTGTATTATTTAAGTGCAAAAAGCATAAAAAATGAATTTGTAAACGTAAACCGCGGGGAGGAAGTGACCCCCAAAGACCTCTGCCGACCGCCCACCCCCTCTCCATACAAAAAAACGCCCCTGTATTTATTTTTTAAAATCTTTTTACATGTAGAAGGGTATCAAAGATTCGGTATAGCGGAATTTGAAACTCTTACTTGTTTTTTAATGAAATACAGTTCAATAGCTTATAGTGTGATGTTGTATTTTGCAAAGTCAAATGCAACCAAACGAAAAAAAAAAAGTTCGAAAATCGATTGTTACGATCGATGAGTTGGCATACTTCGTCTTCTGCATCTTCTTGCTGCACCTTCTCCTACTCCTCCTTCAATTGATTCGAGAAAGATGTATAGCTTATATGTATGGTTTATGGAGCTTTGAGGTTGCATTCTTTGTGATTGTTGTTGGCAACAATAAAAACAAAAAAATATTATGATATTGAGTTTGCCGTATTGTCAAAGCTTATTGCTTGCGGTGGAAATTAAACGAACCAACCAAGGCGTCTAACTAATTAGTTATAAATGCATTAATTGACTTATTTTGCATTCTATAAAATTTATGAGAATATAAAAAAATTAAGAACTTCTAATCATCTCGTTGATAAATAAAAAAGCTTCTGACCCAGAAGCTGGATCCACTAATCTCTCTATGTATTTTGATCTCCTGAATTCGATTCTTCCATCAGAATTAATCGTTGGGTTTTCTTGTAATCTTAAACCTAGAGTCCGCCGGTTCAATAGTGTCATGTCACAGAACACATCACAGCTGTACCCACCTTAGAACACATCTAAGTAAGAACCCCCTGTAACCTATTACAGAACTCACAACTTTCATATTAAAATATATATGTCACCTTTGTGAGGAAATGTCTAAACCTCGGATATATCACTTGTGACATATCATTGAAAATGTCTATCTGTTCTTGAGAATCACAACAATAGTGAATTTCAGATTTTCCATGTGTATTTCAGAAATAATTAAGTGTATTTCAAATTTTCCAATTGTATTTCAGAAATAGTCAATTGTATTTCAGAAATAGTCATTTTGAATTTCAGGAATAGTCATTTGTGTTTCAAAAAAGTCAATTGTATTTCAGAATCAGACTATTGTATTTCAAAAATTTCCAATTGTATATATGTCGACGATCCAAGAGGACTACATAGCGCGACTACTGTGGGAAAATAAATGATCTTCCATAAGCCGTGCGACTGCAAAAAGCCCTTTCTCAGGACCTTTCAAATGGCCTATGTACTTTAAAAAGACAAAGTGAGCCGTATACTGAATCGCCTCTTGAATCTTGTGAACTTCTTTTGGAAACCCATTTTCCAGCATGCACGTCCGTTAGAGAACCATCACCAGTTACAAGAATTCCGTTTTTAACTGGTCATGACATTCGCTTAACGAACAGTATATTCAGAAGTGAGCGAGTTGAATGGGCGATCAGTAAGTTTTCCTCCTTCAAATCACTGAGACCGGACGGGATAAACCCATGTCTACTTCAGAGGGGAATGGATATCATCATTCCTCAACTGATAAGTTTATTTAGATCCAGCCTTTTATTTGGCTACGTCCCGTAACCTTGGAGAGAGTTAAAAGTGGTATTTATACCTAAGGCATATTATTGCATATTTTATTCCTAAGAGCATATTTTTGCATAAAAGCATATTTTTAGGGCATATATTGGTATTTTGTGAGCAAATTTTACGAAAAACTGCATACTTGGATAGAAAAGCATAAAATATTTTATTTTTTGGCGAAAACGGAAAAAATATTTCGCTAAAAAATTGTGTGACAGGACATAATCCCCACGGACATTACCCCCATAACGAAAATGGGGATTATGACCGAATTTATCACGGTCATAATCCCCATAAAGTTGTGAGGACTATGACCGTTTCCAAAACGGTCACAATTCCAATGGGGATTATGTCCGTTACCTGTTGGTGTTACGACCGAACTTTTATCGGTCATAACCCCCAGTCACATTATGGGGAGTAAGTCCAAAGCAATTTTGGTCATAATCTCCGTTCTATGCAGTACGGAGGGGGAAATGGGGATTATGTCCGTGGGATTATATCATGTCACAAAAAAAATTGTGAGGATTTTTTTTTTCTTTTATTTTTTTTTTTTTTTCAAGTTTTAAAAAAGATTTAAGTTTAGAAATTGTTTAAAAAGGGCTAATTCGGGAAAAAGTTTCAAAATACAGTCGAACCCGGTTATAACGAACTCCGAGGGTCCAGAAAAAATAGTTCGTTACAAGCGAAGTTCGCTATGAGCGGGGTATATTTTTTATCAACCTAGTTTTATATCAAAAAAAAAAATAGATCCAATTTTGTTTAAATTGATGTTTTTTTCGTAAATCAACTACTTATTGAGAAGAAATCATTAAAAATTTAAATACATTTTATCAAAATTATAATATAAAACCAAAAAAATCCAATCTTTTGTTAGTTTGATAAACATGATTGCCACACATAAAAAAATATTTATGGCAATTCGTTATAAAAAGGTAAATATACATGAATTTATGTTCGTGGGACCATAATAAGCAGTTCGTTTTAACCGAGGATTCGTTATAACCGAGTTCGTTATAAAAGAAGTATTTTATGCAGTGGCGTATACAGAAATGATTTCACAAATTTCAGGATTTGGTATCAAATAACAAGTACAATATTTAAAACTTCTTAAAAAAAATCAAAAAAACATTAAGGGCGGATTTTACAGTCAGCACTAAGTGGTGCCTTAAGCTAAGAAATTTCTTAAATCCAAAAAACTATTTTATAAAATCTACTTAAGTAAAACTTAAGTCATCTTTTATCATAACTTAAGTTTTACTTAAGTAATTTATTTTGATTTGACAATTCAAAAAAAAATACAAAACAAAATTCAATTAATAATAAAAACATACAGAAAAAATCAAAAATTCCAACAATTGCTCTTCTTTTCCTTTAAAATCTCAATCCGCCACTCTCAAATTCAAGGTATTTCCATCAAATTTCGCGATATTTCCATCAAATCGAAAAAAATAATTAAATAAATAAAAATCTGTAAAGAATTTGAGATTGGCGGATGACCCATCAAATGGGTAACATCCAATCTTTTTCCTCAAGATTTTGTTGAAAATAATAAAAACGTTTGTTGGTGTGGAAATCCGAAGTCAAGCAGGTGGATCATTTTTCAATGATGACCCTAGCGCCTTGGTTGTTTTGGTTCTAACAAGACCCAAGGCAGATGATTGTATTGGAAAAGAAGAGCAATTGAGTGAATATAACCTACACCACTCTGTGGTACAGGGTATAATGAGTATGTGATGAAGATTGTAATTACACAAATTATTTGTCCCAGACCCACATTTTAAAATACTGATCTACTGTCGTCCGTCTGATTGTTCATGTATCGTTGTAAACGTCTCCGTGAAAAGGTTTCTGTTATATCCAGCAAGAATTAAGAATTAGGAAGAATTATGGGCCATATCCAATGCTTTAACATTTCTTAAACATTATTTTTTTATGGTAATATTACTCAATTTTATGGAAATACCTTTTATTTAAGAGTGGCGGAGATGTCCTATCAAATAGGTAACATAATCGTAATCGAAAAAGTTTTGGTGGAAATAACAGCAAAATTTTCATGGAGACGTTTGTTGGTGTGCAATCCAAAGTAAAGCGGGTGGAGTATTTTTTAATGATGCCCTTAGCCGCGTTCTAAAATGCAATGGTTCTAACAATACCCACGGTGAAAGATTTTAACGGAAAATAACAGCATTTGTGCGATTTTTCGTTATTTTACATAATTTTTGTTTTGTATATTTTTATTATTTTATTTTTTTTTTGGATTCTTTTTGAATTGTCAAATCAAAATAAATACCTTGTGTTACCATATTTTTAGCATATTTTCTTTTTAACTTAAGTACAAACCGAAAAATCGAATTTAACTTAAGTAATAAAAAAAACTTAAATAAATCTTAACTAAGATTTTACTTAAGTTAGAACTTAGTTTAGACTGTAAAATCCGCCCTAAGAATCTAAAATTTTTTGAAGAAAAATGTTTTGAAACTGAAAATTTTTCTGTTAAAAAAATCTCAAAATCTGAAAATTTTTTCTTAGAATTTGAAACTTTTCGACTTAAGATTCTAATGAAAAAATATCTTAAAACCTGAAGTTTAATGTACACAAAAAATGTAATTGTAAGTAAAATGTAGTCAAATCTTAAAATACGACTTTGTCTTTTAGAAAAATGTCTCAGAACGAGACTATTTCTCAAAAAAAATTTCAGAATCTTAAAAAAAATGTCTCAGAATCTTACACTTTTCTAAAAAAAAATATCTCAGAATCTAAAACTTTCTATAAGAAAAATGTCTGAGAATCTAAGACTTTTCTAATAGGAATAATGTCTTAAAATATTGGCCTTTTTCACAGAATCTAAGACTTTTTCTATAGGAAAAATGTCTCAGAAACTGAGACTTTTTCTATAAAAAATTCTCAGAATCTGAGGCTTTTCTATATGAACAATTTTTCAGAATCTGAGAACTTTCTATAGGAATAATGTCTCTGAATCTAAATCATGTCTCAAAATCTGAGATTTTTTCTATAAAAAAAATTCTTAGAATCAGAGGCTTTTCTATATGAAAAATGTTTTAGAATCTGAAAACTTTCTATAGGAATAATTTCTCTAAGTTTTTCTTACAATCTAGGAAAATGTCTCAGAATCTTATACTTTTTTAACGAAAAATGTCTCAGAATCAACGAATTTTTCTTAAGGAAAATTATCTCAGAATGTCTTAGAGACACACAAGTCTCAGAGACACAAGCTGAGACTTTTTGTATAGAAAAATGCTCAAAATCTGATACGTGTTTAAGTGATAAGTGTTTAAGCATCTGAGACTTTTTCGATAGGAAAAATGTCTCAGAATCTAAGAAATTTTCTGTAAAAAAAATTTCTGAGAATCTGAGACATTTTCTATAGAAAAAATGTCGAAGAATCTGAGACTTTTTCTATAGGAAAAATGTCTCAGAATTTGAAACTTTTTCTACAGGAAAAATGTCTAAGAATCTAAGACTTTTTTATAGAAAAAATGTCTAAGATTTTTAGACTTTTTCTATGGGAAAATTTTCTGAGAATCCGAGAATTTTTCTTTAAGAAAAAGGTTTCAGAATCTAAGACTTTTTTTATACTGTTTTCTTTTTAAAAATGTCTCAGAATCTGAATTATTTTTCTTATAGAAAAAGCGAAGATTTTCTCAGAATCTAAAACTTTTTGTGTAGAATGTTTCAGAATCTGAGGAAATGTGCTAGACTAGAAATATCTCAGATTCTGGGAAAATGTCTTACAATCGGAGTCTTTTCTTTTGGAAAAGTATTTTATGAATATGTTTATAGAATCATTTTCTAAAGTGACTTTTTCCCGGGAAACGTTTTCCGTGATTTAGAGTCATTGACTTTTTCTATAACAAAAACTGTCTCAACTGAAAATTGACATAGAATCTTTGACTTTTCTTTAAAAAAAAATGCAGATTCTGATAATCTTCTTTGTAAAAATGTCCCAGCATCTGTAATTCACACTTTAAAAAAAGTCTTAAGTCTCTCAAAAAATTTTAAAATATAAAAAAATTTCAATTTTTTTCCCCCCAACAGTTTTAAACTTACACAAAAATGAAGAATCTGATTGAGTTACATTCGAGAAAAATTCTAAAACATGTGCATGTAAATTTTTTGTTAACAAAAAATTAAAAAAAATGTTGGGCCCCCACCGAAATAAAATCCTGGATACGCCCCTGATTTTATGTGAAAATTGATGCTAAAACGTCGGGACTTTAGAATTAGTTCGTTATAACCGAGAATTCTTTATAACCGAGTTTGACTGTAGTAGGTTGTATTATAAATTTCTTAAATAAAACTTAAAATTTTCGTATATTCATTGTTCTTGTGCAGAATTTTTTAAGAACTGAACTTTTAAGAGCATATTTTTCACATTTTAAGAGCATATTTTCGGTTTTATTCTGCATATTTTAAGAGCATAAAACTGTTTTTTAGAGCATATTTTTGGTTTCCCTGCTTATCACCTTTGTTGTAGACTTTGGTCATAGATGAGCTGCTCGAGGAACTTAATGACTCTGTTTTTAAGACCTTCGGCTACGCTTTTGTTGTTGACGTCTCTGGCTGGCATGAGGCACCCTTTTTAGGCTGCACAAAAGATCTTTCAGGTCGTAGTGCATAGCGCCTCTTTAATATAATCTAATGTCCGGGACGTCGAAAATTTGCAAAAAAAAAAAAAAAATTCGGGACTTTGGAAATTCTCCAAAGTAAAATTTTTACTACAAAACGCTAAAAATCGAAAATTTTGAAGTTTTGTTTGGGGTCTGGTAAAAATTTGGAAAAATTTTGTTTTATCCCATTGTCGGCGGTCACGGGATATGTATTTTTGAGACAGTTCAGTGATTAGTAGTGTCCGACCGAATGTTCGGGTTCGGTTACGGAGTTCGGCAAAAAGTGACGTTCGGCCACTGTTCGGTGTTCGGCCAAATTTTTGCCGAACCTTACCGAACACCGAACTTTTGTATGTATTGCATTTTTTCGTCTTTAAATTAAGCCATATTACCAGTGCAGCTACTTCACACCTAGAATCGGGCTATTATTAAAAAGAAATATATTTTTTTATCAAAAAAAATCAACTTGAGCTATATTTTTCCACTTTTTTAAGTATACAACTAATAAAAAAACACATCTTTTAGTTGTTTTTTTCATAATTATTTGCAAAAACAACTTTTTTTTAAATAAAAAAAAGTTCGGGTACGGGTTCGGGTTCGGCCGAACTTTGCAAAATTTACCGAAGTTCGGGTTCGGTTACGGGTTCGGTCTGAAAAAGGGCGTTCGGTCGGACACTAGTGATTAGGAATGTAATAGGAATTCCACGTGATAGGAATTTAATTGATATGTTTCGATTTCACCAGTCACGACATAGGTGATTTCGGATCGAGAGACACACTTTTCCTGCAGGGTCCTCATTTGGAAGCCAATTGATTTATCAATGATCGACAGTATGCTCTAAACTGTAATATTACCCACATGAGTCATGCATGAATTCAGATAGTTTAGATGCCCTCTTTGACTCATAATTCCTTTCTAATTGTTGATTCCAGTTCAATAAAAATATGCTGCTGCGGCTGTTTCATGTCTTAAATGTAGGACAGTCCTCCCTTTTCAATGTATTTTAAAGAAACACTAAAAATAATGTTGGGAGTCGTCTTTTTAAGTCAATTATTTTTGCTTTATTTCTCAAGATAAATAAAACGGCCAACCATAATAAATACAACAACAGCATTCCAAATAGTTTACGTATGTCTGATATTCCCATATAAACACTATGCCACACTAAAATCTGGTTTGGGTTTTTTTTTATTTTTGTGTACTTTTAAAGTAATGGTTACAATTCTTCGTTTTTAATTTTCTTTTTTTTGGTGACAACACACTACTAAATCGTGTTCCTGATTAATGTCACGTTTGTGGAGACTCTCCTCGTACGTATAGTCAGCCATTCATTTAACATTTTACCATAACCACCACATTTTATTTTTAAAGATATAACAACTTTTCATAGCACCTCATGTATACAATTTTCAACACCATTTTCAGATGTTATACAAAAAACTTGAAATATAAAAAGTATTTAAATTAAATTTAAAATTAAAAAAAAAAAATCTCAATTAATTTAAGAATTACAATTAAAATGCCAATGACAATTTTAAATTTTTAAAGCGTTTGAAATTCGAAAAAGATCATTTGGAATTCGAGAAAACAATGAAATTTGAAAAAAAAAAGATTCATTGTAAAAAAAATAAGAGTCCTAAGTCAAACGTGAACCGATTGGATCTCATAAGATATTGAATTTTGACAGCTGACGTTTTAAGGAGATCACGTCTTAAATGAAGTGTTTTATAGTTTCCATCCAACTCCCTCTCATTCATGAAATTTCGGCCTAAGTAATTTGACTAAACGCTCAGCGAGTTTCTCTAAAGCAAGTTTTCGATAATAACATCAACCACTTCCAAAATCTCTACTTTTGAGAGTGATAGCATAGAATTTCACTTGTTCGCTATTGTTTAAAAGAAGGCAAATTCTGACGGGAAGACTTACAGGCCTATCCATCATTCGTTTCCAACTCCTCCTCATCCATTAAATTCCGGCCTAAGTAATTTGACGACTGCTCATCGAGTTTCACTGAAGCAAGTTTTCGATAATAACATCAACCACTGTCAAAAACTCTACTTTTGAGAGTGATAGCATAGCATCTCACTTGTGCGCTTTTGATTAAAAGAAGGCAAAATCTGTCGGGTAGACTTACAGGCCTATCCATCTTTCCATCTCTGATTAGTATCAATCGCGGAACAAAGCCGTAGATGTTAGTTGCAAGTTTCTAGAAGTATACCAACACATAAAAATTCCGTAGTAACCTGTAAAATAGTTGGCAGTCTTGCAAGCTCATCGGTTTAACGGCAGAGACCAGTAGGGGAACCCCATTAAGGTATCGTCTCACCACGGAGCTCAGAGTTCGTGTGTGCTGATGTAAAGCGCCAGCAGGCACTTAAAACCTAACCTATCTGTAAGCTCATTGAATTACAATTCCCTTGAATGTCTCTGTGACCTTGAGATTCCTGCAGAAAGCTCTTTAATAAGGTAAAACCTTCAAGAGCGAATGAGGACTGGTCTGTATATAGGCTCTAACATAACAGTTATAAGAAGATGATCAGAAAAGCCAATTGTGATTCTTGGAAACTTCTGTGGAAACTAGAAAACGTTTCTAAGGGTCAGAGCTTTGCGCATCTGACTTCTTCTCCAAGCAACATGCGATACCTGAAGGACCCTTCAGTCGTGTTGTTTACCTCCAGTGGGAGTCGCTGGATCTTCTCAACACGTATTTTCCGGGCAATTCAATTTTCCGCATTTTCCTCCCAAGCATCTGAAATCGCTTCGGAAATATTTAATATGACAACATTAATCTGGGCGATTAAAAGCTATAGGTCCTATAAATCCCCTGGACCTGATGGTATAATACCGGCTAAGATGCAGCAAGTGTCGGACAATATAGTCCCTTGGTTGTATAGTCTCTATACAGCATGCATAGTCTCTATACAGCATGCATACAATGTTCGTATATTCCTTTTAAATGGAGGGATGCCAAAGTCGTTTTTATCCCGAAGACTGGGAAAAACTCCCACACAGTTTCAAAGGATTTTAGACAAATTAGTCTATCATCATTTTTGTTTAAGACAATGGAATGAATGACAAGACTCATATTTGCGTAGAGTGATTGACCGGAAGTTGCTTTCGACTAGGCAACATACATACAAGGCGCAAGAGTATATCAACGGAAACTCGTTGGTACCATCAAGAGGTCGCTCTCCGTAAACGAGTACCTACACTTTGGTGGCCTTTCTTGATATAGAGGGCTTTTAAGTAATAATGTCATCCCAGACTTGACAAATGTGGCATTATCTGGCCTGGGAGTATGGACCATACGGTCTATGTAAGGAGTCTTTGACTCCGCCACCTCTAACCTATCCTGGTCTGGCAGTGAAGCATACATCGTTTTAATGGTGGAAATCTACTTGTCAATGGACGCATAACGTCTAAACTGGGAGCGTCTGTCATATCTCGATTTGTCAATAGGGTAACACCGCAGGGAGGTGTCCTTTCGCCGCTTCTTTGGAACCTGTTACTATAGGTACTCTTTTACTCTCTCTCCAAAAGCACGCGGCTGTCATATTGTCGCATATGATGACGATGTCGCGATAGCGGTAAAGAGAAAGCACTGCAACATTAAGGTACATTCTTTAGGGCTCTAATTTTTTTTTTATACAGATGGATCGAAGCTACACAAATCAGTGGGCTTGGGAGTCTTTTCGAAAAAACTTGGGTTGAGGCTGGTTCGAAGATTGCCAGATCATTGCAGTGTTAACCAGACACAGATGCTGGCAATGAAGGAAATGGCTAACTGGTTGAGTTGCAATGTCTCGTCTACAACCTGCAGTCAACATATATTTCGACAGTCAAGCTGCGGTCAAGTCCATGGAGTCAATGTTTCTGAAAACAAGATCCGCCCTCAACTGCCGCACGCCTTTAACCCTTTGACGACCATACATTTTCTGCCAAGCGATTTTGATTTTTTGTTCATTGTCGTAATCAGTGACCTAATAATAGTTATGAAACAAAAAATTGAACCCCTAACTCCCCTCATTCCAACATATTTTTCTTGATGGAAAAATTGCCCTTTGGCGATTACGCAGTACTGGCCTAAGCTATTTGCTACTCGCTATGATTTTTAAGATCTGCAACTCAATAATAGTTATTCTACAAGAATTTGACCCTCTAAAACCCCTACTTGCCCCTGATTTCGCTGGACAAGTAAAGATATTTTTGTCCCAAATGATTTTACAAACTTTGAGGACTTACAGTGAGTAAGCAGATCAAATTAGAGACTTGCCAAAGACTAAACTTTTGTTGCCCTAACACTACTCTACAATTCGTCTTTTAGCACATTTATCCTATCTTTTACCTGAACAAAAATAATCACCAAAATCGCGTTGGCAAGTATACTTACCTGTGGTCGTCATAGGCTTAAATTAGATGGCCAAGCAGTTTGACATACGACTAATTTGGATCCCAGGGCACAGAAAAATTCCAGGAAATTGCAAAGCCGATGAGCTTATAAGACTGGGAACTACGGAACAACGGAATTAGAATGTGTTGTTATGCCTCTACGGCTTTGTTCCCCGACGGAGACTAATCAGAGATGGGCACATGGATTTGGCCATCTCTTAATCAGAGGCGCACAAGTGGGCTGATGTCGCTTCCAAGAGGATAGATTTTGACAGTGGTTGTTGTGATTACCTTATGGAAAGCACGCTGAGGAAACACTTTATTTGAACATTGCCCAATACTTTCTGGACAGAGGCTTTACTGGAATTTAGGGAGCTGCACGATCTTTCTGATTTGTCGTATGTCAAAATTCAATATCTTAGCAGTTTCATAAGAAGCCCAAATTTGTTTTACGGTAGGGACTAGTAGGGGAACCCCATTACCATCCCGTGGTATCACAACAGACCTCAGAGTCTATGTGTGCTGACGTAAATCGTCAATTTAAAAATTTTAAAATCGTCATTGGTAATTTTTAAATTATTTATTTTTTTTTTAATTTTATTTATAATTTTTAATTAAATAAATGCAATCTGAAAATGGTGTTTAACAAGATTTTTATCTTATTTTATTTAAAATCAATATTTTTTAAAAACAATTTGTAATTTATTTTTTATTATTATTTTTTTTATTTAAAAAAAAAAATTGTCTATTAAATATTTAGTTACGATGGCATCACGTAACGGTAAAAAAACTTCTGGTTTACGTATGCTTTGGATACCAGGCGGTCGTAAAAGTCATCCCAAGGGACGTTATGATTCAACAAATAAACAAATTTCGTATTCGACCAGACAGAAAAAAAGTGAAGTTTGGTCTTTGGGTGGCAGCAAAGCACAAAAAGATTTGCTGCAAGCGTAAGTTTTTCCTTCATTTACACTGTATTCCACTTTGTACATAAACTTTTGTAATGTTGAATGTGTATTTTTGTTGTATGTTGTATTCGTTTTGTATTCCATTTGTTGTTTGTATTATGATAATAATAATGATGATGATGGCTCATATTACACATGATGAAATGGTCATAAAGCACATTGCACTATTGCTTACTTAGCAAGCACCACCGCATATTCAAATTATACACGCAAACATCTTATATTCATTCATTTATCCATCCATCCATCTATACAAGTCTCAATCATAGTTCCTCTCATACACAATATGGTTTCTGTGGTTTAAAACACAACAAAATCTAAACAATTTCATTAAAAAAAATGTTTATTGTAATGAATATTATTATTATCATCATTGTATTTTTGTATATCATTCATTACAAAATCTTTATTGGTACAGTGGTAATGAGATAAATAGCACAACATTTAAAAATCCATCACATGCTTAAAAACAGTTATTTAAAACAAAGCTTAGAGATCGTTTTTGTAAAAGGGATACAGAGTCATCTTTATCCCGAAGGCTGGGGAAAATTCCCACTTAGCTCCGAAGGACCTTAGACCAATTAGTCTGTCTTCTTTTTTTTTAAAGACAGTGGAACAAATGATAGCCTCATATTTGCGTAGAGTGATTGATCCGAGTTTGCTTTCGACAAGGCAACATGCATTCCGCAAAGGTAGATCAACAGAAACAGCTCTTTATGAGCTTGTTGGTAACATCGGGAGATCACTTTCGGTAAAGGAGTACACTATGGTGGCTTTTTTGATATAAAGGGGGCTTCTAATAATGTCATCCCAGACTCGATAACTGTGGCATTGTCTGGTCTGGGAGTGAAGCGTTCGTATCGTTTTAATGGTGGAACATCTATTTGCCAATAGACGTATAACGTCTGAATTGGGAGTGTCTGTCATATCTTGAATTGTCAATAGAGGCACACCACAGGGAGGGGTTCTTTCGCCGCTTCTTTGGAACCTGTTACTGAATTTAATGCTGCTCTCTCTCTAGAAGCACGTGGTTGTCGTGTTGTTGCATATGCACACAATGTCGCGATAGCGGTTAAGAGAAAGCATCTGCCAACATTGAGGGACATTCTTCAGAGTTCTCTGAAAGATCTCGACAAGAGGTTGTGGTCTGGGAGTTAATTCAAGTAAAACAGAGCTTGTCTTGTTAACAAGGAAAAATAAGATTCCTGCTTTTGATCCTATTTCTCTGGACAGCACTGAAATCGCCTTCTCAGATGGAGCAAAGTATCTTCGAGTATTTCTAGAAAGGAAGTTGAATCTCAGTAGTAATATTGAGGAACGGATGAGAAAAGCATCGATTGCTTTAAATTCCTGTAAAAGAGCCATTGCAAAACGATAGGGTTTTATCCCTAAAGCCGTTCATTGGATTTATACGGCAGTGGTGCATCCAATTCTGCTGTGTGGAATCATTGTCTTTTGGCCTGCTTTAGAGATAAAAGGGAACTTGTCTTTATCACGAAGGTAAAGAGAATGGCGTCGATGTTCATCACTGGTGCTCTTCGTACTGCACCTACGGCTGCATTAGAAATCCTCCTTCACCTGATACCTTGAACATATTGGATTGGCAGTATGTGGCAACGTCGGCAATTCGACTTAATAGAACAATCCAATGGAGGAGCAGCGAAACGCGATCTTGAAAAAGATAGCAATACCACAAAATGTGAACTGTGCTCCCTCTGTGAGCCTTTTTGAGCGCCAATTTACCACTATGATTAGGGTTGCCAGACGTCCCGCTTTAGGCGGGATTGTCCTGCTTTGTGTCAACGTTTCCAAATTCCCGCTTTTTAAGCGTCAAAAAGTTATTTGCCAAATATACCATACACTGCCAGATGTGTGCAAGCCCTTTGTAGTGCGTCTTGAATTCGACTTTTTTGAATTTGAAAATGCTTGTTTCCAAAACGATGGGCAATTGTAACCTCTTTTTGCGAAAAACAACCAAACTTTTTTTTGACAAAAACCCAGTTTGCTACCAACTTCCAAAGGAATCTTGGTGCATTTTGATACAAAAAAATTTCGATACAAAAAAATTGTTTTTAAAAAAACTGATGCCAAAAGTTGCGCAATGTAGAGTAAATTCCGGAAAAATATTACAAAAACGTCCAAGGAGTAATTTTTGTACAGCGATGCATTTTAAGGATTTTCCATCTCTGTGTTTTAAACTGCATATAATTTTTGTCCCGCCAAAATTTTTGAATTCCCGCCATTTTAGCAATTTTCTTGCATTTGTCCCGTTTTTGGAAATCAATTTCTGGTAACCCTAACTACGATACCACCCAGGGAGTCTTGGATGAGGGACATTCCGGGTAGTGGAGATTCCATAGATTTTTACACGAATGGATCGTGGCTGAACGAACAAGTGGGCTTTGGAGTCTCTTCGGAGGAGCTTGGTTTGAGCCTGGCTCGAAGGTTGCCGGATCATTGCAGTGTTTACCAGCAGAAAGGAAGTGGCTGACTAGTTAAGTTGCAATGTCTTGTCTACAACCACATTCAACATCTATTCTGACAGTCAAGTCCCTGGAGTCAATGTTTCTGAAAACAACATCTGCCCTTAACTGCCGCACGTCTTTAAATGAGATGGAAAGATTTCCCCGGTGGTTGCAGTAATTACCGGGCACTGTCTTATAGGGAAGCACGAGGAGCGGTTAAATGTGCCGTCAAATGACTTTTGTCGTAGTTTCATGGATGAAGAGGAGTTTGAAACTATCGAACACTTCATCTGCCATTGCCCGGCACTTTCTGGAGACTTGCTTCACTGGGATCTAGGGAGCTGCACGATCTTTTTGATTTATCAGATGTCAAAAAACAATATCTTAAGAGTTTAATAAGAAGCGCAAATTGGTTTAACGGCAGGGACCAGTAGGGAAATATATTGCAATCCCGTGGTATCCCAATGGACCTCTAGAGTCTATGTGTTCTGACGTAAAACTTAAAACGGAACTGGAACACAGAAGCGACTATGTCGCACCACAGACGAACTTTGACAGGACCTTCTAAGTCCAAATATAGGGAAGACTGCTTTACGAACGGATTAAATATGGAGATCGGTACGGGTTCGGGAGTATACTTTTAATGCCTCGAAATCGGGGACTCATTGAGACTTGCGGATAAGCCTAGTGTTTTCTAGGCAGAGGTACTTGCAATTAATAAAGCCATTAACACTTTCGTGGATAGCCTTGCAGCTCTGAAGGCCCTAGAATCAAACACTCTAAAATCAGGAATCGTTAGGAATTGTATACAATCCCTTAATCGAATCATTCAGCACACAGAGAAGTTAATCTGGGTCGCTGGACATAGAGGGGTCGCTGTGAACGAATTGGCTGATGAATGTGCGAAAAATGGCTCGGAATCAGTGGGGGAACATATAGAACCTGACATCTAGGTTCCAAAAGTGGAATTGATGAACGAAATTAATAGGAAATTTGAGAATAATGACGACGTGCAGGATATCGCGAACCCTGTGGCAACTGCCAAATCCTAAGAGGACAAAAAGTCTTCTTACTTTCAACAAACGGACTGTAAGACTATTAGTGAGAGTACTTACAGGACCCTGTATAATTTAGCCAAATGGCCGTGCGTATGGAAATTTCTGATATGGACTATGTAGAAGTTGTGGGGAAGTGAATTAGTAGGATTCAATGAAGCACTTGTTATGCGAATTTCCGGGTCTGTTAAGAAAACGCCTTAAGCATGTGAGGAAAATATTTTCCGATGACCTGGATTGCTTAAATGTTGTCTCATTGACGTCTCTAGTTCTCGTCCCCTGAATCGTACTTCAGGGCTATGAACTTCTTCTGATATAAAAATGTTACATTTGATAAGCAAAATTATAAAAAAAAACCTTTAAAAATTGCGTTTTTTCAGAGGTTGATTTAGTTCCTTTTGGGGGAACTTTTTTTCCCCTGATCCGATTTTTCCCTGTAAAACAATTCTTTTACAGAGTTTTTGTACTTCTGTTAAACAAATTAAATATTTAAATTTCAGAAAAAGTTCAAATTCCTGTGGTTGGCCCAAGACGATTATAAACGTAACACCCCCTTTTGTGGGCGTGTTTTTAATTTTATTTTAATTAAGGATAAAACTGCATTACTTAAGTGTAAAAATCATAAATACTCAATTTGCCAACATTTATCGCGAGTGTGAAGGTGCCCCGCCCCAGCGTCTCCGGGTCCTGCACTCATTGACACTGCTATTTTTCGAACACCACTGCTTATGCCATACATAACAAATGCACTTCATTTATTATTTCATAATTATAATTTAAACCGTGTCTTTAAAGTTTAAAGCCAAAAATAAATTGTTTCATTTTAAAACACGATTTATTTATTTATTTAAAATAAGATGTATGCGTGCCATCCACACTTAAATATTTATGGGATACAATTATTTTGACTACAGTACACTTTTTTTATTTATTTATTATTTTTAGTATGAAATAATTACCCGAGTAAAAAAGTTCTTATACAATTATATATACAGGTTACATTTTTCAAAGTTGGATAAAATTATATAAAATTATAGCCAAGATTTGGTGGATCTAATTTTATAAAATTAGATCAAATTATATATAATTTTATAAAATTGTATCAAATAAAATATAATTTGATCTAATTTTATAAAATTATATCCACCGAATCCGTGATATTATTATATATAATTTTATCAAACTATTTATAATAATGTAATTTTATATAATTTTATACAATTTTATATAATTATATATAATTTTATCAAACTATTTATAATAATGTAATTTTATATAATTTTATACAATTTTATATAATTATATATAATTTTATCAAAACATATATAAAAAAACTTTTTTACTCGGGTATTTAAATTTTTAATGTTATTTTTTTTTTATCAAAATTAACCTACATTTTTGCTTACACAGCAATTCCATTAAAAAAGACTGCATTTAAATTTACACACTCACAAAAAAACTTTGTAAAATTAGCAAAAAATTAAAAAAAACTATTGAACTTTTAGTAATACATACATATAATTTTGGAAATTTATTTGTAACACTTTTAAAAATGGGTTCCAATAATGTAATACAGTCAAACTCGGTTATATCAAATTCTAATTTATAACGAACTAATTCTAATGTCCCGACGTTTTGGCAACACTTTTCACCGTCTTCTATAACGAACTCGGTTATAGTGAATCCTAGGGTAAAACGTACTACTTATTATGGTCCCACGAATACAATTTCATGTTTATTTACCTTTATAAAACGAACTCCCATTAATATTTTATAATGTGCGGCAATCAGACCAAATTTTAAAAAGAACAAGTAAAAAAATTTTATTTCGGCCTTGCGGAATCTATTGATACCCTCCGCAATGGAAAAAAAGATTATTGCAAAAAAACTTTCTTTTTTTAAAAGGAATTACTTTAAAAAAAATTTCCGCGAAAAAAAATCCGCGATTTTTTTCATTTTTTGTAAAAAAATATGTTCGTACTTGTATAGATACCATTCGGTGTTTAATTCTGTTCACATATGTCATCCAGAAGCCGAATTAAAGCATTTTGTATATTTAGGTTATGGTGAATATATCAACATTTTTGAGGTGTCCTTACATTTTCGTTCATAACTTTTGAACCGATATCGCTTAAATGCAATACCAAACTGCTCGGATGGACATCCAATAAATATGTTAAGTTTCAGTCGTCATAATATTTTGGTCGTGGTCACCATTTCCACAGACAGACAGAAGTTTTTATTATAAAGATAAATTTCTTTGAGAAAAATTGTTCTCAACGTGACGATTAGAAATGAATTAGGAAAATGTTACAGGATCTTAATTTGTTTAACATAAAAGAATGTTTGTAGGAAAATTATCTTAACCCTTTCACGACCAATGGTTGATTTATATCTCATTTTTATTTTTTGTTATATTTTCCACATTTTTCAACCGATTTTAAATGTGCTAAGAGATGAATTGTAGAGGAGTGTTAGGGCTACAAAAGTTTAGTTTTCAGTAAGTCTCTTAATTGATTATCTTACTCACTGTAAGTCCTCAAAAAAAAATTTTGATAGTCAAACGTCAGTAAATCTGTTTTGAAAAATTTTCTCAGAATATGTATGTATGTGTCTTAGAATCGGAAAATCGTAACCAGAGGCCTTGGTCTGTTTCGCTACAACGAGACAATGGTCATTGTCTTGTTGTAAAATAAAATCAATCAGCAGAAAAATTTACTGAAAATACGCATTTTGATACATATGAAAAATATGTCAAGACAGCAGAAAAATCTGATGACTTTAGCTGAAAAATCTGCTGAATTTTGCAGAAAAATCTGCCGATCTGAGATATATTTTATTTATGTAAAAAAAGTCTTAAAAAAATGATGTTAAATATTTTTTTAAGACTTTTGAAAAGTTTCTGAATTACATGAGGTTTTGTGAGAAAAGCAAAAAAAAAAGTTTTTTTTAAAAATAATTTTAAAATTTAAAGTTTTCTGGCAAGTTCAACCCATTTCTTACCGAAAATTTAAACGTTGGAATTTTTTGAAGAAGCTTTCAGGAACGACTCTATTTTGTCCTCTTGTAAATAATAAATGAACATTTTAACTAGAGATGGGCGCGTGAGTGATTTTTGACTCACACTCACTCACGCTCAATACAGGAATTTTTGAATGACGCACACTCACTCACGAGCATATTTTTTCTACTCACTCACAATCACGTGAGTAAATTTAATACAACTTATAACGTGCACTCACGCAAGCTCACGCTGACGTTGACTCACACTCACGAAACTCTTATTTATGCAAAAAAAAAATTCAAAAATGTTTCAAAATTTTCAGCAAAATTTAAAGTTCAACTAAATTTTAAATTTTTTTTCGCTGTTTTTAGGACGAAATCTTAAGTAAAGTCAAATTTTAAAATTTGTTTGTTGCTTTTTTTTTGGTAAAAAGGAAATACATATGAAGAAAAATAAATCACACAAACTCACGCAAAAAAATCGACTTACGCACACTTACACAAAATCTTACTCACGCAATTTTTTTTCTCCACTCACAATCACATGAGTAAAATTGAATTCAGTCACACTCACGCGTGAATCACGCTCTAATCTGCTTATGTTCCCATCTCTAATTTTAACGTTTAAATTTGATGAAATTTTATAATAACCGCTCCCCCTCCCCTCGTGACATCAAAAGTATTTTTTCCACTGTAGCACAGTGTTATCAACAGTTTTTGTTAAAACAATTTCAAACTATCTTCTCTCGTTCCAAAAACGGCAAAAACAAATACAGCAATATTAATTGCAAATTTTGCAAACTCATTTATACGATACATATATGTATTCCATATATCTATTTTTATACCCTACACCACTCTGTGGTACAGGGTATAATAAGTTTGTGCTGATATTTGTAAATACCGGAAATATTGTTCCTATACCTACCCCTAAGTACACCGAACGACTTAGAATTACTTTTTGAGTAGATTTAGCTTTAACTTTAGTTGTTAATTTAATTCACTTTTAAAACATAAGCTTATCTCCCCCCCCCCCCCCCCCTCCAAGCACAAATCCTATTCAAATTGGTAAAAATCGGTCTATGTTTAGACCTATAGGGAGCCTACTTAGGGAGTGGAGATAGGGCATAGGTATGTTTTAAAAAAATGTTGTAGGCTAAAAATAAATGGGGGTCGGTCTCACTAATGACCCCTCTCGGACGCACCATTGGACCAGTAGAAGCTGACTAAATAAAACAAATTTACAAAAAATAAAAAAAATTGTATGGGGACCGCCTTAACAGTTAAAGATATGGGGTAGGTGTGTTCAGAGAAAATGTTTGGACTTAAAAAATATTGTGGGTCGGTCATACATTTTGTTGCTCTAAGGGCACTATTAGGGCAGTTAGAGCGGTTGGAACAAATTTTAAAAAATGTCGTTTTGTGTGGGAGCCCCGTTAGAAATTGGAGATAGGGTATTAGTTTGTTCCAAAGAAATGTTAAGACGTTAAAATTAATGGGGGTCGGTCTTATAAAGAACCCCTCTATGACGCACCATTGGAGCAGTAGAAATGATTTTAAGATTGAAAAATTACAATAAAATTTTTTCCAAAAATTTAAAAAAATAGTAATAATCGTTATCCCACGATCTTCCTGGGCAAAAAATTTGTAGAATTGATTGAAGTTTTACACAAAAAAATTTCAAAAAAATCAAAGAGTACAAACATTTTCAAAAATGAGATTTAAATTTTAAAACTTTAAAATCGCATACTAGAGCGCTTTTAAAAATTTTTTGGGATTTTTTTTTAGAAAGTACGTAAAAAAACAAAAATTTTGAAAAAAAAAATTTGAAATTTGGATCATTATTGAAGAAGTTATGATTAAAAGAAGTTTGAGTAAAGGAACAAACTACCAATTTTTAAAAATTCGATATATTTTGAACGGGTCATCAAAAAAATCTGAAAATTTACCACGAAGGAGTTTTCGAAGGGTACTAAAAACTGTAAACAAATTGGGAAAATCTAAAAAAAAAGTTTTTCAAAGTGTCCGATATCACATGGAATGCCCCATATGTATTCTATATATCTATTTTTATACCCTACACCACTCTGTGGTACAGGGTATAATAAGTTTGTGCTGATGTTTGTAAATACCGGAAATATTGTTCCTATACCTACCCCTAAGTACACCGAACGACTTAGAATTACTTTTTGAGTAGATTTAGCTTTAACTTTAGTTGTTAACGGTTTCAGCACCATACAGGTTGCAATTTCTAATTTAATTCACTTTTAAAACCTAAGCTTATCTCCCCCCCCCCCCCCAAGCACAAATCCTATTCAAATTGGTAAAAATCGGTCTATGTTTAGACCTAGCCACCCATACAAACGTCACCATTAAATTTACTTAAATGACTCTAATAACCGTATTACCTGCTAAATTTCGAAAGGATACCTATATCCTTTCGAAATTTAGCAGGTAATTCTATTTTGTATATACTAATCATTATTCCAACTTTTAAAGGAATCAGACCAGTTCTTCCTGCAGTCCCCATACAAACCACCCTTTTGATATTCACATAAATCTATCAAACTTCATGAAAATATGAAATATTTAAATTGTTTAAATTTATTAATTAAATAAGTCCATATAAAAATTTCGCCCGATATTTAGTTAAATCGATATATTGGCAACAAAATTAAACTAATTAAAATTTAAATTTGGTTTGTGTGTAGTTTCTTAATTTATTAAAGATCTAAAGATAGATCCAATCGGTCTATTTTTGGATATGGGGCCCATTTTCCAGAAAACACTGGTGTGGGTTATTATATGGTCGGTCTTGACTTTAATTTTGCTTACTTGTTTTTCTAATTTATTTGTATACTTTTTTTTTACAAACAAATAAATATAAACAATGTTCCCCTTCTCTATGACATGCATTTAACAAATATTCAATAAAAACAAACCCAAACTATAACAAAGTTGTTGAATTTACACCATTTTTTAGAGTTTTTGAAAAATATTTAAATTGAAATTTTGAAATTAACTACTGGGGAAATTCTTAAGCTGTATTTTTTGCTATCGTGTGTAAATTATCCCACAAACAACTACGTTTGTTTTTGTTTAGGCGTCTACTACATTTTACGATAAAAAACAAAAATTGTTGTTTTTAACTATTGATTAACAACTATAAAAAACGGTATAAACAACTTCAAATTACAGTCGTTTTTACTGTAACCCAAATTGTCTTAATTTTTTGTATTAACAAAAAAAAAAACTTCTAAACGTCAAAAACAGTTAAAATTGTTTGGTAATAATTCCTGCTTCTGACATTTTCAACTCGTTCAACACATTTTAAAAATTTCTAGAAAATTTACGTTTTTTTATAGACTAAAAACAACTACATAAAACAACTTTTACTACAATGTAGTAATTTTTTGTATTTATTTTTTTAAACGACTACAAAAAATAGTTGTTTGAGATTTTTCATACAAAAACAACTGAAATTATAGTTGAAAACAACAACTATTACTTACTACACAAATGACCGTCATGTAGTAACTACAATAATTTTCTAAGTGCATACAAATTTGACATAATTTATACATGTTAGCAATTTAATTCACTTTTAGAAAGTCAGGTGTGTATCAAGCAGGGCTGCCATATTTGACGATTTATCGTAATTTCGACGATTTTTTGGTAAATGACAATGACAATAAGTACTAGCTGTGTTTTGCAATCATTTGTATTAGAGGATTTACCTACTCAAGCATACGTCAAGAGCAGGGATGCCAACTTAGTGCTTTTTGATGTGTCAAAACGCGAAAATTTTTGGCCTAGTGCCAAATTAGAAAAACGCACTAACATGGTGCTTTTTAAATTTTCAGTTGGTGCTTTCAGTGCTTTTTAAAAATTAATTTTTATAGCCTCCAAACAAAGTATGGCGGTATACTTACTTTGTTATTTCGAGTGCAACGCATTAAAATATTAGTCAGAGACTCCACAAAATATATATTTTATTAATTTATGATCGATTCAAAGACATTTTTTGAATGTCCATCTATTTTTTTGTATGTTTTTCCTTGAAGAACTAAACCAACCTCTAAAAAACGCCATTCCTTGTAGGTTTTTTTTTTATTTTGGTGTAAAGTTTAAATTCTGTTCTGGGTGAAGTTCAAAGACTAAATTTGGCTTTTGAAGCGGAAAATGCAGACCATGTAAAATTGTACAACGATTTATATCGGTTGCTCAAAATCAAAAATTTTGTTTGAATAAAAATATTATTTTTTTACTTTTTTTATCTATTTGCAAACAGTCCAGTGCTTTCTTACCTTTTTTTTTCAAACAAATTTACGCGTTTTTACCCGTAACGTGCACTCACGCAAGCTCACGCTGACGTTGACTCACACTCACGAAACTCTTATTTATGCAAAAAAAAAAATTCAAAAATGTTTCAAAATTTTCAGCAAAATTTAAAGTTCAACTAAATTTTAAATTTTTTTTCGCTGTTTTTAGGACGAAATCTTAAGTAAAGTCAAATTTTAAAATTTGTTTGTTGCTTTTTTTTTGGTAAAAAGGAAATACATATGAAGAAAAATAAATCACACAAACTCACGCAAAAAAATCGACTTACGCACACTTACACAAAATCTTACTCACGCAATTTTTTTTCTCCACTCACAATCACATGAGTAAAATTGAATTCAGTCACACTCACGCGTGAATCACGCTCTAATCTGCTTATGTTCCCATCTCTAATTTTAACGTTTAAATTTGATGAAATTTTATAATAACCGCTCCCCCTCCCCTCGTGACATCAAAAGTATTTTTTCCACTGTAGCACAGTGTTATCAACAGTTTTTGTTAAAACAATTTCAAACTATCTTCTCTCGTTCCAAAAACGGCAAAAACAAATACAGCAATATTAATTGCAAATTTTGCAAACTCATTTATACGATACATATATGTATTCCATATATCTATTTTTATACCCTACACCACTCTGTGGTACAGGGTATAATAAGTTTGTGCTGATATTTGTAAATACCGGAAATATTGTTCCTATACCTACCCCTAAGTACACCGAACGACTTAGAATTACTTTTTGAGTAGATTTAGCTTTAACTTTAGTTGTTAATTTAATTCACTTTTAAAACATAAGCTTATCTCCCCCCCCCCCCCCCCCCCCCCTCCAAGCACAAATCCTATTCAAATTGGTAAAAATCGGTCTATGTTTAGACCTATAGGGAGCCTACTTAGGGAGTGGAGATAGGGCATAGGTATGTTTTAAAAAAATGTTGTAGGCTAAAAATAAATGGGGGTCGGTCTCACTAATGACCCCTCTCGGACGCACCATTGGACCAGTAGAAGCTGACTAAATAAAACAAATTTACAAAAAATAAAAAAAATTGTATGGGGACCGCCTTAACAGTTAAAGATATGGGGTAGGTGTGTTCAGAGAAAATGTTTGGACTTAAAAAATATTGTGGGTCGGTCATACATTTTGTTGCTCTAAGGGCACTATTAGGGCAGTTAGAGCGGTTGGAACAAATTTTAAAAAATGTCGTTTTGTGTGGGAGCCCCGTTAGAAATTGGAGATAGGGTATTAGTTTGTTCCAAAGAAATGTTAAGACGTTAAAATTAATGGGGGTCGGTCTTATAAAGAACCCCTCTATGACGCACCATTGGAGCAGTAGAAATGATTTTAAGATTGAAAAATTACAATAAAATTTTTTCCAAAAATTTAAAAAAATAGTAATAATCGTTATCCCACGATCTTCCTGGGCAAAAAATTTGTAGAATTGATTGAAGTTTTACACAAAAAAATTTCAAAAAAATCAAAGAGTACAAACATTTTCAAAAATGAGATTTAAATTTTAAAACTTTAAAATCGCATACTAGAGCGCTTTTAAAAATTTTTTGGGATTTTTTTTTAGAAAGTACGTAAAAAAACAAAAATTTTGAAAAAAAAAATTTGAAATTTGGATCATTATTGAAGAAGTTATGATTAAAAGAAGTTTGAGTAAAGGAACAAACTACCAATTTTTAAAAATTCGATATATTTTGAACGGGTCATCAAAAAAATCTGAAAATTTACCACGAAGGAGTTTTCGAAGGGTACTAAAAACTGTAAACAAATTGGGAAAATCTAAAAAAAAAGTTTTTCAAAGTGTCCGATATCACATGGAATGCCCCATATGTATTCTATATATCTATTTTTATACCCTACACCACTCTGTGGTACAGGGTATAATAAGTTTGTGCTGATGTTTGTAAATACCGGAAATATTGTTCCTATACCTACCCCTAAGTACACCGAACGACTTAGAATTACTTTTTGAGTAGATTTAGCTTTAACTTTAGTTGTTAACGGTTTCAGCACCATACAGGTTGCAATTTCTAATTTAATTCACTTTTAAAACCTAAGCTTATCTCCCCCCCCCCCCCCCCAAGCACAAATCCTATTCAAATTGGTAAAAATCGGTCTATGTTTAGACCTAGCCACCCATACAAACGTCACCATTAAATTTACTTAAATGACTCTAATAACCGTATTACCTGCTAAATTTCGAAAGGATACCTATATCCTTTCGAAATTTAGCAGGTAATTCTATTTTGTATATACTAATCATTATTCCAACTTTTAAAGGAATCAGACCAGTTCTTCCTGCAGTCCCCATACAAACCACCCTTTTGATATTCACATAAATCTATCAAACTTCATGAAAATATGAAATATTTAAATTGTTTAAATTTATTAATTAAATAAGTCCATATAAAAATTTCGCCCGATATTTAGTTAAATCGATATATTGGCAACAAAATTAAACTAATTAAAATTTAAATTTGGTTTGTGTGTAGTTTCTTAATTTATTAAAGATCTAAAGATAGATCCAATCGGTCTATTTTTGGATATGGGGCCCATTTTCCAGAAAACACTGGTGTGGGTTATTATATGGTCGGTCTTGACTTTAATTTTGCTTACTTGTTTTTCTAATTTATTTGTATACTTTTTTTTTACAAACAAATAAATATAAACAATGTTCCCCTTCTCTATGACATGCATTTAACAAATATTCAATAAAAACAAACCCAAACTATAACAAAGTTGTTGAATTTACACCATTTTTTAGAGTTTTTGAAAAATATTTAAATTGAAATTTTGAAATTAACTACTGGGGAAATTCTTAAGCTGTATTTTTTGCTATCGTGTGTAAATTATCCCACAAACAACTACGTTTGTTTTTGTTTAGGCGTCTACTACATTTTACGATAAAAAACAAAAATTGTTGTTTTTAACTATTGATTAACAACTATAAAAAACGGTATAAACAACTTCAAATTACAGTCGTTTTTACTGTAACCCAAATTGTCTTAATTTTTTGTATTAACAAAAAAAAAAACTTCTAAACGTCAAAAACAGTTAAAATTGTTTGGTAATAATTCCTGCTTCTGACATTTTCAACTCGTTCAACACATTTTAAAAATTTCTAGAAAATTTACGTTTTTTTATAGACTAAAAACAACTACATAAAACAACTTTTACTACAATGTAGTAATTTTTTGTATTTATTTTTTTAAACGACTACAAAAAATAGTTGTTTGAGATTTTTCATACAAAAACAACTGAAATTATAGTTGAAAACAACAACTATTACTTACTACACAAATGACCGTCATGTAGTAACTACAATAATTTTCTAAGTGCATACAAATTTGACATAATTTATACATGTTAGCAATTTAATTCACTTTTAGAAAGTCAGGTGTGTATCAAGCAGGGCTGCCATATTTGACGATTTATCGTAATTTCGACGATTTTTTGGTAAATGACAATGACAATAAGTACTAGCTGTGTTTTGCAATCATTTGTATTAGAGGATTTACCTACTCAAGCATACGTCAAGAGCAGGGATGCCAACTTAGTGCTTTTTGATGTGTCAAAACGCGAAAATTTTTGGCCTAGTGCCAAATTAGAAAAACGCACTAACATGGTGCTTTTTAAATTTTCAGTTGGTGCTTTCAGTGCTTTTTAAAAATTAATTTTTATAGCCTCCAAACAAAGTATGGCGGTATACTTACTTTGTTATTTCGAGTGCAACGCATTAAAATATTAGTCAGAGACTCCACAAAATATATATTTTATTAATTTATGATCGATTCAAAGACATTTTTTGAATGTCCATCTATTTTTTTGTATGTTTTTCCTTGAAGAACTAAACCAACCTCTAAAAAACGCCATTCCTTGTAGGTTTTTTTTTTATTTTGGTGTAAAGTTTGAATTCTGTTCTGGGTGAAGTTCAAAGACTAAATTTGGCTTTTGAAGCGGAAAATCCATGTAAAATTGTACAACTATTTATATCGGTTGCTCAAAATCAAAAATTTTGTTTGAATAAAAATATTTTTTTTACTTTTTTATCTATTTACAAAAACAGTACAGTGCGTTTTTACCCTTTTTTTTCAAGCAAATTTACGCGTTTTTACCCGTTTATAAAATTTTTGTGCGCGTTTTGCTCTCGAATTGTTGGCATCTCTGGTGATGAGTGCGAAAATGAAACAGATTTATATGAAAGTTATTAATTTTTCTAAAAAGACGAATATTTTTATTAAAATTTTGTGTTTATTGTTATCTTAATATTGTTTTAGAAAATTAAATTGCAATTTTTTTAGTTTTGTATCAATAAATTTAGTAAAATCACGAAAAATATCATATTTTTTTTTATTTTAAGTTTTTGGCGCTTTTTACCCTTTTTATGTGTCAATTTTACCCTTTTTTATATATTATTTATGTAGTGAAAAAGTACATTTTTAAAATAAATTTTTAAATTGTGACCTTTTTCTCTTGGCGCTTTTTTACCCTTTTTTTTCTTATTTTTACCCTTTTTTACCCTATTTTTCAAAATTTTGGCGCTTTTCTTCATTCTTCAAGCAACGCTCTTGTGGACACTCGACTATATTAAGTACGGTGGGCGGGACAGAACTGGAACAGAGAACCGACTCTATCTCACCACAGACGAACTTTGACAGAACCTTCAAAGTCCTAATACCGACTAGGGAAGATTGTTATTACAGAGAATGCGATCTCAATCTTTACGGACGGATCAAAGATGGAGATGGGTACGGGTTCGGGAGTTTACTCTGAATGCCTCGAAATCGGGGTCTCATTGAGGCTTCCGGATAAGTGTAGTGTTTTCCAGGCTGAGGTGCTTGCAATTGACAAAGCCGCGCAGATGATTATGACAAGGGACCTTCGTCCTTGCGCCATTAACATTTTCGTGGATAGTCTCGCAGCTCTGAAGGCCTTAGAGTCAAATACTGTATAATCGGGAATAGTTATGAATTGTATACAATCTCTTCGTCGAAATAGTCAGCACACAATCAAGCTAATCTGGGTCCCAGGCCATAGTGGGGTCGCTGGGAACGAATTGGCTGATGAATGTGCGAGGAATTGCTCTGAATCGGTGGGGGAACGTGTAGAACCTGACGTCTCGGTTCCTATAGTGGAATTGATGAACGAAATTGATAGGATATCTGAAAATAGGATGAAGGATAGGTGGATATCACTGACTACATGCAGGATATCTAGAACCCTGTGGCCACTGCCGAATCCCAAGAGGACAAAAAGTCTTCTTACTTTTGGCAAACGGACGGTTAGCCTATTAGTTGGAGTACTTATAGGACACTGTATAATTGGCCAAATGGCCTTGCGTATGGGAATTTCTGATAGGGACTATTGTAGAAGCTGTGGGGATGGTGAGGAAGAGGAGTCAGTGAAGCACTTGCTATGCGAATGTCCGACCCTAATGAGGAGCCGCATTAAGCATTTGGGGCAAAGATTTTTCGATGACCTGGATTGCCTAAGCGGTGTCGTCTCTAGCGGAATACCTCAGGGAAACGTGGTGGTTTAAAAAGTAGAACTTTGTATCAGAGGGGGAGTAGGGAAATATGATTAGGGGAATCACAATAGGCCTTATGGCCTCCGAGTGAATTCGCCAAATGGCGAGCGCCCATCCAACCTAACCTACTCAAGCTCGAGGTCATAAGTTTTAAATGTTCTTTTATTTATTAAAAGTATTTTCCAGGCTGAAATAGGTGCTATAGATAAGGCAGCCTCACAGTTTCTTGGGGAAACGGGTAAAATGATAAACTTTTACGTCGACAGTCAAGCTGCACTAAAGGCTCTAATGAGCTTTTGTATTAAATCAAAAGTCGTTTTTAAATGTTACGAGAATCTTCAGAAACTATCCGGGAATAATACCGTATCTCTTGTATGGGTACCTGGACATAGGGGAGTAGATGGGAACGAGAAAGCTGATGAGCTCGCTAAGCTTGGAGCAGATGGCGTAGGAACTTTTGTTCATATTGAGCCCCCGATTCAGTACTATAGGACGAGAAGTGACTGTCGTTGCATTTCTATTGCAAACAGGAAATGGAGAGAGCTAAGCACGAGCAGTATCACCAGAAGAATCTGGCCGCATTACGACCTCGGGAAAACTCGCTACCTTCTCTCTCTTAGCAGAGAGGATTGTCGTTTACTCACGGGAGTGGTCACAGGACACTGCCTAATTGCTTTTCACGCGAAAACTATGGGACTTATCTCGGATGCCAATTGTAGAAAATGTGATGAACCTAATACAGATGAAACAGTTGAACATATTCTGTGCAAATGCCCCGCATTGGCCAGACACCGCGAGCGAATACTAGGTAAAGCAGAAATCGAGAATCTGGATGATATCGCCGCCACGGACCTTACGCAACTAAAACTGTTCGCAACATGGACTAACGCGTTTTATCCTCGTCGCTGAAGGAAATTGTGGTATCGCTATGGACCAGCCGGTCTATGCGAGGAGTCTGAACTTTAGGCTCCACCACCCCTAACCTATTTATTAAAATATTTCTAATATTTCTCTATTCTTTGAATAGCATCTTCAGGGATAAAAAACATTTAAAACTTATGACCTCAAGCTTGAATATTTGTTACTTAAAAAGTGTTACTTTGACAATATCATCGTAATGATTTGTAAAGAAATGTGACCTCGAACTAGAGTAATCTTTCTCAAAATAGAATTTATAGGTCGGATAATAAGTGAATTTTATAAATTTAAATATTAAAATAGAATTTCAAAATTTGAATTGATATTTCTTTTATCGAACACCATCTAAAAATGGTGTAGTAATATTGCTTTTCATTAAGCTCTCAAACGTTTCATTTTATGACATGCCCACCAGTATTGAACTGACTTCTTTGTATATTGATCGTATAGTATTTTCGTTTTAAAAATTAAAATTAAAAAATAAAAATAAGACGCGGTGGCGACCAATCTAATAAGAATTTAAACTTTTGACTTAGTTTTTTTTTCAAATATTGCAAATGTGTGTTCATATATTTGTTAAAAACTCCTCTCTGGAATAGGGGGTATTTTTAACTTAACATCATCATCTTCATAATCGATCGTCATTATAACAAAAATAACACAATGTTATTAATTTTTTATATATTCGTACACTACATTTCAATTTGCTGTTATTTCATTAAATATCGCTTGCGATGGGCACTTAAGTGGAGGTGTTGTATTTAAAATAAATTATCTATATATATAAAAGAGTAATGTGACTGACTGACTGACTGACTGACTTATTGACTGATTCATCATCGCCCAGCCCAAACCGCTGAAGCTAGAGACTTGAAATTTGGACTGTAGGTTCACCTCCCGGAATAAAGATCCACTAAGGCTGGATTTTTTTCCAGTGTTGATTCTAAGGGGGTAAAAAGGGTAAAAAACTGTACTTTTGGTACTTTTTATATCTTCTGAAATAATGGTCATAGAGCCTTGAAAATTGGACTGTATGTTCACCTCCCGGAACATAGATACACTAAGGCCGGATTTTTGCCAGTGTTGATTCTAAGGGGGTAAAAAGGGTAAAAAACTGGACTTTTGGTACTTTTTATATCTCATGAAATAATGGTCATAGAGACTTGAAATTTGGACTGTATGTTCACCTCCCGGAATGTAGATCATGTAAGGCTGGACTTTTGCCAATGTTGATTCTAAGGGGGTAAAAAGGGTAAAAAACTGTACTTTTGGTACCTTTTATATTTTCTTAAATAATTGTCACAGAGACTTGAAATTTGGACTGTTTGTTCACCTCCCGGAATATAGATTCACTAAGGCTGGATTTTCGCCAATGATGATTCTAAGGGGGTAAAAAGGGTAAAAAACTGTACTTTTGGTACCTTTTTTATTTCCTTAAATAATGGTATTAGAAACTTGAAATTTGCAATGTAGGTTAACCCCCCGGAAAAAAAAAATCACTAGGGCTGGGTTTTTGCCAATGCTGATTCTACGGGGGTAAAATGGGTAAAAAAGTGTACTTTTGGTACTTTTTATATCTCCTGAAATAATAGTCATAGAGACTTGAAAATTGGACTGTATGTTCACCTCTCGGAATAAAGATCCATTTAGGCTGGATTTTTGCCAATGATGATTCTAGGGGGGAAAAAGGGTAAAAAACTGTACTTTTGGTACCTTTTACATAAACTTATATAATGGTACTAGAAACTTGAAATTTGTAATGTAGGTTCACCTTCCGGAAAAAATATTCAATAAGGCTGGGTTTTAGCCAATGTTGATTCTACGGGGGTAAAAAGGGTAAAAAGTACCTTTTATAAAAATTACCTTTTATAAAAAGAACCTTTTATAAAAAGTACCTTTTATAAAAAGTACCTTTTATAAAAAGTACCTTTTATAAAAAGGACCTTTTATAAAAAGTACCTTTTATAAAAAGTATCTTTTATAAAAAGTACCTTTTATAAAAAGTACCTTTTATAAAAAGTACCTATTATAAAAAGTACCTTTTATAAAAAGTACCTTTTATAAAAAGTACCTTTTATAAAAAGTACCTTTTATAAAAAGTACCTTTTATAAAAAGTACCTTTTATAAAAAGTACCTTTTATAAAAAGTACCTTTTATAAAAAGTACCTTTTATAAAAAGTACCTTTTATAAAAAGTACCTTTTATAAAAAGTACCTTTTATAAAAAGTACCTTTTATAAAAAGTACCTTTTATAAAAAGTACCTTTTATAAAAGTACCTTTTATAAAAAGTACCTTTTATATAAAGTACCTTTTATAAAAAGTACCTTTTATAAAAAGTACCTTTATAAAAAGTACCTTTTATAAAAAGTACCTTTTATAAAAAGTACCTTTTATAAAAAGTACCTTTTATAAAAAGTACCTTTTATAAAAAGTACCTTTTATAAAAAGTACCTTTTATAAAAAGTACCTTTTATAAAAAGTACCTTTTATAAAAAGTACCTTTTATAAAAAGTACCTTTTATAATAATTACCATTTATAAAAATTACCATTTATAAAAAGTACCTTTTATAAAAAGTACCTTTTATAAAAAGTACCTTTTATAAAAAGTACCTTTTATAAAAAGTACCTTTTATAAAAAGTACCTTTTATAAAAAGTACCTTTTATAAAAAGTACCTTTTATAAAAAGTACCTTTTATAAAAAGTACCTTTTATAAAAAGTACCTTTTATAAAAAGTACCTTTTATAAAAAGTACCTTTTATAAAAAGTACCTTTTATAAAAAGTACCTTTTATAAAAAGTACCTTTTATAAAAAGTACCTTTTATAAAAAGTACCTTTTATAAAAAGTACCTTTTATAAAAAGTACCTTTTATAAAAAGTACCTTTTATAAAAAGTACCTTTTATAAAAAGTACCTTTTATAAAAAGTACCTTTTATAAAAAGTACCTTTATAAAAAGTACCTTTTATAAAAAGTACCTTTTATAAAAAGTACCTTTTATAAAAAGTACCTTTTATAAAAAGTACCTTTTATAAAAAGTACCTTTTATAAAAAGTACCTTTTATAAAAAGTACCTTTTATAAAAAGTACTTTTCATTAAAAGTACCTTTCATTAAAAGTACCTTTTATAAAAAGTACCTTTTATAAAAAGTACCTTTTATAAAAAGTACCTTTTATAAAAAGTACCTTTTATAAAAAGTACCTTTTATAAAAAGTACCTTTTATAAAAAGTACCTTTTATAAAAAGTACCTTTTATAAAAAGTACCTTTTATAAAAAGTACCTTTTATAAAAAGTACCTTTTATAAAAAGTACCTTTTATAAAAAGTACCTTTTATAAAAAGTACCTTTTATAAAAAGTACCTTTTATAAAAAGTACCTTTTATAAAAAGTACCTTTTATAAAAAGTACCTTTTATAAAAAGTACCTTTTATAAAAAGTACCTTTTATAAAAAGTACCTTTTATAAAAAGTACCTTTTATAAAAAGTACCTTTTATAAAAAGTACCTTTTATAAAAAGTACCTTTTATAAAAAGTACCTTTTATAAAAAGTATCTTTTATAAAAAGTACCTTTTATAAAAAGTACCTTTTATAAAAAGTACCTTTTATAAAAAGTACCTTTTATAAAAAGTACCTTTTATAAAAAGTACCTTTTATAAAAAGTACCTTTTATAAAAAGTACCTTTTATAAAAAGTACCTTTTATAAAAAGTACCTTTCATTAAAAGTACCTTTTGTAAAAAGTACCTTTTATAAAAAGTACCTTTTATAAAAAGTACCTTTTATAAAAAGTACCTTTTATAAAAAGTACCTTTTATAAAAAGTACCTTTTATAAAAAGTACCTTTTATAAAAAGTACCTTTTATAAAAAGTACCTTTTATAAAAAGTACCATTTATAAAAAGAACCTTTTATAAATAGTACCTTTTATAAAAAGTACCTTTTATAAAAGGTACCATTTATAAAAAGAACCTTTTGTAAAAAGTACCTTTTACAAAAAGTACCTTTTATAAAAAGAACCTTTTATAAAAAGGAATGTAGGATTTTTCGGTGAAGAAAAAAACCTTCTGGAAGAGATACTTTTTTGAAATTTCGTTTCTAACGGGGGTAAGAAAGTGTAATTTTGGCACTTTTTTTTGGTCCTATAATAATGACCGTTGAAGCTTGAATTTTGGTATGTCGGGGACTTCGATGAAAAAAACATTCGGATAAAGTATTTTCAAAAAATTCTGTTTCTAGAGCTGTAAAAAAGTGTTTTTTGATACTTTTTATATTTCATGAAGTAATTATACTAGGCACTAATGCTTTAAAAAGTTATTTTTGGAAATTCTGTTTCTAAGGGTCGCGACCGATCGTAAAGGGGATAAAAAGTGCAAATTTGGTTATTCTTATATTTCTTAAAATAATGGTTCAGAAACTTGATGTTTTAAATAGCACAAAAAACAGTTTTTGGAAAATATAATTTTACGGGGAAATGGGGGCAAATGGTTATTTTGAGATATCTAACTATTGAACTAAAAGCCGCAGAAATAACACCCAAGACAAGGACATATTTTAAAATTTTAGGGTAAAAAGGGGTACCTGGTAACAGTGGTGTAAAATGGTACTTTTCATATCTACAATATAAAGACAATAGAACTTTTTATTTTTTTAACGCATATTATACGGAGAGGAATGAAACTTACATGGATCGAAAGGAGATGGACTTGGAAGTGAAATGGAATAAAACGGGGAACGAAGTGGAATAGAGCTTGGAACAATATGGAATGATACTTTTTACTTAAATTTTACGTATTTAACTTTGTTGACTCCATATTTTTTCTCTCTTTATGTTTTTCCACTCAAACTTATTTTTATTCCAATTTTTTTTTTCACTGAAATATTTATTCACTCAAAATCTTAAAACCCGATATAAGGGCTCGAAAATTGTCAATATATTTTTTCACCGAAACGAGCATGGTGACGTACCAGCGAAGTTATTCAAATTTTATTGTTTAAATTATTCATTAATATATTATTTTATGAAAGACTTAAACGTCCACAAGTAAATAAAACAAAAACTATGTAGAGGATTTTTTTTAAATCGATAGAGTAATCCTGATCCTTATATTATCCGGTATTCAATACAACCGGTAACGAAGTACCGGGATGGTAAGCTAGTACATGCATATATTGTCTGTTGTCTTAACAAATAAAAAATACACGCTTCGTCCGAACCGACTTTAACCTCAAATTGCGAACAATATTTTTGCAAAAAACATCTTGCAAAAATATATTTTTTTTTCAACAAAACCGATTAAATTTGAGGAAAGTAAGTAAATAAACAAGTTCGAATCGCGGTATTTAAAATTCGTTATTTTTCTTCAGAAAACGTGAAGTTTTTAGCTCGGGATTTAAAATTGGAAATTTTGGCAACAAAACATTGCACTTGCAAAATGTGACTAAGCAGCTTGCATTTTTCACGAGGAATAATTTTTGTTGTAGTCATTTTTTCATATCTGTCATCGTTTACGAGATAAGCTTGAAATGTAAATTTTTTATGTTTAAACGCAATTTTTTAAAAACAGATTTGGATTTTTGTCGAAATATATATTTAGTAGTGGGGCATCTCAGATTCATAATCAAGAAATACATTTACAGTGTTTGCAACTTAAGGCCGGTTCGGACGAAGCATAGTTTATATAATTTAAATTTTAAAAATAAAGATTTTTATACCCTACACTAGAGATGGGCGCGTGAGTGGATTTTGGCTCACACTCACGCTCACGCAAAAAATAATCGAATCACTCACTAATCACTCACGCAATTTTTTTTTTTTACTCACGCTCACTCACATTCATTAAAAAATTAAAAAAAAATTTGGCAAATCAAAAAATCTAATCACGCAAACTCACGCAAAAAATAAATGACTCACTCACTAATCACTCACTCAAATTTTTTTTCAACTCACACTCACTCACAATCACGTGATTGAAATGAAAATCACTCACACTCACGCGTGATTCACGTGAATCACGCAAATCACGTGACCAGCGCCCATCTCTACCCTACACCAGTCTGTGGTACAGGGTATAATGAGTTTGTGCTGATGTTTGTAACTACCCGAAATATTGGTACTAGACCCACCTCCAAGCATACCGATCGACTCTGAATCACTTTTTGAGTCGATTTAGCAATGTCCGTCTGTCTGTCTGTCCATGTAACGGTGTAAACACGATACAGGTCGCAATTATAAACCGATTTAACTAAAGTTTGAAACTTAAGCTTCTTTTGGCCCAAGGACGAAGCCTACTGAAATTGGAAAAAATCGGTCCATGTTTTGACCTAGCCCCCATACAAACGTCCCCTTTTAATTTGCCTCAATTGACTCTAACACCAGTTTTATAAAAGGTATCCTATCGAAATTTGGCAGGTAATCGTGTTTTGTATTCACAAATCATCAAGCCGAGTTTTAAAGCCATCGGACCAGTTCTTCTTGTAGCCCCGATATTCACAAAAATCTCTCAAATTTCATGAAAATCAAATATATTTTTTAAAAATTAAGTTTGTATGCATTAAATGCATACTTTAGTAATCTTATCAAACCTGATTATTATCGAACCATTTTTGGACCTAGACCCATATAAAAATTTCACTCGATATTTAGTTAAAGCGGTGTATTCACAACAAATAGGTGCCTAATTCGCTAAAACTTGGTTTGTGGGTGTTTTTTACACTTATTAAAGATTTAACAAAAGATAGATCCCATCGGTCCATGTTTGAACTTGAGACCCATTTTCCGGGAAACACCGGTGTAGGGTATTATATGGCGGTCTTGACCGACTATAATTTTCTTACTTGTTTTTTTTTTTCAATTATTTAGGTAAAATTTCTTTGGCGGCAAGAATTTCTTCCCTGTATTAGGAAATTCCATTTAAGGAAAATTATGGCCTATTTGGGAAAATTTCCCAAATTTTAGTTAAATTTAACTAAATTGTGAGAAAATTTATAAACTATTTGAAGAAAATTTTTTCAAAGTTTAAGTTAATTCTTTTTTTTGAGTGTAAATTCTAAGACTTTTTTTTTACAATATATGCCTCAAGAGTCTGCGACCATTTCTATACGAATTATGTATCAGAATCTATGACTTTCTATACGAGAAATATCTCAGAATCTAACACTTTTTCTTTACGAAATATGTTTTATGTAGGAGAAAATTCTATGAGTTTGATACTAGAGATTGGCGCGTGAGTGAATTTTGACTCACGAACGTTCACGAAATAAAAATATTGCTCACGCACGATCACGCACGAAATTATTTTTTCTGCTCACGTTCACGCACGCTCACGTGAGTAACTAAAATTTTTCTTACGCTCACAAAGACTCGCGAAACTAAAATTAACAAATTATTATTTTACTTTTTTCGATTTCTTGCACAAAAAGTATTGATTTCCTTAAAACAATGATAAAAATTTATTTTAATTACAATTTTGTATTAATTACCCTCTAAATTCAATATAATGACGATTTTTTCTACTTGTTTTCTGTTTCAAACAGTACAAAACAATCACGCAAACTCACGAAACAAAAATTAATCACGCACGAAACTATTTTTCCTAATCACGCGCACTCACGATCACGCGTGAATCACGAAAAATTCGTGATTCACACGCGCATTTCTATTTGATACCTTTTATGTAGCAAGAATTTCTCTTAAAGAAAAATTCTATGATTTAAACTTTTTTTATACAATTAATATTTTTTAACATGTGCCATTGTTCTATCTAATTTTTGCTCACGAGTAATATTTTAAGCATAAATTAAATCCCCTTTCTTTGTATTCTGCTGATTCACATAATTTAAAATAACATCCAAATTAAATCCATCCATACCTGTTGTCATCAAACAATCCAAACTCTGATTTTTGTTGTTGTTGTTGTTATACCCTACACCACTCTGTGGTACAGGGTATAATGAGTTTGTGCTGACGTTTGCAGCAAACCGAAATATTGGTCCTACACCCACATTCAATTATACCGATCAACTCATAATCACTTTTTGAGTCGATTAAGCAATGTTCACCTGTCCGTCCGTCTGTCCGTGTAACGGTGTAAACACGATACAGGTCGCAATTAACAACTTCTTTTGGCCCGAGGCCGAAGCCTATTAAAATTGGAAAATCGGTCCATATTTTGACCTGGCCCCCATACAAACGTCCCCTTTTAATTTGGCTCAAATGAATTTAATAACCGTATTGTAGTAGATACTAGGGTGGCTCGTTTTTGGGCTTTTCTCTCTGATCAAATTCTAATACCCGCCAAAAGTGTCGGTCCCCTAAGGGTAACTCACATGCAAAATATCACTCCGATCGGAGTTTATCTTCTGTCTCCACTTTGAGCCTCAAAATTGGGGTTTTTGCAAAAAAGGACTTTTTAAACAAAAAATAAAAAAAATTAAAGTTTTTTTATTAAAATAATTAAAAAATTATTTTTGTATAATATTCGATCGTAAATACTTAAATGTGAAATTTAAGGATTTTACGATATCATTAACCCGTTCAAACTTGATACCAAAAAAATGGCATGGTTTTGGGGGCGTTCTCAAAACACTTTTTTTCTAAATTTTAAAATCTTATTGAAAAAAAATTTTAAATATATAATTTTTTCTTTCTGAATTCATTAAGAACAACTTGGAGAAGAAAAATGTGAAATATGACCGATATCCGTCGAGCCACTTTTCGGGAATCGCGGGGGGAAGTTAGCGGATTTCAAGGAAATGTTGGCTTTATCAATAATTCGAATTAATAAAATCTTATAAATTTCATTTTTGGGAAATTTTTGACCCCCTACGAAAAAGGGTTAACGATTTTTGTAAAGATAATATATTAATATGAAATAATAGTGGGGGTACAAAACACAAAAGCCGTTTTATACTTGTTTATAGTACAAAATTTAAGCTCTAAACTTCAAATCTTCTGCGGGGGTCATTTTTGACTCCCAGCCAATGTGGGTTAAAGGCGTCCTAGATCGGTAAGATTTCACGACAGACTTAAAGTTATTTAATAGAATGCCACGACACCAAAAACCCGTTAATTTTCCCAAAAATGAAATTTATAAGATTTTATTAATCCGAATTTTTGATAAAACCAACATTTCCTTGAAATCCGCTAACTTCCCCCAGCGATTCCCGAAAAGTGGCCCGACGGATATCCGTCATATTTCACATTTTTCTTCTTCAAGGTGTTCTTAATGAATTCAGAAAGAAAAAATTATATATTTTAAATTTTTTTTCAATAAAATTTAAAAATTTTGAAAAAAGGTGTTTTGAGAACGCCCCCAAAACCATGCCATTTTTTTGGTATCAAGTTTGAACGGGTTAATGATATCGTAAAATCCTTAAATTTCATATTTAAGTATTTACGATCGAATATTATACAAAAATAATTTTTTAATTATTTTAATAAAAAAACTTTAATTTTTTTTATTTTTTCTTTAAAAAGTCCTTTTTTGCAAAAACTCCAATTTTGAGGCTCAAAGTGGAGACAGAAGATAAACTCCGATCGGATTGATATTTTGCATGTGAGTTACCCTTAGGGGACCGACACTTTTGGCGGGTATTAGAATTTGATCAGAGAGAAAAGCCCAAAAACGAGCCACCCTACTAGATACCCCTTCGTAATTTGACAATTAAACGTGCTTTGTATTCACAAATCACCGTTCCAAGTTTTTAAAGGAATCGGACCCGTTCTTCTTGTACCTCTTATACAAACCACCTTTCCGATATTCACATAAATCTCTCATATTTCATGACGATAGAAAATATTTTACTAAAATGTTGTGTGTGTGTGTTTAACGCGTAATTTAGTTATCTAATCAAATGTAATTATAATTGGACCAATTTTGGACTTGGGCCCTATATGAAAATTTCGCCCGATATTCAGTTAAAGCGGTTTATTGGCAACAAATATAAACCTATTTCAATCAAATTTGGTTTGTGAGTGATTTTTACACTTATTAACGATTTGACAAAAGATAGATCCAATCGGTCCATGTTTGAACTTGGGACCCATTAACCACGCAACACTGGTGTAGGGTATTATATAGTCGGTCTTGACCGATTATAATTTTCTTACTTTTTTTATATTAAGCTGAACTTAAACTTTCGTTGAACTTTAATTGTATACAAAAATAAAAACAAAAAAATATTTAAACATTTCATTAATAACCCGTAAAGTGTTGAAACAGCAACAGTCAGCTAACAACCTGTTGTTATGTTGACGGATTTTACGCTAAAAAAATTAGTCATTTTTACGGATTTAAAAATCAAAGAAATTTTTAAAATTTTTATGTTAAACAAATTATACACAGAAAAAAATAAAAAAAAATTTTGAGTAAATTTTTAATACTATTGAGTAAAAAATTACTCAATTTTCCACCAGTAAACGATTTAATAGTATTGAGTAAACTTTTAATAAAAAAATATTAAATGCTTAATAAAAAATTTGAGTAAATTATTAATTCACACAATTAAATCTTTACTTAAAATTTTTTAATATTTTTAAGTAACTTTTTAATTGTGTCAAGTAAAAATTTACTCAAAATGTATCAAATTATTTTTTTAAAAAGTTTAAAAAGTTTCTAATTTTTTTTCCAAAAAAATTGCTTTTACAAACTTTACCAAATATACTTATGTCTTCAAGACAAAGTAAAATTTTATAAAGATGATTTCAAACTTTCATATACATATACAAAAAACAATAAACTAAATGAGAATTCAAAACACCAAGAGAAAAAAAAATAAATAAAAAAAAATATTAAATTTGTATTAAATTATTTACTCAAATTTTATTTTCAATTTTTGAGTAAATTTTTAATTGCGTCAATTAAAAAATTACTCAAATTTTTTTTAAAAAATTAAACAAGTGATTACTCAAATTTGTTTCCTCCATATTTTTTTCTGTGTAATAAAGTTTTTGTTGTGTATTTAATGTTGAGACAATTTTTAAAATTTTACTTCATTTGCTCACATTTTCTGACATCATCATAAAAATTTACAAGTAAAAATACACGCAAATTGTTCGTTAATCTCTATAAAATTTAATGACGGCACTTATAAACTATCTCTGAAGAATCTCTTAACAAAATAATAAAAAAAAAAAAAACATTTGCACATTATTGTAAAAATTAAAGTACAATTGTGATTACTCGGTCGGAAATGAGCAGTGAAAAATAGTGATTTTATTAGCAAATTATTAAAGATCTGGCATGTTTTTTTTGACAAATTTCATCAAGTATAATGAAAGATTTCATCATTTCTTTAAAACAAGTTAAACATTCTTTATTTTGTTAAGTGTTGTTAAGAAACAAAATTTGTAAGTTTTTTTTAAGAATTTCATCATGTATAATGAATTGTTTCCTTAAATTAAGTAAAAAAAATGTTTATTCAAAATTTAAAAAATGATATTAAAAAATTTCAACTTTTATATAAATTTTTAATATTCTGACGAATAACTGCCTAATAGTCCTTTTAACCAAATATTCGTTCGAGGGCAGCCTTTTGTGTTTTCTTGCCACTACCATATGCCAATCCCAATTCCCCACAATTGCTTCTAGAGAGGTGCAATGTAAGACCGACCCCCAATTATTTTTACACCTCAACATTTTTTTCTTAACAAAACTACTTTCTATCTCTACTCCTCAATGGGCTCCCATACAAAATTAAATTTTTATGAAATTAGCTTGCATCGCTCTACACTGAAAAAAATAGCTTCGTGAAATTAATGAAAATTGACTTAACCTTAATGAAAAATGACTCACGTTTTCAACCGAAGACAGGTTTCATTTGATTAATGAAACTGGTGTCATTAAAGTTCCTTTTAATGAAAACTTGCATATAAATAATGAAAATATTCGTAGAACTTGTTTGAAACGTTTTATGAAGTTTTTCATAAAATGTATGAAAATATCCATTGATTAAATGTGGAATAGTAGTTGGTAATGAGCGTATGATAATTGCTTTTTACAAGTAACTAGTTGCTAACTTTATTAAGGTTTTGATATGGGAATTACGATAAATTCATGTTGGTTAAAGTTATCAAAATTTCCATAGAAAGCCCCTAATCAAGTTAGGAACAAGTTACCTAAAAATAGCACGTATCGTACACCCATAAGTGAAAATTTGCATTAATAACAATTTTGGTAAGTCACATGTAACCATCACTGTAACCGTCACTGAGATTTTATTTAGGGGCATGTCACAGACTCAATTCCGATCGGATTTGAAAAAAAGTTGTTACTCGTAAAACGCAAAACAATTTTTTTTTTCGGAATGAAATCACTTTCAAAAATCAAAGTGGAATTGAATTGCTAAAAGTGGTTTCATTCCGAAAAAAAGTATTTGCTTTGCGTTTTACGAGTGAACCACTTATTCCACTTCCCAACGGAATTGAGTCTGTGACATGACCCTTAATTGCACACTTTTTATGGTTTTCACCTAGTTTTTACACACAACAAAGATTTACTCTAAACTTAAATTGGTCTGAGTTGCCATATAAGGTAAACTATAAAAGACAAAAACGCGATGACTTTAAAAACACGTGGTGCCAAAACGTAGCAACAACGTAGCAATGGAAAAACACAAATTACCCTACATTTCATCACAAAATTTTAATGACTTAAAAAACTATTTTTCTGTTGCAAATTATATTATAATTTATAAGAAACAGCCAAAAGAAACACTTATACGGAACTTTTCACTTGTAATTTCAATTAGATATAACCAGCATAACACACACACACAAGTTTCAACAACAAAGCAAAAAAATATAAAATTATTTTATTTTATTAGAAAAAAGTTAACACACATGTAAAAATTACAATTAGACTAAACACGCGTGGTGTAATAAAACATCGTATGTTTTTGTTCTGTTTTCTTTCTCTTATTCGCAACGCAGAGTTGTATTTAGTTCTAAAAAATCTTATGATATTTTTTAATGAAATTATGAAATCTAATGAAACAAGTTTCATAAAATTTGTTCATAACATGCATGAAATTTCAATCAGCTTATGAATTCCTTCATTTAAGTAATGAAAACAAAATAATGAATCCGTTTCATTAATATCAGGAAGGTTATTTTTTTCAGTGTAACTGTTCCAATAATGCCCCAAGACGAGTCAAATGTATGACCGACTCCAATGATTTTTAACCCCAACATTTTCTCATTTCGTCTATCTTTAACCCTTAAAGGTACCTACAGACGACGCAATATTATGTACAATATTCAATTATATTGATGGTGTATGGGTAGAGTTGTCAAAACCGATTTCCGAAGTATTCGAAAAATCGATTTTTTTTCTAATTTTCCGATTTTTTAAAACCGGTTTTTTAAAAAGGCCGGTTTTCGAAGTATTCGAGAAACCGATTTTTTGGTCTCGAATAATCGACTTTTTTTATATTTATTTTTTTTTGTTATTTTGCATTCAATGTCGTTTTTTAGTAGCCATCTCAAAACTTTGAAGAACAGTTTAATTATACCTTGAAAAAAAATTCAAAATCCTGAATTGAAAGAGGATTTTGACTAGATACTTCATAGATAAATTTTTTAGATAATTTATCTACCTTCCAAATTACTGAAAAGTAATGGGCGTATGATACTTGCTTTTTTCAAGTAACTAGTTGCTTCATTAGGGTTTTTCTATGAAAATTTCGATAGCTTTAACCAAAAGTTTTGAATTTATCATAATTCCCATAGAAAAACCCTAATAAAGTTAGCAACCTGTATCTTGAAAAAACCAAGTTCATAACCCATAACCCAACCTCAACGATTAGTGAATGTGTTTTATCAGTATCATCCACTTTAAAAACTAAGTTGAGAAATCGTATGTTCCCAAATTATTTGAACAGTATTATTTTTTAAATACTATTTAATAAAAATTAATAAAAATTCGGCTGTGCCGAATCTATTATAATCTTCAACATGAAAAAAGTAAAAAAAGTAAAAATTTTGCAGGTTCGATTTTTTTTTTTGGAATGGGTCATTGGGGGACACCTTACTAAATTCTTAAATCCCCTGGGTCCAAGTGATAGACGTTGAACTTCTTCTACCATAAAAATGTTTCTTTTGTTTTACAAAAATACAAAGAAACATGTTAAAAAGTGTCGTTTTTCTGAGATTGCCTTAGTTTTTCAAGGTTGAACTTTTTTCCCCCTGGTCCAATTTTGTTCATTTACGAACGTAGCCGGCCTATGACCATGAGACATATTTGTGCCTAATTTCAGAGGTCTAGTTTTTTATTATTTTAAACTGAATTGTGTTTTATACAAACGGACATGATTGTTTTGTTTTCCTTTATTGTTTTGTTTTACTTTTTTATTAAAAAAATAATTTAAAAAAACCGAAAAACCGATTATTCGAAACCGGTTTTTAGTTACAAAACCGAAAAACCGATTTTCTTAAAAGGCGGTTATTCGAAGTATTCGAAAACCGGTTTTTGAAATAGACGAATATTTGACAACTCTAGTGTATGGGTAAGATTGACCATTGTACAATCGTCAATATTACCCACACACCATCAATATAATTGAATATTGTACATAATATTGCGTCGTCTGTAGGTACCTTAAGGACTGCCTTAAGGGCAGTTTTTATTTTTTATAAACTTGTTTTATTAAATCAGCTCCACCGCTCCCATGGCGTCTTCTACAGGGGTCAAATGTAAGACCGACCTCTATTAATTTTTGCCCCCAACATTTTCTAGAACAAACTACCTACCCCCTAACTCCACTCCGTAAGATACATAGCTCCATAGAAAACTTACATTTTTAAAAAATCTAGCATTTTTTAAAAAAAAAATCTAGCATTTTGAAAAAAATTTAGCAAAATTTTAAAAGTTCAAATTTTTATTATGCAACAAAAAAATTTTTTAGTCACAGCTTCTTAAAGTTTGAATAGTTCTAACTAATTGATGGCGGCTAGCTTAGAGCTTAATGGGAAGTCTATTTGGCTCGCCTCTGCTTATTTTCCCTATCCGGGGCCAATACCCGCGGAAATGATAGAAGCGAGCCACTTTTGGAGTTTTTGTTAAGCACTAACCTGTAAATTTGTTACAGGGGTAGTGAATCAACTTTCGTTACAAGTAGGCGGCAAGATGTTCTTGACGTAACACTTGCATCAGATACATTGTCTGATAGAATTTATGACTGGAGAGTAGAGTGTCCCTTATTTTGGAATTGTTGGAAATCTTGAGACGGTACCCGCTCATTTTTTTCCTTTTGACTTAAAAATAACTCAGGAAAAATCTTACGCCCCTAGGACCACGCCTTCCCTACGCGACGGGGCCTTAAAGAGCGGGGCCTTAAAAATCATTTTTCCATACAAACCAAAAAAATTTTTTTTTGATTTTTAATTTTTTTGTTATTATTTATTATATTACTTGGTTTGCTTATTCACGACAAAAAATTTGATTTTGGTGGGATAATTCTTTCAGCGCTAAAAATTTTTTCGCAAAAAAAAATTTTGAGCCGCCGGGGTCCTACAGTAAAAAATTTTTAAAAAATATTTTTTTTTGGTTTTGACCAGCAACGGTTTTAGCTGCTATGTTGCTTTAAATGATATATATTCCAAAAAAAAAATATATTCATATCTGTGACATCTTTATCTTTTTCGAAAAAAAATTTTGAGCCGTAGGAATCCTACGGTAAAAAATTTTTAAAAAATATTTTTTTTTTAGTTTTGAAAAGCAACGGTTTTAGTTGTTATGTTGTTTTTAATGATATATATTCCAAAAAAAATATTATTCATATTTGTGACATTTTTATCGTGTATCGAAAAAAATCAACAATGCATTTTTTACCCTTTTTTAGAACACGATAAAGATGTCACAGATACAAAAAATATTTTTTTTATGAATATATATCATTTAAAGCAACATAGCAGCTAAAACCGTTGCTGGTCAAAACTAAAAAAAAATATTTTTTAAAAATTTTTTACTGTAGGACCCTGACGGCTCAAAATTTTTTTTGGCGAAAAATTTTTTAGCGCTGAAAGACTTATCCCACCAAAATCAAATTTTTTGTTGTGAATAAGCAAACCAAGTAATATAATAAATAATAACAAAAAAATAAAAATCGAAAAAAATTTTTTTTGGTTTGTATGGAAAAATGGTTTTTAAGGCCCCGCTCTTTAAGGCCCCGTCGCGTAGGGAAGGCGTGGTCCTAGAGGCGTAAAATTTTTCCTGAGTTATTTTTAAGTCAAAAGGAAAAAAATGAGCGGGTACCGTCTCAAGATTTCCAACATTTCCAAAATAAGGGACACTCTACTGGAGAGTTTTGGAAGAACATTATTTCTCAGACCATCGCTACATTGAGTTTTTACTCAGGGAGCGTGGCCCGGTTGAGACAGTCTCTAGAAATCTGAAAAGAACAAACTAGGTGAAATATAGGGAGACTTTTTCTTTGCTATTACATGAAGTACCGTTATCTGAACCGCATAGTTTGGCGAAAATTGCCTGTCTGGTTGACCATATAACAACTGTTTGTAATAGTTGTCTGGATGCGTCTTGCCCTTCTACAAAGACTAGAGAGGAAAAAAAGCCACCTTGGTGGTCAAATGAGTTGCAGACGAGCAGAAATTTCTGCAGAAAACTCTTAATAAGGCTAAATCTTCAAGACCGGACGAGGACTGGTCTGCATACAGGCTGCAACTTAAGAGTTATAAGAAGATGATAAGAATTGCCAAATGTGATTCTTGGAAAAACTTCTGTGGAAACATAGAAGACGGATCAGAGGCATCCAGGCAGCGCAAGGTTCTGGCTTCTTCTCCTTGCACCCTGTGATACCTGAAAGATCCTAATGGGGTGTGGTCTTCCTCCAGTCGAGAGTCGCTGGATCTCCTTCTAAACACGCATTTACCGGGCAATTCCATGACGCCGTTTTAAGCTTTGAAACGTTCTGACGCCCAAGCATCTGAAATTGATTCGGAAATAATAAATATGCCAACATTATTCTGGGCGATAAAAAGCTTCAGGCCCTATAAATCCTCAGGACCTGATGGTATAATCCCGGCTGAGATACAGCAAGTGTTGCACCTTGGCTGTATAATCTATACACAGCATGCATCAACCGGTCACGTTGGCACGAATGATAGACTCATATTTGCTTAGAGTGATTGACTGGAGGTTGCTTTCGACAAGGCAACATGCATACAGCAAGGGTAGATCAACGGAAACAGCTCTTCATGAGCTCTTTGGTACCATCGAGAGATCGCTTTCGGTAAAGGAGTACACTATGGTGGCCTTTCTTGATATAGAGGGTGCTTTTAATAATGTCATCCCAGACTCGATAATTGTGATATTGTCTGGTCTGGGAGTAAAGCGTGGGATCGTTTTAATAGTGGAAAACCTACTTGACAATAGACATATAACGTCTCAATTGGGAGGGTCTGTCATATCTCGATTTGTCAATAGGGGCACGCCACAGAGAGGTGTTCTTACGCCGCTTCTTTGGAACCCGGCACTGAATTCAATGCTGCTATCTCTAGAAGCACGTGGTTGTCATGTTGTCGCAATATGCTGACGATGTCGCGATAGCGGTAAAGCATCTGCCAACATTGAGGGACATTCTTCAGGGTTCTCTAAAAGATCTGTCTAAATGGACAAGAGGCTGTGGTCTGGAAGTTCATCCAATGAAAACAAGGAAAAATAAGATTCCTGCTTTTGATCCTATTTTGCTGGACGGCACTGAAATCAGGTTCTTTGATGGAGACAAGTATCTTAGAGCATTTCTAGATAGGAAGTTGAATTTATAATATTGAGGAACGGATGAAAAAAGCAACGATTGCTTTATATTCCTGTAAAAGGGCCATTGGAAAACTATGGGGTTTTAGCACTAAAGTCGTTCATTGAATTTATACAGCGGTGGTGCGTCCAATTCTGCTGTATGGAATCATTGTCTGGTGGTTTGCTTTAGAGACAAAAGGGAAATGTGTCTTCATCACGAAGGTACAGAGAATGGCGTCGATGTGCATCTCTGGTGTTCTTCGTACTACACCTACGGCTGCAATAGAAATCCTCCTTCGCCTAATACCATTGGACAGTAGGCAGTATTGTAAGTGGCTGCTGACGTATTACATTAGCAGGCATAGACTCTGAGGTCCGTTGTGATACCACGGGACCGTAATAGGTCTATTCCTTGCTGTTCAACCAATTTGAGCTCCTTATAAAATTCATAAGATATTTCACATCCGAAAAATCAGAAAGGTCGTTCAGCTCCATAGATCCCAGTGATTCAAGTCTCTAAACAGAAAGTGCCGGGCAATGGCATGTAAAGTGTTCGATATTTTCCAACTCCTCCCCATCCATGCAACTCCGGCAAAAGTCATTTGACGGCACATTTAACCGCTCTGCGTGCTTTCCTATAAGACAGTGTCCAGTAATTACAGCAACTGCCGTCGAATTTCTCCTTTTGGAAGCGATATCAGCTCACTTCTGCCGGTCTGATTAAGAGAAGCCCAAATCTGTCGTGTATTCTCATACGTTTATCCCTGTGTCCATCTTTGATTAGTTTATATTATTTCGTGATAAGTTAGTTTTTTATTTCTTCAAGGGGGAACTTTGCACCCTGACCTGATTTTTTCCATTTATGACATTCGGTATTCACCTTCGGCCAAAAGCATTCGACCCAAAAATGGTTAAGGAAAACACAATTGGAATATGATATCGTTATCGCTCTCATCTCGTTAATCACAATTCTACTGTTAATTGTAGTTCCGCCTTTAGTTTTTTTTATAATTAAATAAAATTCATTCATTAAATGTGAACAAATAAAAAAAGATGTTGTTTTATATTAAATTAATGTATATTTTTTTATTCTATTTATTTAGAGATTCTGATACATCATTATTAGATGGTCCTTCTACATCGGGTATTTCCTCGTTAGCTTGTGCTACAGCTGTTGGTAGTGCCGCTACAGCTGCAGCTACCACAACATCCGCACAATGTTTAGAAGATTCTCATAATAAATCAGAAACAACAACAACAAATGATTACTTAACATTGAATATAAACGAAAATTCTCCAACAACACCGAATAGCACTGCTTCTACGGCTCCCTTGCTATCACCTCCACAATCACCTGAATACCAACAAAAAGAAGCTATTGATATAACTCAACCGTCCAGTAATACCGATAATAATACAATGCCTGCTAAATCGCATCAACCAACACCAGTAATAATTACTGCAACAACTACTGCGCAAATAATGGATGTGAGTATTTGTTATAACTGTATTTTGACATTTTTTTACTAATTTGTTGTTCGTTTTCTTTACGACTTTTTTTAGGAAAATCGTTTTTCTTTATTAGGCAAAGAAATTATAACAAATGAATTAGATATTTATTCGTTTCCTTCACCGCCAAAAAATCATTTAAATTCTCAAGACAATTTAAACAGTTCGTCTGGTACGACTGTTTCACAAATAACGCCATCTGGATCTCCTCATAAATCAAATGAATCCCAAAATGGTTCAATAAATAGTACACCTGCTAAGAAACAACATCGAAATCATAATAATAATCAGGTAAGTCATATTACTTTGTTTTTGGCTTTTTGTATTTAACATAAGATCATCTGAAAATTAGAATTTGTAATGTTAACTCTGTTTAAACCAAAAACGCAAATATAATCGAAATCCTAAAAACCCGCCCTTAATTGGCTACAGCGGATTCAGCTTTTAGATTCTCAAAAATTTTTGTTTACAAAGGAACCCCGATTTACATCACAAATAAGCTCCTTGTTAGCCTATTCACAGTTTTGACTGGCTATGACTGTCAAAAGTCAATTTTTCTGATTTAATAGTCATAATATCAATATTTTTCTATACACATAATTTAAAATTTAATTTTATTTGCAAATTTTAAGACCTGCTATCAAAACGATTATAAAATTGACAAATAAAATTTAAAATTTTTGAATGTTGTTGTATGTTTGTATACACTAAAAACATCCTGCCTACTGAAATATGGAATTTTGTTAATGACTTCACCCTAGCACCATCTACAGGGTTCAAATTTTATCAGGAAACCCGTGTTTGTTAATTAAATATATTTTGCTAATTTCAGCAAAATCGTACCATAAATACAAAAAAAATAGAATTATGACTACAAGAGCGCCACCTATGGGGTCCAAAATTTAACAGAAAACTTAATTTTGTTTAATAAATATATTTCAAACATTTTAGCCAAATCTTACCATAAACACAAAAAATAATTATTAAATATTACGACAACAGCGCCGCCTATCGGGATTAAATTTATGAGAAACCTGTAGGGTTTCTATTTGGAAAAAAGTTCACGGGAAATATTTTTCTCAAAATCCCAGGATTTTTTCAGGAAAATTTCGGGAATTTCCCAATAATTAAAAAAAATTTTCAAAGTACACATTTTTACCACAATTTAAAATTATTTATTAAAAATGAAATTAAAACTTGGAAATTATTTAAATTATTATATTAAGAAAAAATAGTTTGGGCATGCTTCAGTTTGCATATTAGTAAAATTTAAAAACTAATTTTCTTTAATCGATTGCGTGATAAAATATTAAACGAAGCTGAACTTTACTTTGAAGGTTGGTTGCGAATTGGGTAAAGTTTTTCTAATTTTAAATTACAGTAATTTCGAAATTTGGTATTTGAAAATTCATGTAATAACATAAAATTTAACAAATTTACATTCCGCGTTTTCTAAAGATGGATTAAAAATAGTCTACAATATAGTATTGTCCTCATTTGAGCACGTATTTATAAAAATAATTTTAAAGGTTTATAAAATAAATCTTTGTTGCAAAATTTTAACATTAGATAAATATGTTCCGAATTGTAAAAAAAAATCATTGGATCTTTATTTATTAATAGATTGTGCTAAATGAAAAAATCATTTTGTATGAAATTGAAATAAGACAAGGGAAATACAACTACCGTGATAAATTCTAAAGTTAATAGAGTCCGACCGAAACCAGTTTTCGAGGCCGAACCGAAACCAAACCGAATATTCGGCCGAAAAAGTAATATTCGGCCGAAACCGAAACTTAAAAAAAAATTATCGCCTGGCATGAATAAAATTATTAAAAAGTTGTAGAGTCCGACCGAATATTCGGTCTCGGTTTCGGCCGAATAATAGGGTTTCGGCCTCTATTCGGTATTCGGCAAAATTTTGGCCGAATATTAGCCGAAACCGAAACTTTTTGCTATTTTAAAAAATATGTAAAAAAGTCGCTGAATTTTTTTATTTCGTATTTCATTACACTTGTTTTAGTTCAATTGAAGAAAATGTTACAAGTTTATGCAATAAATGTAAAACTGTTTCAGTTCAAAAATTATTTTCTCCTAATCTACAAACGAAATATTCAATTTTTTTGTAAGTTTTTTAAAAAACATATTTTTTTTTCAAAAATACAACAATTCCTATGGTTTAAAAGCATTATATGCTGTATATTTATCTTTAACAACTTTTTAAGAATTTTATTCATGCCAGGCGGTAATTTTTTTTTAAGTTTCGGTTCGGTCTCGGCCGAATATTACTTTTTTGGCCGAATATTCGGTTCGGTTCGGCCTCGAAAACTGGTTTCGGTCGGACTCTAAAAAGTTGTTAAAGATAAATATACAGCATAAAATGCTTTTAAACCATATGAATTGTTGTATTTTTGAAAAAAAAAAATATATGTTTTTGTATATTTCGTTTGTAGATTAGGAGAAAATAATTTTTGAACTAAACAGTTTTACATTTATTGCATAAACTGGTAACATTTTCTTCAATTGAACTGAAACAAGTGTAATGAAATACGAAATCAAAAAATTTTGCGACTTTTTTACATATTTTTTAAAATACCAAGAAGTTTCGGTTTCGGCTAATATTCGGCCAAAATTTTGCCGAATACCGAATAGAGGCCGAAACCGAATATTCGGTCGGACTCTAAAAATTAAGGTTAACAACTTTATTGAAGTAAAATTACACAAAAAAATATCATTATCCAAAAATTATCCCAGGATTAGAGTTTTTCTTTTCCCTGACTTTTTCATTTCCCGGGAAAGCGGGATTCATTTTTAAATTTCCTGGGATCCCGGGAATTCCCGCAAAAACTAAAAACCCAAAATTTTTATCAAAAAAAAATATATAACAACCTTATGAACGCGATTACACATTTATAATGTTTATTAACACTATAAAAATCTTATTAAGTACCAGTGTTGCCATAAGAGAATTTTGAAAAAATGCTAAATGGTAGAAAAAAAAGTGCTAAAATGCTCTACAGACCAAAAAATAAAGTGCTAGATTTTTTTTTTTCATTTATTAAATTAACAAATAATGATTTTTAACAATAACTCTAGTTAACAACGAAAATGCGCACTAATTGCGTCTACATATTTTTTTTTACCGCTAAACTTAAAAATTTTATCGAAAAAAATACTTCTAATATTTTTTTTTTGCGTTTTTTGGAGTTATTTTCAATGTTTTCCCTATATCTTGAGTAATGTACCTCCGATCTACTCGTGATGAAAACCAAATTAAAGTTAATCAAATTTGCAACAAAATTTACACAAGTTACTTTCCCATCTGTAGTTTACGCGCGATAGACAAATATATTGTAAAAATTCATTTTTTTATCAAAAAAATTCATTTGTTGATCAAAAAACTCATTTTTAATTTTTTTTAACGAATCGTTGCAAATTAACAAGTTTTTTTATTTACCTTAAAAGCCTGAACATATACAAATACAACAAAATGGGTTTCATAAAAATCTATGGGCAATCACCAAAGTTATAATGAATTTTTTGAAACTACGCATAAAAATTTCCAATTTTTTTTTTTTTGTATTTAAAATACAAGAATAAAAACTGCGTTAAATACCATAGTGTTTTTTGTGTGTATTTTCATATACACACAAAAAACTTCGGTGATAACCCATAGATTTTCATCAAACCGAATTTGTTATCTTATTGTTAGTTAAGGATCATGCTTAAAAAAAAAACATAACAAATTTTTTTGTTACGGTTTCAATAAATTTTTTTTTTTTTGATTTGATATATTTTCTTGATTTCAATTTGGTTTTCTGAGCTTTAATTTTTTCTGGATTTCGATTGCCTTTTCTTAATTTAAACTGGGTTTTCTGAATTTCAGTTGGGATTTTTGAATTTCAATTAAAATCTTCTTAATTACAATATGGATTTCTGAATTTCCAATGATTTTCTTGATTTTGATTGGATTTTCTGAATTTCAAAAAGGTTTTCTGTTTTTCAATTGGGTTTTCTAAATTTAAATAGGTTTTTCTCAATTTCATTTTTCTAAATTTCGACTAGGTTTTCTAAATTTCAATTGGGTTTTCTGAATTTCAATTGGTATTTTTTAATTTCAATCTTTTCTTAATTTCTATCTTTCTATGAATTTTAACTGCGATTTCTAAATTTTAATTTATATTTTCTTAATTTTTGAATTTCAACTTATATTTTCTAAATTTTTGAATTTCAATTTATACTTTCTTAATTTCTTAGGGTTTCTGATTTTCAATTAGGCGCCATGAAATAAAATAAGTCCCAAAAAAAAACATTAAATAAATTCCATACGATTTGGGAGTAATTTCATTATACAGGTGCAAAGAAAGCGCCGCAGGCTAAAAATTTTTACAAGAGATTTAAAAAAAAACAAATTAAAATATAAAAAAAATGCTAAAAAATTTTAAAAAAGTGCTAACTTAGCACTTGGCACTTTTTTCCAAAACTTTAGTGCTAAGTCCAAAAAAAGTGCTAGATCTAGCACTAAAAGTGCTAAAATGGCATCACTGTTAAGTACCTTTAAGGCTCCGAAACAATGCCGGAGTACTCTGTACTACAGAGTTCCATCTCTAAAAATAGAGATGACATCATACAAAAAATGTGTAAGCGTGAAAGAGAAAGGAACACAATCCACTCTCTGGCACAGAGTACTCTGTTATTGTGAATTCAGCTTTAAAACCAAAAAAAAAGTTTCGAGAAAAAAAGAAAATTTTTTGCTACCCAGTTTTTTTAAAAAACGGCCCAAATGTGTCGAAGTCTTTTAGGGTCGAACCAGAATCAAATGCGTAGCTCAAGACGTAAAAAAAAAAAAAACAAACACATCAAATTTGAAATTTTTACGTCCGTTTGATTTAGGTAACTCACATTTAAATATTAGAAACGAAAAATTATTGGGCGTTACGCCTTACGCGACGTAATTTGATTCAGGTTGGACGGTTAAAAGTATTTTTGAGGGAATATATTTTTTCACATCGCTTTATCTGTTTTAATAATAAAAATTCATCATTTATTCTAATTCACCTCAGTTCATTTTTACAATTGGTTCTCAACGCTTTGCCTCTAAAACACAATGAAATTGATTCATAGGAATGTATCTGAAACTGAATATAACTGTTTCAGAGAAATGAAATTATAAGAAAATTTACCCCACAAAATTTAAACAAATTAAAAATTCTGGTTTCTAAAAGAAAAACCAGTTAATTTCAGAGTCATTCCTTACACAGATTTTAGTTAGAAGATCTCTCTTTGAATACTTTTTGGGCCCTCCTGGTCCCTGCGTACGTTTCTGCCATCAATTATCAAGAATTTTAATAAAATCTCTAAAATATCACATACAAAATAATCAATAGAAGTCGAAAAATCAACAATTTTAAAGAAATTAAAATTCCCGGGAATTCCCGCTCTATTTCCCGGGATTTCGGGATCGAAAATTTACGGGAATTCCCGGGAAATCCCGTCACGGGAATTCCCGTGAAAAACTCTAATAATTATCCAGAAAGTGGCAACACTGGAATATATATATTTATTATAGAAAAAATTAGATTCAAATATATATTTATTATCGAAAAATTTAGATTCGAATATATATTAATTATAGAAAAACTTAGATTCGAATAATACTTTTCCTTGGAAAATTATAATCAAAATTGGTTGGAAAATGTCTACGACTTTAATGCGACCTATTTAAGTTTTCATATGCAATTTTCGAAATCCAATTCACTCAAGTCCACGAATGACATATAAAAGATGAAGAACGAAAAATCGGTGTGTACTAAAAAAAATAAAATGTCGAAACAAAAAGAAATTGTCAATTTAATTTTCTTTGTAAACTATTAATTTTTGTTAATTAATCTTTAAAAACTAAAGAATAATAAATATACACTCAAAATAACTACTCTGTTAAATACTCTGTAAAATGACTGTAATGTTAATTCGACAGATATTTGAATAAGTTATGTGCCGAAATACAGATTTTAAGAAAATACTTTGTATTTTCTTGTGACCGAAAAAAAATTTTTTTTCTGTAATTTTACTTTGTAATCTCTGTAATGCAGTTTTCATCTGAAATTTTACTTATTGCTCTGTAATACAGTTTTCAAATAAAAATTTCTTCAAAAAACTTTCAAATATTTCAACCCCTCTTAAAAAAGCGTCTTAAATTACAATAAAAGCTGGTAAATTTTACGAGGATGTCGTGTAAAATTAGAGGTACTCGTAAAAATCTCTTAATTTTCACAGAAATAAAAAAAATGAAATTTGCAATTTGGAAGCATTAAAGCGGGCAAACTTACACGATGGCATTTCCCAATTGTCAACACTACTTGCACATTAAGGAAGGAGAAATTGATCAGAATCCAATAGTGACCGTTGTGTAAAGGCCATATGAAGCGCATTAAAGAAATATAAGAAAGTCAAAGCATTCTTAAACGATTTCCCTTTAATTTTATAAAAGTGTTTATTACAATGACCCCGCTCAAATGTGGCACTGAAAATGAAAAGTTGAGAAAATGGAAAAAACCGTGAGAATATCTGGCGAGTTTGTAAATAATTTCTACAAAGTTAAACATTCACGTGCGAAAGAAACATATAAGCAGGCGCATTTAAATGATGGCATTTGCCTTTATTTTGTGACAAGTTATAACTTATCCATGCTTCTTGCAGATTACAGTCGAAGAAAATGAATAAGAATTCTTAAGGTTGCCACTTAAAAAGTGAATTTAAAAAAGAAATTAAAATATAAAGTTTCGCGTGCGCACCATTAAAGTGTGGAATGCATTTAATCAAATTTTAGTTTTTTCCAAGTTTATGAAAGTACTAGCACAGACTAAATACAGACTCGACAGTAGAGTTTTATAAGAAAAAATGGGGAAAAACTAAGCGATTTTAGGAGAAAACACAGCGATTTTAAGGCCGTTTTACGCTAACATGGCAACACTTTCTACGACTTAAGAGTGAGTGAAACAACAAAAACCGATCTGGCATCCATTTTTCTTATGGCGCGTTGTATCAGTTTTCTCTTTCTAACCTAATTCGTAGAATAATTTGAAAAAATTAACCATATGGTTCAAGAATACTTTTTTGACACCTGTCACTTGTGTCGAGTCTGTATTAGTCTGTGGTACTAGTGCTTTTATCAACATTTTACAGATAAATATGTAAATTTACAGTTTTTTTTAATCCCTGCTGGAAATTGATTGGTCTTACAGGAACAATTGATCAGAAAACCTATCCTATGACCACTGTTGCCAGATTTGACGATTTCTCTGCATTTTGACGATTTTTACTCCCCAAAATAGCAAAATGACGATTTGACGATTTTTGCCCAAAAAATGACGATTTTTAAAAATAACAAAAACCTAACAATTTTGTCTACTTTTTAATATTTTTTTAATAGAACTTTAATATTCAATGAATATTTTTTGCTTATTGTTAGTTAAAAAAAACTATCCACCAATATTTTTGTACAAAAAGGGAAAAAAGAAACAAGTTAGAGTGTTACATTCTCTGTTTCCCGCCAAAATGTAAAAAAAAATATAGGGAGTTTTTTGGTGGAAGACCTTTCTTTGATTTATTATGATATTTATGCAATTTTATCATTATTATTTTTTTATAGAAGTGTCCACTAAAAAGGGTAAACATAAAAAAAAATCCTTTTCTTTCATAAAACTATTTCATATGCTTTTAAATATAACAAAAAATGTAAAAAAAATTCGCAGGTTTAGTTTATCAAGGGGGAACTTTGTTCTTCTTGGTCTGATTTTGCCAATTTTCGAACTGAATCATCCAATGGCCATAAGATATAATTGTGCCAAACTGTATGGATTTAGCTCTTTTGGAATTGGACTGCATCATGCCTTCAACAGACGGGCGGACATCTCTTGAATGTCTTAGAATTACTCTTTAATCAAGGATAAATATAGCTTTTTTATTTTGACGATTTTTGCAAATGGGATGACGATTTTGACGATTTTTTTTTTATAAAAATCGTACATTTTTGACGATTTTGTACACAACAATTCTGGCAACCCTGCCTATGACTGGTTCAACGCGAACTGGTTATACACCAGTACAAACGTGTCAACCCACCAAAAAATACTGCTTGCCTATAAGCAGGTTTGTAAGGGAGTGATTTTTGTTGTCTGCTTACAAACCTGCATACGTATGACATGATATTTGTTCGCAATGTCCCACTTTAGAGCATTTCTTTCGAGCGCTTATATCGGCGCAATGAATATGAATTGAAATCATGCCTTTTCCTTAATATTTGTAGTATTTTTTTTAGTCACTGCCATACATTACTGCAACCGGTATGCAGGTTAGTATGCCAACAAAATCTCTCCCTTACACTACTGCATACGGTATGCAGCTGTGTAAGCGAATGTCATAAAAAAACAACAACATCAAAAATCATTCGCTTACACAAGTGCATTCTTGTATGCACTGCTTCCAAAATCTCGGTTATTTTTTGCTGGGAATTGATCTTAACGACCAGTTATAGAGTTAAAAGAATCAGTGATATCACGGGTGAAAATGTATTATTTTAAGCAATTAAAATCTACGAATATCTCGAGATTCTATAGGTGGCCATATACTTGCAGTATCGTTGTACAACTTGTTGGAAAGATATCATTTTCATCCAACAAATTGTACAGCATACAGTATCGTGTATGCCCCCCCCTTATGAGCAAAGATCAGTGTTGCCATAAGAGAATTTTGAAAAAATGCTAAATGGCAGAAAAAAAAGTGCTAAAATGCTCTACAGACCAAAAAAAAAAGTGCTAGATTTTTTTTTTCATTTTTTAAATTAACAAATAATAATTTTTAACAATAACTCTAGTTTACTACGAAAATGCGCACTAACTCGTCTACATATTTTTTTGACCGCTAAACTTAAAAATTTTATCGAAAAAAATACTTCTTATAAACTTTTTTTGCGTTTTTTGAGTTATTTTCCCTATATCTTGAGTAATGTACCTCCGATCTACTCGTGATACAAACCAAATTAAAGTTAATCAAATTTTCAACAAACTTTACACACATTACTTTCCTATCTGTTCAATAGTTTACGCGCGATAGACAAATGTATTGTAAAAATTCATTTTTTTTTTATCAAAAAAAATCATTTGTTGATTTAAAAATTTTTTTAGCGAATCGTTGCAAACTAACAAGTTTTTTTATTTACCTTAAAAGCCTGAACCTATACAAATATAACAAAATGGGTTTCATAATAATCTATGGGCAATCACCAAAGTTATAATGATTTTTTTGAAACTACGCATAAAAATTTCCTTAAATTTTTTTTTGTATTTAAAATACAAGAATAAAAACTGGGTTAAATACCATAGTTTTTTTGTGTGTGTATTTTCATATTATACGTCATAACTTCGGTGATAACCCATAGATTTTCATCAAACCGACTTTGTTATCTTAGTTAAGGATCAGGCTTAAAAAAACCATAACAAATTTTTTTGTTGCGGTTTCAATCAATTTTTTTTCTGAATTTCGATTGCGTTTTCTTAATTTAAACTGGGTTTTCTGAATTTCAATTGGGATTTTTGAATTTCATTAAAAATCTTCTTAATTACAATATGGATTTCTGAATTTTCTTGATTTTGATTGGATTTTCTGAATTTCAAAAAGGTTTTCTGTTTTTCAATTGGGTTTTCGAAATTTAAAAACGTTTTTCTCAATTTAATTTTTCTAAATTTCGACTAGGTTTTCTAAATTTAAATTGGGTTTTCTGGTTTTCAATTGGTATTTTTTAATTTCAATAATTTCTTAATTTCTATCTGGATTTTTAAATTTCAATTGGGTTTTCTGAATTTTAACTGGTATTTCTATTTTTTTAATTTATATTTTCTTAATTTTTGAATTTTAACTTATATTTTCTAAATTTTTGAATTTCAATTTATACTTTCTTAATTTCTTAGTATTCCTGATTTTCAATTAGGCGCCATGAAATAAGTCCCAAGAAAAAACGTTAAATAAATTCCATACGATTTGGGAATTATTTCATTATACAGGTGCAAAGAAATCGCCGCAGTCTAAAAAATTTTACAAGAGATTTAAAAAAACAAATTAAAATGTAAAAAAAAATGCTAAAAATGCTAAAAAATTTAAAAAAAGTGCTAACTTAGCACTTGGCACTTTTTTCCAAAACTTTAGTGCTAAGTCCAAAAAAAAAGTGCTAGATCTAGCACTAAAAGTGCTAAAATGGCAGCACTGGCAAAGATCTCGATATAATCGTAGTTTTTTATTTAACTTTCACCAAATTTTCACCCATGATACCTCTTATTCTTTTTACTCTCTGATTGCTGCTGTCAAAAGTACAAAAACCTAAAAAGTATTTAAAAAAAAAATTTGTTGGCCCTTTTAAACCTATTTTGGCCCTTTTTTGCCATCCACTTGGCACTAATTGAAAATTTTGAAATACCAACACTGATATAGATAGGTAATCCTCTCAATAATAGTGGTTAAATTTACTCATATTCTCTTTGATCTTTTTACAAAATTTTTAAATTTCTGCAATACCAATAAACAGTGTTACCGTTGTGCGACTTTAGTTGCAATTTGCAACCTTTTTGACACTCTGAGACAGGGATGTTAAAGTTGGTACAATTGTACTTTTTTTGGTACATTTTGACCTTCAAAAGTACCATGGTACTACCGCGACTCATTTGGTACATTTTAAAAAGTCTAAACTGTGAAACTTTTTTTTAGAAAAATTTCCAGATGTTAAAAACTTGTTTTTATAGAAAAGACCGCAGAATTTGACACTTAAACAGTTCATGCGAATAAGGACGAACAAACCATTTGTAAAATATTACAAACCACAATTAAAAGCTAATATTTTTGCCAATTTTTTTGCATTAGCTTTTAGATTTAACCCACTTCTACCCATATACAAAATTTTTGAACGGTTTTCGAAAGAGAGCTTGCCAACAATTGGACTTCTTATTTTGCTTGAATGAATTGCACTTTCAAAGCCATTTTGTAGACAAAAGAAATCTAAATTTTACCAAAATTTTTGCAGAGGATTGTAGAGCTCTGCTTAAAAACCCATTTGTGCAAAAAATGTGTTTTCGAAAAAAGTTTCTTATTCGTCGTTATTCGTATGAACTGTTCACTTGATGAAATTCTTACTCACTTTTATTAAAGGAAAAGTCTCACAATTTTTGACAGAAGTCTCAATCAACTACCCATAGACAAAAATTTTTCATAAGAAAAAGTAAGATAGTCGAGAAATTTTAGATCTTGATGAATTGTTTGTGTTCACACACTCAGATACATTTATCATATTCATACACTCACAATCAGGAACATACTTTCTGTCGAAAAATTCTAGAGTTGTGAGAGTTATTCCTATAGAAAAAGTTTCAAACCCTGAGACATTTTTCCGCAGACCAGATTTTAAGAAATTGTTCAAAATGTTATTATTTTATATTTGTTTGCATGTTAGAGGGTATAAAAGATTCGGCACAACCGAATTTAACACTTTCATGTTTTTAATTAAGACTTTATAAAAAAAATGGTACCGTGAGGGTCCAAAAAGTACAATTTTTTGAGAAAGTTGGTACAAAATTGAAAACCCCATTTAACATCCCTGCTCTGAGACTTTTTGTGCGACTTTTTTAAACTTGTCTTATTTTGCAACTTTTTCCAACTTTGTGCGACTTTTTTCCCCTTTTTTGTTAAGTGAAATATATTTTTATTTTTTAAACCATATACTGCGAAATTACACAAATTTTAAATAATTTTACCAAATATTCGAATTTTAGATTTTTACATTATTTACATTGTTAAAATGCATAGTCAAATAAAAACAAAAATCATCAAAAAACGGAATTACGATAAAAATATGTATCGTCCATTCCAAAATATATTGCCCAATCCATAAGATATACACACTTATGAAATCGATATAGGTTGTTGGTATGGTCAAACAAATTTTGGGGGGTAAAAATGAATGAGGGTTTGGGTTAAAAAACAATTGGGCTTCGGCCATACATTTGACGCCTCCAGAGGCACCCTTGGGACAGTTGGGGCACAGACTACACTAAGAAAATTATGTCATTAACTGTTTGTAGGTTATTTTAAAATGTAATCAGAAAAGTTATTTAAAAAAAAAATCACTTATTTTATAAAGGATTTCATGTTTTCTACTATTTCTGTAGTTTAAAAAAAATAATTTACTGTCTTAATAATGAATTTTCCGTTACATTAAATTTTGTCAGTAAAAAATTTCTTATACATTTGTAATGTTTTTTTATAGAAAATAAGTAAATATTCATTAGTTTTTTAATGTTTTGGTTAGTCAAATTAATCTAATTCGTAGATTAATTTGAAAAAGTTAACCATATGGGTTAAGACTGCTTTTTTGACACCTGTCACTTATGTCGAGTCTGTATTAGTATGTGGTTAGGGCTTAGGTATGTTTGGAAAAAATGTTAGGGAGGAAAAACTAATGTGGATCGATCTCCCATTTTATTTTTGTTTGGGCGTAAAAATCCACAAAAATCCCCACAACTGCCCCAGAGACGCCAAAAAAGAGTTACATTTTGACTCTCCTTGACAGAAAAAAATTATAAAAAAATCTTCAACCCTTAAAAAAAGGTGCAACTTTTATTTGGTAAAACGACTTTTTTTGTAAAAAACGACTTTTTCAAAATTCTCAACGGTAACACTGCCAATAAATTACCAATTTTCATAAACTTGCAGACTGATTTTGTGGGTCCTTTCAAAATGTGTATGAGACAAATTGTGTGTTTATTACAGTGAAATCCAAAAATTCATTTTCTATACACAATTGTGCCACAACAACAATAAAAAAAACTCACACCGACGCTTGTTCTCTTCTATTTCTGTTTGATTTCAGTCGTTAATTGAGTGTTAACGAGTATACATGTGCGGATGCTTACTGCTTTTTTTTCAGCTTTATTGTTTTTTCAGCTTTGATTTAATTTCAAAATAAACCAGCAAACAAAATAGTATAATGGAAGACAGAAATTTTTGTTTTGCCATTAAAAATGCTTTTGGTAACATGCAATGCATTTTATGTTACCAAACATTTAAAACAAAGAAAACATTTTCAATTAAAAGGCATTTTGACCTTTTTCACAAAGAAATAAATTATTTAAAAGAGGAAAAAAAGGAAAATGTTTTTTCTTGAGCAAAAAAACTTTTATATGCAAAAAATTAAAGAATGGGTTCTGCAAGAAGAGCAAAATGATGAAATTTTGCAAAATAAAAAATTAAAAATGGAGATTTCAAGCCAAATAAGCTTGGAAATCGCTCAGCAAGGCAGACCATTTATAGATGGAATGCTAGCAAAAAATATTTTACAAAAAACTTTTCAAACATTAAATTATAGAACAGATTTCATAAAGTCAATTCCCTTGTCACCCCAAACTGTGGCGAGGCGTATTGCCGAAATAGGAAATTCGGTGGATTCTTCTATTAAAGAAAAATTTAATAATTATTTAATTTATTTAATAATTTAATAATAATTTCTCTCAATTTGTTTTTTCTCTCTTACTCACAACCAAAAATTTTTTGGGCATCACTGTTTTAAAAGTAAAATTCATAACATTTCTAATGCTTAGTTTTTTGTTTGCTGGGCAATATTATCTTATCCAATACAGACGCATTTCATTTATTGAGAGTTTTGGTTACCTCTGGTTTATTATAAAAAATGTATAGAAAGAGGAAAAAGCAAAACTAAAAATACCACGAAAACTTCCCTACCTACTTGTTGGTAGCAGGGATGGAAAATCGGAATTTTGAAATGGTACTGGAGCTTAACCAAAAAAGTACTTTTTCGCCCTCGACGGTACTAAAAAAAATTAAAGTCCAGTTTTTGTACGACAAACTCCGTTCGTCTGCGACGAATAAGAAGAAACTAGGCATAATTCAATAGAAAAGTTCTTAAATTAAGGACATCCTTATTCATTTATTTATTTTTTTAGAGAAAACATCAATAAAGGTTGGTTAAAATCAAAAATTTCATTTATATGAAGCTTTTAAAACATTTTTCCAATGAAAATCGGTCGATTTTCGGATTTTTTTTTTAGATTTGGTTGAAAAATGTATGTAATCGTCTGGTATAGAAAAGGTACTAAATCAGTCGCGGGGATACTACGGTATTTTTGAGAGTGAAAAAGTACTGAAAAAAGTACTAAAGTACTAACTTTTCCATCCCTGGTTGGTAGTATTTTTTTTTTTTATATTCTTGTTTTGTTGAGTGAGTCATCACCTTCAAATCAGTGTTGGTATTTGAGAATTTTCAATTAGTGCCAAGTTGAAGTCTAAAAAGGGCCAAAATAGGTTGAAAAGGGCCAACAAAAATTTTTTTTTTTAAATTTTTTATTTTTTAGTATTTTTTACACACAACTTATAACTTTTTTTATAAATTACGGTTTTGAAAGTAAAATCATCTCTGCGGGAAAGGTGACCAGTCGAAGACCGGGCAATAGAGTGTTTTTTTTTTGTACAAAAAGGACCTGTCAATAAATAACACCTTGTTATATGTTCCAGGACTTGAGTCGAACTGATCTTTAAGATCTCCGGACACATTTTTACTGGTCTTAGAACTAGTATTCCATGACCAGTTCGCGTTAAATAAGGTTTTTAGAATCAATTTTTCCTGTAGGACCAATCAATTTCCCTCAGGGATTAAACACTTCAAAATCTTAATTTAAAGGAAACAGAAACTTACATTGTTGTAAGGGGGAACAACTGATAATTTGTTCGTGTTTGTTATACATAATTAAATTTTAGTACGAATATTTTTATTTTAAATAAATTTTGACGATATTTGGAGAGAATGAAAAAGGGCCAAAACTGTTATTTGTGGTGCCAATGACCATTCAATAGTGCCAAAAATGGCACTATTGTGCCATATTTTCCAACCGTGCTTCAAATGTATACAAAAAGTGGATGATAAATTGAATAGTCTTGGTAAAGTCAGTACTTTAGTACATTTTCACTCTTCTAAAATGCTGCGACCAATTAAGTACCTTTTTTTTGTACCAAACGTTTTCCTATATTTGTTCAAAAAATTAGAAAAAAAAATCCAGAAAGTCTGCCGTTGTTCCTATAAAAAAATTATTAAAAAGCTTTAAAAATTAAAAATTTTGCTTCCTGTCAGTGATATCAGAATATATTTTTTTTAATAAAATTCTTAAGGTAGTTTTTTGGCGTTATTGGGGTATACTATTCGGGGAGGGAGTGAAAGTAACCTACAAAGAGACGAAAATTATAAAGCTGTTATATTCCACACTGCTACAACTCTTTAGGTCACTTCTACTGCGAGTAATAGCTTTTTGTTTTTATTTTGTATTAATGATAATGTTGCCACTGTAGCAGCAAGGGAAATGGTGATGAAAAACAATTCCAACGTTAATGAAACTATTGAACGGGGTTTCTTGACAAAACAGAACATTTTTACTCAGCTGTAATTTAAAAATAAGTTAAGGGTAACGAATTAATAATTTTTAGTATCGTCGAGCTCAAAAAAGTACTTTTTTTGGCTATTTCGGAATTCCGATTTTCCAGCCCTGGTGTTATCTGATTATTTCTGCTCAGGGTGCAAAAGTTGGTACAATTGTACTTTTTTTGGTACAATTCGAAGCTCAAAAGTACAATGGTACATCAATGACTCATTTGGTACAATTTCAAAAATTTCTCAGTTTATAGTTTTCATGAAATTTCCCCAGATTATCGTTTTGAATGATTTACAGTGGAAACCCATCTTTGCCATCATTTCTATAATTAAGCCACATTACGATAAATTCAAAGTCATTAACCAAAGTTTTGTTCTAAAAAATCGGCTAAATTACGCAAAAGCACTTGAGTTGTATTTTACATAAAAACTTTGCTAAAAAGTGTAAGTGTTTTCTGCGTGTAGATTCCAGTCCAACCATATGCCGAAAGATCCTTTATTTTGTTAACGCTTTGACAAATCAGATTGAAGTGAGACCGTCTCAATATATTACATACTGCATTCAAGTAAATATCGAGAAAAAGTTAAATATGCTAACTAGGTCCAAAAATGGTGGATTAAAACAGATGTTAGAATTACCTTAAAGTGCAAAAACATTATTTTAATTGTAATATTGAATTCGTTACACCGCGAAATATTGTGTTTTTTTTTTTGCAAACTTTAAAACATCTACAAATGTAATTCGAGAAAGATCAAGCTCCTTATTCATATTCAAATTTGAACACTTTATAACAGGTTTATAAAACAGATTTCCATACGAAATTCGTTTTATAAACCTGTTATAAGTTTGTTAATTTCAATATGAATAAGGGCCCAAGTATATAAGATTCCATTTATAATGCAAAGATTCTACTTGTAATTCGAATACTCCATTTTTAGTTCGAAGATTTAGTTCGCGACGTTATTTGATTCTGGTAAAACCCTAAAAAAATATTTTATTCACAAAATATTTTATTCAAAATTCCAAGAACCACAAATATAAAATTTCATATCCATTTGCAAATTACAATCCCTTACTTGGGATTAAATATCCAAACTAAACAACTTTGGTTTTCGTACAATCATAAGGGATGGAAAAGTTAGTACGTTAGCACTCTTTTCAGTACCTTTTCTAATAGACGTACTAGACGTTTATGGATATTTTGCAAAAATCTTCTATTATTTATCGATTTGTTTTGAAATTATTGTAAAATCTCGTAAAGGTACCTACAGACGACGCAATATTATGTACAATATTCAATTATATTGATGGTGTGTGGGTAATATTGACGATTGTACAATGGTCAATCTTAACCACACACCATCAATATAATTGCATATTGTACATAATATTGCGTCATCTGTAGGTATCTTAACGAATGAGATTTCAATTTGTTTGGGACATCTTATTTAAATCTCGTAGAATAACAGAGATTTTAATCAAAATCTCGTTTAAACAAGATTTTACTTAGGTGTGAATTGCCTTTAGGTACCTACAGACGACGCAATATTATGCACAATATTTTTGACGTTTTCCCACAAATGACATACATAAAAATACTGTATAAAATATTGTACTAAAAAATACATGTACATTATATTGAATCGTCTGTAAAGGCCTTTTAAACGATTTCCTGAAAATCTACCAATTTTCATTGGAAAAAAGCTTTAAACAAAGTAAATTTTTGATTTTAGTCAAAATTCAATGGGGGTTTTCTCAAACAAATTTATGTCATCAGTTAAAAAATTTTTATATGTATTGAATTAATTAATTTAAGTACCGTGCAAAAAAGTACTTTTTTTATTGAACCATTTCAAAATTCCAGTGTTACCATCACTGACAATCATCTTGCATATTTTATGGTGGTTGAATGCATTTTTCTTATCGTTATTTTTTTTTTCTTCTTTAAAATTCCCATTAGGTTTATATATTTTGCAAATAAATGCTTTAATTTTAGCATTGCAAAAACACTCTGGCTTCTCTTCAGTTGTCGAATAAATCTTTCGCCTTTTACTAAAGATTTCCGTGGAGAGGAGCACTCTAATGAGTCTAAAAATAATTTTTTGTTAAGCCTGGAATCTATTATGGATTTTGGGCGATAAGTAATAAATTTAAAACTATGTGAAAAGGTTGGTACGCAGTGTTGCCATTTTGACGCTTTTCGGGTATTTTCTGGTGCTTTTTTTGTCTTTTTACCCGGAGTTTTTTACGAATACCCTTTTTTAAAAAAAACGGGAATTCATGGCGCTTTTTTATTTTTTCGTGACGCTTTTGGTGCTTTTTATAAAAACTTTGTGATTTTGTTATTATTTCTTTTTGTTGATTATTTTTTTGTTAAGGTCTTTCAGCAAATATTTACTGAAGTTTTTGTAGCAAAACTACAATTTTTGTACGTTTTTCTGGACTGTTTTATTTTAAAACAATTCTGAAATTTTCTGGAAAAATTATGAACTGCCTTCAAGTATTTACAGTCAAATTTATTAAAATCAAAGCTATCAAATATCATTCACAAAAGCGGTATTTTATAAAAAAAATGTTTTGTTGGTGTGATGAGTGCGACAATGGAACATATTTATTTGAAAATTGTTTATTTTTTATAAAGACAAATATTTTTATTTAAAATTTTGTGTTTATTGTTATCTTAATATTATTTTTAGTTTTGTCTCAATAAATTTAGTAAATTCACGAAAAAAAATCATATTTTTTTTCTAATTTTATGTTTTTGGCGCTTTTTACCCTTTTTATGTTCCACTTTTACCCCTTTTTACCCTTTTTTAATTGTTCTTTTCGTAGTGAAAAAGTACATTTTCAAAATAAATTTTTAAATTTTGACTTTTTCCTCTTGGCGCTTTTTTACCCTTTTTTTTGTAAATTTTTACCCTTTTTTCCAAAATTTTGGCGCTTTTCTTCATTTTGGAAATGGCAACACTGTTGGTACGACCCAAAACCAGGGCTGCCGGACTTGGGGATTTATCCTCTGTTTCACAAGAGAAAAAAGGACAAGAAATCTCATTTGGGGATTTCAGAAATCATTATGGGGATTTTTTTGGGGATAATCAAAATTGTATTGATTATACAGGATAAATTTTTTTTAACAACATTTTTAGTGAAAATAACTCTTTTGTTCAAAATTACGAAGCGCATTCAGTAAAACGTGCATTTATCGGTTGAAAAGTGTATATTAACATTGTCAAAACCCGTTAATTAACTCGTTTGGGGATTTTGTAAATTTAAATCTACAGAATAAAATTAAAAAATTACCATCCATAATTTTTTTTTTTTTAATTAACAAAAAAATGTTTGTATGATACAAAAAAAACTTATTTTTTTTATTGTTTGTGGATTTTTGGGGATATTTTGTTTAATTTTTGGGGAAAACGGAAAAAAGTACCTGGCAATGCTGTCCAAAACTCTTTTTTTAGTGTGACGGACCGAAAAATAGGTCTAGAAATCTACTAAATATATATATATCAAATCGAACACTTTGAATATTTTTTTTTTTTAGATTTTTCCAATTTGTTTACAGTTTTTAGTACCCTTCGAAAACTCTTCCGTGGTAAATTTTCAGATTTTTTTGATGACCCGTTCAAAAGATATCGAATTTTTAAAAATTGGTAGTTTGTTTCTTTACTCAAACTTCTTTTACTCATAACTTCTTCAATAATTTGCAAATTTTTTTTTAAAAATTTTTGTTTTTTTACGTACTTCAAAAAAAAAAATCCAGAAAAATTCTTAAAAGTGCTCTAGTATGCGATTTTTATGTTTTAAAATTTTAATCTCATTTTTGAAAATGTATGTACTCTTTTATTTTTTTGAATTTTTTTTTGTGTAAAACTTCTATCGATTCTACAAAATCTGAAAATTTACCGCGAAGGAGTTTTCGAAGGGTACTAAAAACTCTCAACAAATTGGGAAAATCTAAAAAAAAAAATTATTCAAAGTGTGCGATTTGACATGGAATGCTCCATATATTTTAAGGTCATTTAAGCGATGTCTTTCTGAGAATGACACGATGCAGCCTAAAATAGTTAAGTTACTGATTAAGTTCATAAAAAGTCAAAATTGGACCAAGTGGAAAAAGTTTCCCAAAAAGTAAAAATTCAGTAAAATTTAAAAAAAATTGTCTAGATAATTTTAATTAACAGAAATTAAATAAAAAATTTGGTATATCGTCGAACTATATTCAATAAATGCCAACTCGAAAAAGCTTACTGTTCAGGAGAGCTAAAAAACATGTTATTTCGCATATTATTGCAAAAATAAACAATGTACCTTCCACAAGATGGTTTAAATATTCTAAACAATTTTTACCTATGCAAAAATTTTCATATTTTGCACTGGTTTGCGTATTTTTCAGAGATGGCATTTATTACTATATCAAAAAACAAATATTTTTTTAGAGTTGGCATATTTTGTCGGAAAATAAAAATACATTTTTTTTTGGAAAAATTTTTAAAATTTATTTTTTTTTGGTTTTTGTTATCCTTAGTACGGTAATTGCAAAAATTGAACAAAAAATTAAAAATCTTTGCATATTTTTAAAAGTTACTAGCTCCGAAAGCCTTTTAATCTCAGGGTGGTCAACTTTGGCACTCTGTAACTCACGCTGTATTGCAATAGGGTCACTCCAAACTAGCTATTTTGAAAGCTTATATCATTGACTTTATTTGCCCCATTCATAATGTTTCAATCTGATAAATAGTTTGAAAGTTACATAAATATAAGCAATTTTTTTTTTTGCAAACACTATTTACCGATATTTTCAAAATGGCAATATCTCGAGAACCATTCATTAGATATCAGAATCTTTACAAGATTCGTGTTTAGCATGGCAAATGCAACAAGATATGTGGTCTAAAAAAATTTTAAAAATTTTTTGAAAAATTTTTGGAAATTTACAATGGGAGTTGGCATTTATTTCCACTAAAAAAATATGTACTTTGAGTTAGCAGAATAACAAAAATGGATGTAAAACGACAAAAAATTATTTTTTTTCTCTGAAATTTTTATGGCAGATAGGTATTACGTAGGGGAGCTATTTGCCATCGGAAACTCATTTCCGTCAAATTTGAGTTGGCATATTTTGAATATAGGTTCACGATATGTGATAGATAGTGCTTGGGAATTCCCGGGAATTCCCGGGAAAAATAAAATTATTTTTTATTAATTTATTATTTTAATTTAATTTGAAATATATTTCACCAGAAAAATTTTAAATTGTTTAAAAAAGTTCACTCAAATCTGCATCTTCAGAAAAATATGCAAAAGCAGGGAGGGTTTGGGACCATGATATAAAGACTTAGTGGAAAAGCATGGTTACTATAATTCAATAATTTTAAAAAGCAACAGATTTTTTTTTAAATCATTTTTAATAAAATTCTTTACTCCAAAATGCAAAAAAATATTGTGTCCGGAATTTAGAAAACTTTCAAAAACTTTTTTGGGACTTAAAGCTTTCAATAATTTTTTTGTGGTCCAAAATGCAACAAAAAATGTTTGTTCCGGGACCTTGAAAATTTTAAAGCAATATTCGGTACTTGGAAATTTTTCCAATTAAAATTTTTTTTTGTCACTTTTGGTTACTTTGCGGTTCTACGTGTTGAGAGCAGTGTTGCCATATATTTTTTTGAAAAAACTTTTTATTTCTGAAAAAAAATCTTTTTTTTGTGAAAAAAATCTTTTTTTTTACAAAAGTATTGAAATAATAAAAAATTAATACAAATTTATGTGTTTTCAATTCAATTTTTATATCAATTGTAAAAAAATAATAAAAAAAACAACCCAGCGTCCATTTGGAGCTCGAAAAGACTCAAAAGAGTCCTTAGATGCTCAGAAAACATAATAATTAACCGAGAACTGGTTACAATGACCGCCATCTCGTTGTATCGAAATCGACCAAGGGTTTAGTGGGAATCGAACCCACTGATTCCTGTTTGATAGGCTAGCACGCTACCAACTAACCTACAGGGGCCTCTTAGTTCTCTTATATGACTCATAAAAGATTCTAAAAAAATATATTGTAATATTATTTTCTGAGTCTTTTAAACTCGTTTATGAATGTTATTTGATTTTTTTACATATCCATTATTAAGATTCAAATATGAATCTTTCAGGACACCAAATTTCGAGCGTTCAATTAATATTTTTGAGCATTGATAGAGTCATAATTATGAAGGCTCAGAAAATTGTACACAGTAAGAAAATATCAAACACCGGTTCATGCTCGACAATATATGACGGATTTCATCGATATGTGGTAAGATCTTCTACTAGTGCAGCAAATAGGGGCCCCCGTAGGCTAGTTGGTAGCGTGCTAGCCTTTCAACGTGGGGGTAGTGGGTTCGATTTCCACCACAACCCTTGTTTTTTTCGCTACAAAAAAAACGACGGTCATTGTTACCAGTTTTCGGTTTGGTGGAATTTATTAAACAACATTGTAAATAAATATAAAGAATAAATAAAAAATAATTGATCATGTGATCAAAAACTATAGTGCAGCAAATACACATTTTAAGTGAAAAATTATTCTATGTTGCCATCTTACAGATTTAAGTGAATATCGGGTGGAATTTTCTTATGGCGACCAAGTCAAAGAATGGTCTGATTTTAAATGGATTTAATAAAGTTGTCAAGCTTAAAACAAAATTTTAATCGAATATCTCATATTTTCATAGAATAAAGCCGTATTTAATTGTAACCGTTTACATAGACTGAAGGACGCGCACGCTAAGTTAATTTTTAACTAATTAAGAAAAACTTGAAAAAACTTTATTATTTTCCAAAAAACTTGTTTTTTAAGAAAAAATCTTGAAATCTTTTTAGTACCTCAAAAAACTTGCAAAAAAAGGGAAATCTTGATATATGGCAACACTGGTTGAGAGTTACAAAAATGCTGTTGGACTTTTTGTTGTGTCGGCAATATTTACCGAGATATGAGCATTTTAAAATTTTTGGTAATGCTAACTTTTTTGGATACAAAGTTCCGAGATAGCACCATTTTAAGTTTTCTTTTATTTTTGCTAATATTAGCAAAAAAGGTTGTAAAGGCCTCTACAGACGATTCAATATTATGCACAATCTGCATGTATTTTTTTCGGTACAATATTTTATACAGTATTTTTATGTATGCCATTTGTGGGTAAACGTCAAAAATATTGTGCATAATATTGCGTCGTCTGTAGGTACCTTAAAAATTTGTCCAACTCAATTTTAAATTAAGCAAAAAAATTTGTTCAAATTTAGTTTAAAATTGCTAATGCGCTAAATGATGTTTAAAAGATATTTTTGCTAATCTCAACTAAAAATTTGCTAAAGGTTAGCTTACTAGCATTAGCAAAAAAAATTAGTAAATCTACTAATGTATAATTTTTAGTGCAGGGTTAATATAGTCACTTTTTGTTGATTTGAGAAGTTTGTATATGGGGCATTCCATGTGAAATCGGACACTTTGAAAAACTTTTTTTTTAGATTTTCCCAATTTCTTTACAGTTTTTAGTACCCTTCGAAAACTCCTTCGTGGTAAATTTTCAGATTTTTTTGATGACCCGTTCAAAAGATATCGAATTTTTAAAAATTGGTAGTTTATTCCTTTACTCAATCTTCTTTTAATCATAACTTCTTCAATAATGGTCCAAATTTCAAATTTTTTTTCAAAATTTTTGTTTTTTTAGTACTTTCTAAAAAAAAAATCCCAAAAAATTCTTAAAAGCGCTCTACACCATTTTAAGTTGATATTGAGATAATACAAATTGATATTGAGAATTGAAAATTGATATTGAGAAAAAGCAAATTGATATTTAGAAAAACAAATTAATATTGAGAAAATACAAATTGATATTGAGAAACAAAAATTGATATTGAGAATACACAAATTAATATTAAGATATGAAAATTGATATTGAGAAACACAAATTGATATTGAGAAAATACAAATTGATATTGAGAAAGGAAAATTCATATTGAGAAAATACAAATTGATATTGGGAAGAGACAAATTGATATTGAGGAAACAAAATTGATATTGGGAAAAGACAAAATGATATTGAGAAATAAAAAATTGAAATTAAGAAAATACAAATTGATATTGCGAAAAGAAAAATTGATATTGAGAAAATACAAATTTATATTGAGAAATTAAAAAATAATATTGAGAAAATACAAATTGATATTGAGAAAAAAATAGAACTTGATATTGCCGTTTGGATCATTGGAAATTTTTAATTTTTTACTTACCAAATATATTTGCCTTTACTCAATATCAATTTCGGAATTCTCAATATCAATTTTGTTTTTCCCAATATCAAATTTTTACATTTCAATATCAATTTTTCTTTTCTCAATAACAATTTGTATTTTCTAAATATCAATTTTCCATTTCTCAATATCAATTTGTATTTTCCCAATATCAGTTTTGTTTTCTCAATATCAATTTATTATTTCACAATATCAATTTGTATTTTCTCAATATAAATTTTCCATTCTCAATATCAATTTGAAATTTCCCAATATCAATTTGTGTTTCTCAATATCAATTTTTGTTTCTTAATATCAATTTGTGTATTCTCAATATCAATTTTCTTATCTCAATATCAATTTATTTTTTCTCAATATCAACTTGCATTTCTCAATATCAATTTGTTATTTCTTAATATGAATTTGGAATTTCTCAATTTCAATTTAAAATGGTGTAGTATGCGATTTTTAAGTTTTAAAATTTAAATCTCATTTTTGAAAATGTTTGTACTCTTCGATTTTTTTGAATTTTTTTTGTGTAAAACTTCTATCAATTCTACAATTTTTTTGCCCAGGAAGATCGTGGTATAACGATTATTACTATATTTTAAAATTTTTTGAAAAATTTTTATTGTAATTTTCCAATATTAAAATCATTTCTACTGCTCCAATGGTGTGTCATAGAGGGGTCCTTTATAAGACCGACCCCCATTAATTTTTACGTCTTAATATTTCTTTGGAACAAACTAATACCCTATCTCCAATTTCTAAGGGGGCTCCCACACAAAACGACATTTTTTAAAATTTGTTCCAACCGCTCTAACTGCCCTAATAATGCCCTTAGAGCAACAAAATGTATGACCGACCCACAATATTTTTTTAGTCCAGACATTTTCTCTGAACACACCTACCCTCTATCTTTAACTGTTAAGGCGGTCCCCATACATTTTTTTTTATTTTTTGTAAATTTGTTTTATTTAATCAGCTTCTACCGGTCCAATGGTGCGTTCGAGAGAGGTCATTAGTGAGACCGACCCCTATTTATTTTTACCCTACAACATTTTTTCAAAACATACCTACGCCCTATCTCCACTCCCTAAGTATCCATACAAATAACAGTTGGAGCAAATTTTATAAAAATGTAATTTTGTATGGGAGCCTACTTAGGGAGTGGAGATAGGGCGTAGGTATGTTTTAAAAAAATGTTGTAGGGTAAAAATAAATGGGGGTCGATTTCACTAATGACCCCTCTCGAACGCACCATTGGACCGGTATAAGCTGATTAAATAAAACAAATTTACAAAAAATAAAAAAAAATGTGTGGGGACCGCCTTAACAGTTAAAGATAGAGGGTAGGTGTGTTCAGAGAAAATGTTTGGTCTAAAAAAATATTGTGGGTCGGTCATACATTTTGTTGCTCTAAGGCCACTATTAGGGCAGTTAGAGCGGTTGGAACAAATTTTGAAAAATGTCGTTTTGTGTGCAGTAAAAATGATTTTAAGATTGAAAAATTACAATAAATTTTTTTCAAAAAATTTTAAAAAATAGTAATAATCGTTATCCCACGATCTTCCTGGGCAAAAAATTTGTAGAATCGATAGAAGTTTTACACAAAAAAATTTCAAAAAAATCGAAGAGTACAAACATTTTCAAAAATGAGATTTAAATTTAAAAACTTAAAAATCGCATATTAGAGTGCTTTTAAGAATTTTTTGGGATTTTTTTTAAAAAGTACGTAAAAAAACAAAAATTTTGAAAAAAAAAAAATTTGAAATTTGGACCATTATTGAAGAAGTTATGAGTAAAAGAAGTTTGAGTAAAGGAACCAACTACCAATTTTTAAAAATTCGATATCATTTGAACGGGTCATCAAAAAAATCTGAAAATTTACCACGAAGGAGTTTTCGAAGGGTACTAAAAACTGTAAGCAAATTGGGAAAATCTAAAAAAAAAGTTTTTCAAAGTGTCCGATTTCACATGGAATGCCCCATATGCAATATTCAATCAAAAGTTGTGAATGAAAATGTAAGGACACTTCGAAAATGTGTTTTAAATACCGAAAGGCATTTAAACAAGTAAAAAAATATTTTCTACCCCAAAATTTTTTTCGCGGAATTTTTATTTTCACCAAAATTTTTTTTTTCCTTAAAATTTTTTTTCAAACGATCGAAATTTCAACAGTCATTATATGACGATCTGTAAAATACGAATATAATTTTATAACTTATAATTGGTAAAACCAATTAAATTTAATTTTTTATTAAACAAAATAGTCTCGATTAAAAAATCGTTCATTTTCATTTTTCATCACACATTAGATTGTCCCCATTACAGTGGGAATTAACTTGTTAAATTAAAAAAGAAAACATTAAACCTTAATGGGCATAATAATAATTAATACGACTTTAAAAAAATATATATGTATCTTCAATAAAAAAATCGTTTTAAATTGTTTTATAGACTATTATCATAACAAAAGTCATCTTAAAAACAAACTTCATACATCATTTTCGCTTACTACATAATAAAATTTGTGTTAATCACTAATTAGCGCTTTAATGCTAGATTATTTTAATAATAATCATAATGATAATTTAAAACTAAACCAGATTTTTGTTATTGTTTCTTTATATATTTCATTTTCCACTTCGTCAACCTGACAGGGTGATGTTAATTCGATTGAAAGTATAACAGAAGACGCGGTTAGCGCCAAAATACCTACAGGTGACTTAGATTGGATTGATGCGGTAGTACAAGAGCGTCAAGATCGTGAAATTTTAGCGAAACCTAAAAAAAAGAAAAAGAAGAAACATGCTAACGCCAAGAATCTCGATCAATTAGATGGAGTACCCATGAAAGAAAACACTTCAGAAACATCTGAGTTAAAAGAAGAAGACGAAAAGGTAGTAACATGTCTGTATTATACATTGATGTGTTGTGATTGTACGATTTCGTAGACAGACCATATTTAATAATATTAATAAGAAAAAACAAAAAAATTGCATTTAAATTTTTTTTATTTTGAATTTACATATTTTTTTTCAAAATGACTGAACACTTTTAAAGCAAAACAAAAAAAAAATATAAAACTTGAAATCAAAATTAAACAAATTAAGAAAAAAATTCGTTTAAAACACAAACAAATTAATACTAAACGTAACATGCCAATTTGTATTTGTAAACATAAAATTCCTAATAATATTTAAAAGTTTTTTTTTTTTTTTTAAGAAGACATTCTGAATATATTTAACATAGGAAAACAAAAAAACATAAAACAAACAAACCCAAATTACTTAATAGTTTTTAAACTAAATATATATAATATTTAATATATTTAAATATTTTTTTATATATAAACATATATACATAATTATATAATTATTAATTAATAACACTCACTTGTAAGTTATTTGAAATAACATTAATACTAACTTTTATTTAAAGTCTTTAAATTTTAATTTAAAAAAATATTAAAAGTTTTGATATTGAAGTTTCGCTTTATACGTTAAAAAAAAAAAATATTTTATACCTAATTCTTATTTTTAATTTTGCCTAAAAACGAATTTAGGTTTTTTAAGACATTTATATTTTAATGAAAAAAAAAGAAAAACTACTTATAAAAATGCAGCTATATAATATAATTAATTAAATAAAAAAGACAACAAAAAATTTGCATATTTAAACTATACATATATTCTTTTTTTCAACCCACGCTTATTTACTTAAAAAAAAAACGTATAAATCGATCAGTGTTTGTTTTCAATAAATATTTAAATGCGAAACAAGTTGGCATAAAAGTGTCCAACATGATTTTGTATATGACAGGTATGCTAATTTTAAAAATTCTATAACCTTTTCTGAGCTCTTTATTGTTTACGGTACATTTCGGAAATAATATTTGCAAATTCAATTTCAAATTCAAATTTTATCCGTTCCTAAGAGTTAACCACTGACAAGGAAGGTTTTTCTGATAGGTAACCAACGTTTTTTTCTGAAATTCGTACGAAACTCAATATTTCATTACAACGCTAATATTTTTTTTGGACGTAATATTAACCAAAAATTTCATCGAAAAAATTTATCATGGGTACATATTTTTTTTATCGTTTTTTGTAGGTATTTTCACTATTTGCAATTTTATCATTATTTTAATAATTACCCAGCAAAAACATGGTAATGAGTTGTGAAAAGTAATCATTACCAAGTACATTATTTATAATGAGTACCCACTACCATTAACATTATTTTAAGCCCAAAAGTAACTACTTTTCAGTAATATGTTATAAAAGCACTTCTAAGTAATAATATATTGCACTTGCAGTTTTTAACCTTTAAAATTCAATTAACTTAAAAAGTACTTAAAAACTTAATAAAAATTACACAATTTTTAAGTTTTAGTAAAAACAAGTTAAATTTAAAATGTTTTAATTAACTAATTATTTTACTTCTTATTGGTAATGGATTTTTACTCCTTATTAGTAATCCGAGTCAGTAACTACTTATTTATCTCCATACTCTTCACTACTTATTTTTGTCTCACGCCCTTGTTAAAATAATTAGTGTTTCATTCAATAAGTAACTACTTATTAACATCTGTTTCGGATTACAAAACCCATTACTAGTAATGCCAATTTTTGCTGGGTATTTTATAAAATAAAAATAAATGTCAAAAATCGCCAAAAATCTTGGAAAAATTCTAAAAATCGCCAAAATTCAATTATGGTTAGTTTTTGTATTTTTTTTTTTATTAAATTGGACATTTTTAAATTATAACAGGAATTGTGTTAACTTTTTTTTGTAGGAAATAAATACAAGTCAGTTTCACTAAAATTTATTTTCTGCGCTAATTAAAAAGACCCAATCGGTCCATGATAAGACCTTGGACCACTTTTAATGGTGGGTCTTGATCAAAAGTAATTTTCTTAATCAATTTTTTTTTACAACAGTATTAAATTTAAGAAATAAAAAATATTTTTTGATTTGCGAAACATTCAAGTTTTGTATCTCTTGGAAAATTTTAACTTTCCGAAATATGACATTTAAATTAGTTGCTCTTAATATGAAATAAAATTAGTTACACAAATCTTTTAGATTGAACAAATCCCCATAAAAATAAAAATTAAGTAATAAAAATAAAAACATTTTGCAGAAAAAAACACTAAAACGAAAAAAATTGTCAACTTCTTGAAAATCGCCAAGGAAATCGCCAATATTTTTTAAATCGCCAAAAAATCGCCAGGTCGCCAAATTGAAAATCACGACGCCAAACACATTTCAAAATCGCCACGTTTGGCTAGAAATCGCCATATCTGACAACCCTGGCGGTTACCAACCTTTTTGGTTCGCGTACCCCTTATTTTAAATTTTGCCAGCCGCGTACCCCTTAACGAGTTTTTTGTTTTCGTTAAAAAAAATCTCATATAAATATTAGAGTTAATTTTAAGATTTTTGATCTGCGGGTATTATCATTTTTTTGAAGGCTTATGGTGAAATCAAAACAGTGGTGGTATTTTTTGGGAAAAATTTTCCATCCTTGGGGTGGTTCAATGCATCTGAAAACGCGGATTTTGAGCTGAATTTTCTGCAGAGCAAAAACAGCTGAAAATATTGCAAATCTGATTTCACCAGTCGATTCTACACCAAAATTTAAAACAACGGACGTTTTTTGAACTCTTCAAAAAAGTTCCAAAAACACATCACAGATGGCGGAAATATAATGTTTTTGAGTTTTTTTAAATGCTTTTTTATACAAGGGCAGATCAACAATTCCGTGACTTTTTGAATGAAACACCCCCGTATATATGAACAATGAAAGGACATTTTGAGCTTACAAAATGGTACCAAAATTTCCACTCTATCAGAAACCGTCTCAAAAATGCCCAAAAACTCGTTTTTTGAGAACTTTGACATGCATTTTCTCAAAAACCTGACATCTTAGAAAAATTTGGGAACCATATTCGGAATCAGTATCGAAAGGTTAATCGAAAACAAGTTTTCCGATCTCAAAATATCTCAAAAAATGCTCTCTAAATTGCACAAAAATACGTTTTTTGTAAACTTTGACCTCAACTTTCTTTAAAACCTGACGTTATGGAAAACTTTGGAAGCCAGATGCGGAACCAGCATTGATTGAAAGGTTCATCTAAAACAAATGTCCAAAATAACTAAAATTTTGCGTACCCCCGCGGATGGTTTCGCGTACCCCCTAGTGGTACGCGTACCATAGGTTGGTAACCGCTGCCCTACACCACCCTGTGGTAGAGGATATTATGAATTTGTGCTGATGTTTGCAACTACCCGAAATATTGGTCCTAGACCAACATTCAAGTATGTACCCAGGAAAATTTTTTGGAACAAATTCCTGGTTCAATAGATTCTTAAAAAGATTCTACGGTAATCACAACAAAATTTTCTATATAAAATTATTTTTCAAAAAAACTACTTGCTCTAAAAAACGATTGCTTTCGGGACAATTTCAAAAAAAAAAATCATTGATTCTGGAATGTTAAGTAGAACCGGTTGCAGTGTAGTTTGATGCGTTCCAGAACTGATTATTTGGAACAGAAAATTTTGCTGGGTATACTAGGGTGGCTCGTTTTTGTGCTTTTCTCTCTGATCAAATTCTAATACCCGCCAAAAGTGTCGGTCCCCTAAGGGTAACTCACATGCAAAATATCACTCCGAAAGGAGTTTATCTTCTGTCTCCACTTTGAGCCTCAAAGTTGGGGTTTTTGCAAAAAAGGACTTAAAAAAAAAAAAAAAATTTTTTTATTAAAAATAATTAAAAAAATATTTGATCGTAAATAATTAAATATGAAATTTAAAGATTTTACGATATCATTAACCCGTTCAAACTTGATACCAAAAAAATGGCATGATTTTGGGGACGTTCTCAAAACACCTTTTTTCAAAATTTGAAAATTTTATTAAAAAAGAAAAAAGTTTTTATTGAATGGGTCATTTTTGACCCCCTACCAAGAAGGGTTAACGATTTTTTTAAAGATAATATATTAATACGAAATAATAGTTGGGTTACAAAACACAAAAGCCGTTTTATACTTGTTTATAGCACAAAATTTAAGCTCTAAACTTCAAATTTTCTGCGGGGGTCATTTTTGACCCCCAGCCAATGTGGATTAAAGACGTCATAGATCGGTAAGATTTCATGACAGACTTGAAAGTTATTTAATAGAATGCCACGACACCAAAAAACTGTTAATTTGGCCAAAAATTTATTTTATAAGATTTTATTAATCCAAATTATTGATAAAACCAACATTTCCTTGAAATCCACTAACTTCCCCCCGCAATTCGCGAAAAGTGGTCCGACGGATATCCGCCATATTTCACATTTTTCTTCTCCAAGGTATTCTTAATGAATTCAGAATAAAAAAATATTTTAAATTTTTTTTTAATAAAATTTTCAAATTTTGAAAAAAGGTGTTTTGAGAACGCCCCCAAAATCATGCCATTTTTTTGGTATCAAGTTTGAACGGGTTAATGATATCGTAAAATCTTTAAATTTCATATTTAAGTATTTACGATCAAATATTATACAAAAATAATTTTTTAATTATTTTAATAAAAAAATTTAAAATTTTTTTTTTTTAAAAGTCCTTTTTTGCAAAAACCCCAATTTTGAGGCTCAAAGTGGAGACAGAAGATAAACTCCGATCGGAGTGATATTTTGCATGTGAGTTACCCATAGGGAACCGACACTTTTGGCGGGTATTAGAATTTGATCAAAAAGAAAAGCTCAAAAACGAGCCACCCTAATGTATACCGGTCGACTCAGAAACACTTTTTGAGTCGATTTAGCAATGTTTGTCTGTCTGTCTGTCCGTCCGTCTGTCTGTCCGTCTGTTCATGTAAGGGTGTAAACACGATATGAAACTTGAAACTTAAGCTTCTTTTGGCCCAAGGACGAAGCCTATTGAAATTGGAAAAAATCTGTCCATGTTTTGACCTAGACCCCATACAAACGTCCCCTTTTAATTTGGCTTAAATGACTAATAACTGTATTATGATAGAAATCCTTTCGAAATTTGGCAAGTAGACGTGTTTTATATTCACAAATCACCATTCTAAATTTAAAAGAAATCGGACTGGTTCTTCTTGTAGCCCCATACAAACCACCTTCCCGATATTCACATAAATCTCTTAAAAATAGGAAATATATTATTAAAATTTTGTGTGTGTGTGTTTAATGCGTAATTTATAGAGTCCGACCGAATATTCGGTTTCGGTTTCGGCCGAATAATGGGGTTTCGGCCTCTATTCGGTATTCGGCAAAATTTTGGCCGAATATTAGCCGAAACCGAAACTTTTTGGTATTTTAAAAAATATGTAAAAAAGTCGCAAAATTTTTTGATTTCGTATTTCATTACACTTCCCTAGTAAAAATATTATGCTAATTTTACTGAATAGATCTAATTTGATCCGTAAAATGGTTGTATCAAATAATATCTAATTGTATTACTTTAGATCAAAAAATATAAAAATTGATACAATTTGATCCTGAATTTGGTCAAATCTAATTAGATCAAATTGATCTTATAATATCAATTTTTATATAATTTGATGAGCAAAACCAAAATACGAATCTAATCATATATGGAGCAATATCTAACCATATAACCATGGATCAACCGTATCAAAGTGATAGATACAATTTTATATAAATTTATACGGAAGCATATTAACTCATATAAGATTGTATCAAATTATATATGATTAGACCAGAAAATTTTTACTCGGGTTGTTTCAGTTCAATTGAAGAAAATGTTACAAGTTTATGCAATAAATGTAAAACTGTTTCAGTTCAAAAATTATTTTCTCCTAATCTACAAACGAAATATAAAATTTTTTTGTAAGTTTTTTAAAAAACACATTTTTTTTCAAAAATACAACAATTCCTATGGATTAAAAGCATTTTATGCTGTATATTTATCTTAAACAACTTTTTAATAATTTTATTCATGCCAGGCGATAATTTTTTTTTAAGTTTCGGTTCGGTTTCGGCCGAATATTACATTTTCGGCCGAATATTCGGTTCGGTTTCGGTTCGGCCTCGAAAACTGGTTTCGGTCGGACTCTAGTAATTTATTAACATCATCAAATCTGATTATAATTAGACCAGTTTTGGACTTAGGCCCCGCCCCATTTAAAAATTTCTCCCGATATTCAGTTAAAGCAGTTTATTGGCAACAAATTGAAGCCGATTTCACCCAAATTTGGTTTGTGAGTGTTTTTTACACTTATTAACGATTTAACAAAAGATAGATCCAATCGGTCCATGTGTGAACCTGGACCCATTTTTCGGGACGCACTGGTGTAGGGTATCCTACGGTCGGTTTGACCGACTATAATTTTTTTACTTCTTTTAGTTTAGCTTTATGTAAAAAAATATGTTTGTACTTGTTTAAATATCATTTGGTATTTAATTCAGTTCACATATGACCACTAGCACCCGAAAATAAGCATTTTGTATTTTTAGGTTATGTGGAATGTATCAACCGCTGATAAAAGATTCGGCAAAGCCGAATTTAACACTCTTACATGTTTTCTATAATCACATATTTGAGAATCGTTGTGAACAAGGAACATATTTTCCAACTAAATGCATATAAAAATCTTATTTACTGTTATAGATTTTTTAATTAAAAAATTTACTTTTTATAAAATGTTTTTATAAACTGTTTAACATTTTTTTTCTTAAAAAAATACATTTAAAAAATATCCCTTACAAACTATAATAAAATTCGATATGATCTAGATATAAAGCAATGCCAATCCATAGCATTGTATTCCAAACAGCTTCCAAAAGTAAAACAAAATGAGTATTCATAGCACCAATACGCCAATGCCAAGGTAACATTTTATGCATAACCGTATGTCCCACATACATAACAATAGCATTCATACCACACGCCTCGAAAGGATAACCCGTCCACCAATGACGCACATCGATAATATAGTATAATACACTCAATAAAGTAAATGCCAATGCGGTGGTAGTGCAAACAAATGAGAAAGACCTGTAAGTAATAGATACAAGATTATTTCTTTAAATTTCATTTAGAGATGAAAATTACAAAATCTTACCAGAGATTTTTATTTAGAGGTATAATTCCAGTTTCTTTAGAAAATCCACTTAAAATGGCAGTTATAATAGTTAAAAACATTGACCATAATAACCAACGAATTATACGAGATCTCCACTCGGTGTGTATTAAAATTATAACACCGGCCAATACGCCAAACATAACTTGGACTATGGTTAGTAGACAACCTGAAAAAAACGTATTTTTAGTTTTATCAAAATTTTAAAATTATATTTAGATTCGGCAGTGTCGAATCTTTTATATACCCTAAAAATAAAAAATAAAAATTTTGCCAGGAGCTTAAATGTGTAAATGTGTCCCCAATGGGTATACAATGACTATAATTTATATGATTGTTCAGTTGTTTTTTTTGTGTTTGGGACAATTTATGACGAAAAATTGGTAAAAAAAAAGTTGGTCCGAGACTAGAGTTTTATCCTCAAATTAAAAATCTGTGTATTGTAAAAAAATGTGTTTCAAGGGGTAAATTTTTCTCACTGGCCCGATTTTGCCCTTTACGAACTTACCCAGCCTCTGAACAAAATAGATTTTTGCAGGATCTAGCTCTTTTTTTTCTTAACTGCATCGTGTCCACCAACTACAGATTGGGGTGCGTCCGAGAGGGGTCATTAGTGAGACCGACCCCTATTTATTTTTACCCTAAAACATTTTTGTAAAACCGGTAGCAGCTGATTAAATAAAACAAATTTACAAAAAATAAAAAAAATTGTATGGGGACCGCCTTAACAGTTAAAGATAGAGGGTAGGTGTGTTCAGAGAAAATGTTTGGACTAAGAAAATATTGTGGGTCGGTTATACATTTTGTTGCTCTAAGGGCACTATTAGGGCAGTTAGAGCGGTTGGAGCAAATTTTAAAAAATGTCGTAAAAATTAATGGGGTCGGTCTTATAAATGACCCCTCTAAGACGCACCATTGGAGCAGTAGAAATGATTTTAAGATCAAAAAATTACAATAAATTTTTTTAAAAAAATTTAAAAAAAAATAGTAATAATTGTTATCCCACGATCCTCCTGGGCAAAACATTTGTAGAATCTATAGTAGTTTTACACAAAAAAATTTAAAAAAAATCGAAGAATACAAACATTTTCAAAAATGAGATTTAAATTTTAAAACTTAAAAATCGCATACTAGAGCGCTTTTAAGAATTTTTTTTTAAAAAGTACGTAAAAAAAAATTTTTTTGAAAAAAAAAAAAAAAATTAAATTTGGACTATTATTGAAGAAGTTATGAGGAAAAAAAGCTTGAGTAAAGGAACAAACTACCAATTTTTAAAAATTCGATATCTTTTGAACGGGTCATCAAAAAATCTGAAAATTTACCATAAGGGAGTTTTCGAAGGGTACTAAAAACTGTAAACAAATTGGGAAAATCTAAAAAAAAATTTTCAAAGTGTTCGATTTGGCATGGAATGTCCCATATATACTTTATGGGGTCCCAGACCAATATCGATGAGTTACAAACGGAATGACAAACTACTATTTACCCTCTATCACTAGGTGGAGGGTATAAAACAAAAATGTTAGTGAAAAATTTTGTAAAAAAAATAGTTTTGATAAAAACAATAAGGGTATTCATTTCAGCTTTTTTTTGGTTGTAAAAATGAAAAATTGGAAAAATGTAACTTTTTATTACAACAAACACATGAAAAAATTTTCCACTTTAAAGTTGCAATTTAAACAACCTATATCCAAGTGTAAAATTATCAGAGTAAAAAGTTACATTTTTCCAATTATTTAAGCGTTGCCATTCATTACTAATTAAAGAAAAAGTACCAAAATATGCTACTGTTATTTAAGTTTTTTCTACCTCGGCAGCCCTTATTGAACATGTGTTTGAAATTTTTCTTAGAAGAAAATATTTATACAAATAATTTTGGTTATAATAATAGAAATTAAGAATTAAACAACTAGAAAAAATTGTCAAAATGAGTAAAAAGTGTAATTTATAAGTTAATTGGTTCATTTGTTGAATAATTTAATTATTTTTGGAAACTTTTTATCACAATTTTTTCATGAACCCGTTCACATCAATGAGAGTGGAATCTTACATTTTTCATTTTTCCACTTTTACATTCTCTGAAATGAATACCCTTAATTATAAAAAAAAAAAATTGCGAAAAAAATTTTTTTGGTGAGAAAAAAAACTTTTTTTTGTTTAAAAAAGGGGTTTTACTTTTTTCAATATCACTCGGAATCAAATTCTAATTGCATATTTCCCCTAGCGGACAAAGCACTTTCTATTTTTAGGTTACTTTTGAACCGCTAATACAATATCGCTTAATTGCAATACCAAACTATTTAAAGCAACAAATTGTGTAATATTTTGGCCGTGATCGTCATTTCAACATACGGACAGACGGATCGTTAAAACGACTTGAATTTAATTTTATCAATAATATATAGGGTGTTTTTTTTAGTGTTACCGAACTTTAAATTCAAATAAAGTAAGGAAAAATATTTTTAACATCAATCAAACTGACTTTATTGGATAGATAATTTTATGACATTAATGTTTAAAAATGATTTGGGGCCATATCGCCACCACGAATGGCTCGTACATGGAGTAATTTGAACCTCCATTTTCACACAATTTTCACACAATTTTCACAGAATTTGCGGCCGTATTTTGAGTTTCACCAATAACTCTTTCAATGTTGATTTTCAGGTGATTAATTGTGTCGAATTTATCGGAATAGACGAATTACTTTACATATTCCCGAAGAAAATAGTCTAATGGGGTTAAATCAAACGATATTGGTAGCCAACTAACAGGATCTTTGAATAAAGTTTAAGTTTGACAAACAGAACCATTTTTTTGATAGCAAATTTTAACAGTTTACAAACGTTTCTCTTGTGTACCTCTTTGCATGATAAAATGTCAAACCATACTTAACAAAACCCAACCATCAGGTGTTAAATCGGTTGTCAAATAAAGCAGTATTACCAACTCAAAGTTGTGAACCTCTAAAAAAAACACCCTATATATACTTAATGGGATCTTCGATCAATATATCAATGTGTTACGTACAAAATGATAAAGTGAATACAACCCTAACCAGGAAAGGTTCGTACCCCACTATTTAATTTTCATATATATACTTTGAGTAGCTGTATTTCGCCCAAATATTAACCAATTTTAATGCTTATACACTCATTTGAAAGGTAATTTTATTCCCTTCAAGAATCATTAATTGAAGATAATATTTTTAAAAAATTTGCTTTGTTAAAAATCAATAGCTTCATGTACTCAAAATTAACTACTTTTTATTTTGACCATTTTAAGTTCGTACTGCATATAAAAGATTATTAATATTTTTGTGACGTAACCCTTGGATTAAATAACGGCTTTAATTCGATTATTTATCGAACTTATTAAAATTTAACACTCACTAGTGGTAGGGTTACCAGATTTGAAATATGGAATAACAGTACATTTGGTCTCAAAAAACAGTACATTGCAAGTTAAAACAGTACTTTTTTTTTTAAAACAGTACGAATGGCAACCCTAACTAGTGGTGATGGAATCCCATATTTCATGTATTTTTACTTTTCATCCACAAATATGTGATTGGGGGTCGTTTTTAAGCGCCATTCATAATCGCCAACACCAAATCAATCGGATTTAAGTCCGGACATGATGAGGTATAGTTTAGGACACTAATTTTGTTTTTTCTGAACCTTTTTTTGCTGATTTTAAAAATATGGACTCTTGTTGGAAGGTGATTCCCCAAAAGATGTCACGTTTTCAACTGATTTCATTAGTGGTTGCCCTACCATATTTAATAGGACGAGCCGATTTGAGTGGCCCAAAATAAACAAAAAAAACAAAATCTACGAGAAATTCTAAGAAAATTTTCCCAAGATACCATTGGTCCAAATTCAAACGCTATACTGCGCCTATCGACATGAAGATTGATCTACTCTTCATAAGCAAAACAAAGCAGTATTTGTGTAAATATCATATTTTACTTAAAATACCTTAATTCAACCGACGACTATGGTACCAAAGGTCATAATCGGATTTGACACATCAGAAACATTAGGAAAACCCTATTTTGGTCCCAGGTATTCCGTTGAATTGGTGCGTTTTGACTCCAAAATGATATTTACATAAATACTGCTTTATTTTGCTTATGAAGAGTAGATCATTCTTCATGTCGATAGGCGGAGTATAGTGTTCGAATTTGGACCAATGGTATCTTGGGAAAATTTTCTTAGAATTTCTCGTAGATTTTGTTTTTTTGTTTATTTTGGGCCACTCAAATCGGCTCGTCCTATTAAATATGGTAGGGCAACCACTAATGAAATCAGTTGAAAACATGACATCTTTTGGGGAATCACCTTCCAACAAGAGTCCATATTTTTAAAATCAGCAAAAAAAGGTTCAGAAAAAACAAAATTAGTGTCCTAAACTATACCTCATCATGTCCGGACTTAAATCCGATTGATTTGGTGTTGGCGATTATGAATGTCGCTTAGAAACGACCCCCAATCACATATTTGTGGATGAAAAGTAAAAATACATGAAATATGGGATTCCATCACCACTAGTGAGTGTTAAATTTTAATAAGTTCGATAAATAATCGAATTGAAGCCGTTATTTAATCCAAGGGTTACGTCACAAAAATATTACTAATCTTTTATATGCAGTACGAACTTAAAATGGTCAAAATAAAAAGTAGTTAATTTTGAGTACATGAAGCTATTGATTTTTAACAAAGCAAATTTTTTAAAAATATTATCTTCAATTAATGATTCTTGAAGAGAATAAAATTACCTTTCAAATGAGTGTATAAGCATTAAAATCGGTTAATATTTTGGCGAAATACAGCTACTCAAACTTTATGTATGAAAATTAAAGCGTGGGGTACGAACCTTTCCTGGTTTGGGTAGTACACCCTTATTTTGATGTAGGGTATACAAATATTTAGAAAATTATAATTTATAAAGAACATTCTTAAACGCCCAAAAAGCGTTGAAAAGTCATGAATAAACGAAGTGGTTCCAAAAGAATTAGTGGTTTCACTACATACAACGTAGCGATAGGTGCCGAACTTCATATTCCGTAGGAAGTACTTTTAAAATCACTTCCAAAAATGCTAAAAAATAACAATAAAAACATCTTTCACCAGTTCTTTGCTTAATGATTTTAAAGTACCTTTTTCATATGTTCTTAGGAATCAAATCACCACACCATATGAACTTCTTTTTCAACTGAAACAATTAAAATGAGGGTGATACACGAAGTATGCAATTTTTTCTACGTCCAGCTTCAAATAGATTTAGGTTTTGCAAAAATGGTGACAAAATTTGGTAGTGGCATTTCATTTCTCTTTATTTAGAGCTTAAAAAATCAAAAAGACGAAAATCGATTATTGATAAATTTTTCAAATTTCATTTCTTATATCAAAAAAAGTTGGTCCTAAATTAAATAAATACATTTACGAACTAAAGCGGATGTTGCTGCATCACATTATTAAAGATTGTTTAGACTTTTTAGAAAATTGAGGTATCAATTCAATTCAATTCGCCGTGAATTTTTATAGTTTTGTGATCTCTATAATTACTCCTTTTTTAATTCGAAGTATATACATTAGATTATCAATGAAATTAATTTTTCTATCACGTAAGGTTTTAAAGATATTGGCGTTTTAATATTGAAATATTTGGGTCTCCTCTGTAACGTATTCAAACACAATAGAACTCGATTTAGTAAAAATAAGGCATCTTTATTCCAAATCTGACATCCAAATTTTTCTATCGCGTACTGTTTTTGAAATATTGGCGTTTGAAAAACTCAAACTCAACTGTTACGCATTTATATTCTTTATAAATCACACTTAAATTTTCAAACGCGAATATCTCAAAAACAGAACATGCTTGAAAATTGTGGATTGCAGTTTTGGAATCAGGAGGTCCATTTTATATGAAATCAAGTCCTATTTCGTGAAAGCAACGTAAGAATACGTAACAGTGGACCCCTAAAAGTGCTTATTTTACTTGTAAACAGCGAATATCTCAAAAACGGTACGTGCTAGAAAAATTTGGATGGTAGATTGGAAGCAGGAGACCAAAATCTATAAGGACCAGTTAGAAATTTCACTGGAAGGTTTTTGCTGTCGAACAGTGTTTTTAGTGTAAATATTATAAAAAATACTCTTTCAATCAATCTTACAAAAAAAGTGAAAAAAGAACTTCTAATTTAGAAGTTTTAAATCACCAAATAAAAATGACATAATCACACCCAAAATGCCAAGAAATATGTACTTCCAAAGAAGCGATGAAAAAAGTGCTTCCAAAAGGTCAAGTAATATTAACATCCGGATCACTACTTCAGAAGTTGTTATAAAAACACTAGTGATATATGTTATACTTAAGTGTCAATCTTTCGCCACTGAAAAGTGGCGATAAAAAGAACATACTTTATGTGTCACGCCCATATTAAATTCATCAATGTTTCAGTTGAAGAAGAAGTACATCTGGTTCATAAGTTGTGGTGAATTTTGTAGTGAATGGTAAGCTCTTTTTTTGCTGGGAAGTTATTAAATTTTAACATTATTCGAATACATATTTAATATCCACGCCCACAAAAGTGGGCAAGACAAAAAAACACATTTTGTGATCCACTGGGTCCAAATGCGGAAATTAGAACTTCTTTTAACATAAAAATATTTCATTTGATTAATAAAAGTATAAAAAAAGACTGTAAAAAATAAAGTTTTTTAGAGGTTGATTTAGGAAACTTTTTTTTGTCTGGTACGATTTTGCCCATCTCCGAACTTAGCCAGCCCATGACCATAAGATATATTCGTCTAGCTCTATTTTTTTGGACTGTATCGTGTCTTCCACAGACGGACATCGCAAGAATGTCTTAGAATCGATCACTGATCATGTGGTGTCCTAAACCGATAATTCGATGCCTTACACACGAAATAACACAGTGAGTATACACACACACTGTGGCTGGAGGGTATAATAATATCTTACCAAATATTCCCTCGGGATCAAATGGTTTAGAATCATAAATATATTTTGCTGTTGGATGTTGATATATATGGGAATTACCCAATATTTGTAAATCAATATAACCGGTAGCACCTCCTATGCAATCTGGTGAAGCTGCATTATTGTGTTTACCTCCGGGACCCAAATAACCTCTGAAAGTATAAAAATACACATTAAATCAGTGACGGTCCGTGAAGTTGTCACTGGGTGTTCTCTACTTATTTAAAATATAAAAATTATGTATATAAAATATTTTTTTCTGGACGTAACACGTTCCCGTGATAGACAAAGCCTCAGTTTTAATTTTTTTTATTGACATGCATCCAAAATTAATTTTTGTACTCCATTTATTTGCGAAATAATGCATTTTGTTAATTGTCGATGTGGTGAGGCAACAAAATGACAATAAAATAGAATTTGGGCTGCATCTCATTTAAAAATATACAAAACTAGTAACATCCAATCTTTACCTATCTTGGGAATGCATTAGGTCCAGGAAAACATGAATTTTATACTTAAATTTTCTGTTTTTATAAATTAGAGAACACCCAGTGACAACTTCACGGACCGTCACTGCATTAAATACATGTTTAAAATTAGTCTTCTTCAGTTGTAGGTACTTACCTGGGACAATTCGGTACATCAAGTCCAAATACAATGGATAAATGTATAATGATTAATGTTAACATTACACAAATTTCACCTTTAAATAAAATCATATCATACAATTCTCGCTTCCAGGAAACCTACAAAAATAGGTAAAGAAAATTAAATTCGGCTAAAAGGAATTTAAAAATCAATTTTAGATAAAAATTTTAATGAAAAAATTTGAGAACAAATTCAATTTTTGAATTTTTATTAAAATTGTGGTAAAAGGTAAAAATTGTTGAGTATTTTTTTTTTAATAGAAAAAAAATATATTTTGAGTAAAAAACAATTTTGAGAAAAATTTAAATTCCCAAAAATAATTTTGGGAACAAGTTCAATTTTAATTGGTCTTTTATAAATTTCAATTTGAATTTGCGCCAACAACAAAATACATGTACAAATTTGCTGTCTGCTGCTTGCTGCTGTATTGTGAAGAGACACTTACAAGGTCTTTTACAGGACACCCACCGATAGTCCTGAAACTTGAATATGGGAATGAGGGGGGAAAAATAAGAGTTACCTGTTTTTTTAGCTGGCCAATCGCAAATTGAAAAAAGGGATGCCACCTTATCAAAAAATAAGGGCTTTCGGGAAAATCCGTATAAAAGCCGAACTAGCAGGAATTTCGCCAAACGAATAAATACGGGTCAGCTTAATTATTATATATGATTTTGGCGGTCGTACGTATATACATCTCCATATAAACAACCCCAACGATTACACATTTTTGACAATAACGAACTTAACGACGCCGAATTTGGACACGCCCGATACAGCATTGGAAAGGCCTTCAAACAACCTTTCGGCCTGTATAAAATGTTCATTTAGTTTCGATTGAAGAAATGGGAAAAATCCTCAAAAAACGAAAAAAATCCCGTTTTCACCCGCCCCTTTGACCCGCTAAAAGTGAGATTGGGCAGCTAATAAAAAAAAAACAGGTTACTCTTATTTTGCTCCCCTCTTTCCTATATGCAAGTTTCAGGACAATCGGTGGGTGCCCTGTGAAAGACCTTCCTTGTTAGTAAATTGTTTTTGTGGCTTACTTATGTGATTTAAAGTCTGTTTAGTGCGTTTTTCAAAACATGAGTACAAATTTTATACAATTATTCGGCAAAAATATGTCCGAAGGCGAATAGTGACCTAATAGTGCTTTTTGGACAAAGTCGAATATTCTGTCGGACACCTTATTTTAATAAAAATAAATTAAGAACAACTTCGATTGTCTTTTCTAAATTTAAATTCGAATTTCTAAATTTTAATTGTGTTTCAATGAATAGCAATTGATCTTTGCTCAATTTAAATTCGAAAAGGTGTTGACCCCAAACGGCTTCAAAACATGAAAAATTGCCCTAACCTTATTTATCATCTTTTTCTTACCAAATTTTTTACTCACCTGCGGTACTATATGTTCCTTTTTACTAAATATCGTATGAACAACACCACAAATCATATAAGCAATACCAAATCTTTGTAAAACACCCATAATTCTTAAATTTTCTAAATTTGGTCCATTAATGGAATTTAAACATAAACCAATGGTAAAAAGTTTAATAGATCTCTGGAAAAATATGTATATTAGTTAAATGTATTTGGTGCCAGCTGAAAACAAATATGTTACCCATAATATCCTTAAACATATGCGCATTTTGGTAGTTCCTCTACTCAACTGAGACTTTACCGATATGGGTATACAAACTCCCATAATCCATAGAAATGAAGGAAAAACAATATCAGCTAAATGTAAACCGTTCCAAGGAGCATGTTCTATCCACCAATAATCACCACCACCACTATTAACGAATATCATTAAAACAATGGCCAGGCTGTTAGAAAAAAAAAGAATTTGAAATTAGAAAGAGTCTTAAAGCACAACGCTGATATAAGAAAATATTTTTGATAAACAAATTTTTTGAAAAATTTTTACTGAAAAAAAATTTTGGGCGAAAAAAATTCCGCCTTGCCGAATGTGTGGATACCCTCCATACAGGCGTGGATCTAGATTTTGGGTTTGGGGGGCAAAAAAATATTAAGAAAGTTTTGAGGTATTTTGCCCATATAAAAGCTTTTAGCATTTGTGATAATTTTGCCATAGAAAAATTCTCAGATTCCGATGCAATATTATGTAGAAAACTTCTCAGATACTGCGGCATTTTTTTTACGCCAAAAATTCTAATATTAAAAAAATTCATCGTATAGAAAGATTTCCAAATTTAAAGGTATCACACAAAAAATTATTGGCTAAAAATTTTCAATTAAATCTATTGATCAACAAAATTTAAATAAGTCAATCAATGTGTTGATTGGAATTTTTTTCAACATACTAAATTTTTTTTCGGTTTAATTTATTTGAATAGAATAATTCAAAAATATAAAAAATAATCGGGTTTTACTTTTTTTATTGTTTGGAACATATAGGAAAGCAAAAAAGATGAATTTTTTGATAATTTTGTCATAACCTTACAATTCATTTGTTAAATCAATCATTATTTTGATTGACTTTAAATAAAAAATTGATCAAATTTTTTATCAAAATCGAAAAAATGTTTGATTGAAAAAAATTTCAATCAATCACCTACACAGAAAGAATTGAAAACGAAAGGCAATCAACAAAAACGCGGATTCAATTAATTTTTTAATTGAAACTCCTCCGATAAAGAAAATTGTTATATCAATCATCAAATTGTAGGTGATTAATTGTTTTTTTTTTTTCAATTACTCACTTTTTCGATTTTGATTTCGATTTAGATTTAATTGAAATTTTTTAGCCAATAATTTTTTGTGTGTACAATTAGATGATTGGTATAACAATTTTCTTAATTGGAGGAATTTCAATCAAAAAATTGATTGAATCCGCGTTTTTGTTGATTGAAATTTTTCTACACAAAAAAGCCTGAAATTCCGAAACGAGCTTTGTACACCAAATCACTTTTCTATAGAGAACTATCTATTCTAAAACACTTTTCTCTTGAAATCTACATGATATTAGCAAAATTGTCTACCATAATGCTTTTTAACATTTTTGAGACAATTTTCTAGATTCTGGAACATTTTTCCTAAAGAAAAAAAGATAATTTTGTTAAACATGTTTTCGTTATAAAGAGTCGTAAGATTCTAAAACATTTTCTAAAATATTTTACCTATAGAAAAAATCTAAGATTCTGACACAGTTTTCCTACTGAAAAAGTATCAGATTCTAAGATTCTAAGACATTTTTACGGTATCATATTAAAGTAGAATTATGATACCATTTTCGAATTTAACCCTCCGGCTATACCTTTCATTAAGCAACAAACACACACAAAAAACAAAATTTGTTATTGTTTTTTTGTGTGCTTGTGTTTATGTCTAGTAGACATTGTCTACACACTTATGGAAGGTGTAGTCGCAGAGTTAAATTCGAAAATGGTATCATACAACAACAACAAAAAATGTTTTGTGCGTGTCTGTTGCTTTATGTCTACATAATTATGGAAGGTGTAGCCGGGGGGTTAGGAGACTTTGCTATCTCTCTTTCTGAAAATTTTGAAAGCAAAAACAATACCACATTTTCATATTGAAACGATATCGTTATCGCCTGAAATAACGATAGTTTTTCTATTAATTCTGGAAAATACCAAAAACGATATCATATTTTTTATTGAAAAACGATGTCATAAGGAAAAATACATTTAGAACGAAAGCACTATCGTTTTCGTATAATATGCAATTATTAGGTCATATTGCCTCGATATCATAACGGTATCATTTGGTTTATTGGGATTTCAAAAAGTTTTGTGTATTTCCTTTCGAAAGTAGTAACTCAGTGTTATAGATTTCACATGTAAAACCCGTCATCTGTTTATAACCTCAATTTAATGTCTTCCTTTTTTTTCTGCAACTTACCCTCTAAAAACATCCAAACTACGCATACGTTTACGTTGTTGTATTGTCGGCGGTGGTATGGGTGCTTCATTAGCTGCAGCATTTGCTAAAACTTCCTCATAACGGTATGAACGCCAGGCACATAAAGATATTTTTAAAACGGTTAAAATTAAACCCACCAATATAAACACCGATAACAGCGCTAAAAAAATTTTAGTAACAATTTTAATAAATTTCCTTATTTTTTTTTTTAATTTATTCAACTTACATAAATTTACATTAACTCCTTCATTATCAGTCGCCCATCCACAAGTACCATTTTCATATAAAGTCAAATTGTAAACACCAAATTCCTTCAAATCGCTTTGAACAAAATCACATAAAGCCGTTCTAAAATTATATTTAATAAAATTTATTAAAAAAGAGCAAGTAAAAAAATAAATTCGGCCTTGCCGAATATATTGATACCCTTTAAAAGAAAAAAAATTATTGCCAAAAATTTTATTTGAAAAAAAAACATTGGTGAAAAAAGAAATTTTGTTAAAAAAATTTGTAAAATTATTAAATTTGTAATTTTTTTTTACAAAACAAGTTTTGTATTTGTTTAAATACTATTCGGTATCAAATTCTGTTCAAATATGTCCACCAGCAGCCGAATTAAAGCATTTTGTATTTTTAGGTTATGTTGAAAATACCACAATTTAACATGAAAAGAAAGCCCTTTATATTTGCGATAGAGAGGAAAGGAACAAATACAATAAAATGCAAGGGCGTTTTTGTGAGGGGTTCGGCCTCCCTACCCCCGCATTAAGTGTTAATAAATTGATTTATTATAAGTTTTGCACTTTTGTTAGTTCCCTCAAAATTACATTCAAAATTTTTCGAAATTGGTGATTACCTGTTTTTAACTACTTACTCATTATTAAAGGCATAACGTCCTACATCATTTTCCAGTAATTTAAATTTTAAAACATGAGCCACATTTATATTGGTTGTAGCATTTATGATATCATTATTGTGATCATGTAAAGCTTTCACTTTGGTATATGGGCACTTTAAACAAAAACAAAACATTTAAAAAATATTTATTTAAAAAAATTGATTTTGTTTTATCATTTAACCATACCGTATAACATTCCTCTGAGAGACTATACAAGTAGGTTACTTTTTGATAAAAGGTCTTTGACACTAAATACGCTTCATCCACTTTTAATTTACGCATATCGAGATTCCGCCAATGTGGATCGACATATTCCGTAAATGCGGACATTTTTGTTAAGTCTAGAAGAAAAAAAAAATCGGTTAATGATGTATACAAATTTTGTTTTAGGGATAGAAAATAAAATTAAAAAATTTCCAATTTTTCTATGTGAATCTGAATCTGAGACTTTTTCTATATGGAAAATTTTCTACACGAAAAATGTCTCAGAATCTGAGAATTTTTCTATTTGGAAAAATTTTCTAAATAAAAAATGTCTCAGAATCTGAGAATTTTTCTATATGAAAAACGTCTCAGAATCTGAGAATTTTTCTATATGAAAAATGTCTCAGAATCTGAGAATTTTTCTATATGAAAAATGTCTCAGAATCTGAGAATTTTTCTATATGAAAAATGTCTCAGAATCTGAGAATTTTTCTATATGAAAAATGTCTCAGAATCTGAGAATTTTTCTATATGAAAAATGTCTCAGAATCTGAGAATTTTTCTATATGAAAAATGTCTCGGAATCTGGGAATTTTTCTATATGAAAAATGTCTCAGAATCTGAGAATTTTTCTATATGAAAAATGTCTCAGAATCTGAGAATTTTTCTATATAAAAAATGTTTCAAAATCTGAGAATTTTTCTATATGAAAAATGTCTCAAAATCTCAGAATTTTTCTATATAAAAAATGTCTCAAAATCTGAGTATTTTTCTGTATGAAAAATGTCTCAGAATCTGAAAATTTTTCTATATGAAAAATGTCTCAGAATCTGAAAATTTTTCTATATGAAAAATGTCTCAGAATCTGAAAATTTTTCTATATGAAAAATGTCTCAGAATCTGAAAATTTTTCTATATGAAAAATGTCTCAGAATCTGAGAATTTTTCTATATGAAAAATGTCTCAGAATCTGAGAGCTTTTCTATATGAAAAATGTCTCAGAATCTGAGAGCTTTTCTATATGAAAATGTCAGAATCTGAGAGCTTTTCTATATGAAAAATGTCTCAGAATCTGAGAGCTTTTCTACATAAAAAATGTCTCAGAATCTGAGAATTTTTCTATATGAAAAATGTCTCAGAATATGAGAATTTTTCTATATGAAAAATGTCTCAGAATCTGAGAGTTTTTCTATATGAAAAATGTCTCAGAATCTGAGAATTTTTCTATATGAAAAATGTCTCAGAATCTGAGAATTTTTCTATATAAAAAATGTTTCAAAATCTGAGAGCTTTTCTGTATGAAAAATGTCTCAGAATCTGAGAGCTTTTCTATATGAAAAATGTCTCAGAATCTGAGAATTTTTCTAAATAAAAAATGTCTCAAAATCTGAGAACTTTTCTATATGAAAAATGTCCCAGAATCTGAGAATTTTTCTATATGAAAAATATCTCAGAATCTGTGACATTTTTTTATAGTCGAAATTTCTAACACAACCGAATTACCAAAAACCGTTTCATAAAGCCCGGCAAAATAAATGTTCAGTGTAATAAGAATTTATAACAATCTTTATATCAACTCGTTACATACTTTAAAACTTATTTAAGCATATCATGGCAAATAGTTTTTTTTTTGTTTAAATTTTTATCGGTCATTACAAACAACTCTTCAATTTATAATTACATTTTGTTTGTGTATGCGTTTTGCTTAGGTGCGTCTTACTTATAACCGAAACCAGTATTACAAAATTAATTATTAACGGTATTTCTACTAAAGCTTTTTAAATCAGGCCTTTATTTTAATTAGTTTTATTTTTTTACTTTATTTTGCTTTTAATTAAATTTAAAAAATTAATTTTTTTTATCACTTCACTTACAAGTTGTTAGTTAATGCATTGACGTTGAATGTTTTCACTTTTCTGACATTTCATTAACTTTTGTTTATGCACACCAGAAAGTTGGGGATGGAGCTTGTTTATTTTCTTTGTGTTTGATAGTAAGCACTGTGGTTTGGATGCCTTTTTATGGTCATTTCGTTTTTAACACCTCGTAATATCGGTCCAGTACCCCATTAAGTATATATCCTTTTGGAGGAGGGGGAGATTTTTTTATTAAAAAAAAAACCATTAAAATTTATTGCAAAATATTTTTGTTGATCATTTTAACCCCTTAAACTCCCGTTTTAGTGGAGTTCAATGAGAATATTTGAAAAAAAATAAAAAATACTAAAATGACCCTTAAAAATGGAAAATAGAAGATTAATATGTTCTACGAAAAGAACGCTTCATCAAATATCGCGAAAACGCGAATTGATCTAGAAAATCTGAGAGACATGTATATTAGTGTGGCCCATCAATATATGGAAAAATACCAAGTATAACTCACAACTGAACGTACCTCAAAATATGATAGATGGCATCGTAATGAACAATTTGCGCCAAATTTCAGCACCCTACAACGATTGGAAGGGGATGCTAACTTATCATAAGTGTTTGCAACCTCCAAAGAAATCTTAAAATTTTTTGCTATTGGAATCTTAAAAATAACCACATGGAATGCTAGCGTAACAAGAGCACATAATTCACATGTGGCCATTTTGTCCTAAAATTGTCCTTAAACAAAAAAAAAATACATATTAAAAAAAGCGGAACCCTGCATTTCACTTAAACCGCTGTAACTCAAAAACTATGCGGACCATTAAGTTGCGATAAAGTTCATTTGAAAGGTAATACAAATATCTTTAATTTGCGTATAATATCAAAAAAATTTTTTTTTTGATTTTTTCCTAATCGAAACTAAAATGTCCTTATTGTCCTTTGTAGACAACCTTAGGGCAAAATGGCCATATGTGACTTATTTGCTCTTGTAACGATACCATTCCATGTAGTAATTTTTAGGATTGAAAATTTTTTTTTTTTTAGATTTCTTCAGAGGTTGCAAACACATGAGATCAGTTAGCATCCCCTTGTAATCGTCGTAGGGTGCTGCAATTTGGCTTAAAATATTAGTTACGATACCATCTTTCATTTTTTAAGGTACGTTGACCTGTAGCGAAGCAAAAGGAATTTTGGGCTACCCTAATGTATATTTTACCTTACTTTCAGAATTTATCGGCCTGGTCCATGTGTACAAAAGTGTGTTGGACGGTGTAATTCTTACAAGGGAAGTATCTCAACCCTTATGAACCGATTTGCCTGAAACTTAAAATATATATAAATGAGACGATTTTAAGGTTGGGGTGTCTCGGCTTATCGGCCATATCAGTGTTTAAAAATTTCGTTGTCCCCTTATGAAACAATGAGGACCTTCGGGAAAATTTCGATAACTCCCGAACTAACAGGAATATCGTCTAGAGCAAAAATACGTGTCGACTTAAATTTGATAAAGAATATTTTATATTAACATGGATATCGTAGGTCTATGTCTTCATAAATATACCCCCCAAAATTTACACATTTTCATGCAAAAAATATTTAACGAAGCCGAATTTTTACAAGGTTATGCCACCGTTGGATAGGCATTAAAAAAACCTTTCTTCTCATATGCAAACATCATATAGTTTCTTAGCAAGAAATAGCCGAAAAATCGAAAAAACGATTTTTTCGCCAATTTTTAACCCATTTTTTGAACCCCTAAATCCCCGATATGGCCGATAAGCCGAGACACCCCAACCTTAAAATGGTCTCATTTATATATATTTTAAGTTTCAGGCAAATCGGTTCATAAGGGTTGAGATACTTCCCTTGTTAGTTATGAAACTTTTTTAAGACATTTTTGATACTAACAACCCTATTCTATAAAAATTGTCATTATAACAATTTTTTGATCGGACCAATCCTAAGTCCCCACACAAACCACACTCCCGATTTTCAAATAAATCTCTTGAAATTCATGAAAACTAGATTTTTTTGTTTAAATTTTTTTTTGTAGGTGTTATACCCAATTCACACCTGAGGTGAAATCTTGTTCGAACGAGATTTCGATCATATGGTTGTGTATAAAATGATGCAGACCATATGATCGAAATCTCGTTCGAACGAGATTTCACCTCAGGTGTGAATAGGCCTTTAGACGTGGACTTTGGTAATCAAATCAAATCTGATTATAATTGGAACATTTCTGGACTTATTCACATGGCCGCGTGTGTGGATTTTGACTCACACTCACGCAAAAAATAATCGAATCACTCACTAATCACTTACGCATTTTTTTTACTCACACTCACTTACTATTCACGTGAGTAATAAAAAACTAGCTCACGTGTGACTCACGTCAGATTCAATCACGCTCACGCGTGAGTCTCACAAAATTTACTCACGCAATAAAATTTTCTTACCAAAAAAAAAAAAATTTTTTTACAAAAAATTAAAAAAAAATTGCGCAAATCTAAGAATCTAATCACGCAAACTCACGAAAAAAATAAATGACTCACTCAGATTTCTTTTCAACTCACGCTCACTCACAATCACGTGACTGAAATGGAATTCACACAAACTTACGCGTGATTCACGCAAATCACGTGACCAGCGCCCATCTCTTATTCACACGTACAGGTAAAACCGCTTTTAGCAACAATATTTTTTATCACTTTCTTTACTCTATTACAGCATATTGACACAAAATGTTGCTAAAAACGGGTTTTACCTATGCGTGTGAATAGCGTATTAGTCCCCATATACAAATTTCGAACGATATTCAGTTAAATCTGTTTAATGGCAAATCAAATTTCGTTTGTATGTGTTTTTAGATTAATTCAAAGTCTTACAAGAGATAGCTCCAATCGGATCGATTTTTGGACTTGGGACCCATTTTCCAATCGGATCGATTTTTGGACTTGGGACCCATTTTCCGGAAAACACTGGTGTAGGGTATTATATGGTATGTTTTGACCGACCATTATGTTCTTACTTGTTTTTATATGGAGTTTTACAGTTTTTTAACCGTTAAAACGAACAGACCACTATGCTTAACTCTAAAAAATTTATTAAAAAAAAATAAATACAGACAAATTAATTTTATTATTTTAAAAATTTCCGTATACAAATGATAGAAACCACTGTTCAATGTTGAATGTTTTTTTAACCCCTCCTTGTGGACTGTTCAAGCAACCAGCTGTTTTTGGCATTTATATCATCCATCGTTTTTCGTCCAAAACATAAAGTACAGCTGCTTAATAGTACTAGGGAACTTTAAAAATTTTAAGCCTTTGCGTATATTGTCCAACGGATTTGTCTACATATTTTGAATGAAAAAAATCAATAAGTTAAATTTCAAATAGTTAAACTTAGTTTAGTTAATCTTAAAATGAAGATGTTAAGAACGTTTTTTTAAGAATGTTACAGCCGTATTCAAAATGAAAGACGAGTGCCTAACATCGAGTTTCTAACTTTTTTTATTTCCAATATTCAAGAAACCTTTACTATCGATGTTAGGCACTTGCATATCGTGAACCTATATTCAAAATATGCCAACTCAAATTTGACGGAAATGAGTTTCCGATGGCAAATAGCTCCCCTATGTAATACCTATCTGCCATAAAAATTTCAGAGCAAAAAAATAATTTGTTGTCGTTTTACATCCATTTTTGTTATTCTGCTAACTCAAAGTACATATTTTTTTGGTGGAAATAAATGCCAACTCCCATTGTAAATTTCCAAAAATTTTTCAAAAAATTTTTTAAAAATTAGACCACATATCTTATTGCATTTGCCATGCTAAACACGAATCTTGTAAAGATTTTGATATCTAATGACTGGTAGAGATGCTGGCAATAAAGGAAGTGGCTGACTGGTTGAGCTGCAATGTCTTGTCTACAACCGCAGTCAACATCTATACTGACAGTCAAGCCGCGGTCAAGTCCCTGGATTCAATGTTTCTGAAAACAAGATCTGCCCTTAACTGCCGCACGTCTTTAAATGAGATGGCCAAGCAGTTTAACATACGACTCATATGGGTCCCAGGGCACAGAGACATTCCAGGGAATTGCAAAGCCGATGAGCTTGCAAGACTAGGAACTACCTTACAGGTTCCAACAGAATTGGAATGTGTTGGTATGCCTCTAGAAACTTGCAAGCAAAACCTACGGCTTTGTTCTGCGACGGAGACTAATCAAAGATGGGCAAATGGATGGACGTGTGAGACAACACGACTGATTTGGCCTTCTCTTAATCAGGGGCGCACAAGTGAGCTGATATCGCTTCCAAGAGGAGAGATTTCGACGGTGGTTTCTATAATTACCGGACACTGTCTTATAGGGAAGCACGCAGAGCGGTTAAATGTGCCGTCGAATGACTTTTGCCGAAGTTGCATGGATGAAGAGGAGTTGGAAACTATCGAACACTTTATTTGCCATTGCCCGGCACTTTCTGGTCAGCGACTTGCTTCACTGGGATCTAGGGAGCTGTACGATCTTTCTGATTTGTCGGATGTCAAAATACAACATCTAAGGAGTTTCATAAGAAGCTCAAACTGGTTTAACGACAGGGACTAGTAGGGAAACCTATTACGATCCCGTGGTATCACAATGGACCTCAGAGTCTACGTGTGTTGACGTAAAACGTCAGCAGCCACTTACAACCTAACCTACCTAACCTAACCTAATGACTGGTTCTCGAGATATTGCCATTTTAAAAATATCGGTAAATAGTGTTTGCAAAAAAAAAATTGCTTATATTTATGTAACTTTCAAACTATTTATCAGATTGAAACATTATGAATGGGGCAAATAAAGTCAATGATATAAGCTTTCAAAATAGCTGGTTTGGAGTGACCCTATTGCAATACAGCGTGAGTTACAGAGTGCCACAGTTGACTACCCTGAGATTAAAAGTCTTTCGGAGCTAGTAACTTTTAAAAATATGCAAAGATTTGTAATTTATTGTTCAGTTTTTGCAATTACCGTACTAAGGATAACAAAAAAAAAAAAATTTTTTAAATTTTTCCAAAAAAAATGTATTTTTATTTTCCGACAAAATATGCCAACTCTAAAAAAAATATTTGTTTTTTGATATAGTAATAAATGCCATCTCTGAAAAATATGCAAACAAGTGCAAAATATGAAAATTTTTGCATAGGTAAAAATTGTTTAGAATATTTAAACCATCTTGTGGAAGGTACATTGTTTATTTTTGCAATAATACGCGAAATAACTAGTTTTTTAGCTCTCCTGAACAGTAAGCTTTTTCGAGTTGGCATTTATTGAATATAGTTCGACGATATTAATTTTTATGATAAAATGAGTGGCTAACATCGAGTTCCTCACTTCCCCTTATGGAAATATGTGATTAAAAAAGTAAGACACTCAAAACATTCGTTGTTCATTTTGAATACTCTCACTTATTTTCTTTTGCTCTCATATTTCACGTGAAAACAGGGCATATAATAGACCTAATTATTATCAAACAGGTATTTTTTAAAAAAACTGCTGTGTAAGTAATTTATCAGGCTTAATTTAAAGCTTAATGACTTTCAGATTGAGTTGTGCTACGAGGGTCTAACCATAGAGAAAATATTATAAGAGAAATCTGTAATTTTCTATAAAACGGTAGATTTAGTGTATTTTCTTTTCATATACGATTTAACATGTAATTGCTCTTACATTAAATAGTGAGAGGAGTACATGTAAAATCCAACCAACATGATACCCAATGGGTCTAACTGAAAAATTAAATTATTTATTGACTTTTTTAGAAAAAGAGACAATTTTAAGGTTGGGGTGTCTCCAATCTTAAAACCGTCTCTTTTATATATATTAAGTTTCAGGCAAATCCGTTTATAACAGTTCTTTTTTTTTCAAAAAATTGGTCAAAAGAATTGGATTTTTTGCTGTATCTAAAAAATTTTAATTTTTGCTTGGGTCATTACAAAAGATAGCCCAGTTGGAAAATGTGTCACTGAGGAAATTTCCACAGTGATTCCTTGAGGAAATATCTTCAGGTTCTGACAAATCATAGGTAATCCTTGATGACATGTCCTTACATTGTCAGCACTGAACGTTTGCTTTAATAGTGTGGACAATTCCTCTAAGACATCTAAAAGGAAATGTCTTCAGAATAGCAGTATATTAAATTAAAATTTAAAATCTGGGCAACTCTTCAATTTCCAAGAAAAAGATGGCAATATTATCGATTTATTTAAAATAAATTCAAAATCTAACAAGTAGAATAAAAGTAATAAATAGACAAACGATTTTCAAAATAAAGTTTGGAAAAAGTAGTAAGGTGTGGGACTAATAAACTGGAGGTTCCAGGTTCAAATCCAGTTGGGACTAAAAAAGGCGAAAAGTTTTTTCTAAATATGAGAAAGATAATTTATAAAGGAAAATGGATAAAAGTAAAAACTAAAGGAAATACGAAAATTTTTTGTATTTTCGAATGACCTACGTCAGACATTTCCCCAAAGAAGTCTTAGGTGACATGTCCCCAGAAGGTCAGCCCTGACCACTGCTGACTTTGAGTGAGGACATTTTGAAAATTTGTATGAAACTGTCCTCAACCCAGTACATAGAGATGTCTTGTGTATGTCAGCAGTAACTCTGACATGTCACCGCTCCGTCACTGAGGATGGCTCGAGGACGTTGCCAACTGGGAGTTGATATATATGCATTTAAACTATATAACTATTGAATATGAACTATTGGACCATTTTTAATTTCATGATTGAGTTTGAAAAAAAAATCGAGTTACAAATATTTTTTAAAATTTTCTAAAAAGGTCTTTTAATAATTTCAATTTCTATTTTGACCCTCGTAGCAAATTTAATATTTACTAATCTGGACGCCATTAAGCTTAAATTAAAACTTAATAAATTACCTACATATCACCTTTTACAAAATTACTTCTTTGATAATTATATATTTTATTGGAAACGTTGTCGTTAACGTCGTTGCCGTCTCCTAAGTATGTAGTCGTACTTAGACATTTGTCGCCACTGTATGTGCATTTTTAAATTTTAGGGTTCCACACATGTGAAGAGGGCCGGCGATACTGTATACTTCGCCGCAGTCTTTAATTTCAGTCAATATTTTTCACAATAGATATTTTTAGCTTCGATTAATCAATTTAATTTCTTTTTTTCCAATTTGTTTGATATTTTTAAAGGATTTTGTACTGGTTTTTAATTTTTTTTTGTATTGGGTCAAATTTTTTGTTGCCTTGGTTTCGGTACTGCATTTTAAATCGGTATTGGTGTTCAGCGCTTTTTGTATTGCAGAATTAAAGAATGGTATTTAAGTTAAAACCGTTTTGTATGGCACAAAAAAAGATTAATTTCCATGCATTTTCGAATTACAATTTCCAATAACCTTAAATAAAAGACTATTATTAATTTTGAAATTTGAATTTTTCTTTAATAATTATTTCGTTTTAAACAGTATTGAGGTTATTTCACTTTAACATTTATGTATAATTAATAAACGCACATCCAAAAAAAAAATAAAGATTTTTCTTTATAATAAAAAGTATATATTTTAATATAAAGACACATATAGATTAAAATAGTACATATTTTAGCATGCAAATTTGTTTTCATTTGTGTGTTCATTGTTTAAATTTCTATTTTTTTTTTTAATTTAAACATTTTATTTGTTTATAAAACTTCCTATAAAATAGGCAGTCGTTTAAATGTTAATAGGTTTTAATGCGCAATAGGTATATTGTATAATTAAATTTTCAATATTAATTTATGTTTGCACATTTAAAGGATATAGTAATGAGTATTTTGAGTATATTGTATAATACTAAATATAAATATACTTGAGGGGGAATGATATTTAAGGGTTATAATATAACAGTATGATATCTATTTTTTTTTATAAAACTTGTCGAAAATATTTTTTTAAAAATTCATTAGCAAAAGGATTTGATAAAAAATTGTTTGGAATGATCGGAAATGTAACTTAAGTAAGGGCTGGTAACTTATTACAATACAATCAATGATTTTATTATTTATTTATCGTATGGCACTGATACAAACAATTACAATTTTAGAGATATAAGCATTACTAGTTTAACAGATTATACAACAAAGTTTAGCATATTTTGATAGAAAAATAGTATAGATAATAATTAGATATTGATGTCAATATTCTTCAGCCACCGGACGGCATCTGGGCCGGCATTGTTTAGTTCGTGTAGTTCGCCAAGAAATTTAATCTAGGTTTATAAATGTTAAATTTTTATTTAAAAAATCAATGATTAGATTTTGAAAAGTGACCAGCCCTAAAACAAATTAAAACACAATTGAGGTTTTCGCGATCTCAGACTTTTTTAGACAAGCGCAAAAAAATAAAAAAGAAAAAAGTATTTCAAAATTTTAAACACGGCAACAAATTTATTAACACAACTATAAATATACATATTATTTGTAGGTATTTATTTTAAAATTCTAATGCGATTTATTTTTATATTTGTGACAAATATTTGACGTTTTTTTAAAATTGTAATTTTGCCAGCTACCACTCTTAAAAAAGCCTGAGACCGTAAAAACCCCTAATATTTGGAGGTTGGAAAATAAAATATAGTTTTTAGTTTTATCGTTAGTTTCTGTAAAATACAAATAATTAATATAAACAAACAAAAATTAAACTAATAAATAAATACTAATCTGGGTTTATAAGAATATTAATTTTTAGAAATATTTTTTTTTGTATTTTACTATTCGTTTTATTTCAATTTTAAAATTCTTCGTTGAAAACAGTCTTTAGAAACAATCATTAGATTTGTTTTAGAACCTAAGAAATGTTCTGAAAAAATACGTACTTAAATGGAAATCTTTTAAAATCTTTGCATATTTCTATAGCAAACAAATCTATAACAGTTTTTGATAAAAAAAATCTTAAAATCTAAGGAATTTCTATAGGTAAAATAACTAACAAGGGAAGTATCTCAACCCTTATGAACCGATTTGCATGAAACGTAAAATATGTATAAAAGAGACAATTCTAAGGTTGAGGTGTCTCGGCTTATCGGCCATATCGGGGATATAGGGGTTCAAAACATGGGTCAAAAAATGGCGAAAAAATCGTTTTTTGGATTTTCCAGCCATTTCTTTCTAAGAAACTATATGATGTTTACATATGAGAAGAAAGGTTTTTTTAATGACTATCCAACGGTGGAATAACCTTGTAAAAGTTTGGCTTCGTTAAATACTTTTTTCATGAAAATGTGTAAATTTTGGCGGGTATTTATATGAAGACATAAACCTACGATGTCCATATGAATACGAAATAATCTTTATTAAATTTAAGTCGACACGTATTTTTTCTCTAGAGGATATTCTTATTAGTTCGGGAGTTATCGAAATTTTCCCGGAGGTCCACAATAATTCATAAGGGGACAGCGAAATTTTAAAACACTAATATGGCCGATAAGCCGAGATACACCAACCTTAAAATCGTATCTTTTATATATATTTTAAGTTTCAGGCAAATCGGTTCATAAGGGTTGAGATACTTCCCTTGTAAGGAAAAAATCCAGAATCATAGAAATTTTCAATAGGAACAAATTCAAATCGGCCCTGACGAATATTTTAATACCCTCCCCAATGTTAAAAACACTATTGCAAAGAATTTGACATTTTATTAAAAATAAATTTTTGGCGGGAAAAAATTTTGAGACAAAAACAAAAAAAAGTTTTAAAAAATAATTAGAAAAAGAAAATAGTTTTGAAAAAAAAAAATCTAAATTTTGGTAAAAAAAAAGTTGCGCCAAAAAATTAAAAAAAAAAATATTTGTGTAAAAATTGTGTTTATATATCGTTCTGTATCAAATTCCATCGGCGACCAGCAGCTGAAATTAAGTATTTCGATTTTGTGGAAAGTATCAAAATGTTCAAGATGTCCTTACATTATCGTTCATTACTTTTGAATAACATATTTATATTTTAAATAACATGTTCATAACTTTTGAATAACATATTTTATATTCAAACTGGAATTTTTTGTACAAATGCCAATGAAACTGCACAAATGCCTAAAAAACTATTTACAATTGAACATGTCATGTAAATAAGAACGAATAGACCAATTGTATTGATGAAAAAGATATTTGTTTGTAAAAAAATGGCGATATTTTGAAAACTAAGCCGGATAGAGTAACATTGAGGGCATTTCTAAAATCTAGAAATGGCCCAATAGGTGTACCTAAATTGCAGTACCTGGTAAACTAAGCAAGATAACGCTAAACTGACCAACATTTTGAATCTATGGCAAACCATTAGGGACATAGGGGTTTGTACCCAATAGGGTCTGGATTAGAGTTGTCAACCGATTAAGAATAATTCGATTAATCGATCAAACAAAACCAAACTCTTGTTCGATTAATTTAAAAATGACGATTTTCGAATAACGAATAAATCGATTAATTTATGACAATTAATCGAACAATTTTTTTTATGCCTCACTTTGTCATTCCGTGCGTAACGCATCGAAATATTGGTCTAGGACCCCATAAAGTATATATATTATTGATCAGTGATCGATTCTAAGACATTTTGCGATGTCCGTCTGTGGAGGACACGATACAGTTTAAAATAACAGAGCTATACTCCTAAAGTTTAGAGCGATAATGTCTTATGGTCATAAGCTGGTTAAGTTCGGAAAAATGTTACCCATTAAAGAATTAAAACAACACCAGAAAAACACTATTTTTTACATGATTTTTTTTGTATTTTTGTTCAACAAATGAAATATTTTTATTCCATATGAAGTTCATTTAGACCAAGATTATTAGGAAATACTATTTTTTTGGCCCGCCCCCTTTTAAGGGCGTGGTTATAGAAAATCATACAAAAAATAGACGTTAATATCGTAATAAACAAATTTTTAAGCATTTATGAAGAGGGAAAAGAACGTCTACCGCCGACTCCAAAATGTGATCTCAGCTATTCAAAAAAGTTTTTTTTATATTCTTTTCAATTTGTAAGTTTTTATGTATTTTTTTTATAATATTTACTATTTTTAAGTTTTTTGTATGAATTGTTTATTTATTTGTTGATAAAAATATTTTTTTAAATCACGTTTTTATTCGTTATTCCGATCGATTAATCGAACAATTTTTGAGGTTTAATCGTTTAATCGAACGAACAAAAACAATTATTTTAATTATTCGACCAAAGTTGAAAGGCGAATAATTGACAACTCTAGTCTGGATCCAATGGGGGAAATGGATCAATAATTTTTTACTTTTATCGTGAATCTAAGAAATTTTATATGATAAAAAATGATCAGAATATAAAGATTTTTCTTAAAAAAATGCTCAGTTTTTTCTATAGGAAACATTTTAAACTCTTCGGAATAAAGGCCTCAAAATATATAAACATTTTTTTAATATAAAATGTTCACAAAATCCCTACATTTTTCTTTCCAATAAGTGATCAAACTGAAAATTTTTTAATATTTTCTTTTTACAAAAAAAAAAAATGGTTTGAATAGAAGTATTTTTCTAAAGGAAAAGTGCTTAGATAGCATCCGAGGATTTTTTTAGGAGAAAGTGTTAAGAGTCTGAAAAAACTATAGAAAAATGAATTAATATGAATTTATATTTTTTTTTTAAACAAAAGTTTCCATAATCTGAAAATTTGTCTGTTGTAGAAAAATCTTTAAGAATTTTGTTATAGAAAAAACTGCTCAGAAAATCTGGAGGATTACCGCATACGAATTCGCTTTCGAATAGAATTTAATTCTCGCAAATAATTAAAAAAAAAAACATTTTTTTAGTAACGAAATTATTTAGAGCCTGTCAGCTTTTTCATTTACATATAAAAATTAAAAAAAAATATAATTTTACATAGACAATATTGTTCAAACACGTTTCCGAATTCGAACAATTTCTTTCGAATTTTGTTACGCAGTAACCCCCTGGATTTCTTATGGGAAAAATGTTCAGAATTAAAAGATTTCTGTGGGAAAAAGTGCCCATAAGAAAAAGTGCCCTTAAGAAAAAGTGCCCTTGAGAAAAAGTGCCCTATAGAAAAATTTTAATCTGAAATTTTCTATAGGAAAATGTGATCAGAAACTATAAATTTTTCTAATGCAAGAAGTATTTTTTTTTTAAGCCAACACTCAGTGGATCCCCAAATTTTTTTCAGAATCGAAGAATTTTTAAATCAAAAAATGTTTAAACATAAAAATTTTTAAATTTAAAGTTTTACAAAAAAAAAATACAATGAAAAAATAAAAATTAGTTTCTTACGTATCCCAGAATAGCGTCCATTTAATATTTTTTTTATAAATATATGTATGTAGTATAAATTCCTTCATCTTTTTCACTATTCTTCTAAGCATTTTGAAATCTTATAATTAAAAATAAAAAGCATTTAACTTTCACTTCATTGCCATTGACATTATCATCGTCTTATTGTTTTATCTCTCATATTCATTATGAGCTTAACTAAAACTACAACAAGAATTTGTCTTTTTTGCTGTCTTGTAAAATGCTTTACTTTGTATTGATAAATTCTCTGATTTTATGACCATATCATCTAGCTTTTCTCCCCTCTCCAGTACCGCCTCAATTGTATTCTTTAATATAATTTTAGTTTCATCTAGATCATTTTGCATTTTTGTCAAAGCATCTGCTTCTTTGGGATCTTGATATTTAGCTAAAAATGTTGGTAATACTGGAAAATCAATAGTAGTTTCATTAGCATTTTCCCACAGTTCCGCAGGTATTTTTGCAGAAAATTCATCTAGGATTTTCGTAATCAATGTGTGCGCCACTCTTTGTGGATACTCATGATCGGCTATTAAAACACCAGCTAAATTATCGGTTCTAACATAGACATGGCACATATAGGCTTCTTGCTTTACAGACTGTCGCATAGCTGGTTGGGTTCTTTCCACTATAGTTTTCGAAGCAAATCTAGAAGAACACACACACATAAGTCATCTTATTTAAACAATACAGATCGTAATCATCTCATTATACTTACGTCATAAATTCTTGTACTGTTCCTCTTTGAAAGAAGGAAAATGATTGCAAATCATATGTGGATTTTAAGGGTCGAGCCTCTGCTGACCCTTTGTAGAAAACACTTAAAGCAAATAATTTTACCATTGCGTTGTTCTTTGTATTTCCGTTTTATTTTTTAAAAAATTTTCTAAATTCAGGTGGGCTATTAGTTGTAATTTATGTGTTAATTGTTTTTTTATTAAATTTATTATAAATTATTTATTTTTAACAAAAAATATGTTTTATTTTTCACCAGATGAAATTTTTTTTCTTTTCTGCTAAACTAGACAATGACACAGATTCATTTAGTGTTGTATACTATACTTTAGCTGTCATTAAAAAGTAGTCGGTTGTTTAGACAGTTGTAGTAGTCGTGTTATTAAAATAAGTGAATGACAATTACAAGGGAAGTCTTCCCACCGTTACACACCAATTTGCGTGAAACTTATAATATACACACAAATTAAAAAATCGAGGATATATTACTTTAAATTACAACATAGTACTTACAAGGAAGGTCTTTCACAGGGCACCCACCGATTGTCCTGAAACTTGCTTATAGGAAAGAGGGGAGCAAAATAAGAGTTACCTGTTTTTTTAGCTGCCCAATCTCACATTTAGCGGGTCAAAGGGAAGGGAAAAAACGGGATTTTTTAGTTTTTTGAGGATTTTTCCCATTTCTTCGAAAGAAACTATACACGCAAAAAAAAAATCTGTGTCAGATTGAGCAATCCTACTTGGTAAAACTTTTTTCATACCAAAAAATTTTTTTTACCAAATTTTTGCTAAAATTATGCTTGTCGATGTTAAAGTAACATAATTAGTTTTTTATGTAAAATAACCAAGTAGCTTGCACAATAACGCAAATTACTTGCACAAAAATTTATCGAAAGAAAACAACAAAAAAAAAAACAAACACAGAACGCCATATTCATTTTGTATTTTTGTGTGCGTGCTTCGTTTATTTTTTGTGTTATAAAAACGTAAAAAGGAAATTGATAAATAAAATTAAAATAAATTAATAAATAAAACTAAATAAGTAATTAGTTTTTTAAAAGATAAATAAATGTAAGATTAAAAAATGTTAAAGTTAATTTTGCTGTCATAACTTAAAACACCATTCATTTAGCAAAACCAATGGAGTCCCAGACGTTTGTTTCAATGAATTACAAATGGAATGATAAAGTGAGTATACCCCTATTCCGAAGACACCAATAAAGGTTTAATAGATTTTTAGTTAAAAATTAGTGTTTGGTAATAATTTTCTATTTTTACTGGGTACTGCTAAATAAATTTTTGGAGCCATGGCGAATCCTTCACTACAATAAAGAGCGTGGACACCAGTCCTCCCTTTAGTTATAAAATTAAAACCTAAAAACTCATTTATATAGCAAAGCCAATGGAGTCCAGACCTGTTTTGATGAGTTTCAAATGGAATCACAAAGTAAGTGTTCCTCCTAACCAAAAGACCAATGGGGTTTACTAGTTTTTTAAATTAAAAATTTATGTTTTGTAATAATTTTCTATTTTTATAGGATGCTTCTAAATAAATTCGTGAAGCTATAGCGGATCCTTCACTTCAAGAAAAAGCGTAGGCAACAGTCACTGGAGAAAATTGTACATAAAGGGTCAGTTGGTCGGTGGTAAATAAAATCCTACACAACATTTATTATATTAATATGGATTTATTCTGTGAAAATTTTAAATTCAACAAATATAAAAATTTTTACAAAAATTTTATAGAAAATTTATTTTAGCATAAATGTGGAAATTTTTAGCATTATTTTTAGTCACATTTTCTAATAATTTTGGTATATTTCACCATATTTCTTTTGGTATATTTTACCAAGTTTTTGCTTAAATAGCATTAGCATTTTCTTCAAAATTTTTTACATAAGTGTTTTGGCTAAATTACGAAAACTACTTCGTCGGTTGTAGTTTTAGCATATTCTTGGTAAAATTATGCCAGATTTTTGCTCACTCCGACACATATTTTTTTTGCGTGTATGAACATTTTATACAGATCGAATAGTTTTTTGAAGTCCTATTTAGTGGTGAATCGGTCGTGTCCAAATTCTGGTGTCATTAGAAAACTGGAGAATGGCTTACGAGTGCATAACATAAATAAACGAAGTGTGTGTGAAAATCTCGTGCAGCTTAAAAAGCCGGTGATAATTCTAAAAAATATTGTGATTTTTACTTAATAAAAGAATATTAACAAATAACAACAAGTTTTTTTTATTAATAAAATTTCTTATATCAACAAAAATATGAGTTAAGTTAACAAAAAATACGAGTTGATTTACAAAAAAACGAGTTGATCAACTTTTACAAAAACTGACAATAATTTTTATTGAAATCAACATAAATATTTGTAGGGTCAAAATCAACAATGATTTCTGTTGAATTTACAGCGATTTTCTTTGGGAATACAATGATTTTTGGTTGAGTGTAGTAACAGTTATTTAAAGTAGTTAATTTTATTTTTTGATCTCTGAAAAATTTTCAAAGATTTTTCAAAAAAAAAAAAAAAAATTCGTTTTTTTATTTTTCAAAACTTTTTAAAAAAAAAAACTTGGAAAAAATTTGGTCTTCAATTTTTTTTTCTGAAAATTTTTTGAAAAAAAAAAATTATATATTGTTATTTTTACTACAAATTAGTTGTTTTGACTACAAATGTTAGTAATTTTTACTACATAGGTCAGTTGTTTTATGTCAGTTAAAATAACTAACATTGTTAGTTGATTTTACTGAAAAAGTAGTTGACCCCAAAACAACTTACAAAGCAGTTATTTTAACTGACATTTTCAGTTGATTTTACTAACATAATTTTTTGAGTGTATGGTCGCTTGTGTGCTGGGAAAGCATCACAGTTTAGTACACTCCCAGCGTCCAAAATGATAACCACGGTAAACGGTATGCCGTTACTATTTTAAAGCGCTTTGAAAGCGCTTTTAAAACAAAAAATATGGTACTATTATAGCACTTTTAGAACAAAAAAATGGGACGGATCTAAATTGTATACATAAGTCCATAAGACACAACTTTTTTGGTGTTTATTTGAATTAAGAAATTTATTAAATTAGGATAAAAAAATTATTGACTCATTTATTAGGATAAAAAAAATTTGAACAATTTTCTAAGTCCCAAAACAAATTTGTTTGCAGTTTTCTTTGCGTTTTGGAATAAAAAATTTATTAAAAATGCTTTTAGGAAAAAATTTGGAAAAGTACCGAAAAAAAGGGTGTATTGAACCGAAACTGGTATGTATCCAGAGTTTAAGGGTGATGTATCTGGAGTTTAAAGCTCTTCCTCATGAAAGAAACAGGTGTTTTTATATAAAAGGTGTCAAGTTTGTAATATGTAGGTCCAGAGACTCTATGTAGGTCATTGTGTATAAGTGACATATCATGAGAACTATCAAGGACCGGCCACTTATCCTGCAGGGAAATAAAAAATATTCCAATTGTCATGAAAATTAATAAATTTTAATAAAAAATGTATACTTTGAACGAATTTAAATAGAAAAACATTGGCAAAGCGCTTGGAAAGCACTTTTTCGAATTTATACTACCTTCTACACAAAAAATAAAGTGCTTTGCCGAGACTTTTTCTTTGGAACGGTTGGCAGTTTCTGCCTGGGATATTAAAGGTTATAACTTCTATAGAAAAAAAATCTTTAAAAAATAATCCCTCAGAAACTGGGAATTTTTCCAAAAAAATACTGTTTTAGAAACCCAAAAATCTTTCTGCAAAAAAGATTTCTCAGGATCGGATAACTTTTCAATAGGAAAAACGTTTAAGAATCTGAGCTTTTCTATGAGAAATATATTTTTAAATCTAAGAATTTTTGTTATGGAAATATTTTTAAGAATACATATGATTTTTTTTAATCTTTTAGAATCTGAGAATTTTTATATAGGAAAATTTTATTAAAATCATTGATCAATGAACTTTTCTATAGAAAACTATATTAGATGTGAGATTTTTTGGAACGAAAAAAAATACTCTGAATCTAAACATTTTTCTGTTTGTAAGAATTTTGTAAGAATTTTCTATAGAAAATTTATCTCTAAATCTTCAAATTTTCGGTTGAAATAGTAAGGGTATTCATTTCAGAGAATGTAAAAGTGGAAAAATGAAAAATGTAAGATTCCACTCTCAATGATGTGAACGGGTACATAAAAAAATTGTGATAAAAAGTTTCCAAAAATAATTAAATTATTCAACGAATGAACCAATTAACTTATAAATTACACTTTTTACTCATTTTGACAATTTTTTCTTGTTGTTTAATTCTTAATTTCTATTATTATAACCAAAATTATTTGTATAAATATTTTCTTCTAAGAAAAATTTCAAACACATGTTCAATAAGGGCTGCCGAGGTAGAAAAAAACTTAAATAACAGTAGCATATTTTGGTACTTTTTCTTTAATTAGTAATGAATGGCAACGCTTAAATAATTGGAAAAATGTAACTTTTTACTCTGATAATTTTACACTTGGATATAGGTTGTTTAAATTGCAACTTTTAAGTGGAAAATTTTTTCATGTGTTTGTTGTAATAAAAAGTTACATTTTTCCAATTTTTCATTTTTACAACCAAAAAAAAGCTGAAATGAATACCCTTAGTGTCTTAAAATGTTTCTTTAAAAAAATGTCTAAGACCCTAATAATTTTCTATATGAAAAATGTTTCAGAATCTAAAAAACTGCCTCAGAAAACACTTTTTTTATAGAAAATTGCTATAAAATTAAAGATTCTATTTTAGAAAAGTGTACAAAATTTCTTTATAAAGTTTCTGTTCGAAAAAGAGGATTACATTAAAATATGAGAAATTTTTAAGAGGTTTTCTATAAATAGGTGGATCAGAATTTGGAAATTTCTAAACAAAATACTATTGCATTATAAGTTTGAACTAAGTAAATTATTAAATTACATTAAATAAGAAGATAGTGGCAATTTACTATCATATGAGGATGTATTTAGCTACCCAGTCAGAAAAATACAATCGCAAAAGCGCTGTGAAAGCGTTGTAAACGGTTCTACAAGCGTTCCATTTACCATCTTGAAAGCGCTTTCAGATGATCCGAATGATAACATCGATCTACGCTAGGTTTAAAGCGTTTTAAAAGCGTTTTAAAAAAGTGCTTTCAGAACGTTTTGTTAAAAGTCATGAAGGCGCTTTAAAAACCAAAAGTAAAGCACTTATAAAGAGCTTAAATACAAAAATTAATGATATTTTCCAGCGATTGTTAACTCTTGAAACAACGCTATTGCTGAAATTCAACGAAAATTGCATGTTTTTCATACCGTTAACTCTCCAAATAAAGCTCCATTGGTATATCCTCTCTTTAAAAACAAAAAGTATTCTCTTGGCAAAGTAATGGAATCCACTGAAACAAAAGTTGTGTTTTCTTTTATTAATATTCATGGTTTCAAAATTACTGCATCCCATCCTGATAATGCAATTCTACTTAGTAATGGAAATATTATGATAGTAAACCAAATTTTTAGTACAAATCGATCTAAACACACATGTGATAATATATATTTAAAAGGCAACATCTTTAATGAAATAAACGATTATTTTGTCTATCCAATTCTATCAAAAGAAATAGGACTTTATAACGTTAAAAATTTACGTGAAGATGTTATTGAAGTCAGTGTGCATTAGTGCCCCCCGTTTCCCGCTTCTCGGTATTCCCGGAAATACCGGTATTCCCGGTTCTGGTACCGGTTTCCCGGTTCTAGATATATTCCCGGGAATACCGATATTCCCGGTTCTGATCCTGGTACCGGTTCTCAAAAAAACAAAAAATACCACACCATAAAATATTAAGATTACACCATTTAATCAGTATTTGAGAAATATTTAGTTGTGTTTGTAAAATTATCTAAAAATCAAGTAATTTTTTTTTTCCTTAAATTCATAAAAAAATTGGAAATGGTGTTTTTCACATGTTTTGTATTATTTTTTGGTAAAATCGAAGAATAAATTTTAATTATACAAAATTTTACAAAATATACATACCGGTAGTCCCGGGAATACCGTCAGAACCGGAACCGGGAATACCGGGAATAATTCAAGAACCGGAAAACCGGTTCCATTTCCCGGTAATACCGAGAACCGGGAATACCGGTATTCCCGGTACTACGGTACTGACCGTAGGCACTAGTGTGCATATTGCAGAAGTTAAATGCATTATTTGTAAATTTTATAACGAAACTATTGCTATAACTCTTTTGCATAAATGATAATAATAAAACTTAAAATAGATTTACAAATTAAAAAATGTTTTATGTTTTCAAAATTTGGCGTTTTCAATGTGGTGGTAGGGAAAAATTATTTAATTTGATTTAACAAAATGTTTTTATCACAATTTGTTTAAAATTGAGTAGAATTTAAAAAAATACTATACTTGTATGTACTACGAAAAATATTTAAAAACGTTTGCAAAAACTGCTTTAAAACCATTTAATTTTGAAACGAACATGTATTTTGTTAATAAAGTGCTTTCAAAACGCTTTTCGAAAACGCTCTCAAGGCGTTCGAATAAAGCGTTTTGATAATGCTTTTTTTTTTGTTACAGTGCTTTCAGAACGCTTTTCGAAAACGCTCGCAAAGCGCTCGAAAATAACGTTTTGAGAACGTTCTTTTTTTGTTACAGTGCTTTCTTCAGAACGCTTTTTTTTTATAACCGTCGTCAATTTCTGCTTGGGTAATTAAGTTACCTTAATATATAGAAATACTCGAACATTATTAAAATATTTACTTGTTTGAAATCTATTTATTTGTATGAAAATAAAATTCTTTTTTTTATTAATAAAATTCTTTTAAGAATTTTAAATAAAATTTTTTAGAATTTTATTTCTTTTAAGAATTTAAAATAAAATTCTTTAGAATTTTATTTAAAATTCAAAATTGAATTTTTTGAAAAATTCAAAATTGAATTTTATCAATAACGAATTTTAATACCATATTCACATTGGCATGTTTAAATTTAAACATGTGTTTTCCCATACATTCAAAACAAAACATCGTTTAATTTTAAACATCTCGAAAACATCTCCAAAACATCTCGAAAACACGAAATAACAACCCTGTGTTAAGTTGACATCAAAAAAACAGCCGCTGCTAAACGAACTAGAAGAGAAGCGGATGCTTTTTTAAACTACTGGCAGTGCGAACACTTTCGTTTAATTTTAAACACAAAAGTTAAACTATGTTTTAAACATTGTATGCGAATATGGTATAATTTTTATTGTTTTTCCTTGTCTGATTAAAATTAAACAGTCCCGTATCCAGCTAGTCGGCTTTTATACGTATTTTCCCGAAAGCCCTTATTTTTTCATAAGGTGGCAACCCTTTTTTAAACTTGAGATTAGGCAGCTAAAAAATCAGGTTACTCTTATTTCCCCCCCCCCCCATATTCAAGTTTCACGACAATCGGTGGGTGCCCTGTGAAACCCTTCCTTGTTAGATTGCAGGGCATTTTTCAGCTTGTACCCTATTCACACTTACAGTTTTAAACCGTTTTTAGCAATTATTTTTAGCATTTTCTGTCAATATACTGTAATAGCATAAAGTGCTAAAAATATTGCTGCTAAAAACGGTTTAAAACTGTACGTGTGAATAGGGTATTTTATACTCTATTCCAGCGGTTACCAACCTATGGTACGCGTACCACTAGGGGGTACGCGAAACTGTCCACGGGGGTACGCGAAACTTTAGTTATTTTTTCACATTTCTTTTTTTAGTAATAACATTAAATAGTATCAATGTGCTACACCAAAAAAAATGGGGGAAAAAATGGGTTGGTTGAAATCCACAGAGTACGGAAATTCTAATAGTTTTTCTTGACCACTTCTTTCAGTACTTTTTATACCCACCACCCACAGCATTAGGGTATACTCACTTTGATATTCCGTGTGTAACGCGTCGAAATATCGGTCTAAGACCCCAAAAAGTAAATATAATTAATCTGTGATCGATTCTAAGATATTTATAGAATGTTTAGACTTTTGACGTTTGGCACGAATGTGTCTCAAGGTCATAGGCAGTTTAAGTTCGTAAAAGGGCAAAATCGGACAAGGAGGAAAAAAGTTTCCCCTTGAAGAACTTAACCAACCTCTAAAAAACTCGATTTTTTACAGGATTTTATTTTTTTTTAATTTGGAAAGCATAGAAGACAATTTAAAGTCGAAAAAAGTTCAAGGTCATGCTGGGGATGCAAATAAGTCGTTTTGTTTCGCCCCTTTTTGTGGGCGTGGTTATTAAAAACTTATTTAAATAAAATAAATTTGTATTAAAATTGTATTACTTAAGTGCATATAATAATTGAGTTTCGCGGAATTTAAGGGATTTTAATTTTATAGAAATATTTTTTTAATGTCTCACGATGAACTTTGAGAAAAATAAAAGTGAAATTTTTTTGAAAAGTGTGTTTTTTAAACTTAAAGGAACAAAAACTCGGTGCGCGTTTTAAAGCTGATAACGGGAAAAATAATAAAAAAAAATTTAGGAGGGTCTTTCAGTACTCTTCAAGCGGTTTTAGTTCGAGGTTTTTGGAAAAAAATATTTTTTTTTTTTTTTTTTTTAATTTTACGTATTCTTAAGTTGCTGCAACAAAATAGGACTTGATTTTATATAAAATGGACCTTTGATTCCGAAACTGCAAACTATTTTATAGGTTTTACACAAAATTTTGACGGATATTATTACAAATATTATGGTCTGAAGCCACCTTAAGGGGTACGCGGCTGATAAAATTAAAAATTAGTGGTACGCGAGCCAAAAAGGTTGGTAACCGCTGCTCTATTCACACTTACAGTTTTAAACCGTTTTAAGCAATTATTTTTAGCATTTTCTGTCAATATACTGAAATAGAATAAAGAAAGTGCTAAAAATATTGCTGCTAAAAACGATTAAAAACTGTACGTGTGAATAGGGTATTAAAAGTGGAGTGATTGGACCGGTTTTTTGAAACCGTTTTTTTGTCTTTTGCAAGCGACCCCCGATCAATTTTTCTATAGAAAAAATGTCTCAGAATCTGCGAATTTTTCTATAGAAAAAATGTAATAGAATCTGAGAATTTTTCTATAGAAAAAATGTCTCAGAATCTGAGAATTTTTCTATAGAAAAAATGTCTCAGAATATGAGAATTTTTCTATAGAAAAAATGTCTCAGAATCTGAGAATTTTTCTATAGAAAAAATGTCTCAGAATTTTTTTATAGAAAAAATGTCTCAGAATCAGAAAAAATGTTCTCAGATTCTGAGACATTTTTCTATAGAAAAAATGTCTCAGAATCTGAGAATTTTTCTATAGAAAAAATGTCTCAGAATCTGAGAATTTTTCTATAGAAAAAATGTCTCAGAATCTGAGAATTTTTCTATAGAAAAAATGTCTCAGAATCTGAGAATTTTTCTATAGAAAAAATGTCTCAGAATTTTTCTATAGAAAAAATGTGTCAGAATCTGAGAATTTTTCTATAGAAAAAATGTCTCAGAATCTGAGAATTTTTCTATAGAAAAAATTTCACAGAATCTGAGAATTTTTCTGTAGAAAAAAATGTCTCAGAATCTGAGAATTTTTCTATAGAAAAAAATTTCTCAGAATCTGAGAATTTTTCTATAGAAAAAAATGTCTCAGAATCTGAGAATTTTTCTATAGAAAAAAATGTCTCAGAATCTGAGAATTTTTCTATAGAAAAAATGTCTCAGAATCTGCGAATTTTTCTATAGAAAAAATGTCTCAGAATCTGCGAATTTTTCTATAGAAAAAATGTCTCAGAATCTGCGAATTTTTCTATAGAAAAAATGTCTCAGAATCTGAGAATTTTTCTATAGAAAGAATGTCTCAGAATCTGAGAATTTTTCTATAGTTTTTCTATAGAAAAATGTTTAATTTCGAAATCTATGTATATAAAAGAGTGATGTGACTGACTGACTGACTGACATACTCATTCATCATCGCCCAGCTCAAACCGCTGAAGCTAGAGACTTGAAATTTGGACTGTAGGTCCACCTCCCGGAATATAGATCCACTAAGGCTGAAATTTTGCCAATGTTGATTCAAAGGGGTTAAAAAGTGTAAAAAACTGTACTTTTTGTACTTTTTATATCTCCTGAAATAATGGTCATAGAGACTTGAAATTTGGACTGTATGTTCACCTCCCGGAATATAGATCCAGTAAGACCAGATTTTTGACAATGTTGATTCTAAGGGGACAAAAAGGGTAAAAAACTGTACTTTGGTACTTTTTATATCTCCTGGTCACAGAGACTTGAAATTTGGACTGTATGTTCAACTCCTGGAATATAGATCCAGTAAGGCCGGATTTTTGCCAATGTTGATTCTAAGGGGGTAAAAAGGGTAAAAAACTGTACTTTTGGTACTTTTTATATCTCCTGAAATAATGGTCACAGAAACTTGAAATTTAGACTGTATGTTCACCTCCCGGAATATATTTCCAGTTAGGCTGGATTTTTGCCAATATTGATTCTAAGGGGGTAAAAAAATGTACCTTTGGTACCTTTTATATTTCCTTAAATAATGGACACTTGAAATTTTGAATGTAGGTTCAGCTCCCGGAATATAAAGGCTAGATTTTGCCAATGTTGATTCTATGGGGTAAAAAACTGTACTTTTGGTACCTTTTATATTTTCCTAAATAATGGTCCTAGAAACTTAAAATTTGCAATGTATGTTAACCTCCCGGAAAAAATATTCACCAAGGCTGGGGTTTTGCCAATGTTGACTCTACGGGGGTTAAATGGAAAAAAGTGTACTTTTGGTACTTGTTTTAATTTACTGAAATAATGGTACCTTTTATAAAAAGTACCTTTTATAAAAAGTACCTTTTATAAAAAGTACCTTTATAAAAAGTACCTTTTATAAAAAGTACCTTTTATAAAAAGTACCTTTTATAAAAAGCACCTTTTATAAAAAGTACCTTTTATAAAAAGTACCTTTTATAAAAAGTACCTTTTATAAAAAGTACCTTTTATAAAAAGTGCCTTTTATAAAAAGTACCTTTTATAAAAAGTACCTTTTATAAAAAGTACCTTTTATAAAAAGTACCTTTTATAAAAAGTACCTTTTATAAAAAGTACCCTTTATAAAAAGTACATTTTATAAAAAGTACCTTTTATAAAAAGTACCTTTTATAAAAAGTACCTTTTATAAAAAGTACCTTTTATAAAAAGTACCTTTTAAAAAAAGTACCTTTAATAAAATGTACCTTTTATAAAAAGTACCTTTTTTAAAAAGTACCTTTTATTAAAAGTACCTTTTATAAAAAGTACCTTTTATAAAAAGTACCTTTTATAAAAAGTGCCTTTTATAAAAAGTACCTTTTATAAAAAGTACCTTTTATAAAAAGTACCTTTTATAAAAAGTACCCTTTATAAAAAGTACCTTTTATAAAAAGTACCTTTTATAAAAAGGACCTTTTATAAAAAGTACCTTTTAGAAAAAGTACCTTTAATAAAATGTACCTTTTATAAAAAGTACCTTTTTTAAAAAGTACCTTTTATTAAAAGTACCTTTTATAAAAAGTACCTTTTATAAAAAGTACCTTTTATAAAAAATACCTTTTATTAAAAGTACCTTTCATAAAAAGTACCCTTTATAAAAAGTACCTTTTATAAAAAGTACCATTTATATAAAGTACCTTTTATAAAAAGTATCTTTTATATAAAGTACCTTTTATAAAAAGTACCTTTTATAAAAAGTTCCTTTTGTAAAAAGTACCTTCTATAAAAAGTACGTTTTGGTAAAAGTATCGAAAGTACACTTTTTGGTACTTTTTTATTTCCTGAAATAATAATCATAGAAACTTGAAATTGGAAATGGTTCCAAAAAATAAAATGGTCACAGAAACTTAAAATTTGGAATGTAAAATCCTTCGGTGAAAAAAAAGATGTGGAAAAGTACTTTTTGGAAATTCCGTTTCTTAACGTTCTTTTAATATTTGCTGAAACAATGATCCTATATATGTAATTGAAATATGGAGTATAGGATACTTCGGTTAAGAAAAAACATTCTGGAAGAAGTACTTTTTGGAAATTCCGTTTCTAATGGGGGTAATAAAGTGTACTTTTGATACTTTTTTTGTTCCTATAATAATGACCTTAGAAGGAGATGGAATTGGAAATGAAATGGAGTAGAACGGGGAACAAAATGGAATAGAGCAGGGAACAATATGGAATGATATTTTTTACTCAAATTTTTCGTGTTTAGCTTTTTTCTCCATTTTTTTCCCTCTATATATATTTTCACTCAAACTTATTTTTTTTATTCCAATTTCTTTTTTCACTGAAATATTTATTCACTCAAAATCCAAAATCCCGACATAAGGGCTCGCAAATTGTCAATATATTTTTCCCCCGGAACGAACATGATAACATACCAGCGAAGTTATTAAAATTTTATTGATTAAACTATTCATTGAAATATTTTTTTATGGAAGACTTAAACGTCAACAAGTAAATAAAACAAAGACTACGTAGGGGAATTTTTTGGAAATCGATAGAGTAATCCTGATCCTTCTATTATCTAGTATTCAACTTCTGGCTTAGTTTTTGAGATATAAAATAAAATACCAAATTAACGTCCTTTTGCTTTTTTATTTTTTATTTAAGAAGTTATTCGCAGTTTTAAAATCTAGCAAAACAAAAAATTGATCTAAAATCGATAAAGGGGTTGTAGAGGAGTATTTGTATCAGATAATGGCAATAATATCATCCATTTTGTTTTCTGCATTAGTTTCTGGTTATAATTCAAAAACTAAGCGAGATAGATGCCATTATTACCCCCACATAACCCCTTAAGCGATCCCCAATATTTTTTTTTCTTTGCTTGGTATTTAAATTGGGAATAACTTCTTAAATAAGCAAAAGGACGTTAATTTTGTATTTTGGTTATATTTTAAAAACTAATCGAGATAGAACAAAATGGATTTATATTACCCCTTAAGCGATTAAAAATCTTTTTTTTTTTTTCTTTGCCAGATTTTTTAATTGCGAATAACTTCTTAAATAAGCAAGATTCAAGCAAAAGGACGTTAATTTGATATTTTTATTATAAATCAAAAACTAAGCAAGATGGATCTAGTTTTTGACACTATTTAAAAAAATTTTAAAACACATCTGAAATGTGTCGTGTGCCAAATGACCGGTTTTTTGAAACCGTTTTTTTGTCGTTTGCAAGCGATCCTCGATCAATTTTTCTATAGAAAAAATGTCGCAGAATCTGAGAATTTTTCTATAGAAAAAATGTCTCAGAATCGAGAATTTTTCTATAGAAAAAATGTCTCAGAGTCTGAGAATTTTTCTATAGAAAAAATCCCTCAGAATCTGAGAATTTTTCTATAGAAAAAATGTCTCAGAATCTGAGAAATTTTTTATAGAAAAAATGTTTTAGAATCTAAAAATTTTTCTATAGAAAAAATGTATCAGAATCTGAGAATTTTTCTATAAAAAAAATGTGAGATTTTTTCTATAGAAAAAATGTCTCATAATCTGAGAGTTTTTCTATAGTTTTTCTATAGAAAAATGTTTAATTTCGAAATGCTTCATGTATGGCACATTTTTAAAAGTGTCGAAAATTGCATTAATTTTTCTCTATCTCGCTTAGTTTTTGAGATATAAAATAAAATACCAAATTAACGTCCTTTTGCTTGTATCTTGTTTATTTAAGAAGTTATTCGCAGTTTTAAAATCTAACAAAACAAATTGATCTTAAATCGATAAAGGGGTTGAAGAGGATTATTTGTATCAGATAATGGCAATAATATCATCCATTTTGTTTTCTCCATTAGTTTCTGGTTATAACTCAAGAACTAAGCGAGATAAATGCCATTATTACCCTTCCATAATAATTTTCCCAATAATTTTTTTTTTTTGCTAGGTTTTTAAATTGCGAATAACTTCTTAAATAAGCAAAAGGATTTTGTATTTTGGTTATATCTTAAAAACTAATCGAGATAGAACAAAATGGATAATATATTTTTTTTATTATTACCCCTTAAGCGATTAAAAATCATTTTTTTTTTTCTTTGCCAGATTTTTTAATTGCGAATAACTTCTTAAATAAGCAAGATTCAAGCAAAAGGACGTTAATTTGATATTTTTATTATATCTCAAAAACTAAGCAAGATGGATCTAGTTTTTGACGCTATTTAAAAAAATTTTAAAACACATCTCAAATGTGTCGTGTGCCAAATGTGCCCACATGTGCCATTTCTTACCCTGAAAAAAAAAGTGCTCAGAAATTAAATATTTTTCTTTGGTAAAAACGAGGATTTTTTTTAATTCTCTTAATCTTTCTGTACAAAATTTTGTATAGTTTACGAGATATTGTAGTTATGTTAGCGATAAAAAAAACTTCAGTTTTTTTTTGTTGGTTTCTTTTTCTTCAGATTTTATTTTTGCAAAATAACTTTTTATCCAAAAAAAGTTACAATTGTGTTAATACATGTAAAAAAAATTCAAACATGTGTCTTTTTTATTTGAATGGAATTTTATGTTTGAAAAACAAATGAATCTTTTGTATTACATATTTGTTTGTCATTTTTAGTTTCAACATTTTCTTTAATTGGAGAAAATATATTTGTATTGTTAATTAAAAAAAAAAAAAAAATGAAATTTACAAAGTACATACATGAGAATTAAATAAATTAAAAAAAATATATATTTATAAAATAATACCTTAATATTTTGGCATTGTTTGTATTTTTTTTTTTCATTTCATTTTAAAATAAAAAAAAAATAATTAGCAAAAATGAACGTACTTTTTGTTACAATTTCTTTTTTTATATTTTTTATTATAATGTAATAATTATAATTTTTAGTAATAAACAATTAAGTTTTTAATTAATTAAAACAAAACGTTTGTTATAAGTATATTTTCAATTTTTTAATTGCATTTGAGTTTTCGTTTAGTTTCCAAGTTTAGATTTTTTTTTTTTAAATTTTAATAAAATAAAATTTAATTTTCATATTTTTTTTTTCAATCTGTTGCTTATAAAAATTAGATCGTCACTATTTTGAACTAAGATCTTTAAAACAAAATTATATTTCATTTATAATGAATTTGTGTGAAACTTTTAAAGTTTTAGGCTAAAATTTTTTTGTTATTTTTCTTCTTAAAAATGCTATTTTTATATATTTTTTTCTTTATTTTAGAGTTTTCCAATAGAGAAAACATTTTTATTTTATAAGTAAAAAAAAATTGTTTATTTTTTCATTTTGTCTTTTAAATAAGTTTTTTTTTTTACTTAAAGTTTTGTTTTAAATAACATTTTATGCAAGTTTAGTCTAAAGTTTATCACACAAATTTGGGCTTTTCGTTTATAAATAAAATTTAAATAAAAAATATATATTTGTAGTCTGCTATTAAATTTCCTACAATTTTCAAATGCAATTTAAATTTATTGTTTTTTTTTTTTTTGTAACAATGTTGACATTTTTCTATAAAAAAAAATGCTTGACATCAAGATGAGAAAATACAAGATATTAAATAAAGTTTTTATGTGGATCAAAATATAGAAGGGGGAAAAAATTTAGAAATTTCACATTTTTTTATATTTAAAGTCTGAAAGAAATTTCTAGCGAAGTCTCATAAAAATTTCATTTGTTTTTTTTTTGTAGACAATCTCTACATTTTTTAATGTTTTACCTATTAAAGGTTCACACAAAAAAATATTTTACCAATAACTTGGGAGGATATGCGTTTTTAAAGTTTTTTACATAAATTATGATAAATTTTGCAACATGTTACCAAGTTTTTGCATAATTTTGGTTAAGGTTTGTAAAATTACACAAGGTTAAATACTCTTATGAATATTTTCTAAATTTTTATCAGAAACAAGCAAAAACTTGGTAAAATTATGCTATTTTTTGCATAATATATGCAAAAAACTTTAAAAACGCATATCCTCCCAAGCACTTGGTAAAAATTTTTTTGTGTGTTCATTAAAAATGATTTTAGAAAAAAACAATATTTTTTAGAACCTTCCTAACGAAATATTTTTTAGAAAGTCCCGGTCACAACATTTTTTGGCATTTTATTTTTTATTTTTTTGCGTTTTGGAATTAAAAAAATACTTTTAGAAAAATAAATCTTAAAATATTAAAATTTTCGAAGTTACGAAAAAACGTTGAAAATTTTCTTAATTTTCTATCAAGGACCGGTCACTTTTCCTGCAGAGAAATTGATAATTTTTATGATTACGAAATATTTTCGAAATTTTACGATAGTCCGATTTTACGATTTTTTTTTTCGTAATATAAAATTTGATAAATTTTTTTGATAAAACCCTCAGTTTCTAAAACAATAGAAATTCAGTCCAAGAAAATAATTCTTTTTGGCTAAAGCTGTGTTTACATATACTTCCGACGATTACACAGTGTTACAATTGGTATGGGATGAAACCAAAAGCACATGAAAGTTGACATTTTACATAACAAAACCCCCAAGGTTTTTTTTAGTTCAGTACTAGTTTTTTTTTACAAGCATTTGTAGTTGGTGATTTTAAAGCTTTTAAAGTTGTTGTATACTAAATATGTCCAACTTAGGGGCCCTGGTGGTGCCCTTATTGTACATGTAGGGTCCAGCGTCCAAACTTAAGCTCGAAATTACGTTAGCTATAACCGGCATGAACTTCGCTGCAATCGCTCCAGTACCTACTTACTGAATAGCCCAATTATTAAAAATAACCACTTTGCACCATTGCACATGATTATTATTTAAAGGCATATAAGTATACGCCGCTTTTACAGTTTTCAAGTAATTATTATATGTAATAAAAGTTCACTAACTTCAAATGCGTGTGAAAAAAAAATCTAGCACTGAACTAAAAAAAGCGTTGAAGGTTTTGTTATGGAAAATGTCAACTTTCATTTGCTTCTGGTGGTTTTATCCCATTCCGATTTTGGTTGTTCCACTGTATTATTAATAACAATTTTGACTTTGTTGTAGCATAATTTTAGGCATTAAGCAAATAAATGATCCTCGATTGTTTTCTTCTTCTAAATTAATTTTTCTAATAAAATTTTTCAAAAAAAAAAATTTTTCAAAAAAAAAAATTTTCAATATCAAAACTTTATTTACGTTATTACATCTGAAAAAAGTAGTGTCGAACCAAATATTCGTCCTCAGTCAGTTTTTGTCAAAGGCCTCTGTTCTGTCTTTCACAACTTTTCAATTCACATGAATATTTCCGAATGACATGAAATCAACTTTAGTGTTTTATTGATCACGTTTTCATTCAAAGTTGAAATCGAATAATTAAAACTTAAAAAATTATAAGAAAAAAAGTGCATTCGTTTTACTTTCACCAAATTTTATTTATGTGAAACAAAACGAAAAAGAAATTCGGATGTGAAATCTAGAACACCAAAAAAATTCGGAAATTTTCATTTTCACATTTTTTATGTGAATTACTTTTTTTGGAACAGCGGCCAAACACTATAAATATTACAAGATAATTGGGATGTGATTGAAATCGTTTTATGTAATTTGTGAGAATTTAAATGGAATAATAACAAATTTTTATAAAATTTTTAAACAACTTTGCTTGTATTTTGGAAATGCCATTTGTTGAAAAAAGTAAAGATTGCTTTAAACGACATTTGTAAAATTTTTAGATGCGTTTGGGATCTGACCACTCAATTTTGATTTAGTTTCCGTTGATCGTTTTCGACTAATTAAAAAGCTTTACAAATTTTAAATTTTCTTTTGAATTCTTTAAATTTCAAATGTAGTTTTGATCTTTTTCAAATTTATATTTTACAAATTTCAATTGAATTTCGAAAGATCAAATCTACATACATATATTCGAATTTTAAAAAAGCAAATATCGAATTTCATTTAACCTTTTCCTAATTTCGGAAATATAAATGGAAATTTCTAAAATATTATTACAAACTTCTGAAATATAAATGGAAATTTCTAAAATATTGTTACAAACTTCTGAAATATAATAAGAAATTTAAAATATAATTGAAATTTTTTTAAATATATTTGAAAATTTCTGAAATATACCACTACTGAAAATTTTGAAAAAAAAAAAATGAAGCGACTGGGATGCGACCTTACACAGTTAATTGGAATTGTTTTAGTGATCACAAATATGGTCTCCAAACTTTTCCAACACATCAAGTTTTTGAGAAAATTGAGGTCAAAGTTAAAAAAATCGCCGATTAGCGACTTAAGAATAAGTCGAGGGTAAAGCTTAAACATTGCTCTTAAGGATACTGAACTCATTTGGTCAGTCGCCTTAACCCTTAGGGCGCCAATTGTCTATCAATTATGTCTTGTTCCCAAAATAACGTTTTTTCCACTAAAAATCATATGAAAAAATAAAAAACTTTAAGCGAATGAAAAGCCACCTTATATACAGTGGGCGACAATACATTGGTAACTTTTTTATAGTGGATGCAATTTTTTAAAAACAAAGTTAACAATACTAAACGAGTATTTTTATAGAAAAATGTATGTAGGTAATTTATCAAGCTTTAATTTAAGCTTGAAAGCCTCCAGATTGAGTAAATAATAAATGTGCTACGAGGGTCGATCTGGAAAATGAAATTGTTTATAGACATTTTTTAGAACATTTAAAAAAAAAAAAATATTTCCGAGCCGATTTTTTCCAAGTTCAAACATTAAAAATTTAAATAAGACCCAATAGTTCTTATTCAGTGCTCAAATAATTTTTCCAACAACCCATACAAACAGTGAACTTTTTTAAGTACAGTAGAAAAAATCCAAATTTTTTGACCTCCAATTCTTTTGACCACCAATTTTTTGTAAACAAAGAAAAGATGCTATTGTTTATTAATTTTAGTACACCTAAGTGTAAACCAATGAAACATAAAAATAATTATAATTTTTCTTTGTTTACAAAAATTTTTTTTTTTCCATGAACGATTTTCATAGTATTTATGAACAAATTCATACAGTTTATTAACTTTTTCATACTACTTATAAACTTTTTCATAGTATTTACGAAAAATTTTAAAAATTCTAAAATTTCACATATTATGATTTATTCATAAATACTATGAAAAAGTTTATAAATATTATGAAAAAGTTAATAAATTGTATGAATATGTTCATAAATACTATGAAAATCGTTCATGGAAAAAAAATTTTGGGTTTCTTTTTTGACTTGAACATCGGAAAGTCCCGAACAAAGTGAAAAAATGTTTTTTTCGAATTTTGTTTTTTTTTCCAAACATTAAAAATTAAAAAAAACGTTCCAATAGTTTTTATTCAGTTATCAACTAATTTTTCCAACAACCCAAACAAAAAATGAATACCGTAGAATACTGTGGAAAAAAATCTAAAATTCGTTTGATTTTTTTGTAAACAAAGAAAATATGTTATTATTTATTAATAGGGATGAGATTTTCATGTACTAAAAAATCGAAAATATGCGCTAAAAATTCAAAATATGCACTAAAAAACCTTAAAATATGCACTAAAAAATAAAATCTGTACAATAAAAATCTTGTTTTCATACACCGAAAAAAATCCATGCAACATTTTACGAAATAAAAATTCGTACTTACTTGTTTCGTAAAATATACGAAAATTTACTTTATATTACGAAAAAGAAATTAGTCCGGACTTTCGTAAATTTACGAAACATACGAAAATATTTCGTAATCATGAAAATTTTTAATTTCCCTGCACGAAAAGTTACCGGTCCTTGGTAGGTCACGTGACATGTCAAACGGAACGCAATGACATATCACTAACTTTGAAACCTTTCATATAAAAAGGCATAGGACTTACAATTAGAAAATTTTCAAAGTTTTTTTGAACTTCGAAATTTTATTTTAAGATTTATTTTTCCTTAATGCATTTTTAATGAATTTCTTAATTTCATTAAAAAAGAAATGCCCAAAAATGTTTGTGTCCAAAAAAAATTTTCGTTAGAAAATTTGTGAAAAAGATTGTTTTTTTTAAGAAAAATTAAGGCCTCTGTTCTGTCTTTCACAACTTTTCAATTCACATGAAAATTTCCGAATCACATCAAATCAAGTTTAGTGTTTTGTTGATCACATTTTCATTCGAATTTGAAATCGAATAATTTAAATTTAAAAATTTATTAGGAAAAATGTGCATTCGTTTTAATTTCACCAAATTTTATTTATGTGAAACAAAACGAAAAAGAAATTCGGATGTGAAATGTAGAACACCAAAAAAAATCGGAAATTTTCATTTTCACATTTTTTATGTGAATTACTTTTTTTGGAACAGCGGCCTAAATAAAATTTTTTAAAATTGAACAACGTTTTTGTTTGTTGAGTTGAGGGTGGGTTGTACAAGCCCAAAAATAAGTAAATTTTCTAGGCAAGTCCATGGCGCTCAGACTTAAAATAGTCCATTGTACCGACAAAAATATCTATTTTACTAACTTTTTTTGCCACTTGTCGTATAGGCTTTTTATATTTTGCTATATAGTCTTGAAATTTCGACCATATAAGACATTTTTTTTTTTGTATTTTTTTATATCTAATATGTACGAATTTATTTTTGTAATTTACGAAATTAGTTTGTATAATATAGAAAATTGTTTCGTAAAAACAAGAAAATATTTCGTAGAATGTAGTAAACTTTTTCGTAAAAACTTATAATTTTTACGAAATAATTTCGTAAGCAAAAACTACGAAACTTTTCGTACAATGTACGAAACATTTCGTTCATATAAGGCATGAATTTTTTTCGGTGTAGAAAAAACTTCTTAAAAAGCAAAAAATAACGTCGGGTTTAAATAGTAACATTTAAAACTTTCTTATATAAAGTTTTTTTAGAAATTAAGAAAATCTATAAAAAAAAATAAGAAGAAAAAAAATAATTTTTCTAATATTCAAAAAAAAAATTTTAAAATTCAAAATAGTTTTTGAAAAAAAAAATTCAATTTGTGTTTTTGCTAATTTATGCCAAAATATGCAAATATATGCACTTAAAAGTTGGAAATATGCACAAAATATGCATTTAAAATTTCTTGATTCGGAAAGATAACACTGCGGAACACTAAAAAATAAACAAGAGTTACGACCATCATTTCTATATATTTCGGACATGCTGATTCGAATGGCGTACTCCTTTTTTCGATGTATGGTACAGTTTTCTTGCAAAATGTCGTTAAAGATTTGCTAATTTCGAGCCAGTTTTTTAACAAAAAAATTTGCAAAGTAAACAGTTTATAAATTTTATAACATGGAAAACAAAGATATGACTTGTAGCAACATTTCTTATGGAAATTTGGTTTAAAGCTTTTTAAATTAAGCAGTTAAATTCGCGAATTTCTTAATTTTTTAAGGTTCTCGCGAAATTAACAGCCAAATTGGTCTTTGATAAAAAACTTGCTTTTAATGAATCAAAAATGCATCCCTAACAATACGAATAGTGGACAAAAAACAGCTATGTTATATGGACCATCATGATGAAAATCGCGAAAAACCGTTTTTTGTATATGCCAGCATCACTTTACGAGATGATTTAAGGTTCCATCTTTTAGTATATAATGTGGGAACCTTAAACAACTAACTGACCAAAAATTCGGCCAAAAAAGTTTTCATTTGCAAAAGTCATCTTAACAAAAACTATTATTTCAGTGTTTGCGATACAATAATTATAGTTTTTGTTAAGATAACTTTTGCAAATGAAAACTTTTTTGGACAAATTTTGGGTCAGTTCATTGTTTAAGGTTCCCACATTATATACTAAAAGATAAAGCCTCAAATCATCTCCTAAAGTGATGCTGCCATATACAAAAAAACGGTTTTTCGCGATTTTCATCATGATGGTCCATATAACATAGATGTGTTTTGTCCACTATTCGTAGTGTCATGGACGCCTTTATGATCCACAAAAAGCAAGTTTTTTATCAGACACCAATTTAACGGTGAATTTCGCGAAAACTTAAAAAAATTAAGAAATCCGCGAATTTAAGGGCTTAAAATGAAAAGCTTTAAACCAAATTTATATTAGAAATATTGCTACAAGTTATATGTTTGTTTTCCATGCCATAAAATTTAAAAATCATTAGCTTTGGAATTTTTTTTGTTAAAAAAGCAACTGAAAATCAGCCAATCTTTAATGACATTTTACAAGAAAACTGTACCATACATCGAACAACGGAGTACGCCATTCGATTCAGCATGTCCGAAATATATTGAAATGATGGTCGTACCTCTTGTTTTCTAAAATAGTGTTTAGATTTGTCACGCAGTGTAATTGGTCGATATCGTTTTAAGACGTTCGACAAAAAACATGCATTTGCATGGAAATCTCATCCCTATTTATTAATATTAGTACACCTAAGTGTATTGTAATGAGATAGTAAAATAATTTAAATTTTTCTTTGTATACAAAAAATTGGTGGTCAAAAGAATTGGAGGTCAAAAAATGCGGATTTCTTCAACTGTATTCTACTATATTAATTTTTTGTTCAGGTTGTTAAAAAAATTAGTAAATAACGGAATAAAAACTTTTGGAACATATTTTAAATTTTTAATGTTTGAACTTAGAAAAAATCGACTTAGAAATATTTTTAAAAAATTTTCTGAAAAATATTTATAAATAATTTCATTTTTTAGATCGACCCTCGTAGCACATTCATTTTTTACTCAATCTGGACGCTATCAAGCTTAAATTAAAGCTTTATAAACTATCTGCATAACATTTTGAAAAACTATACTCGTTTGATAATAATAACCACAGACTAATAGACTCGACAAATATGACAGGTGTCAAAAAAGTATTCTTTAACTATATGGTTAATATTTTCAAATTATTCTACGAATTAGGTTAGAAAGAGAAAACTGATATGACGCGCCATAAGAAAAATGGATGCCAGATCGGTTTTTGTTGTTTCACTCACTCCTAAGTCGTAGAAAGTGTTGCCATGTTAGCGTAAAACTGACTAAAAACCGCTGTGTTTTCTCCTAAATCGCTTAGTTTTTCCCCATTTTTTATTGTAAAACTCTACTGTCGAGTCTGTATTTAGTCTGTGATAATAACGTTGAGTATTGTTTGAACGTTTCTAATTAGTTGACAACCACTTTAAATATTTTTTTTTTTTAAAAGGTTATATCTACTGTTCGAAAACTCGAAGTGTGGATCAAAATGGGTTAAAGGGAATTTTAAAAATTTTAATGAAATTTAGAAACAAAATTGCATTTTACTTAAATGCTTTGAAATACCATTTGTTAAATGAAATAAACATTTAAAAACTTTAATGTCAAATTGTTTTTAAAATTTTGTTTCTAGTAAATAAAAATAATAATAAAGTAATTAAAAAAAAACGAAAAAGTATATTTTAAAAAAATAACAAAAAATTCAGTTTTTATTTTTGTATTGTTTGTTTTATGTGTGTGTTTTTTTAAGTAATAATTATAAATTATTGCGTATACAATGAGTAATATAAAGAAAAGAGAGACATAGAAAAGATATTTTTATTATATTTTTGCAAATATTTTTTTAAACATAAAAATTGTATTTTTTTCGCTGAGTTTTGTTTGTTTGATTTTTTTTAAATACATTTGGTTTAATGATTTAAATTTTAATAAAAATTCCTATAAATCAAAGAAAAAAAAATTAACAAAAATATTTGATAAAAAATAATTAAATAAAAAACAAATAATATACGTTTCTTTTAAAGGGGAGAGAGGGATACTAAGTATATTAAAAAAAAAAAAATGACAAGTAGTGATTGGTGTTTTTTTTTTTAAATGATGTATATAAAAATAATGATTTGTTGGGGGGTGTAAGTGTTTTTAATTTAATTTATATAATCAATGAGAACAACAATTAATACAAATTTTAATTTTAGTTACAATATAATATCGTATGTTTTTTTGTTTTTTTTTTTAAGATTTTGTTTGACAAAAAATAATCAAGTCTTTTTAAAGTTGCTTTTTTTATTAGGGATTTATTTTGTTTGCTTGGTTTAGTAAAATTGTTTCAAGAAATATTTTAGCACCTTGTTTTGTTTTTTTTTTAGTTTGAACCAAAAAATAAATTTTTTCAAGTTTAAATTTATTTTTTCTTAACCAATTTTTTTTTAAGAAAAGAACTTAATTTTTTTAAATTTAATTTTAGTTTTGAATAATGTAATAATATCACATCTTTTTTTGTTAGTTTAAATTTTTTTTTGTTCACTATGGTAACATACGATACAATATTTGATTTTTTTTTAATGTTTTTAAATTTGTAAAAAAAAATTACAAAAGTTTTTTTTTTTTAAATACTTTTGTATTTGTTTCTTTTGTAAGTTGTTTAAAAATAGCTTCTTTTGTTTGCTTTTTGAGATTAAGTGGGGGATAGAGGAATTACAATAAATAATAATTGTTTATAAAATTATTATTTATTTAAAAAGTTAGTAAAAAAAATTATTTTTAAATAAAACAAAAAAATTATAATAATAAAGAGAATGTGCCCTCATGTCATCCATAAAAATGTTTAGTTTTTATCTTTTGTTTTTAAGTCTATATCACATCACATGTATTTTTGTTTGTTTAAATAGTTTTTATTTTCGTATCAATTTCTTTTTAAGTTTATTTTTTTTGTATAATAAATGCAAAATATTGTTTTTTTTTCTTTAATTTTTTGTGGTTTATAGTAAAACTTATACACAAAAAAAAACAACACTCACAGCATTCGTTATAGTAGTAAATATTAAAAAAAAAAATAATATAATTAAAAATACGAGATCCTTCATTATTTGTTTGTTGTGGTTTGTTTTTTTTTTTCTAGTTAAAAGGTTTTACAAAAAACATTATTTTCAAAGAAATATAAAAAAAAATGTTTAATATTTTTTGTAATTTTTGTTTATTTTTTTTTTTTTTTGTAAAAAAAAAATAAATTTTCTTTTTTAAATTTATGTTTTGGATTTATTTCCTGTTGGTTTATTTATCTAAATCATGGATTGTTTGGTATAATTCTAAGATTTAAATATTAAATTTGAGTCTTTGTTTTTTTTTTTTAGTTTTAAAATGTAATTTTTTCATTTTGTTTTAAAAACAAAATAAAAATTAATGTTGAAATTTAGTTTTTTTACTTTAAATTAAACAAAACTTTAACCATCTAATGCATTAAAGGCCGTTTTTTGATGTCCTTACTTTTTGATGTTGTAACTTTTGATTGGCATCACTTGCAAAAAAGAGAGTGATCGATTTTTAATGCTGAGATTACACAGATTTTTAATTTTGTATTCTTCATTACTTAATTTCTTTTGTTTTTAAATTCACTTTTCGCTAATTTATCAAAACAAAAGCGCTTAATATACATTTTTACAATAGTGGTATTCAGAGTCTTACTTGCCAGCCCTGGCACTGGTGGTAAAAGAGCACTTTTTAAAATTACTTTTCAAAATACATGTATTTTTTGAAAGAAGTACTCTTTTGCTACATTGCCAGGGCTGGCAACAAGACTCTGAATACCTCTATTGTTAGCTTTCGAAATCGACCACTCTCCTGATTGTAAGTGATGCCTATTAAAAGTTACAACTAAATCCACAAGGCCGTTAAAAAACGGCCTAATGCATTTAAGAGTTAATATTTAAATATTTTAGTTGCGCGCTCAATTTTATTTTTATACGTTGAAGCTTTTGTTCTTTTTTTATAAAAAAAACACAACACACATATAAAAGGATTCTTGATATTTTTTAATTTTTTTTTTATATTTTAAATCAATTACAGTTTATACTTTATTTAAATCTTCTTCATTTGAAATAATGTGTGCATAGTCGAGATTATATTCTTTTTTTTATGATATCTTTTCTTTATCATAAGGTAGTGAAACTTAAAACAGCAATTATCAGGAATGTGATGGAAATCGAAATCGAAAACGAACACTTTTTCAATCGAGGATATTTTGTTTAATAAAAAACAAAATTTAATTTGTTATACCGTTTATATATTCAGATAAATCAGAAGTATTATGTTGAGTTATAAAATCTTTTTCATATATTACAGATCGTAAAATATTGACCGTTGAAATTTCGATCGTTTTCGTTTTCGATTTCCATCACATGCATGTATATTTTTTTTACAAAAAAAAAATTAAAACTTTTTTAAAATTTTAACAGTTTTGAAAGGTTTTTTTATTAGATTGCTATTTTCAATTATTCCAAAAAAAAAAAATGTTTCTGGGGTCTTACTAGCGGAGTTAATAGTGATTGAAATTCTACTTAAACGTGTGGAATACTTATCAAACAATCTTAATTTTTAATAAGGAGGATGTCACAAAATAAATTCGGTTTTCTAAAAATGATTTTTTTAAATGAAACCCTACCCGTGTAAAAAAATAATTAGATCAAAACATATCTCCTTTGATAAAAACATATATGGATCATATCTAAATGGATGTAATCAGATCTACTCCATATATATTCACATCTGCTTCAGATATGTTTTGATCCGTAAATTGAGTCTATCTGACAATTTTACATATATAAACATATCTGAAAATGTCTGATCATATATGCCATATATGCCAGATAGACTCAATTTACGGATCAAAACATATCTGAAGCAGATGTGAATATATATGGAGTAGATCTGATTACATCCATTTAGATATGATCCATATATGTTTTTTATCAAAGGAGATATGTTTTGATCTAATTATTTTTTTACACGGGTAATCATTTTTATTTTTACGAGTAAACTTTTAATTTCCCTTCTAAACGGAATTGACTTTGAGACATTTCCTTTTGTAATAATTTCGTATGTGTGATAAGAATGCCAATGTCTGTAAACGCTCTTACAGTTTTTAACAAATGTTAGTAAAATTTGTGTTTTTACTTGTAATTGTGCCAAATAAATCATTCTAAAATTAAAACGATTTTTTCCTTGATCTTGATGCAAAAATTTTCAAAAAGCAAAGAAAACTTTAAACAACAATAAATTTTGAATAAACCTTTTTTTCAATTGTACAAAATATGAAATCTTTCCAAAATTGAAAAATTTTAACAAAATTTAATTATTCCTTCCTTTTTTTCGATAATTTACTTAAAATATACATAATTTTTTTTTTTTTTGAAAGTGCTAACTTTTTGTTTAAACTAACAAAATAAAAATTTGTAAAATTACTAAATTTGTTGGTAATAACATTGTTTTTACTAATATTAAGATCGGAATTATTAGTTATTTTTGTCAATTTGATTTTTTTTTTTTTTTTTGGAAAAATGCTTTTAAACAAATTTGTTCTAAAAATTTGTAAAATTACTAAAACTTTTGGTTTTAAAACAAAAAAAAAAAAATATTGCTAAAATCGTGTTTTTCTTTTGACAAATTAGTTTAGTTTAAACAAAATAAAAATTAATACAATTACTAAAACTTTTGCAAACTGTACTATAACACTGTTTTTACTAAAAATTAGACTGAATTATTTTAATAGCTGTTTAAATAATTTGTCAGAAATTTAAAATAATTTTCAGAAAAATGGAAAAATGCTTTTAAACAAATTTGTTCTAAAAATTTGTAAAATTACTAAAACTTTTAGTTTTAAAACAAAAAAAAAAATATATCTAAAATAGTGTTTTTCTTTTGACAAATTAGTTTAAAAAAAAAAAAATTATAAAATTACTAAAACTTTTGCAAACTGTACTAAAACACAACTGTTTTTACTAAAAATTTGACTGAATAATTTTAATAGCTGTTCTTCTGTCAATTTGAAATAATTTTCAGAAATTTTAAATAATTTTTAGATTTTGTGAAAATTTTTCTTTTACTGAATTAGTTTAAACAAAATGAAAATTAGTACAATTACTAAAATTTTTTGTAATTACATTAATATTTAACTAAAATTTAGAACTGAATTATTTTAATAGCTGTTGATTTAGAATAATTTTGAAAAATTTTATATTTTAAACATATTTGTTCTAAAAATTGGTTAAATTACTAAAATTTTTAGTTATAAATCCAAAAAAAAAAAACAATGCTAAAATTGTGTAATTATCGTTGAAATATTTTGTGAAAATTTTTCTTTAGCTAAATTAGTTAAAAAAAAATACATTTAGTACAATTTCTTGTCAATTACACAAATTTTTTACTAAAATTTAGAACTGAATTGTATTAACAGCTGTTTTTTTGTCCATTTGAAACAATTTTTTAAAAAATAATCAGTGAAATAGTTTGGATTTTTTTTGCTGAATTAATTTTAACAAGTAATTACAATAATTTTTAACTAAAATTGGGAATTGAATTATTTTATTATCTTTCTGTTTAAAAAAATTTCAGAAAAATTTTACGCCCGTATTCATAACAAAAAACGGGTGGCTATCATCGAGCTGCTAACTTTTTCAAACACAATTTTTTAAAAGGGAAAGCTTGGTCCTCGATGTTAGGCACTTCTATCTTTATTATAATGATAATACGAGTGCCTTTCATCAAGAGAAAACCTTTCCTTTATTGAAAATTGCGAGTAAAAAAGTTAGCAGCTTGATGATAGCCACTCGTTTTTTTGTTATGAATACGGGTGTTAGTTTTTAAACATATTTGCACGAATACAGATATATGTCAACCGTGCATATTTGTTCTAAAAATTACTAAAATTTCTAAAAATTGTAATTATAAAACCAAAAAACATTGATAACCGTGAATATTTGTACTAAAATGTTTCAAAATTTCTAAAAATTTTTGTTATAAAACCAAAAAACATTGCTAGAATTGTATTATCATCGTTTAAATATTCTGTGAACATTTTTTTTTTTTGATAAACTAGTTTAATTGAAAAAAAAAAAAAAAATAGTAAAATTTTTAAAAATGTTAGTGACAAATCCGAAAAACATTGCTAAAATTGTGTAATCATCGTTGAAATATTTTGTGACATTTTTTTTTTGCTAAATTGGCTTAATTGGAATAAAAATTAGTAAAGTTGCTAAAATTTTGTGCTTATTACACTATTTTTTTATTTAAAATCTGTACTAAACTATTTAAATAACTCTTCTTTTGTTAATTTGAAATCTTTTTAAAAAAAATTGATTTTTTCAACATATTTATGCTTAAAATTTCACAATTTTTTAGTTATAAAACCAAAAAAGATTGCTAAACTTTGTAATAATCGTTAAAACTTAATTTTTTTTTTGTTAAATTAGTTCTAACAGGATCAAAATTAGTACAATTACTAAAACTTTTGCTAACTACACTAAAATTGAGACAGCATTATTTGAATAGCTGTTCCTTCTTCTGCCAATCTGAAACAATTTAAATAACAATTTTTGTCATATTTGCACTTTAAAATTTAGTTTAAAAAACCAAAAACATTGTGTAATTATGGTTGAAATATTTTGTAAAAATGGTTCTTTTGCTGAATTTGTTAAAATTGTTTGCTTATTCCACTAATTTAAATAACTTTGTTTCTGAAAAAAAAACTCTGTTATTTAAAAAACTGTTTTGTTGAATTCGTTAAAAATGTTTGCTAATTCCACTATTTTTTTTACTCAAACTGATTGAGAACAGAGTTTTTTAAATAACTGTTCTTTTTGTCGATTTATTTTTTTTTTTTAGAAAAATTTTATTTTTAAACATATTTGTAATAAAAATTAGTTAAATTACTAAAATTGTTAGTTATAAAACCAAAAAAAAAACATTTCAAAACTTATGTAATTATTATTGAAATATTTTGTAAAATGTTAAATTCTTAACAGAATAAGAATTTAGTAATGTTACTAAATTTTTTTGCTATTTCACCATGTCTTTTACTAAAATTTAGAACTAAATAATTTGAATAGCTGTTTTTCAGTCAATTTGAAATAGTTTTCAGAAAAGTGTTATTTAATAAACATAATTGTACTAAAAATTTGTTAAATTACTAAAAGTGTTGGTCATAAAATAAACTAAAGTTTTTTTAAATTTTGTTAAAGCGATGATCCTGATGTTATTCAAAAGAAATAACAAAAATTTGTGACATTTATAATGTTTTATGGTTTTAAAACGTTAATTTTTGTTATTAACAATTTAAATATAATTTTACTGTTTACTAAAGTTTCACAACCCTGTTTTGTTTGCTTTAAATTTTGTTTTTAAATCTTTACCAAACTTGTTTGCTTCAATTTTTATTTTTTGTCAAGATTCATAACTTTACAAAAAAAAAATAAACCTCATTATTTGTATGGATGAATGTGGCGCATTTGTATTTGATTTCCATATACATTTTGTTTTATGATACTTTCATTATTCGTTATTTTTTAAATACTTTTTTTCTTCTTTTAAACATACATTTCAAACACAATATTTTTTATGACAAAAGGCGGCGGCTTTGGCAAGTTAATTAATGCATTATTTTTATTATTTTGTTTTTGATTTTTTTTTTATCAAATAATTTTTTTACTTAATGCATTAATTTTATTTTTATTTTTTGTTTAAAAAAGAAAAAAATGTTTGCTTTTTTTTTGGAACAAAATTTTTTAATACTTAAATGCAAAAATTTTATAATTTTTGTTGCTCATTAATTAATTTTTAAATTAAATTAATTTCAAAATTTTAAATTGAATTTTTTGTTTTGTTACATTTTTGTTTTTTTCTTTGTTGTTACTCATTGTAAAATTAAAAATAAATGTTAATATAAAAAATAATAAGATAAAACAAAAAAAAAAGTAATAAATAAATTATTTTTTTTTTTTCAAATATAAATTTCTTTGTTTACTTTTTAATGAAATTTTTAATGTTTCGTTAATTTATTTTTTTTCGGAAATTCATTAATAATTCATTTGTTTCGTGTGTTTGTAAATTATTATTACTATTGTTATAATTATTATCATTAAATTTTTTACAAGGTTTGAAATTGGGGAGTTTTTAATGAATAATTTTCTTCTTGTGTTAAAATAGTTTCATTAAATCAACAAGCTCTACTTGTTAAAAATTTTGTTGTTTTTAATTTGAAGCCTTGTATAATTTTTCTTTTTATGTAATTAATTAATAAAGGAAATTTTGGTAAAAAAAATATAATAGATTTAGAAGAAACAAATTATATATTTCTTTTAAAAGTTAAAAGAAAAAAGTAGACAGAAAAAAACCAAAGTTGGGGAAATGTTGATTGTTTTTTTTTACCTTAAGGGAGTTTTTCTTTAGATGACCAGCATCTTTTAAAGATGTTCTTAAATAATGCTGTTCGTGTATGTTTGGTTTGGAAAAGAAACTCCTTTTTATCAAAATGAATTTATACTTTCTTTATGTGTTATAAAAAAAAAGTTTAAAATTGTTTTTAAATTTCATTTCGTTTGTTTTTTGGAGAAAAAGAAATCAGTTTTTTTTTTTCGTTTTATCCATTAGTGTGATTAATTAATTGATATTTTTTTAAAATTAATTTTTTGTTGTTTTATAGTTATTTTTTAAATTGATTAATATTAATAATATAATATTTTGTATTGTTTTTTTTTTTAATTGTAAGCAAAAAAATTTTGAGGGAATTTGAAAAAAAATGTACCTTATTCTTTCAATTCTTTAACAACTTATTGCTGTTGTTGTTGTTGGCTCATTAATTCAGCTCCCTGTGTAGCATTATTAGCATTGGTGGCCACACCATTGGGTGCGGCAGCAAATTGATGTGGATGTGCATAATAAGCTGTTGGTGGTGGTCCATATTGCCCGTTGGCATAAGGATTACCAGCCGCTGCTGCAGCTGCCAACAGACCACTAGCATCATACATATAAGTAGGTCCACCAGAAGCTGGTGGAGATTGAGCTGGTGCCGCATACATAGCACCAGCTGGTGGTGTAGAAACATTGGGATATTCAGATGGTCCACCAACTTGTCCACCAGCTGCTGCAACAGCTGCTGCAATATTAGCAGCCACATTCATTTGTTGCTGTTGAGCTGCTACAGCAGCGGCATCATTTTGACTGTTTTGATCCAATTGTTGTTTATTGTACTGACCACCATTTTGTTGCTGATAGTCACGTTTTTGATATTGGAATCGTGGGGTGTTACCTCCATTGGGTTGCATGTACTGTCCGCGGGGACGATATTGTTGGGGTGCCATATAGCCACCGGTCTGTTGTTGCATATGTGGTGGCATATGAGGATGTGGTACATAACCACCCATCATGGGTCTGGGTCCACTGCTACCTGCAGCATTAAAAGGAGCCCGGGGACGATACGTACGATTACCATCTTGACCAGCAGCGTTATTAAATTGTCCATTATTGCTACGATTATTCCAACTACCCATACCACCACCTGGCTTGGCACCACCAGCATTTTGCTGTTGTTGATAACCGCCACCACCAGCATTATTTGAATTGTATTGCTGATATTGTGGCTTTGGTGTGTAACCACTACCTCCCTGGCCACCATTAGCTTGATAGTTCAATGGATTATTACGCTGTTGTTGTTGGCCACCCATATTGGGTGTCTGCCAACGTTTATTGTTATTATTGCGATTTCCACCGCCGCCACCCATAGAACGGGCCATATCCAAAAGTGCTTGGGAGGGTTGTTGACCAGCCTCTTCCAAAACCGATATCAATTCTCTTGACTGTTTGGCATTATCTGGTGTAAAGAATGTATAAGCAGTACCTAATTGTTGGCAACGTCCAGTGCGTCCAATACGATGTACATAATTTTCCGATGAATTGGGATAATCATAGTTGATGACATATTGCAAGTCTTCCACATCGAGACCACGCGAAGCCACATCAGTTGCAATCAATATATTGGATTTACCATTACGGAAATCTTTCAATACTGAATCGCGTTCAGCTTGTGATTTATCACCATGTATTGATGTGGCAGTGTAGCCTTCACAGCGGATAATTTGCAAGATTTCTTCAACCTAAAAAAAAAACAGAAAATACGGTTAAAAACTAAAAAAAAAAATATTTGATGTTTAGTAATTGGCTTTAATGCAATACCAAGTGTTGCAGGTACCGACAAATATATACTTATGACTTAGAATGATTTATTTCTGTGTCATATTTTGAACTTGATCCCCATTTCAACTAACAGACGAACATCGCTAGATCGAGTTAAAATGAGGGTAAGGAATGGCTAACATATGTGCCGAACATCACATTTCCAAATGTGTCGTATGTTATGACACATCTGAAATGTGTCGTGTGTTAAACTAGTGCACATGACACATTTTAGATGTTTTTTTACAAACATATTTTTCATCAAAAAAATTGTTTTGAAAAAAAAATTAAAAAAAAAATTTTTTGATCCTATTATGACACACGACACACTTCGAAAAGTGCTGTGCCATGCTATGGGCTCATAACACATTTCAAATGTTTTTGTTTAATAATATTTTTTGATATTATACGTATTTTTCAACGAGAAAAAATTTACAACTAATTTTTGAAAAATTAAAAAAAAATTAAAAAACTATTTTTTTTTTAAATTGTTTTTTCAAATAAAAAAAAAAAACAACAAATAAAAAAAAAAATTGTTTGATGAAAATGTGTTGTGTGCCATAATAGCACACATCTGCCGTTTGAAAAATATGGGCACATGACACATCTCTAAAATGTGTCATCACAAATGTGTAAAGGATTTATGGAATCCCAAACCAATATTTCGATGAGTTACAAACGGAATGACAAACTTATACCAGCAAGTGGAGGTTATAAAAATTTAAATTTATTTAAGTATTTTTTCCGTTAATAACAAAAAACAAAATTCTTTACTTACTTTGATTTTAGTTTCCACAAATATAATGATTTTATTATTATTGTTTGCTGCATTAATCTGTGTTGGCAAGATCTCCTTTAATAGTTTAACGACCAATTGGGGTTTCTCATCTTCCTGACAGATTTCAACAATTTGACGTATGTTATGATTGGCCGAAAGATTCATTGATCCAATATTGATTTGTATATATTCACTGAGGAAATCACCAGCTAATGCTTGTACTTCCTTGGGCCATGTAGCAGACCACATAACGACTTGACGATCAGGACGAATTTGTTCAATAATTTTACGAATTTGAGGTTCGAAACCCATATCCAACATACGATCAGCTTCGTCTAATACCAAATAAGTACAACGTCCCAAATTGGTAGTACGATTTTCAAGGAAATCAATTAAACGACCAGGTGTAGCAATGATGACCTCAACACCACGATCTAAATCACGAGCTTGTGGTACTTTTGAAGAACCACCAAAGATGCAAGTATGACGTATTTCGGGTTTACACAAATGTCCATAATCACGTACCACCGACTGAATTTGTTGAGCTAATTCACGAGTGGGTGCCAATACCAAAGCGATTGGTCCCTCACCACGTTGTAGTGGTGGTTGGTTGGCAATATGAACCATAGCTGGTAACATATAAGCTAATGTCTTACCAGAACCAGTCTGGGCAATGCCTACCAAATCACGGCCAGAAAGAGCGATTGGCCAGCCTTGAGCTTGAATAGCAGTTGGTTTAGTAAAACCTTGACGTTTCATTTCTTCGATGGTGTACTCAGGAAGTGTACACTCTTCAAACGATCCAATTGGATGGGGAATTTCATTACCCGAAACGGTGATTTGTAAATCCGCACGTATTTCAGCTACTTCTTGTTCGCTCATATTCAACGTATTTGGATGGGGGTTATAGAAATTCTTCTTAAAAGGTTCCAATTCTATATCCTCCCATTCGGGTTTGGTTAGAGTACGACCAGGATTTTTGGCTTTTTCACGTTGTAATTCGGCACGTTCCTCCTTCGTCAAAGAACCCAAATTTATGGCTGGCTTATAAGAGTTATTCGATTGATAGCCACCATTGCTATTTTGGGGTTTTGGATAGCGTGGTACAAAGTTGGGGTTATTACCACGGGGTTTATAGCCGCCAGATGAATTATTATAAAAACTTGGGCCACCACTAGCCATCATGGGATTAAAGTTGCTACGATAACCACCACCATAAGAAGCATTTTGTGGATTGCCACCATAAGCTCCACCCATACTATTTGGAGCACCATATCCTCCACCTCCTCCCATACCGTTGCCAACTCCACTGGGATTACGTTGATATTGGGGACGATCTGTACGTTGACCATTATTCGAACTGGCATTGCCATAACTGGCACCTGCATTACTAACAGCAGGAGCAGCTGAAGCAGTATAACCGTTTGGATACATGTTTGATAGTTTTTTTTTTGTTTTCTTTTTTTTTCAAATTAAGATTATTGAGTTAAAAGAAAAAGTTGCAATTTTTACAAACAAATATTTTATATTTGAAATTGTTCGTAAATGTTTTTAGACTATTGGGAGGATTAAAATAAATAAAACAAATAATTATTACAGCAATTATTATAATTTACAAAAAATTTGAAAAAAAAAAACCTTTTAAAAGTAATTTTTAAATACAATTACTGATAAAAAAAATAGTTTAAGACAGCCAAAGAGGTAGCCAAATAAAAACTTTTCAATATTTTGGTAAAAAGCAGAAGGCATAATTTAATACGATACTTTTTTACAAAATATTTATAAAAATTTAACAGTTCATGCGACGAGGGGCATAGACAATTTGTAGAATTTTTCAGCGGACGATAAAACAGCAGAAAACGGTTTAAACCGCTGATTACTAACCTTTCAAAAATCACTACACGTACTGATTAAATCAGTACGAATAATCAGCCAAATTATAAAAGTATTGGCCTATATTTAGAAAATCAACCGGTACTATTACGAAGCTACTCAATCAGATATATTAGAAATTTCTAGAGTCCGACCGAATATTCGGTTTCGGTCTCGGTTTCGGCCGAATAATGGGGTTTCGGCCTCTATTCGGTAAAATTTTGGCCGAATATTAGCCGAAACCGAAACTTTTTGGTATTTTAAAAAATATGTATGTAAAAAAGTCGCTAAATTTTTTGATTTCGTATTTCATTACATTTGTTTCAGTTCAATTGAAGAAAATGTTACAAGTTTATGCAATAAATGTAAAACTGTTTCAGTTCAAAAATTATTTTCTCCTAATCTACAAACGAAATATACAATTTTTTTGTAAGTTTTTTAAAAAACATAATTTTTTTTTTTCAAAAATACAACAATTCATATGGTTTAAAAGCATTTTATGCTGTATATTTATCTTTAACAACTTTTTAATAATTTTATTCATGCCAGGAGATAATTTTTTTTTAAGTTTCGGTTTCGGTTCGGTTTCGGCCGAATATTACTTTTTCGGCCGAATATTCGGTTCGGTTCGGCCTCGAAAACTGGTTTCGGTCGGACTCTAGAAATTTCATTGACTTTCATATCTTTATTGGTTGCGGTACAATAACCAAATACCGTTATTCTAGGAGGGTAGATTGCCAACCTTGCATTTTTACAAAATTTGTGTTAACAAAAAAAAATACTTAAATAGAGCAAAACAAGTGAGTGTTAAATTCGGCTGCGCCGAATCTTTTATACCTTCCAACATGTAAACAAGAAAAAACATTTTTTTTTTAAATTTCAGAGGCGTGTTTTTTAGTGGGGGGGGGGGGGTTGGCGGTCGACGTTAAGGGATACATTCTCCCTTGCGATAAGTGTTGCCAAATAGATTAATTATGGTTTAAGCTCTTAATTATGCAATTTTACATAATTTTAAATATTTTTTTGGACCAACGCCCCCAAAAAGGGGTGGCAAAAAAATACAGTATTTTCTGATCTCCTTGTACCAAGTGCAGATTGATGAACATCATACGGTTTAAAAATGTTTTATTTATGGAACAAATATACAAAAATAGCATGTAAAAATATTGTTTTGTCTGGGGTAGTTTTAGTTCCTCAAGGGGGAATTTTTTTCCCTTGGTCCAATTTGGCCCATCTCCAAACTTAACCAGCCTACGACCATAAGACATATTCGTGCCAAACTTTAGGAGTCTATCTCTTTTATTTTGGACTGTGTCGTGACTTTCACAGACGGACATCGCTTGAATGTCTTAGAATCGATCACTGATCAATAATATACATATGGGGCATTCCATGTGAAATCGGACACTTTGAAAAACTTTTTTTTTAGATTTTTTCAATTTGTTTACAGTTTTTAGTACCCTTCGAAAACTCCTTCGTGGTAAATTTTCAGATTTTTTTGATGACCCGTTCAAAAGATATCGAATTTTTAAAAATTGGCAGTTTGTTCCTTTACTCAAACTTCTTTTAATCATAACTTCTTCAATAATGGTCCGAATTTCAAATTTTTTTTTTCAAAATTTTTGTTTTTTACGTACTTTCTAAAAAAAAATCCCAAAAAATTCTTAAAAGCGCTCTAGTATGCGATTTTTAAGTTTTAAAATTTAAATCTCAATTTTGAAAATGTTTGTACTCTTCGATTTTTTTGAAATTTTTTTGTGTAAAACTTCTATTAATTCTACAAATTTTTTGCCCAGGAAGATCGTGGGATAACGATTATTACTATTTTTTAAAATTTTTTGAAAAAATTTTATTGTAATTTTTCAATCTTAAAATCATTTCTACTGTTCCAATGGTGCGTCATAGAGGGGTCCTTTATAAGACCGACCCCCATTAATTTTTACGTCTTAACATTTCTTTGGAACAAACTAATACTCTATCTCCAATTTCTAAGGGGGCTCCCACACAAAACGACATTTTTTAAAATTTGTTCCAACCGCTCTAACTGCCCCAATAGTGCCCTTAAAGCAACAAAATGTATGACCGACCCACAATATTTTTTTAGTCCAAACATTTTCTCTGAACACACCTACCCTCTATCTTTAACTGTTAAGGCAGTCCCCATACAATTTCTTTTATTTTTTGTAATTTTGATTTATTTAATCAGCTTCTACCGGTCCAATGGTGCGTCCGAGAGGGGTCATTAGTGAGACCGACCCCCATTTATTTTTACCCAACAACATTTTTTCAAAACATACCTACACCCTATCTCCACTCCCTAAGAAGGCTCCCATACAAAATTACATTTTTATAAAATTTGCTCCAACTGTTATTTGTATGGGAGCCTACTTAGGGAGTGGAGATAGGGCGTAGGTATGTTTTGAAAAAATGTTGTAGGGTAAAAATAAATGGGGGTCGGTCTCACTAATGACCCCTCTCGGACGCACCATTGGACCGGTAGAAGCTGATTAAATAAATCAAAATTACAAAAAATAAAAAAAATTGTATGGGGACCGCCTTAACAGTTAAAGATAGAGGGTAGGTGTGTTCAGAGAAAATGTTTGAACTAAAAAAATATTGTGGGTCGGTCATACATTTTGTTGCTCTAAGGGCACTATTAGGGCAGTTAGAGCGGTTGGAACAAATTTTAAAAAATGTCGTTTTGTGTGGGAGCCCCCTTAGAAATTGGAGATAGGGTATTAGTTTGTTCCAAAGAAATGTTAAGACGTAAAAATTAATGGGGGTCGGTCTTATAAAGGACCCCTCTATGACGCACCATTGGAGCAGTAGAAATGATTTAAAGATTGAAAAATTACAATAAAATTTTTTCAAAAAATTTTAAAAAATAGTAATAATCGTTATCCCACGATCTTCCTGGGCAAAAAATTTGTAGAATTGATAGAAGTTTTACACAAAAAAATTTCAAAAAAATCGAAGAGTACAAACATTTTCAAAATTGAGATTAAAATTTTAAAACTTAAAAATCGCATACTAGAGCGCTTTTAAGAATTTTTTGGGATTTTTTTTTAGAAAGTACATAAAAAAACAAAAATTTTGAAGAAAAAAAATTTGAAATTCGGACCATTATTGAAGAAGTTATGATTAAAAGAAGTTTGAGTAAAGGAACCAACTACCAATTTTTAAAAATTCGATATCTTTTGAACGGGTCATCAAAAAAATCTGAAAATTTACCACGAAGGAGTTTTCGAAGGGTACTAAAAACTGTAAACAAATTGAAAAAATCTAAAAAAAAAGTTTTTCAAAGTGTCCGATTTCACATGGAATGCCCCATATATACTTTGTGGGGTCCTAGACTGATATTTCGATGCGTTACACACGGAATGACAAAGTGAGTATACCCCCATACTGTGGTTGGAGGGTATAAAAAATAAAACAAATCCTACCGAATATTCGGTATCGGCCCTTATTCGGTATTCGGCAAAATTTTGGCCGAATATTAGCCGAAACCGAAATTTTTTTGGTTATTTTAAAAAATTATAAAAAAGTACTGAATTTTTTAATTTAGTGTTTTATTCCACTTGTTTTGGTTTAACAAGGTTGTCCAATAAATGTGATACTGTTATAGTTCAAATATTTTGTTCTCTTAATCTTCAAGGCCTCTGTTCTGGCCTCTGTTCTGTCCTCTGTTCTGTCTTTCACAACTTTTCAATTCACATGAAATCAAGTTTAGTGGTTTGTTGATCACTAGGGCAAGTGGTTTGTTGATCACTTTCATGCATCTTAAAAACGAAAATATGTGCCTATAATATGCGTCTAAAAATCCAAAATATGCACTAAAAACTTCAAAAATATGCATCTAAAAATAATTGTTTTTACTAAAAAAATTATTTGTCAACACAAATTAGGCTTTGTGAAAAAATGTAAGGCCCTCAACCATTATTAAAAATGTTTTATTGAGTGGAAACAATTTTTAATTAGCAAAATATTTTTTTAAATGAAAATTTTTTTTTGAGTCACTAAATATTTTCTAAGTAAACAATTTTATAAAAGAAAAAAAATATTAAAATACAATATTTTTTTAGAACAAGTTATTTTTCAATACTTATTATTCTAAAAAAAAAAAAAAATTATTTCTAAAATATTTTTTTTTTAAGTCCAAAAATTAACTTAAAAGGCAAAAGACCCAAACCAAACTCTAATCAAAATAAAAACGCAATTTTCCTGTAAAAAAATCTTAAATTCGAAAACATTTTTTTCTTTACGATTAGTGAATTGTCTCAGAATAGGAACATTTAAAATAGGAAAATTTTCTCGGAATCTAAAAATTATACTTCCAGAATCCATTTTCTTTAAAAATTACATCAGAATATGATTTCCATAAATAAATACATTTTTCTATAAGAAATAAGAGATAGGTTTTGAATTTTCCTAAGGAAGTTTTGAAAAAATATTGATGAAATTTAAAAAAAGTCCAATTTATATGAAAATATCCAAAAATATGCATTTATACCAAAATATGCAACTACAAATCAATGCCATTTTATTGCAAATTCATTGATTCGGATAGATATTTAATTTATGTTATGTTTACAATGCTGAGAAAAAATATACATTTTCATGAGAGTACTTGCCCTATTGATCACGTTTTCATTCGCAGTTGAAATTGAATAATTAAAATTTAAAAAATTATAAGGAAAAAAAGTGCATTCGTTTTACTTTCAACAAATTTTATTTATGTGAAACAAAGCGAAAAACAAATTCGGATGTGAAATCTAGAACACCAAAAAAAATTCGGAAATTTTCATTTTCACATTTTTTATGTGAATTCCTTTTTTTGGAACAGCAGCCCAAATGTACAATTTTTTTAATTTAAAAAAATATTTTTTTTTTAAGTTCAGTGAAATAAATATTTTTTTTTGATAAATACAACCATTTCTATGGTTTAAAAACATTAAGTGCTGTATTTTTTTTTCTTTAAAGCAATTAAAATAATTTGTTTTCACGTCATGCGATAATTTTTTGTTTAAGTTCGGTTTCAGACGAATATTGCTTTTTCAGCCGAACATTCGGTTCGATTTCGGTTCGACCTCAAATAGTGGTTTCGGTCGGATTCTACAAATTTTGTTTCCAATTACACTGTTGACAAATTGAAAGAAATTTTTACTCCCATGAATATAATAGATTGTAGCTTCCCGATTCCAAGTCTGTTAAATTTTTCTATCACGTAAGATATTAAAATATTCGCGTTTGAATATTAAAAAAAACTCTAATGTAGCAGTCAAAATATAACTTGATTTAATACACCGTCCTTCAAAAAGTAAAAAAAAGTCGTTAAACATGAACTGGATAATATGCATTTGATATTAGAGAGTAAATGTAGTAAAACTGCATTTACAGTTTTTATTTCGTGATCCTGTTTCCTTTTAAAAGGCCTTCAAAGTTTTAGAGGATTAATTTTTGTAAAATATTTTTACTTATCCTAGGATGCCACTAGTGATGGCAAATGAAAGAAGATCTCCGCTTCTTTTCTCATTTTAATATTCTGACACATCAGGAAAAAGGATGTAAGCAATGTCCTTTCAAAAATCATTTAAAATCATGTATCCTTAAATAGCATTTAAAATTTTTAACAAAATATTTTGATATATTTTTGAAAAAAACATTATTTACCTCCATTTTCCTGTAATGGCAAAATAAAAAATTAAAAAAACTAGCGAAGATTCTCCTCTTTTATTTGCAATTAATAATGACATTATAAGAAAATTGCAAATAAAAACATTTTACAAAGTCATCCTGTAAATGCAGTTTTACTCCATTTGCTATCTACATTCAGATGTATATCATCCGGTTCAGTTTTAGTATTGGCTATCGGACGGTGATATCAAAACGTCCTCGTACTTCCAATTGGGCTTTGTTTGCGGCTGTCTTGGGGACACATTCTCCCTGGTGAAAAAAGTCTACACATTCATTTATTATGCTTTTTTACTAAAGTTATACAATTCTATCATTATGAAACTATTATCTCCATGCATACAAAAGGAGGGGGAACAAAAAAAAGGCCAGGTTACTTGAACCCCTGGATCCAATATGACTAGTTGATTCAATGCAGAATTGAATCAGACATAGGATAGGTGTTTCGGATCAACCTTTTCTGTTGCACCAATCTATTTCCTTCAGGGTTTTAAGAAAACAAAAACATACGTTGTTGAAAAAATGGCACTATTGTGCCGCATTTCGCAACTGTGCTTGGGGTTACTGAATAAGAATTGTTACTCTAAATTTACAAAAAGTAAATGGCAGAAAATGTTATGTTTCTTTGAGTTTAAAGAATGATCGTTGTTGGATCTGGCTGAAAATGTGCTTCTAGTGAATTCCGTGGTCGCTGATTTCAAAATTTAACAAAAAACTAAAAAAAAAAAATCAAAATGTCGGATCCAATAAGGCGAACAAATTTATTGCTTTTTTTTCTCGGGAATGTTGTCTTCTGGGGTTGATATTAACACACAACAATATTGGGACAATGGCTTTGGGTCCTTTTTTTTGACTTGAAAATTGGAAAGTTTCGAACAAAGTGAAACATTTTTTTTGCTTAAAATATTAGTTAATATTCGTACATTACTGAAGAGGTGTTTTTAATAGTCTGTATTTTTTTTTCTACTTTTTTGTATCTTGGTTTTTGAAAAACAAGATAAACATTTACTAATTCATTTGTTATACATTTTTTTCATTGTACAACAATTTTATAATAATTTAAATTAATTCTTTATAACGGCGCCCACAAAAGGGCACGGCCCGAAAAAAAATGTCATAATATTATCACCTGGGTCCAAACGCAGTACTTTGAACTTTGTCTGATATAAAAATGTTTTATTATTTTGGACTGTATCGTGTTATGTACATATATACAGACAGGCGGACGGACATTCATTGAATGTCTTAAAATCGATCATGGATCAATAATATATATCGTCAGTGCGCAAACAAGAACCGCTATGTGTATTTTAATTTTTTTTTAAAAAGACCTTAATAAGAGCTAAATTTGGTAATTTTGCGATGTTTTTTTTAAATTCAAATTATTGTAAATAGAAAATTTGTAATATTAGTTAAATATTTATGAAAGAAATATTGTTTTTAAACACCGCGAAAGGTCAAAATAAAGCTAATTTGTAAGCCTCTTCAAAAAATTTTGAAAAACACATAGCGGTTCTGGATGGCGCAACGACGATATGTAAACTGATTGTCAACTAATTAGAAACGTGTCCATTAGAGATGGGCACATGAGCAGATTAGAGCGTGATTCACGCGTGAGTGTGACTGAATTCAATTTTACTTACGTGATTGTGAGTGTGTGTGCGTGAGTAAGATTTTTGCGTGAGTGTGTGTGCGTGAGTCGATTTTTTTTTGCGTGATTAATTTTCTCTTCATATTTCCTTTCGTACCAAAAAAAGCAACAAAAAAATTGCAAAATTTGTCTTAGCTAAAGATTTCGTCCCGAAAAAAGCAAGAAAACATTTAAAATTTTGCTGAAAATTTTGTAAGATTTTTGAAATTTTAGTTTTACAATTTTTTTTGTATAAATAAGAGTTTCGTGATTGTGAGTCAACGTGAGTGTGAGTGAAGCTTGCGTGAGTTCACGTGAGTGTTAATTATATGAAATTTACTCACGTGATTGTGAGTAGAAAAAATATGATCGTGAGTAAGTGTGCGTGATTCAAAAATTCCTGTCGTGAGTGTGAGTCAAAAATCACTCACGCGCCCATCTCTAGTTTTCATAGTAAAGTGCAAAAAATTGGTGGTCAACGAATTGGAGGTCAAAAATGCGAGTTTTTTCTACTGTATTTAAAAAATTTTATTTTTTGTTTAGATTTTATGAAATTTTCGTTCTTACAATGTTATTGATTCAATATAATTTAAAAAAAAATATTAAAAGTGCAAATAAAGTATAAATTTCATGACTTTAAAACAAAAAAAAATTCCCTTGATCCCAAACTAGTGTATTCAAAAAACCGGCCAATTTTAAAAACCGGTTTTCGGTTTATTCGAAAAAGCAAATTTTCAAAAAACCGGTTTCCGGTTTCGGTTTTAGCAAAAAAACCGGTTAAACCGGTTTTTATTCTTCAGGTTAAAAATAAAGTAAACTAAATAATATTTTTACAAAAAAGTCATAGCCCAATAAACGCAAAATCGATAGTATCATCTGTTCGACAGCGAAAATGATTTCGTAATTTCCTACCGAAACGATAGGAATAACGATGGTATTTCCATAAAACTTGAAATAAGGCGGTATTACTATCGTTATGACAGGAATTTTGATAGCGAAAACGATCTCATGTTTTCATGATACACTTTATAACTCCCTTTTTTGTATAATATGTGACTTTTAGGTAATATTGCTTCGATATTTCAACGATATTGTTTGGTTTATTGGAAGTAACAAATAAATTTAAATTTTTTGCAATTGAGAGATGAAATCCGTAGAGATTTTATTTAAAAATTTGTTTTTATTGAATTGTTTAAAGAGTACAATTACTAATAAATTCAGGCATCTGTCCTAACATATTCATTTGTGCTGATTTAGCCAATTCCGATTTTAACAATTTCAAAAAGTTACTTAAAAAAAAAATGGTTTGCCATAGCACTCCAAGGTGCCAAATATAAAAAAATAGATATTGATTTCAATATTAAAGAGATGGACTTCCGGAACTCGGTGATATATTGATATTGACATACCAACATATCGACAAACTGATTATGGTACTACCGCTAAGTTATGTTAGTGTTTCTAAAAAACTGTGTAAAGTCAATACTTATTTTAACCCATTATATTATAAATTTTTATAAAAACCGGTTAACCGAAAAACCGGTTTCTCGAATATTCGAAATTCAAAACTATTCGAAACCGGTCGAGTTTCTAAAAATTAAAAAACCGGTTAATATTCGGTTTTGAATACTCTATCCCAAACTTCGTGTAAGAAAAAAAAAGAGAGTTGAATCAATTACAATCCCTTTACTTTATTTCTCTGTATTAATATCAACCCTAAAAGGGAACTTTCCCGATTCAGACGTTTTCGAAAAAAAACTAAATTTGCTCCTCCCTACTGAGTATAAAAATACCCTCTTGGGAAAATCAAAAGTTAAAAAATAATGCCACTCTAATATACCTACATACGTACATAGTAGATACATCTTTAGATGATTAGGGGATTGTTTTTTTATATGCATACTTTTATTACATACTCGTGATTTTTAATCTAAAAAACATGGGTAAAAAAAACCACCACCATGAAAAAAAATCTGCGTCTAGCTGATTTTACAAAATCATTGCCCTTCTCGAATGCACAATTTTTATCGATTAATCGTGTTCGGCTTCTTCGGTCGGCCAAAAATTTATTAGAAGACAATTAATTTTCTATTTATGTACGCACCAATTTAATAAGTTTTTAATTATTTTTTTTACTAATTTGAACTAGCTATAAATATTTTTTAATAAATAATATATAAATAAGCCTTTTATTAGTTCATAGTAAAATTAAAAAACGAAAACTAATTTGTATGACGACTACATTTTACATATTAGTAAAGAGTTGCCAAGATAACAAAAGTATTCGCCCTTTTCCAATTAGTTGGTACAAAAAAACGTGTTCCCGTTACATCCCCATTTTTTCATGATAATGGCATCCCTTTTTGTGTCTATACGTATTTTTTTAACAAAAAAAAATTGTGAAAATGATGAAATAATTACTTACCTAACTTTTGCTTTTTTTCACAGAAATTAGATTATGATACTAATAAGATGCTTAAAACTTTTTATAAGAATCTTTTTTTATGTTAAATTTCTATGAAAAGTTTTATTTTATACAACTTTTTTTCTAAAGCCGCCTGCCTCGCCTCGCTTTCTTTTTTTCTTCGGGTTTTTTCCTCTTTGTGTGTGAAAAAATTAAAAAATCAATTTTTTTCACTTCGTAGTTTGATTTTTTCTTACTTTTTTTTTTGCTTACTTTAACGAAAAAAGTAATTGTTGCTTTTTACGTTATTCGTTTTATTTATATATTTAAAGTTGCTACTAATATATTTACTAAATTTAAATAAATTAATACTAATTTATTTAAAAAAATATTTGCAGCAAAAAAAAAGCGAGGAACGACGACACTTTTTTTTAAGAAAAAGAAATCAATGTGGCCAATTTGCTATTTCCCGCTAAATCCAGCGTTTTGTTATTTGCTTTTAGATCAGTGTTGCCAGTGTTAAATACAAGTAGAAATCTACAGAAGCGACACTAATGAGAGGTGTATAACACCGGTTCTAGACGTAATATTAAATTATGCATTTTTCTGTTATACCACATTCGCATTCATTTTTTTAAACATGTTTATGTACCTTAAGTTTAAATTTCGAACTTCGTTTTATTTTGACAGATAAGTGTTTCTTCACAATACAGCAGCAAGCAGCAGACAGCAAATTTTTATATGTATTTTGTTGTTGGCGCAACAACAAAATACATGTAAAAATGTTGCTGTCTGCTGCTTGCTGCTGTATTGTGAAGAAACACTAAAGTGTTAAAAATTGTATGGGGAAAACACATAATTAAACTAGCTTAAATGATTGCGAATATGGTATAATACCAAATTCGCATTCATTTTTTTAAACATGTTTAATCACTTAAACATGTTTAAAAAAATGAATGCAAATTTAGTATTAACGCATTTTGGAACAAGTTGAGTTTACTGACATTGGTAAAAAAAAAAATAGCCCTTTCATACCATACAGTTTTTAACACGTTAGTGTTTCTTCACAATACAGCAGCAAGCAGCAGACAGCAAAATTTTTATGTGTATTTTGTTGTTGGCGCAACAATGGGCTTACTAAAATGTTTATATGAGTGTATTAAATAAAACTGTGGTCGCTTCTAAAACGATATTCGCATAGTTTTTCTTTTTTTTTTACAAAAATGTAACATTAAACAGAAGTTTAAACTTCTTAACTTGGGAAAAATTTAATTTTTTTTAACCTGCTCAGTTCGTAATGAAATTTTCTCGTTTGAACGAGATTTTACCTCAGGTGTGAATGGGTCTTAACATTTATCACGAGCAGAAGGTGTCCCCCAACGTCCGCCGCCAACCAACCAAGTTACTTCCCCGACCTTTCCCCAAAATGCCACTGACAATTTTTTTTTTTTAAATTTCTTTTATATTTTTGGGAATCAGACATATTAAATTGGGGATGGCATTCCAAAAAATAAACTGGCAGCCCTATTCGTGTGGTGTATTTTTATATTCAACATATGGTGTATTACGGTAGTAAATCCATAAAGAAAATCCGTTATTCGTGTTTAGTTTTGACCTCTTCTTGCTTTTATTAACTTCAGTTATGCGAAAATTTTATTGCGGTCGTACTAATTTCGGTCGGTTGTTTTCTTTAATTAAATATTTTGAGATAAATGTGAAAATATAATTAATAGAAATTAAATAAAAGTGTTTTGAAATATGAGTACATAAGTTTGTTGTTAAAAACTAACGTATTTAGTTAAAATTAGTATGAAAAACTTCAAGTTAAAATGCAAGTGTCGGTTAAGTACATATTAGAAAAATATGTAAATGGAAAGAAAATTATAAATTTGGTGAAAAAAAGTTTTTTTTTAGTGCAATCATCAGACCTTTGAAGAATTAATTGACTTTTTCGTGTAATTCGTAAAAAGTTTATTGTTTAAATCAAGAAATTCTTGAAGAATTAATTCAAAAGAATTTACTTTTTGGAGATTTGGGAACAAAACTAGTTGACTGAAATTGGTACTACTATGACTAAGGTAAGTTCAAAAAAGAAAACATACAAAACTTTTACAAAAATGCACTTTACACCAGAGGGCCAATTCTGGTTCTGTGATAAATTTATCACTGCAAAAGTAATGTCACTTTGCCTATTACATAGCGCCCACAACAGTTGTGGACCAGTTACTGTTAAAAATACTTACAAGGAAGATATCCCCGCCGATCTTTATGGAATTGGTTTTATTTTGTAGAGCAGGAAAAATAAAGGAACACGCATTTTTTTAGCTTCCCAAATTCATATTTAGGGTGTGAAAATGAGGGGGTAAGAAACGGTAATTTTTTAGTTTTATACCAAATGGAAGGTCTTTGGAAATCATATCTTCGTGTGCAAAGAACGTGTCCTAACATGCACAACTTTTGTCATATTGAGTAAAATGCCCAAATTTTAAAATATTCACTTTTTCGGCACGTTGTTAGCATCTCGGGATAGGTATTTTAAGTACCTTTAATTTGATACCAAAAATGCCAATACTAATTTTGAGTAAATCGTAGCCCCTGTCTCCATCTGATAAAAATACTTAGCAATAACGTCAAAATTTATATAACGCCAAAATATATATGTAGCAATAATTGCTTGGCAATTTGTCTGAGCAACTATTATATATATATATATGTCCTTTATTTATTTAAATATCAATAGAAATACATTTCTGAAAACTACAAATACTTAAATAAAGTTTAGAGTGAACATAGGGCGTCAACGAATTCTCTCCATCTGATTCTATCTCTGGCAATTGTTTTTGTTTGATTCCAGGATACACGAGCAACTATTGCTGGCAATTAAACATCAAAATCGAACGTCATCATTGTTTGAAATTTATCGAAAAACAGCCTGAGGCTGTTGAAGTTTCTAATATTTATTTGTCGTTCTCCAGGTCTTACTGGTATTGAATTTCAAAATGGTTTCACCTTAAATTCACGTGTTAAAAAACCGTTAAACAACTTTTAAAACATTACAAAAAATCAGACAAATATTTTACAAAGAATTTTTGTCACTCAAAAATATTTTTACACTAAAAAAAAACAAAATTACACTTGAAAAAAATTTTACACTGAAAAAACAATTTACACTCAAATTCTCAAAATTTACTAAAAAAAAGTTTTTTACTCGAAATAAAATTTTTCTAATCATAATTGTTAATTTTTTTTTATTTTAGAAAATTTATTACCACTTCAAAAGGGCATTGTGGAGGGTATTCATAGATTCAGCCAAGTCGAATATACCTTAAATACTTATTTATTCTAATTGGGGAGGGATTTTTTAAGTTTCGTAAACTACATTTTAGCCCAAAATTACAATTAAAATTTTAATTATTCAGATATACCCGAAGATTTTAATACACAAATGTTTTAATGTAAAATTAGAAAAATATATATATATTTAGTAAAAATAAATTTGAAAAAAAAAATTAATAACATAGAAACATCAAAATTATTTTTTACAATTAAAAATCATGAAATGTATACTCTTTAATATCAAGTAAAATTCTTGACTTATGTGATTCTAAAATCCATTGTATATTAACAATTTGTAAATGAGATAAATTTTTGGAAAATCTCTCTTTTAACCATTCAACAAATTTAATTTTATCAAATTGCAAAACATTTATAAATATATAAGAAATTTTTGTTAAATTTTCAATATTTTCAATTAAATTACGATCGCTTAAAACACTACCACCATGCCACTGATAATGTAATTTTGCTCTAACCGAATCGGGATCAAATGTATAAAAATATGAATATTTTGAACGAAAATAATTACGATTGTTATTCGGATTTATAAGATTTTCCAACTCTAGTAATTGAGTGTTATCTAAATCCGGTATTTGTTCTTCATCCATATGATCACATATGCGTTTAAGTTCTTTGGATGATACAAATTCTGTATAATTATCGCCATATTTATCATAAAATTTAGAAAATCGTTTATTTAGAGCCGGAGTCATGGAGAGCATATCACGGGGTTTCAATTTAATTTCTTGTTTAACACAAATACGTAAAAACCAATCCATGGAGACTATGTCGTATTGTTTGGATTTACATAGCATTTGAACGCGATAGCTTGTATCTCCAGCCACAACAATGCATGTGGGATTATCGGGTAAAGGATTTTCTACAACAGAGCCACCATTTTGTATAACTAATGCTTTCAAATACTCCGGCGAGTAACCTTTGGTTAATGAAGCACTTAGAATACAAACACTAAAATCTTTAAGTAATTGTGATGTTTTTTCAACCTGTAAAATTAAAAAAAATGAGAATCAAAATCTGATTTTTTTTAAAATTGTATTTTTTTTAACGAAAGACTTTGACTTACATTATTGGGATCAAATTTCTTTGCATACGATTGCAAACCCAATTTACGTTTTTCTGCTGGTGTTAGTTTCCTACGTTTTACACGATCTCCAGTAAAATCTTCCAAGCTTACAGTTCTCTTGACTATTTTTTTTATGCCACTTTTACCCGAACTCTGTTTAATTTGATTATATTCTTCCAACGATAAACATTCATGCCATGACTTATCATTACGCCAAGCTTGTATTCGCGGAAAATGTAAACACATCTGTAGGTAAAATGATCCAGAAGGATTTAAATCGGTTGCTTTAATTTGTAAAATAACTGAATGTCTAGGTTCTATCCAAACATCTGGACGACCGTCAGCATTTGTCTGTTTATAATGATACCACATTGGTGGTTGCTCTTGAGCAAGTAAGTGCCAGTGGGGTTTAAGTGTATTATTAAGAACTACACGCTGTTGTGTTATGTTGCTAACTTTACCAATGGAATAAACTTCATATTGTTGGTGGGAAATATATTTGAGAACACCAAGAAGAAATGATTCTACAAAGGTACGACTACGATTGTAAAAGCCACCGATAACTAACAGATCAAATTCGGTGGTAAGACCTTCAATGTACTGAAAAGAGAAAAATAAAGTTAGGTTATATTATTAGGATTAAAAAGCGTAAACAATTTGAATTTTTTTTTTTACTTTGAGCCAACACTCAGGGGATGCCCCCTACTAATGCAATGCATTGTGTTGGTGTTAGGAAAATAGGTTATGAGGAGGAGGAAAGAGGGAGTAGTGTTTGTGGACGTTTAATTTGAATTTTTCTAGGTCGTAGCTGACTGGGAAGACAACTGCAGGAAGTTTATTCCACATGCGGCTGGTTCGACTGAAAAACGAATTTTATCTGTAATGCGTTGTGCGATACATTGGACATTCGACTACGAATGGATGTGATCTACTGGATAGACGAGTACTACGAGCATGCACCCGCGTCTCCGGGAAGAGTTCGCCTATCTCAGCTGAACACTTACCGTGGTAATATCGATAGAACAATGACACACAACCCACATTCCGACGATGCTCCAATGAGTCAATAGAGCTGGATACCCTACTGTCATTGATGATCTTCAACGCACTCCTTTGCACCCGGTCCAGAAGCTCCAAGATAGACCTTGAAGCTCCTGCCCAGATATGGGAGTTGTATTCCATTTTCGGTCGTATATTTTTTGAAAATAATGATACCGAATATATGGATTCCCTCTCCAATGTTAAAAATGTATGTATATCAAAAAATGTCTTATGGTCATAGGCTGGTTAAGTTTTGAAATGGACAAAATCGAATCAGGTCAAAAGTTCATCCTTAAAGAACTAAACAAACCTCTAAAAAACGTAATTTTTTTCTGCTTTTTTTTGTTGCATTTTTGTTAAACAATCAAACCAAATTTTTATATTAAGTTTAAAAAAAAATATAATTTCTTCCCCCGCCCCCATTTTGTGGACGTGAATTACCACCGACCCCCCCCCCTCGCACAAAAAACGCCCCTGACAATTTTTTTTAAATGTTGGAGGGTATAGAAGATTCTGCACAGCCGAATTAAATTTGCCAACATTTATCGCAAGGAGAAAAAAAAAACGCCCCTGTTATTTTTTTAAATGTTGAAGGGTATAGAAGATTCGGCACAGCCAAATTTAAAAGTCTTATACCCAATTCATATATAAAATAATACAGAACCATATGATCGTAATCTCGTTCCAACGAGATTTCGGCTCATGTGTGAATACTTTACTTGTTTTGGATTTTTTTAGTTTTTAGTTTTTTCTTTTTTCTCAAATCCTTAATTAAAATATTCTTCAAATTTAAGTTCTTATAAAATTATTTTTAAATTATACTTACATCCGCTTTTACTTTAAACCATCCACCACCATTTCGACAACCGGGACGATATATGGCATTTTGTTTTTTCAATACTACTCCCTCTTGATGTTGATCTAAGGCCACTTGGAACATTCGCTTGAATTCCTCAATCGAAGTAATTTTTTCACTTTTCATTATTTGTAAAACCCCTTCTTGTTCTTTTAATAAATTTCGTAATTTATTAATTCTTTGTATATAAGGTATTTGTAAAAATGATTGACCATTCCAATACAGCAGATCATAAACAACAAAACACGGTTGCCAAGAGCGATCATTATTTAAATGTTTTACATCAGTATTTTCACCCTTTTCACGATATTTATTATTAAAACAATCCCAGACCATCATTTCACCATCCAAGATAACAGACAGCATACCAATTGGCAAAAGATGTCTTAGTTTTGATGTTAATTTATTATCTTGATCATATGAAGAACCAAAACTATCCGTATAGTCTATGCCATTACGGGATATATATTTAAAACGATTATCCATATAGTGTAATTGAAATCTTTCACCATCCATTTTAGTTTCCATATATAAAACATCATTTGCCATTAGATTTTCAATGTTTCCCGGAAATATTTCACATAGTTGAGGTCTTATATGTTCAAATGGTTGTATAACAACGGTAAGATATAATGAGCCCACTGCGGATGATGTTGCAGCTGCAGCATTTAAAGTAAATTTATTATCCGCTAAATGCAAACATAATTTTGATAAATTTGCACAGGTTTGAAAGAAACTTTTAGCTTGTGGATGTAAAATTGCAAAAATACGCTGATCGCCAATAGCTAAATGCATAGATTTTAATAAAAGCCTAACAAACCACATTTGTTCTTCGGCTGAGGCTACTTCAGAAAGTTGTATTAAAACTTTTTCGGTGTCTGAAAATTAAGATAGGGAAAAATTACAAAATAAATCTGACATTCTGATTTTGTAATAAATTTCTCGATTCTGGTGATTTTCTGTACAGATCAGTCTTGAGATTCGGATAATTATACCCTACACCACACTGTGGTACAGGGTATAATGAGTTTGTGCTGATGTTTGTAACTACCCGAAATATTGGTCCTAGACCCACTTTTAAGTATACCGATCGACTCAGAATCACTTTTTGAGTCGATTTAGCGATGTCCGTCCGAAAACTTAAGCCTCTTTTGGCCCAGGGACGAAGCCTATTGAAATTGGAAAAAATCGGTCCACATTTAGACATAGCCCCCATACAAAGGTCCTCTTTAATTTTTTCTCAAATGGCTCTAATAGCCGCATTTTAATAGGTATATTTTCGAAACTTGGCAAGTAATCATGTTCTTCTTGTTGGCCCCATACAAACCACCTTCCTGATTTTCATATAAATCTCTCAAATTTCATGAAAATAGAAAATATTTAATTAAAATCCTGTTTGTGTATGTTAAACGCGTACTTTAATAACCTTATCAAATCTGATTATCATCAGACCATTTTTGGACTTAGGGTCCATGTGAAAATTTCGCCCGATATTCAGTTAAAGCGGTTTATTGTCAACAAAAAGAAGCTCAATTTGATTTGTGAGTGCTTTTTACATTTATTAAAGATTTGACAAAATATAGATTTAATCAGTCCATGCTTGAACTTGGGACCCATTTTCCGGGAAACTCTGGTGTAGGGTATTATATGGTCGGTCTTGACCGACTACAATTTTCTTACTTGTTTTTGATTGGACCATTTTTGGACTCAGTTCCCTTTAAAAAATTTTACCGATTTTTGGGTGTTTTCTAATTTATGTTCTAACTAAATAGAGATCCAGTCAGATCATGTTTGGACCGGAACTCAGTTTTATACCCTCCACTTATTGTTAGTGGTAGAGGGTATATATAAGTTTGGCATCCCGTTTGTAACTCATCGAAATATCGGTCTGGGACCACATAGTGTATTTGATCGATTCTCAAATATTCTAGCGATTTCCGTCTGTTGAAATGGCAATATTTAACAGATATGACTGAAATATAACTTGTTTACTTGTCCCGAGCATTTTGTTATTTCATTTGAGCGATATCGGTTCAGCGGTTCAGAAGTTATGAAGAAAAATGTAATGACCGAATTTAACTTTTTGTTACTTGTTTTTTAACTTTTTTTGCAATGAAACATTTTTTTCGGAATACGTTCAAAGACCTGCACTTGGACCCAGGGAAATAAACAATTTAATTTTTTTAGCCCGCCTCAAAAAATTAATGTAAATAATATAATTGTGTTACTCTGAGCTAAAATCATAATGAATTTGTTTAAATTTATAGGAAGGGAAGGAGATGTCCTCCGACGAACCTGTCAATTTTTGTTTGTGCTAATGTTTGCAACTACCTAAAATATTGGTCCTAGACCTACCTTTAAGTATATCGATCGACTGAGAATTACTTTTTGAGTCGATTTAGCAATGTCCGTCCGTCTGTCCATGTAAACGGTTTAAGTACGATACAAGGACGAAGCCTACTGTAAACTTTTTGCACTTCCGAATGGAATTGAGTCTGTAACATGCCCCTCTAATATCTGATTTACTTACTTAAACGATTTTCTGAAGCTATAGAATCCAACATATCATGAATTTGCTTCAAAGATAAATTACTTGGTTGATTAAGACATCTGGGCTTTAAAACTCGATAAACCTTTTCAGCATAGTCACCCCGTATGCCACTAAAATTTCGGGCCTCTAAAATTTCCGCATCCTTAGCTAAAAAAAAATCAAAATTCAATCATAAGAAACGTTTTGTTAAACACCAAATTCTTAAAGTACTAACATTCCAATCCCAGCTGTAAAACTTTAATGTAAACTTTTCCTAAAGTTGGTATTTGTAGACCATAGGGTGGCCGGGCCATATCGGCATTTGGTATCAGACATCTCAAAATACAATAAAAACTACTACGGCCATCCTGTTGAAAGGAAAATATAGTGTCATTAAATATATGTTGGAATAATGATTATATAGACGCTTACCTCTGCCATATCTGGTTTCCATTGTTGTTCTTCACGAAATTTCTCCCGATGCTTGCAGAATGATTCATAATATTGTTTAACAATTTTTGATTTTTTATCTTTATTGTTGGTATCTTTGATTTTCTTTAACATGGAACATATATCACGAAATTTAATAGTATCTGATATTTCCATATTTTAATAAAATTGTAAATATGATGAAATTCTAAATAGGAGTTTATAAAAAAATAGGTTGTTTATAAGAAACAGCTGTTATTTGTTGACAATTAAGTTTTTATTTATAAAGCTTGATTTACATGTTAACTACCCTTGACTACCCTTATCTACTATTTCCCAGTATTGGAGGATAACAATTGTCAAATTCAAATAATTTTTCATACAAAATTATTTAAACCCGGCAAATCGTATCACCAATACTGGGAAATAGTAGATAAGGGTGGTCAAGGGTAGTTAACATGTAAACTGCCCTTAATGCAGCAACAAGCAGCAAAAGTAAAAAACCCCGTAGCTCATAACACTGTGCAACAAATTCTGGGTCATAGCGCCTCAATAGCTTCAATGTCATATTAAAGTGCACCATCAAATAGACAAAATCACCAAAAGAATTTGTAAAGTCTGTCGGAATTCTTTTTTTATGGCCCACTGAAATTTTTAATTTTTTTTTATCACATCTGTGCTGTAAAATATGGTTTGATGTCTTTAGTGAAATTGTATGGCGGTTTTTTTCCTTAGAACAGATTAACCCTATATGAGTTTTAATAATTACCGGATTATAATTGCTTTACTTAATATCTTTTTAATAGTACTTTTTATAATTTGTTACGGCTGGGGAGCCAATAAGTGAAATTGATTGATGGGTGCAGATATTTATGCATGATTTATATTTACATAAGTTATTTGTATTGATTAGGTTAAGTACTATACTCAGGATTGTATTGCTATGTAATACGTTTTTTGGCTTTAATGGCTTTGTATTACAATATGGATTAATAAATAAATAAATAAAAGCCATTTCAAAAGGTCATTTTAGTCCTTCGTCAAAAACTAAACACACAAGTCTAATAAATCTATTTAGGCTGGATTACTCAATGCTCCGTTATAAAATAACTCTCCGTTAAATATAACTTTTTTATACAAAGGCTCCGTTAAATCGGCAGTTAGCAACTAACTTTTCATTGAGTAATCCGCCCTTAAAGGGCTAAAATGCTCTACAAATATTTTTCTCATAAAATTTCACTAGGGGTTGTCAAGGGTTGAAAGTTTGTGCGGCATGCCCAAAATGCTTAAAATTGGACAAATATAAATAATCAATGTTTGTTATTAAATTACACAGTGCAACAACCAAAATCGGAATGGAATGAAACAAAAACCAAATGAAAGTTAATTCCATAACCTTTTTTTAGTTCAGCGCTATTTTTTTTTTACAAGCATTTGAAATTTGTGAACTTTTATTATAATTATAACCATGGACGTATACAGGGGGTGGGCACAGGGGGCACGTGCCCCCCCCCCCCTTTTCGATTTGAAAATTTTTAAAATTTTATACACAAAAAAGCGTTATACAAAAAAAATTCACAAGTTTCTAAAAATTTTGATTTTTAAAGAAAATATTTTATTTTTTTTTATAAAAACTCTAGAGTTTGAAATAATTTCGTTTCTAAAATGTAACTTATACCGAAAAATCAGTAAAATATGATAAAAAAACACATAATATAGGTATAGTTTCTTAGAAAGAAATGTCTGAAAAATCAAAAAAATTCACCATTTTTTAGACACCTCAACCTTACAATTGTTTCTTTAAAATGAGGGTTTCTTCGTCAACTCTTTAAACACAGGTTTTTGTGGTCGTTTAAGAAGAATCTGAAGTTGGAATTTTAAAATTCAAAATGGCGGCTCCAACATGACGACAAATATTTTTAGAAAATAAACCCATTTGCTTGAAACTTTTTATGGCCGAGTTTTTGGGGTCGCTAAATAAGAACCTGAAGTTAGATTTTCGAATGGCAGATTCTAATTTAGCAACCCAACAAGTCGGTGCGTAAAGAATTTTGAGTGAATCTGTTATTCTTTTAAAAAAAATTATCGCCATGTTGGATCCGGCATTTTGAATTTTAAAAATCTAACTGAAAATTTTTTTTAAGCGACTCCAAGAACCCGTGCATGAAGAATTTTAAGCAAATCTGTAATATTTTTAAAAAATTGGGCGCTTTATTGGATCCGCAATATTGAAATTCAAAACCGCCACTCGGCATTCAAAACCAAAATTATTAAACATTGTTTAAACCCATACCAATTTTGGAGAGAAGGGTAGCCCGGCTGATGGAGAAACCCTCATAAAAATTTTAAGTTTCAAAACGGTTTCATACAAAGATTTCGAAATTTTATAAAAAATCTTATATTCCAAGACATAGAAAGACGAAATTGTCTTGGGGGTAGTGTAGTTAAAAAGAAATATAATAACAATAATTGCTTGAAAACTGTATAAGTGGCGTATGATTAATTTTTTAATTGCCTTTAATAACAATCATACGCTACGGTGAACAATGGTTTATTTTTAATAATTTGGCTATTCAGTAAGTAGGCCGATTGCAGCGAAATTCGTACCGGTTATAGCTAACGTAATTTCGAGCTTAAGTTTGGACGCTGGACCAAACATATCCAATAAGGGCACCACCAGGGGCCCTAAAGTAGGACATGTTTAGTACACAGAAACTTTAAATGCTTTAAAATCACCAACTTTATATACGTGTAAAAAAATCTGGTATTGAATTTGAGGGATATCGGTTCAAAGTTTATGAACAAAAATATAATAACATATCAAAAATTTTGGTACTTTCAACATAACCTAAAAACACAAAATGCTTTAATTCGGCTGCTGGTTGACATATGTTTGTGAACAGAATTGAACACCAAATGGAATTTAACAAACTTATTTTTTTACGAAAAAAGAAGAAAGTCCCGGATTTTTTTTACCAATTTTTTTTTGCGGATTTTTTTTTCTCAAAACTAATTTATTTTTTAAATAAAGTTGTTTGAAATAATCTTTTTACACTGTGGAATCACTCGATACATTCGTCACAGTCGAATTTTTTCGAACTTTTTTCTTGTTTAATTATAAAATCGCCAAAAATCTAAATTATTGGCATTATTCTTTTTCTAAATTGTCAAGTTGTGTAACAACGGCCAAAGGCACGTGTTGTCCAAATTTTGACAATCAAAATATTTACAATTTTTTTTATTGAACTGAATTTAGTTATAAAATTTAACAATACGAAAATAATTACAATATTAACACATCAATCTTGTTAATTACGAAGAGATTGCGCACCAAGGGGTGTGGAAAGAAGCAATCAAAGACGTAAACAACAAAAATTTTTAAGAATATTCAAGAAAAAATAGCAAATAATTATACAATCAACATCGTCTTTTTCAAAGTTTTATAAAAACGGGATCAAGATTTCCATATAAATTCAACAAAATGTTGATCTTTTTAAGATCAGCATTGAAAACTGTTGCAAAAACGAATGCTGTGCGTGTCATTAAGAAATTCCATCATAAAGCCTTTAGTGATAAATATCTGTTAGTTACAAATGTTACAATTTCGCTAAGTCTAAGTTCTGCGGGAGATGTTTTAGAACAGCAATATGAGAAATATTGTGGGGAAATAGAAAAATGGGATCGTACGCGTACATCTCATATGGCGGTATCTGGAATGACCGTTGGTATTATCTGTCACTATTGGTATCAATTTTTAGATGCTCGTTTACCTGGACGTTCCATAAGAATGGTAATGAAAAAGATTTTACTTGATCAATTTATTTGTTCACCCGTATATATATCCGCCTTTTTTGTGACTCTTGGCGTGCTGGAAAGGAAATCCAAAGAAGAAGTATGGGAAGAAATGAAGGAAAAAGCTTGGAAACTATATGCCGCCGAATGGATGATTTGGCCTGTTGCACAATTTGTTAATTTCTATTGGCTACCATTAAAATATCGTATATTCTATGACAATATTATTAGTTTAGGTTATGACGTTTATACATCCCAGGTTAAACATACCAATTGAGGAGAAATTAACTAGACCAAATAAGTTAATGTGTTAGGAAATTTGTATGATTTTTTTTTTTGTTAAATCTGTCAATGTAGGCTATGGCTATGGTTGGTATTGCTTTGAGTGAAGAAATATGTAGGTACATATTTGATTTAATTTTATTTAGACAAAACAAATTACCTCAAAAAACTATTTAATAAATTTTAATTTGTAAATAAAGAAAACAGTAGAACTGTTTAAAAATGTAAATTTTTAATAAAACTAGTAAAAATAATAAAAAATAAATTGGAAAACTTTTAAACACATTTCTTGAAATGATTTAATTTTTTAATATTAAAAGCATTTTTATTTAAAATCTTTTGGGACATTGCGGAGGGATTCGGTCAATTCAAGTTTAACTTTATTTATTTCAATTTATTATATTTTTTTTCGGCGTAAGCCAAATGTATTTTAATTTGTTGTTTGTGTTTTTTGATTGGAGAAGAGAATTGTGTCTTCTAAAAATTAATTTATATGTGGATTTACCCTAGACCATGGTTTTATTTTAATTGAGAACGAACTTTTTATTGAGAACGAAAATTAATTATGTGTTAAAAAAAATCGTGAAATTGATTTATTCACTTTTATAAAGCACAATAATGTAAATTCTGTTTATCATTTGCTGCTTATTCATTCATATTTTATTCTGCTTGATAATTTTTAATTTGATCGGCCAACAATCACTTCTTATTATAATACTAATTTTTACGATTACCACGTCTACGCATTGATGCTGTACACTTGGGACAATACCATTTGCCTTTGGGCGGTTGAGTTATGCCAACACAAGGATAATGAAACCATTCATATGGGCAAGCGTCATTATCACATGCGACCATATCACCATAACTCACTTGATTGCAAGTACAATAACGTGGCTCATTAGGATCATAAGACCATTCACCTTCTGGAGTCTGCTCTACAACCATTCCATTTTCATTAAGTGTTATATTGGAGCCAGGTGTTAGGGCCGTAGAAGTAGTAGCACTTGGTATAGGAACCAAAGAAGCAGTACTTAAAGCTCCTCTATTTGATGAGGAAATACTAGAGGTGGCTGTAGAAGAGGAGGCAGTAACATGTTGCCCAGCCGTTACTAAGGAAGGAACATTGAGGTTGGCAGTAGTAGCAGCTAGCATATCAAGTGAATCTGCACTCAAAGATGATGAAGAAGAACCTAAATTTAAGCCAGTGGGTGTAGAAGCAGTTATATTTGTAGTGGGTAGTCCATGTGTAAGAGTGGTATTTAATTTTCTAGAATTGAAAAAAAAAAAAAATATTTAAAAAATTTTTAAGTTTTTGAGCTTTATATAAAGGCTGTTATTCATAACACTTATAGTAGACTTATTGTAGGTTTATTTGACAAATATGCCTGCAATAACTGTCAAATAAACCTACTTTAGTTATACTTTAGTTTTTATGAATAACCACCAAAGTATATACTTAAAAACATACTTCTTTTTGGTCTTTTCATTTGAAGAGGCAGTTAAGCCTGCAGCTGAGGCAGCAGCTGCATTTGCAATATCACGACTAATCCAGAATTCAGTGGGTCCACCTCCAGCTCCATGTATAGCTTCATAACTAGCTTTTAAACTGGCTGTTCGACGACCTTGTTGCATTTGTTGTGTTGCTACTATAGCCTGAGAAGCTGCAGCTGCTATGGCTGTTGAAGCAGAACTACCAATTTGTTGCAGATTATAAGCAACAGCTGAAGGGGTACCAACAACAGTAGTTGTAGGATTAACCACAGCACCCATGCCAGGAGTAATTGGACGGACTACGGGTACGGGAGGCGTAACCGGAAGTAGACTAGTTCCCAAATTTGCTCGTTTTTCGGGTACTGCACCTTGCAAAGTTGAAGTACTATCTCTTCTTTTCTCTGGTTTTGGTGTACGGTAACGATTATCTTTAGTAGCGCCCGTCGGAATAGCTGGCACTGTTATACCACCAATACCCATGCCAACAGCTCCACCACCTATTACGGCACTGTGACTATTACTGCCCGAAGGCACTACTGCTGCACTGAGGCCACCATAATAACGATTTTCTTTTTGATTTAAACCCGCCACACTAAGTAAAGCCGTAGCAGCACTACTGCCACCATCCATTTCTAAAGAACGTTTTTCCAATATCTCAGTGATACCATTATTATCTGCTTCTAATTCACATTTGAATTTAAATAATTCACTATCTAATCGACGTAAATATCGTTCGACCAATTCGTGAATCTGTGTTGCAATGGTGACCTTTTCATCGGCATCTTCCAGTACTTTGTAATACTCTTTACGCAGGTTTTGAAATTCTGTATCGGCTGGTTCATCTTGTAACTCACCACGTTTGCACTGTACAAAAAAGGATCTAGTCTTTTTCTCCAACGAGTCCATACAGTCTGAAAAACAAAAATGTCCCTGAGTTATAAATTGCAACAAAAAAGGTATTCCACTTACTTTGTACTGTTAAATCTAATTCACGCATTTCAGTAAAACGGTCTCTCAGCTCCTGAGGCAAATGTTCAATCACTGAAATTGTACGAATAAGAGAATACATTATTTTGGTTGAGATTTGCTTAAATATTCATTGTTTTTTTTTGCAAAAAAAATATATAAACATTTCATTATAACCTCAATTTTCATTTCGTTTGTTATTGTTTACATTTTTTGTAAGACTCCCATGAGTTTTTCGGAGCACCCTTTTTTTCATTGTCATAAGGTGTTTTTTTAATTTCGTACTTACTTTCCAAATAATCTTCCAAATATAGCATGTCGAAGCTTTTATTTTTGTTTACAGTTTAAAGTAAATTTTTTGTTAGTTCATTTATGTTTTAATAATATTTTTAACATTTATTTTGCATTATTTTTACGGAGCCCATACGAATTACAACTTCTTCAGTTTTTTTCATTTGACAAATAAAAAAAAACATGGTTGCACAAAAATGGGCATTAAAATTATAGCATTTTTAACAGGTGCTGCCAGATTAATAAATTGGGGTTTTCACAGTGGGGTCAGTGTTGCCATATATCAAGATTTCCTTTTTTTTGCAAGTTTTTTGAGGTGCTAAAAAGATTTCAAGATTTTTTCTAAAGGTACCTACTAGAGATGGGCGCGTGAGTGAATTTTGACTCACGCACGCTCACGCTCACGAAATAAAAATAGTGCTCACGCACGATCACGCACGAAATTATTTTGCTGCTCACGTTCACGCACGCTCACGTGAGTAACTAAAATTTTTCTCACGCTCACGAAATAATCACGCTAACGAAGACTCACGAAATTAAAATTAACAATTTTTGATTTTACGTTTTTCGATTTCTTGCACAAAAAGTATTGATTTTCCTTAAAACAATAATAAAATTTATTTAAATCACAATTTTGTATTAATTACCCTCTTAAGTCAATATAATGACGATTTTTTTACTTGTTTTTTGTTTCAAACAGCACAAAACAATCACGAAAACTCACGAAACAAAAGTTACTCACGCACGCTCACGCACGAAACTATTTTTTCTAATCACGTGCACTCACAATCACGTGAGTAAAAATAAATTTCACTCACGATCACGCGTGATTCACGCGTGAATCACGTGAATCACGAAAAATTCGTGTCACGCGCGCATCTCTAGTACCTACAGACGACCCAATATTATGTACAATATGCAATTATATTGATCGTGTGTGGGCTAGATTGACCATTGTACAATCGTCAATCTAACCCACACACGATCAATATAATTGGATATTGGATATTTTTTGAGGTGCTAAAAAGATTTCAAGATTTTTTCTAAAGGTACCTACAGACGACGCAATATTATGTACAATATTATTATTTATTTATTAGTCTATGGAACATTAATTCCTTACAGACCATGATTAATACATATATACAAAAGTTGTATAAATTTTACAAATACATATATATTTATTTAAAAAATTTAAATTGTCGCACATTTACATCGTCCGGCCATAAAGACGGTTTGAAGAGCTCCTTATACAGGTTAGCAGTGATGCCAAGTTTAAATGAAATTCTTTTTAACATTTTTAAATCGGTGTTAACTTTAACGAGCTTATAGCATTCTAAGTCTTCCGGTTCAATATCAAAATATTTGACAACATAATCAATAATTTGTTCAGTCGTTACGTTTGGTTTGAACGAGGACAGATGAACCCACTTTTTTTTGGCAATAACTTCTAGATCATTGTTGTTGTGGCCTCCAACAATAACCTTCTTACATTTCTTCTTAGTAACATTAATCCATTCAGAATTGTTTACTGGGTTATCAATATTAGCAGGAGATGTTTTTAAATTCTCATCTGATGTTTCCGAAAAACAAAGACTTTCTCTTCTTATACGCTCACTAGCAGATCTTAAAACATTTGCATTGTAATTATAAACATCATCATGAATATAATCATTATCCAGGCTCTTTACATGATTATTTGATTGAGTAGTAGCAACTGCATTACATGTTTTATTAAACTCGGGAACAGAATTAGAAATAACACGATCACCATCAACGAGATTAGCAGCAGAATGTGAAGAAGTAAAACCACACAAAGGTGAACGAACTCTTTGTTGTTTTAAATCATTGTTCGAATTTTGACTTGTTTCGGCTGGTGTTTTTTTATTTTTAAATGAAACACTCTCACTAGCATTGTTGTTGTCCTTGATGTATGCATAAAAAATACTTTTTAATTCTTTTATTTCACTTGTTAACATTGATATTTTAGCATTTAAATCATAAAAAGAATAAGCACATATATTGCAATTGTAAAAAATATTATTGTTACAATTCAAAAGCTCAAAAACACGATCACCATTTACTCCAGAACATGATTTGTGAAAATAACCACTGCAATTTTTGCATTTAATGAAAACATCGCCGACGGCTTTACAGCAAACAACACAAAATGTGTTAGGCATTAGAAAAAAAAAAACAACTTGTTCAACCGACAGTCACTACTGAACTGCAATATGCAATTATATTGATCGTGTGTGGGCTAGATTGACCATTGTACAATCGTCAATCTAACCCACACACGATCAATATAATTGGATATTGTACATAATATTGCGTCATCTGTAGGTACCTTAAAAAAATAAGTTTTTTGGAAAATAAAGTTTTTTCAAGTTTTTCTTAATTAGTTAAAAAATACAAAAAGCATAATTTTTTTTTGTAAATACCCGAAATATTGGTCGTATACCAAGCTTTTAGTATACCGACCGATTCAGAATCACTATCTGATTTGACTTAGCGTGTCCGTCCTTCAGTCTATGTGAACGATTACAATTAAATACGTCTTTATTCTATGAAAATATGAGATATTCGATTACAATTTTGTTTTTAGCTTGGTAACCTTATAAAATCCATTTAAAATCAGACCATTCCACACGATATTCACTTAAATCTGTAAGTTGCCAACATAGAATAATTTTTCTCTTAAATTGTTGCACTAATAAAAGATTTTACCACATATAGATCCAATCCGTCATATATTGTCGAGCATGCACCGGTGTTTGATATTTGCTTACTGTGTACAATTTTCTGAGCCTTCATAAGTTATGACTCTTTCAAGGCTCCAAAAAATTAATAGAACGCTCGACATTTGGATTCCTGAAAGATTCATGTTTGACTCTTAATTCTGGATATGTAAAAAATTCAAAATATGTTTTTTTAGAAGAATACGAACATATATTTTTCAGAATCTTTTATGAGTCATATAAGGCCCCTGTAGATTAGTTGGTAGCATGCTAGCCTATGAAACAGGGGGTCGTGGGTTCGATTCCCACTAAACCCTTGGTCGATTTCGATACAACGAGACGACGGTCATTGTAACCAGTTCTCGGTTAGGTTTAATTAATTATTAAAAATGATTTGTAATTAAATTGCGAAAACTAAATAAAAACTGATCGTTGGATTAAAATTATTATTATGATATTATAAGAGCGCTAAGAAAAAGGGATTATGTTTTCTGAACGTCTAAGAACTCTTTTATGAGTCTTTTCGAGCTCCAAATGAATGCTTGGTTGTTTTTTTTTTTTTGAAAAATAAATTGAAAATACACACGCAAAAAAAAATCTGTGTCAGATTGAGCAATCCTACTTGGTAAAATTTTTTTCATACCAAAAAAAAATTTTTACCAAGTTTTTGCTAAAGTTCTGCTTGTCGATGTTAAAGTAACATAATTAGTTTTTTATGTAAAATAACAAAGTAGCTTGCACAATAACGCAAATTACTTGCACAAAAATTTATCGAAAGAAAACAACAAAAAAAAAAAAAAAACAAATACAGACCGCCATATTCATTTTCTATTTTTGTGTGCGTGCTTCGTTTATTTTTTGTGTTATAAAAACGCAAAAAGGAAATTGATAAATAAAATTAAAATAAATTAATAAATAAAAATAAATAATTAGTTTTTTAAAAGATAAATAAATGTAAGATAAAAAAATGCTAAAGTTTATTTTGCTGTCATAAGTTAAAACACCATTCATTTAGCAAAACCAATGGAGTCCCAGACGTTTGTTTCAATGAATTACAAATGGAATGATAAAGTGAGTATACCCCTATTCCGATGACACCAATAAGGTTTAATAGATTTTTAGTTAAAAAATAGTGTTTGGTAATAATTTTCTATTTTTACAGGGTACTGGTAAATAAATTTTTTAAGCTATGGCGAATCCTTCACTACAAAAAAGAGCGTGAGCACCAGTCCTCCCTTTAACTATAAAATTAAAACCTAAAAACTCATTTATATAGCAAAGCCAATGGAGTACAGACCTGTTTGATGAGTTACAAATGAAAACACAAAGTAAGTGTTCCTCCTAACCAAAAGACCAATGGGGTTTACTAGTTTTCTAAATTAAAAATTTATGTTTTGTAATAATTTTCTATTTTTACAGGATGCTTTTAAATAAATTCGTGAAGCTATAGCGGATCCTTCACTTCAAGAAAAAGCGTAGGCAGCAGTCACTGGAGAAAATTGTACATAAAGGGTCAGTTGGTCGGTGGTAAATAAAATCCTACACAATAGTTATTATATTAATATGGATTTATTCTGTGAAAATTTTAAATTCAACAAATATACAAATTTTTACAAAAATTTTATAGAAAATTTATTTTAGCATAAATGTAGTAATTTTTAGCATTATTTTTAGTCACCTTTTCTAATAATTTTGGTATATTTCACCATATTTCTTTTGGTATATTTTACCAAGTTTTTGCTTAAATAGCATTAGCATTTTCTTCAAAATATTTTACATAAGTGTTTTGGCTAAATTACGGAAACTACTTCGTCGGTTGTAGTTTTAGCATATTTTTGGTAAAATTATGCCAGATTTTTGCTCATTCCGACACAGATTTTTTTTTGCGTGTAGGGGGCCACCATTTCCGCAAAATTAATCCCCTAATTTTGTAAAACGCAAGGCGCCGCATTGTCAAAATTTCTGTGTAATTTGTTTATGTTACAACAACAATTTGTTTTGAAATTTTGACAACGCGGCACGTTGCGTTTTACAAAATTAAGCCATAAGTTTTAAAAGGTATTTCAATTACCTTTCTAACAGTACAAAATTTATCTCGATACTAAAATCTATAGCCAAACATCAGAAAAGTTGTATCGAATCGCCTTTTCGAGATATAGGCATTTTAATTTTTTATGGACCAAGGGGCTAATCACGTAAAACGAAAACGATAGACGATGCATAAACGACATCAAAATACATATCATTTTGAAGGGAAATTTGAAAGTTTTTCTTTATTATATTATTAAAGAGTGTTGTCTAACCCAGAAACATTAAAAAAATTGGAAACATTTGGATTAGTTTAGGAGCAACAAGGCTCCAAAAATCGACGATAGTTAACTATCGTTTTACGTGATCACAGTCCAAGCCTTCAAAACCGAAATTTGTTTTTTAAAATTGAAAAAGTGTATACTACTAGAATCCCAGTCGGCAAAATAAATCACACCTGACATACTGCTGACTCTCCCTTTATGAAATCGCTGACATCTTCATACAATTTTTCAAAATGTCATCAATGACATGTCAGCAGTTGGTCAGCAGTGTCCACCAGTATCGGTGGCCACTAACAATTCGTTTAAACAACCGCTGACCAACTGCTGACATGTCATTGATGACATTTTGAAAAATTGTATGAAGATGTCAGCAATTTTATAAAGGGAGAGTCAGTAGTATGTCAGGTGTGATTTTTTTTGCCGACTGGGATATTGCAATATATTTTTTATTTTTATTTGTTTAAAAGCAAAATAAAATATTAAAATATTTATTTGAGATCTATTTAAAAAACCGACACATTTCAAATTTCATCTTTTAAATATCTATTTTTTCTGAATCTCCTGCTTTCTAGCGATTTTTTTCTGATTCAGCGGGCTTTTGCCAAAAATAGTTGGCATCAGTGGCTATTATATCCCCCTGAGTTAATGCCATCTGGTAACTCCTTCAGTTAGGCCATGCTATAAAAATACAACTATAGAAAAAGAGAACAAAACAAAAAGCCAAATAACTGAATTAATTAACGGGAAATTGTATCATTTGGCTATATGTGTAATAAAACAAATTCGTGTTATCCTGACGATACATACAGTATTCGTCATTTTGCTATCGGTAGGCCAGCAAGAAAAAGGAATATTTAAGTTTTTTTTTTTATTAAGAGCCGTCCTTATTAAAAGAATTAATAATATTTAATAAATAAAAATTAAATAAATAGTGGCTACAATTAAATTTACAACAAAAAAGAAAAGTTTTAAAAAGTGTTTTGAGGAAGTGAAATATTAAAAAATATTAAATTTGTGAAAAAAGTGTTTTTAAACACACAAAATTACAAGAAAAGTCAATAGTTAATTAAATTTTATATAAAAATTGTGTAAAAAAGAGATAAATTGTATGTAAATTATTTTTCAATGATTTATATTTAAAGTTTTTGCTTTTATCATCCATTGAAATTAAAACGTCCAACAACATAGAAATATAAATAATGTCCAAAGTTTTACGGCCACAAAAGGCTCAAACATCACAAATTTCTTCTTCTACGTCTGCTGGTGGAAACACAAACAAAATAATGGCTTCATCATCATCAACACAATTGAAACTTTCAAAAGAAAAACAAAATCTACAACAAAATTTTTGTACCACACCCAACAAAACAGCCAACCATAGTGAAAAGAACAATATATTGTCAACATCATCATCTTCAGTATCATCCTCTTCATCGCTCCTGTCACCAACACGCACTATTATTGACTTTGATGATTTCACTTCCACCAGTAGTATAATGGAATTTCTAAAACAAGAACAAAAATGTTCTTTGGGAGAATTGGGAAATGGTCATGATAGTGAAGTGGATACTGAAAGTATATTTCAAGAAGTTTCACGTTTGGCGGACAATTCCGATACACGTAGCGTAGATGAATTACTACGAGAAGCTGAATTACTCTTACAAAATCAACATTTTATGGAAAATTTTCAAACAAAACAACAAAAGAAAAGTCCTAAAACCTCTACCACCACCACCTCTTCGTCGTCTGTGCAAACATTCGTTAAACAAATTGCTCATACCGCTCCACCACCAGCTACTATGCAATTAAATTCTAAATATACAAAAAGTATTGAAAATATTAAACCCAGAAATTCTCTAACCAAACTTATAAATGGTTACACACCACCCACTCCACTCAAAGAGTCCTTAAAATCACAGATTACCCCCGATACTCCTACACCCACAAATCCTTTATCAAATTGCAGTAGCAATAACACTTTTAATGCTTTTGTTGATAATTTGCCTTCGGAATCTGTGATATCGGAGGAAAGTTGTCCTCAAAATTTACATGGAAATACTACAACTAGTTCTCCAAATTCTCCTACATCCTCTAGTAATAATACTACGGGAAAGGATATAACAACAAAACAAATGGATGGTGATGATTCAGATGATGGTACAGATACGGTAAGTGTAATTTATAACATAAAATTAAAGCATAACTTAAGGCTTATTTTGCATAAACTCTAGTTAATTTATTAACAATTATTTTGTTTGTAGTTTAATTAAAGCATACTTTAGGGGATGCTTAAATAAATTGTAATTTCAAAGAAAGAAAAATAAATAATACGTATTGTTTACTCCCGTGAGAGATTTTTTACTTAAAAGATTTTAATGATAGTGATGAAAAGGTGAAATGAATTTATTTTTTTATCCACTTCCAAGAAAGTTATCCCATGACTTACACTCTGATTGTTCTGCAATTTGCATATATAAGAAAAAAAAAGAAAGGAAAAAAGTTAGAAAGAAAATGAACAGGATGTTTTAAAAAAAATCCTTATTAAAAGTCTTTGTGTGCTGATGCTACACATCTTTTCGGCGCCATGAAATAGCTCCCAATGAAATAAGTCCCAATGAAATAACTCCCAATGAAATAAATCCCAAATAAAATGAATTATCTCCCAAACCAAAAAAATGAATAAAGTCCCAAGAAAAATGAAATAAATCCCTAACAAAAAATGAAAGAAGTCCCAACGAAATAACTCCCAATAGAAATGAAATAAATCCCAATATTTTTTTTGGAATATTAAATTTTTAACAGTTTAAATCCCAAAAAGACTTTAATTGTATCTCTTTAAAAAAAAAAACATACCTCTGAAGTGCCTACAACAGGGTTGCAAAATGAGTACATCAAAATTGTACCAACGAGCTCACAAAATTGTACTTTTTCGACCCCAATTGTACCAAAATTTTTTTTGTTTAGTTTTTGTTTTATTTTTTTTATTTCAGAATCTTACTGTCAGCCCTGGCAATGTAGCAAAATATTACTTTTTTCAAAAAAATACATGTATTTTTCAAGATAGAAAATGAAGAAAAGTAATCTTTTCCCACCAGTAACAGCGCTGGCAAGTGGGTCTCTGAATACCCCCATGTATTTTTTGAAAGAAGTACTCTTTTCGCACATTGCCTGGCAGCTATCTTTATATACCGTCGACGCAGAATAAATTTTAAGTCGATATTGCGATGTTTTCCAGTCCGTCGTTTATACGTCCTCCCGATATTTACTTAAATCTGCCTATTGGCACAATATTAGCCTATTTCACTCAAATTTGGTTTGTACGTATTTTTACACCAATTTCAGATCTGGCCAAACATGGATCCAGTCGACACAGTAAATCAATCAAAACTATAAACTGGGTAAATTCCATGAAAAAAACATAATCTGAGAAGGAATTAAAATTGTACCAAATAAGTCATTGGTGTACCATTGTACTTTTGAGCTACGAATTGTACCAAAAATGGTACAATTGTACCAACTTTTGCAACCCTGGCCTACAATCCCTTCTCAACTTTTTTGGGATGCACATTGATTAAATTTCTTTTAATGTTTGAATCATATCAGTATAATATTTCATGCAATAGCTAACTTATCGCAAGTCCCTCTGGCGGCTGCGAGAAGAACAGAAAATAAACTCCATAAAAATATGAACTCAAATTAAAAAAATATATAAATCATCTTGGTTAAAACAGTTAACAAGCCACGCATAAAACTTGAAAGCAGATTCCTGGAAGCCTTTTAGAGCTTCCAGGATTCTGTATAATAAATGTGATAACAAAACGATTATTTGTTTGAAATGATTAAATCGCGCAATTTTTTTTTTTAATTTTTTGTTAAAATCTCTTGTAAAAATTTTTCGCCTGCGGCGCTTTCTTCACATCCATACGTATTCAAATCTTTTCAAACATATAATCGTATTCCAACAACATACATACATATATTTCAAAATAAAGAAAAGAGTGAGTGGGTTGTAAAAGACCGAAAGTCCATTTCGCCTACACTTTAAATAATCTAATGTGCCCGCCAAACCAACACTATCCTAAAACTTCTTATTACACTGGTTGCGGATCCTTAGTTTGTCATACAATACCTCTTAATTTTCATAAATTAAAACCATTGTTAGAAGAACTCGTAATTTTTCACAATTACTCGCAGCATGCATTTCGCCTTAAAGCAAACATTTTATTTTTTTTTTTTTGATTTTGATTGACATTGATGTACTTCTGAGTGAATGGTTTTCTGAATTTCTTTACAAGATAATTCAAAAAGCATTGAAAAAGAGTTTATTCTAGTTCAAGGTTATTTACTTTCCCCGTAATAAATTAACTTTTCCTGAAAATAACTAAAGAAAATATTTAATTTTTATTATTTAAAAAAAAAAAAAATTAAAGAAACTTGAAAATTCAATAAGTTAAATTTTTAATTTCATAATTTACTCTCAAACTGTTGGGAGTTATTTCATTAAAATTGTTTGGGAGTTATTGCATAATGAAATAACTCCCAAACTTAAAAATAAAATAACTTCCAAAAAACACGAAATAATCCCCGCAGATTTGGGAGTTATTTCATTATGAAATAACTCCCAAATCGTATGGAAATTTTTGGGACTTATTGCATTATTTTTCTTGGGACTTATTTCATTGGGAGTTATTTCATGGCGCCCATCTTTTCCATGGGAAAATACTTTTTTTAACAGTCCAAAAATTTCTGTTAAACTTAAAGACCAGTAATACAAGACGTTTCAAAAAGGCAATTGGATGAACCCCCAGAAAATTTACTAATACGGAAAAACTTTTTTCGTTGTTTGCTTTGATAAATTCATTTGTTTTCCAAAATTACTTGTATTTTATTGAATAGGCAAATTGGCCTGGAACGCTTGGTACCCCTTTGGTTAAACTAACAAATTTGGGGTCAATTAGTATTTCGGTAAAAACGACTGCCATAAACTGTTGTCATTATTTTGCAGAAAATTAAGTTGACTTCAAACAACTTCATTTGAATCTTTTGAAAATATAACAATTAGACCCAGCAAAACTTTGGTAATGGGTAGTGATTATATAACATATTACCAAGTAATGCATATACCTTATTTGTAGCATTATTTTAGGATGTCTTACCAAAAATTTGTTCCACAACGTATTATTTTAAAATGAAAAATAATGATTTATTAATAATTTGTTACGTAATGCATGATAATTGGAAAAAATTTATTTCATATTTATTATTTCTAAACATTAAATCATGGATGACTTATATTTGGTTACATTATGTATTATTTCAAAGTTTTATAATGCATTATTTATAATTGGATGCATAATGCATTACAATAACATAAAAAATAAATATTTTATAAAAAAATGCATAAGTTTAAACTAGAGCCCCCCATTACCCGGGTTTTGGTCTACCCGGGTAACCCGGTCTACCCGGTTAACCGGACTGTCGGTCAACCGATCTACCCGGGTAGACCGGTTTTTAATTTTTTATCTATTGAATTTTTATTAAGAACAACTTTTACAATCAATCAAGGGCGAAAATGAAATATTAAATTAGTTTAGTATTATTTTCACCAAAACTTAGAAAATTTTTCCATTTTTTTTTTCACTAAAAGTGAAAAATGCTGATATCTCAAAAACTAAGCAAGATAGAGCAAAACGGAGAAAATTTTCAAAAGAAAGACAATAAAGAAAAATAAGGAACAGCCTTCCTCTATCCATGTGTGGACTCAATAGGTCCGAAATTTTGAATTAAAAATTCGCATTCCGAAAAATTTCAAAAAGCCAATATCTCGGTAAGTATTGTCCACACGATAAAAAGTCCAATGGAGTTTTTGCTGCTCTTTACTTGAAGAACTTGACCACAGAATATCCGAAAGCCCTGATATCAAAAGTTTTTGAGCTATTTGATTTTTAATTTTTTTAGGACCCCAAATTTATGAATTCAAATGCTGAGTTTAACAGCCGATTTCTCAAATTTTTTGTTCTACGACCGGCACAAAAAGCTGTGGGTAGATCGGCAATTATGTCTAGAGTATCCCTTTTCCATATGGAGTCATTTGAGGCAACCAAAAAAAGTGCCGTCCTCAAGACCGAAAAAGACTCTCCCAATTTCATGTAAATACATGGAAAACACAAGACTTTACGAGTTTACCAGCCGATTTCTCCAAATTTTTGTTCTACGACCGGCACAAAAAGCTGTGGGTAGATCGGCAATTATGTCTAGAGTATCCTTATTCCATATGGAGTCATTTGAGGCAACCACAAAAAAGTGCCGTCCTAAAGACCGAAAAAGACCGTCCCAATTTCATGTAAATACATGGAAAACACAAGACTTTACGAGTTTAACCGCCGATTTCTCAAAATTTTTGTTCTACGACCGGCACAAAAAGCTGTAGGTAGATCGGCAATTATGTCTAGAGTATCCCTATTCCATATGGAGTCATTTGAGGTAACCACAAAAAAGTTCCGTCCTAAAGACCGAAAAAGACCGTCCCAATTTCATGTAAATACATGGAAAACACAAGACTTTACGAGTTTAACAGCCGATTTCTCCAAATTTTTGTTCTACGACCGGCACAAAAAGCTGTGGGTAGATCGGCAATTATGTCTAGAGTATCCCTATTCCATATGGAGTCATTTCACGCAACCACAAAAAAGTGCCGTCCTAAATACCGAAAAAGACCGTCCCAATTTCATGTAAATACATGGACAAAACAAGACTTTACGAGTTTAACAGCCGATTTCTCAAAATTTTTGTTCTACGACCGGCACAAAAAGCTGTGGGTAGATCGGCAATTATGTCTAGAGTATCCCTATTCCATATGGAGGCATTTAAGGCAACCACAACAAAGTGCCGTCCTAAAGACCGAAAAAGACCGTCCCAATTTCATATAAATACATGGAAAACACAAGACTTTACGAGTTAAACAGCCGATTTCTTAAAATTTTTGTTCTACGACCGGCACAAAAAGCTGTGGGTAGATCGGCAATTATGTCAAGAGTATCCCTCTTCCATATGGAGTCATTTGAAGTCACCACAAAAAAGTGCCGTCCTAAAGACCGAAAAAGACCGTCCCAATTTCATGTAAGGAGTGAGATCATAAAAATGTTAACACACATAAAGTTAAATAAAAAACAGACTACTGAATTTTAAGACTTCAAACCAAATTTTTATTAAATAAAATTTAATACAAAATCATAACAAAAAAACCGCATGGAACTCTAACCACTACGAACAAAGTTATCCACTTTTTCCGGAAACCCTCCCATTAAGGCTTTTATGGTAGTTTCTGTCACCTTTTTAGAGCAGGTGGTCCATCTTGCATGTCCTGGGAGACCTTTTTTGTGCCCTTTAATTCTTTTTTAACAAGAGCCCAATATCTCTCCACTGGCCTGAGCTCCGGGCAGTTTGGTGGATTTGCCTCTCTTGGTACAAAAACCACATTATTATCATTATACCACTCCAGCGCTTTCTTGCTGTAGTGACAAGATGCTAAATCGGGCCAAAAGTAAGTGGATACATTGTGCTGACTCAAGAACGGAAGAAGTCTCTTCTGCAAACACTCCTTGATATAAATTTCGCTGTTTATAGAGCCAGATGTCACAAATGACTGGCTTCTTTGGCCGCAGCTACATATGGCTTGCCATACTAGGAATTTTTTGGGGAATTTCGTTTGCTTTTTTGACCGAAATTTTTCCGCAACATTTCCTCGAACATCGGAAACATAAAATTCTTGACCAGGGAGCTGCGCAAAATCAGCCAGGACATAAGTTTCGTCGTCCATTACACAACAGTTGTATTTTTTTATAAAATTTGATTTCAATTTTCTAGCTCTGGTTTTGGCCTCCAAATTTTTAAAAGCGTTTCTATCGGGAACTTTTTGAACTTTGTAGGACTTTAGTCCCGCCTTACGTTTCACTTTACGTACAAAAAAGTCTGAGCATTGGGCTAACCGAGCTGTTTTTCTGCCAGATGTGTTAGGAGCTCTCTTAAGGATGCTTTTAACTTTATATGCCTTACCAATGTTACGATAACCAGTCGTTGTTCCTGTTCCCGGCTTCCTTTCAATTGTTAGGTGTTCCAGATACCTTTTTACCACTTTTGAAACTGTTTGGCGGCATACATTAGTTTCTTTGGCAATTTTTTTGTATGTCCATGTTTGGTTTTGTTGAAAATATTTAATTATTTTTGAACGCACTTTTCTTTCATCGTCCATTGTGTAAAAAATTGCAAATTAAAACTCATGATGTAAATTAATTTATTAACTGACATATTTTTAAAATGTAAACTGCCGAAAAAAAAAAATTTGGAAGCTTTACACCAAAGTTGTAGGCAAAAATGTGTGTTAACATGGAAAAAACAAGACTACGATTTAACAGCCGATTTATCAAATTTTTTTGTTTTACGACCGGCACAAAAAGCTGTGGGTAGATCGGCAATTATGTCTAGAGTATCCCTATTCCATGTGGAGTCATTTGAAGCCACCATAAAAAAGTGCCGTCCTAAAGACCGAAAAAGACCGTCCCAATTTCATGTAAATACATGGAAAAAACAAGACTTTACGAGTTTAACAGCCGATTTCTCAAAATTTTTGTTCTACGACCGGCACAAAAAGCTGTGGGTAGATCGGCAATTATGTCTAGAGTATCCGTATTCCATATGGAGTCATTGAAGCAACCGCAAAAAAGGGCCGTCCTAAAGACCGAAAAAGACCGTCCCAATTTCATGTAAATACATGGAAAACACAAGACTTTACGATTTTAACAGCCGATTTCTCAGAATTTTTGTTCTACGACCGGCACAAAAAACTGTGGGTAGATCGCCAATTATGTCTAGAGTATCCCTGTTCTATATGGAGTCATTTGAAGCAACCACAAAAAAGTGCCGTCCTAAAGACCGAAAAAGACCGTCCCAATTTCATGTAAATACATGGAAAAAACAAGACTTTACAATTTAACAGCCGATTTATCAAATTTTTTGTTCTACGACCGGCACAAAAAGCTGTGGGTAGATCGGCAATTATATCTAGAGTATCCCTATTCCATATGGAGTCATTTGACGCAACCACAAAAAAGTGCCGTCCTAAAGACCGAAAAAGACCGTCTCAATTTCATGTAAATACATGGAAAACACAAGACTTTACGAGTTTAACAGCCGATTTCTCAAAATTTTTGTTCTACGACAGGCACAAAAAGCTGTGGGTAGATCGGCAATTATATCTAGAGTATCCGTATTCCATATGGAGTCATTTGAAGCAACCGCAAAAAAGTGCCGTCCTAAAGACCGAAAAAGACCGTCCCAATTTCATGTAAATACATGGAAAACACAAGACTTTACGATTTTAACAGCCGATTTCTCAAAATTCTTGTTCTACGACCGGCACAAAAAACTGTGGGTAGATCGCCAATTATGTCTAGAGTATCCCTGTTCTATATGGAGTCATTTGAAGCAACCACAAAAATGTGCCGTCCTAAAGACCGAAAAAGACCGTCGAAATTTTCATGTAATTGCGACGGTCTTTTTTGGTCTTTAGGATGTCACATTTTTGTGGTTGCCTCAAATGACTCCATATGGAATAGGGATACTCTAGACATAATTGCCGATTACCCACAGCTTTTTGTGCCGGTCGTAGAACAAAAATTTTAAGAAATCGGCTGTTGAACTCGTAAAGTCTTGTGTTTTCCATGTATTTACATGAAATTGGGACGGTCTTCTTCGGTCTTTAGGACGGCACTTTTTTGTAGTTGCCTCAAATGACTCCATATGTAATAGGGATACTCTAGACATAATTGCCGATCTATTCACAGCTTTTTGTGCCGGTCGTAGAACAACAATTTTGAGAAATCGGCATTTGAAATCATAAAAAAATGAGTTTTGGGGTCCTAAAAAAATTAAAAATCAAATAGCTCAAAAACTTTTGATCACAGGACTTTCGGATATTCTGTCGTCAAGTTCAACAAAAACCCCATTGGACTTTTTATCGTGTGGACAATACTTACCGAGATATTGGCTTTTTAAAATTTTCCAGAATGCGAATTTTTAATTCAAAATTTCGGACCTATTGAGTCCACACATCGATAGAGGAAGGGTGTTCAATATTTTTCTTTGTTGTCTTTCTTTTGAAAATTTTCTCCGTTTTGCTCTATCTTGCTTAGTTTTTTAGATATCGGCATTTTTAATTTTTAATGAAAAAAAAAAAACAAATTGTTCTTAAGTTTTGTAAAAAATTCACTTTCTCTACTTAATATTTCAGTTTGACACTTTAGTTGTTCTTAAAAAAGGTGGAAGTGGGAAATTTAAAAAAAAAAAAATATTAATATAAAGACCGGTCTGCCCGGGTAGACCGGTCTACCCGGGTAGACCTAAAGACCGGTTACCCGGGTAGACCGGTCGACCGGTCTTGAAACCCGGTCTACCCGGGTAACCGGTCCTGACCGTAGGCTCTAGTTTAAACTAAAGATGGGCCCACGACAGGAATTTTCTAATGACACACACTCACTCACTCACGAGCATATTTTTATCTACTTACACTCACTTACAATCACGTGAGTAAATTTAATACAAAAATACTTTTTCACTACTCGTAACACCTTATATATTACGTTTTGGTATGCTATATTATATACCTTACTCGTATGCATTACTTTGAGTCTCATCCCCTGTTAAAATCATCAATGCTGCAATGTATAAAATAAGCAATCATATACCTTATTTTATACCTTATTTGGTAATCTAAGTTTTGCTGGGATATTCATATTTAAGTCGACCCAGGCAACGCGGAGCGCTTCAACTAGTACTTTTTATAAATGAAACTAACATTTTCAAACACGAATATCTCAAAAATCGAATTCAATTTTACGAAAGCCACGTTAGAATTGTGGAGCCCCAAAAAAAATAAAATCTTTAATTGTCTTGAAAACGGCGGAATTAAAAAACATCAATAATTTCAAATAAATGTTGAATTTATTATCCTTAAAAGTAAATAAATAGTTTTTTGTTGTGTAACTAAAATAATTTAAATTATTACTTAAATTATACAATATATATTGTAAATATCAATAAGTTTTTACTTAAACGCAAAAAAAAAAAAAATACTTAATACAAAGTACACTGGCATGGTAAACTAACAAACTACGTATACAATTTTCGAATCCTAAATATCTTCTTTTAGCAGGCAATTTTCCGCACACTTAACCATTTGCTCCTTTATGCAATAGCCTGTGCTACTGTATCAACAATAGTGAAACCTTCAATAGCTGTTTCCAAAATTTGATTTGGTGGTAAGACAAAACCAAAATTACCACGATCTCTAAGTTCAATTGTATAAACATATTTAGTGCCTAAAGCAGCACGTGTCCAATCATCGGAACCACCACCAGCAATACCCAAAACTTCATGGGTAACAGCAGCTCTATAAATTTTACCAGTTTTCTTTTCGATACGCTGAACGGCGGTATTAGCAACACGCTGCAGAACTGAGGAATCCTTAACTTTAACCGCCTTATAGGCCCAGGGATAAACAACCATTTGACCATAGCTGTGGAATGTCAAATAAGAATCCAAGTTAAATTTTCTTTTACTTAAAAACTTAACAACGGCATCAGTTTCTAATTCTGAAGCGGGTGCTGTACCACGATAGGTATCCATGCAGGGATTATTCGATGAACCATAACCATTCCAACCAATATCAAAGTTACGATTTAAATCAACACCAACGCATGTGGTATGTTTTGAGGGTGCTCGATTTTTACGCCATAAACGATTTACTTTACGACTATAAACATAACCGTCTGGATTCATGACAGGCATTATGTACCATGTTTTCTTTCTAATATAATCCGGTTGTTCATTCCATTTTGACATTAATTGATAAAGTATAAAGGTGACGGTAGCTGGACTAATCCATTCGCGGGCGTGAATACCACCATCTATCCAAATTTTCTTGTATTCTTTGGGATCTTCAGAGATTCTGAAAGAAAAATAAAATTTTAATATTTAATTGGGGTTTAAGAATAAATTGAATTCTAAATTTTAAATGTTTAAACCAAGGAAGATTCATGGGTGTAAAAGATCTAGGCACGCGAGTATGCGTAATGTTCCATTGTTAAACCTTACACCACTATGTGATACAGGGTATATTGAATTTGTAACTACTCGAAATATTCTCTCTTATTTATACAAAAAATCAAAAATTAAAATTTAACAAAGTTTTTTTGCAAAATTTAAAGTTTAGCCATATTTTATAAAATGTTTCTTCTTTTTTCGGGACAAAATTTTAAGTTTATTCAAATTTTACTATTTTTTTTGCTTTTTTTTTGGGGGACGAAAGGAAATATGTAGGGGAAATAAATCACTTAAACTCACGCAAACAATCGACTCACGCACACTCACTAACGCATTTTTTTTCTCCTCACACTCACTCACAATCACGTGAGTAAAAATGAGTTTTACTCACACAATTGAGTTTCAGTCACACGCATGATCATGCACTAATCTGCTATTTGCCCATCTCAAATACAGACTATTTTGCATGCTTGGATCGGTAATCATTTCATAAGACGTCTTGGAAGTCTGTAAGAAATATTCTACATAGAACTATACACTCAGAGAAAAATGCTTTATAATATTTATGACTTGTTTCATAAATATTTTTGTCATAAAATGCACTTCATACAATTTCATAATTTTATAAAAAAAAAAATCATAAACGTGTCATATGATTTTTTATAATATGCCCAGCAAAAACTTCCAAGAGAGAGAGAAAATAAATTAAAACTAAACTGGTTTTTAAAATTCAGATTGCAAATCATTTACGATGTAAGTAAAAAGTAAGGCCTTTTTTGGGGTATAAAGTAACGCAGCGAGTAATTAGTACTCATTACCAGGTAATCCAATTGGGAATGGGTACTCATTACCTAGTTTTTGCTGGGTGATTAAGAAATTGTGGCAAAACAATAATAGCTCCTGAAGACGATTTTTAAAATTTTAATTCCTTATTTTAGTTCTTCCAATGTAAATTTCATAAATTTTTTTTCTAAAAAAAATAATGCATTTGCTTTATTAATGAAACATTTCATAAATACTATGAAATTTTTTCATAAATACTATTCATAAATATAATGAAACTTGTCACTTAAGTTCGTCCAATGTAACTGTTTCATAAATATTATGAAATATTTCATTAATACTATGAAACCTTTCATAAAAATATTATTATTTTTAAGTATTTCATTATAATTATTTCATAGTTTAAATGAAGTGGTTCATAAATACTATGAAATAGTTTCCTAATATGATCAAATATTTAAGAAAAAATAAATAAAATCTATGAAATTTTTCATGGTATATATAAAACATTACATAATACTTATGAAGAGTTTCATTAAAGTTATGAAATGTTATTCACTATATTTATGAAAAGTTTCATAAATATAATGAAAAAATTTATAAATATTTACCCTATGATGAACAGTTATGAAACTGTTGCATTGGACGAACTTTAATGAAGATTTTCATTATATTTATGACAGTTTTCACTAATATAATGAAGTTTTTTCTTTGAGTGTACATAGAATATTTTTAAATACATTTGGAAATTGTTAAAATATATTTGGAAAATTTTAAAATACATTTGGAAAATTTTAAAATACATTTGGACAATTTTGAAAATACTTTTGTACAATTTTAAAATATATTTGGCCAATTTTAAAATATTATATTTTGAGTAGGTTTATTCTACGCCATTTACAGATGTAATTCGTAAAAGATCAATTGTAGTTCGAAGATTCTACTTGTAATTCGAAGATTCTATTTGTAATTCGAAGATTCCATTTGTAATTCGAAGATTCCATTTGTAATTTGAAGATTCCATTTGTAATTCGAAGATTCCATTTGTAATTCTAAGATTCCAATTGTAATTCGTAAAAGATTAATTGTAATTCGTAAAATATCAATTGTAATTCGAAAAAGATCAATTGTAATTCGTAAAAGATCAATTGTAATTCGTAAAAGATCAATTGTAATTCAAAAAAGATTGCATTGTAATTCGTAAAAGATTAATTGTAATTCGTAAAATATCAATTGTAATTCATAAAAGATCAATTGTAATTCGCAAATGATCAATTGCAATTCGTAAAATATCAATTGTAATTCGAAAAATATCAATTTTAATTCGTAAAAGATCAATTGTAATTCGTAAAAGATCAGTTGTAATTCGTAAAAGATCAATTGTAATTCGAAAAAGATCAATTGTAATTCGTAAAAGATCAATTGATCTTTTTCGAATTTCAATTGATTTTTTTTTAGAATTACAATTGATCTTTTACGAATTACAACTATTCTTTTACGAATTACGAATGGAATCTTCGAATTACAATTGATCTTTTACGAATTACAATTGATATTTTACGAATTACAATTGATCTTTTTCGATTTTCAATTGATCTTTTTCGAATTACAATTGTTCTTTTACGAATTACAATTGATCTTTTACGAATTACAACTGATCTTTTAAGAATTACAATTGATCTTTAAAGAATTTCAACTGGAATCTTTGAATTACAAATGGAATCTTTGAATTACAAGTAGAATCTTCGAATTACAATTGATCTTTTACGAATTACATCTGTAAATGGTGTAGACAAAAACATGAAATTGCATATTTTTGGTTTACCTGGTTATAACAAATCTTCTAACATTTGTTTTAATATTTATAGAATATTTGTTTTTAGTTTTAGATTTTATTATTTGCGAATAAGATTATTTAAAATATTATTGACAACTTTTAAAACAAATATGTATATAACAAATATTTTTTTGCACAATTTTGTTTAAATATTTTAACAAGTTTTGGCATTTGTTTATTATTTTATTGTGTACAAAATGACACATTTGGAAGAAAAATATTGCATTTTTTTAAATAGAGGGAAGATATTTTTTGAGAATATGTTGGGAATAAAAAAAAATATTAGGGGTCGGTCATACATTTGACTTCTCTAGGGGTATCCTTGATAATTTCATAAAAAAAAAAATAATTTTGTATGGTGGCGGTAAAAAACATAAAAAAAGTGGCAAGTAATGTCCCTTCAAAATTTTATCCTTCAATATCATTTAAAATTTTTAATAAAATATTTTGATAAAGTTTTAATAAGATAATATTCACATCCTTTTTCCTGATAGATAGATCGAGAAGTGATTGTCAGTGTATTTCCATGGCGAACAGGAAATGGCGAGAGTTAAGTACAAGCAGAATTACCAGAATAATCTGGCCGCTTTACGACCTTAAAAGAACTCGTTACCTACTTTCTCTTAACAGAAGTGAATGTCGTTTACTCACGGGAGTGGTCACGGGACACTGCCTTATTGCTTTCCACGCAAGAACAATTGGACTTATCTCTGATTCCAATTGTAGAAGATGTGATGAACCGAATACGGATGAAACTGTTGAACATATCCTGTGCAAATGCCCCGCATTGGCCAGGCATCGCAAACAAATTTTGGGCAAAGCAGAACTCGAGAATCTGGAAGAAATCGCAGTCATGGACCTCATGCGCATTAAATTGTTTGCAACATGGACTAACGCGTTTTATCCTCGTCGCTGAAGGAACATGTGGTATTGCTATGGACCAGCCGGTCTATGCGAGGAGTTCAAAATTTTGAGCTCCGCCACCCCTAACCTAACCTTCCTGATATGGAAAAATAAAAAATGCCGAAAATTTTCCTCTATGATTTGCCATTAATATAAGACATTATAAGACAAGTACAAAAAATTTAAAAAATATTTTACAAGTTTAATCCTTTAAAACTTTGAAGTCCTTTTAAAAGAAAACAAGATTACGAAATGTAAAACTGTAAAAGCAGTTTAACTCCATTTGATCTCTACATTCAGACGTATATCATTCGGTTCATGTTTAATGTGCTATCAATAATAGTTTTGAATTAAAACGAACCTTCATTATATCCACTTAATTCGAAGTTCAAGTTCAATATTACGAGTACATAGCAGGGATGTTAAATGAGGTTTTCAATTTTGTACCAACTTTCAAAAAAAATTGTACTTTTTGGACCCTCACGGTACCATTTTTTTAAACTTAACTGAAACAAATGAGTGTTAATTCGGTTTTACTGAATCTTCTATACCCCCCCCCCCCCCCCCTCCAAAAAAAAAAAATTCAAACAATTTAAAAACACAAAAACATTTTTCAGGGGCGTTTTTAAACAATTTCTTGAAATCTATTCTGCAGAAAAATGTCACATTTTTCGATGCTTTATCTATAGGAAATACACTAAGAATTTTAGAGTTTTTCGACAGGAAAAATGTATCTGAGTGCGTAAACATGAAAAATGAATCAATAGCCCTGTTTTTTGCAGACCGGATTAAGATTAGGATTAACTCTATTTAGTTAAAAAATGGGTCAAATCAAGTCCAAAGTTTTTTTTTTATATTGTTTTTCTGAATTTACATCTAATTAGTTAATATAAACAGGAAAAAAAATTAAGCGTTGTCCAAAATGTAAAACGGTATAAATAAATTTGAGTTAATCCTAGGATTTAACTAAATTTATTTTTCATTCTTTGCATTTTGGACAAAGCTTAATTTGTTTTTCTGTTTATATTGTAATTGTATGTAATTTCAGAAAAAAATTATAAAAAAAAATTCTGGACTTGATTTGACCCATCTTTTAACAAAATAAAGTTAATCCAAATCTTAATCCGGTCTGCAAAAAACAGGGCTAATATCTCAGAAATCTTTTAAAGATAAAAGGTCTCAAAGTCTGCAATTAATACTATCTTCAATAATTGTCCATAAATAACTGACTGATACTTCCGCGGAAAATTCTGAAACTTTTTGTTCGATAAAAGTGAGTGAAATTTTTTTTTAACAAGTATCTAATACTGATATCTCTTTTTTTTGTAAAAAAAAATTTGAAAAATTTAATTTGAAATCTACTTGGATCTGTTTCAAAACAAGGGTTTAAAATCGGTTTAGCATTAGTACCTTTGTGAGCATTTTTTTTAAAGTAAAGAAAAAAAGCTAGGGTCTTTTACCGATATTTCGATGAGTTATAAAAAAATTGGAAATTTGTAAATTGTACCAAATGAGTCGCGGTAGTACCACGGTATTTTTGAAGAACAAAATGTACCAAAAAAAGTACAATTGTACCAACTTTAACATCCCTGGTACATAGTATTTCTAAGAGTATTAACCTTAACCCAACTACATTTAAAATTATATGCTACAATGAGTTTTCAATTTTTATTACTTTTTTTTAAGTATTTTGTTAATGAAATTTAATTGAAATTTTACACACATACTCGTATTTATAGCAAAACAAAAAATCACAGCAATTTATAGTCATCTAAATAATTGATGCCACAAATTAGGTGTTGATAAAATAATACAATTTACAACTAGCAAATGCAAACTTTCTCCTTAAGTCATACAAATATTTTTGTACAATTATTACAAAACAAAATATTGTGTAAATAAAACTATGAAATAAAAATGATGTAGTACATCTATACACTATTGCCATTTGTACATTAAATGAAAATTGTTTTAAAAAAGGTTTAAACCATTTACAGAAAAACTTTTGAAAAATTTCTTTGTCTTTGACTGCCATAAGATTACTTCTATGATGAATTCGTCATAATGTATATAATATTCCTCACACAAGCTCCAATAAATAAAATTTATGAAAAATTTCATTACATTTATGAAAGTAATCAATCACTTTATGAGTTTTATTAATATGAAACATTTTGATTAAATGTTTAAACATTTTCTTTATTGCAATGAAAATTTTCATACATTTTATAAAAAAAATTATTCATCTAATAAAAAAATATTGGCCCACTTCTAACGATTTTTTTTTATAGATTTTATGAAAATTATCATAACTATAATGAATAAAATTCTTTCGGTGTGTATATTCACGCAAAAAGAATTATTGAGCGTGTTCAGCAGAGAAACCTGCTACTCAACAGTTGAGATGTAGCATGTTTTGATTAGTTGACTCTGCTGAACGCATTTATTTATGAATGTTTTAAAATATTGGAATAAATTATTATTTTTTTATATTTTCATTTATTTTTTCTGTGGAAAATACTTTTTTATTATTTTTTTGTTTATTTCCTTGAATAACGTCAAAAAAAATAAATAATTTATATATAACAGCTTATTTATCAGTTTGTGATCAAATGTAGCATAATTTTTGTACGCTACCAGTGATGAGAAGCGCTCACTCAACATGTTGACTGAAATATCAAAAATAAAACCGTTCAGCAGAATGTTGGGGAGCAGCTGAGTAGCAGCTTTCTCTGCTGAACGTACCCATTGTTCATAGTGAGCCAATAAATTTTTTCCATTAGTTTAATGATTTTTTCATAACGGCTTTTAATTTTTTTCATGAAATATATAAAAAAAAAAAAATACGCATTTATGAAAATTATCGATTATTTTATGAATTTTCTTTGTAATCAACTTTTTTTATTAAATTTCATTATTGCAATTCAATTTTTCATAAATTTTATGAAAAAATCATTCATTTAATGATTAAATTCATTTGCACACTTCTACACAGAAAATAATATCGTATATTTTATTTTAATTAAAACTTTAATCGTTTTTTAATTTAATATTAATTAAACTTTTAATTAATATAATTAATTGTTTAATTAAATTTTTAACTTTATTTTAATTAATATTTTAATTGTTTTCAAATTTAATATTAATTAAGTATTTAATTTATATAATTAAATGTTTAATTAAATTTCTAGCTTTACTTATTTTTTTTTTGTTTTGTTTTCCGTGTGTGTGCGAGTGTGTGTTTTTCTCTTGCATTGAATTGCATACAAAAAAAATACATAAGTATAAAAAGCTTGTTGAAAGTTTTTTTTTATTTTTCACATAGGTTATTGAATTCTCATTTTGTTTATAGTTTTATGTGTTTGTATATGAAAGGTTTATAATCAACTTTATAAAATCATCTCATTGACTATGTCTTTACGGCATAAATAAATTTGGTAAAGTTTGAAGAAATATTTTTTTTTTTAAACTATTTTATTCAAAAAGAATGTTTTTACAAATTATTTTTTTTTTTAATATAATATTTTTAATTAATTTTTTTATTTATACAATTAAAATTTTAATTATTTTTTTTTTTAATTTTAATTAAATTTTTTAATTTATAGTATTAAGTTTTTAATTAAATAAATATCCATTTATTTTTAATTAACGACATAAAAATATTTTTAATTTATTTGCGCATTTTAGTGATTGGTCCGGATTTAATTAATTTTTTAATTAAATCTACGAATTTTTTAATTAAATATTTTTTTTATTTTTTTCTGTGTAATGAATTTTTCATAGATTGTATGGACATTTTCATGACTATAACGAACAAAATTCTTAAAGTGCATGATCCTCCATCGATTTTAAGTCGATCTAGCGATGTCCGCCCGTCTGTTGAAAACATGCTTTTTTCGAAAGGATACTCTGAGTTTGCTGAAGCTTTTCATATTATTTTTGTAATTTAATTGGTCAGGTTGATATTGAACTTTAGCGAAAAATTTACTTGCTAGAAAAAATTACTTCATCTAAAAAGGTCATTAAGGGCAACTTTTTTATAACCTCCACTTAGTGATAGAGGGTATATACATATAAGTTTGTCATTCCGTTTGTAACTCATCGAAATATCGGTCTGGGACCCCATAAAGTACATATATTATTGATCAGCGATCGATTCTAAGACATTCTAGCGATGTCCGTCTGTCCGTCTGTCTGTGGAAATGGTGATCATGGACAAAATATTGGACAGAGATGACTGAAAGTTAACATATTTATTAGAAGTTCTCCCGAGATATTTAGTATTGCATTTGAGCGATATCGGTTCAGCGGTTCAAAAGTTATGAACGAAAATGTAAGGACACCTAAAAAATTTCAGTACATTCAACATAACCTAAAAATACAAAATGCTTTAATTCACCTGCTGGTTGACATATGTGGACATAATTGAATACCAAATGGTATTTAAACAAGTACGAACATATTTTTTGACAAAAAAAGACAAAAATCGCGGATTTTTTTTTTCGCGGAAATTTTTTTTCAAAAAATTTTTTTTTTTTTTCAAAAGTAAATTCCTTTTAAATATTGTTTTTTGCAATAATCTTTTTGAAATTGTGGAGGGTATCACTACATTCGGCAAGGCCGAATTTAACTTATTTACTTGTTATTATTTAGAGTTTTGATATCATTAAGACAATATTAAACTATCTGTCTACAGTGTAGTAGGTATGAATTTTGTTTGATAAAAAGTTTGTAAATTTTTTGAAAATGTATCTTTATTTCAAATGCCTGCATTTACATAGGGTGGCATTTATTCAACAATTGGCTTTCTCCAGTCAAATTTTTATTCTACTAGGTCTAAAACTTATGTGGTCCAAATTAGGGGTCAATCTGATAACATTAACCCACAGCGTCCGGCGATCAATATTTTTAAAATTTAGTATTTTCTGGAAAATCTCCTAATGATCCGACTTGCCTGAAACTTAAAATATATATCGTCGAACTATATTCAATAAATGCCAACTCGAAAAAGCTTACTGTTCAGGAGAGCTAAAAAACTAATTATTTCGCGTATTATTGCAAAAATAAACAATGTACCTTCCACAAGATGGTTTAAATATTCTAAACAATTTTTACCTATGCAAAAATTTTCATATTTTGCACTGGTTTGCATATTTTTCAGAGATGGCATTTATTACTATATCAAAAAACAAATATTTTTTTAGAGTTGGCATATTTTGTCGGAAAATAAAAATATATTTTTTTTGGAAAAATTTAAAAAAATTTTTTTTTTTTGGTTTTTGTTATCCTTAGTACGGTAATTGCAAAAACTAAACAAAAAATTAAAAATCTTTGCATTTTTTTAAAAGTTACTAGCTCCGAAAGCCTTTTAATCTCAGGGTGGTCAACTTTGGCACTCTGTAACTCACGCTGTATTGCAATAGGGTCACTCCAAACCAGCTATTTTGAAAGCTTATATCATTGACTTTATTTGCCCCATTCATAATGTTTCAATCTGATAAATAGTTTGAAAGTTACATAAATATAAGCATTTTTTTTTTTGCAAACACTATTTACTGATATTTTTAAAATGGCAATATCTCGAGAACCAGTCATTAGATATCAAAATCTTTACAAGATTCGTGTTTAGCATGGCAAATGCAATAAGATATGTGGTCTAATTTTTTTTAAAAAATTGTTTGAAAATTTTTTGGAAATTTACAATGGGAGTTGGCATTTATTTCCACCAAAAAAATATGTACTTTGAGTTAGCAGAATAACAAAAATGGATGTAAAACGACAACAAATTATTTTTTTGCTCTGAAATTTTTATGACAGATAGCTATTACATAGGGGAGCTATTTGCCATCAAAAACTCATTTCGGTCAAATTTGAGTTGGCATATTTTGAATATAGGTTCACGATATGAGGAGTTCCTTCTAAGACAATGGTTCCCAACCTTTGATTCTCGCCCCACTGGGGGGCAATTTGAAGGTTCAAGGGGGTAACGAGCAAGATTTTTTTAGTCAAATTAACTACAAAAACTATTTTTTTACCAAAATTAACTACAAAAATTTGTTAAATGTTAAAATTTTTACTAAAAACTTAGCTAAAATCTTTTTTTACGAAAACTTTGCTAAACCAGTAGTAATTTCTCATTAAAAACAAAAATTAGAAAAATTAACAAATTTTTCTTGAGTGTAGTGGGGCGTGGCGAAAAAAAGGTTGGGAACCATTGGTCTAAGACTTAAATTTTGAGGTAAAAAATATGTGATTTTTGTTTTGATGGCACATCGATGAAAGTTGGCATAAATATTAGAAGCTATTTAAGAATAAGAAATTCGTTCGCGTCAATTATATCGCGCAAGGGGGTCAAAAGTTATGGCGGTTTAAAGATTTAGCGGTTTTAAAAATCTTAAAAATATTTTAAAGATTTTTTTTCTACACATTTGTTGCATGCGTTATTAAAACATGCCAGGATATATAATTTCTTCTAAAATATATGGTATAAATTTAACCCTTTAATGACCAAACGATTAAAAAAAAAATTGATTTACCTTAAATCGCGATTAATTCGCGGTAAAAGAAAAGTTTCACAATTTTTTATTACATATTCAGGCAATGCGCGTTGATATTACTGAAAAAAATCACGGAAAATCGTATCAATGTACCAGTAGTTTAAAAAAAATCGGTGAACATTTAATATGGTTCAAAAAATCTATAATCATCAAAGTTTTTTAACCCGCCTCTGATTTTATGATGACACATCAAGTGGGCTTTCATTTAAAAAAAATTTAGATTTAGGTTTAGATAAAATCATCGCGCTTTCCGCTCAGAATGGCGTAAAGTAAAAATTCAAAAAGCAAATCAGTTCTACTCGTTAAGGCACGTCTTTTGTTGTATTAAAATGAACATGATGCATTAATTGCTACTAAAAAAATAGGAAACAGATTTGCAAATTTCGCACAATTTTCAAAAATGCCATAAAATTTTTGCAAATTATTTTTTACTAGTCGAATAGCCTGTCCCTGCCAGGCGGATCACCAAATCACTTTTCTCAATAATTCTAATTTTTTACCAAACTTTATAAAAAAATTATGTTTGTGCTTCAAAAATTTAATATTGCTAGATTGAGTTATATCAATATATTTCCCAAACTGGAAAACAATTTTATGAGTATAAAAGGTTTTATTTATAAAATTTTAAAACTAAATTTAGCACGCCCATGTCTTTTCCGTCCTTAAACCGGATATCAAAAATCCATCGTGTGGATCTGTCCCATGGTCACTCCTATATACATGGCAATTTTTATCTTTCTCCGTTAAATTTAACTTTTTCATGAAAATTTTGACATAAGGCTCCGTTAAATCGGCAGTTAGCAGCTAACTTTTCATTGAGTAATCCGCCCTTAGTCATGAAGGGTTTTAAAATTAGATAAAATGTTAAAAAACACAATTTTTCACTTAAATTTTTCCTTATAATTCTCCGTACACAGTTGACTTCATAAGGAATGAACCATTGTCAATAATTTATGCTTTACAATTTTCAGCTTCCTTAGTCAATAGGGATTTCAGAAATAGTTAAATGTTTAAAAACTAAATTTCGCCGTCTTCCACCACTCCCTTGTCTTAAAGGCCGAAAATCCGGCTACGTTACAGATTATATATATGTATAAACTAAACAAAATTCACAACGGATTTTTTGTATCTTCGCCCTTTCACTGGATATCCAGGTCAGAGTTATCTTTACCATTGTCCGTACCATATGCATCCCAATTTTCATCTTTCAAGGTCATAAGGTGTCTTCAAAATTAGATAAGACGTAAAAACAAAATTTTTTCCATGCCCATTTCTTCTCTTAATTCTTCGTCCATATTCCAAATTTTTTAAATCTGACAACTTTAGGATAAGCTCCATTGTTAGTAATATACTCGTATCCACGCCCCTTTTCCCTCTTAATTCTCCGTCGAAAGTCCAAAAATTTTAAGTCTGACTACTTTAGAATATGCTCCATTGTCAGGACAATATGCTTTCCAATTTTCGGCTGCGTAGGTCATTAGGGCTTTAAAGTTAGTTAAATGAAAAAAAAATAAAACACAATATTGCCTTGCCGCTTTTTCCTCTCAACTCTCCGTCTACATTCCAAAAATGTTAATCGATTTTCAGGTTCCAAATTCATTGGGGCGGTGCTTGAAAATACTCTAAAATGTTTAAAAAAAAAACTAAATTTTCCAAGTCCCCTTTTTCTCGTAATTCGCCGCCCACAGGCAAAAAATCCGGCTTCGTAAGAATCTGTCGTTGGTGTTTTACTATAAACATGCAAATTTTATGCTTTTAAGTTTATCAATGAGATCCAAAAGGTGCTGGATACACAAAAAATAAGAGAAACACAAAAAATAAATAAATTATATATACAGAAAATAGATGGAAATAAATTCACCACGCCCCTTTGCCTTTCTTATTCTCCACCCATACACTGGATATCAAAAATACAGGTTTGTGTTGATCTCCCCATGAAACCTACTATATACATGCCAATTTTCATCTTCCTAAGTCAAATTAGTTACAATATTAAAAACCACAATTTTTCCACATTCCTTTTATCTTTTAATTCTCCTTCCACATTCGAGAAATTTTAAATCCGATTACTTCAGGATATTCTACATCGTTAGGACTGTACGCTATGCATTTTCCGCTTCCTTTGGGGGCTTCAAAAGAAGTTAAAAATCCCAATTTTGTTACTCCCCATTTTCTTTTCAATTCTTTGCCCACAGTCCAAAAATTTAAAATTCGACTACTTCAGGATATGTTTCATCGATAGGCCTATATACCAGGAAATTTTCAGCTTTCTAAGTCATTAGAGGACTTTAACATAAGCAAAAATGTAAATTTTCATCTTCATATGTCATTGGAGTCTTTAAATTAGTTAAAATATTAAAAAAACACAATTTTGCCACGCCCCATTTTCTCTTAATTCTCCTTCCACAGTCTAAAAAATTGAAATCCGATTTCTTTAGGATATCCTTCATTGTTAGAACTAAATGCTATGCAATTTTCCGCTTCATAAGTCATTTGGGGGCTTCAAAAGAAGTAAAAATGTTAAAAAATCCCAATTTTGCCTCGCCACTTTTCCCTTCAATTCTCCGCCCACATTGCGAAAATTTTAAATCCGACTACTTGGGGATATGCGCCATCGCTAGAACTATATTCTAGGAAATTTTCAGCTTCCTAAATCATTAAGGGGCTTTAAATTAAGCAAATATGTCAAACAAATTAATTTTGCCACGCCCACTTTTCCGCTTATTTCTCCGCCCACAGGCAAAAAATCGAAAATCCGGCTACGTTAGGATCTGCCCCAGGTGTTTTACTATATGCATGCCAATTTTTAGCTTTGTAGCTCATCAGTGGGCTTCAAAAAGCTCTGGATAGACAAAAAAAGAGGAACACACAAATAGGGAAATTATATATATAGATAAACCCGCCAGTGATTTTTTTATGTATACTCACAAAAAACTCGGTTTACGCAAGAGTCCAACAAATTTCGATGGAAACCGCGAATGTGCCTCGCGAAAAACTGGTATTTTAAAAAAATTACGTTTTTTCTTTCGAAATTTGATCTGCTGAAACTCCTTAACGGAATTAATTCCAAAGTGTTAAGAATTACAACATTAACCAACTCTAGTTCAACTTTTTTCATTTTATGGAGGGGGCCGAAATACCTGATCAAAAAACCTCGAAAATTTAAAAACTTTTAATTTTTGGCTCAAAACTTAACCGTCTTATAACTTCTTACCAAGCGATGAAGCATCTATCAAACCAATATTAAAATAATCTCTTATATGTACTGACTTTGTGTTATGCCGGAAAAGATTAAAATATAAGGAGAACTAAAAAAAAAGCGAAAGAAGGTAAACCCTATGGACTATTTCAAGCCATTTTTATCGATTTTTCAACTTTAACCCTCTGTAACTTTTACGGATAAAGTGCACTCAAAGAACTGGAAAACAATTTGTCATAAAAGTTCGTCCAATGAAACTTTTTAATGAAGTTTTTATAAATAATATGAAAATTTTCATAAATATAATGAAATGTTTCATTAATACTATGAATATTTATGAAACATTTCATAAATATAATGAAACAGTTTCATTGGACGATTTTTTATGATGAGTTTCATTATATTAATGAAGCTTTTTCTTTGTGTGTGGGGTAATCCTTAAACATTGCTCAGTGATGGTTCAAGGTCTTGTTTACACAACTGCATTTACAGTTTTTCTAAATTCCAAAAACTGCCGGTTTTTTTAAACATTTATTTCAGTTTCACTGAGTTGAAATTTAAAAAAGATTTTGTGATATAAAACGATGATTTTAAGGTTGGGGTGTCTCGGATTACATAGCTCAACATGAAAATGCGAATTGGATTTTGGTAAGTGATTTTGGTAGTGTTTGTTGCGCTGATTCCAAATCTGCGACCCAAATAGGTTATCACGTCAGGATTTTGAGTTATTCGCGGTTAAAGTGCCGAAAAAGGCCATTTTGACCCTTTTTGAAAGCTTATAATATTAGATCCTGATATGCGATTGACTTGGTATCAAGCTCATTCAAAAGTATGCAATTTTCTCTTTAAGACAAGATAAAATGTTCTTGGAATTTAATTTTCTAAAATTGTAAAAAAATCATTAGCAAACAACCTTCCTTTTTTTTAATATTTAGTGTATTTACACATTGTTTTTTAACAAATTACCATACAAATACACACGAAAATATTAAATTTAAAGCACTTGCGGCTAAGGATTTTTTCACCATTTTAAAAAATTAAATTCCAAGAAAATTTGATTTTGTCTAAAAGAGAAAATAGCACACTTTCGAATGAGCTTGATGTCAAGTCATTTGCATGTCAGGATCTTATTTTTTAGTCGCACAAAAATGGCCAAAATGGGCCTTTTTTGACTCTTTAACAGCGATTTTCTCAAAATTGTGACGTGCTATAAAAATTTTAGTGACCGTTTTGGAATCGGGAAATCAAAACCTATAAACTTTTTTGGTTTCTTTAAGAACGCAGAGACAAACCTCAGATTTGTAGAGCGGTGTTATCGGCCATATCAGTAAAAATTTTGTTGTCCCCTTATAAAACAATGTGGACCTTCGGGAAAATTTCAATAACTCCCGACTCAAACCTCAAAAAAAACAAGTAGAAAAGTTAAATTCGACTTTGCCGAATCTATGAATACCCTCCACAATGCATTTTTTAAAGGGTAGTACATTTTTTAACGTGAAAAAGTTAACAATTTTGATTAGAAATATTTTATTTTGAGTAAGAAACTTTTTTTTGTCTTTTTTTTAAAAAAAAAATAAAAATTACTAATTTTTTTTTTGAGTGTAAAATTTTTTTCGACTGTAATATTTTTTTTACTGTAAAAATATTTCTAAGTGAATACACGTACGTATGTACACAAAATATTGTCATTTTTGTAAAAAAAACTAAATTTTTTTTGTGTAAATTTTTTTTTGAGTGTAAAATTTTTTTTGAGTGTAAAATTTTCTTTGAGTGTAAAATTTTTTTCGAGTATAATTTTTAAGTTACCAATGCTTTTAAAACTAAACAAGTTTAAAAAGCATTGCTTTAAAATTAAAAAAGGTTTGAAAAGCATTGTTTAGTTACCACCAATGCTTTTAAAACTTGTTAAGAACACGTGGCATTTTAGATGAAACAAATCTGAAATTCAGGGGTTTGCTTATAACTTTTGAATCACTGGACCGATTGAGCTGAAATTTAATACCAAATAGACCCGGGGAATGGCAAAGATACATGCTAAGCTTCAGTAGTCTCATTGTTGTCTTTCGGAAGTTATCGTGTTTTTTATCTCGTAAATTCGCGAAACACCCTTGCCGAAATTTACTCTTTTGCTCATAACTTTTGAACCACTGGACCGATTTGGCTGGATTGCAATACCAACCTGACCAGGTAAATGACAAACATATATGCCAAACTTCAGTAGCCTCTGTAAAGTCTTTCAAAAGTTAGCGTGTTTTCTACGGACGGACAGACAGACAGACAGACGGACGGACATCGCTAGATCGACTTAAAATCGATCGAGGATCATAAATATATATACTTTATGGGGTCCTAGACCAATATTTCGAGGTGTTACAAACGGAATGGCAAACTTATTTATACCCTCTATCACTAGAGTGGAGGGTATAAAAACACTTTAGATGGCGATATCTCGAAAACCGTTTGATCGAGCTAAAAAAATACTATGCACAAAATTTACCGCAATGCAATTTTTATACCCCACACCACTCTGTGGTACAGGGTATAATGAGTTTGTGCTGATGTTTGTAACTATCCAAAATATTGATCCTAGACACACCTTAAGTATACCGATCTTCTCAGAATCCCTTTTTGAGACGATTTAGGACTTTAAAGTTTTAGAAAATCAAATTTTGTATACTATTATTTTGAATAGTTTTACACACTTGTCCTAGGACGCCACTGCCACTAGTGATGGTAAATGAAAGAGAAGGATCTCTCCTAATTTTTCCATTTTATTATTTTGACATATCAGGAAAAAGTAGGTAAGTTACGCTTCAGCATCCTCAGAATTACCGTTCAAAAGGCAATTCTGTTTTTTATCTCGTAAATTCACAAAAAACCCTTGCCGAAATTCAGTCTTTTGTTCACTGGACCGATTTCGCTGGATTGCAATACCAACCTGACCAGATAAATGCCCAACATATATGCCAAACTTCAGGAGTCTCCGTAAAGTACGTAAAAGTTACCGTGTTTTCAACAGACAGACGGACGGACGGACATCGCTAGATCGTCTTAAGGCCTAGGCACTTGAGCGCTACTGGAGCGGTGCTGTAGCGTGACGGGCTGTTGTATTTTTCAAGCACTTACTGATTCCGTTTCAACGTGTCATATTAATTTACAAATTTTATTTTAAAAAGTGGTTATTTGTGATTTTTTTAAATTTATATTTACAGAAAAACAGTTTTTATTCGTTTATTTATATTTTTTTGTCAATTCTGCCACACAAATGAAAAAATTTCAACACAAAATAAAAAATAAAATCAGCTGACACGTAAAACGTACGGAAAATCAAAATTTTTTAGGTTCGGCCGCTACAGCACCGTCACGTATTCGTTTAAGTACCTATTTCTATTTATTTTAATACAAGCTAACGTATCTGCTGACACGTCTCCGAACCGTATTCGCTCAAGTAATTATGCCTTTAAAATCGATCGAGAATCATGAATTTTATGGGGTTCTATACCAATATTTCTAGGTGTTACAAACGGAATGACAAACTTATATATACCCTCTATCACTAGAGTGGAGGGTATAAAAAGATGGTTTTTGAGAAAATTGTTGTTAAAATTGGTAAAAAATTAATTTAGACAATTTCGCAAAAAAAAAATTATTTTGGTGATAAAAAAAAGCGAAAAAAATTGTTGGAATTGTTCAAATACCATTCGGTATCCAATTCAGTTCACAAATCTCCACCAGCAGCTGAATTCAAGCATTTTATATTTTTAGGTTATGTGGAATGTACCAAAATTTTTTACATTTTCACTCATAACTTTTGAACCGCTGAACCGATATCGTTCAAATACAATAGCAAACTTCTAAGTGAAGGGTATTAAAAAATGCCACTCTAATGTACATAAAGTGCAACAATTTTATCTTGTTTAGGCACGTTTCAATGCCAAAAAAATTTACAACATTTATATGTAACTACTTGCTATTCTAATATTCGAAAACAACTTTAGGAAAAGTTCTTTTATCAAAAATATGTATCAACACGCTAGTTGTTTTACCAAACACAATATATATTAAGGGTATTCACTTTAGAAATTTGACCCCAAATTTTACAATCCAAAAAATTTTCCGCTTAAAAAAATTTTACAATGATTTTTGTTTTAATTGTTAAAAAAAAAAAAGTTTTTTGCTCAAAATAAAATCTTTTTTGACCAAATTTTTATACATTTGTGGATTTTGACAAGTCGAATTTAACTTTTTTAATTGTTTTTAATAAATAAATAAATATTTTGGTAGTGAACAACGTAAACTCACGCAAAAAATCGACTCACTCACGCATTCTTTTTCCAATCACACTAACTCACAGTCACGTGAGTTTTATATGTGCCATTCTTTAACTCAGACTTTTTCTTAAACACTTCTCTCGTGAATCTCCTTGTGTTCTCAACTTGATAATTTAACAATATTTCAAATACAATTTTTACAACAGACCTTTGCATGCAATTATTTTTTGTTTGTTTAAATTTTAGTTAAAAATAAATGTCAAACACAATTAACTAATTTAAAAATTGTGTTAAATTTTTATCTTTCACAGATTTTTACAATTATTTTTTTTTTGATTTTTTTTTTTTTATCAGCTTTAACATTAAATTTTTATCAGACTCACCTTAAAACTTTCAAGTCTCTGCCCTCTGCAGTTTTTCCAATAGTATAAAGACGACAAATATTTGGAAATTTACCACGAATTTCACGCATGAAACTATAAATTGTTTCTAAATCATGATAATCTTTCCAATGAATACCACTGCGAGCAGCTTTTTCTGAAAAATAAAAATTAATTTAATAAAAAGTTGCGATCGGAAGATTTTATTTTAATATAAATGTTTTGAGTAGGATTATTCTAGCTCGATTTTCAAAAAAAATATTTATGTTGATAACTTTTGCAAGACTTAGCTGACACGTGTTTGTAAATTTGTCAGATTTCATCGTAAAGACTATTTAGCAAATATAAAACCCTATACTAAAAGTAGCGTTAGAGCTTAATTTTTTGTATGACAAAAAAGTTTTTCTTTCGATTATGAGTGTCCGGGCAATGTTTATTTTTATTCTACTAGGTCTAAAATAAACCCGTGACACACGAAGATCAAAATTTTGAATTTAAAAAATTAAAAAAATTGTCTTACGTACATTATATTTATTAATGATAAGCTGAACACGAATATAAATAAAAAACGCTCTAACAGTTTTCGAGATATCGCTATTTAAAATTTGCAAAATGACGGGTTTTTCCTAGGTTCAAGAATTAAAAAATAAAACCCAGCAAAACTTTGGTAATGGGTGGTGATTATATAACACATTACCAGGTAATGTATATGAGGCATTCCACACCAAATGTCCAGCGAAAAAAAACACGTGTACCGTAAACTTCTGGATAGGTTGTATGGATAGCCCTATATGGAACTTAGAAAATTGCGTTTTTGGTTTTTCAATTTTTCAAAAACTGGGCTTAGGAGGCGTGGTCAAATATTGGAAAAATGGTCAAATTTGTGGCGAGTTGACTTGATTAAATATTTATCACATTAAAACGGAATGCACCACAATCTCAAAATTTTACATTCTCATATAGTTTTGTATGGGCTATCGATTAAAAATTTTTTTTTTTTGGAAAATTTTCAGAACCCGTTCTGAAATTTTCCATTTTTTGAAAATGTCAATTTATTAAAAAACATGCCACTTTTTTTCTTCTTTTTTAATTTTTTTTTTAAGAGCTTAGATGTTTGTCCATCCACACAAAAAAATTCAGAAACACGTTCTTCGTTTTTTTTCGAGAAAATCGCATTTGAACTTTAAATTCCATAACAATTTTGTAATTTGCTTGTATTTCTTTGATTTAACGTTGCGAATGAGTAATATGTATGGAACTAATAATACTCATTCGCAACGTTAAATCAAGAAAATACAAGCAAATTACAAAATTGTTATGAAATTTAAAGTTCAAATGCGATTTTCTCAAAAAAAAAAACGAAGAACGTGTTTCTGAATTTTTTTGTGTGGATGGACAAACATCTAAACTTTAAAAAAAAATTTAAAAAAGAAAAAAAAGTGGCATGTTTTTTAATAAATTGACATTTTTAAAAAATGGAAAATTTCAGAACGGGTTCTGAAAATTTTCAAAAAAAAAAAAAATTTAATCGATAGCCCATACAAAACTATGTAAGAATGTAAATTTTTGAGATTGTGGTGCATTCCGTTTTAATGTGATAAATATTTAATCAAGGCAACTCGCCACAAATTTGACCATGTTTCCAATATTTGACCACGCCTTCTAAGCCCAGTTTTTGAAAATTAGAAAAACCAAAAACGCAATTTTCTTAGTTCCATATAGGGCTATCCAAAAAATCTATTCAGAAATTTACGGGACATATGTTTTTCTGTAGCGGGACATTTGGTGTGGAATGCCTCATATGCCTTATTTGTAGCATTATTTTAGGATCTCTTACCAGACATTTGTTCAACAACATATTATTTCTAGGTGAAAAATAATGTTTTACTAATAACTTGTTACATAATGCATGATTATTAGTGTCCGACCGAATATTCGGCTTCGGCCAAAAAGCACTATTCGGCCACTATTCGGCTTCGGCCACAATTTTGGCTCAATAGGCCGAATACCGAATAATTGTATAATATTTGTGCTCACGTGTTGAAAAACACACTAAACTAACTTTGAATCACATTAGTAAGCCACAAAAACATTTTACTAATGGCGTTTTCTTTTCTGGCAAAAAATGTCACATTTTACCGTCCCTTTAAAAAATATTGCACTTTTTTTGTTCTTTTCTAAAAAACTGGCAACACTTTAAAAATTTATTATGTTTTTTTCTAAAAATGTTGCATTTTTAAAGTTTGAAAATGTCACACTTTTCCCACTTTCATAAATTGACGGGGTAGTAAAATTGCCTTATAAAAACAGCTGATTGCCAATATTTTGGTTGAAAGAAAAATTTTCTAAATTTTTTGTTTTTTTGTAATCACAAAACTGGCAACACATTAAAAGGGTTGTGGCTACATTTTACAAATGATACTATTTAAGGGTGCAACATTTTGTTTCAGAAAAGAAAACGCCATAAGTGTTTTTGCAACTAAAAACATTTTTTTTTTAATATTCGGCTTCGGCTTCGGTTTGGCCGAACAGTGAAAATTTGGCCGAATATTTGGCTTCGGCTTCGGCCAAAAAAGGTGTATTCGGTCGGACTCATGGGTGACTTATGTTTGGTTACATTATGTATTATTTAAAAATTTGAAATAATGCATTATTTGTATTGAATACATAATGCATTATGATAACATAAAAAAATAAATATTTTATACAAAAATGCATAAGTTTAAACTAGAGATGGGCTCACGACAGGAATTTTTGAATCACGGACACTCACAAGCATATTTTTCTACTCATTAACAATCACGTGAGTAAATTTAATACATCGTTACTTGTTCACTACTCGTAACACCTTATATATTACGTTCTTGTATGCTATATTTTATACATTACTGGTATGCATTACTTTGAGTCTCATCCCATGTTAAAATCATCAATGCTGCAATGTATAAAATAAGCAATCCTATACCTTATTTGGTAATCTAAGTTTTGCTGGGAATCTTAAAATTTCTTTCAAAGTCTTAGATTTTTTTGGAAAATTTACACCAAAAATTTGGATTTTTGAAAAATTATAAAAAAAAATTATCTTGCGATACATTATTATACCCTAGGGTGGCTCGTTTTTGGGCTTTTCTCTCTGATCAAATTCTAATACCCGCCAAAAGTGTCGGTCCCCTAAGGGTAACTCACGTGCAAAATATCACTCCGATCGGAGTTTATCTTCTGTCTCCACTTTGAGCCTCAAAATTGAGGTTTTTGCAAAAAAGGACTTTTTTTAAAAAAAAATAAAAAAATTTAAGTTTTTTTATTAAAATAATTAAAAAAAATTTTTTGTATAATATTTGATCGTAAATGCTTAAATATGAAATTTAAAGATTTTACGGCATCATTAACCCGTTCAAACTTGATACCAAAAAAATGGCATGATTTTGGGGGCGTTCTCAAAACACCTTTTTTCAAAATTTGAAAATTTTGTTAAAAAAAATTTTTAAATATACCATTTTTTCTTTCTGAATTCATTAAGGACACCTTGGGGAAGAAAAATGTGAAATATGGTGGGTATCCGTCGTGCCACTTTTTGGGAATCGCGGGGGGAAGTTAGCGGATTTCAAGGAAATGTTGGTTTTATCAATAATTTGGATTAATAATATCTTATAAATTTAATTTTTTGGCAAATTAACTGTTTTTTGGTGTCGTGGCATTCTTTTAGATAACTTTAAGTCTGTCATGAAATCTTACCGATCTAGGACGTCTTTAACCCACATTGGCTGGGGGCCAAAAATGACCCTCGCAGGAAATTTGAAGTTTAGAGCTTAAATTTTGTGCTATAAACAAGTATAAAACGGCTTTTGTGCTTTTTACCCCAACTATTATTTCGTATTATTATATAACCTTTAAAAAAATCGTTAACCCTTCTTGGTAGGGGGTCAGATATGACCCATTCAATAAAAAATATAAATTTTGTTGATATCAAAAAATTCAAGCACTATGCCGAAAAGTTGTTGCCGGGGTCATTTTTGACCCCTGGCCAATGTGGGTTAAATATATCTTAAATAGGTGAAATTTTATGGCTGATTTAAAGTTATCAAATAGACTGCCACAAATTAATTTTCTATAAAAAAAAATATACTTTTTATTAAATGGGTCATTTTTGACCCCCTACCAAGAAGGGTTAACGATTTTTTTAAAGATAATATATTAATACGAAATAATAGTTAGGGTAAAAAACACAAAAGCCGTTTTGTACTTGTTAATAGCACAAAATTTAAGCTCTAAACTTCAAATTTCCTGCGGGGGTCATTTTTGACCCCCAGCCAATGTGGGTTAAAGACGTCCTAGATCGGTAAGATTTCATGAAAGACTTAAAGTTATCTAATAGAATGCCACGACACCAAAAAACAGTTAATTTGCCCAAAAATTTAATTTATAAGGTATTATTAATCCAAATTATTGATAAAACCAACATTTCCTTGAAATCCGCTAACTTCCCCCCGTGATTCCCAAAAAGTGGTTCGACGGATATCCGCCATATTTCCCATTTTTCTTCTCCAAGGTGTTCTTAATGAATTCAGAAAAAAAAATGGTATATTTAAAATTTTTTTTAATAAAATTTTCAAATTTTGAAAAAGGTGTTTTGAGAATGCCCCAAAAATCATGCCATTTTTTTGGTATCAAGTTTGAACGGGTTAATGATACCGTAAAATCTTTAAATTTCATATTTCAGTATTTACGATCAAATATTATACAAAAATTTTTTTTTTAATTATTTTAATAAAAAATCTTAAATTTTTTTATTTTTTTTTAAAAAAAGTCCTTTTTTGCAAAAACCCCAATTTTGAGGCTCAAAGTGGAGACAGAAGATAAACTCCGATCGGAGTGATATTTTGCACGTGAGTTACCCTTAGGGGACCGACACTTTTGGCGGGTATTAGAATTTGATCAGAGAGAAAAGCCCAAAAACGAGCCACCCTATTATACCCTACACTAGAGCTTCGAAGGTTCTCATTCCTTAATTCGATTTGCCATTCTGAATGAAAACTAAGTGATTGTATTCCCCAATCACATTTTAGGGAATTGAATGAATTCGCCTTAGACTCATTCGATTTACAAATAGGGAATGCATTCGATTTATTTTTCATTCGACTTTCAAAAATCGAATGCATTCGATTTTTTTTCATTCGACTTTTAAATATCGAATGCATTCAATTGCGAATGCAATCGATTTTCTTTTCCTTCGTTTTGAAAAATCGAATGGCTTATTAATTCATTGCATAAAAAACTTAAAAAACTAACCAAGATAGAGCAAAACGCAGCCAATTTTTTGTCCATAGTATCGCCAACACTCTTCACACCTTTTGTCGTGTAGGCAGTTGATATGTGCATTTGTAAAATTTTCGGAAACACACATTTTTTTGGATTCAAAATTAGGGCCCATTAGGGCCATCGTATGTTAAGAGAGTCGGCGATACTATGAACCAAAATTTGGCTCCGTTTTGGTATATCTATTTAACCCTTCATTACATGACTGAATTTTCTTATCGACAACATTTTTTTGGGTTTTATTCTTGTTTTAACAAATGTTTTACAAACTACGCAAATTTTCGAAAAAGTTGATTGTTTTTACATAAAATTGATCAACGAAAAAAAAAATAACGGTAAATGGGGAATAGCGAAATTGCTAAATACGCGCGAAGTCAACATTGCATATATGCAATGCCATGTAACGAAGGGTTAAAAAATCGATTGCATTCGCAGTGGAATGATAAAAAATCGAATGCATTCGATTTTTCTAAATAGAATAAACAAGAAATCGAATGCATTCATTTTTTCCATTCAATCGAATGAATTCCAAGGACTGCATTCATTGTTGATTTATGAAATCGAATGCATTCACTGACTATGAAAATTGAATTGATTTTTTTGAGAATTCATTCGAAAAGGATTTCATTCTTCCAAGCTCTGCCTACACCACTCTGTGGTACAGGGTATAATGAGTTTGTGCTGATGTTTGTAACTACCGAAATACCTTCAAGCATACCGATCGACTCATAATTACTTTTTGAGTCGATTTAGCGATGTCCGTCCGTCCGTCTGTCCGTCCGCTGTCCATCTATCGGTTTAAGCACTATCTATCGGTCGCAATTTTCAATCAATTGACTCGGGTTTTACTTTTTTTACTGTCGGCAACATATTGGAAAGCACAAAATATGAATTTCTTCATAATTTTGTCATAAGCTTAAAATTCATTTGCTAATCAATCATTGTTTTAATTGACGTTAAATAAAATATTGATCAAATTTTTGATCAAAATCGAAAAAGTGATTGATTGAAAAAAAATCAATTAATCACCTATACAATTTGATAATTGATATAACAATTTTCTTCATCGGAGGAGTTTCAATTAACAAATTAATTGAATCCGCGTTTTTGCTGATTGAAATTCGTTTTCAATTATTTTTGTGCAGTAATTTTGTGTTAAAATATTTATCTTAAAAGTGCTCTCGAGAAAAATTATTAAAAAACACTTATGCAGTTTTTCCTTTTTGTCACAGATCTTATTGATCAGTGATATATTCTAAGACATTCTACACAGAAAAAACGAATTGTTATATTGATCCCCATATTTGTGAATACAATTAACTTTTTCACTGAAAGTGCTCCTATACGGAAATTTGTGATATCATCTAATGTTTGTAAATTTTGATTGTTGAAAATTTTTTTTAAAAAAATTAATAAACGAGTTTGTAATAGTTTTCTAAAACTATTATTTGTATTGAAAAACGTACAAAATCTTAATTTTTTTTTTCAACAAAAAAATTCAACAAACACAAACACAATTTGTTGATCTGACAAACGTAAAAAATTTTATTTTTTTTTTCAACAACGTATTCAACCAACACAAAAATAATTTGTTGACATGATAAAATACCCAGTTGGAAAATGTGTCACTGAGGAAATTTCCACAGTGATTCCTTGAGGAAATGTCTTCAGGCTCTGACAAATCATAGGCAATCCTTGATGACATGTCCTAACATTGTCAGCACTGAATGTTTGCTTTAAGAGTGTGGACAATTCCTCTAAGACGTCTAAAAGGAAATGTCTTCAGAATAGCAGTATATTAAATTAGAATTTTAAATCTGGGCAACTCTTTAATTTCCAAGAAAAAGATGGCAATATTATCGACTTAATCAAAATAAAATCAAAATCTAACAAGTAGAATAAAAGTAATAAATAGACAAACAATTTTAAAAATAAAGTTTGGAACAAGTGGTTAGGTGTGGGACTTAGAGCTGCAAAACTATCGATAGTCGTCCCATTCGATATTTTCGATAGTTTGTTTTTAAACTATCGATACTATCGATAGTATCGGATATTTTAAGGAATCGTAAGATTTTGCGTAAAATTACGTTTTTTTTCATTACAACTTGGTACTTCTTTCTGAACATACAAATGACAGTTTTTGGCGTTCACTGCCATTCAGTCTATTTTAACTCACTACGGCGATCTTCCACCATGCCGTGCTTGTTCTGTTCGGACCTTAAATTTCGCAATAACATTAACACGAGATTACTATCATTGCATTAATACTTAAAATAGTAGAATTATTCCAAAATGATATAAAAATTTTTAAAACGGTTCACTTTTTGATTAAGTTTTTAGCAAGTGACAATCTTTTTGAAGCTAATATTTTTTCGGCGATAGTATCGCTATCGAGTAAAAACTATCGATAGTCCTTTTAAAATAAAACTATCGATACTATCGATAGTACCATCGATAGTTTTGCAGCTCTAGTGGGACTAATAAACTGGAGGTTCCAGGTTCAAATCCAGTTGGGACTAAAAAAGGCGAAAAGTTTTTTCTAAATATGAGAAAGATAATTTATAAAGGAAAATGGATAAAAGTAAAAACTAAAGGAAATACGAAAATTTTTTGTATTTTCGCATGACCTATGTCAGACATTTCCCCAAAGAAGTCTTAGGTGACATGTCCCCAGAAGGTCAGCCCTGACCACTGCTGACTTTGAGTGAGGACATTTTGAAAATTTGTATGAAACTGTCCTCAACCCAGTACATAGAGATGTCTTGTGGATGTCAGGTGTGACTCTGACATGTCATCGCTCCGTCACTGAGGATGGCTCGAGGACGTTGCCAACTGGGTAATTTTGAAATAAAATTACTTGACTGAGTTTGTTGAAAACAAAATCGAAGTTTTGTTTTATTGACTAACAGGCGTCCGTTTTTATTAAATGTTTGGTTGATATCATATTTGATTGATTTAAAATTGCTGTTTGTTGATTTAAATTTGACGATTTTATTTTCTGTGTACTGATGTTCGTCTGTCTTCTGAAATGGCGATCACGGCCAAAATATTATAAAGATTTGATTGTAGCTTAACATGTTTACTTTTTGTTGCTTCGAGGAGTCTGATATTGTATTTGAGCGATATCGGTTTAGTGGTTCAAAAGTTAAGTACGAAAATTTATTTATTTCTTGTTTATTTTATAACTATTCGATTAATTTAAAATTGCTGATTTCGATTAAAGGGTTAATCGAAGAATTTATGTCGATTAATCGAATAATAATATATGGGTTTTCTGGATATATGTATAATTTTTTTAAAGTTTTAAGTCAATTAAACCAAAATTGTCGAAAAAAATCTTGTAATTTAGAAAATTTATGAATTTGGAATTATTCGATTAATCGACCAATTTTAAAATTTTATTCGTTTAATCGAATAAGTCAAAAACGGCAAATGGCGATTAATCGTTTAATCGAACAATAAAAAAACCCGATTAATTGAACACCCTAGTATATTCTACATAACCTAAAAATACCAACTGCATTAATTCGGCTTTTGCTTGTCATATGTAAACAGAATTGAATACCGGAAGGTATTGAAAAAAAGTACAGACATATTTCTTTACCCCCAAAATTTTTTTCGAGGATTTTTGCTTTAAATTAATTCCTTTTTAAATTTTTTTTCCCCAAAAGTTTTTTCGCGGAATTTTTTTTTCAGCAGCATTTTTTTCAGCTGAAATTCTTTTGCAACAATTTTTAAATAAAGTCTTTTTTTACATTGTAGAGTGTATCCATACATTCGGCTAGGTCGATATTAAACCTTTTTATTTTTTTTAAAACTTACTTGTCCTCTGTCCCATTTCACTTTGTGTTAAATTAACACCCATCATTTGTTCAATATCTATCATTTCTTGTACATTTGAATTCAATATTTCTGACATTAGATTATGTTCTTCTAAAAATCCTCTGGCTCCCTTTAAATGTTTTTTATCAATGGAAACATCTAAAAATTTAGAATTTTCTTTCCATACAACGCCACCTAAAAAAAAAATACGAAAATGAAAAGAAAATAAAAATCAATTTCAATTTTAATCCATCTCCTCTTCCTTCCATCGCCCTTCAAATTTCAATCACTTACCATATTTATTTTCTAATATATCTGCTACTGGCATCATTTTACGACGCAGATGATCTGATATATTATATATGCGCCATAACTGTGCTTCATCATATCGCACAGGTATTTCATTTACATCCAAAACATCCATGTTATCAGCTAGCGACGATGTAACTGATGCTACTGCCACCAGGTCTTCTGGTGCATTTTCATTGATTTCCCTTTCATAGAGCATTTTATTTCCGGTTTGTATAGATTTATCAGCTATTGGTGTCATTCTGCTTATATCGAAGGTTGTTGCAACATTTATTAATAACACAAGTTGCAATGCCAGTACCAGCAATGTCAGTGTATTCCATCGTTTACCTTTTGTCATTATTATAACTTATCTGTCTTGTCTGTCGGTTTGTGTGTTGTAAGTTTTAAATTCAAAATCTGAGATTTATTTATTTTTGTGGGAAGATGATGTTTATTTTAAGTTATATAAACTGTAATAATGAAGAAAAAAAAAAGTTGTTCGTTTTGTTTAAATATTTTCTCATGGATTTTTTATTTTTTTTTGCTTGTGGTTTCTTATTAAAATAGTTTACTAGAGTGGGTTTTTAAGGATAATCAAAATTTGTTTTTGTTTAAGGAATTTAAGTTTTAGTACACTTTATCATTAATCAGCAGAAAAATCTATTGAAATTACTTTTAAGACATTTTTACGTAGAGAAAAATTCTTAGATTCTGAGATATTTCTTGTATAGAAAAATTCTCAGATTCTGAGATATTTTTGGTAAAGAAAAATTCTCAGATTCTAAGCATTTTTCGTAAAAAAATATCAGATTCTTAGATTCTGAGATATTTTCCGAATAAAAAAATTCTCAGAAAAATTCTGGGACATTTTTCGTATAAAAATATTCTCAGATTTTTCCAATAGAAAAAATTTTCAAATTCAGAAACATTTTTCGTATAGAAAAATTTCAGATTCTGATATATTTTTCGTATGAAAAAAAAATCGGAGATTCTTAGACATTCTTCGTATAGGAAAATTCTCAGTTTCTGAGACATTTTTCGTAAAAAAAAATTCTCAGATCTGAGACATTTTCGTTTTGAAATTTCTCAGATTCTGAGACGTTTTTCTTACAGAAAAATTCCCAGATTCGTATAGAAAAATACATTTTTCGCATCAAAAACCTCTTAGATTCTGAGACATTTTTTCTATAAAAATATTCTCAGATCTTTCGTATCGAAAAATTTTCAGATTCTGAGACATATTTCGTACAGAAAAAATTCTGAGATTTCGTGACATTTTTCGTATAAATTTTTAGTATAAAAATTCTACGATTTTGACACATTTTTCGTATAGAAAAATTCTCAGATTTTGAGACATTTTTCGTAAGACAAATTCTCAGATTTTGAGACATTTTTCGTTCAAAAAAATTCTCAGATTCAGAGACTTTTTTCGTATAGAAATATGCTGAGACATTTTTCGTATAGAAAAATTTTCTGATTCTAAGACATTTTTCGTACACTCAAAAAAATACGTTAGTAGATTTACTAATTTTTTTTTGCTAACGCTAGTTAGCTAACTTTTAGCAAATTTTTAGTTGAGATTAGCATGTTAGCAAAAAATTCTTGTAAACTTCATTTAGCACATTAGCAATTTTAAACAAACTATGAACTAATTTCTTTTGCTAAATTTGAAATTGAGTTGACTACATTTTTACAAGATTTTTTGCTAATATTAGCAAAATAAGTGGTAAATTTTTTTTTATTTTCAGAAAACTTAAAATGGCGCTATCTCGGAAACTAAGCCAGATAGAGCAAAATGGAGGCCATTTTTGGTTCTTAGAATCTCCATAGTATCGCCGGTCCTCTTCACATGTGTGGACCCTAATGGGCCCTAACTTTGGATCCAAAAAAGTTAGCATTCCCGAAAATTTTAAAATGCTCATATCTCGGTAAATATTGCCGACACAACAAAAAGTCCAAAAGCGTTGTTGTAGCTCTCAGCACGTAGAACAAGACCGCAAAATAGTCAAAAGCTCTCCGAGTAATATTTTTGAAGTTATCGAGTTTTTTAATTCTCAAGACCCCAGTGGTCCCCTATAATCACGTATCTCAAAAACTAAGCAAGGTAGAGCGAAACGGACACAAATTTTGGATCAAAAACTATGACGATTTTTAAGGAACCCAACTAGGTCTAGGCCCATCGGGGTCTGGACCTATCGGGTCCGAACCCAATGGGGTCCTCAGATGCGTATAAACTAAGTTCAAAAAAAAATATTTAGTTAACTAATTATTGGCAAAACATTTTTGCTAACTTTAGCAAAAAAATTGTGGGTTCAAAATCAGCAAATTTTCTTGTAGGTTTACAAGCTTTTTTTGCTAACATTACAGTTTTTTTTTTTTGAGTGTATAGAAAAATTCTCGTATTCTTAGACATTATTTTATAGAAACATTTCTAGATTCTGCGACATTTTCCGTATAGAAAAATTCTCAGATTCTGAGACATTTTTTCGTATAGAAAAATTCTTAGATTCTAACACATTTTTCTTTTCGAATATATTTTAGATTCTGAGGCATATTTCATAAAGAAATATTCTAGGATTTCAAAACATTTTAAGCATAAAAAAATCTGCGATTCTGACAGATTTTTCGTATAGAAAAATTCTCAAATTTTAAGACATTTTCGTACACTCAAAATAATACTTACGTTAGTAGATTTACAATTTTTTTTTTGCTAATGCTAGTAAGCTAATTTTTAGTTGAGATGTTAGCAAAAATATATGTAAACTTCATTTAGCAATTTTATTTAGCAATTTTAAACAAAATTTGAACAAATTTTTTTTGCTAAATTTAAAATTGAGTTGACCAAATTTTTACAAGTTTTTTTGGTAATATTTGCAAAAATAAATTGTATTTTTTTTTAAGAAAACTTAAAATGGCGCTATCTCGGAAACTAAGCCAGATTGAGCAAAATGAAGGCCATTTTTGGTTCTCGGGCTCTCCATAGTATCACCGGCCCTCTTCACACGTGTGGACCTTAATGGGTCCTAACTTTGGATCCAAAAAAGTTAGCATTCCCGAACATTTTAAAATGATCATATCTCGGTAAATATTGCCGACACAACAAAAAGTCCAAAAGCATTTTTGTAGCTCTCAAGACGTAGAATAAGACCGCAAAAGCTCTCCGAGTAATATTTATGAAGTTATCGAGTTTTTAAATTCTCAAAACCCCAGTGGTCCCCTAAAATCACGTATCTCAAAAACTAAGCAAGGTAGAGCGAAACGTAGAGCTGCAAAACTATCGATGGTACTATCGATAGTATCGATAGTTTTATTTTAAAAGGACTATCGATAGTTTTTACCCGATAGCGATACTATCGCCGAAAAAACATTAGCTTCAAAAAGATTGTCTCTTGCGGAAAAATTAATCAAAAAGTGAACAGTTTTTAAAATTTTTATAACATTTTGGAATAATTCTACTTTTTAAAGTATTAAAGCAATGATAGCAATCTCGTGTTAATGTTATTGCTAAATTTAAGGTCCACAAAGAACAAGCACGGCATGGTGGAAGATCGCCGAAGTGATTTAAAATAGACTGGAATAGCAGTGAACGGCAAAAACTGTCATTTGTGTGTTCAGAAGTAAGAAGTTGCAATAAAAAAAACGTAATTTTAATCAAAAACTTACAATTATTTAAAATATCCGATACTATCGATAGTATCGATAGTTTAAAAATAAACTATCGAAAATATCGAATGGGACGACTGTCGATAGTTTTGCAGCTCTAGCGAAACTGACACAAATTTTGGATCAAAAACTATGACGATTTTTAAGGAACCCAACTAGGTCTAACCCATCGGGGTCTGGACCTATCGGGTCCGAATCCAATGGGGTCCTCAAATGTGTATGAACTAAGTTAAAATAAAAAAAAAATCAGTTAACTAATTTTTGGCAAAACATTTTTGCTAACTTTACCAAAAAAAAAAATTGTGGGTTCAAAATCAGCAAATTTTCTTCTAGATTTACAAGCTTTTTTTGCTAACTTTACAGTTTTTTTTTAGTGTATAGAAAAAAATCTTGGATTTTAAGACATTTTTCGTTTAAAAAAATCTCAGATTCTGAGACATTTTTCGTGTAGAAAAATTCTCAGATTCTGAGAATTTTTTATGAGATATTTTTCGTATTTAAAAATTCTCAGATTCTGAGAAATTCTGAGACGTTTTTCGTAAAAAAAATCTTAGACATTTTTCGTATAGAAAATTTCTCAGATTCTGAAACATTTTTCGTAAAGAAAAATTCTCAGTTTCTTTGACATTTTTCGTATAGAAAATTTCTCAGATTCTGAGACATTTTTCGTATAGAATATTTTTGAAATTCTGAGACATTTTTCGTAAAGAAAATTCTCAGATTCTGAGACATTATTCGTATAGAAAAATTCTCAGATTCTGAGACATTTTAAATCTCAGATTCTGAGACATGTTTAGTATAGAAAAATTTTCTGATTCTAAGACATTTTTTGTATAGAAAAATTCTTAGATTCTTCTTTCGTATAAAAAAATTCTCAGATTCTTAGACATTTTTCGAAAAGAAACTCTCAGATTCTGAGATATTTTTCGTTTGAAAAAATTCTCAGATTCTAAGACTTTTATCGTATAGAAGAATTCTCAGATTCTGAGACTTTTTTCGTATAGAAAAATTCTCAGATTTCAAAATTTAAAAAAAAAAAATCAATTTAAAAATGTTTTCAGAGTCTTGACTTCTACTATCAGAAAAATGAGACTATCTTGACGAGACTTTTTTTTTTAAATTTAAAGTAAACCAATTTTATCACGTCAAAAATGACTAAAAATAGTAAGAATTAAATTTTTTTTATTTCCATTTCATACAAGTGTAATGTTTTTATGGCAAAATATGCATTTTTAAGTTACAAATATGCCAAAAATATGCATTTTCATAAAAATAAATCGATTATAATTTTATGAAAATTTATTGGTTCGAAAATATACTTATATTTCGTCATACCACACATTTTCCGATTTTTAAAGCGTTATTTGTAACGTTTTGGGCCCGATTTCTATAGCCTTGCCCTAGTTTTTACAAAATTTGTACTAAATAACATATTCACGTGAAAGGTATTAAACTAATAAAATTCCAGTTTTTATTAATTTTTAAAACTAATATAAGTATTAAGTTATAAATAACACATTTAATTAAATATCTATTAAATATTTTTACATCAATATAATAATGATGATTATTCAAATTCTTTAGAAATTTTATGGTGGAAAAATCCATATTTTTATTTGTTTTTATTTTTTTAATGACCAAAATATTATAAAAACAAACAAATAAAATTATTGCAAATATGACTCAGAGAATTCAGAAAAAAAGACATAAAAAAAACTGAGACGTTTCTTAATACTTTATCGCCTAAAATGCAAGTTGTGATGTGAGTGAAATCATAAAAAAGGCTTTTAACGTTTAAAACTGCCATTCAGACTGAACGTTTTGTTTCAAATAAAAAAAATAATTTAGCTTAAAACAACAATAACAAATATTTAAATCGTAAAAAAAATACTTTAAATTTATAGTTGAAAACTTAAATAAAAATTGTGTTAAACGTGTTAAGTACAAATTCATTAACACTTTTTAACCTTTTACGTATTTTACGAATAACTACAAAATTCAAATTAATTTTTAATTTAACGCTACTAGGCTAACTGTTGATAGATTTTGTAGTTTTTTTTGTGTTGGCAACACTGTTAAACATCCTTTTTAGATTATTTTCGCATTTTCTGAGATTCTGAGACATTTTTCGAATAGAAAAATTCTTAGACAGATTCTGAAACATTTTTCCGTAGGAGAAAATTCAAATTTTTTGATATTATTCCGTAAAGAACAATATTTTTGTATAAAAATTCTCAAATCTGTGACATTCCGTAAAGACATTGTGACATTGCCATAAAGAAAAAATCTCAGGTTCTAAAACATTTTTGAGTTTCTAAACAATTTTCTAATTCTGAGACATTTTTCGTATAGAAATATTCTCAGATTCTGAGACAATTTCCATATAGAAAAATTTCAGATTCTGAGACATTCAAAAAATTTTCAGATTCTGAGGCATTTTTTGGGCATAAAAAAGATCTTTGTATCTGAGATATTTTTTCGTTTTTAACAAATTTTCTAATTCTGAGACATTTTTCTGCACATCAAAAATTCTGAGATTCTGACACGATTTCCGTTTAGAAAAAATTCTCAGATTCTGAGATAATTTGCCGCGGTGACAGGACATAATCCCCACGGACATTACCCCCATAACGGAAATGGGGATTATGACCGAATTCAACACGGTCATAATCCCCATAATAGTCGTGGGGACTATGATCGTTCCCAAAACGGTCACAATCCTAATGAGGACTATGTTGGGATTACGACAGAACTTTTTCCAGTCATAACCCCCATTCATATTATGGGGAGTAAGTCCAAAAAAGTGTTGGTTTTCTGCAGAGGGGGTGGGTTTAGCAAATTTGAAACTTTTCAGTAAAATAAATTAAATTTTTTGGATTATGACCAACTACACCATTTACAGATGTAATTCTTAAAAGATCAATTGTAATTTGAAGATTCTACTAGCAATTCGAAGATTCCATTTGTAATTCGAAGATTCCATTTGTAATTCGAAGATTCCATTTGTAATTCGAAGATTCCATTTTTAATTCGAAGATTCTACTTGTAATTCAAAGATTCTATTTGTAATTCGAAGATTTCATTTGTAATTCGAATATTCCAGTTGTAATTCGTAAAAGGTCAATTGTAATTCGTAAAAGATTAATTGTAATTCGTAAAATGTCAATTGTAATTCGTAAAAGATTAATTGTAATTCGTTAAAGATCAATTGTAATTCGTAAAAGATCAATTGTAATTCGAAAAAAATCAATTGTAATTCGTAAAAGTTCAATTGTAATTCGTAAAAGATCAATTGTAATCCGTAAAAGATCAATTGTAATTCGAAAAAGATCAATTGTAATTCGAAAAAGATCAATTGTAATTCGTAAAAGATCAATTGTAATTCGAAGATTCCAATTGTAATTCGAAAAACATCAACTGAATTTCCATTGATAATTTACGAATTACAATTGGAATCTTCGAATTACAATTGATCTTTTACGAATTACAATTGATCTTTTTCGAATTACAATTGATCTTTTACGAATTACAATTGATCTTTTTCGAATAACAATTGATCTTTTACGAATTACAATTGGACTTTTACGAATTACAATTCTGTGGCCGTACGAAAAAACTAGTTAACTCCATTTTTTGAAAACAGGAGAAAAACACACTTTAAGTTTTTAACATATTTCACTAATTATTTATTATGAATATATGTTGTTATGCATGCGCATTAGACAAAACATTATTTTTAATAATATTAAAGATTTCTGGTTCCATTGAACTCATTTTTGGACACTAAATCCGAAAATCGATGTCAGTTAACTTGTTTTTTCGAAAAATGGAGTTAACTAGTTTTTTCAAAAAAACTTTTTTTTTTTAATTAATTCTTATATATAATGAAATTAAGGCAACTTTAGTAATCATATGAGGCAAAATATTAACTTTTTTGACTCAGTACGTTAATTAACCCACTTTTTACGAAAAAGTGGAGTTAACTAGTTTTTTCAAAAAAAAATTTTTTTTTCTTTTTTCTTATGTTTTTCAAAACTAAGCCGAGTTTTTGTATGTTTTTATACATAAAATTTCCAGCAAAACTTTTGTAATGAATGCTGATTATGTAACACATTACCAGGTAATGTATATCCCTTATTTGAAGCATTATTTTATGATGTCTTACCAAACATTTGTTCAACAACATATTATTTCAAGGTGAGAAATAATATTTTACTAATAACACAGTGCAACACCCAAAATCGGAATGGGATGAAACCAAAAGCAAATGAAAGTTGACATATTCCATAACAAACCCCTCAAGGCTTTTTTCTAGTTCAGAGCTAGATTTTGTTTTACACGCATTTGAAGTTAGTGCACTTTTATTATAATTACAATAATAAATGCTTGAAAACTGTATTAGTGGCGAATGATTAATATTGTAATTGCCTTTAAATAACAATCATAATAATATGGCTATTCAGTAAATAGGTACTGGACCGATTGCAGCAAAATTCATACCAGTCATAGCTGAAGTAATTTTGAGCTTAAGTTTGGAAACTGGACCCTACATGTCCAATAAGGGCACCACCAGGGGTCTTTAAAGTTGGACACGTTTAGTACACAAAAACTTTAAATGCTTTAAAAACACCAACTTTAAATGCGTGTAAAATAAAATCCAGCTCTGACCTAAAAAAAAGGCCTTGAGGGGTTTGTTATGGAAAACGTCAGCTTTCATTTGCTTTTGGTTTCATCCCATTCCGATTCCGAAAGTTCGATTTTGTATCACTGTGTAACTTGTTACGTAATGCAGGAATATTGCATAAATTGTTTTTAATATTTATTATTTCTAAACATTTAATCATGGGTGACTTATATTTGGTTACATTATGTATAATTTCAATATTTTAAATAATGCATTATTTGTAATTGAATACATAATGCTTTATAATAACATAATAACATAAAAAATAAATATTTTATATAAAAATGCATTAGTTTAAACTAGAGATGGGCTCACGACAGGAATTTTAAAATCACGCACACTCACGAGCCTTTTTTTTCTACTCACACTCACTTGCAATCACGTGAGTAAATTCAATAACGTTACTTATTCACTGCTTGTAACACCTTATATATCATGTTCTCGTATGCTATATTATTTTATTTCTCATAGCCTTAAAAATATCATATATTTGATACCTTATGCTTCTCGTATGCTTCGTTATAAACTTGATAAGTTACTTTATACCTTACTCGAATTCGTTGTCATAATTTGCATGCATTACTTCCTCATCTCATGCTAAAATCATTAATGGAGCATGGTATAAAGTAACCCAGCAAATTTTTGCATTACTAGTAATGAGTATAGTAATTAGTAATAATTATTTGTATGTACTTACTCATTGCATGAAACACTACTTATTCTATAAAGGCCGTAAGACAAAAATAATTAGTGCCTACAAGCTTACGAGTAGGGAGATAAATAACTACTTACTTATAACGAGTAAAATAAGTAGTTACTTGTAATGAATAAAATAAATAGTTGCAAACAGAATTTGAAATAACTATTTATTATTCGATTATTTGTTTTCGTTAAACTTTAAGTTGAAAAGGTAAAACAAATAATGTTTTTTCTGATTGGACTTAATTTCACAAGTTAACTTGCAAAAAAAGTATTTATTTTTAACATTCTCAATAATTTATTATTTATATTATTGCAAATAAGTACTTACATATTACAATAGCCACTAGTTGCTTTTTGGACTAAAGTAATGCAGTGGGTAATGAGAAGTTGTTATAAGTAATGTAATTGGCAGTCATTACTTTTCACAACACATTACCTAGTTTTTGCTGGGAAGTTATCCTATATATAAATTATTAATAACTTCAAAACTATTACTTAAAGATATTTTGGCAGTCGTATTCTATGAATTAAGGTCTGCAAACAAAAATTGTATGCATTTTTTATATGCAATCTATGAATTCTCGGGAGTTAAAATTTTTAGGTTCAAAATTTGGACTCAAAGGCCTCGTGACTCAAACTTGTTCTTTCAGCTTTTTCTCCCATAGTTTTCGAAAGAACATCGTTTTAAACATTTAATTTTTATGTTTTTTAAGAAACTATGGAGTTATCTTGTTTTTTCAAAAAATGCATGGAGTTAACTAGTTTTTACATAAAAATTGGTATTTTCCAATATTTTGTTTTCCAAATAACTTGTAAATGAGAACATATATCAAAATTTCGATCTGACAGAGTGATAGTAAATGGAATGCACTTTCTATTTTTGGTGTTATCTCAATTTTCGCAAAAAGTGGAGTTAACTAGTTTTTTCGTACGGCCACAGAATTGATCTTTTGCGAATTACAATTGATCTTTTACGAATTACAATTGATCTTCTTCGAATTACAATTGATCTTTTTCGAATTACAATTGATCTTTTACGAATTACAATTGATCTTTTATGAATTACAAATGGAATCTTCGAATTACAATTGATCTTTTACTAATTACAATTGATCTTTTACGAATTACAATTGATCTTTTTCGAATTACAATTGATCTTTTACGAATTACAATTGATCTTTAACGAATTACAATTGATCTTTTACGAATTACAATTGAACTTTTACGAATTACAATTGATCTTTTACGAATTACAATTGATCTTTTACGAATTACAATTGGAATCTTCGAATTACAATTGGAGTATTCGAATTACAAATGGAATCTTTGAATTACAAATGGAATCTTCGAATTACAAATGGAATCTTCGAATTACAAATAGAATTTTCGAATTACAAGTAAAATCTTCGAATTACAATTGATCTTTTACGAATTACATCTGTACATGGTGTAGTAAAAAAAAAATTTTCGACTTATGATACACTTCCCGTATAGAAAAATTTTCAGATTCTGAGACATTTGTCCGTAAACAAAATATTCTCAGATTCTACACACAGAAAACAAATTTGCCATTTTCCAACTGAAAGTCAGTTGATGCAATAAAAATTCGGTTGAAACACTTAAATATAAGTTGTCACAATTGAATTTCAGTAGTAACAACTGAATAAAGTTGATATAACTGACTTTTAATTGTAACAACTATAAAATTCGGTTGTCACAGCCGAATATAGTAGCAGCAACCGAATTTTGAGTTGATCCAACTGAAAAATTCAGTTGGATATTTATTTTTCTGTGTGTAAGATATAGAAAACATTCTCAGATTCTGAGAAATGTTTCCCGTATTGGAATAAATCTCAGATTCTGAGACATTTCCGTATAGAAAAATTCTGAAATATTTTTCAAAGAAAAAAAATCTCATATTCTGAGTCATTGTTCCGTATGGAAATAATTCAAGATTCTGAGTCATTTTTACGTATAGAAAAAAATCTTTGATTCTGAATTTTGCCGCAAAAAAAATTCTCAGATTCTGATAAACTTTTCCGTATAGAAAAAATTCTCAGATAATTTTCCTTCAGGAAAAGTTATCAGATTCTGAGAAAATTTCCATATAGAAATATTCTCAGATTCTGAGAATTTTTTCTGTATAAAAAATTTCTCAGATTCTGAGATTTTTTTCCGAACAGAAAAGTTTTTATAGTAGATTCTATTCTACTATTTTTTTTATAACGAAAAAATTCTCAGGTTCTGAGTAATTTTTTGGTATAGAAACCATCCTCAGATTCTGAGACATTTTGCAGTATAGAAAAAAACATTTTGCCGTTAAAAACAATTCTCAGATTCTTAGACATTTTTCCGTATAAAAAAATCTTAAGAATCTAAGGAATTTTTCCGTATAGAAAAAATTTTCATATTCTGAAAATTTTTTTCGCATAAAAAAATCTTAAGAATCTGAGGCATTTTTCAGTATACACCATTTACAGATGTAATTCGTAAAATATCTATTGTAATTCGAAGATTTTATTTGTAATTCGAAGATTCCATTTGTAATTCGAAGATTCCATTTGTAATTCGAAGATTCCATTTGTAATTCGAATACTCCAATTGTAATTCGAAGATTCCATATGTAATTCGAAGATTCCAATTGTAATTCGTAAAAGATCAATTGTAATTCGTAAAAGATCAATTGAAATTCGTAAAAGATCAATTGTAATTCGTAAAAGATCAATTGTAATTCGAAAAAATCAATTGTAATTCGTAAAAGATCAATTGTAATTCGAAAAAGATTAATTGTAATTCGTAAAAGATCAATTGTAATTCGAAAAATATCAATTGTAATTCGAAGATTCCAATTGTAATTCGAAAAACATCAACTGAATTTCCGTTGATAATTTACGAATTACAATTGGAATCTTCGAATTACAATTGATCTTTTACGAATTACAATTGATCTTTTTATACCCTCTACTTAGTGATAGAGGGTATATATAAGTTTGTCATTCCGTTTGTAACTCATCGAAATATCGATCTGGGACCCCATAAAGTATATATATTCATGATGCCCGATCGATTTTAAGACATTCTAGCGATGTCCGTTTGTCCGTCTGTCTGTCTGTGGAAAATGCTGTCGCGGACAAAATATTGCACAGAGATGACTGAAACTTAACATATTTATTGGAAGTTCTCCCGAGAAGTTTGGTATTGCATTTGAGCGATATCGGTTCAGCGGTTCAGTAGTTATGAACGAAAATGTAAGCACACCTCAAAAATTTCAGTACATTCAACATAACCTAAAAATACAAAATGCTTTAATTCGGCTTCTGGTTGACATATGTGAACATAATTGAACACCAAATGGTATTTAAACAAGTACGAACATATTTTTTGACAAAAAAATAAAAAATCGCGGATTTTTTTTACCAAAATTTTTTTTCGCGGAATTTTTTTTTTCAAAATTTTTTTTTTTTCAAAAGTAATTTCCTTTTAAATAAAGTTTTTTGCAATAATCTTTTTGAAATTTTGGAGGGTATCTCTACATTCGGCAAGGCCGAATTGAACTTTTTTACTTGCTTTGCATATATTTTAGGGAAAATTGCTTTGGCAGTAAGAATTTCTTCCATGTATTAGGGAATTCCATTTAAGGAAAATAATGGACTATTTAACAGTACATGAACTAAATTTTTTTCCTAACAGTTAAGAAAATTACCCAACTTTTGGTTAAATTTAACTAAACTGTGGAAAAATTTATAAACTATTTTGAAGGAAATTTTTGCAAAGTTTAAGTTAAGCGTTTTTTTTTTGAGTGTATAGAAAAATTTTCAGATTCTGAGGCATTTTTCCGTAAACAAAATATTCTGAGATTCTAAGATACAGAAAATATTCTCCGATTCTGAGAATTTTTTTCCGAACAGAAAACTTTTTATATTTTGACACATTTTTCCCGTTTAAGAAAAAAATCTAAGATTCTAAAATATTTTTCCGTGTACAAAATATTCTTAGATTTTGAGACATTTTTCTGTATAGAAAAAATTCTGAGATTCTGAGACATTTTTTCGTAAAAAAAAATTCGCAGATTCTGAGAAAAATCTTCAGATTCTGAGACGTTTTTCCAGTAAAAAAAATTCTCAAAGATTTTTCCGTGTAGAAGATATTTTTAGATTCTAACACATTTTTCCGTTAGAAAATATTCTCAGATTCTGAGAAATTTTTCCCGTATTGAAAAAATCTCATTTTCTGTATTGAAAAAAAATCTCATAAAATCCCGTATTGAAAAAAATCTGATATTCATTTTGAATTCTATGATATTTTTCCAAATAAAAAAATTCTCAGATTCTGAGTCATTGTTCCATATAGAAAAAAATTCTGATTCTGACTCATAAATCATTCCGTATAGGAACAAATCTTAGATTCTGAATCATTTTGCCGTAAAGACGAAACATTCTCAGATTCTGTGACAATTTTTTTTCTTAAAGTAAAGTTATCAGATTCTGAGAAATTTTCCGTATAGAAAAATTCTCAGATTCTGAGAACTTTTTTCCGTACAGAATATTTCTCAAAATCAGACAATTTTTTCCGAATAGAAAATTTTATATATTCTGACACAATTTTTCCGAAAAATTTGTATATTCTGACACATTTTTTCCGTATAGAAAAGATTCTCAGATTCTGAAAATTTTTTTCGTATAGAAAAATTCTTTTTGAAACAATTTGCCGTATAGAAAAATTTCTATGATTTTGAGACATTTTTTCTTATAGAAAAAATTTTCAAAATGGAAAAATTCTCAAATTTTGAGATATTTCTGAGACATTTCGCAGTAAAAAGAAATTCTCAGATTTTTCCGTATCGAAAAAATTCTCAGATTCTGAGACATTTTTCCGTATAGAAAAAATTCTCTAATTCTGAAACATTTTTGCGTATAAAAACAATTCTCAGATTTAGAGACATTTTTCTGTATAGAAAAAAATCTCAGATTCTAAGACATTTTTCCGTATCTAAATATTCTCAGACTCTTAGGACATTACAAAAACTTCTCAGATTCGAAGACATTTTTTCGCAAAAAATCTCAGATTCTGGTACATTTTTCTGTATAGAAAATTTTCTCCGATTCTGAGACATTTTTCCGTTTCGAAAAAATTCTAAGATTCTGAGAAATTTTTTTCGAATAAAAAAAAATCTCAGATTCTGAGACATTTCTCCTTATAGCAAATATTCTCAGATTCTGACACATTTCTCCGTATAGAAAAAAAAAAATTATATTATGGGACGATTCTGAAAAAAATTTCGTTTTTTGTTGCCCAGTGTAATTTAAGCATTGTTTAGAGTATGTTGACATTTGAAATCATGTTTATGATTTATTTTTAAATGCATTTCAAACAAAAAATACAACATTGTATGCATTTTTTATATGACGTTTAAACAAAATATAAACTTGAAACTTGTTTTTTTGTTGGTCTTTAAGATCTTTCACTTCAAAATTTCTTTTTTTGTTATCAAAACTTGTTTTAAATATTGTAAAAAAATTTTAGGGAAGTTATAAGTGAATTATTTTTTAATTTTAAAATATTTTTTTTTTTAATTTTTTTAATTTTTACTTTTTTTTACTATTTCATAATTTTATTTATTTATTTTTTTTAATTTCTAACAACAAACACGCACATCTGATTATAATTTTCTGTTTAAAAACAATAATAAAATAAAAAAAATAATTACATTAAGTATTATCACACACACACACCATGTACACATGCGCTTTTTGTTCGTTTTTGATTACACGTCCGCGACGTTGACTTTCTTTCTGTAATTCTACGTTACTCTGTTGTTAAGCGCGCGCAGTGTTACTTAATATAATAACTTCCAAATTCAACCAACTTGAAACTTCAGCCACTCACTACACAGAGCACCGCGGACACTTCAGTTACAAGACTGACTGAGCGTCGGAAATGAAATGTTGTCAATTTTATATTGAAACAAAATACAATCGAGAGTCTAAAAACCAAAACTAAACTTATACACTCTCATACCTACTACACACGGTTGGCTGACTGACTGACTTGACTGATTCAAGTCCCCGGCATTTCATATGAGTACAAGTATTAAGTATCTCAAAATAAAAAAAATTTTCATGATGCGTTAAAAAAAAAAATATTGTTTTGTTATTTTACTGGCATAATTTTTTTAGTCGTTTTATATCAAATGCCAATGTAGCGGTTTTTGAAAAAAATTGGCGTTTTTATACCAGTTGCAAAATCAGCTGGGATTGAAAAGCACCCTGCAAAGCACAGTGTTTTATTGTCCTTTTTTTTAAAATAATTCTTACTGGACCGATTGCCGTGAGATTTATAAGTAATTTCAAGCTTAATTTTAAGGAAGGATTTTAGTATTATTTACCGCCACACAGAGAAAACAGTTTAATTGTGCAAGCCGAATTTAGAGCCAACTTCATGGCTTAATTAAAACAACCGTAATTTTCGGTTGCGATTACTGAAATTTATTTGAACCAATAGAAGTTAAATTTTCAAAACAAATTTTGGTTATCGCAACCGATTTGGCTGGCTCTAAATTTGGCTGGCACAACTAAACTTTTCTCTGTGTGCACCTTTGCTCCGATGAGGAGGCATTTGCCCCAAAATTGCCTCGGAGTCGGTTCTTGGTGGGTGCAACGTGCAACAAACCCTCATTAATTTTTGCCCCCAATATTTTTTTTAAACAAACCTACTTCCTATCACCATTCCTTAAGGGGACTCCCATACGAATGGTATTTTTATGAAATTAGCTCCCGTCGCTGTAACTGTCCCAAGGATGCTACTAGAGAAGTCAAATGTATGACCGACTCCAAATATTTTTTCAATACCAACATTTTCTCAGAACATACCAACACTCAATCTTCAACCCTTAAGGTGGTCCACATACATTTTTATACCCTCCACTCTAGTGATAGAGGGTATACATTAGGGGGTATAACCAAAATAAGAACCTATTATACCGGTATGGGCAATGTTATACTGATAACCAAGGTTGGCAATCGAAACGAATAACGGTATCGATATCGGTATTGGTATCGTTTTTTTATTTATTTCGGTATCGGTATCGGTTACGGTATTTGAGTTGAATCGGTTACGGTATTACCGATACCGAAACGTCAATACCGGTACGTACCGGTATTATAGAAAAAATGCTAAAAATATAAAAAAACGTAAAAAAACTTTAAAAAAAAAATTTTAACAACAAGTAGAAAAGTTAAATTCGACTTGGAGGAATCCATCAATACCCTCCACAATGCCCTTTTAAAGTGATAGTTAATTTTCTAACGTGAATCAAATTAACAATTTTGATTAGAAATATTTTATTTTGAGCAAAAAACTTTTTTTAGTAATTTTTGAAAAAAAAAAAAATGACAAAAATTTTTTTTGAGTGTAAATTTTTTTTCGGGTGTAGGTTTTTTTTGTTTAAGTATAAAAGTTTTTGTGAGTGACAAGAATATTTTGTAAAATATTTTCGTGACTCATAAATTTTTTTAAAGCTGGTTTAACGGTTTTTTCAACAAGTAAATTTAAGGCGAAACCAATCTGAAATTCACGGTTTTCTTAATAACTTTCGATTTGGCTGAAATTCAATAAGAACCAGGCCAGGGAAACAGCAAATATATATGCCAAGCTTCAGCATCCTCAGGATTGCCTTTCGAAAGTTAGCGTGTTTTTTTATCTCGAAAATTCACGAAAAGCTGTTGCCAAAATTCAGTCTTTCGCTCATAACTTTTGAAGCACTGGACTACTTTTGCTGGACATTTTCCTATGTCTTAAATACGTAAATATAAGGCCGTATCGATTTTTACCTTTCTTTTTTGTTTGAGCTGAAAAGGGTCCAATAAGTTTCTATGAGGTGTCACAATGACTCCGTACAATTTATTTCCCTCTCGCATCGCGGGACTAATTTTTTTTGTTAGTGTTATCTATTTGGAAAAATAGGTATTCCCTGTGTAGACAAGATCACATTTAAAAATATTGCAAAAAAATTTTCGCGAATTATGGGACTTTTATGGACGATTTCTACGAGTTAGGTCACTTCAAAAAATTATACTATGGTGGAAAACCTACTGCCAAATTCCTTCCCCGAAGTCCTGTAAATATCAAAAAATCCTTGGACACCCACACCACGGATTAAATAAAAATCCCCAAAAAACTATGCTATACAAAAGGGGTCCGGAAAGTTTATATAGGGAGTCAAAATGAATCCATAAAAATTTCGTGAAAATCAATAATTTTCTTTTGCTCTCGCAACGCGGAAACATGTTTTTTTTTTTTTAATTTTTATTTAATTCACGATGTGGGTGCCAAAAGATTTTTTTGATTTTTATGAGATTTCGGGGAGGCATTTTGGAGTACGATTTTTCATTTACAAATACCAAAAAATTTACAAACTTTCTATTAATTTTTTCTTTTTTGTAAAAAATCATGGTTTTTAAGAAAAACCGTTTCAGTACCGGTACGTACCGATACCGAAGGAAAAGGTTTTTGGATACCGGTATCCGATACCAAAACTGAGTTTCGGTATTGGTATTGGTACCGGTATTCAATTTAAAGGGTTTTGAAACGGATAACGGTATTGAAAAGATATCGATTGCCAACATTGCTGATAACAAAAAACATTATCCGGGGTCATTTTGGTCAAAAAACCTTCGGCACCGATGCATTTTCTAAAACACCACAAATTTAAATTTTTTATGTTTTGTGGTGGGAATCCTTCCCTTCCACGGTTTTTTGGGTTTTTGTCGTTTAACAACATAAATGAAACTAAAATAAAATAATAGTATGGTTTTAAACATTAGAAATATGGGTTGCCTGAATAATTGCAAAAAATATTAACGAAAACTGCATCGCAATCGGTGCCGAACCTTTTTTAACATTCGCGGAAAAAAGAGCACACATTTCTTATTATTTTTTCATCTACTTTCTCACTATGATAGGTCCTTTTTGATATTTGCAAAAAAATGCAGATGGTTATATCCCTAGTATACATATATGTATAAATTTGTCATTCCGTTTGTAACTCCTCAAAATATTGGTCTAGGACCCTACACTCAAAAAAAAAAAAAAAACTGTAATGTTAGCAAAAAAAGCTTGTAAACCTACAAGAAAATTTGCTGATTTTGAACCCACAATTTGTTTGGTAAAGTTAGCAAAAATGTTTTGCCAAAAATTAGTTAACTGAAATTTTTTTTATTTCAACTTACAAGGGAAGTATCTCAAACCTTATTAACCGATTTGCCTGAAACTTAAAATATATACTAAAGAGACGATTTTAAGGTTGGGGTGTCTCGGCTTATTGGCCATATCGTTGTTTAAAAATTTCGTTGTCCCCTTATGAAACCATGTGGACTTCCGAACTAACAGGAATATCATCTAGAGCAAAAATACGGGTCGACTTAAATTTAATAAAGATTATTTCTTATCCATATAGATATCGTAGGTCTATGTCTTCATTTAAGTACCCCCCAAAATTTACACATTTTCCTGAAAAAAATATTTAAAGAAGCCGAATTTTTACAAGGTTATGCCACCATTGGATAGGCATTAAAAAAACCTTTCTTCTCATATGAAAACATCATATAGTTTCTTAAAAAGAAATGGCTGAAAAATGCAAAAAACGATTTTTTCGTCATTTTTTGACCCATGTTTTGAACCCCTAAATCCCCGATATGGCCGATAAGCCGAGACACCCCAACCTTAGAATTATCTCTTTGATATATATTTCAAGTTTCAGGCAAATCGGTTCATAAGGGTTGAGATACTTCCCTTGTTAGTTCATTCACATTTGAGGACCCCATTGGGTTCGGACTCGATAGGTCCAGACCCCGATGGGCCTAGACCTAGTAGGGTTCCTTAAAAATCGTCATAGTTTTTGATCCAAAATTTGTGTCCGTTTCGCTCTACCTTGCTTAGTTTTTGAGATACGTGATTTTAGGGAACCACTGGGGTTTTGAGAATTACAAAACTCGATAACTTAAAAAATATTACTCGGAGAGCTTTTGATTATTTTGCGGTCTTGTTCTACTTGTGGAGGGCTACAAAAATACTTTTGGACTTTTTGTTGTGTCGGCAATATTTACCGAGATATGAGCATTTGAAAATTTTGGGGAATGCTAACTTTTTTGGATCCAAAGTTAGGACCCATTAGGGTCCACACATGTGAAGAGGACCGGCGATACTATGGGGAGCCCGAGAACCAAAAATGGCCTCCATTTTGCTCCATCTGGCTTAGTTTCCGAGACAGCGCCATTTTAAGTTTTCTTAAAAAAAAAATACAATTTATTTTTGCTAATATTAGCAAAAAAAGCTTGTAAAAATTTGGTCAACTCAATTTTAAATTTAGCAAAAAAAAGTAGTTCAAATTTTGTTTAAAATTGTTAATACATGAAGTTTACAAGATATTTTTGCTAACATTTTAATCTCAACTAAAAATTTGCTAAAGGTTAGCTTACTAGCATTAGCAAAACAAAAAAAAAATCTACTAATGTATTATTTTGAGTGTATAAATTCTTAAAGTCGAAGCATTTTTCCCCGAGCAAAGTTTTTAGGTTCTCAGACAAATATCAGAAAAGTTTTTGGATTCTGAAAATTTCAGTTTGCTTTCTTCTCCCTTTTCTCTCTTTATCTTTTCTTTTTCTTTTTTTCCGTTCTTCTTTTTCTTTTCTTTTCTTCTCTTTCTTTTTTTCTTTTTCGAAATCGGTTTGGAAGGGGAAATTTCCCCCATTTAAAATTTTGTTATTTTAGGACATCAACTCAAAATTTGGTCTGTGCTTTGGACCTATGATTTATTTAAACACCACTTTACCACTATGATACTACGAAGGGAGATTTTAAATAGATGCACCCAGAAAAAAAAAATCCAATTAAATTTCTCAGTTGTATCAACTCAAAATTCGTTTACTGCTAATATATTTTGCTATGACAACCAAATCTTTTAGTTGACACAATTAATTAACAGGATAGCTTAAGTATAAATAAAAATATATCTGAATGTTTTTAATAACGAAATGTGTCTGATATTTTTAACTTTGTTCAATATAAAAAAATGTCTGAATCGGAAAAATCTATTAAAAACTTAATTTGTTTCTCTATGCAAAAATTTATGTGTTTCAAGCAGTGTTGCCACCTCATGTGTAATTACACATATCATGTGTAATTTTTTTTTGCATGTGTAGCCCATGTGTAATTGGCTGCATGTGTAATTCATGTGTAACACTGTGTCACAAATTTTCAACAAAGTCGTGACCAAATGAATCTGATACCTAATCTTTATGTAAATCCGAACGCTGAATCCGAATATGAAGTCAGAACGGTCAAAAGTAGAACAGTTTTCGAGATATTTACGAGAAAATCGAGAAAATTACCGTTATTTGCACTTTTCAACTTATTTTTTTAAAACCAAACAATAAAATTTTTTAAAATTTTATCACTTAGAACGTTAGCTTATTTTGTGCCCAAAAGGATCCAGATCGGTGCAAAAATGACAAAGTTACAGTAGATTAATTGAATTATCCCACTTTTCGATTTTTTTTTTAAAACACAAGTAAATATACAGAGCTAAATGTTAGTAATGAAAAGTGGGTTAATTCACTAAATCTTCTGTAGCTTTGTCATTTTTGCACCAATCTGGATCTTGTTGGGCGCAAAATGTTCGTATTGAAATAAAATAATGTCCTATGTAATAAAAAACTACAATTTTTAATTGTTTGGTTTAAAAAAAATAACTTGAAAAGAGCAAAATTGCAAAAAATCATAAAATTTTTCATGAAGTTTGAACTTTTGTCGACTGTAACTCTGTCATTTCTTTACTAATCTTCAAAAGCGACCCATGGTTATTTTAGTAATTTTATTATCTTTCATTAAAAAAAAGAAATACATAAATCGACGAATAGTTTTGAAGATATTTGCATTTAAGTGACATCATCTTTTTTAAAAACACAAATAACGCTTATTTTCAAATATCTCGAAAACTGTTCTACTTTTGACCATTCTGACTTCATATTCGGATTCAGTGGACAATTGTACATAAAGTTTAGGTGTCAGACACATTTGGTCAAAAAACTGTCACGTAGTGTAATTTGAAATTTTGACGTTTTTGAGCATTTTTCATATTTTTTTTTAATTTATTTTACCCTGCACTTATTGATAGAGTAATTCAGTTTGCGACATTTTTAAATATCAATCTAGGACGACATTTATTCAAGATTTTTCAAAAAATTCGGTTAAGAATATATGAGCAAAATCGTGAATTTTAGATGGATTTCATACCGAATTCACGTGTTAAAAAAACGCTTAACACGCTTTTTGGTGAGACACAAAATTATTTTACGAAGTATTTTTTTCACTTAAAAAATGTTTAAATTCCTCAAATAAAATATTCCTATACTCAAAAGAAAAAATCTTTCAAAAAATCTGTAAAACGGGCTTTCAGTTAAAAAAAGCTAACTTGTAGCAGAATTTTCTGCAGAAATGGATAGTTTAACAAAATTCTCTGTCATTCAGTTTTAAAAAATAACAGGATTTTGTTAAGTAATTTTACTGATTCTGTTTGCTGAATTTACAAAAATATTTTTTTGAACATTTCAGCTGATTATTTTTTTAATTTTACAAAAATCGGTTTCGGCCGAATATTGATTTTTTGGCCGAATATTCGGTTCGGTTCGTTTCGGCCTTGAAAAACTGGTTTCGGTCGGACTCTACAAATTTCCCAAAAAACAATTAATCGCAGGTTTTTTTGAGAAGTAAAAACCAGACTTAGGGCGGATTACTCAATGTCCAATTAGCTGCTAACTGTCAATTTAACGGAGTCTTATGTCAAAATCGACAAACACAAAAAACGTTATTAAAAAAAAGCATGTGTAATTCGTGATTTCATGTGTAATTTTGGCATGATCCATGTGTAATTTACGATTTTGTTGGTGGCAACACTGGTTTCAAGCGATTTTTTTTAAATTGTTGACACTATGTATTTTAAAATCATTTGTTTACTCTCACACAATATGAAAATGGGTTTTTATACCCTACGAAAGTTTGTTGTAAAGAGTAAAAGATTGAGTAAATGCTGTTGATGCGATCGCGACACTATTTTTTTTGTGATCGTGAGTAAAATTTGGTTTAACTCACGTGATCGTGAGTGCGATTAATAAGAAAAAAAAAAACTGTTACGTACGTGATTTGTAAATACGCAACTCCACGCCGACCAAACTGCTCTTCCCGCAATTTGGGTCCAAACCACAAGCAACGCGATACTTCCTGAAATGGAGTACCCAAACAACCAGACTGCACCAAAAGGCACTGGGGCTTCTGGCTACCCGTGGTACCAGAATATAGTCTCCGATTAGAAATACTAGCTACTACCAGTTGAGTTCAAAACAACTCGGGACAAGTGACCCCCTATCAGACCACACGATAACAGACCACACACACCAGACCTGCAGAAACGAGTTACACTCATCTTACCCTTGTACACTCAAAAAAATAAACTGGTAAAACGCCTGGTAAAATGCCTTGTAATCCCGTTCTACCAATATTTAACAATTTTCCTTGTTTTTTCACAAAAAATCTTGTACTTTGCTCAAACGAGAACTACAGTTTTATTGGTAATTTTACAAGTTTATTTTTGTAATTGTATTCTACAATTTTGAAACGTTATTTTACAAAAAAAACTGTAATTTTACAACAAAGTTTTTATTACGAGGATTCTAGTTGAATTACAAAAAAACTGTTTTTTTTTTGTAATTTTTTTTTTTTTTTATTGAAAAATATTTTTAAAAAAGTTGAAAAAAATTTTGAAAAATTGATTACGAGGATTCTAGTTAATTTACAAAAAACATTTATTTTACAAAAATGATTTTATTACGAGGATTTATGTTGTTTAACAATAAAAAAAAATGTAAATTTACCATTTTGGTTACCATTTTTTTAAATATATTTACCATTTTTTCTTGTAAGTTTAACATTTTATTTTTTTTTATTTTTCTGGTTTTATAACAATATTTTTACCAATAAAATTGGTTATTTTACCAATTTATGGCGCATTCAAAATTACGAGGAAATCCTCGTAATTTTACGAGAATTTTACCTACGTCATATTTTACGAGAATAGCCTCGTAAAATCACGAGATTTTTTGGTAACTTTACAAGGTTTTTTTTTTGAGTGTACGACGTCTTCGAAAGATTTCATATGCAAACTCCGAAATCTTCCTCAAAAAGACTTCAGAATTTCTGATGATTCCCGAGTATCCGAGTAGTACGAGCATTCGCACAAAACAAACGACCAATCTTCAAGACTTGCACCACAGTAACAACCAGCGGTGACGCTCAAGCCACGACATGGTTCTATGAATGTCGAACCATGTCATGTGAGCACAAAGCGAAGGCTAAGGTCGAAGCCCAAATCTGGACGATCGACCACAAACAGGGCATTATTCAAGTGTCGAGGGATGCATTCTTTAAGGTGTATCGGTTTTTTTAAATCGATGTAAGATGTACTTCATCTCATCTGACTTCCCTACCATTTATACCACCTATATCCGACCAAAGATGGAATACAACTTCCATATTTGAGCAGGGGGCCCCCGTAGGCTAGTTGGTAGCGTGCTAGCCTTTCAACGTGGGGGTCGTAGGTTCGAGTCCCACCAGACCCCTCGGTTTTTTTTCGCTAAAACGAGTCGACGATCATTGTTACCAGTTTACGGTTAGGTTGAATTTATTAAAAAATGAGTTGTAAATAAAATAAAAAAAAATATTTGAGCAGGGGCTTCAAATTCTATTTTGGAGCTCTTGGACCATGTCTAAAAGAGGGCGTTGATGCTTATCAATGACATTTGGGTATCCAAATCTATTGACTCACTTGAACATCAATGGAATGTGGGTTTTGTGACTCTGTTCTAGCGATATTACCATGGAAAATGTTGTGCTGAGATAATTGAACTCCAAAGGTCTACCGGCCGTATTTGGACCAGTGGTGCCCAAAAAGAAAAACGATAATATTTTTTTTTTGTTTTTTACGCTCTCTGTTGTTAGTTTTGTTGCTGTTCGGATTGTGTACGTGTATTTTTGTCGATCTTTAACAAGTGTTTGGTCACCATTGATTTGGACTGACTCTTACCTCTACTAAAAATATTGTCTGTACGGTGACTAAAAGTCGGTCATGACCGTTTATAATTTTTTTTTCGATTGTTTATAAACGAGTATAATTTTGTTTCAATATTTTTTTAACTCTCCCACAAATTGCAACTTAAGTGTTTTGTATTTGTTTTTTGTTAAGTGATTTTTTTTTTGTTTTGTGTATTCTCTTCTCAATTTTACGCATTTATTCAGTACTTAAATAATTTCTCATTTTACTCACTTGTGCTGTTCAGATGAAAATTTGACACTGAACACATGTAATACTTAAATGAGGTTTACTTTTATAGTCACTTGCCGTTTTTTTTTTTGCTATGCTCCAACTAGTACTTTACTACTTAAAATGCGTAATGTAATGGTTTTATAAGTGTCATTCATCTTCAATTGCCGTCGTCTACTCTAAATATATAAATGAATGGAAAAACTGTTGTATTTAAACGGTTTATAAAAGAAAAACTATATGGAAAATGTAATTTAATGAATATGAGGTCAATTAAATAAGTTGGTGTGGGACTATATACATTATTAGAGCGACATTTTTTTTTTGTATGGCAAAAAAAGTTTTTCTTCCGATTTTAAATGTCAGGCCAATTTTTTATTTTACTAGGGGTAACACTTATGTGCACTAAAAAAAAACCTTGTAAAATTTACAAGAAAAACTTGTAACTTTTTTTGTTTGCTACCTCCTATTTGACAAAAATTCCTAGTAATTTTACAAGCTTTTTACCAATATTTTTGTAATTTTACAAGGTTTTTACCAATAAAATTGTAAATTTACAAATTTTTTGGCACGATAAAATTTACAAGGAGGTTTCGTAATTTTACTAGATTTTTTGCTACCTCCTATTTTACAAGAATTCCTAGTAATTTTACAAGCTTTTAACCAATAAAATTGTAAATTTACAGTTTTTTGGCACAATTAAAATTACAAGAAATACTAGATTTTTTTTTGTAAAATTATCTTGGAAATTTGTAAAATTACAAAAAAAAATTGTAAAATTACAAATAAAAAATTGTAAAATTACAAAAAAAAATTGTAAAATTACAAAAAAAAATTTAATTTCGATCCAAATTTGTTTGTTAAAAAACAAGGAAAACTGTCAAATATTGGTAAAATGGGATTACGAGACTTTTCCTAGTAGTTTGACAAAGTTTTTTTTTTTGCGTGTGGTACAAATTTGAGGACAATCGGAATAAATTAACCCAAGGCGCCCCGCGATCAAAGTATTGGATTATTAAAAATTGAAAATAAAATAAACACGAATATCAAAAAAAGTTAAAATCGGTCCAACGGTTTTAGAAATATCACACAGAGAAAAATAAATTCCCAACTGAAATTTTTCAGTTGTATCAACTCAAAATTCGGTTGCTGCTACTACATTTCGTTCTGGTAAATGAAATTTGTAGTTGTTTCAATTAAAAGACAGTTGTATAAATACAATTTAGTTGTAACTACCGATATTCAGTTGTTACAACCTTAATACAAATGATTCAACCGAATTTTTGTTGTAACAACTAATTTTTAGTTGGAAATTAGCAAAATTTGTTTTCTGTGTGCACTTTTTGAAATTTGTAAAAAAATGCAGTTTTTTCCTACCGTCAAGAAATGGAAAAAAAACCCAAAATTTTTTTCTTCACCCTTTCATAGAGCTTGAGACAAACTTACATTTAAAACTAATCTGAGCTAAATACGATCTTGGCGCCCTTCGGTCAAAGTTTTGGTTTTTTAGAAAATGTTGACCAAAAACTCTGAAATTTAATTAAGTGGACTGATTTGGCTCAAATTAAGTTTAAATGAAAGTATGTCTCAATCTCTATGAACTAATGAGTAAAAAAATTTTAAATTTTTAAAAAAAAACTTCCTGAACGTGAAAAACCCCCATTTTTGGATTTTTTTTTACAAATATCACGAAACCCGCTTATCCGATCTCAGAAATTTGTTGATATTCGTATTCAGCATGCCAAAATTAATAAAAATAATGTATTGCAAGATATTTTTTTTTTATTCAAAAATTTAAAATTTTGGTGGAAATTTTTCAAAAATCCAAAACATTGAACAAAGGGCGCCACGGAAAAAAATGGTCGAATTTAGCTCATATTAAGTTAAAACGAAAGATTGTCTCAAGCTCTTTGAAAAGGTCAGGGGAGAGAAACATTAAGATTTTTTTTTTTTAATTCTTGAAAGTAGGATAAACCGTAATTTTTTGCAAATTTCAAATAGCGATATCTTGAAATCCGTTTTACCGGCTTTAAAAATATTATGATATTTGTCTTCAGCATATCAAATTTTTGAAAACTAAAACTTTGATTCTGAGACATTTTTCCGTATCGAAAAATTTTCAAAATCTGAGACATTTTTCGGTTTATAAAAATTCTCAGATTCTGGGATATTTTTTCATATAGAAAAATTTGCTGATTTCGTACATTCAGTATGAAAAGTTTTTAGATTCTGAGACATTTTTCCATATAAAAAATTTTAGATTCTCAGACATTTTTCTGTATAGAAAAAATTCTCAGATTTTTAGACATTTTTCCACAAAGAAAAATTTTCAGATTCTAAGACATTTTTCCGTATAGAAAAATTCTCGGATTTGTATAGAAAAATTCTCACATTCTGAGACATTTTTTCCATATAGAAAAATTCTCAGATTCTGAGACATTTTCCCGTATAAAAAATTGTCGATACTAAGACATTTTTCCGGTATAGAAATATTCTCAGATTCTGAGACATTTTTTCGTATAGAAAAATTCTCAGATTCTAAGACATTTTTCCGTATTGAAAATTCTTAGATTAAGAGACATTTTTCTGTATAGAAAAATTATCTGATTCTGAGACATTTTTTCGTATAGAAAAATTTTCAGATTCTAAGACATTTTTCCGTATAGAAAAATTCTCAGATTCTGAGACAGTTTTCTTTATAGAAAAAAATTTTCTGTATAGAAAAATTCTCAAATTTGGAGACATTTTTTCGTATAGAAAAATTCTTAGATTCGGAGACATTTCTCCGTATAGAAAAAATTTTAAATTATGAGAAATTTTTCTGTATAGAAGAATTCTCTGATTTTTCCGTCTAGAAAAAATCGCATATTCTGGGACATATTTTTGTATAGAAAAACTTATAAATTCTTAGACATTTTTTCAATATAGAAAAATGTTATGATTCTGAACATTTTTTTAGTAAATCATTTTTAGATTCTAAGACATTTTTCCATATATAAAAATTGTCAGAATGTGAGACATTTTTCCGTAAAGAAAAATTGTCAGATTCTGAGACAATTTGCCGTAAAGAAAAATTGTCAGATTCTCTTCTCAGATTCTGAGACATTTTCCGTAATGAAAACTTCTCAGATTCTGAGACATTATTTCGTATAGAAAATTCTCAGATTTTGAGACATTTTTCCGTAAAAATTTTAGATTATGAGGCATTTTTTTGTTTAGAAAAATTCTCTGATTCTGAGACATTTTCTCGAATAGAAAAATTTTCAGATTCTGAGACATTTTTCCATATAGAAAAATTCTTAGATTCTGAGACAGTTTTCTTTATAGAAAAATTTTTCTGTATAGAAAAATTCTCAGATTCGGAGACATTTTTTCGTATAGAAAATTTCTCAGATTCTGAGACATTTTTCCGTATAGAAAAATTCCCAGATTATTAGACATTTTTCTGCAAAAAAATCTCTGATTCCGACACATTTTTTCGTATAGAAAAATTGTCAGATTCTGAGACATTTTTCCATATAGAGAAATTCTCAGATTCTGAGACATTTTTCCATATAGAAAAATTCTCAGATTCTGAGACACTTTTTTTTATAGAAAAATTCTCAGATTCTGAGACAGTTTTCTTTATAGAAACATTTTTCTGCATAGAAAAATTCTCAGATTCGGAGACATTTTTTCGTGTAGAAAAATGTTCAGATTCGTAGACATTTTGCCGTATAGAAAAACTCTCAGATTCTGACACATTTTTCCGTATAGAAAAACTTGAGGCATTTTACCGTATAGAAAAATTCTCAGATTATGAGAAATTTTTCTGCAAAAAAAAATTTTTGATTCTGAGACATTTTCCCGTATAAAAAAATTGTCTGATACTGAGACATTTCTCAAGTATTGACAAAATTCTCAGACTGAAACATTTTTTCCGTATAGAAAAACTTTTAGATTCTGAGACGTTTTTCCGTATAAAAAAATTCTCAGATTCTGAGACACTTTTGAATAGAAAAGTTCTCAGATTCTGAAACATTTTTCCGTATAGAAAAATTCTCGTATAATGAGACATTTTTCTGCAGAAAATTCTCCGATTCTGACACATTTTTTCGTACGACAAATTTTCAAATTCTGAGACATGTTTCCATATTAAACAATTTTAGATTGTCAGACATTTTTTAAATAAAAAAATTCTTAGATTCTGAGACATTTTTTCGTATAGAAAAATTTTCAGATTCTAAGACATTTTTTGGTATACAAGTTTTTTTTTTAGACGCTGAGACATTTTTCCTCGTGTAGAGTATTCTCAGATTCTGGGACATTTTTTCGTATAGAAAAATTCTTATTGTAAGAATCTGAGACATTTTTGCGTATAGAAAATTTATCAGATTCAAAGACATTTTTTCGAAAAAAAATTTTTGGTATAGAAAAATTTTTAGAGTCTGAGACGTTTTTTTCGAAAAGAAAAATTCGAAGTTTCTGAGACATTTTTTGGGATGTCTTTCCGTATGGATTTTAGATTCTGAGTAATTTTTTCGTATAAAAAAAAATTCTTATAAATTCTTAGAGATTTTTTCGTATAAAAAAATTTTAAGATTTTTTGAGAAATTTTTCTGTATGGAATTACTCTCAGAGTCTTAGATTATGAGAGATTTTTTAGTATAGAAAAATTTTTAAATTCTAAGAAATTTTTCTGTATACATTTTTTAACAAAAATAAGTTTCCTGATAAAATTTGGAGCCGATAGGTTGCACTGTTGTGGTCATAATTATATTTTTTGTATTTATGGTACAATTTGGCTCAAATTCACAAAACATATTTATTAAACAAAAATAAGTTTTGTTATAAAATTTGGACCCGGTAGATGGCGCTGGGGTAAAGTTATTTATAAATTCAAAAAAATTTTACGACACGTCAGAGTGCATGTATATTTTGTCATGAGAAAATTATGAATGTATGAATAGACCCGATAGATGGCGCTGGGGAGAAGTTATTAAGATATTCATATCTAAGTCGACCCGAGGATCGCCAGGAGCTTCAGCTAGTCTTAATATATAAAAACGTTTGTGCCGGGTACGTGTTACTTAAAATCAAGAACCGCTGGACCGATTGACACCAAATTTGGATTTGGATTATTTTAGTCTGGAGCCACACTCAAAAAATGATGTAGGTAAATTCCAGTGAATATTCACTTAAAACAAATGAAATTAAATATAAAAACCATTCCACTGTTTTTTCATTTAAAATAAAAACACATTACAGTCAATTTTAAATGTTAATTTAATTACTAACCAAAACATTAAAAAACTACTGAATATTCACTTATTTTGTATTGAAAAACAGTAAAACTATAGAAGACATTTTTTACTGCCGAAAATAAATGTAACAGACAATTCATTTTTAAGACAGTAAATTATATTTTTTAAACTACAGAAATAGTAAAAAAATTGAATCCTTTATAAAATAAGTGATTTTTCTTTTAAAATAACTTTACTGATTACTTTTTAAAATAACCTACACTGAAAGAATTATTGTTCATTATATCTATGAACAAATTTCATAAAACCAAATTCATAGAATCTATGAAACAATTCATTTGCTGAATGAATATTCATTAGTATTCTGAAATATTTCATAGAATTTTATTCATAGATTTTATTAAATTCATAGAAAAAATTCATAGAATTAATGAATGTCATTCATAGAAGAAAATGCCATCAATATGCCATTTAATTTTTTAAATAATTAAAATAATGTTACAATAATTAAAACAGTTGAATAAATTTATTAAAAAAATAAAAAAAAAATAAAAAAAACATTAAAAAAAAAAAAATTTCATTGCTGCCCTGACCGGGGCTCGAACCCAAGACCTACCGGCTGAAGTGGTAATTGTCGACGCCTTAGCTATCAGCGCCACCAAAGAAGAAAAATCTCGCCAACTAACGCTTGGTTTTATAACGCTTCATTTTTGTAAATACACAAAATATTTGTTTTCTACAAACACACACACAGCTTTTGGCAGAGCATTGTGACAGAGCAAAGACACAAACTCAATATGTTAGCAGAATATTATTCAAATTTGATTTTAAGTGTTGTTACTTGTTTATATAATTTAGCTAAGTGGCTAGAGACTAAGCTTCACGAACAAGAGGTTCTATGTTCGAATCTGGGTGGGGGATAAATTAAAAAAAAAATATAAATTTTTAAAAATTGATAATTGTAAATAAATAAAATAACAAAAATAAATAAAAATAAAATAAAAAAAAATAAAATTGAAATAATAAAATAAAAAAAAATAGAAAATTGAAAAATATTTTTTTTTTCCATAGCCTATGAACTTTTTCATAGGTTTCTGGTTTCTATGAATTTGTTTCATAGATTCTATGAAGGGCATCATTGGCTCACTTCTAATGATTTTTTTCATAGAATCAATGTACGTTTTCATAGCCGTAATGAACAAAATTCTTTCAGTGTACAAACAGTTAATGACATAATTTTCTTAGTGCAGGTTTCTCTTATGTTTAATACCGATAGGTGGCGTTGGTTTCGTAATATGAATAAATATATCACAAAATATAATTATTTAACAAAAAAAAAGTTTTATGACAAAATTTGGAGCCGATAGGTGGCGCTATTGTTTTCGTAATATTTTTTTTTTGTAATTATGCTTCAATTTGGATCAAATTAACAAAATATGTTTATTAAACAAAAATATGTTTCCTGATAAAATTTGGAAACGGTAGATGGCGCTGGGTAGAATTTTTTTTACGAAATTCTTCATTTCAGTGCAATTTTAAGCACTTTAAAATGTATGTATGTTTCGTCTTGAGAAAATTTTGAATGTATGAAAACCTGATAGGTGGCGCTGGGGTGAAGTTATTTAAATATTTCCGGGCAACAATACGTTTGTGGGTTTAGCTAGTTTTTTTTTTATAAATTTTCGATTACTGATACTATTAAAAATTTATTATTACACAGCGTGACAAAATCTTGGATGTTAAAAGTAACCTGACATTTGACCATCAATTTTATATATTTCGGACATGCTGAATCCAATGGTGCAAACCATTTTTAAATCTAAGGTACAGTTTTTTCGCAAAATGTCTTCAAAGATTTTCACGTCCCCGTGAACTTTTGAAATAAAAAAGTTTTTGTGTGCAAAAAAGTCCCTCTTTTGCAATTGAAATTGAAGGACTGTAACTGTAGCTAAATTTTAAGTATCATATCCGCTATCAAATGTTTGAAATTCAAGTGATATTTCGCGTTTTATCCCGTTTTTCCAATTTTTTAGCATTTTCGCGATTTTAAATGCTTAAGTAATACCGACCTAAACAACCGCTTCAGATTAGTTTAAATGCACCAAATGGGATATATTTCTATGAAAATACGTTTCAACTATCAAGCGCATCACTCCAAAAATGAGAGATTAGTCAAAATCTCTCTATGACTGCATCACTTTCCAAGATGACCACAAGGTCCAGCTTTTGACATATTATGTTAAATCCTCAAAAAAGTAATTGTGTCAAATTTCAAACAAAAATGTTTTCAACTTCAAAAGTTATTGTAGAAAAACTTTTATTTCACCTTACTAAATTAAATTATTAAATTTTAATTACAAAAACAAAAGGAAAACATTGTACTAAATACTACTAATTTAAATAAAACACTTGTTTAATATAATTTAGTAGGGAGAAATAAATGTTTTTTTATTAAAACTTTTTAAGATGAAAACATTTTTGTTTGAAATTTGGCACAAATACTTTTTTTGGCACAAATATTTTTACACAATATATCAAAATCTGGACCTCGTGGTCCTGTTGGAAAGTGATGCTGTCATAGAGAAATTTTGACAAATCGCGCAATTTTAGTGCTATGCGATTGATAAATGAAAAATATTTTAATGGGAAAATATTTCCTTTTGTGCAAATATACTAAGCTGAAACGGTTGTTTAGGTCGGAATTTATTTAGGCATTTAAAATCGCGAAAATGCTAAAAAATGAGAAAAAATGGGATAAAACGCGAAACACTGTTAAAGTTTTAAACTTTTAGTAGCGGAATTTGTAGTTAAAATGTAGTTACAGATATAATCCTTTAATTTCAACTATAAACGACTGACTTTTTCGCACACAAAATATTTTTTATTCAAAAAACTTCACGGGGACGTGAAAAACTTTAAAGACGTTTTGCGAAAAAACTGTACCTTAGATTTCAAAATGGCTTGGACCATTGGAATCAGCATGCCCGAATTATGTAAAATTGATGGTCAAAACCCAGGTTACTTTTTCACCGTCACACAGTGTTATTTATTTTTTGTGTAACTATGACCTAAAAATAAATTGATCTAACATTTCTTTTTCTTTCATTCCTAAAAAAAACTTTTTTTTTATTTTTTAAATTAATAGCAAAATAAATAACCAAATCAAAATATTATGCAATATTACGGAAAAATATAATTAATTGCATACACAAATAAATTAGAATATTAATTTATTCAAACAAAAAAAAAAAAAATACACAAAATTTCAAGGTAAAAGTATACTGACCAACTCAATTCAAATGAAACCAAAAATGCTAATAAGTACAACCATTTTAACAAAAAAAAAAAAAAACTGTGAAGAAAACTAAATAAACAAAAAGAAAAAAATATTTAAAAAAATCACCACTTGTAAAATTAGTACCCAGAAGTAAAATAAGAAAGATAACCGCTCAAAAGTAATAACAACAAAACAAAACTTTCACTTTCAATACTGCCGAAAAAATATTTTATTGTATTAATTTTGATTCGAATACTCATTATTACAAATTCATAATAATGCGCCACACGAACTCATAACCAGCAGATTTTTATTGCTGTTGTTTTTTATTTTTTTATTTATTTTTTTTTTGGCTAGAAGGTATATAATCCAAATTGGTGGATATTAAGAGAATTTTATTTTTAAACTCTATTTTTTTGTCAAAATATGTTAAGTTGACAACAGTTTAGTACTAAAGCAAAAAATCTGTCTATAAAAATCTGTGAAACGACCTGAAATTTTTATTTCAACTAGCTGAAGCGTCTGGCCTTGTCCGGGTCGACTTGACTATGAAGAATTTTGTTAATAACCCAGCGCCATCTACCGGCTCCAAATTTTATCAGGAAACTTGTTTTTGTTAAATAAATATAATTTGGCTTCTCTTCAGTTGTCGAATAAATCTTTCGCCTTTTACTAAAGATTTCCGTGGAGAGGAGCACTCTAATGAGTCTAAAAATAATTTTTTGTTAAGCCTAGAATCCTATTATGGATTTTGGGCGATAAAAAAAAGGGGTCCCCGTAGGCTAGTTGGTAGCGTGCCAGCCTTTCAACGTGGGGGTCGTGGGTTCGATTCCCACCAGAACCCTTGGTTTTTTACGCTACAACGAGACGACGGTCATTGTTACCAGTTCTCGGTTAGGTGGAATTTATTAAAAATGAGTTGTAAATAAATAGAAAGAATAAATAAAAATAATTGATCATGTGATCAAAACTATTATTATATTATATTATTATTATATAATTTGTGAACTTCAGCCAAATCGTACCATAAATAAAAAAAAAAAATTAAATACTGCGACAACAGCGCCACCTATAGAGATTAAACTTAAGAGTAACCTGGCTCCAGATTTACCTAATATATTGTCTAATAGGCCGTATTGATTTTTAGTTTTATTTGTTGTTTGCGCTGAAAGGGGTCCAAAAATGTTCTATTGGGTGTCAAAATGACTCCATAAAATTTTCGTGATAATCAAAAATTGCCTTATAGTGCATTTACACTGGTCCTCTTAGCTACCTTAAAGTAGATTGTGGCTCCAATCCAGTTTCAATCTATTAGATTGCCCATTTGTTGAGTTGAGTTGAGGGTGGGTTGTACAAGCCATGGCGCTCATACTTAAAATAGTCCATTGTACCGTACCCTGCAAAGAAAGATTAAGTAAGGGTGAACAAAGGTTGAGAAGAAAAAGAAAGAAAAGTGCTTGTTCAGAATTTCTCAGTTGCTTTAACAAACTTGAGAAAATCAGACAAGGGAAGTCCATGGACCGTGTCCATAGACAGAATATCAGAACCCAATAACCGCAGTCTAGCCCTTGAGAACGCTGGACAGCAACAGACGTCATTTTCATTTGTGTCATCATCCTCAAGACAAGCCACGCATAATGGGTCTGATATGACACCTAATCTCGTCATATGACGAGCACAGGCATTGTGTCCCGTAATTAAGCCAGTAAGTCTGCGACAGTCTATTCTACTGAGGCTGAGTAGATAGTAAGCCACTTTCTTGTCTGGCTTAATCACAAAACGTTTGGTATTCTTGCATGCCAACTCATTTGACCATCTTTCCATGAAAGTTTCTTTCATATGAGAGTTGATCCAACGCATCAGCCATGTCAAGCCAATACCAATTTGAGGTTCCGGATTGTAAGGAATTGTATCAGAGCCAAGATTTTCCAAAGAGTCGGCAATCTCGTTTCCCCGTATTCCCCTATGACCCGGAACCCACAGAAGACTGACGCTATTCCCACATGAGACCTCATTGAGTCTGCGTCTACATTCCTGGACAATTTTGGATGAAGTGACTGGAGATTCAAGTGCAATGAGCGCAGCCTGACTGTCACTGCAAATACTGATTCTCCTATTACTTCATCTGTTCCTAATTATCCAGGTCGCTACGTCCAAAATAGCAAATATTTCAGTCTGAAATACTGTAGCCATTTTTCCCATAGCAATATAGCACTTGGTCGCATCGTCCAAATATCAGCCAGACCCAGAGCCATTTAAGTTACTGGATCCATCCGTGTAGAAAGTATCCGTGTAATTTTCCAGTAGGTCTGCTGGGTTTCCCCAGTCTTCAAGTCAATAACGGTCTGCATTTTCTTGCATACCAAGTTAAGTGACTTTCCGGATACTAATGCGCACACATCGTCAGCGTATGCCAGTATGTCTACACCAGTGGTCGGCAGAAAGAGAATCTATGAATGCATTGTTGTATGAATATAAATATGCATGTGTTAGAATATTTCTTAAACAAAGCGACATCAACCAGCTTGTTGTTGTATTTTTATGCTCTTAGTTGTGAGTTTTGTTGACATTCGTGTTGAATACATGTGTATAGCCGAATGTGTTCGGGATCCATGTGCAATGGATGCCGACCACTGGTCTACACCTAGAGCTTGTATTTCAACCAAGAGTGAGTTTACCACAAAACACCACAGCAAAGGAGAGAGAACACCCCCTTGGGGCCAACCTCTACTAACCTCAACCGTTACTTTTGTGCCCCACTCATCTTCAGCCGTCAACAATCTCCGGGAGAGCATAAAATGAATCCAATTGACTAGAACTGGATCCACGTCATGCAATTCAGCCGAAGTTTTCATAGAATCGAAAGTAGCATTATCAAAAGCGCCCTCAATATCAACAAAAACACCCAGAGTATAGTCTTGTTTGTCAATGCCCTTCTCAATATTGACCACAAGATCGTGAAGTGCCGACTCACAAGATCAACCACTCTGATACGCGTGTTGCTGACTATTTAGGGGGCATTCGATTAATGCTACTGACCTAATAAATTTCTCAACCATTCGCTCAAGACTTTTCAGTAGAAAGGATGATAAACTGATTGGTCTAAAACTTTTTGGCAAGGTGTAGTCCTCCTTCCCAGGTTTGGGAATAAAAACAACCTTGACATCGCACCAAGATGATGGAACATACCCATAAGCCAGGCTGGCTCTGAAGATATTTTTAAGAACCTTCACTAGGGTATCTCCACCACTCTTCAACATCATAGGATATATACCATCTGGTCCAGGGGATTTATAGTTATCAAAGGAAGATAAGGCGTACCTGATCGATTCCTCAGAAACTACCCTAGATGCTATATACCAGTTCCTACAAGTAGTATTACCAACAGGACTCTCAATAATATCTGTATTTATCGTTGTCACTTTGCATCCTGGAAAGTGAGTAGATATAGATGGCCCATACAAATTTATTTTTTTCAATCTAGTAGTTTACTAGATTGCGGCAAACGCAATCTTGTAAAATTACATACAACTCTGTATTTCTATTATTTGCATTTTCCAACACTGAACAAGTACGAAAATTATAGTCCGTCAAGACCGACCATATAATACCCTACACCAGAGTTTCCCGGAAAATGGGTCCCAAGTTCAAACATGGACTGATTAGATCTAAATTTTGTCAAATCTTTAATAAGTGTAAACAGCACTCACAAATCAAATTTGAGTGGAATAGGCTTCTTTTTGTTGACAATAAAACGCTTCAACAGAATATCGGACCCAAGTCCTAAAATGGTCCGATGATAATCAGATTTGATAAGGTTATTTAAGTACGCGTTTAACATACACAAACAGAATTTTAGTTAAATATTTTCTATTTTCATGAAATATGAGAGATTTATGTGAAAATCGGGAAGGTGGTTTGTATGGGGGCTACAAGAAGAACTGGTACGATTTCTTTCAAATTCGGAATGGTGATTTGTGTAGATGAAACATGATTACCTGCCAAATTTCGAAAAGATACCTATTAAAATGCGGTTATTAGAGTCATTTGAGCCAAAACTAAAGAGGACCTTTGTATGGGGACTAGGTCTAAATATGGACCGATTCTTTCCAATTTCAAGAGGCTTCGTCCTTGGGCCAAAAGAGTTAGTTTCAAATTTCAAGTCAATCAAAAAGTGATTCTAAGTCGATCGGTATACTTAAAAGTGGGTCTAGGACCAATATTTCGGGTAGTTACAGACATCAGCACAAACTCATTATACCCTGTACCACAGTGTGGTGTAGGTTGCTACACTCAAGAAAAATTTGTTAATTTTTCTAATGAAAAATTACTGCTGGTTCAGCAAAGTTTTTGTAAAATAAGCATTTAAATTAAGTTTTTAAAAAATTTTAAGCAATTAACAAAATTTTTGTAGTTTATTTTGGTAAAAAAAAATATTTTTTGTTGTTAATTTAACTAAAAAAAAAAACTTGAAAATTTGCTCGTTGCCCCCCTGGAACCTTTAGACTGCCCCCTAGTGGGGCGAGAATCAAACGTTGGGAACCATTGGTATAGGGTATCACAATTGTTGCCTATACTTGAAATAATTATCTTAAATGTTTTATTTTGTCTTCCATATCTAAGTGTTATGTTTATTACTGATTTAAATTGATCAATATTTTGTTTAACAAATGAGTGATTGTTTTTATTATGATTATTATTATATTTTTTTTGTTTATTAATCATAATGAAAGTAAAAACATTCCCTTATAAAATATATATTTTTGTTAATGATGTTGATAGGATTAGAAAACTACACAATTAAAGCTGATTTGATATATTTACACAAAATATTACCAGATGATGATGATGGCTGAGTGAAAAACAAATGTTAATTAATATTTAAATATAGGTGCGATAATATTAATAAAACTTTATAGTAACAAATAAAGATTTTAGAAAATTTATAATCTGTCAGCATCTCATGACTACACCATTTACCGATGTAATTCGAAAGAGATCAATTGTAATTCGAATATTCTACTTGTTACACTGTGCAACAAGAAAAATTAGCCTCAATGGCTTCAATGCCATATGAAAATATACCATCAAATAGACAAATAGACAAAGTCAGTTCTGATTTCTTTTTTATGGCCCTCTGAAGTTTTTTAATTTTTTATTGAAGAATTTGGAAAACGCAAAAAAATATAAAAATATGGTTTGATGTCTTCCGTGAAGCTCAGGTGCGTAGTACTTTTTTTCTAAAAAAGTACTTTTTTTCCTATAAAAGTACTATTCTAAAAAAGTAATATTTTTTTTTAGAAAATACTATTTTTTCTTTATAAGAAGTACTATTTTTTTTAAAAAAAGTAAAATTTTTTCTTAAAAAGTACTATATATGTGCCCATAACTATTTTTTCTTGAAAAAAAAACATTTGAAATGTGATATGAGCCCATAACTAGAACAAGTGCCACACAATTTCACTGAAGACTTCAAATCATTTTTTTGAAGCTCAGATGTGTAGTATTTTTTTTTTCTAAAAAAGTACTTTTTTTTTCTAAAAAAGTACTTTTTTTCTATTTTTCCTAAAAAGGTACTATTCTAAAAAAGTACTGTTATTTCTTAAAAAGTACTACTTTTTTTAGAAAATACTATTTTTTTTATAAAAAAAGTACTATTTTTTCTAACAAAAGTACCATTTTTTCTAAAAAAGTACTATTTTTTCTTAAAAAGTACTATTTGTTCTAAAAAAGTACCAATTTTTCTAAACAAAAAACTACTATTTTTATAAAAAGGTACTATTTTTTTCTTAAAAAAATATTTTATTTTTTAAAACAATTATTGAAAAAACATCTGAAATATGCCATAAGCCCATAACTGGCACACGGCACATGTGCCATACAATTTCACTGAAGACATCAACCCATTTTTTTGAAGCTCAGATTCGTAGTAATTTTTTTTTTCTAAAAAAGTACTTGTTTGCTATTTTTCCTAAAAAAGTACTATTTTTAAAAAAGTACTATTTTTTCTAAGAAATTTCTATTTTTTTTATAAAAAAGTACTATTTTTTTTAAAAAAGATTTTTTTTTCTAAAAAACTACTATAAAAAAGTACTTCTTTCTATAAAAGTACTATTTTTTTTTAGAAAGTACTATTTTTTCTAAAAAATTACTATATTTTATAAAAAATTACTATTTTTTTCTAAAAAAGTACTATTTTTTCTAAAAAAAGTACTATTTTTTCTAAAAAAGGTACTATTTATTCTAAATATATTTTTTTTTTAAAAGTACTATTTTTTCTAAAAACAGTACCATTTTTTTCTAAAAAAGTAAAATTTTTCTAAAAAAAAGTACTATTTTTCTAAAAAAGGACTATTTTTCTAAAAAGGACTATTTTTCTAAAAAAGGACTATTTTTCTAAAAAAGTACTATTTTTTCTTAAAAAAATATTTTATTTCTTAAAACAATTATTGAAAAAAAAAACATCTGCAATGTGCCATAAGCTCATAACTGGCACACGGCACATGTGCCCTTGTATGGCACACGACACATTTCATATGTGACATGTGTCATACAAGGGCACATGGCACATCTGAAATGTGCCGTGTGCCATGCTATGGGTACATGACACATTGCTAAATGTGATTTTTTTTTCACGGAATTTTTTTTCAACTTTTTTCCAAATAATCTTTTGACATCGTATCAATTTTTTCGAACTTTTCTGAATTATTCCGAATTTTTGTATATTTTTCTCAAAATTTTTCTGAATTGTTTAATCTACTATGTCATTTCGAGGATCAAGAGTTCATACGATATTTTAGCAATGTCTGTCCTTCTGTCTTTGAAACCCACGAAAATCAGCGCTTTTCAATTGTCACACTCAATGTGTGTCAAATAGTTTCTTCTAATTTTACAAAGTCTTCGAATTTTTTTTTTGAATTTTCCAACATATTTCTGATTAATTCGGAATTTTCCATATTTTTTTTTCGATATTTTCTGAACTTCACGGAATTTTTCAGAAGTTTTTCTTAGATTTTTTAAACTTGTTTATCATTCAATGGGTTAAACAAATTAAATAATAAGTATTTTTTTCTTTACGCATTGTTATAAATTTAAAAAATTTTGTTATTGATCATGTCTCATTTTAATGATACTTAATTAAAATCTTTTATTTTTTAATTCATTATTAAAGGAAAGTAAACATTCAGTATTTGTTTAACACAATGTAATTTTTGTCATTTATAAATTAATTTTTTTTTGAAGTCTTTCAAGTGATTTTTTTTTAAATCATTGAATAGGTGTGAAAGTGCATTAAGCTTTAAGCTGTGTTTTTAAAAGATTTTAAAAAGAAATGATTTTTATTATTATTATTATTTAATACTTTGTTTGTTTTTTCTGCAAAAATATTTTTTTAAGTGTTGAAAGTGATTTTTAATTATTTGTTTTATTTTTTTTTTTTGTGAAACTAATAAACTTTTTTAATATAATTTTATCACCTTTTTGTTAAATAACTAAAATAGTAAAAGCTTTATATAAAAGAACTGCCTAAAAGTATGTTATAACTTTAAGTTCTTTGTGTTGAGTTTTTATTGTTCATGTTTAACCCATTGTGGTATTATGTAAATTAATTTTTTTTTTTTCAGATTTCAAGGTACTTTTGTAAAACATTGTTTTTATAAAATAGAAAAAAGATTCTAAGACATTTTTTCTATAGAAAAAGTTTCAGATTAAAAAAAAAAAAATTATTCTATAAAAGAGTCAGATTCTGAAAAAAATGTTCTTCAGATTCTAAAAAAAAAAATTTTACAAAAAATTTTACAAAGATTCTGAGACATTTTTCCTACGCTTGTCTAAGTCATTTTACTTAAGAAAAAGTCTCAGATTCTGAGACATTTTCCTATAAAAAAATCTCAGATTCTGATATATTTTTTTCTATAGAAAAAGTCTTAGATACTGAGACATTTTTCCTATATAGTAGAAAAAGTCTCAGACTCTAAGACATTTTTCCTATAGCAAAAGTCTCAGATTCTGAGACATTTTTTCTATAGAAAAAGTCTCAAATTCTGAAAAATTTTTTCTATAGAAAACGTCTCAGATTCTAAGACATTTTTTCTATAGAAAAAGTCTCAGATTCTAACACGTTTTTCCTAAAAAAAAGTCTCACATTCTAAGACATTTTTTCTATAAAAAAAGTCTGAGATTCTGAGACATTTTTCCTATAGAAAAAGTCTCAGATTCTGAAACATTTTTCCTATAGAAAAAGTCTCAGATTCTGAAACATTTTTCCTATAGAAAAAGTCTCAGATTCTGAGACATTTTTCCTACAGAAAAAGTCTCAGATTCTGAGACATTTTTCCTATAGAAAAAAATCTCAGATTCTGACACATTTTCCATATATAAAAAGTCTTAGATTATGAGACATTTTGCCTATAGAAAAAGTCTCAGATTCTTAGACATTTCTTTAGGAAAAATGTCTCAGAATCTGAGACTTTTTCTATAGCAAAAAATTCTTAGAATCTGAGACTTTTTCTGTAGGAAAAATTTCTCAGAATCTGAGACTTTTTCAATGGGAAAATTTTCTCAGAATCTGAGACTTTTTCTATATTAAATATATCACACATTCTGAGGCTTTTTCTTTGGGAAAAATTTTTCAGAATCTGAGACTTTTTCTGCACAAAAATTTCTCAGAATCTGAGACTTTTTCTATAGGAACAATGTATTACACTCAAAATAATTCTACAGTAAAAGGTTTAGTAAGTGATATTGTACCAAAATCTACTAATTAGTTACTAATTTTAGTATCATCAAAGTACTAAAATTAGTAATTTTTACTGGTTTTGAATAATATTAGTAAAAAATTTTAGTATTGGTTACCAATTTCTGCACTAGGTCCTTTTGGACTAAAATTTAGTTAAATTTTTAGTATTGAATACCCACGTTTTTTTTGGGTGGAGAAACTGACACTTTTTATACCCTCCACTTAGTGATAGAGGGTATATATAAGTTTGTCATTCCATTTGTAACTCATCGAAATATCGGTCTGGGACCCCATAAAGTATATATATTCATGATCCCCTATCGATTCTAAGACATTCTAGCGATGCCCGTCTGTCCGTCTATCTGTGGAAATGGTGATCACGGCCAAAATATTACACGGAGATGACTGAAACCTAACATGTTTATTGGAAGTTCTCCCGAGAAGTTTGGTATTGCTTTTGAGCGATATCGGTTCAGCGGTTCAAAAGTTATGAACAAAAATGTAAACACACCTCAAAAATTTCAGTACATTCAACATAACCTAAAAACACAAAATGCTTTAATTCGACTGCTGGTTGACATATGTGAACAGAATTAAACACCAAATGGTATTTAAACAAGTACGAACAAATTTTTTGCAAAAAAAAAAAAAAAATAAAAAAATCGCGGATTTTTTTTTTTTTTACAAAAAATTTTTTTTTTTTCAAAAGTAATTTCCTTTTAAAAAAAGTTTTTTGCAATAATCTTTTTGATATTGTGGAGGGTATCACGACATTCGGCAAGGCCGGATTTTTTTATTTTTTTTACTTGTTCGTAACTGAAAAACTGAAGTTTTAGTTTTATCAAAGGCTTTTCAAAAACTTAAATAAACTATAATAAATACACAGCTGAGCTCAAAAACATGGTTTGATGTCTTCAGTGAAAATGTATTCCGCACTAAAAAAAAGACTTAACTTTAACTTTGGAAAAAAATTTTTGCAAATAGTTGTATATTTTCTCACAATTTAGTCAAATTTAACTCAAATTTAGGAAACAAATTTAGTTCATGTACTGTTAAATTGTCCATTATTTTCCTTAAATGGAATTCCCTAATACAGGGAAAAAATTCCTACCGCCAAAGAAGTTTTCCCCATATATATGAAAAAAATCTTTATTTTTAAGACATATTCCTCTTCTTTAGTTTTAGGACGTAATTTTCCACCAATTAGTTCATCTTCTTAGATTTGAGGAAGTTTTTTCCACTATTTTAGTGAAATTTTTATAACTCGGGGAATTATTTTTTTTTTCAAAAACTTAAAATGGCGATATCTCGAAAACTAAGCCAGATAGAGCAAAATGGTGGCCATTTTTGGTTCTGTGTATCTCCATAGTGTCACCGGTCCTCTTCACATGTGTGGACCCCAATGGATCCTTACTTTAAAAAAGTTGTCATTCCCGAAAATTTTTAAATTCTTATATCTCGGTTAATATTGCCGACACAACAAAAAGTAGCTCTTAATACCTAAAACAAGACCGCCAAATACCCAAAAGCTCTCCGAGTTTTTAAGTTATTGAGTTTTTAAAATTCTCCAGACCCCAAAGGTACCCTAAATTCACGTATCTCAAAAACTAAGCAAGGTAGAGCGAAAAGGACAAAATTTTTGATCAAAAACTATGAGGATTCTTAAGGAACCCAACTGGTTCTAAACCTATCGGGTCCCGATTGGGTGCGTCTTCACCCAATCCGATTGGGTGCGTCTTCACCCAATCGGGTCCTCAAATGTGTATGAGCTTAATTGAAATAAAATTTTTCCCATTTTTTAGTTTCCCATTTTACCAAAATTTTACATTTTTCCTTGGTTTTTTAACAAATAATTTTCGATCGAAATTTAATTTTTTTTTTTTTGTAATTTTACAGTTTTTCTGTAATTTTACAAATTTTCAAGATATTCTCCAAAAAAAATTTAGTAAATTTACGAGAATTTTTTGTAAGTTTTATTTCGCCAAAAAAGTTGTAAATTTACAATTTTATTGGTAAAAATCTTGTAAAATTACAAAAAAGTTCGTAATTTCTACTAGGAATTCTCGTAAAATAGGAGATAGCAAAAAATCTAGTAAAATCACGAAACCTTGTAAGTTTTATCGCGTCAAAAAAATTTTAAATTTACAATTTTTTTGGTAAAAAGCTTATAAAATTAAAAAATTATTGCTAAAATGCTTGTAAAATAACAAGGAATTCTTGTCAAATACAAGGTAGACAAAAAAAAATTTACAACATTTTCTTAATTTTACAAGGTTTTTTTTGAGTGTAGGGGTATTCATGCACTCAAAATAATAGTACTTACATTAGTAGATTTACTATTTTTTTTTTGCTAATGCTAGTAAGCTAACCCTTAAGCAAATTTTTAGTTGAGATCAGCATGTAAGCAAAAATATCTTGTAAACTTTATTTAGCGCATTAGCAATTTTAAACAAAATTTTAACTAATTTTTTTTTGCTAAATTTAAAATTGAGTTGACCAAATTTTTTGCTAATATTAGCAAAAATAAATTGTAATTTTTTTTTAAGAAAACTTAAAATGGCGCTATCTCGGAAACTAAGCCAGATTGAGCAAAATGGAGACCATTTTTGGTTCTCGAGCTCGCCATAGTATCGCCAGTCCTCTTCACATGTGTGGACCCTAATGGGTCCTTACTTTGGATCCAAAAAGTTAGCATTCCCGAAAATTTTAAAATGCTCATAAAGTCTAAAAGCATTTTTGTAGCTCTCAACACGTAGAACAAGACCGCAAAATAACCAAAAGTAATATTTTTAAAGTTATCGAGTTTTTTAATTCTCAAAACATTAGTGGTCCCCTAAAATCACGTATCTCAAAAACTAAGCAAGGTATAGCGAAACAGACACAAATTTTGGATCAAAAACTATGACGATTTTTAAGGAACCCAACTAGGTTTAGGCCCATCGGGGTCTGGACCTATCGGGTCCAAGCCCAATGGGGTCCTCAAATGAACTAAGTTGAAATAAAAAAAATTTCAGTTAACTAATTTTTGGCAAAACATTTTTCAGCAAATTTTCTTGTAGGTTTACAAGATTTTTTTGCTAACATTTCAGTTTTTTTTTGGATTTGGCCAACTACACCTTTTCCAATTGAAATTCAGAAAAGATCAATTGTAATTCAGAAATCTCAATTGAAATTCAGAAAAGCACAATTGAAATTCAGAAATCGTAATTGAAATTCAGAAAAGCCCAATTGAAATTCAGAAATCACAATTGAAATTCAGAAAAGCCCAATTGAAATTCAGAAATCACAATTGAAATTCAGAAAAGCCCAATTGAAATTCAGAAATCACAATTGAAATTCAGAAAATCACAATTGAAATTCAGAAAAGATCAATTGAAATTCAGAAAAGCCCAATTGAAATTCAGAAAAGCACAATTGAAATTCAGAAAAGCCCAATTGAAATTCAGAAAAGCACAATTGAAATTCAGAAAACCCCAATTGAAATTCAGAAAAGCACAATTGAAATTCAGAAAAGCACAATTGAAATTCAGAAATCGTAATTGAAATTCAGAAAAGCCCAATTGAAATTCAGAAAATCACAATTGAAATTCAGAAATGCCCAATTGAAATTCAGAAAAGCATAATTGAAATTCAGAAATCGTAATTGAAATTCAGAAATCGTAATTGAAATTCAGAAAGCCCAATTGAAATTCAGAAAATCACAATTGAAATTCAGAAAATCACAATTGAAATTCAGAAAAGCCTAATTGAAATTCAGAAAAGCACAATTGAAATTCAGAAAAGCACAATTGAAATTCAGAAAATCACAATTGAAATTCAGAAAATCACAATTGAAATTCAGAAAAACACAATTGAAATTCAGAAAATCACAATTGAAATTCAGAATAGCCCAATTGAAATTCAGAAAATCACAATTGAAATTCAGAAAAGCCCAATTGAAATTCAGAAAATCACAATTGAAATTCAGAAAAGCCCAATTGAAATTCAGAAATCGTAATTGAAATTCAGAAAAGCCCAATTGAAATTCAGAAAAGCACAATTGAAATTCAGAAAAGCACAATTGAAATTCAGAAAATCACAATTGAAATTCAGAAAAGACCAATTGAAATTCAGAAATCGTAATTGAAATTCAGAAAAGCCCAATTGAAATTCAGAAAATCACAATTGAAATTCAGAAAATCACAATTGAAATTCAGAAAAGCCCAATTGAAATTCAGAAAAGCACAATTGAAATTCAGAAAAGCACAATTGAAATTCAGAAAATCACAATTGAAATTCAGAAAATCACAATTGAAATTCAGAAAAGCCCAATTGAAATTCAGAAATCGTAATTGAAATTCAGAAAAGCACAATTGAAATTCAGAAAATCACAATTGAAATTCAGAATAGCCCAATTGAAATTCAGAAAATCACAATTGAAATTCAGAAAAGCCCAATTGAAATTCAGAAAATCACAATTGAAATTCAGAAAAGCCCAATTGAAATTCAGAAATCGTAATTGAAATTCAGAAAAGCCCAATTGAAATTCAGAAAAGCACAATTGAAATTCAGAAAAGCACAATTGAAATTCAGAAAAGCCCAATTGAAATTCAGAAAAGACCAATTGAAATTCAGAAAATCACAATTGAAATTCAGAAAAGCCCAATTGAAATTCAGAAATCACAATTGAAATTCAGAAAATGTAAACAAACCAAATGTAAACAACCCAAATATTAGTCACCACTGCATAGACAGATTAAACAAATGATGTACAATTAATATGTATATGAGAGTATCGAACTTTATTCTCTACGTATTGCAGAGATCAGACAGAAAATACACTAATAAAATGTTGTTAGTGAAATCAAGTGAAACTGACTTTATTTTTTTTTTATCTACATAATTTTTTATTAGTATTGCGAACAAAAATATTTACTCTACTACGTAACATAAATATTGCTATATACATTAGGCTGGGTCGTATTCCAACAAAGTGCTCAGATCAACTATTAATAGTGAAAAAAAGTTGGTACAAGTAAATACAAGCAATTTAAAACCAAAATGAACAAAATCGGTCCACGGCTTTCGTTCTCGCATCGCGGGTCAAAATTGCGGTTTTTGAAAAAATGGACATAATTTAAAAAAAAAATTAAATATTTAAAAAAAAAATTATTAAAAAAAAAATTTTTTTTTTTGTATCGAATTAATTCAAAGATATTTAGAAAAATTTTGTTTGTTTTTTTCGGATATCGATAACCCACATTTTTAACATGGAGCTCAAAACCACTTTTTCACTATTTTAAAAATTTAGTGAAACAAAATTTTTAAATATATTAGTTTATCCACTTGATGTCGTTGAATACATCTCAGGGATTGTAGAAAAAAATTCTTAGTTAAATTCCTTCGTCCAGTTGGTGTGTGGAGCGATTTGAATTTAGCGGATTTCCAGAATATGTGTTTTTATCGGCATTTTTGACTAATTTGTAGTTGTTAGAAACATTTTACTTAAATTAACCAACTTTTTTTGTTCAAATGGTTGTTTTGGACCATAGTAACTCTGCTTTGAAATAATAGGCTTTTTTTGCTCATAGTCAAATGGACTTTTTTGACATATTAAATAATATGTTTTTCACTTTTAGCTTTACACAGTAAAAACGACGAAGACGTAATGTAGTTTCGGATGCCATTTTTTTATTTTATTTAGTTTTAAACACTTTCCGCTTAAGTGCGCTTACTTTAAAACGTTAATTTTAATGCGATCGTTTAAATGCATTCCCCGCTCAAACGATTCACTCGCAGATGTACATATCTTTCATTTTATAATCATAGTCAAAATGGACTTTTTAACATTCTAAATAAGTTTTTCACTCTTAGCTTAACCCAGGAACAACGACGAATCGTTTAAGCGGGGAATGCATTTAAACGATCGCATTTAAATTAACGTTTTAAAGTAAGCGCACTTAAGCGGAAAATGTTTAAAACTAAATAAAATAAAAGAAAAAATGGCATCCAAAATTTCATTACGTCTTCGTCGTTTTTACTGTGTAAAGATTAAAGTAAAAACATATTATTTAAAATGTCAAAAAAGTCCATTTGACTATGAGCAAAAAAACAGCTGTTTGAAATTTTTTGGGCGTTCGTTCAACAAGGGTTAAAGATGTCCTTCAAGAAAACTTTGTATAAATTTGTAATAGTTCATTATTTAAACACATACACGATTTTAAAGTGAGAAATTTTCAAAAATTTCATTGGAGGAATTTTTTAACCCCGTGCCGGCAAGGGTTAACGCTTCAAATTTTTTGGGCGTTCGTTCAACAAGGGTTACAGATGTCCTTCATGAAAACTTTGTATAAATTTGTAATTGTTGATTATTTAAACACATACACGATTTTAAAGTGAGGAATTTTAAAAATTTCATTGGAGGAATTTTCTAACCCTTGCCCCGTGCCGGCAAGGGTTAGCGTTGTCCAAAACGCCTATTATTTCAAACCATGATAGTAACCATGGTTTGAAATAATAGGCGTTTTGGACAAAACAACCAAAACAACCATTTGAACAAAAAAAGTTGGTTAATTTAAGTAAAATGTTTCTAACAACTACAAATTAGTCAAAAATGTCGATAAAAACACATGTTCTGGAAATCCGCTAAATTCAAATCACTCCACACACCAACTGGACTGAGGAATTTAACTAAGAATTTTTTTTTTCTACAATCCCTGAGATGTATTCAATGATATCAAGTGGATAAACTAATATATTTAAAAATTTTGTTTCACTAAATTTTTAAAATAGTGAAAAAGTAGTTTTGAGCTCCATGTTAAAAATGTGAGTTTTTTTTGGCCTCACGTTTGGGTGGGTTATCGATATCCGGAAAAAATAAACATAATTTTTCTAAATATCTTTGAATTAATGCGATACAAAAAAAAATATTTTTTTTTTTTAATAATTTTTTTTTAAATGTTTTTTTTTTATTTTTAGTATTAAAAGGTACATAAAAATAAAATGTATTTATTCGGCCTTTATATATGTATACATATATAAAGGCCGAATAAATACATTTTATTTTTTTTAAATATTTAATTTTTTTTTTTAAATTATGTCCATTTTTTCAAAAACCGCAATTTTGACCCGCGATGCGAGAACGGAAGCCATGGACCGATTTTGTTCATTTTGGTTCTAAATTGCTTGTATTTACTTGTACCAACTTTTTTTCAGTATTAATAGTTGATCTGAGCACTTTGTTGGAATACGACCCAGCCTAATGTATATAGCAATATTTATGTTACGTGGTAGAGTAAATATTTTTGTTCGCAATACTAATAAAAAATTATGTAGATAAAAAAAAAATAAAGTCAGTTTCACTTGATTTTACCAACAACATTTTATTAGTGTATTTTCTGTCTGATCTCTGCAATACGTAGAGAATAAAATTCGATACTCTCATATACATATTAAATGTACATCATTTGTTTAATCTGTCTATGTAGTGGTGACTAATATTTGGGTTGTTTACATTTGGTTTGTTTACATTTTCTGAATTTCAATTGTGATTTCTGAATTTCAATTGGGCTTTTCTGAATTTCAATTGTGATTTTCTGAATTTCAATTGGGCTTTTCTGAATTTCAATTGTGCTTTTCTGAATTTCAATTGTGCTTTTCTGAATTTCAATTGGGCTTTTCTGAATTTCAATTACGATTTCTGAATTTCAATTGGGCTTTTCTGAATTTCAATTGTGATTTTCTGAATTTCAATTGGGCTTTTCTGAATTTCAATTGTGATTTTCTGAATTTCAATTGGGCTATTCTGAATTTCAATTGTGATTTTCTGAATTTCAATTGTGCTTTTCTGAATTTCAATTACGATTTCTGAATTTCAATTGGGCTTTTCTGAATTTCAATTGTGATTTTCTGAATTTCAATTGTGATTTTCTGAATTTCAATTGTGCTTTTCTGAATTTCAATTGTGCTTTTCTGAATTTCAATTGGGCTTTTCTGAATTTCAATTGTGATTTTCTGAATTTCAATTGTGATTTTCTGAATTTCAATTGGGCTTTTCTGAATTTCAATTACGATTTCTGAATTTCAATTGGTCTTTTCTGAATTTCAATTGGGCTTTTCTGAATTTCAATTGTGCTTTTCTGAATTTCAATTGTGCTTTTCTGAATTTCAATTGGGCTTTTCTGAATTTCAATTACGATTTCTGAATTTCAATTGGGCTTTTCTGAATTTCAATTGTAATTTTCTGAATTTCAATTGGGCTTTTCTGAATTTCAATTGGGCTTTTCTGAATTTCAATTGTGATTTTCTGAATTTCAATTGTGATTTTCTGAATTTCAATTGTGCTTTTCTGAATTTCAATTGTGCTTTTCTGAATTTCAATTGTGCTTTTCTGAATTTCAATTGTGATTTTCTGAATTTCAATTGTGATTTTCTGAATTTCAATTGTGCTTTTCTGAATTTCAATTGTGCTTTTCTGAATTTCAATTGGGCTTTTCTGAATTTCAATTGTGATTTTCTGAATTTCAATTGTGATTTTCTGAATTTCAATTGGGCTTTTCTGAATTTCAATTACGATTTCTGAATTTCAATTACGATTTCTGAATTTCAATTATGCTTTTCTGAATTTCAATTGGGCATTTCTGAATTTCAATTGTGCTTTTCTGAATTTCAATTGGGCTTTTCTGAATTTCAATTACGATTTCTGAATTTCAATTGTGCTTTTCTGAATTTCAATTGTGCTTTTCTGAATTTCAATTGGGTTTTTCTGAATTTCAATTGTGCTTTTCTGAATTTCAATTGGGCTTTTCTGAATTTCAATTGTGCTTTTCTGAATTTCAATTGGGCTTTTCTGAATTTCAATTGATCTTTTCTGAATTTCAATTGTGCTTTTCTGAATTTCAATTGTGATTTCTGAATTTCAATTGGGCTTTTCTGAATTTCAATTGTGATTTCTGAATTTCAATTGGGCTTTTCTGAATTTCAATTATGATTTCTGAATTTCAATTGGGCTATTCGGAATTTCAATTGGGATTTCTGAATTTCAATTGTGATTTCTGAATTACAATTGATCTTTTCTGAATTTCAATTGGAAAAGGTGTAGAATTTAAATTTTTTACTTTTTTTTTTATTTTTATTACAATAAATTACAATAAATTATTTAATAAATTAGGGCTTACAAATAACTTAAAATTAAATTTAGGATCCGTTTTTACAAAAAAATCTAATTTGAAATGATTTTTCAAATATTTTTTTTGACTGGTTTGTTCATGATCTGTCAACAGACTCTCTCTAGTTTAATTATAATCTAAGGCTAATGCTATTGTCTTCATAAATTCATATGCTTCTTCACCCGATTCAACAATATAATGAGGTGGCATTAAATAACCATAACGTCCCTGATCTTTTAGGAATACATTATAAACATATTGAGGATTAATACGATGTTGAACCCAGTCAGCAGAATTGCCAGATCTAGCTAATTTTAGGCGATAACCAGAACCCACACGATATTCAGCTTGATTTAGTTTACGGAAATTCTGAAAAATTTTAAAAATTATTTTAAAATTTTTATAAATTATAATGTTAAAAAAAAAAAAAACTTACCGCCATAGCCTTACGACCAATTTTATGTAAATCCCTTTGATTATCGGTAACAAAATCAGCATCACCCCATGGATAGGCAATTTCTTGACCATAACCTCCAAATGAAATATAAGCACCCAAATAGTCTTTCATATTTAACATGAAATTTTTAATGGCTTTTGTTTCTGGTTCTGAAAACTTTTTCGCTCCCTTATAAAGATTTTTACAAGGATTATCCGAAGAACCGGAGCCACCCCATTTATAATCGAAATTTCTATCTAAATTAACACCAAAACATCCCGATTTCGTATCAAAATGACGATTTTTAGTCCATAAACGATCGGTGATGCGAGAATATTGATAACCATCGGGATTAGTAACGGGCAAGAAATACCAATCAATGTGATGCATTAGCTCAGCATCAGTTTCCCACAAATAGGTAAGTTTTGATATGGCCAAAGTAACTGCAGCTGGACTTAGCCAATCTCGTGCCTGGAAACCAGCATCAATAAATACAGCCCAATTGTTAGGATCGCCATTTGATATTCTTAATACCTCCAAAGGCCTTTTATTATTTGTAACACCGATTTGTACAATTTCCGTCAACTCTGGATAGGTCTCCAAAATGTACTGCATAAATTGTTTAATATCACCAATATCATGATAGCGATTCCAATTCATGATAGAACCTTTAAATGAAATTAGAGAGATGGAGATTTTTTATAATTTTAAATGAGATTGCTTATTCTAACTAGGGTTGCCATTTCCATTTTGAGAAAAAGAGGACGCCAACCTCAAAAAAGGAGGACATTTGACCCAAAAAAGAGGACAATTTTTTTTAAAAAAATAATTTAAAAAAGTAAATTGCGCGACACAATATGCAAAAAAAAAGCATTTTTATTAAGGAAACAGTTTTCATTTCCACTAAAATCACAAAAATACATAAAGAAAATCTTCCAATTTTATTTCAGAAAGTACCAATTATATTTAAAAAATTTTCAATTTTAAAAAATGTTAAACTATATTTCCAATTATTTATGAGAAATATTCATTTTTAATTCAAAAATGTTTGGTTAATTTAAAAAAATGTCCAATTATAATTCAAAAATTTTAATTGTATATCAGAATTTTCTATTTGTAATTCAAAATTTTCTAAATGGTTTTCAGAAAATTCCATTTGTATTTTAAACATTTCTATTTCAAAATTTTCTCAATGATTTTAAGAAAATTACTTTTGAATTTAAATAAATTCAATTGGAATTTTAGATAATTCAATTGTATTTCAGAAATGTCAATTTTTATTGAAAAATTATCTAAATGTTCAAATTCTGATTAATTTTTATTAAAAAATAAAAATTGTTGTACTCGACTTTTAAAATATTATATTTTGAGTAGGTTTTTTTCTAGCTCGAGGTCATTATTTCCTTTACTAATTAAAACTATGATATTCTCATATAATAATTTTCAAGATAATTATTTTTATGTTTTAAATTTATTATGTTGGTAATTTTTTGCAAGACTTTGTCGACACGTGTTTCGGGATGATGATCGTGACCTTACTACGGTGGTACAATTTTCGTCTTCTAATTCCCAATGCAAATAGAGTCGAATATGTATTTTTATTTTAGTTCGATCATTAACGATTGTCATTAAACACCCTTTGCTACTTGTAGTACAGGGTTTTTATTTTTTGCTAAATAATCTTGACAATGGGATTAGACAAATCCCGAAACACGTGTCGATTAAGTCTTGCAAAAAATGACCAACATAAATAAATTTAAAACAGAAAATTTTTTCTTGAAAATTATTATATGAGATTATCATAGTTTTAATGACCTCGAGCTAGAAAAAACCTACTCAAAATATAATTATCTAAATGCTTTTAAAAAAATTTTATTTGTATATCAAAATTTCCTGCAAAGCATTTGAAAAATTTTGAATAGAAATAGAAATTTTTGAAATATAAATGGACATTTTTTAAATTTAATTGGAAATTTCTGAAACGGATTTTTCTGAAAAGAATTTAGAAATTTTTAAAATTCAACTGGAAACTTTTGAAATACAATTGGAAATTTCTGAAATACAAATAGAATTTTTGGAAATTCAAAGGAATTTTCTTAAAATTATTATTTTTTTTAAATTTGTAATGGAAATTTTTGATATACTAATCTTTTTTCGGAGAGCAAACTTTAAAGGCGTGATTAGACGAGAGAGAATTCCCCTAGATTTAAAGTAAAAAACAACTCTGTGGTAACTTTTAAAATTGGAATGTCAAATAAAATTTTATTATATATTTTTTATTTACTTTAATTCGGTTTCCAATCCACAAATTATTGACTAAATGTGCGAAAACAAATAATAATATTATGAAAATGGTAAGCAAAAACAAGTATTATCGAAATGAGATTTGACACAATGTCAAAAGTATATTACCACAGAGTTGTGTTTTACTTTAAATCTAGGGGTTTTCTCTCCCGTCTAAACGCGCCTTAAGACACACAACAGCTGATAAGAATTGATGCTAACGTAGTTATTTTCGCACTACCTAGAGTGAATTTTTACTCGAAATATAATTAATTTGAAGCGTTTTTTTTAATTTTTGTGCGTTTTGTTCTCAAAAAGTTGACATTACTGCTGATAAGCGAAAATATGGCGATGAAAATAATTCAAAAGTTTTAAAGTAATAAAAAAAATGTTATCGGGTAAAGTGCAAAAAGTAGGACAACCCCGGACACTTTCTAAAAAAGAAGTAGGACTGCCCCGGACGCCCTAAAAAAGAGGACGGTGTCCGGGGAAAAGAGGACGGATGGCAACCCTAATTCTAACTTACCTTCTCTTTCCAACCAAGGCATATTTGGATTTGTATTATTCACTTCAATATATGTTTCATCTATGGCCACTTCCAAATCATCTATCATAATGTTGTAGGTAAAATCAGTCTTAGCCATATATTCTTTGGCTTTAGCAGCATTTTTATAATCGATCAAGACATCAATGCCATCTTGATTGATATTCCATACTTCAGTGCCTGTAAGATATTGTTAATAATGATATTTTAGTAAGTAGAATTTAGAAAACTTTATTCTTAAAATATCGATTGCGTTTAGAATGATCTATTGTGCAACCTGAAATGGTTGCCCAAAATATTCGGGTTTTTAATAAAGCCGATGGGGGGGGGGGGGTTAATTTTTTTTTTTCAGGTAACTTCAGGTCAGATTTGAATCCTTAGTTAAGGGATTTTAGTGTTTGTTTATTGTCGGTCTTTCTACACAAAAATTTTCGGGTTTTAAAAAAATATTCTGTATTAAGTACCTCAGATTAGAAAAATTAAGGACTTAAATGCTTTAAATGCTTTTTTAATTTTTTTGAGGCAATTTCCACTTTTTATTAGAAAAAGTCTAAGATTCTCTCAAACATTTTCTAAGACATATTTCCCATTGAAATCTGTGAATCTGCCACATTTCTGAGACATTTTCCCTATAGAAAATGTCTTAGCTTCTAAGAGTTTTTTTCCTATAGAAAAAGTCTCAGAGTCTGATACTCAGACATTGTTCAAATAGAACAAATCTCAGATTCTGGTACACATTTTCTTAAAGTCTGAGTCATTTAAGAACATTTTTCTATATAAAAATAAATCAAAAACTCTAAGACATTTTTCTTATCGAAAAAGACTGAGATTTTTTCTACACCATTTACAGATGTAATTCGAAAAAGATCAATTGTAATTCGAAGATTCTATTTGTAATTCGAAGATTCCATTTGTAATTCGAAGATTCCATTTGTAATTCGAAGATTCCATTTGTAAATCGAATACTCCAATTGTAATTCGAAGATTCCATTTGTAATTCGAAGATTCCAATTGTAATTCGAAAAAGATCAATTGTAATTCGAAAAAGATCAATTGTAATTCGAAAAAGATCAATTGTAATTCGAAAAAGATCAATTGTAATTCTTAAAAGATCAATTGTAATTCGTAAAAGATCAATTGTAATTCGAAGATTCCAATTGTAATTCGAAAAATATCAACTGTATTTCCATTGATATTTTTCGAATTACAATTGGAATCTTCGAATTTCAATTGATCTTTTACGAATTACAATTGATCTTTTACGAATTACAATTGATCTTTTTCGAATTACAATTGATCTTTTACGAATTACAATTGATCTTTTACGAATTACAATTGATCTTTTTCGAATTACAAATGGAATCTTCGAATTACAAATGGAATCTTCGAATTACAAATAGAATCTTCGAATTACAATTGATCTTTTTCGAATTACATCTGTAAATGGTGTAGTGTTCTAAAAATTTTTCCTACAGAAAACGTCTCAGTTTTTTCAATTAAAAAAAGTCTTAGATTCTACACTCAAAAAAAAAAAGTTTGTAAAATTACAAGTAAAAGGTCTTGTAATTCTATTTTACTAATATTTTTGTCTTTTTACAAAAATTGTTGTATATTTAATAAAACGAAAACTACAGTTTGCTTTGTAATTTTACTATTATATCTTGGTAAATTTATTTTACAAAATTTTTAGGTAAATTTACAAAAAAGTGAATTATTTTACAAATTAAAAAAGTACTACAAGGTGTTTAGTTTTTTTACACATGAAAACTGTTATTGTACAACAAAATTTTACTTGATGTTATTTAGTCTTTCTACCAAAAAAATGTGTTATTACAAAAAATTTTTTTTTAAGATCGCTTACAAGGTTTTCAGTTTGAAATGTGTGTATTGAAAAGTACAAAATTACAATGTAATTTTACAAAACTTAGTTTATTACTAGAATTAATGTCTTACAAAAAAAAAATTAATTATTCAACAACAGGACACGCAAAAATTTTCTAAGTTCAGGACTGTGATCACGTAAAACGATAGTTAACTATCGTCGATTTTCGGAGCCTTTTTGCTCCTAAACTAATCAAAATATTTCCAATTTTTTTAATATTTCTGGATTAGACAACACTCTTTAATAATTTAATAAAGAAAAACTTAAAAATTTCCCTTCAAAACGATATGTATTTTGATGTCGTTTATGCATCGTCTATCGTTTTCGTTTTACGTGATTAGCCCTCAGATTTTTTTTTGCGTTTTGAAGTAAAAAATTTAGGTAAAAATAATTTTTTATAAATAAAAAATTTTATGAAAAAAAATTTTGGAAATTTTTTAAGTTCCGGACACAAAAATTTTTCAATTAATTGTAAGCTTTAGCAAAAAAATTTAATTTTTACACCATTTTTTGGTAATTTGCGTTAAGTAAAATACCAAAATTTTTATGTGTTTCTACTTTATAATTGTTCATAGTTTATTTTTTTTTTCGTATTTTTACCATTTTTTTGGTAATTTTACCATATTTTTTTTGGTAATTTTTTTTTAGTTTGGCACCTAAAATGTCAATAAAAAGCTGCCAATTATGAAAAAATAAGTTTTTCTTGTTTTAACAGGAACTTAAACATCTAATCTACAATATCCAAAAAAAATCCGATTTTTTAAAAATACTAGTGAAAATAATTAAAAATTCAAAAAAAAAAAATTATTTTTTGACTAATTTTTCCTGAAAATATAAGAAATTTCTTGTGTAGCCTCCTTCGCAATTCTCATATGTTCTACTTAAGAAAAACGAAATGTCGAAAAAATAAAAAAAGTGCGGTGTTATACATTAAAAAGTTTGTTAAAAGTGTTCAAGTGAAAAATAAAAAAAACATTTCAGGTTGTTGAAGTGCTACTCCAGCTGCCGAAGAAGGAAAAATAAGATGCACCAATGGAAAAAAGCCTTTAAATTTACAAAACAAATATGTAAATAAACCAAATTTTTGGTAAATTTACAAAACAGATATGAAAATTTAAAAAACAAAATTGTATACTACGAAAAAAGTTGTAATTTTACAAAAATGAAGTAGAAAATACAAAAACAATATTGTAAATTTACAAATTTTTTGGTTAACCTACTGTTTTTACGGCAAAAAAATAAGAAAAAATGGTATATATACAAAAAAATTGTAAATTACCACTTTTTATTGTAAATATACAAGTTTTTGCCATAAAAAACAGTAGTTTAACCAAACAATTTGTAAATTTACGGTTTTGGTTTTTGATTTTCTACTTTATTTTGTAAATTTACAACTTTTTTTTGTAAGTTTACAATTTTTTTTGTAATTTTATTTTTTTTTTTTTGCAAATTTACAACTTTTATTGTAAATATACGTGTTTTCAATATTTTTTTCCGGTAAAAACAGTAGTTTAACCAAATAATTTGTTAATCTACAATTTATTTTTTTCATTTTCTATTTTTTCTTTGTAAAATAACAACCTTTTTCTGTAAGTTTACAATTTTGTTTTGTAAATTTACCAAATTTTTTGTAAATTTACAAAAAAAATGTTCACCTCGTAGTTAATATTTAACAAAAAAAAATGTAAATTTACATTTTATTTTGTTAAATCAATTTACAAATTATCCCCGTAACATTACGGGGATTCTTGCTAGTACATATTTTACAAAACCGGCCCCGTAAAATCACGGGGATTTTATATCATTTTACAAACTTTTTTTTTTGAGTGTAAGACATCTATCAAAATGGAAAAAATCACAGATTCTGAGACATTTTTCCTAAAGGAAAAATAACAATGAATCTATCATTTCCTTCAGGATCTACATTTAAAAAAAAAAAAATTGTAAAATTTCAAGAAAAGTTTGTTTCTTTTTTTTTCTACTTCCTATTTGACGAGAATTCCTAGTAATTTTACAAGCTTTTTACCAATTATTTTGTAATTTTACAAGGTTTTTACCAATAAATTTGTAAATTTGCAATTTTTTTAACGCGATAAAATTTGCAAGGCATTCTCGTAACTTAGATTTTTTGCTACCTCCTATTTTACGAGAATTCCTGGTAAAAATTACGAGTTTTTTTTTTTAATTTTACAGGCTTTTTACCAATAAAATTGTAAATTTACATTTTTTTGGCGCAATAAAACTTACAAGGATTTTTCGTGAATTTACTAGTTTGTTTTTGTAAAATTGTCTTGGAAATTTGTAAAATTAAAAAAAAAAATGTAAAATTACAAACAAAAATGTAAATTTCGATCTAAAATTTGTTGTTAAAAACAAGGAGAACTGTCAAATACACAGTGATACAAAATCGAACTTTCGGAATCGGAATGGGATGAAACCAAAAGCAAATGAAAGCTGACGTTTTCCATAACAAAACACTCAAGGCCTTTTTTTTAGGTCAGAGCTAGATTTTATTTTACACGCATTTAAAGTTGGTGATTTTAAAGCATTTAAAGTTTTTGTGTACTAAACGTGTCCTACTTTAAAGGCCCCTGGTGGTGCCCTTATTGGAAATGTTGGGTCCAGTTTCCAAACTTAAGCTTAAAATTACTTCATCTATGACTGGTATGAATTTTGCTGCAATCGGTCCAGTGCCTATTTACTGAATAGCCAAATTATTAAAATAAACCATTGTACACCGTTGCGTATGATTGTTATTTAAAGGCAATTATTAATATAAATCACTGGACACCGTTGCGTATGATTGTTATTTAAAGGCAATTACAATATTAATCATTCGCCACTAATACAGTTTTCAAGCATTTATTATTGTAATTATAATAAAAGTGCACTAACTTCAAATGCGTGTAAAACAAAATCTAGCTCTGAACTAGAAAAAAGCCTTGAGGGGTTTGTTAAGGAATATGTCAACTTTCATTTGCTTTTGGTTTCATCCCATTCCGATTTTGGGTGTTGCACTGTGATATTGGTAAAATGGGATTACGAGACTTTTTCTAGTAATTTGACAAGGTTTTTTTTTATTTTATTCCAATTTAGTTCGTGTTTAACGCGTTGTTTAATAATTTGTTTATAATTGTACCATTTGTGGACTTGCACCCCAATTTCGTCCGATATTCAGTTATTCAGATATTCAGAAGCCTATTTAACTCAAATTTAGTTTGTGAGTGTTTTTTTATACTTATTAACGATTTGACAATGGGTTCCATTTTCCAGGAAACACTGGTGTAAGGTATCATATCTTAACCGACTATAATTTTCTTACTTGTTTTATGATTCTCGTTTTATAATTTTTGTTAAAAAAATTTTTCATTGCCGCTGTTCAAAAAAAGTAATTCACACACTCAGAAAAAAATGAAATAAAAAATGGGAAACTAACTAAATTCAAGGAAAATTGATAATGATTTAGCTCCATTGCCATGTTTACCTTCTTTTAAGTTCATATTTTTCGTAAAAATAAGGAAAGAAAAAAAATTTAATATTATGCCAATTTGAACTAAAAAATGGGAAAATTTTTCTTTCAATTTAGTTCTTACACATTTGAGGACCCGATTGGGTGAAGGTCCCATTGGGTTCGGACCGATAGGTTCAGACCCCGATGGGCTCAGACCCAGTTGGGTTCCTTAAGAATCTTCTTATTTTTTGATCCAAATTTTTTGTCCGTTTCGCTCTACCTTGATAAGTTTTTGAGATACGTGAATTTAGGGGACCACTGAAGTCTTGAGAATTTTAAAAACTCGATAACTTTAAAACTATTACTCGAAGAGCTTTTCGGTATTTGGCGGCCTTGTTCTCCGTGTTAAGGGCTACAAAAATGCTTTTGAACTTTTTGTTGTGTTGGCATTATTTACCGAGATTTGAGTATTTTAAAATTTTCGGGAATGCCAACTTTTTAAAATCCAAAGTTAGGACCCATTGGGGCCCACACATGTGAAGAGGACCGGCGTTACTATGGGGATTCAAAGAACCAAAAATGGCCTCCATTTTGCTCTATCTGGCTTAGTTTTCGAGATATCGCTATTTTAAGTTTTTGAAAAAAAAAATTGCCCCGATTTATTAAAATTTTACTAAAATAGTTAGTGTCCGACCGAATATTCGGCTTCGGCCTCGGCTTCGGCCAAAAAGCACTATTCGGCCACTATTCGGCTTCGGCCACAATTTTGGCCGAATAGGCCGAATACCGAATAATTGTATAATATTTGTGCTCACGTGTTGAAAAACATACTAAACTAACTTTGAATCACATTAGTAAGCCACAAAAACATTTTAATAATTGTTTTTGCAACTAAAAACATTTTTTACATTCAAAAAAAATTTTCGATCGAAAAAAATTTACACTCTAAAATATATTTTTTTTACAAAAATGTCCAAAAAATTTTTTTGCTTTAATAAAATCATTCTAGACAGCATTCTCATGCATTTGAGTATCCCGCCGAGTCGACTTTTATTTTTTTCTTGTTTTTACTACATAAAAATATTTTTTTTTTTATATTCGGCTTCGGCTTCGGTTTGGCCGAATAGTGAAAATTTGGGCGAATATTCGGCTTCGGCTTCGGCCAAAAAAGGTGTATTCGGTCGGACACTAAAAATAGTCTAAAAACTTCCTCAAATCTAAGAAAATTAACTAATTGGTAGAAAATTACGTCCTAAAACTAAAGAAGAGGAATATGTCTTAAAAATAAAGATTTTTTTTATATATTTAGGGAAAATTTCTTTGGCGGTAAGAATTTCTTCCATGTATTAGGGAATTCTATTCAAGGAAAATAATGGACTATTTAACAGTACTTAAGGTTAGATTGTTAACCTAACCTAACAGTACTTAAACTTAAATTTTTTTCCTACACTCAAAATATTTTGTAGGCAAAAACAAAAGAAAAACACACTTAAAACAAGTGAATAAACAATTGAAAACCATCCCAGTAATTATTCATTTATTTTAACAAACATCAACATTTATTTTTTACTGTTGACAAAATTTTCTAAAATAAATAACATTAAACATTAAAAAATTTAGGTTTTTTCCCTCTTTTTTTACTAACATATTCGAAAAAAATAACCTACGAAAGAAAACATTAAAAATTAATGATATTTCTGTTATTTTTACCAACAAATTAAAAAAAAATAACCTACGAAAACATTAAAAATTAATGATTTCGTAGGTTATTTTATACAATTTTCTATTGAAATATTTTTTTAAAAATTTTTAATAAAATTTTGGGGAATCGATCCCGCAACCAACTACATTCTGGCCAGACACTCTACCCATCGTGCCAAAGTCACTTGATACAAACATGTTTTTATATTTCTATAAATAATTTTTTGATTTTTTTTTTCTACAAAAAAATTACTGACTTGTGTAGGTAAAAACTAATGATATTTCATTAAAAAATACCAACAATTAAAAAAAAATGACTTACAAAAATCATTAAAAATTTAAAGAATAATCAGTAGTTTTTACTTACAGAACAAAAATAAATGACTTTGAAGATTAAATGTTAATGAAAGTCTTTATTTTTTAGTGTGTTATTTTTGAAACAAAGGACAGAAGAAGTCGTTAATAAAAACTGAACATCAAACAAATGTTTTTGCTTTTAAAAACGACTAAACGGAAAACTTTTTAAATAAACTACAAACAGTTAATGACATAATTTTTTGAGTGTAACACTTAAGAAAATTTCCCAACTTTTAGATAAATTTAACTGTATTGTGGGAAAATTTATAAACTATTTTGAAGAAAATTTTTCCAAAGTTTAAGTTAAGTCTTTTTTTTGAGTGTGGGTTCCTTAAGAATCGTCCTAGTTTCTGATTTAGAATTTTTGTCCATTTCGCTCTACCTTGCTTAGATTTCGCCATTTTAAGTTTTTGAAAAAAAAAAATTGTCCCGAGTTATAAAAATTTTACTAAAATAGTGGAAAAAGCTTCCTCAAATCTAAGAAGATGAACTAATTGGTAGAAAATTACTTCCTAAAACTAAAGAAGAGGAATATGTCTTAAAAATAAAGATTTTTTTTATATATTTAGGGAAAATTTCTTTGGCGGTAAGAATTTCTTCCATGTATTAGGGAATTCTATTTAAGGAAAATAATGAACTATTTAACAGTACATGAACTAACATTTTTTCCTAACAGTTAAGAAAATTTCCTTAGTTTTAGTAAAATTTAACTAAATTGTGGGGAAATTTATAAACTATTTGGAAGAAAATTTTTCCAAAGTTTAAGTTAAGTCTTTTTTTTTTTAAATGCATAAAAAAATTTTAAAATTCCCGATTTTTTTTTGGTGTTCTTTACTTTCTAATTTTTTTTTCGTTTTGTTTCACATAAGTAGAGTGATTCGGAAAATTTCATGTGAATTGAAAAATCATATCGAGGGCCAGGGGCGTATCCAAGATTTTATTTCGGTGGGGGCCCAACATTTTTTTTTCAATTTTATTTTTTTGCAAAAAATTTACATAACAGCACATGTTTTAGAATTTTTCTCGATCTTTTCCTTGATTCTTCATTTTTGTGTAAGTTTAAAACTGTTGGGGGAAAATTTTTTTTTTTTTTTTTTTTAATTTTTTGAAAGACTTAAGCCTTTTTTTAAAGTTTGAATTGTATCAGATGCTGATACAAGCTTCAGAATCTGAAATTTTTTTAAAGTCTAAGATTCCATGTCAATTTCCAGTTAAGACAGTTTTTGTTAAAGAAAAAGTCTAAATCATATTTCCAATGGAAAACGTTTCTCCGAAAAAGTCACTTTAGAAAATGATTCTATAAACATATTCATAAAATACTTTTCCAAAAGAAAAGACTCCGGTTGTAAGACATTTTCCCATAATCTGAGACATTTCTAGTTTTTCTCAGATTCTGAAAAATTCTACACAAAAAGTTTTAGATTCTGAGAAAATCTTCGCTTTTTCTATCAGAAAAATTATTCACATTCTGAGATCTTTATAAAAAGAAAACAGTATAAAAAGTCTAAGATTCTAAAACATTTTTGCTCAAGAAAAACTCTCGGATTCTGAGAAAATTTTCCTAAAGAAAAGTCTAAATTTGTTTTCCTATTGAAAAAGTTTCTAATTCTTAGATATTTTTCCTATAGAAAGTCTACTAGTCTTATGGAAAAAGTGTCAGATTCTTCGACATGTTTCTTACAGAAAAAGTCTCAGATTCTTCTACATTTTTCCTATAGAAAATGTCTCAGATTCTCAGACATTTTTTCTACAGAAAATTTCTTAGATTCTGAGACATTTTTCCTATCGAAAAAGTCTCAGATGCTTAATCACTTTTCTACAGAACAAGTCTCAGATTCTGAGACATTTTTCCTAAAGAAAAAGTCCCTGATTCTAAAATATTTTTCCCATAGAAAAATACTCAGATTTAGAGACATTATTCTTGTAGAAAAAGAGATTTTTACAATAGAAAAAATCTCAGATTTTTAGCATTTTTTTCTATACAAAAAGTCTCAGCTTGTGTCTCTGAGATATTTTTCCTATACTTATACAAAATCTACGATTTTGAGATAATTTTCCTTAAGAAAAATTCGTTGATTCTGAAACATTTTTCGTGACATTTGAGACATTTTCCTAGATTGTAAGAAAAATTCTCAGATTCAGAGACATTATTCCTATAGAAAGTTCTCAGATTCTAAAACATTTTTCATATAGAAAAGCTTCAGATTCTAAGAATTTTTTATAGAAAAAATCTTTGATTTTGAGACATTTTTCAGATTCAGAGACATTATTCCTATAGAAAGTTCTCAGATTCCGAAACATTTTTCATATAGAAAAGCCTCAGATTCTGAAACATTTTTCATATAGAAAACCCTCAGATTCTCACAATTTTTTATACAAAAAGTCTCAGATTCTGAGACATTTTTCCTTAGAAAAAGTCTAAGATTCTGCGAAAAAGGCTAATATTTTAAGGCATTATTCCTATAAAAATAGTCTTAGATTCTGAGAATTTTTTTTTTTAATAAATAGTCTCTATCTGAGAAATTTTTCTAAAAGACAAAGTCGCATTTTAATATTTGACTACATTTTACTTGAGTTGAGCTGAGGGTGGGTTGTACAAGCCTAAAATAAGTAAATTTTTAGGCAAGTCCATGGCGCTCAGGCTTAAAATAGTCCATTGTACCGAAAATTTACTTATAACTAGGTCCATTTTTTGTGTACATAAAACTTCAGGTTCTAAGATATTTTTTTTATTAGAATCTTAAGTTGAAAAATTTCAAATTCTAAGAAAAAAATTTTCAGATTTTGAGATTTTTTTAACAGAAATATTTTGGGTTTCAAAACATTTTTCTTCAAAAAATTTTATATTTTTAAATGTTTTTCTATTTTTTTAAAGAAGATTTTTAATATTGTACTTGTTATTTAATACCAAATCCTGAAATTTGTGAAATCATTTCGGGGGGGGGGGGGGGGGGGGGCCCGGGCCCCCGGCCCCCCCCCCCTGTATACGCCACTGTCGAGGGCCTATATTCAAAACCTTCTATCTTCCATTTTCACGAAAATGACTTTTTGATGGCAAAATATTCAGTAGAACCGCCCTCATCTATAGTGGAAAATTCAGAAAAAAAATATTTTTTTTTGCTATTTTATTTCTCGATATACGAAATTTTTGTTACAAAAATAATACATCTTTCTTTATAATAAAAAATTACTAATATTTATTTTTTCTTCTTTTTTTAGGTAAGTCCAAACTTTTGCATTTTATTGGTATGTACGCAAAAATAAAAAATATTTATTTAAAACTATAATTCGATTTTCACTGTCGGAATACACGAAATTGAACATGTTTTATTTACGTCAAGGCTTATTTGAAACAGTTTGCATTATTTTTTCCATAACTGCATTAACATATACGTTACATTAACTTACGTCACACTAACCAAATAATTTCCAAAACTGATTTAATTCAATATTTGTAACATCAGTTTCATGAATTTTCCATAATTGATGACCGAAATAACGTTTAACCGACGGATCATTACGATAACGCATATTAATTTGATAGGCCGATTGGGGTGAAAAAACATTAAAACGTCTAATATCCGTGGGCACTAACCATTGTAAACTTTCCATGGTATTATCGTATAAATCTTCACCCGAAAAGAATACGGTGGACAAACCATTATCAGAACTACGAACTAAAAATACTACACCATTTTCGTTTACGCGCCATATTGGAAAATAGTTGCGCGGCCAACTATTTGGTAAAAATATTAAAATTATTAAAAATTTTGTACAAATGTTTTGGAATATTAAACATTTTTTAAAAGTTTTTAGCATTTTTTTTTTTTAATTTGAATTTTATTTTAAATTATTTTTATTAATTTATTTTTTTTTTCGTTATTCTAATTTAAACTTCTGGTGATCACGATGTTTTCAAACAAACTGATTAAAGCGAAATTCTTAAATTTGAAACATGGTCTTTTTTTTCTTCTAAATATCTCCTCGTGTTTAAAATTCTTGTTTTCTTATATTTTTTTCTATTTTTGTGAGAATTTTTCAAGTTTCTAAGTATCTTCTATTCTACTTAAAAATATTTTGGTAGCATTAGCAAATTACCAATATTTGATTTATGCTAAAAATATGCGTGTCTTTCTTTATTTGAGATTTTTTTCTATTTAGTTTTCCGTTCTTTTTCTCACTTTTTAAAATTCGCTTTGGGTCAAACGTTTAAGATGATTTTTACCCTGTTCGCACTTTCTTTATGGTTATATTTTAAGCCAGAAACACTGCTAAAGCAGTGTTTTAGTTAATATTTAGCAATGCGATTAGGCTATTTACCATCTCTTCCAGTTTAGAGTTAACAAAAAGGTCATTAGACTTTCTAACTAAATGTTCGTCTTGTTTATTCTTAATGAATTTATTGTGTGTTTGAGTCAACAACAATCGGTTTTTAAGTAAGGTCAAGTTAAAAAGTTTGCATGTTTAGGCTTTTTCATCTTTTGTTGCTTTTATTTGGTGTATGAGATACTTTCGGGCTTGATTTTAAACCGGAAATTCTTTGGCTATATTTAAAAAGAAAACACATACCAAAAACTCATTGGGGTTAAGTGAACGATTAACACTGTACAACAATTTCAAACTATTCTTCAAAATTACGGGGTTCCGACGATTGATTCTGGAGTCTAGAGTACGACCGAATATTCGGTTTCGGTCTCGGTTTCGGCCGAATAATGGGGTTTCGGCCTCTATTCGGTATTCGGCAAAATTTTGGCCGAACATTAGCCGAAACCGAAACTTTTTGGTATTTTAAAAAAATATGTAAAAAAGTCGGTAAATTTTTTGATTTCGTATTTCATTACACTTGTTTCAGTTCAATTGAAGAAAATGTTACAAGTTTATTTTTCGGCCGAATATTCGGTTCGGTTCGGCCTCGAAAACTGGTTTCGATCGGACTCTAATGAATACCCTCCACAATGCTCTTTTTAAGTGCTAGCAAATTGTCTAACGTGAACAAGTAACAATTTTGATTATGATTTGATTTGATATAAACAAAAAAAAAAATTGCAAAATTTTTTTTGAGTGTAAATTTTTTTTTTAGTGTTAAATTTTTTTCAAGGGTATTTTAGCGTAAAAATATTTTTGAGCGATAAAAATACGCTGTAAAATATTTTTGTGATGACTTACCAATGTTTTTAAAACTTGCACTCAAAAAATAGCCTTAACTTAAACTTTAGAAAAATTTTCTTCAAATAGTTTATAAATTTTCCCACAATTTAGTTATATTTAACTTATAGTTGGGAAATTTGCTTAACAGTTAGGAAAAAATTTTAGTTCATGTACTATTAAATAGTCCATTATTTTCCTTAAATTGGATTCCCTAATACATGGAAGAAATTCTTACCGCTAAAGCTAAGTACTCTGTTTTTTGCGGTGAAAATTTCACTTCAACTTTAAACGCCTCAAATCGAAACAAAACAATAGTGTCCGACTGAATACACCTTTTTTGGCCAAAGCCGAATACTCGGCCAAATTTTCACTATTCGGCCAAACCGAAGCCGAAGCCGAATATTAAGAAAAAAATAAAACTCGACTCGGCGGGATACTCAAATGCAAGAGAATGTTGTCTAGATTGATTTTATTTTAAGCAAAAAATTTTTTTGGACATTTTTGTAAAAAAATTATTTTAGAGTGTAAATTTTTTTCGACCGAAAATTTTTTTTGAATGTAAAAAATGTTTTTAATTGCAAAAACACTTAGTAAAATGTTTTTGTGGCTTACTAATGTGATTCAAAGTTAGTTTAGTGTGTTTTTCAACACGTGAGCACAAATATTATACAATTATTCGGTATTCGGCCTATTCGGCCAAAATTGTGCCCGAAGCCGAATAGTGGCCGAATAGTGCTTTTTGGCCGAAGCCGAATATTCGGTCGGACAGTACAAAACAATGAAAAATAAACAACTTCTGAAAATTATAAGAAAGAAATGATCATAATAAAACGGAAATGTCACTTTTTCACGGCAATTTAAATTGTCTTGTATAATAAAAATGCGTGAAAACTTTTTTAACAATTTCCCTACAATTCCTCGCGTTGCCAAAATTTATTTTTTTTATATGGAGTTTGACAGATTTTTTCCCGTGAAATCGAACAGAGTACTATGCTTCAAGAAATTTTCCCAAATATACACTCTAATCAAAATTTGTTGAAATTTACCCAATTTATAGTAGGAAACTGGACTCCTACTATAAATTGGGTAATTTTACTCTGAATGTGTAAATTGAATAAATTGACCATTAGTGGTTAATTTAAATAAAAAAGAGGTGAATAAATATAACAAAAAAACAAAAAAAAAACATTCGGCCCCAGCCAGCATCGAACTCGACACCTTCCGATTTGAAAGTACACTTCCTAACCACTACGCTACGAAAACTTATACTTTTATCTGGCGTTTTAGTTATTTAAGATGTTTGTATTTATGTTGGTTGACAATTTTATTTACACATTTGTGTGTAAAATATATGGGTTACAAGTATTTTACGCATTTTATGCTGATTTTAACACAAAATGCGTGCTATTCAACCAAAATTTACCTAATTTATAATAGTAAGTTTACATGCGTTTTTTAGAGTGTATGAAAAAATCTTTATTTTTAAGATATATTCCTCATCTTTAGTTTTCGAACGTAATTTTCTACCAATTAGTTAATCTTCTTAGATTTGAGGAAGATTTTTCCACCATTTTAGTAAATTTTTTATAATTTTTTTTTTTTTTCAAAAAACTTAAAATGGCGATATCTCGAAAACTAAGCCGGATAGAGCAAAATGCAGGCCATTTTTGGTTTTCTCTATAGTATCTCCGGTCCTCTTCACACGTGTGGACCCTAATGGGTCCTAACTTTGGATTAAAAAAGTTGGCATTCGCAAAAATTTTAAAATGCTCATATCTCGGTAAATTGTGCCAACACAACAAAAATTTCAAAAGCTTTTTGTAGCTCTTAACACGGAGCACAAGACCGCCAAATACTCTCCGAGTAATAGTTTTAAAGTTATCGAGTTTTTAAAATTCTCAAGATCCCAGTAGTCCCCTAAATTAACGTATCTCAAAAACTAAGCAAGGTAGAGCGAAAGGGACAACATTTTTGGATCAAAAAGGGTCTGCGCCATCGGGGTCTCAACCTATCGGGCCCAAACCCAATGGGGTCTTCACCCAGGTCCTCACATGTGAACTAAATAGAAATAAAATTTTTCCCATTTTTAGTTTATTGGCATAATATTAAAATTTTTTTTCTTTTTTTTTAATTCTCAAGACCCAGTAGTCCCCTACATTAAAGTATCTCAAAAACTAAGCAAGGTAGGGCGAAAGGGACAAAATTTTTGGATCAAAAACTATGACGATTCTTAAGGAACCCAACTAGGTCTGGGCCCATCGGGGTCTCAACCTATCGGGTCTGAACCCAATCGGGTCCTCAAATGTGTATGAACTAAATAGAAATAAAATTTTTCCCATTTTTTAGTTCCAATTGGCATAGTATTAAAAATTTTTTTCTATCCTTACTTTTAAGAAAAATATGAACTTAAAAGAAGGAAAACATGGCCACGGAGCTAAATCATTATAAATTTTCCTTGAAGTTAGTTAGTTTTCCCATTTTTTAATTCACTTTTTTCTGAGTGTGTTTAACGGTTTTCCAACGACGGACATCGCTAGATCGTCTTAAAATCGATCGAGGATCATGAATATTTATACTTTATGGGGTCCTAGACCAATATTTCGGGGTGTTAGAAACGGAATGACAAACTTATATATTAGAGCGGGGTGAATTGTTCGGAGCAAAATTTTTGACAAAATCGTCGAGGATATTCGGATTCTGTAGAAAATTCTAAGAAAAAATGCCGAACAAACCATGGCTCAAAAATCAGTTTTGACCCCCCAATTTTTAAAAATAGTTTTAAACGATATACGCCTTTTCCATTAATCAGCACGACAAAATGGGTATTTTTTGACCTGGGATCTAGAGCTGCAAAACTATCGATAGTCGTCCTATTCGATATTTTCGATAGTTTGTTTTTAAACTATCGATACTATCGATAGTATCGGATATTTTAAAGAATTGTAAGTTTTTGCTCAAAATTACGTTGTTTTCCATTAAAACTGGGTACTTCTGGACCCATAAATGATAGTTTTTGCCGTTCAATGCCACTCCAGTCTATTTTAACTAACTACAGCGATCTTTCACCGTGCCTTGCATGTTCTGTCTAGACCTTTTATTTCGCAATAATATTCACACGAGATTACTATCATTGTCTTTATACTTTAAAACGTAAGATTTTTCCAAAGTAATATAAAGAATTTACAAATTGTTGACTTTTTGATTAATTTTTCATCAAATGGCAATCTATATGAGACTAATGTTTTTTCGGCGATAGTATCGCTATCGGGTAAAATCTATCGATAGTCCATTTCAAAAAAAACTATCGATACTATCGATAGTACCATCGATAGTTTTGCAGCTCTACTGGGATCTTTAGATTGTGTACATAGATACACTATGGAGCCATTTAGACATTCCCATTTACAGTTTTATTAAATTCCAAAATCTCGCGATTTTATTCGCGATTTTCATTTTTTAAAAATCACAAAATATGAAAAAGTAGTGTAGTTTGATGAGCGATAACTTCTTAAGTAAATATCCGATTTTTAAAATCAATATTGAAATTAAAAGCTTAAGTCCTCTACTTTAAACTTGAAAGTAAAAAAAATTGTGTTATTAAAAAAAATGCATTTTTTTAGTGCATTTTTGTCAACTTTCACCTCCTTTGATTTTTTTTTAATTAACATATTATGAAAGTATGACATTTTTACAAAAAAATCAGTCATCATTTTAACACTCAAAAAATTATGTTAGTAAAATCAACTGAAAATGTCAGTTAAAATAACTACTTTGTAAGTTGTTTTGGGGTCAACTACTTTTTCAGTTAAATCAACTAACAATGTTAGTTATTTTAACTGACAAAAAACAACTGACTTATGTAGTAAAAACTACTTACATTTGTAGTCAAAACAACTAAAATGTAGTAAAAATAAAATAATCAATACATAATTTTTTTTTCAAAACATTTTTCAAAAAAAAAAAAAATTGAAGACCAAATTTTTTCCAAGTTTTTTTTTTTTTTTTAAAAAAAGTTGTGAAAAATAAAAACGAAATTTTTTTTTTTGGAAAAAAACTGAAAATTTTTCAGAGATAAAAAAAATTAAATTAACTACTTTAAATAACTGTTACTACATCACAGTACTTTTTTGTTAGTTGTTCAAAAAAACGACTTAAAATAACTAACAGAAATAGTTGTTTGATATTTTTCATACAAAAACAACTGACTTTGTAGTTGAAAACAACTAACTACTGTAAAATATACAAATAACTAACATGTAGTAACTTACATAATTTTCTGAGTGAATAAGACACAAAAGTCTTCTATTTTTAATATATATATTTTTTTAAATTATGCCCATATAAAAAGAAAACATTTTTTTTTAATTTTGTTAATAAATGGTTTTAGGATTTTCAAATCGTTTATCGAAGTACTTTGAAGGTCCTTAAGTAAACATCGGATTTTGATAATCAAAATTGAAATTGAAAGCTAAAATCCTCTACTTTAAAAGAAAAAGTTTTAAAAAATTGTGGCAATAAAAGAATGGTGTAGTTTAACCACTTTTTAACTTTTTTGTGGATTTTTAAAAATTAAAAAGGCGGATTATGAATGACACACTTAATCAGGACCTGTCGACAATCTCTGAGTGGGGTCGTGCGAATAGGGTCAAGTTTAATGCACGCAAGACCCAATGTTGTATGTTGACCCACAGGAATGTGGAATCACCAGCGTCATCTGTACAAATGGGTGGTATAGGTATCGAGGAATCGGACACTCTTGATGTTCTGGGCATGAAAATTCAGTGTGATGTCCGTTGGAATAAACACGTTTTTCAAGTGTCGAAAGAAGCATTCAAGTGTCTCGGTTTTTTAAACCGGTGTAAGATGTACTTCACCTCATCCGATCTCCTAACTATTTATACCACCTACATCCGACCGAAGATGGAATACAACTCCCATATATGGGCAGGGGCTTCAAAGTCTATTTTGGAGCTTTTGGACCGTGTGCAAAGGAGGGCGTTGATGCTTTTCAATGACAATAGGGTATCCAACTCTATTGACTCGCTGTACAAATGACAATAGGGTATCCAACTCTATTGACTCGCTGGAGCATCGTCGGAATGTGGGTTGTGTGACTCTGTTCTATCGATATTACCATGGAAAGTGTTCCGCTGAGATAAGTGAACTTATCCCTAGAGCCCGAGTTTTTGTTCGCAGCACTCGGTCGTCTAGTAGATCACATCCATTTGTTGTCGATTGTCCAGTTGATCGCACATCGCATTACAGAGAAGGTTCGTTTATCAGTCGTACTAGCCGTATGTGGAATAATCTTCCAGCGGAGGTCTTCCCAGCTTCTTTCAATATAGATAAATTCAAGTCCAATATCCACAAACACTACTCCCTCTTTCCTCCTCCTCACAACCTATTTTCCTGATATCAACACAATGCACTGCATTAGTAGGGGCATCCCCTGAGTGTTGGTTCAACGTAAAAAAAAAAAAATCTGAAGACCCAAGTCCAGATTTTTGTTTTTTAGCGCCCTCTGGCGGCGGTTTAGAGCAAAATAAATATTAAATATGGATTCCCCGTACCCAAAAATACCAGGTACACCTCTTAATACAAAATAAAAGCAAAATTTATTAGTAGAACAATACATTCCAAATAATAAGCCCAGCTAAAAAAGTCGTATATCGTGCAAAACTATTTTTGAAAATTGGGGGGGGGGGGGTCAAAACTGATTTTTGAGACATGGTTTGTTCGGCATTTTTTCTTAGAATTTTATGCAGAATCCGAATATGCTAGACGATTTTGTCGAAAAAAAAATTACTCCGCCCTATTATATACACACTCAAAAAAAAGTGAACTAAAATTTGGGAAAATTAACTTAATTTTAAGAAAAGAGGGAATGATTTGGCTCCAAAGATTTTTTTTCTTGGTTTTAGTTCATAATTTTCCCAAAAATAAGGACAACAAAGTTAATTAATTTTAAGCCAATTTTAACTAGAAAATGGGAAAAATTATATTACACTTTAGTTCATTCACATTTTAAAACTGGATTGGGTCTAGACCCTGGACCCATGGGTTCGGACCCCATGGGTCCAGCCCCTTGTTAATTCAAGACCCGGTCCTTTAAGGGTCCCCATAGATTTTTACCTAAATTTTGTGTCCGTGTCGCTCTAACTTGCTTAGTTTTTGAGATACGGTAATAAGGGGTCTGATAGGGTCTTGAAAATCTTAAAAACTGGATATCTCAAAAACTATTAATCGGAGGGCTTTCGGGTATTTTGCGGAAGTGTTCTACAAGCTACAAAAATGCCGTTGGACCTTTTCTCGTGTTGGCAGTATTTACCGAGATATGTGCATATATAAAATCTCGGGAATTTCAAATTTTAGATCCAAATTTAGGGTCTTGAGACACCGACAGATATGCAGATCTAGGCTGTTCCATATTTTTCTTTGTAGTCATTCTTTTGAAAATTTCATTCGTTTCGCTCTATCTCGCTTAGTTTTCGAGATATCGCCATTATGAATTTTTAACTAAATTCTAAGGCTCTTATTTATAATACTTATAACAGACTTATTGTAGGTTTATTTGACAATTGTTCCTGCAAAATCTGTCAAATAAACCTACTTTAAATATATTTTAGGTTTTATGAATAACCACATAAGAATTTATTTACTAAATTCGCAGAAGCTATTAACTAAATTCTAAGAAGTACACTTCCTCAATTCAAAGAAGAGAAATACGATGATGTTTTTTTTTAGTAAATTTTAACTAAACTTGAACTAAATTGTTTTTTAAGAAATATGTCTTAAAAATAAAGATAGGTTTCTTAGATTTGTGGAAAATTTATTTTTTTTACCTAATATTAAAAAAATTTCATTTAAGGAAAACTATGAACTAATTATAAGTAAATGAACTAAACTTTTTTCCTCGTAGTTAAGAAAATTTCTCATTTTTTAATTAAATATAACTAAATTTTAGGAAAATTCATGATAAATTTTCAAAGACATTTTTTCCTTAATTTTAGTTATGTCTTTTTTTTTAGTGTAAATTACACTCGAAAAAAATTACACTAAAAAAAAAATTTTTATTTTTTTTTTTTTTACAAAAATTACTAAAAAAGGTTTTTACACAAAATAAAATATTTTTAATCAAAATTGTTCATTTTTTCACATTAAAAAATTTACTATCCTTAAAAAAGGGCATTGTGGAGGGTATTAATAGATTCGGCCAAGTCGAATTTAACTTTTCTACTTGTTATTTTAGATAAAACTTACCATATTTCTCAACAAATTTCTGCATCATTTCTGTTCTTGTACTATTATGTTTACTTTTTTCGCCACTAAATACCAATTTCCACAATTGGGCACCATGATAATTAACATAATTTTCATCGAAATCACTGCGATAATCTGATTTTCGACCAACATGAACATTAGGACGAACATAACGTAAAATATTGCGAAAACCACCAAAGAACGGCCATCTGGCTAAAAGATTTGTGCGCGGTAAATCAATGCGAATTATTTCCCGAGAACTGTCGACAGGGGAACATTTCAAAAATACACAAAATATCAATGCTAACAAAAAATTTAAAATTTTTAAATGCATTTCACAAAAAAAAATAGAATAACTTTTATATCCTCCGACCGTACAATATAACAATCGATGTTAACCGAATTAAAGATAAATGTTGAATGTTGCCAAAAATTTGGCATATCATAATCAAAAACCCCCCAACTGAAATGTATGATTGGGCTATTGTTTTGCTAATGACGGATATTTTGTATCATTAACCGTTACAAAGAAAGAAAAAAGCTAAAAAAAAAACTGAAATGAAATCGAAAAACTAGCAACTAAGCTGAGGGCAAAAGTGATGATTATCGGAAGTTCATTCAATAATGAAATTGATTTTTTTTTTTCAAAAAATATTTCTATTGTGTTTCTTTTCTTTTTTCATTAATTTTAATAATTCCTATTCATGTAATAATCATTTCTTTAATATGCAAATATTATTTTTATTTTTGGTGTTAACAAAATCAACGATCATTTCATTCAATTTTGATCTTTAGTCATTAGCAATTTAATGATTATTTTGTTCACACAAAAAAAATTTCACCTTTATTCCCACTGAAAATCAAAATAAATAAAGAAAAAAGATGAGGGTCAGTTAATATATTTTGATGGCTTGAACTTCATTTTTGATCTCTTTCTATCAATATTTTTTTTTTTGAAATGGTACACTACAATAGAGACAAATATTTTATGGGTTAGTATATCGGTTTGTAACGAAGCAGCTAACAAGGGAAGTCTCCCTGGTGTCACCCTCCGATCTTCATGAAATTTGGATATGTTTTTAAGAACGAAAATTAATTCGACATGTATTTTTTTTAGCGGCCCAAACTCATTTTTAGGGGGGTTCGATTTGTATGGGGGGAAATTGACCTTTTTCAGTTTTTTACGATTTACGCCTATTTAAACAAAATTAATATAGGCATGTGTGGTATCAGATTAAAGGTATTAAAAATACCTATCTCGAGGTGCTAACAACGGGCCAAAGAAGTTATTATTTTTCAACTTATTAACAAAAATGTCTTAAAATTTTGGTATTTTACTCAATATGACGAAAAGTTGTGCATGTTTGGACACGTTCTTAGATTGGTTTTCCAAAGACCTTTCATTTGGTATATAACATGACTAGGTTTCTTTGCGTAATATAGGAGATAATCGAAAAAACTGAAAAATGGCCTTGTCTTTCCCCTCTTTTTTACTCCCTAAATATGAATTTGGGCCGCTAAAAAAAAATATGTAACCCTTTATTTTTTCTGATCTACAAAATAAAACCAATTCCATAAAGATCCGCGGGTGACACTAGGGAGACTTCCCTTGTTAGACACAATGACCTACATATTACAAACCTAAAACCTTTTATACACTCCGCATCATAACTATAGCCGCATTGCATTTTTCGGTTTATTTAATGTTCAAGAAGTATTTTTATGAAACCTATTATGGTATATTACAGTGTTATAACAGTTCTCTTGTTTTTGTAAATTTGAGCCATCAGCTGTTTGAATTGAGAAAACGGCGACCTATAACTGTATTTCTCAGTGTTTCATAACTATAGCCGCATTTCAATAAAATCAGTTGAAATGAGTTCAAGTCAAAGTTTCGTGGTCAAATTTATTTTTTTTTGGTAAAATTCGTTCCTCTATTAATTTTTAAATAAAATGCCACATGGTAAATTTTTAAATGAAGTCGAAAAAGGCAAAATTTTAGCCTTTTTAGAAAGTGGTTTAAGTTATCGCGAAATTGGACGAAAAATTAAGCGATCTGACAAAGTTATCCGAAATTTTGTAAAAAATAAAAGTCTTGTTATCGTTCCAGACTCCTTTAAGACTCTACTTATTGTGGAATTGGACACATTCAACCCGCATTCATTACCAATCTGCGAAAGAGTTTTCATAGATTTGCTAGCAGCGTTAATAATACGGCGTTGATCTCTCTCAGATAGCTTTTTTTTGGACCCCCTGTTTTGTTCATCCCGTATCCACTTTTATTTTTTACAAAATTTCGGATAACTTTGTCAGATCGCTTAATTTTTCGTCCAATTTCGCGATAACTTAAACCACATTCTAAAAAGGCTAAAATTTTGACTTTTTATACCCTCCAACCACAGTATGGGGGTATACTCACTTTGTCATTCCGTGTGTAACGCATCGAAATATCGGTCTAGGACCCTATAAAGTATATATTTTATTGATCAGTGATCGATTCTAAGACATTCTAGCGATGTCCGTCCGTCCGTCTGTTCGTCTTTCCGTCTGTCCGTCTGTAGAGGACACGATACAGTCCAAAATAAAAGAGCTAGACTTCCGAAGTTTGGCACGAATATGTCTTATATTCCTAGGCAGGTTAAGTTCGGAAATGGGTTTTTTGTACTTTTGGTAAGCAAATGCAACATTCTTATCTCAGAAGAAGTTAAAAATCGCAAGGGGAAGGTGCCCCCTAACGTCTCTCACGAACCCCCCCCAAAAAAAAACGCCCCTGGATTTTTTTTTTACATTTCGGAGGGTATAAAAGATTCGGCACAGCCGAATGTAACTCTCTCACTTGTTCGACTTCATTTAAGTATTTACCACGTGGCATTTTGTTTAAAAATTAGTAGAGGAACGAATTTTACAAAAAAAAAAAAAATAATTTGGCCACGAAACTTTGACTTGAACTCATTCCAACTGATTTTATTGAAATGCGGCTATAGTTATGAAACACTGACAAATACAGTTATAGGTCGCCCTTTTCTCAATTCAAACAGCTGATGGCTCAAATTTACAAAAACAAGAGAACTCTTATAACACTGTAATATACCATAATAGGTTTCATAAAAATACTTCTTGAACATTAAATAAACCGAAAAATGCAATGCGGCTATAGTTAAGTATGATGCGGAGTGTATAAAAACACCTGTTTCTTTCGTGAGGAAGAGTCTTAAACTCCGGATACATCACATGTGAAATGTCACTGGGCCTATCCCTTTGGACCACTACCCGATTCGGTTCAACACACCACTTTTTTTTCGGGACTTTTCCAAAAATTTTCCTAGAAGCATTTTAAATAATTTTTTTATTCCAAAACGCAAAGAAAACTGCAAACAAATTTTTTCCGGGACTTAGAAAATATTTCAAAGTTTGTTCAAAATTTTGATATCCTAATAAATTAGTCAATAAATTTTTTATCCTAATTTAATAAATTTCTTTATTCAAATAAACACCAAAAAAAGTTGTGTCTTATAGACTTATACAATTTTGATACGTCCCATTTTTTTGTTCTGAAAGTGCTATAATAGTACCATATTTTTTGTTTTTAAAGCGCTTTAAAATAGCAACTGCATACCGTTTACCGTGGTTATCATTTTGGACGCTGGGGGAGTACTAAACTGTGATGCTTTCCCAGCACACAAGCGACCATAAAAGGTACTTTGCCAGCGCTTTCCCGTTCGTATTTTTCTGCCTGGGTACATTTACCTGAACTATGTGAAGAAAACCTGTTTGGACCCTTGCGAATCAACCAGGCACCCGGAGATCAAAATTTTACCAAGGTCTTTTTGTAACACATTTTTATTCTTTTAAACATTCTGAAAATTCAAAAAAAAAAAAAAAAAATACAGAAATATTTTTTTAGCTTTGATTTCGACGTGTTTAAATTAAACAAGTAGAAAAGTTAAATTCGACTTGGCCGAATCTATGAATACCCTCCACAATGCCCTTTTTAAGTGATAGTGAATTTTCTAACGTGAAAAAATTAACATTTTTGATTAGAAATATTTTAATTTGCGTAAAAAAACTTTTTTTAGTAATAATTAATTAAATTAAAAAATAATTTACAAATTTTTTTTTTGAGTGTAAAATTTTTTTTGAGTGTAAAATTTTTTCGAGTGTTTTTTTTAGTGTAAAAGTATTTTTGAGTGACAAAAATACGTTGTAAAATATTTTTGTGACTTACCAATGTTTTTAAAACATGTTTAACGGCTTTTCAACACGTGAATTTAAGGTGAAACTAATCTGAAATTCACGGTTTTGCTTCTGACTTTTGAACCACTTAACCGATATTGCTGAAATTCAATACAAACCAGGCCAATGACAAATATATATGCCAAGCGTCACCAACCTCAGGTTTGCCTCTCGAAAGTAAGCGTGTTTTTTATCTTGTAAATTCACGAAAAACCCTTGCCGAAATTCAGTCTTTTGCTCATAACTTTTGAACCACCGGACCGATTTCGCTGGATTGCAATACCAACCTGACCAGGTAAATGTCCAACATATATGCCAAACTTCAGGAGCCTCCGTAAAGTCTTTCAAAAGTTAGCGTGTTTTCAACAGACAGACATACAGACAGACGGACGGACATCGCTAGATCGTCTTAAAATCGATTGAGGATCATGAATATATGTACTTTATGGGGTCTTAGACCAGTATTTCGAGGTGTTACAAACGGAATGACGAACTTATATATACCCTCTATCACTTGAGTGGATGATATAAAAAAGTGTACTTTTGGTACTCTTAAATTTCCTTAAATATTGATCCTATACACTTGAAATTTGAAATGTAGGATCATTGGGTTAAAAAAAAAACATTCTAAAAAAGAGCTTTTTCAAAATACCGTTTTTAGCAAGAAAAAAAAAACTGTACTTTTGTTACTTTTTATATAACCTAAAAAAATAGTCCCAGAAACTTAAAATTTGGAAGGATCATTTGGTAAAAAAAACATTCTTAAAAACAATACTTCTTGGAAATTTCGTTTCTATTAAAAAAGTGTACTTTTGGTAATTTTTATATATCCTGGCATAATGATGATAGAAACTTGAAATTTTGAATGGATACTTTGGTGAAAAAAACTTTCTGGAAAAAGTACATTTTGGAAATTCTATTTCTAAAGATTTAAAAAAGATTACTTTTGGTACTTTTTATATTTTCTAAATTAATGGTTCAATAAACTTGAAATTTTGAATGTACGTTGTATCCTTCGGCGAACAAAATCATTGTGGAAGAAGTACTTTTTGTAAATTCCGTTTTAAACGGGACAATAAAGTGTACTTTTGGTACCGGTTCATTTGGAATATCATAAAAAGTGAACCGGTAGCGCATCACTTGGTCGTTTTAGCCAACAATATAAACCTTTTTTGCCTTAATGTTATTTATTTTTGATCTTTCATAAAAATTTATGTTAATCATAAAATGTTATGTAAAAGATTTTTTTTTTATTATTTTATCATAATTTAAATGTGGGTTTTATTATTTGATGATGATTATGTTTTTTTAAGCCATTTTAAAAAGAATGTTGAATTGATAATTAAGCTTCTGGTTCTACACTTTCTATTGTTGTATCCAGCTATTAACTTTGTTGTAAATAGGGCTTTAAATTCTTTAATAATCTCCATACTGAATTTACAATCAGCCGTAAGTTGTTTTATAATTAAAATTTAACGGCTAAATTTGTTTTTTTTTTTTTTTATAACTTTATTAACTTAAGTGCCCCGTAGTTTGTTGAACTCTTTATTGGATTTTTATGTCATCGCATATTTTAATGTTATAGCTAATTTCTATTATCATTTTTTTTTTAATATTTGCCTCTTCATATTTTCACACATAATAGGAAAGTACATAATTTTTAAATATTTAATTTGTTGTGATGTCATTTTTGATGCGATATGTCATGTAATACATTTATTAAAACAATAAATGGTTCAAGTCTTAACTACATATGTGAGACAGGGTTTGGAAAATGTTTAGTTTGAGATTTTATATTTTAAGTAGGTTTATTCTAGCTTTAGGTCATTTTTCTTTACTAATTACAACCCTGATATTCTCATAGAATAATTTTTAAGAAAGTTTGTTTTTTTTTACATTTTTTTATGTTGGTAATTTTTTTCACGAATTTCGATCTCGTCAAGACACGTGTTTCGATCTTGTCAAGACTATTTAGCAAAATATAAACACTAGTGTGGGTCGATTTAGCAATTGATATTGTGCCATCGATTTTGCGATAGCTTTTGGCACGAGGGAATAAAGTTCTACTAAGACATTTAAAAACCAGTAAAAAAGTTAAATTCGGCCTTGCCGAATGTAGTGATACCCTCCACAATTTCAAAAAGATTATTGCAAAAAACTTTATTTAAAAGGAAATTACTTTAGAAAAAATTTTTTGAAAAAAAAAAAAAATTCCGCGGAAAAAATTTTGGTAAAAAAAATCCACGATTTTTTCTTTTTTTGCCAAAAAAATATGTTTGTACTTGTTTAAATACCATTTGGTGTTCAATTATGTTCACATATGTCAACCAAAAGCCGAATTAAAGCATTTTGTATTTTTAGGTTATGTTGAATGTGCTGAAATTTTTGAGGTGTGCCTACATTTTCGTTCATAACTTTTGAACCGATATCGCTCAAATGCAATACCAAACTTCTCGGGGGAATTTCCAATAAATATCCCTGCAAAAAAAGTCATTACCACTTCTCAGTGGAGTGCTTTAAAACTATAACAAATGTAATGAAATACAACAAAAATAACAAAAACCACAAGACAAAAACACACAAACAGTTTTTTCTACTCCAGAATACATAGATATTCAGCACTTAACTCATTACCTATCGCGACACCTCCATACAAATGTAAGTAGATATTCAGTAGATAAGAACTACTCCGTGGAAGTAGTTGGAAGTTGTTTGAAAGCTCGGAGTACTTCTTATCTACTGAATATCTACTTACATTTGTATGGGAGTGTCGCGGAAGGTAATGAGTTAAGTGCTGAATAACAACTTTTTATGGAGTAGAAAAAACTGTTTGTGTATTTTTTTCTTGTGGTTTTTGTTATTTTTGTTGTATTTCATTACATTTGTTGTAGTTTAAAAGCACTCCAAATAGAAGTACTCCGTACTTTTTTTGCTGGGATGTTAGGTTTCAGTCATCTCTGTGCAATATTTTATCCGTGACAGCATTTTCCACAGACAGACAGACGGACATCGCTAGAATGTCTTAACCCTTTCACTCCCCTTGTACACTACAGTGTACACATCTTTAAAAATTCATTAAAAATTAACCGTACAACATTTTTGTGTTTTGTTTTGACAAGATTGATCATTGAAGGGTTATCTTTACGATAGATGTGCTCGGAAATATAAAATTGCATTCAGATGGACTCTACACGCAATATTTGGTGTCAAACTGGAAATTTTTCAAATAACGTAAAAAAATTGCAAAACAAAATAAACGTTAAAAAGTTCTCAAAAATCGAATAATAATCGTACAAGCTTTCTTAAAAGCGGATTTTGTAGAACTTTTCGATACGAAAAATACAAAATTCGAATTTTGGAAAAATGTTTACTCGTTCGAGAGATATTGCGTGTGAAAGCTTTAAGTTTGGTTGGATATATCTCCGCTAGAGGGCGCGGTAGACCAACGAAATCAACAAAAAGTTTTTACATTGCATAGATCTACATTTTCACAAATTTTGGTCAAGAAATTGCTAGCCAAAAAAAGTCGGTAATGAAAGGGTTAAAATCGATGGGGCATCATAAATATGTATATTTTATGGGGTCCCAGATCGATATTTCGATGAGTTACAAACGGAATGACAAACTTATATATACCCTCTATCACGAAGTGGAGGGTATAAAAATCATTTTCGAGGCGTCCAAATTTAAATTGTTTGACTTTTTCTCAACTTTTATTTTTAAGGTATCCCAGTTGGAAAATGTGTCACTGAGGAAATTTACGCAGTGATTCCTCGAGGTTCTGACAAATCATAGGTAATCATGTCCTAACATTGTCAGCACTGAATGTTTGTTTTAAAAGTGTGGACAATTCCTCTAAGACTTCGAAAAGGAAATGTCTTCAGAAAAGCAGTATAAATTAGATTTTTAAATTAGATTTTTAAATTTAATCTCTTCTATTTCCAAGAAAAAGACGGCAATATTATAGATTTATTTAAAATTAAATCTAAATCTAACAAGTAAAAAAGTTAAATTCGGCCTTGCCGAATGTAGTGATACCTTCCACAATTTCTAAAAGATTATTGCAAAAAGCTTTATTTAAAAGGAAATTACTTTTGAAAAAAAAAATAAAAAATTTTTTAAAAAAATATCCGCGAAAAAAATTTGGTAAAAAAAATCCTCGATTTTTTTTTTCTTTTTTTGTCAAAAAATATGTTTGTACTTGCTTAAATACCATTTGGTGTTCAATTATGTTCACATAAGTCAACCAGCAGACGAATTAAAGCATTTTGTATTTTTAGGTCATGTTAAATGTACTAAAATTTTTGAGGTGTCCTTACATTTTCGTTCATAACTTTTGAACCGCTGAACCGATATCGCTCAAATGCAATACCAAACTGCTCGGGAGAACTTCCAATAAATATGTTAAGTTTCAGTCCGTGTAAAATTTCAGTCTTCGTGTAATATTTTGGCCGTGATCATCATTTCCACAGACAGACAGACGGACAGACATCGGTAGAATGTCTTAAAATCGATCGGGGATCATGAATATGTTTTGTGTGGGAGCCCCCTTAGAAATTGGAGATAGGGTATTAGTTTGTTCCAAAGAAATGTTAAGACGTAAAAATTAATGGGGGTCGGTCTTATAAAAGACCCCTCTATGACGCACCATTGGAGCAGTAGAAATGATTTTAAGATTGGAAAATTACAATACAAATTTTTCAAAAAATTTTAAAAAATAGTAATAATCGTTATCCCACGATCCTCCTGGGCAAAAATTTTGTAGAATTGATAGAAGTTTTATACAAAACAATTTCAAAAAAATCGAAGAGTACAAACATTTTCAAAAATGAGATTTGAATTTTAAAACTTAACAAGTAAAAAAGTTAAATTCGGCCTTGCCGAATGTAGTGATACCCTCCACAATTTCAAAAAGATTATTGCAAAAAACTTTATTTAAAAGAAAAATACTTTTGAAAAAAAAAAAAAATTTTTGAAAAAAAAATTTCCCCAAAAAAAAATTTTGGTAAAAAAAATCCGCGATTTTTTTCTTTTTTTGTCAAAAAATATGTTCGTACTTGTTTAAATACCATTTGGTGTTCAATTATTATCACATATGTCAACCAGAAGCCGAATTAAAACATTTTGTATTTTTAGGTTATGTTGAATGTACTGAAATTTTTGAGGTGTGCTTACATTTTCGTTCATAACTTTTGAACCGCTGAACCGATATCGCTCAAATGCAATACCAAACTTCTCGGGAGAACTTCCAATAAATATGTTAAGTTTCAGTCATCTCTGTGCAATATTTTGTCCGCGACAGCATTTTCCACAGACAGACAGACGGACAGACGGACATCGCTAGAATGTCCTAAAATCGATCGGGCATCATGAATATATATACTTTATGGGGTCCCAGATCGATATTTCGATGAGTTACAAACGGAATGACAAACCTATATATACCCGAGTAAAAATTTTTATATGATGCAATATATAATGATATGTAACACAATATAAATTTATACGTAATTTGATCCGAATAATGGTGGATGTTTTTGCATTAAAAAAGATCAACTTGTATAAAATATGATATGATTTCATCCGAGTTTTGACCAGACATTGCTATATATTGGTGGATCTAATTAGATCTAATTTCATAAAAACATATAAAATCCTGGTGTTTTTTGGTTTGGGTTGAGATACACCACAGGTCAACGATACATTCACCAAACATATAATTTTTTGTTTGGGTACGCTTCGAACCAGATAGGTGATATACATAACCCTAATAAGGATATGTTTAGGAACATTTTAAAAAGTTTCTTATACTTTGCCTAAAAAACTTAGAAAATTTTTGGTTAATTGGAAACATATAAAGTTTTATATGGAACAGAATAAGCTATATAGCTGAAATCTGTTTTTCTGTATAATTTAACATCAAATTATATATATATATATAATTTGATGTTAAATTATACAGAAAAACAGATTTTGTATTGACCCTCATATTATTTTATTTAATTATATCAACCGTACACCTTTTAATCCGAATCATGATTAAATTATATATTGCTACATATAACTGCATTAAACAAATTTAGAAAATATCTCACGGATGTATAATCATATATAATTTATTATGTTTGTATCAAGTTATATATTGTTATATATGTTTATTTTTACTCGGGTACCCTCTATCACTACACTCAAAATAATAACTCTGTTAAATTGCAGAAAAACTCTGCTAATTAAACAGCGTACACCATACTTTTCCAGCTAACAACATTTCTTGGTAATTTTACTAAAAAACTCTGTAAAATGATTTTGACAGAAAAAAACTGTTAATTAACAGAGTTTATAGTAAAATATTGGTTAAATATGAAAGCTTTTTTACAGATAAAACTCTGTAATTTTACTTTAAAACTCTGTAAAATGATTTGGCAAAAAAAAAAAACTGTTAATTTACATAGTTTCTAGTAAAATATTGGTTAAATAAACCACCATTTAGCAAAGAAAACTATGTAAATTTACATATATTTGTAAAATGCATTTGACACATAAAAAATTTACAGAAAAACTCTGTAAATTTACAGAGTTAAGTTAAATGCATGTTATTTTCTAAAATGTTTATAAGATTTCTGAAAAAATTATTTTGATAACTTTTTCCCGAGTAAAAATTTTTATATGATGCAATACATAATGATATATTACACAATATATATTTATACGCAATTTAATCCGAATAATGGTGGATGTTTTTGCATTAAAAAAGATCAACTTGTATAAAATATGATTTGATTTCATCCGAGTTTTGACCAGACATTGACATATAAGTATTAGTGGATCTAATTAGATCTAATTGAATAAAAACATGTAAAATCCTGGTGTTTTTTGGTTTGGGTTGAGACACACCACAGGTCAACGATACATTCACCAAACATATAATTTTCTTAAACAAAAAAATGTTCGGGTACGCTTCGAACCAGATAGGTGGTATACATAACCCTAACAAGGAAATGTTTAGGAACATTTTAAAAAGTTTCTCATACTTTGCCTTAAAAACTTAGAAAATTGTTGGTTAAATGGAAACATATAGTGTTATATATGGAACAAAATAGGATATATATAATTTTATATTAAATTATACAGAAAAACAAATTTTGTATTGACCCTCATATAATTTTATATAATTATATCAACCGTACACCTTTTATTCCGAATCATGATTCACTTATATATAACTACATATGACTGCATTTAAAATATTTTGAAAATATCTCACGCGATGTATAATCATATATGATTTATTATGTTTGCATCTGGTTATATATTGTTATATATGTTTATTTTTACTCGGGTTTGCTACTTTTTCAACTTTTTCTCAAAAAAAAAACTATACAGATAAAATTTTGATGTTTGGTAACAAAAACAAAAACTACTCAAAACAGAAAACTTTTTTGGTTATAAAAAAATACAAAGTATTTTGCTTAGATCTGTATTTTAGCAGAAAACTCTGTTAATTATCTGTAAAATTAAGATTACAAAGTAAAAAGTAATGTAACAGAGGAAACTTTGTTTTTTGTCATAACAAAATACAAAGTATTTTCTTTAAATCTGTATTTTGACAGAAAACTCTGTCAAATATCTGTTGAATTAAGATTACAGTCATTTTACAGAGTATTTTACAGAGTACGTAAATACTCTGTTAAATTTAACTTAAAAATGAGAAATTTTCTTAACTACGAGGAAAAAATTTTAGTTCATTTACTTATAATTAGTTCAAAGTTTTCTTTAAATGGATTTTTTAAATATTAGGAAAAAAATTCTTACTGCCAAAGAAATTTTCCACAAATCTAAGAATCGTATCTTTATTTTTAAGATATATTTCTTAAAAAACAATTTAGTTCAAGTTTAGTTAAAATTTACTAAAAAAAACATCATCGTATTTCTCTTCTTTGAATTGAGGAAGTGTACTTCTTAGAATTTAGTTAGTGACTTCTGAGAATTTAGTAAATAACTTCTTAGAATTTAGTTAAAAATTCAAAATGGCGATATCTCGAAAACTAAGCGAAATAGAGCGAAACGGATGAAATTTTCAAAAGAAAGACAACAAAGAAAAATATGGAATAGCCTAGCTCTGCATATCTGTCGGGGTCTCAAGACCCTAATTTTAGATCTAAAATTTGAAATTCCCGAGATTTTATATATACACATATCTCGGTAAATACTGCCAACACGAGAAAACGTCCAACGGCATTTTTGTAGCTCTTGACTCGTAGAATACTTCCGCAAAATACCCGAAACCTCTCAGATTAATTGTTTTTGAGTTATTCGGTTTTTAAGATTCTCAAGACCCTATCAGGCCCCTTTTTACCGTATCTCAAAAACTAAGCAAGTTAGAGCGAAACGGACACAAGTTTTGGTTCAAAATCTATGGGGACCCTTAAAGGACCCAACGGGGTCTCGAGTTAAATGGGGTCCGAACCCATGGGTCCAGGGTCTAGACCAAATCTATTTCTAAAATGTGAAGTATAATTTTTCCCATTTTCTAGTTAAAATTGGCTTAAAATTAAATAACTTTGTTTTACTTATTTTTGGGAAAATTATGAACTAAAAACAAGAAAAAAAATCTTTGGAGCCAAATCATTCCCTCTTTTTCTCAAAATTGAGTTAATTTTTCCAGATTTTAGTTCACTTTTTTTTTGAGTGTACATGATTAATGACAAGAGTCAAATTTTTGAAATTTATTGAAATTATCTACTGCAGTAACATTTTTTATTCAAATTTAACTTAAAATACCAAAAAAATTGAGAAAACAGAAAAAAATCATATTTTTCCTTCACTCAGAAAATGATGTAAGTTACTACATGTTAGTTGTTTGTATATTTTAAAGTAGTTAGTTGTTTTCAACTACAAAAGTCAGTTGTTTTTGTATGAAAAATATCAAACAACTATTTCTGTTAGTTATCTTAAGTCTTTTTTTTTTGAATAACTAACAAAAAAGTACTGTGATGTAGTAACAGTTATTTAAAGTAGTTAATTTTATTTTTTTTATCTCTGAAAAATTTTCAAAGTTTTTTTTCCATAAAATAAAAATAAATTTTCGTTTTTTTAATTTTTCACAACTTTAAAAAAAAAAAAAAAAAATTTGGTCTTCATTTTTTTTGAAAAAAAAAAATTATATACTTACAGTGACTCAAAGTAATAATGGAACAGCATATATTTGTTAGAAGTTCTTTAAAGGAAAAGTTATCAATACTAAACCTTATTATTATCAATCGACTATTTTTGAAAAAAGTAATATATAGGAAATTTTCCAAGCTTTAATTTAAGCTTGATATCGTCCAGATTGAGCAAATATTAAATGAGATATGAGGGTCGCACTGGAAAATGAAATTATTTGTAGATGTTTTTTTGAAATTTTTTTAAAAATATTTCTTAGTCGATTTCTTCCAAGTTCAAACATTAAAAATTTAAAAAATTATCCAATAATTTTTATTTAGTTATTAGCTAGTTTTTACAACAACCCAAACAAAAAATGATTTTTTTTAAATACAGTGGAAGAAATCCGCATTTTTTGACCTCCAACTGGTTTGACCACCAATTTTTTGTAAACAAAGAACAATTTTAATTATTCTTATATCTCATTACTATATACTTAGATGTACTCAAATTAATAAACAATAAAATATTTTCTTTGTTTACAACAACTTGGTGGTCGAAAGAGTTGTAGGTCAAAAAATGCGGATTTCTTCTATTGTATTTAAAAAATTTCATTTTTTGTTAGGATTGTTGGAAAAACAAGCTGATGACTAAATAAAAATTATTGGGTAATTTTTTAAATTTTTAGTGTTTGAACTTGGAAAAAATCGACTTAGAAATATTTTTAAAAAAATTTCAAAAAAATATCTACAAATAATTTCATTTTCCATTGCGACCCTCGTATCTCATTTAATATTTGCTCAATCTGGACGCTATCAAGCTTAAATTCAAGCTTGGAAAATTTCCTATGTAGCACTTTTTTCAAAAATAGTCGATTGATATCAATCAGGTTTAGTATTTAAAACTTTGTCTTTAATGAACTGCTAACAAATATACGCTGTTCCATTATTACTTTGAGCCACTGTACTTATTATTATATTTTTACTACATTTTAGTTGTTATGACTACAAATGTAAGTAGTTTTTACTACATAAGTCAGTTGTTTTTTGTCAGTTAAAATAACTAACATTGTTAGTTGATTTAACTGAAAAAGAAGTTGACCCCAAAACAACTTACAAAGTAGTTATTTTAACTGACTTTTTCAGTTGATTTTACTAACATAATTTTTTTAGTGTTGTAATCCGTTTTTTAAAATCCAAGGCCTATGCGGCACGCCTTACCCATGTCTAACCTGACCAACTGTTTTTGTCTGAAAAGCGGGATGGAAAGGTTAAAAAAGCGGGATTTTGATCTAAAAACCGGGACTTTTTATATCCTTAACTTAGTGATAGTAAGTTTGTAACAGTTCGAAAAAGTATAAAAATTCATGATTATCAAGCGATTTAAATTTGACATAGTGATGTCCGTCCGTCTCTCTGGATGTCTGTGTACAGTCAGGTTGATGTTGAAGTTCAGTGAAATCGGCCGAGTGGTTCAGAAGTTATGTGGAAAACCGTGAATTTTGCACTCTAAAAATTATGTTAGTAAAATCAACTGAAAATGTCAGTTAAAATAACTACTTTGTAAGTTGTTTTGGGGTCAACTACTTTTTCAGTTAAATCAACTAACAATGTTAGTTATTTTAACTGACAAAAAACAACTGACTAATGTAGTAAAAATTACTAACATTTCTAGTCAAAACAACTAATATGTAGTAAAAAAAAATAAACAATATATTTTTTTTTCAAAAAATTTTTTTAAAAAAAAAATTAAGACCAAATTTTTTCCAAGTTTTTTTTTTTAAATTGTGAAAAATAAAAAAACAATTTTTTTTTTTTTTGGAAAAACTTTGAAAAATTTTTAGTGATAAAAAAATAAAATTAACTAAAATTAAAAATTAACCTTAAATAACTGCTACTACATTACAGTACTTTTTTGTTAGTTATTAAAAAAAACGACTTAAAATAACTAACAGAAATAGTTGTTTGACATTTTTCATACAAAAATAACTGACGTTGTAGTTGAAAACAACTAACTACTGTAAAATATACAAATAACTAACAGGTAGTAACTTACATAATTTTCTGAGTGTGGATTTGTTTCGCCTCCTATTCACGTGTTAAATAAAACGTTGAACACGCTTCTAAAAACCACAAAAATAGTTTTCAAAATATTTTTGTCACTTCAAAAAAATTGTACACTCAAAAAAAATACATAAATAATCATGTATTAAAAAAAATATATTCTGAGTCAAAGTTTTCAAACAGGGTAGATTTTTTTTTTTGAAAATTTTTAATTTTTGCTCCTCCTTAAACCCGATTTGTTAAACGAGCTGAAAACCTGGTACTTTTGTTTGAGAAAATTAAAAAAAAATATTTTGCAGATTTAAAAAATGTTTCAAATTCAAAATTATTTTTTTTTGTACCAAATTAAAATGGGTTACCGATATTTCGAAAATTATATATATCTTATCTGAGTACGTTTGGGCAACGTTAAACAAAAATTGTTTTATTATTTTGTTTTGAGCGTATTAATAAAATGTTTAATCAAACTTTTTTTTCTTAAATTAAGAGAATTTTTGCCCAAAACTCTAAACTTTGACTGATTTTCGCGGGGTCAAAAATTTAACCGATTCGGCTAAAAATTTTACTAGGTACTTATTTCAGGTCATTTAAAAATTTTTGAAATAAGGACAACCATATTGAGCACGTCTTGAAAAAAAATATTAAAAATTTGTTTCTGAACTATACTTTTTTTTTTTAATTTTCAAATTAAAATAAACGTTTAAGAAGTTGTTGGAAATTTTGTCGAATTTCAACACAATTTTAGGAGTAATTTTTAAAGCGCGGTAAGATTTTCTAAATGTTACCATATTTATATGCTCAAAAATCGAAATAAATCGCTTAAAATTACTTCAGAACAATCATTCTCAAAATAATTTTTAAACAATTTTAAATTGTACTTTGCTTTTCCAAAAGTCAAAAAGCGGGATAAAGCGGGATGAAGCGGGACTTTTGTTTAAAAAGCGGGATAGAAATTCAAGGCGGGATGAGACATCAAAAAGCGGGATAATCCCGCCAAAAGCGGGATGGTTGGTCAGGTTACCCATGTCCGATCAACCTGAATTTTTGTGAGACATATTTTTACCCACAAATGAATATATTTAATTTTTTTGGAGTCAAAACAAGTAAAATAGTTAAATTCGGCCTTGCCAAATGTAGTGATACCCTCCAAAATTTCAACAAGATTTTAGCAAAAAACTTTTTTTAAAAGGAAATTACTTTTGAAAAATTTTTTTTGATTTTTTTTAAATTTCCGCGAAAAAAAAAATGTTGGTAAAAAAAAAATCCGCGATTTTTTTTCTTGTTTTGTCAAAAAATATGTTCGTACTTGTTTAAATGCTATTTTCTGTTCAATTATGTTCACATATGTCAACCAGCAGCCGAATTAAAGCATTTTGTATTTTTAGGTTATGTTCAATGTACCAAAATTTTTGAGGTGTTCTTACATTTTCGTTCATAACTTTTGAACCACTGAACCGATATCGCTCAAATGCAATACCAAACTGCTCGGAGGAACTACCAATAATTATGTTAAGTTTCACTCATCTCCGTGTGATATTTTGGCCGTGATCACCATTTCCACAGATAGACAGACAGAAGGACATCGCTAGAATGTCTTAGAATTGATCGGGGATCATGAATATTTATACTTTATGGGGTCCCAGACCGATATTTCGATGAGTTACAAACGGAATGACAAACTTATATATACCTTCTATCACTAAGTGGAAGGTATAAAAAAATCAAAAGGGGTAAAAGTTGACGAAAATGCACCCCAAAAATGCATTTGCATTTAAATGCATTTTTTTTAATGACACAATTTTTTTTTTAACTTTTATATTTAAAGAAGAGAACTTTAGCTTTTAATTTCGATTTCGATTATAAAAATCCGATATTTACTTAAGAAGTTATAGCTCTTCAAACCACATAACTTTTTGAATTTTTTGTGACTTTTAAAAAATGAAAATCGCCAATAAAATCGTGAGTTTTTGGAATTTAATTAAACTGTAAATGGGTAAAGTACGTAAAAAAACAAAAATTTTGAAAAAAAAAAATTTGAAATTTGGACCATTATTGAAGAAGTTATGATTAAAAGAAGTTTGAGTAAAGGAACAAACTACCAATTTTTAAAAATTCGATATCTTTTGAACGGGTCATCAAAAAAATCTGAAAATTTACCACGAAGGAGTTTTCGAAGGGTACTAAAAACTGTAAACAAATTGGGAAAATCTAAAAAAAAAAGTTTTTCAAAGTGTCCGATTTCACATGGAATGCCCCATATACTTTACGGGGTCCCAGACCGATATTTCGAAGAGTTACAAACGGAATGATGAGTTAAAAACGGAATGCCACTTATCACTAGGGATGAGATTTTCATGCACTAAAAAATCAAAAATATGCTCTAAAAAACCTAAAAATATGCACTAAAAAATAAAATGTGTGCCATAAAAATCTTGTTTTCATAGGAAAAACTTCGTTAAAAGCAAAAAGTAACTCCGGGTTTAAATAGTAACATTTAAAACTTCATATAAGCAAGATTTTTTAGAAATTAAGAAAATATATAAAAAAAAAATTGTAAAGAAAAAAAATATTTTTCTTATTTCCAAAATAATTTTTTAAAATTTAAAATAGTTTTTGAAACAAATAAATTTCAATTTGTATTCTTGCTAATTTATGCCAAAATATGCAAAAATATGCACTTTAAAGATGGAAAAATGCACAAAAGATGCACTTAAAACCAAAATATGCAAAATATCCATTTCACCAAAATATGCAAAAACAAATCGATGCCATTTTAACGCAAATTTATTTATTCGGAAAGATAATTGGTCGACATCGCTTTTAGACTATCGACAAAAAGCATGCATTTGCATGGAAATCTCATCCCTACTTATCACTAACAATATGTGGAGGGTATAAAAAGGTTTGAAACAATCGTTTTTCCTTTTAAAAAACGGATTACTTATATTTCATTGGAAACAACATACTTTTTAAGTTATTTTTGAGCGTTAATAAATGACTAAGCATTTCGTAAAAGCAAGTGATATTTCAGTTATTTTAACTCTTTGGAATTTTTGATTTTGTGGAGTAAAAATATTTTGTTTGAATAACAAACTACAAAAATTGTACTTCTGTAAAATTATACGGTATAATCAGTCACAAATAATTTAATTTATCAAAATCTTTGTCCGTAAATTTTGTAGTTTATTTTTTTTAACAACTATATAAATCATTCAATATTTTAGTTTCCTTGAAAAACAAATGATAAAACGTTTAAAACAACAATAGTTACTGTAGTTACTGTAAAACTTTTCTGGGTGTTGGAACCCATTTTCCGGAAAACACTGGTGTAGGGTATCATATAATTGGTCTTGGCCGACTATAATTTTCTTACTTATTTTTATAATATTCCAGCACTTATACTAGACATACCAGCTTTGCATGACCTGCAAGGGTAGTAGTTTATTACCAAGAGTGAACACCGCTAGTGTTTTTTATACCCTCCACTTAGTGATAGAAATATCGGTCTGGGACTCTATAAAGTATATATATTCATGATCCCCGATCGATTTTAAGCGATGTTCTAGCGATGTCCGTCTGTCTGTCTGTAGAAATGGTGATCACGGCCAAAATATTACACGGAGATTACTGAAACTTAACATATTTATTGGAAGTTCTCCCGAGAAGTTTGGTATTGCATTTGAGCGATATCGGCTCAGCGGTTCAAAAGTTGTGAACGATAATGTAAGGACACCTCAAAAATTTTAGTACATTCAACATAACCTAAAAATACAAAATGGTTAAATTCAGCTGCTGGTTGACATATGTGAACATAATTGAACACCAAATGGTATTTAAACAAGTACGAACATATTTTTCGACAAAAAAGAAAAAAATCGCGGATTTTTTTTTTGCGGAATTTTTTTTTTTTTTTTAAGTAAATTCCTTTAAAATAAAATTTTTTGCAATAATCTTTTTGAAATTGTGGAGGGTATCACTACATTCGGCAAGGCCGAATTTAACTTTTTTACTTGTTATAGTTTGTTAGGGTTCGATCTAACATTTTAATTTTAAATAACAAACATATTGGCAAAGCATTATGTTTTAATGTGATTTCCTTAAAATACTCAGTTTACTGCTCTTTAAATATTCTAAAGCAATGGTTCCCAACCTTTGATTCTCGCCCCACTGGGGGGCAATTTGAAGGTTCCAGGGGGGCAACGAGTAAATTTTCAAGATTTTTTTTAGTCAAATTAACTACAAAAACTATTTTTTTTTTGCAAATTTAACTTCAAAAATCTTGATAATTTCTTAAAATTTTTACTAAAAACTTAATATAAATGATTATTTTACAAAAACTTTGCTAAACAAGTAGTAATTTTTCATTAGAAACAAAATTAGAAAAACTAACAAATTTTTCCTTAGTGTACAAGACAATTTTTTTAACTTAAAAGTGGGGCGTGGAGTAAAAAAGGTTGGGAACCATTGTTCTAAAGTAATCACACAATATTCTTAAATTCCCAAAATGTTTTAAAAAACCTCCAAAGTAAAGTAAAAGTTCAAGGATAAACCACTTTCTTTCATATTCATCAATGAATGACTTCAGTAAGTTTTTAACACTAAACATACACAGAAAAAAATAAAAAAAATATTTGAGTAAATTTTTAATACTATTGAGTAAAAAATTACTCAATTTTGCACCAGTAAACGATTTAATAGTATTGAGTAAATTTTTAATAAAAATTTGCTGAAAAATTTTAGTAAATTTTTAATTGTCACAAAAATTTACTCAAAATTTATCAATTTATTTTTTTAAAAAGTTTAAAAAAGTTTTAATTTTTTTTACAAAAAAAAAAAAAAAACAAAAAACTTGTTTTTTCAAACTTTACCAAACATATTTATGTCTCAAAGACATAGGAACATTTTATTAAGACGATTACAAACTTTCATATACATATACAAAAAACTATAAACTAAACGAGAATTCAAAAAACTATGAGAGTTTAAAAAAAAATTTAAAAAAAACTATTAAATTTTTATTAAATTATTTACTTAAGGGTCGAACCAGAATCAAATGCGTAGCGCAAGACGTAAAAAAAAAACAAAAACAAACACATCAAATTTGAAATTTTTACGTCCGTTTGATTTAGGTAACTCACATTTAAATATTAGAAACGAAAAATTATTGGGCGTTACGCCTTACGCGACGTAATTTGATTCAGGTTTTATACTAAATTGTTTTTAAAATGTTTGAGTAAATTTTTAATTCCCGAGTAAAAATTTTCTGATATAATCATATATAATTTGATACAATCTTATATGAGGGCAAATCCACCTCAAACCACACAGCATTCGGATTTGTTACCTTCGATTTAAATAAAATTTGACAAATATATTGCAAATGGATAGTGTTCCTAAAATCATTACCTTTCTGGCTCCAAAACCTTTCGGTTTTCGAAATATGGCGTCTTGAAAATTGGCAAAAACGTCAAATTTTCAATAAGGTGCACATACAAAGTCACCCATAACTTTAAAACTATAAAATCCACAATTACCAAATGGGTATCATTTGAAAGCTGAAAGGATTACCTTATAAGTGCCATGCACAATTTTTTCTTGTAACGAAAGGTCAAAGGTCATATTTCAAGGTCTAATGTTCAAAGACCTATATCTCAAAATCCGATATTTTTAAAATTCTCAAAAAAATATATGATAACAATCAAGTCCTTCCCTACATTTGTATCAAAATTTCAGGGTGGACACTCATATGGTTCCAAAGTTACAGTGGAAAACGTGCTTGAAGTCAAGATTTTCTCTACGAGTTCATATGCAAAAGCTTACACACACGAAGCAGCATAACATGCTGCTAGCAGTAAACAAACAATGGGAGAGACCTAAAAACTGAACCCATTATTTATTAATATTTCGACCTCCTGAATTTGATTTCACTATCAAAACTGAATTTTATCGTAGGGTTTTCTTGTTTTCTTACAAGGAAAATCTTCAAAGTGAACATACGTAATTTCTTTGAAATTTATGCCCATGAAAGACAACAAATATCTAACATCGACCTGTCTGAGCTTATTGGTCTTAATTTAGTTTTAAAGGGTTAAACGGGAGTCAAAAATGACCGATTTTTAGTAATTTTAACTTTTAGGTACATTGATGCCACTTATATCAGATCCGTTTCATTTGAGACATTTTATTTGTTGCATAATTGTTTTTGTTAAAAATGTATAGTTTTTGTTATAGTTTTTGTAAAACAAATTCATTATTGGTACTATTTTCTATTTAAATTAAGCAATCACATGAATTTTTTATTGGCAGTTTTTCTTCTTAAAAAATCTTTATTAGTGTGTCCAAAATAAAATAAGGCAAAAATTCAAAGAAGTTCGAAACATTAGTGTTTCCATTTCTAAACCATTGTTATGCTTGATTATATTCTTTTTTATGAGCTTTATTCCGCTTTGAACATAAGGTTCCCCCACCCCATTGCTATTTCCCTACTATGGAAGAATACAGGTTTCGAATGAAACCGATCTGTTATATATGGCATCAATATAAAGTACCTAAACTTTAAAATAACTAAAAATGGGTAATTTTTAACCCCGTTTAACCTGAATTTAGGCCGACAAGCTCAGACTTGTTGATTTTAGATTTATTTTTTCTAGCTTGTGTATAAATTTTAAAGAAATCAGGTATGTTCACTTTCGAGGACTTTCCTTGTAAAAGAACATGAAAACCCCTACAATATAACTCAAAATACATAAAAAGTTTTAAGCCTTGTTCTAGGCCCGCACCTTTGTTTACGACTATGTATATTGTTTTGTTTGTGCAATATTTTTTATATGAACTCGTAGAAAAAACCTTGCCTTCGAGCACGTTTTCTTCTGTAACTTTGGAACCATATGAGTGTCCACCCTGAAATTTTGATGCAAATGTAGGGAAAGACTTAATTGTTATCATATATTTTTTTGAGAATTTAAAAAATATCGGATTTTGAGATATAGGTCTTTGAACATTAGACATTGAAATATGACCTTTGACCTTTCATTAGAAGAAAAAATTGTGCATATCACTTTTAAGGTAATCCTTTCAGCTTTCAAATGGTACCTATTTGGTAATTGTGGGTTGTATAGTTTTAAAGTTATGGGTGACTTTGTATGTGCACCTTATTGAAAATTTTACTTTTTTGCCAATTTTCAAGACGCCATATTTCGAAAACTAAAAATTTTTGGAGCCTGTAAGGTAATCATTTTATGAAAACAACGCATGTGAAATATTTTTTGCGAATTTCATTAAAATCGAAGGTGACAAATCCGAAAATCACAGTTTTCTGTGCGGTTTGACATGGAATCACCCATGAGTTAATATGCTTCTGTATAAATTTATATAAAATTATATCTATCATTTTGATACGGTTGATCCACTTTATATGGTTAGATATTGCTCCACACAGAAAAAAATAAAAAATAAATTTGAGTAAATTTTTAATACTATTGAGTAAAAAATTACTCAATTTTGCACCAGTAAACGATTTAATAGTATTGAGTAAATTTTTAATAAAAAATTATTAAATGCTTACTAAAAAATTTTTAATGGATACTATTAAAAATTTAATTAAAAATTTTTCAATTTTTTAAGTAATTTTTTAATTGTGTCAAGTAAAAATTTACTCAAAATTTATCAATTTATTTTTTTAAAAAAGTTTAACATTTTTTTTTCGAAAAAAATGTTTTTTCAAACTTTACCAAATATATTTATGTCTTGAAGACATCGGAAAATTTCATAAAGATGATTTCAAACTTTCATATACATACACAAAAAACTATAAACTAAACGAGAATTCAAAACACGAAGAGAATAAAAAAATAAAAAAAATTATTAAATTTTGTATTAAATTATTTACTCAATTTTTTTTTTAGTTTTTGAGTAAATTTTTAATTGCGACAATTAAATAATTACTCAAATCTTATTTAAAAATTTAAACAATTGATTACTCAAATTGTTTTTCTCAATATTTTTTTCTGTGCATATATGATTAGATTCGTATTTCGTTTTTGCTCATCAAATTGTATAAAAATAGATATTATAAGATCAATTTGATATAATTAGATTTGACCAAATTCAGGATCAAATTGTATCAATTTTTATATTTTTTGATCTAAAGTAATACAATTCAGGCGCGGATCCACGGGGGGGGGGAAAAAAGGAAATTCCCCCCCCCAAACCGAATTCAAAAGAAAAAAAAACGAAAAAGGAAAAAAGAAAGAAAAAGAAAGGAAAGAAAAGAAAAGAAAGAAAAGAAAAGAAGAGAAGAGAGAAAAAGGAAGTGAAAAGGAAATAATCTGAAAAAAAAAAATTTTCTATGAAAAATGTCCAACGATCTGAAAAAATCCCTAAATGTTTTCTATTGGAAAAATCTAGAAATTTTTCTATAGGACAATATTTTTCTATAGAAATTCTTCTATGAAAAATGTCTAAGAATCCTAAAATGTTTCTGACTGTTAAACTTTGTCTACGTGATTAAACTTTTCTTTATAAAAAATACAAAAAATTTTAAAGACGAAATATTTCGGAATTTTTCTAGACGAAATTTTTTTTAATTTTTCTAAATAAAAAATTGGGGAATTTTTCTATAGAAAAAAATTGATAATTTTTCTTAGAATTTTTTTTATAGTAAAAATCTTAAAACTTTGACAATTTTTATATAAAAAATTTAACAGTTTTCTATAGGAAAAATCTGATAGTTTTTTATAGGAAAAATCTGAGAATTTTCTATATGGAAAATTTGACAATTCTTCTGGGTAAAAAGAATAGAGGAAATGCAATGAGTGAGAATTTTTTCTAGAATTTTCAAGAATCATAAGTTTTCTTTAGAAAAAATGTTTTTATATCTTAAATTTTTTTACAGAAAAAAAAAATAAAATTTTTCTGTAGGAAAAATAAGAATTTTATTCAGGGAAAATTTGAGAATTTTTTATACAAAAAATGCAATAGAACTTTGACTTTTTCTAAAGGAAAAATTATACGGCATCTGGGAGTTTTATAGGAAAAATTTCTCGGAATCTAAGTATTTTCCTTTCGAAAAATGTATCAGAATCTGAGATTATTTTTATTAGAAAGATGTCTCAGAATCTAAGACTTTTTAGTTAGGAAAAGCTGAGACCTTTTCTATAGAAAAAAGTCCTAGAATACAAGAATAAAAATTTCAGATTTTTTCTAAAGAAGAAATATCTTTGAATTTTTGAGTTTTAATATTAAAAAATATTCTAAAATCTATGACTTTTTCGATAGAAAAAATAACTCAGAATCTAAGCATTTTTCTCTAAAATATGCCTTAGATTCTGAGAATTTTAGAGAAAATATCACAGAATATAAAAAAGATATTAGATTCCAAATTTGTTTTTAATTTGAAAAATGTCTGAGAATCCAAGATTTTTTTTGTAGAAAAAATTTCGGAGACTCAGACTCTGAGACTTTTTATCTTAAACCTTTTTTGTAGAAAAATAGAATAAAAAAAAAAATATTAAGGCCGTTTTAAGTTTTCAATGTGAAAATCACTTAATCTGAGAATTTTTCTTTACGAAAATTGTATCTTAATACAGAAATTTTTTGGTGTGAGAATTCCATAAGTATCTGAGAATTTTCTATATAAAGGTATATCAGAATTTAAAATTTTTTGTATTAATTCTTATTAATTTTATTTAAAAATTTGACCTTTGACGTTACATTTGACCTTTAAAATATTATATTTTTAGTAGGTTTATTCAAGCTCGAGGTCATAATTTCCTTTACTTCTTTAGACTATGATATTCCCATAGAATAATTTTTTAAAAATTATTCTGTGAGAATATCACAGTTTTAAAAAGTAATGAAAATAATGACCTCGAGCTGGAATAAACCTGCTCCAAATATTTTTGTATAAATTTTAAAGCCTTTTCTGTATCAAAATGCCTCAGAGCCTCAAAATTTTCCTATTTGGATACCGTCTCAAAATTATAAACTTTCTCTTTAAGAAAATGACTCTGAAAAATTTCCAAATCAGAAAAATTTTTGTGAATAAACATATCTCAAACCTGACTTATTTTCTATTAAAAATAATGTCAGAATCTGGGTCTTTTGCTATCAGAAAAATGCTTTAAATTTCTTGAAGAGACATTTTTCAAAATATCAAACATTTAAGTTTTTTTATTATAGGAATAAATTTTTAAAATTTGAAAATGTTTCTATAGAAAAAACATAATAAAAAAGAGTTGAACACTAAAAAAACCTTAACCAATGATTCAAATTCGACCTGCAATTCCCTGAAAAAAAAAAAAAATTAGCAAAAAAAAAATTTTTCCCCCCCCAAATCCAAGAGCTGGATCCGCGCCTGTACAATTAGATATTATTTGATACAACCATTTTACGGATCGAATTAGATCTATTTAGTTAAATTAGCATAATATTTTTACTACACTCAAAATAATTCTACAGTAAAAGGTTTAGTAAGTGATATTGTACCAAAATCTACTAATTGGTTACTAATTTTAGTATCTTCAAAGTACTAACATTAGTAATTTTTACTGGTTTTGACTAATATTAGTTAAAAATTTTAGTATTGGTTATCAATTTCTGCACTAGGTCCTTTTGGACTAAAATTAGTTAAATTTTTAGTATTGAATACCCACGATTTTTTTTGGGTGTAGGGTTGCGTCAATTAAAAAATTACTCAATTTTTCTTTTTAAATTTAAACAAGTGATTACTCAAATTTGTTTCCTCCATATTTTTTTCTGTGTACCGAGACACTACAAAACTAACAAACAAAAATCATCATAATTCTTTGTGTACCCTGCACCACACTGTGCTGATAGACCCAACCAGAAAATTTTTAAATCAATTTATCGATGTCCGTACGTCTGTCGATTATAAGCAGGATTAAATAAATTAGGCCAAAATTTAAACAAGGTGAAAACCTTGTATCAAGATAAGTTTAAATTTCGGCTACGCAGAAAAAAATACACTTTTTGGGATTACGACCAACTACTATAATGAACATTTGTTACGTGGTCATTCATTATTCCCATAAATCTGGGAATTATGTCCGTTTTTTATGTCCAAATTATTTTCGGTCATAGTTCCCACTACCATTATGGGGATTATGACCGAATGAATTATGTCCGTGGGGATAATGTCATGTCACGACTAAAAAACACTGACAATCAAGCCAAATTAAGCCTGTCTGGCAACCCTACATGTAGTATTTAGTGTTAAACTAAACCTTACAAATTCTCAAATTCTCAAATAATTTCTTATTCCGTTGTTTGACGATGATGCTGTTGCGGCAAAATAAAGTTGATTCTACTACCAGAGATTTTTTTTTACATCACAAACTTAAGGATATACACTTAAAATATTATGTAAGTAAATTCAACAGAAAATACGTTTGAAACAAATGAAACTTTATTTAAAAAACGGACTACTTACATTTCATTTAAAACAAAAACATTTCTCAGTTATTTTTAAATGTTAATTAATAACTGTTGAAATCCGTAAAAATAACTTAAAAATCCGTAAAAAATGACTGACAAAATTTTACGGAAAAAACGGTTAAAATAACGGAAATTTACATTTATTTTTATTTATTTTTTTAGAAATAATTTTAAAAAACTTCGAACCTGAGCAGAATCGAACTCATAATTTCTGGCTGATAGCCCAGCACGCTACCCTCTGTGCCACAAGCTACTTATATTTTCAGCAACTAAATTTCATTTTCAAATTCAAAAAAAAAAAATCTAATTTTAGAAATTTTTAAATAACTGACAAATAACAAACGACAAATAAAATAATGTGGTTTGTTTTTTAAATAACTGAAAAAAACAAACGTTACGGAAAATTTTATTTAAAAGACAGTTATGTATTTGAATAAACGTTCAAAAAGTTGTTTAGAATATTTGTATGTGAAACAAACGAATTTTCTTTTAATATTAACTGAAACGAAAACTATTTGTTTGACTGTGAAACAGTAACTGTAAAACTTTTATGAGTGTAGCTAATATATTATGAAACCAACCATGCACAGTGGTTTATTTTTATTTGTTTTTTTTTTTGTGAACAAATATTCTTGGTTTAGTCATACTTTTGAATTTACTAGGGGTATTGTTGGGGTAGGTCGAGCGGTGGGAGCAAATTTTTAAAAAAATTACATTTTTTTATGGGAGCCCCCTTAGGGAGTGGTGAAGGGGTAAACCACTCACAATTGCCTCGGAAGTCTTTCCTAGTGGGGTGCAGTGTAAGACCGACAGTGTAAGATCGGGTAGTTAGAAACATCAACAAAAAGTCATTATACCCTTTACCACACAGTAGTGTAGGGTATAAATATAAAGATTTGATGAAAGAAATCCTTCAATTCCCAATTTTTGTTTACAATTTCCAAAAAACCCTGATTTTTTGCTGCCACGTCTATGTTAAAGGTGAAGATTAAACTGTGCTACAAAAAACCAAATTGAATAAGCTTTTCAAATTAGCTAGTGAAGGCTGTAGGTCTCGTCGAAAATATTACAAAAATGCCCATCAAACTTGCTAGACCCCCTCAAATTTTAAATTTATTGTCAAAAAACGATTTTTTGAGACTTTTCTCAGAAACTTTTCAACCGATTTACAATTTTTGAACTGTTTTAAATAAAAGAAGGATAGATTTTTTCATGTATGTGAATTGGTTTATACCAATGGTTCCCAACCTTTGATTCTCGCCCCACTGTGGGGCAACTTGAATGCTTCAGGGGTGCAACGAGCAAATTTTTATTTTTTTTTTTGTTAAATAAACTCAAAAAATATTATATACAGTGGGCGACTATACATTGGAAACTTTTTTATATTAGATGAAATTTGTTAAAACAAAGTTAACAATACTAAACTTTATTGTTATCAAACGAGTATTATTTAAAAAAATGTTATGTTGGCGTCCAGATTGGGTAAATAATGAATGTCTTACGAGGGTCGATTTGGAAAATGAAATAATTTATAGACATTTTTAAGAAAATTTTTAAAAAATATTTCTGAATCGATTTTTTCCAACTTAAAACATTATAAATTTAAATTTATTCAGTGATCAAATAATTTTTCCAACTACCCAAACAAACAGTGGATTTTTTTTAATACTGTAGCAAAAATCCAAATTTTTTGACCTCCAATTCTTTTGTCCACCAATTTTTTGTTAACAAAGAAAAATTTAAATTATCTTAATACATCCTTAGCATACACTTAGGTGTACTAAAATTAATAAACAATAACATCTTTTCCTTGTTTACAAAAAATTGGTGGTCAAAAGAATTGGAGGTCAAAAAATGAGAATTTTTTCTACTGTACTTAAAAAATTCCACTGTTTGTTTGGGTTGTTGGAAAATTTATTTAATAAAAACTATTGGACCTTTTTATACCCTACACCATACTGTGGTACAGTGTATAATGAGTTTGTGCTGATGTTTGTAACTACCCGAAATATTGATCCTATACCCACTTTTTAGTATACCGATCGACTTAGAATCACTTTTTGAGTCGATTTAGCGATGTCCGTCCGTCTGTCCGTCCGTCCGTCTGTCCGTCCGTCCGTCCGTCTGTCCATGTAAACGGTGTAAACACGATACAGGTCGCAATTTTTAATCAATTGACATAAAATTTGAAACTTAAGCCTCTTTTGGCCCAAGGACGAAGCCTATTGAAATTGGAAAAAAATCGGTCCATATTTAGACCTAGCCCCCATACAAAGGTCCTCTTTAGCTTTGACTCAAATGACTCTAATAGCCGCGTTTTAATATGTATATTTTTGAAATTTGGCAGATAATCATATTTTATCCACATAAATCACCATTCCGAATTTTAAAGAAATCGGACCAGTTCTTGTAGCCCCCATACAAACCACCTTCCCGATTTTTACATAAATCTCTCAAATTTCATGAAAACAGAAAATATTTAATTAAAATTCTATTTGTGTATGTTAAATGCGTACTTTAATAACCTTATCAAATCTGATTATCATCGGACCATTTTTAAACTTAGGTCCCATGTCAAAAATTTCGCCCGATATTCAGTTGAAGCGGTTTATTGTCAACAAAAAGAAGCCTATTCCACTCAAATTTGATTTGTGAGTGCTTTTTACACTTATTAAAGATTTGACAAAATAGAGATCTAATCAGTCCATGTTTGAACTTGGGACCCATTTTCCGGGAAACTCTGGTGTAGGGTATTATATGGTCGGTCTTGACCGACTATAATTTTCTTACTTTTTTTAAATTTCTAATGTTTTAATTTAGAAAAAATTGACTTACAATAAGAAATATTTTTAAAAATGTTCTGAAAAATGTCTATAAATTATTTTATTTTCCACATCGACCCTCGTAACACATTCATTATTTAATCAATCTGGACGCTATTAAGCTTAAATTAAAGCTTGATAAATTACCTATATAACATCTTTTTAAATAATACTCGTTTGATAATAATAACGTTTATTATTGTTAACTTTGTCTTTTACAAATTTCATCTACTATAAAAAAGTTTCCAATGTATTGTCGCCCACTGTAAGTTAATTTATTTAGTTGATTGTTGAAAACTTTTTCTAAAAACTTTGATTAAACGATAATTTTAACAAAAAGTTAGCTTAACACCAAGTAAATTTAAACTTTAAAACAAATTTGAAAAATTTACAAATTTTTCTTGAGTGTAGGGGGGACGACATTGTAGTTTTTTTAACTTAAAAGTGGGGCATGGCGCAAAAAAGGTTGGGAACCATTGGTTTATACACTAAAAAAAATGGGTATTCAATACTAAAAATTTAACTAATGCACTAATGTTTCAGTCCAAAATGATATTTTCTTAAATTATTGATCATATTAGGAAACTATTTCATAGTATTTATGAACCACTTCAATGATACTATGAAATAGTTCCATAATTATAATAAAGTAGTTAAAAAAATACTATTATGTTTATGAAATGTTTTATAGTATTTATGAAACATTTCATAATACAGTCGAACCCGGTTATAACGAACTCCGAGGGACCAGTAAAAACAGTTTGTTATAAGCGAAGTTCGCTATAAACGGGGTATATTTTTTATCAACCTAATTTTATTTAAAAACAAGTAGAAAAGTTAAATTCGACTTTGCCGAATCTATGAATACCCTCCACAATGCCCTTTTTAAGTGATAGTAAATTTTCTAACGTGAAAAAAAAACATTTTTGGTTAGAAATATTTTATTTTCTGTAAAAAAACTTTTTTTTATTAATTTTTGAAAAAAAAAAAAAAATACTAATTTTTTTTGAGTGTAATATTTTTTTTGAGTGTATTTTTTTTTTTTGTTTTAGTGTAAAAAAACTTTTTTTTACTAATTTTTGAAAAAAAAAAAATATTTACCAATTTTTTTTGAGTGTAAAATTTTTTTTGAGTGTAAACTTTTTTTTGAGTGTATTTTTTTTTTTGTTTTAGTGTAAAAATATTTTTGTGTGACAAAAATACCTTTTAAAATATTTTTCTGACTTACAAATGGTTTTAAAACATCCCAGCAAAACTTTGGTAATGGGTAGTGATTATATAACACATTACCAGGTAATGTATATACCTTATTTGTAGCATTATTTGAGGATGTCTTACCAAACATTTGTTCGACAACTTATTATTTTAAAGTGAAAAATAATGCATTACTAATAATTTGCTACGTAATGCATGATTATTGGAAAAAATGTATTTCATATTTATTATTTCTAAACATTAAATCATGGATGACTTATATTTGGTTACATTATGTATTATTTGAAAGTTTGAAATAATGCATTATTTATAATTGGATGCATAATGCATTACAATAACATAAAAATAATTATTTTTATAAAAAAAATGCATAAGTTTAAACTAGAGATGGGATCACGACAAGAAATTTCTAACGACACACACTCACGAGCATATTTTATCTACTTGCACTCACTTACAATCACGTGAGTAAATTTAATACAAAATTACTTTTCACTACTCGTAACACCTTATATATTACGTTCTGGTATGCTATATTATATACCTTACTCGTAACCTATAAAATATCATATATTTTACACCTTACTCGTATTCTTCGTTATAAATTTATGACTTATTTTATACCTTACTGGTATTCTTTGTGATAATGTGGATGCATTACTTTGAGTCTCATCGCCTGTTAAAATCATCAATGCTGCAATGTATAAAATAAGAGATCATATACCTTATTTTATACCTTATTTGGTAATCTTAGTTTTGCTGGGATGTTTAACGGGTTTTCAACACGTGAATTTAATGTGAAACAAATCTGAAATTTACGGTTTTGCTAATAACTTTTGAACCACTAGACCGATTTGGCTGAAATTTAAAACGAACCAGACCAGAGGAACGGTTAATATATATGCCACACTTCAGCACCCTCAGAATTGCCGTTTGAAAGTTACCGTGTGTTTTATCTCGTAAATTCCAGAAAAACCCTTGCCGAAATTCACTCATTTGCTTATAACTTTTGAACCACTGGACCGATTTCGCTGGATTGCAATACCAACCTGACCAGGTAAATGTCCAACATATATGCCAAACTTCAGGAGCCTCCGTAAAGTCTTTCAAAAGTTAGCGTGTTTTCAACAGACAGACAGACGGACGGACGGACATCGCTAGATCGTCTTAAAATCGATCGAGGATCATGAATATATATACTTTATGGGGTCCTAGACCAATATTTCGAGGTGTTACAAACGGAATGACAAACTTATATATACCCTCTATCATGGACGTATACAGGGGGTGGGCACAGGGGGCACGTGCCCCCCCCCTTTTCGATTTAAAATTTTTAAAATTTTATACAAAAAAAAAAAATTCACAAGTTTCTAATCTATTTTGATTTTAAAAGAAGAGATTTTATTTTTTTTAAGGTGCGTTTACACGGGAGAGAAAACTGCTAGACAAAAGCCAAAAAAAAACGACTCTGCGTACCTGTGAATTTGACTTTTTCAATAATTGTGTCAAATCAAATTCCTCTAATAGTGCGTTTACATTGAATTTCTAATCTAGTAAATTGCGATTTTAATCTACTTTGTAATCTGTACCGTTTACATTGGCATTTTTTAAATTTGACAAGATTAAGATTGGCATTTATAATAACAAGTTGGTAATAAATATGTGTGACTGCGTCAAAAGACAGCGACGGTAATTAGTCGTCGTATGATTAACAAGGACAGTGACGGCGTTTAAAAATAACAATGTTGGCGGCATAAACATACTTGGCGGCGTCATCAAAACGGCAGGCTTTGTGTAGGTATTTTTCAGTGTTGGAAAATGCAAATAATAGAAATACAGAGTTGTATCTAACTTTACAAGATTGCGTTTGCCGATTAGAGCCTAAACTACTAGATTGAAAAAAATAAATTTGTATGGGCAATCTAATAGATTGAAACTGGATTGGAGCCACAATCTACTTTAAGCTAGCTTAGAGGACCAGTGTAAATGCACTATAAAACGTATTATTTCTTACCTTTTTTTGATAATGTTATAGATTTTTGGAAGATATTGATAGTATTTTTGATTTGAAGTCTGTATTTTGTTTAATAAAAAAATTAAAACAAAAAAAAAATTTTTTTTTTTTAGATATGATATTTAAGAATGCTAGAGGTGACAAATTTTCGATTTTTCTATCGAGATTCCTATCTCGTGTGAACGCACCTTTATAAAAACTCTAGAGTTTGAAATAATTTCGTTTCTAAAAAGTCATTTATACCGCAAAATCAGTAACATATGATAAAAAAAACACATAAAATTACTTTTATCTAATAAAAATTATGCATCAGGATCATGAAAATTAATTTTTACAAAACAATTTGCAAACAAAAGGATAAGGGAAACATCATTTGATTTCTTAGAAAGAAATGGCAAAAAAATCCAAAATTCGCTATTTGTTACCGAGACACCACAACCTAAGAATTGTGTCTTTTTAATGAGGGTTTCTTCGTCAACTCTTTAAACACAGGTTTTTGTGGTCGATTAAGAAGAATCTAAAGTTGGAATTTTAAAATTTAAGATGGTGGATCAAACATGGCGACAAATATTTTTAAAAAATAATCCGATTTCCTTAAAACTTTTTATGCTCGAGTTTTTGGGGTCGCTAAATAAGAATCTGGTTAGATTTTCGAATGGCAGATTCTAATCTAGCAACCCAACATTTGAATTTTATCCGATTTTTCTTAAGCGACTCCAAGAACCCGTGCATGAAGAATTTTAAGCAAATTTGTAATATTTTTACAAAATTGGGCGCCATATTGGATCCGTTATATTGAAGTTCAAAACCGCCACTCGGCATTCAAAACCAAAAATTTAACTTTCCAAGACGAAAACGTGTTGGGGGGGGCTGGGGTGTTGGTTATGGATCTTGTTAAAATATTAATAGGCGATGACTAAAAAAATTTTGGAACTGTGCCCCCCCGTTTTCAAATTCCTGGTTACGTCGCTGCCCTCTATCACTAGAGTGGAGGGTATAAAAATAGATCCAATTTTGTTTAATTTAATGTTATTTTTCGTAAATAAACTACTTCGTGAGTAGAAATCATTAAAATGATAAATAAATTTTATCAAAATTATAATATAAACCAAAAAACTCCAACCTTTTAGTAGTTTGATAAACATGATTGCCACACATTAAAAAATATTCATGGGAGTTCGTTATAAAAAGGTAAATATGCATGAAATTGCGTTCGTGGGACCATAATAAGCAGTTCGTTTTAAACGAGGATTCGTTATAACCGAGTTCGTTATAAAAGAAGTATTTTGTGTGAAAATTGGTGCTAAAACGTCGGGACTTTAGAATTAGTTCGTTATAACCGAGAATTCGTTATAACCGAGTTCGTTATAACCGAGTTCGTTATAACCGAGTTTGACTGTATATATGAAACAGTTACATTGGACGAACTTTAATGACAAGTTTCATTATATTTATGAAAAGCAAATGCATTATTTTTTTTAGAAATAAAATAGATGATATTTATATTGGAAAAACTAAAATAAGGAATTAAAATTTTAAAAATCGTCTTCAGGAGCTTTGATTGTTTTGCACCAATTTCTTATTCATATTATAATGAATCATATGACACGTTTATGAATTTTTTTTTATGAAATCATGAAATTTTAAGAAGTGCATTTCATAGACTTTTTTCATAAAACATCATTATATTTATGAAAGTTTCATAAATATAATGAAATTTTATGTCCAAAAAAATATTTATGAAACCATGTCATAAATATTATGAAGCATTTTTCTCTGAGTATACTGTTATGAATTTCACTACATTCGGTACAGTACTTATGGAATAGCCCAATTATTTCCAAAAAAAAAATAATTGAAAATAAACCACTGTGCCATATCCTTTGGCAAAACAATGCATGTTTTAGCATGTAAAGCAAATGGTTGTTTTGTTTAGGAAATTAAAAGAAAACCAACTAAAAAAAAATTTAAATAACTGAATAGAAAAATAAATTTGTTTTTAAAAAAAATTTCTTTTAAATGTATTTTTGCATAAAAAATGCATTTTCATAAATTCTTTTGTATGTTTTTTTTTTTGTGTTTGTTTGTACATTAAACTAAAAGAATAAATAAATAATTTCAATAAATAAATAAATAAATTAATAATTTAATTAAATAAATTAGGTTTTATGTTTTTTTTTTGTTTTGTTTTCAATAAATAAATTAACTAAATTTTTTCAATAAATAATTTAAACTAAACCGAAGAAAAAAGTTTTGATATAATTATATATAATTTGATTAAGATATATATAATTATATATGATTTTATAAAGTGGTTTCAGAAAATTTGATAAAATTATATATAATTTGATAAAAATTATACATAATTTGATAAAATTATATATTATTTGATAAAATAATATATCCCTAGTAAAAATATTATACTAATTTTACTAAATAGATCTAATTTGATCCGTAAAATGGTTGTATCAAATAATATCAAATTGTATTACTTTAGATCAAAAAATATAAAAATTGATACAATTTGATCCTGAATTTGGTCAAATCTAATTAGATCAAATTGATCTTATAATATCTTTTTTTATATAATTTGATGAGCAAAACCAAAATACGAATCTAATCATATATGGAGCAATATCTAACCATATAAAGTGGATCAACCGTATCAAAGTGATAGATAAAATTTTATATAAATTTATACGGAAGCATATTAACTCATATAAGATTGTATCAAATTATATATGATTAGACCAGAAAATTATTACTCGGGATAATAAAATTATATATTATTTGATAAAATTATATATAATATGATAAAATTATATATTATTTGATAAATAAAATTATATATTATTTGATAAAATTATATATTATTTGATAAATTATATATTACTTGATCTGAAAAATTTATAAAATTTAGAATTTTTATAAAAAATTTTTTATAAGATCAAATTATATCTAATTGATAAAATTTTATCAAATTAAATATAATTTTATCTAGTTTTATAAAAATTTATGTATAATTTTATCTAATTTTATGCAATTTTCTGAAAACTGAATCTTTTTTGTATAATCTTACATAATTATATTTAATTTTATCAAATTATATATAATTATATCCAAAACTTTTTAACTCCGAAAATTACAAAAAAAAAAAAGATTTATACTTTGTATAAATCTTGGCACTAAAGTTACTAAAAGTAAGAATAACTTACAATGACATTTTCTTTTTAAATTAATTTAACTTAAAGGGATTTAGCTGTTAATTTACGTCTACGACTATTTTTGCCCATAGTTATGGCTCGGGCAACAGTCTCTACAAATGTATAACCATTTTGACCATTGGGTTCAATATGGGCGGCAGGTAAAACGAAACCATAACGACCTGTATCACCCATTTCAATGGTATACGAATATTTAATGCCAGCAATACCCTTAGCCCAATCATCCGAACCACCAGCAGCCGGATATAAAGTATTGGCCGAAGAGCCTACAGTATATTTATTACCCGTACTCTTGGTAATGATCTGAAAAAGAAAAAGAAAAATTAGTTTGCACCCAATTTAATAAAACTGATAAAGTTAAACTTACAGTTCCCGCTTGTCTAGCTACCGAATCTAAATCGGCCATATCTTTGGTAACATGATAATCATAACCCCAAGGATATAATATGTATTGGCCATAACTATGGAATGACAAGTATGCCTTAAATGTTTCTCTGGGGAAATTACTAATGAATTTTGATATATAGAATGATTCTGGTTCTGAGAATGCCTTACTACCGCGATATGTTTGAGCGCAGGGATTTGCGGAAGTTCCTTTACCACCCCATTTATAACCGAAATTACGATTTAAATCAACACCGGGACAGGCGCGACCATGTGATCTCATATTTTTACGCCACAAACGATCGGTGGTATGTGAGTATTCATAACCATCGGGATTAGCTACAGCATGAATATACCAATTGACATTACGCATATAGGCGGGTAAATCATCCCAGCCTTCAACAATTTGATTGGTAACAAATGTAACAACAGCGGGACTAATCCATTCTCTGGCGTGCATACCACCATCAATCCAGATACCAGGATTATTAGCATTACCATTGGAAATCCTAAATAAATAAATCGGGGTTTTTATAATTATATTTTAAATTACGTTATTTTTTTAATTAAAACTCACTTTAAAATCTTCAACGGCCTCTTTTCAATCGAATAACCAATTGTTTCAACTGAACAGATATCGGGATAGGTTTTAGCCATATAATCAAAATAACCATGAATGTCTTCTAAACGATGATAAGCTTGCCATGTCAAACGATGACCTGAAAAAAGATAAAAAATAATACAATTTTGAGTAAATATTGAAATTTTTAATAAGTTTATTTAAATTAACTACAAATTAACTTCCTCTAGGAGCGACTCCCAGGCAATTGTGCCTTTTTACCGCCTCCTTTGCTCCGGTGATAAGTCATTTGCCTCAAAATTGCCCGGAATCGCTCCTAGAGTTGTGTAGGTAAGACCGACTCCCATTAATTTTTACACCCCAACATTTCTTTTAAACAAACCTTTTTATTTCCACTCCCTAAAAGGGCACCCATACAAAATGTATTTTTTTTTTTAATTTTCTCCCACCGCTCTAACTGGCCCAAGGATGCCCCTAGAGGAGTCAAATGATTGACCGACCTCCAATATTTTTTCAACCCCCAAAATTTTCTTAAAACATATCTTCCCTCTAACTATAACCCTTATGGCAGTCCCCATATAATTTTTATACCCTCCACTCTAGTGATAGAGGGTATATATAAGTTTGTCATTCTGTTTGTAACTCATCGAAATATCGATCTGGGACCCTATAAAGTATATATATTCATGATGCCCGATCGATTTTAAGACATTCTAGCGATGTCCGTCTGTCCGTCTGTCCGTCTGTCTGTGGAAAATGCTGTCGCGGACAAAATATTGCACAGAGATGACTGAAACTTAACATATTTATTGGAAGTTCTCCCGAGAAGTTTGGTATTGCATTTGAGCGATATCGGTTTAGCGGTTCAAAAGTTATGAACGAAAATGTAAGCACACCTCAAAAATTTCAGTACATTCAACATAACCTAAAAATACAAAATGCTTTAATTCGGCTTCTGGTTGGCATATGTGAACATAATTGAACACCAAATGGTATTTAAACAAGTACGAACACAAAAAAAGAAAAAAATCGCGGATTTTTTTACCAAAATTTTTTTTCGCGGAAATTTTTTTTTTCAAAAGTAATTTCCTTTTAAATAAAGTATTTTGCAATAATCTTTTTGAAATTGTGGAGGGTATCACTACATTCGGCAAGGCCGAATTTAACTTTTTTACTTGTTTTTATTTTTTTAGTGCTGACTCCTACAGGGTGAAATGTACACTCAAAATAATAACTCTGTAAAATACTCTGTAAAATGACTCTAATCTCAATTCAACAGATATTTGACAGAGTTTTCTGTCAAAATACAGATTTAAAGAAAATACTTTGTGTTTTGTTGTGACAAAAAACAAAGTTTCATCTGTTATATTACTTTTTACTTCGTAATCTTAATTTTACAGATAATTAACAGAGTTTTCTGCTAAAATGCAGATCTAAGCAAAATACTTCGTATTTTTTATAACCAAAAAAGTTTTCTGTTTTAAGTAGTTTTTGTTTTTGTTACCAAACATCAAAATTTTATCTGTATATTTTTTTTTGAGAAAAAGTTAAAAAAGTGGCATAAAAAGTTATCAAAATTTTTTTTTCAGAAATCTTGTAAAAATTTTACAAAATAACATGCATTTAACTAAACTCTGTAAATTTACAGAGTTTTTTCTGTAAATTTTTTTTTGCATCAAATGTATTTTACAAATATATGTAAATTTACATAGTTTTCTTTGCTAAATGGTGGTTTGTTTAACCAATATTTTACTAGAAACTGTAAATTACATGTTTTTTTTATCCAAATCATTTTACAGAGTTTTATAGTAAAATTACAGAGTTTTCTCTGTAAAAAAGCTTTCATATTTAACAAATATTTTACTATAAACTCTGTAAATTAACAGTTTTTTTCTGTCAAAATCATTTACAGAGTTTTTTAGTAAAATTACCAAGAAATGTTGTTAGCTGGAAAAGTATGGTGTACTCTGTTAAATAAGCAGAGTTTTTCTGTTATTTAACAGAGTTATTGTTTTGAGTGTAAGACCAACTACCATTATTTTTTTCCCCTCAACATTTTTTTCAACATACCCATTAGGGCGTCCCGTCAAATTTAAATTTAGAATTTCATGTCGTAATACATGGCCACGTTAGAGTTGATTGTGGAAAAATTTATGAAAAAATTTAGCAAGGTCATCTTCAGTCGGCAACCAGCGGTCAAAGTTGAAAAAAAACGTATTTCTACCAAAATTCATGACCGAATTTTTTAACCAAATCCGGCTCAAAAATTCGGAAATTTGACTCACTTTATTGGAAAAATATTTAAAAAATTCCAAAACCGCGATTTTGGTCCACAGATGCTGATTTTTAAACATAAAAATTATTTTTTTTATCCAAATTTGTCTCAAACGTTGGCAAGTGTTAAGTGTGTTATCTAAAAAATATTAAAAAATATAAAAACACGATTTTGGCCCAAAAATGCTGATCAAAATCAGTGGACCAAAGTAGCGTTTTAATATTTTTTAGATAACACACTTAACATTTTCCAACTTTTGTTATCTAAAAAATATTAAAAAAATATAAAAACACGATTTTGGTCCGAAAATGAGCATCGCAGATCAGCATTTTTGGATCAAAATCGCGTTTTTATATTTTTTAGATAACACACTTAACATTTTCCAACTTTTGAGACCAATTTGGATAAAAAAATAATTTTTATGTTTAAAAATCAGAACCTGTGGACCAAAATCGCGGTTTTGGATTTTTTTACATATTTTTTCAATAAAGTACGCAAAATTTCCGAATTTTTGAGCCGGATTTGGTCAAAAAATTCGGACATGAGTTTTGATCGAAATACGTAATTTTTTTCAACTTTGACAGCTGGTTACGGTCTGAAGATGTCCTAGCAAAATTTTTTCATAAATTTTCCCACAATCAGCTCTAACGTGGCTATCGTTTGGCAAGTATTACGAAATTAAATTCGAAAATTTAAATTTGACGGGACGCCCTAATACCCATCCCGCATTCCCGTTAAGTAAGGTGGATCTCATATTTGGTTTTTATGCCCTCCAACTACAGTATGGGGGTATACTCACTTTGTCATTCCGTGTGTAACGCATCAAAATATCGGTCTAGGACCCCATAAAGTATATATATTTATGATCAGTGATCGATTCAAAGACATTCTAGCGATGTCCGTCCGTCTGTCCGTCTGTAGTTAATACGATGCAGTCCAAAATAAAAGAGCTAGACTCCCGACATTTGGCACAAATATGTCTTATGTTAATAGGCAGGTTAAGTTCGTAAATGAGCAAAATCAGACCAGGGGACAAAAAGTTCCCCCTTGAAGAACTAAACCAACCTCTGAAAAATAGCATTTTTTGAAATGATTTTTTGTGTTTTTTTGTTTAACAAATGCAACATTTTTATGCTACAAGAAGTTCAAAGTCCTGCATTTGGACCCAGAGGATTAGAAAATGTCGTTTTTTCGGTCTTCTTCTTTTGTGGGCGTGGTTTAAAAAAAATTGTTTTAATAATGATAAACTTGTATTTCTTTAGTGCAAAAAGCATAAGAATGAATTTTTAAACATATATTTTGTTTGTTTACAAAAAATTGGTGGTCAAAAGAATTGGAGATCAAAAAAATGCAGATTTTTTTACTGCATTTAAAAATTTTTATTTTTTGTTTCTGTTCATTGAAAAAAATAGCTTAGAACCGAATATAAATTATTTGAAATTTTTTTTAATTATTGTTTGAACTTGTAAAAAATCAATTTTAAAAACTCAATTATGACGAATGTTTTTACACGCAAAAAGTTTTAGTTGAATTAACACAATTATTGTTGTTTGGAGTTAACTAGTATTTCAGTAAAAATAACTGTTAAAAACAACTGCCATGAACAGTTGTAGTAATTTTGCAGATAATGAAGCTCATCATAAACAACAATTCTATACAAACCACAAAGGTTTTTGGAATGACATTATAAAGACTTATATCTTTTGAAAATACCCCTAATTATAAGGATTTTTTTCCTAAAGTTCTGAAATATCTCTCTTAATTTTAGAAAACCTCCCAAATCATGAGCAAATATTTTTAAAAAAACTTGTGCTCTTGTATCCTCAGATCTGTCCATTTTTTCGGGGTTAAAGCCCGCAAATACCGATGACTTTACCGCATCCACACATCTTATTATACCCTCCAACTACAGTATGGGGGTATACTCACTTTGTCATTCCGTTTGTAACGCATGAAGTATCGGTCGGGACACCATAATATGTATATATTATTGATCTATGATCGATTCTAAGACTTTTCTAGTTTGGCAGGAATATGTCTTTTGGTCCTAGGCAGTTTAAGTTCGTAAATGGGCAAAATCGGACCAGGGGGAAAAAAGTTCCCCCTTGAAGAACTTAACTAACCTCTAAAAAACGCCATATTTTTACAGTTTGTTTTGTATTTTTGTTAAGCAAATGAAACAATCTGATGTCAGAAAAAGTTCAAGGTCCTGTACTTGAACTTTGGAAAAAAATCGTTTTTTTTGTCCGCCCCCTTTTGTGGGCGTGGATATTAAAAAAGTTTTTAAATAATGATAAGATTGTATTACTTAAGCTCAAAAATCATAATAAATGAATTTTTAAACGTTTACCGGATGGGTTTATTTGTCCCCCAATGACCCCTACTGACGCCCCCATACAAACGCCCCTGCATTTTTTTTTTAATTTTTTTTTTAAATTTTTTTTACATGTTGGAGGGTATTATAGATTCGGCACAGCCGAATTTCACAATTTCACTTATTTTTCTTTGGTCTCATGCAAATACAATTTCTTCCTAAGAATATAGAAAATCTATAATCATGAACTTTTCCCCATAAAAATCACACAGATTCTGTGTGCTTTTTCTTATACAAATTAACTTTCTTTACGATTTTTTTTTTTCGGACTCACAAGCTTTAAGCTTTCAATAGAAAGTATTTCAGACTTAGCTTTTATGAAACTTCTCTAATTAATTATAGAAAAAATTAGTTTTGGTATAGAATTTTGAAATAAAATATTTTTTTTTTGTGGAAATGTCAAAAAATCAGTAAAATCAGTAAATTTTTTAAAAAATTAGTTCAAGATATTTTGATCAGTACATGTGACTAAAAATCAATACATGTATTGATCAAAACAGTACGAATGTCCCGCCTAATTAGATACCCTTTTGTCCAAACGCGGTCTAATATTGCCTATATCACTATCTGTGCTGAAAGTTTCATAGATGTACACTGAAAAAAAGACATAACTAAAATTAAGGAAAAAATGTTTTTGAAAATTTATCATGAATTTTCCTAAAATTTTGTTAAATTTAACTTAAAAATGAGAAATTTTCTTAACTATGAGGAAAAAATTTTAGTTCATTTACTTATAATTAGTTCATAGTTTTCTTTAAATGGATTTTTTTAATATTAGGAAAAAAAATCTTACTGCCAAAGAAATTTTCCACAAATCTAAGAATCGTATCTTTATTTTTAAGACATATTTCTTAAAAAACAATTTAGTTCAAGTTTAGTTAAAATTTACTAAAAAAAACATCATCGTATTTCTCTTCTTTGAATTGAGGATGTGTACTTCTTAGAATTTAGTTCTGAGAATTTAGTAAATAACTTCTTATAATTTAGTTAAAAATGCAAAATGGCGATATCTCGAAAACTAAGCGAGATAGAGCGAAACGGATGAAATTTTTAAAAGAAAGACTACAAAGAAAAATATGGAATAGCTTAGCTCTGCATATCTGTCGGGGTCTCAAGACCCTAATTTTAGATCTAAAATTTGAAATTCCCCAGATTTTATATATGCACATATGTATGTCGGTAAATACTGCCAATACGAGAAAAGTTCCAACGTCATTTTTGTAGCTCTTGACTCGTAGAACATTTCCGCCCTCCGATTAATAGTTTTTGAGTTATCCGGTTTTTAAAATTCTCAAGACCCTATCAGGCCCCTTATTACCGTATCTCAAAAACTAAGCAAGTTAGAGCGAAACGGACACAAATTTTGTTTCAAAATCTATGGGGACCCTTAAACGACCCAACGGGGTCTCTAGTTAAATGGGGTCCGAACCTATGGGTCCAGGGTCTAGACCCAATCTATTTCTAAAATGTGAAGTATAATTTTTCCCATTTTCTAGTTAAAATTGGCTTAAAATTAAGAAACTTTGTTTTCCTTATTTTTGGGAAAATTATGAACTAAAACCAAGAAAAAAATCTTTGGAGCCAAATCATTCCCTCTTTTTCTCAAAATTGAGTTAAATTTCCCAGATTTTAGTTCACTTTTTTTTGAGTGTAAGCTCAGCCGTCTTTGTGTGACTGCAAATCTGGCGGAAATAAATTCCGATTTGAAGCAAGGTAGAATAGCATTGTAAGCATTTTTTTCCGACTTCGCTATGAAACACTGCTCTTCAAGTAGGTTGTTTAGGTTGTGTTAAAATGGTGACAAAATCGGATAATGACATTTTACTCCTCTTTATTTTGAACTTTAAAAATCGTTAACACAAAAATTCTAGCTGATTCTGTTTTCGAGTTATAGCTAAATAATTACACTGTTTGAAAACAAAGACCTGCCAGTAAAATATCCAATTGGTTTCACATTTGGTAGTACACTGTAACAGATTCTTCCAATGAGATTTAATTTCATATAAAATGGACCTCCTGGTGCCGAAACTGCAATTCAAATTTTTCTAGCATGTTTCCTTTTCGAGATTTTCGCGTTTAAAAATTTTTCCACGCGAATATTTTGATTTGCTAGAAAAATTTGGATTGCAGTTTTGGAATCAGAAGGTCCAATTTATATGAAATCAAGTCCTATTTGTTAAAAGCAACATAGCAGTGGACCCCTAAACTTGCGAAATTTTTGGTTTTTTGACTTTTTAACAGCGAATTCTCAAAAACGGTTTGTGCTTAAAAGAATTGGATGGCAGATTTGGATTCAGGTGAGCAAAACCTATAAGAATCAGTTGGATATTTCACCAGGAGATTTTTGTTGTCGAACAGTGTAATTATTTAGCTATAACTCGAAAAAAGGATCAGCTAGGATTTTCGTGCTAACGATTTTTAAAGTTCAAAATAAAGAGGAGTGAAATGCCTTAGACGATTTTGTCACCATTTTAACTTTTAAAATTAATTGTTACAAATTAAATTCATGATATTAACTGTTTTTAGAAATATAACCTACAGAAAACATTTTGAGTAGGGGTTTTCTAGTTCGAGGTTACTTTTCTGTTTTTTTTAAATCATGATATTCTTATAGAATAGTTTGATTTTTATCTGAGACTTTTTTTATTGGAAAAAGGTCTCCGATTCTGAGACGTTTTCTATGAGGAAGATGTTTTAGAATCAAAAACATTCTATACGAAAAATTTTTCAGAATCTGAGACTTTCTCTATGCGATATAGGTCTCAGAATCTGAGACATTTTCTATACAAAAATTGTCTCAGAATCTGTGAGTCAATCCGAAAAATGTTTCAGACTCTGAAATACGAAAAATGCCTCATAATCTGAAACTTTTTCTATACGAAAAATGGAAAAATTTGGCCTACATAAAAATTCTCAAATATGTATATAGAAATTATTTATTCAAAGTCTCAGATTCTGAGAACTTTTAAAATAGCAAAATTTTATCAAACGTAGTTAATATTAAATCAAAATATTAAAGGGAAGTTAAATAAATTGTATTCATTATTGATCAAACAATAATGTCATTAAAATACCTGACGATTGTTATTATATCTTCACACCCTATTTTTTAAATAATACTATGAGCACTTTAAACATTTAACGCATATTAAATGCAATCATTAACAATTGAACGCACTGCATTGTTATGCTGTTTGTGTGTGTTTTTTTTACGCAATTGTATTGTATAACTGACATGAAGTGCAATATTTTGACAGTTGAATGAAATTAAGTGATTAGTCATGACATTTCCTTGAAAAACAAAAATAAATGAAATTTTGTAAAACAAAAAATTAATTGAAAAAAATCTTTAAACATGACGAAATTTCTTTGTAGTCTTCCTTTCAGAAAAAAAAACCAAAACTTTCCAAAAAATTTTGGCAGACTTATTTCCTTTTAAAATGTAAACTCAAAAAATTTAAAAACTTTCTAGACTTTAAGACAAAAACAAAACAAAAATAATCATGACATTGCATGTTTAATTTGCATTTATTTGATTTTTTAGCTTAAATTTGGTAAATTAAGGGGCATTATTTTTTTTTTTTTTGATAAATTGCATGTCATGTTTCCAAAAAAAAAAAAATAATAAGCAAATCTCAGAGTAAGAGTTAGTTTTATTGACACTTGTAAAAACAAGTGTCAATAATAAAAAAACAACAAGGGTTAAAATTAAATTTTTTGGAAGAAATTTTGAAAACATTTTTTTTTTTTGGGTAAAAGTTGTGAAATTATGTGCATATAATTATTCAAAGGTGATTTTTATTAACCAAAATATAAACATGCAACAAATATTGATATTTAACCCCTTCAATAACTTCTACACCACCGTGTTTAAAAAAAAAAAATCATAGTTTTTCTCAAATTCTGAGACAATCTTTCTATATAGAAAAAGTTTCAGACTCTGAGACATTTTTTCTATATAAAAAAAGTCTCAGATTCTGAGACATTTTTCTAGATAGAAAAAGATGTCAGATTCTGATAAATTTTTTCTATTTAGAAAAAGGTGTCGGATTCTGAGACATTTTTTCTATATAGAAAAAGTTTCAGATTCTGAGACATTTTTTCTATATAGAAAAAGTATCAGATTCTGAGACATTTTTTCCATATAGAAAAAGGTGTCAGATTCTGAGACATTTTTTCTTTATAGAAAAAGTACCGGCATGTCTTAGAATCTGGGAATTTTTATATTAAAAAAGATGTCTCAAATACGAGACTTTTTCTATACGAAAAAAGTCTCAGAATTTTTGAATTTTTCGATACGGAACCTGATTTCTATACGGAAAAATGTTTTAGAATCTGAGAATTTTTATATAGAAAAAGTCTCAGATTCTGAGACAGAATCTGAGACTTTTTCTATATAGACAAAATGTCTCAGAATCTGAGACATTTTCTATATAGAAAAAATGTCTCAGAATCTGAGACTTTTTCTATATAGACAAAATGTCTCAGAATCTGAGAGTGTCTTAAAACCTGAGACTTTCTCAGAATCTGTGACTTTTTCTATGTAGAAAAAATGTGTTAGAATCTGAGACTTTTTCTATATAGAAAAAATATGTCAGAATCTGAGACTTTTTCTATATAGAAAAGATGTCTCAGAATCTGAAACTTTTTCCATATAGAAAAAATGTCTCAGTATCTGCGACTTTTTCTATGTAGAAAAAATGTCTCAGAATCTGGACTTTTTCTATACAGACAAAATGTTTCAGAATATGAGACTTATATAGAAAAAGTCTCAGATTCTGAGACATTTTTTCTATATAGAAAAAGTCTCAGATTCTGAGACATTTTTTCTATATAGAAAAAGTCTCAGATTCTGAGACATTTTTTCTATATAAGTAGAAAAAGTCTCAGATTCTGAGACATTTTTTCTATATAGAAAAAGTCTCAGATTCTGAGACATTTTTTCTATATAGAAAAAGTCTCAGATTCTGAGACATTTTTTCTATATAAGTAGAAAAAGTCTCAGATTCTGAGACATTTTTTCTATATAGAAAAAGTCTCAGATTCTGAGACATTTTTTCTATATAGAAAAAGTCTCAGATTCTGATACATTTTTTCTATATACTTAGAAAAAGTCTCAGATTCTGAGACATTTTGTCTATATAGAAAAAGTCTCAGATTCTGAGACATTTTTTCTATATAGAAAAAGTCTCAAATTCTGAGACATTTTTTCTATATAAGTAGAAAAAGTCTCAGATTCTGAGACATTTTTTCTATATAGAAAAAGTCTCAGATTCTGAGACATTTTTTGTATATAGAAAAAGTCTCAGATTCTGAGACATTTTTTCTATATACTTAGAAAAAGTCTCAGATTCTGAGACATTTTGTCTATATAGAAAAAGTCTCAGATTCTGAGACATTTTTTCTATATAGAAAAAGTCTCAGATTCTGAGACATTTTTTCTATATAGAAAAAGTCTCAGATTCTGAGACATTTTTTTCTATATAGAAAAAGTCTCAGATTCTGAGACATTTTTTTCTATATAGAAAAAGTCTCAGATTCTGAGACATTTTTTTCTATATAGAAAAAGTCTCTGATTCTGAGACATTTTTTCTATATAGAAAAAGTATTTTCTACATAGAAAAAGTCTCAGATTCTGAGACATTTTTTCTATATTGGAAAAGTCTCAGATTCTGAGACATTTTTTCTATATAGAAAAAGTCTCAGATTCTGAGACATTTTTTTATATAGAAAAAGTCTCAGATTCTGAGACATTTTTTCTATATAGAAAAAGTCTCAGATTCTGAGACATTTTTTCTATTATAGTCGGTCAACACCGACAATAATTTTCTTACTTGTTTCTATGTAGAAAAAGTGTCAGTTTCTGAGACTTTCTTCTATTAAGAAAAAGTCTCAGATTCTGGGACATTTTTCCTATGTAGAAAAAGTCTCAGATTCTGGGACATTTTTCCTATGTAGAAAAAGTCTCAGATGCTGGGACATTTTTCCTATGTAGAAAAAGTCTCAGATGCTGAGACATTTTTTTCTATATAGAAAAAGTCTCGGATTCTGAGACATTTTTTCTATATAGAAACAGTCTCAGATTCTGAGACATTTTTTCTATATAGAAAAAGTCTCAGATTCTGAGACATTTTTCTATATAAAAGACAAATCCGATCGGTCCATGTTCAGAGACATTTTTCTCGTATAGAAAAATTCTCAGATTCTAAGGCATTTTTCTCGTTTAGAAAAATTCTCAGATTCTGAGACATTTTTTCTATATAGAAAAAGTCTCAGATTCTGAGACATTTTTTCTATATAGAAAAAGTCTTAGATTCTGAGACATTTTTTCTATATAGAAAAAGTCTCAGATTCTGAGACATTTTTTCTATGTAGAAAAAGTCTCAGATTCTGAGACATTTTTTCTATATAGAAAAAGTCTCAGATTCTGAGACATTTTTTCTATATAGAAAAAGTCTCAGATTCTGAGACATTTTTTTGTATATAGAAAAAGTCTCAGATTCTGAGACATTTTTTTGTATATAGAAAAAGTCTCAGATTCTGAGACTTTTTTTCTATATAGAAAAAGTCTCAGATTCTGAGACATTTTTTTCTATATAGAAAGAGTCTCAGATTCTGAGACATTTTTTTCTATATAGAAAAAGTCTCACACAGAAAATAATATGTAGGAAACAAATTTGAGTAATCACTTGTTTAAATTTAAAAACAAAATTGACGCAATTAAAAATTTACTTAAAAATTTTAAAAGCAATTTAAGTAAATCATTTAATAAAAATTTAATAGTTTTTTTATTTTTTTTAAACTTTCATAGTTTTTTTAATTCTCGTTTAGTTTATAGTTTTTTGTCTATGTATATGAAAGTTTGTACACTCAAAATAATTACTCTGTTAAATACTCTGTAAAATTACTGTAATCTCAATTCGACAGATATTTGACAAAGTTATCTGTCGAAATACAGATTTTAAGAAAATACTTTGTATTTTCTTGTGACCGAAAAACAAAATTTTATCTGTTATTTTACATTTTACTTTGTAATCTCTATTTTACAGATAATAAACAGTTTTTTTGTTAAAATACGGATTTTAGAAAAATACTTTGTTTTTTTCTCGTAACCAAAATACTAAATTTCATTTGTAATTTTACTTATTGCTCTGTAAAAATAAAAATCGCTTCAAAAAACTAAACCCTCCTTTAAAAAGTGTCTTAAATTACAATAACAACTGGTAAATTTTACGAGGATGAAGTGTAAAATTGGAGTTACTTGTTAAAAACTCATAATATTCACAAAAATAAAAAATTAAATTTGCAATTTGGAAGCATTAAAGCGGTAAAATTTAACAAAATTTTAATTTATTTAATTTTAATGTTTTTGAAGCAGAGAAGTTTTACTCATAAAATGGATTTAACTAAAATTTTGTAAATTTACAGAGTTTTTTTTTGTAAAATTTTGAACTCATAAAATGCATTTAACTCAAACTTTGTAAATTTACAGAGCTTTTTTGGTAAAATTCTTTTCTGTTTTATCAATATTTTACAGATAATTCTATAGATTTACAGTTTTTTTTATCGAAATCATTTTACAGAGTTTTCTTCGTAAAATAACAAAAAATCTTGCTGGTTGGAAATCTATGGTATTTTCTGCTGGCTCAGCAGAGTATCTCTGTAATTTAGCAGAGTGATTATTTTGAGTGTAATCGTCTTTATGAAATTGTCCTATGTTTTTGAGACATAAATATGTTTGGTAAACTTTGAAAAAACAAGTTTTTTGTTTTTTTTTGTAAAAAAAATTAAAACTTTTTTAAACTTAAAAAAAAAAATAAATAGACAAATTTTGAGTAAATTTTTAATTGTGTCAATTAAAAATTTACTCAAATTTTTTTCAAACATATAATAAATTTTTATTAAAAATTTACTCAATACTATTAAATCGTTTACTGGTGCAAAATTGAGTAATTTTTTACTCAATAGTATTAAAAATTTACTCAAATATTTTTTTTATTTTTTTCTGTGCAGATTCTGAAACATTTTTTCTATATTTTTTCTATATAGAAAAAGTCTTTTCTATATAGAAAAAGTCTCAGATTCTGAGACATTTTTTCTATATTGGAAAAGTCTCAGATTCTGAGACATTTTTTCTATATAGAAAAAGTCTCAGATTCTGAGACATTTTTTCTATATCGAAAAAGTCTCAGATTCTGAGACATTTTTTCTATTATAGTCGGTCAAGACCGACTATAATTTTCTTACCTGTTTCTATGTAGAAAAAGTGTCAGATTCTGAGACTTTCTTCTATTAAGAAAAAGTCTCAGATTCTGGGACATTTTTCCTATGTAGAAAAAGTCTCAGATTCTGAGACATTTTTCCTGTATAGAAAAATTTTCAGATTCTGCGACATTTTTCCATATGGAAAAATTCTCTGATTCTGAAACATTCCCCGTATAAAAAATTCTCAGATTCTGAAACATTTTTCCGTATAGAAAAATTCTCAGATACTGAGAGATTTTTCTCATGTATAAAAATTCTCAGATTCTGAAATTTTTTCTCAGATTCTAGCGTAACAGAAACCACACAGAAATTTTCCTACTATTATCTTTGATTTCTACAATTTTTAAGCCTTTTAACCCTGCCTAATACATATTCAATTAACATTGCTAACCCTTTTGCATTTGCTGCTTAATCCCACAAAAACATTTCTGCTCAATTGATTTCAAAACTTGATGTTTTTCGGTTGTATTCAATTTCTTTTAAGAATGACACATCTCCTTACAAATGTCTTGAATTTCAATAAACTTTTCTGCAACTTGTTTTACAAGTATTACCCGCTAACAAAAACAAAATTAAAAGTCGTCTTGCCAAATGAAACACTTTTTTTTGTAAAATAGTTTTTACCCCCATGAACAATTTTCTTGCAATGACTTGTGAAAAAAGACACCTTTATTTACCTAGAGAAGTGTCAAGCCAAACCAACTTTATTCCTCCACACTTTTTTTTGTGTTTCCAACAAAAAATAAAAACTTAAACCATAAATATAAATTGTCTTAAGTATTTTGTTTTGTTTACCTTTAACCCCGCAATATTTTTTTTCAATAATTCTAGGGAGGTTAGAAATAGTTACTATTAGAATTGTGTTTACACTTAAAATATATGTGGTGATAATATAATACTTAATTTTAAGCAACATTTTGCACTTTTGCAAGACTTATTTTAGATCAAAAGAAATATAATTCAACTTTTTTTAGTTCTGATGATAAATGCCAATCTCGTATACAAAAAATAGATTTATTAAAAAAAATCAAAAATCAAAATTATAAGTGCAATTTTGCAACACCTTACACTTTTGCATTAAGTTATGCAAAAATGCATAAGAAATCATTTCGTTTATTGCAAGGATATTTATAACCTATTGCACTTTTGAAACACTGCTGACAAGGGAAGTATCTCAACTCTTATGAACCGATTTGCCTGAAACTTAAAATATATATAAATGAGACGATTTTAAGGTTGGGGTGTCTCGGCTTATCGGCCATATCAGTGTTTAAAAATTTCGTTGTCCCCTTATGAAACAATGAGGACCTTCGGGAAAATTTCGATAACTTCCGAAATAACAGGAATATCGTCTAGGGCAAAAATACGTGTCGACTTAAATTTGATAAAGAATATTTTATATTAACATGGATATCGTAGGTCTATGTCTTCATATATATACCCCCCAAAATTTACACATTTTCATGAGAAAAATATTTAACGAAGCCGAATTTTGACAAGGTTATGCCACCGTTGCACAGTGCCACATTTGGCCAATCTAGGACGACAAAAATCCAATTTTAATTATATTGACTAGAAATTCGGTATAAATGTTCGTTTTGACTTCGAAAATAACATTATGAAAAATGTGGGAGGCCGGTTAAGGGCCACGCCCACTTTTTTTAAAATTTGTAATTTTGGTTATAATTTCTTTAAATTTGGTTTATATACTCTGAATGACTGTAGAAATAATATCACAAAAAAAGGGGGCGGTCAGACAACTGCCACGCCCACTTTTGTAAAATATGTTTAAAAAATATGTAAAAACAAGGTTTACATATCGCCCCACTGTAGTCGGCGTCGCAGACGGTCGCAAAAGTTAGCCATTGAAATAAGTACTATGGTTATTGGTCAATATATCTGAAAAAGTGCGGCGACCAATACGGACCAAACACAAAAGTTCTATTCCATAAAAAAAAATAAATATATAATTTTCTTTTCAAAAATTTGTATTTTGTTAAAAATTTAATAAAAAATAGAAAAATTTGTTTTTAAAAAAAAGAGAAGATATGACTTAAATCATTTAAATATCCTTTAAAATTACCAAAAAAGAGTGGATAAATATCTCTTTTTGTTCAAAAGTTACAACAGTTTAAACTCGAATTAATTTATGCGAAATAATGTACACTAGTTACAGGATTTTACAAGATGCAACTTTATTCACCCACCTGATACTAACGAACAGAATTATCGATCTTATATGATTATTTCCGTGCTACTTATTAGGAATGTTCTATAATACATAAAAACATATCATGAAAATCGGGGAACTTTTTTTTTTGATTTTTGTCGTGCTAGATTGGCCAAATGTGGCACTGTGCGTTGGATAGGCATTAAAAAAACCTTTCCTTTCATATGGAAACATCATATAGTTTCTTAGCAAGAAATGGCCGAAAAATCCAAAAAACGATTTTTTCGCCAATTTTTGACCCATTTTTTGAACCCCTAAATCCCCGATATGGCCGATATGCCGAGACACCCCAACCTTAAAATGGTCTCGTTTATATATATTTTAAGTTTCAGGCAAATCGGTTCATAAGGGTTGAGATACTTCACTTGTGAGACTTTTTCTATAGGAAAAATGCCTCAGAATCTGAGACTTTTTCTTTAGGAAAAATGTCTCAGAATCTGAGACTTTCTAAAGGAAAAATTTCTTAGAATCTGAGACTTTTTTTAGAAAAAAAATGTTTCAGAGTCTCAGACTTTTTCTATAGGAAAAATGTCTCAGAATCTCAAACTTTTTCTGTATGAAAAATGTCGCAGAATCTGAGACTCTTTCTGTAGGAAAAATTTCTCGATACTTTTTCTATAGGAAAAATGTCTTAAAATTTTATACTTTTTTTTATAGGAAAAATGTGTCAGAATCTGAGACTTTTTCTATAGGAAAAATGTGTCAGAATCTGAGACTTTTTCTATAGGAAAATTGTGTCAGAATCTGAGACTTTTTCTATAAAAAAAAATGTCACACAATCTGAGACTTTTTTAATGGAAAAAGGTCTCAGAATCTGAGAATTTCTATATAGAAAAAATGTCTCAGAATCTGAGACTTTTTCTATATAGAAAAAATGTCTCAGAATCTGAGACTTTTTCTATATAGAAAAAATGTCTCAGAATCTGAAACTTTTTCTGTATAGAAAAAATGTCTCAGAATCTGAAACTTTTTCTATATAGAAAAAAGTCTCAGAATCTGAGACTTTTTCTATATAGAAAAAATGTCTCAGAATCTGAGACTTGTTCTACATAGAAAAAATGTCTCAGAATCTGAGACTTGTTCTATATAGAAAAAATGTCTCAGAATCTGAGACTTTTTCTATATAGAAAAAATGTCTCAGAATCTGAGACTTGTTCTACATAGAAAAAATGTCTCAGAATCTGAGACTTTTTCTATATAGAAAAAATGTCTCAGAATCTGAGACTTTTTCTATATAGAAAAAATGTCTCAGAATCTGAGACTTTTTCTATATAGAAAAAATGTCTCAGAATCTGAGACTTTTTCTATATAGAAAAAATGTCTCAGAATCTGAGACTTTTTCTATATAGAAAAAATGTCTCAGAATCTGAGACTTTTTCTATATAGAAAAAATGTCTCAGAATCTGAGACTTTTTCTATATAGAAAAAATGTCTCAGAATCTGAGACTTTTTCTATATAGAAAAAATGTCTCAGAATCTGAGACTTTTTCTATATAGAAAAATGTCTCAGAATCTGAGACTTTTTCTATATAGAAAAAATGTCTCAGAATCTGAGACTTTTTCTATATAGAAAAAATGTCTCAGAATCTGAGACTTTTTCTATATAGAAAAAATGTTTCAGAATCTGAAACTTTTTCTATATAGAAAAAATGTCTCAGAATCTGAGACTTTTTCTATATAGAAAAAATGTCTCAGAATCTGAGACTTTTTCTCAGAATCTGAGACTTTTTCTATATAGAAAAAATGTCTCAGAATCTGAGACTTTTTCTATATAGAAAAAATGTCTCAGAATCTGAGACTTTTTCTATATAGAAAAAATGTCTCAGAATCTGAGACTTTTTCTATATAGAAAAAATGTCTCAGATATAGGTAACAATTCTCTTTACTAAGCGGAATTAAAAACCGTTAGTTTATTTAGGTTTTATATAAAACGGTTATATTTATTTCTTTTAAAATTTATAATGATAAACAAACGATGTGTCTATATTTTATAAAATCTAGATCCAGCATGAAAATTATTTTAGACAATTTGAAATATAAAATTATGAACAAACAAAAATCAAATTATAAAAATTGAACAAAGTGTTTTTATACAAAGTGTGTCCCTACATTACATTTTCTATATCGAGGACGAGCCTCATGATCTTCTAACTTATTTTTAAGATAACTTACTTCAAGCGATAGCTTATTCATATTCTCGGTTAAAGAACGAGTTAAGTTTTCAATAACTTTTTCGAAATTAGGGGAACTAGGGGATTGCCGAATACTCGAAACTTCGGCGTTATAAATAACTTCCCATAACTTGTCCGATAATTTAATTAATTCATTAAGATCTGAAACATTTGATGAAGTCAAAGCAACATTAAGAGCTTTTGGCAATTTGCGTAACCAAAGATTCTTTAAAAGATCATGACTAAAACTGGATCCTGCAAGAAGCGCCAAAGATCTATAAAATTCTGATGGTTTTCTGTCACCCATCTCGCTATCCGATAAAACTTTGTTAAGTCTAGTACTTTCACTTAAAGAATGACGCTCAATTAAAGCCTTTTTCAAATTTAAATATCGATCTCTACTAGGGGGATTCTGAATTACGTCTAAAACTTTCATTATAACCTCTTGTGGTAGAGCAGTTATAATATATTCATACTTAGTTTGATCTGAACTAACGTTTTTAGTAGCAAATTGCATTTCCGCTTGTACAAACCAAGCGTCGGGACAACTAGTCCAGAACTGAGGGAGCTTTACAGAAGTGGCGAAAATTTCCAAATTTGCTTGAGATGGCCTATCAATCGAATAATTTGTCGCTTGGTCTGTTGTCAAATTATTAGTTTCAAGATTATTAGTGTTATCAGAGTTTGATGTATTTGATGTTAAATTGTGATTTGGTGTTGTATTGTGTATAGGAGAGCGTGAAATCATTTTCGGACAGAGAGTTTACAATAAAAATTGATAAACACAAAATTAAAAATAAAATAACGACAACTTAAGAACTCAATAAAAACCAAAATAAAATATTTTGAAATCTGAATTTTAAACAGTTAAAATATTTTTTTTTTTAATTTTAAAATATTAACGTTTCTTAACAACTGAAAATTTGTGCAGAATGGTTTTGAAAATGTGATTAAAAAAAATGTTGATAATTTCAAAATATTTTCGCAAACACCAATAATTATAATTAAGCAGCAAAAATAAAAACAAAAAAAATAAGCAAAACAACAGCTTATATATATTTTTTTAAATAAAAAACAAGTAACACAAATACTGACAGATATAATTCCTTGTTTAAGTTTCTGAGAAATTGGCAATAGTTTCTTCTCACTATGATTTTCTACAGCCTTTTGAAAGCGTATTTAGTAGATCTTTATTTTGATAAATTATTGCTTCTATTGGTGTCTTTTTAAATATTTTTATTTGTAGATTCGAAGATTTTCTTAAATAGCCACAAACGCCTTATTGAAGCACTTTTCCTTAAATTTCTTGCGATTTGCGATTTTCAATTCATAAAATGATGATATCCAACGGTGTATTTTCAATTCAAAAATGATGATTTCAATGATAAACTAGTTCTAAATCCAGGCAGGATCGCCAATTATAGGTAACAATTCTCTTTACTAAGCGGAATTAAAAACCGTTAGTTTATTTAGGTTTTATATAAAACGGTTATATTTATTTCTTTTAAAATTTATAATGATAAACAAACGATGTGTCTATATTTTATAAAATCTAGATCCAGCATGAAAATTATTTTAGACAATTTGAAATATAAAATTATGAACAAACAAAAATCAAATTATAAAAATTGAACAAAGTGTTTTTATACAAAGTGTGTCCCTACATCAGAATCTGAGACTTTTTCTATATAGAAAAAATGTCTCAGAATCTGAGACTTTTTCTATATAGAAAAAATGTCTCAGAATCTGAGACTTTTTCTATATAGAAAAAATGTCTCAGAATCTGAGACTTTTTCTATATAGAAAAAATGTCTCAGAATCTGAGACTTTTTCTATATAGAAAAAATGTCTCAGAATCTGAGACTTTTTCTATATAGAAAAAATGTCTCAGAATCTGAGACTTTTTCTTTAAAGAAAAAATGTCTCAGAATCTGAGACTTTTTCTATCGGAAAAAAGACTCAGAATCTGAGACTTTTTCTACATAGAAAAAATGTCTCAGAATCTGAGACTTTTTCTATATAGAAAAAATGTCTCAGAATCTGAGACTTTTTCTATACAGAAAATATGTCTCAGAATCTGAGACTTTTTCTATATAGAACAAATGTCTCTGAATCTGAGACTTTTTTTATAGGAAAAATGTCTCAGAATCTGAGACTTTTTCTATATAGAAAAAATTTCTCAGAATCTGAGACTTTTTCTATATAGAAAAAATGTATCAGAATCTATGACTTTATCTATATGTCTCAGAATCTGAGACTTTTTCTACAGGAAAAATGCTTCAGAATCTGACACTTTTTCTGTAGGAGAAATGTCTGGACCCGACTAGTAGCGCTGGGGGGAAATTTTTAGATATTTTTAGGCAAAACAACGTTACCGGCCCTGCCAGTGTTTTTAATAAAAAACTTACGCTCAATTCTAAGTCTCACTACATAGAAAATTTTTTTATCATCTCAAAGAATTAAAAAGTAAAAAACAACTTACCCTTTCTATTTTGCAATTGTGCAATTTCCTCAGCTGGTGGATTTTCCACTTCAATTACTTTTTGTAAATTATCAATGAGCACAATGCGCGATAAGTTTGCAGATCTTACATGACGTTCAGCTTCAGCCAGCACTTGTGGTTTCAACAAGTAGTCAACTTCTTGTTTGACCTCTTTCCATAATTGTCCATCTAGAAATGATAGAAGAAGTGGAAAATAAGAGTGGTTTTTTTGGTATTTCATTACTATGGTTGGGTAGTATTCAATTGAATGATGATGATGATATGATATGTATTTTTTGATAAGTGTGGATGGAGGATGTAGGCGTTTTTACTGGTTGTTATGTTGTATTTGAGCAGATTTTATTTATTTATTTTTTTTATTGAAAAGAAGAAAGTAAAAGTTGTTTTTGTCTAGGTTTTTTTTGTTGATTTGTGTAGCAAAAAAGAAATATGTTTCTTTTTTTTTTGTTAAAAGGTGTAAAAAATAGATATTTGATAAGTCCAAACAAAAAAAAAATTTTTGGTATAGGTTATAACTTTGATGACAGTACATAGATAACTAAAAAAAAAATATATTTTTTTATGTTTGATTACAGTTTTGTAGCGTTTTTTTTTAATTTAATTTGTGGAAGGAATTGAAATACAGTATGAGGGCTTATATTCAAATAGTGCTATCTGCAAAATCAAAACTGTTAATTTAAGTTAATGTTTTAACAAAATAGTTTTAAAATATTTTTTTTTTTTACTTTAAAATGAATATAACTGATGACAACTAAATTGGCGATCTAATTGCTATTAAACTCATTTTCGAAAGCATTCCCGATAGCAACTTTTCTAAAGGAAAATGTTTGAAATTCAAAGAATTTATGTATGGCCCCAAGTTGGGCGCCATAAAATTTTCCGTTTTCTGTACAATTAATTAGAGTGACATTTTTTCTTCAACTTTTGATTTTCCCAATAGTCCGGCAAATTTTTATTCTACTAGACCTAAAAGTTATGTGGTAAAAATTTGAGGGCAATCGGATTAAATTTACCCGTGTCGCCTAGCGATCAAAGTTTTGAATTTTTGAAAATTTAATAAAAAATTAAAAAAAAAATGTATTGCGAAATTATTAATTTTGATGCGCTGAACACGAATATCACATGAAATTAAAATCGTTCGAACGGTTTTCGAGATATCGCTGTTTGTAAGAAATGGCAAAGTTGGCCCCAAGTACTTTAAAAATGATGGCAACTAAATTGGCGATCTAATTGCTATTAAACTCATTTTCGAAAACATTCCCGATAGCAACTTTTCTAAAGAAAAAAATGGTTCAGATTCAAAGAATTTATGTAAGGCCCCAAGCTGGGCGCCATAAAATTTTCCGTTTTCTGTACAATTAATTAGAATAAAATTTTTTCTTAAACTTTTGATTTTCCCAAGAGTCTTGCAAATTTTCATTCTGCCAGACCTAAAAGTTATGTGTTACAAATTTGGGGGCAAACGGGTTTAATTGACCCTGTCGAATGCCGATCAAAGTTTTGAAATTTTGAAAATTAAAAAAAAACAAGTAAGAGTGTTACATTCGGCTGTGCCGAATCTTTTATACCCTCCAAAATGTAAAAAAATTCAGGGGCGTCTTGTTTTTTTTTTGGGGGGGGGGGGGGGGGTCGGTGGGTGACGTTAGGGGGCACATCCCCCTTGCGATTTTGAACTTCTTCTGAGATAAGAAAGTTGCATTTGCTTAGCAAAAGTACAAAAAACCCTGCAAAAAATGCGTTTTTTCTTAGGTTGGTTTAGTTCTCCAAGGGGGAACTTTTTCCCCCTTGGTCCGATTTTGCCCAACTCCGAACTTAGCCTGCCTAGGAATATAAGACATATTCGTACCAAACTTCGGAAGTCTAGCTCTTTTATTTTGGACTGTATCGTGTCTTCTACAGACGGACAGACGGACAGACGGACGGACGGACGGACGGACATCGCTAGAATGTCTTAGAATCGATCACTGATTAATAAAATATATACTTTATGGGGTCCTAGACCGATATTTCGATGCGTTACACACGGAATGACAAAGTGAGTATACCCCCATACTGTGGTTGGAGGGTATAAAAAAAAAAAAAAATTGGTCTTGCGAAATTATTATTTTTGATGAACTGAACAAGATTATCAGAAACAAGTGAGAGTATTAAATTCGGATGTGCCGAATCTTTTTTACTCTTCAAAATGTAAAAAAAATAAAAATTGTCAGGGGCGTTTGTTTTTGAGTGGGGTCAGTGGGGGCCGTTGAGAGCACCTTCCCATCCCGATAAATATAACAAATGTTTCATTTATTTAACAAAAAAACATGTAAAAATAGTTTATTTTTTCAGAGGTTGGTTCAGTTCTTCAAGGGGGAACTTTTTTCCCCCTGAGCCGATTTTGCCCATTTACGAACTTAACCTGCCTAGGACCATAAGACATATTCATGCCAAATTGCAGGAGGCTAGCTCTTTTATTTTGGACTGTATCGTGCCATCTACAGACAGACGGACGGACGGACATTCACAGAATGTCTTAGAATCGATCATGGATCAATAATATATATTTATACTTTATGGGGTCCCCGACCGATATTTCGATGCATTACAAACGGAATGACAAAGTGAGTATACCCCCATACTGTGGTTGGAGGGTATAAAAATTAAAATCGGTCGAACGGCTTTCCAGACATCGCTATTTTAAATTTGCAAAAATGGCGGATTTTCCTATGTTCAAAAACTTTTTTCAAAAAAATCTCAAAGATTTGTTTCCCTTTAATTTTTTTTTTTTAAGTTTAAGCCAGACTTTTATTCAGTACTGCTTTAACCATAAGGGCACACTGGGCACGTGCCCAGTTCCCCCGCCCTAAGGGGGCCCCGAAAAAATGCCAATAAATTCGCTTATACGAAAATGGAGCAACAATTTTTCAATTTTTTTTTAAAGAAAATTTTCACAGAAAAATTATCAGATTTTTCGTACACATCTGAGACTTTTTCTATTGGAGAAATCTGTCCGATGTGTATCAAAAGTCTCAAATTCTTTGATTTTTCCTTCATATAAAGTTTCAAATTGTGAAATATTTTTCTTACAGAAAAAGCTTCAGATTCTGAGATTTTAAAAGTCTAAAGCTTTTATTAGTCTTTTAAAAGTCTTAGATTCTGAGACATTTTTTGTATAGAAAAAGTCTCAAATTCAAATATTTTTCCATAGGAAAAATGTCTCTGAGTCTTTTTTTATAGAAAAAATGTTTCAGAATCTGAGACTTTTTCTATCGGAAAAATGTCTTAGAATCTGGGACTTTTTTAAAATCTTCTTAAAATCTGAAACTTTTTCTATAGGAAAAATGTCTTAGAACCTGAGACTTTTTCTATAGCAAACATTTTTCAGGCTCTGAAACAAAAATGTTTCAGAATCTGAGAATGTTTTTATCGCAAAAATGTTGAGACCTTTTCTGTATCTTAGAATCTAATACTTTTTCTTTAGGAAGAATGTCTCAAAATCTGAGACTTTTTCTATAGGGAAAAAGTCTTAGAATCTGAGACTTTTTCTATAGGGAAAATGACTCAGAATCTAAGTTTTTTTGTGGGTAAGATTTTTAAGAATGTGAGACTTTTTCTATAGGAAAAATGTCTCCGTATCTGAGACTTTTTCTATAGGAGAAATGTCTCAGAATCTGAGACTTTTTCTGTAGGAAAAATGTCTCAGAATCTGAGAATTTTTCTATAGGAAAATGTCTCAGAATCTGAGACTTTTTCTATAGGAAAAATGTCTCGGAATATGAGGCTTTTTCTATAGGAAAAATATCTCAGAATCTGAGAGTTTTTCGATAGGAAATCTGAGACTTTTTCTATAGGAAAAATGTCTCAGAATCTGAGACTTTTTCTATAGGAAAAATGTCTCAGAATTTGAGACTTTTTCTATAGGAAAAATGTCTCAGAATCTGAGACTTTTTCTATAGGAAAAATGTCTGAGAATCTGAGACTTTTTCTATAGGAAAAATGTCTCAGAATCTGAGACTTTTTGCAACATGGAAAAATGTCTCAGAATCTGAGTCTTTCTATATGAAAAATGTCTTATATGCTATTTACATATACCCCGAAATCCATATAAATTTGGATTTCAAATCCAATTAAAATCTATACCGTTTACATATGCTTTTTTGACATTTAGCGGGATTTTGTTTGTACTAACTCTGTATTTTCTTTTGATTTGTGTACAGGGTTGTTAGTGGGAAAATTACCCAATTTTATAAATATTTCTAAAAACAATGATTTTTCTTTGCCGGAGCCAATATTTTCAATCCCATTAGAATATGTTGGGGCCACAATATCAAAAAATGTGTTTTTATGTAGAGCTGCTTCTTTAAATGCAAGAAAATTAACATTTTTGCCAAGTTTGGGGCCGCCACCATTGAGTGTTTTTCTTTGTTAGGAAGACCAAATTGGTCAACTAAATTGTGCGTTTACCATTTGCAATGGTAAATTTTAAATGAAACATTGTTAAACATTGTTTTTATTAATCTTTTAATAGTTTTTAAAAATAAATTTTAATTGTTTTATTACTTTATAAAAATCAACAGCTGATAAAAAAAATCGTGTGCAGCGTTGAAAAAAGGCATTAGGGATGATTATTTTGTGAAGAACCATAGTTGTACAATTAAGTAGTATACATTTTTTGGGATTTTGAATTGCGATTTTACGATTTTCCCAAAATCCAAGTTTTTTATTATATGGGATTTGACATTTGAAATCCAAAAAAGTAATGGGATTTACTTGGATTTTCATTGAAATCCCATTTTTCTGGATTTCGAGGTATATGTAAATGGCATATTAGAATCTGAGACTTTTTTTATAGGAAAAATGTCTCAGAATCTGAGACTTTTTTTGTAGGTAAAATGTCTCAAAAGACTTTTTCTATAGGAAAAATGTCTCAGAATCTGAGACTTTTTCTATAGGAAAAATGTCTCAGAATCTGAGACTTTTTCTATAGGAAAAATGTCTCAGAATCTGAGACTTTTTCTATAGGAAAAATGTCTCAGAATCTGAGACTTTTTCTATAGGAAAAATGTCTCAGAATCTGAGACTTTTTCTATAGGAAAAATGTCTCAGAATCTGAGACTTTTTCTATAGGAAAAATGTCTCAGAATCTGAGACTTTTTCTATAGGAAAAATGTCTCAGAATCTGAGACTTTTTCTATAGGAAAAATGTCTCAGAATCTGAGACTTTTTCTATAGGAAAAATGTCTCAGAATCTGAGACTTTTTCTATAGGAAAAATGTCTCAGAATCTGAGACTTTTTCTATAGGAAAAATGTCTCAGAATCTGAGACTTTTTCTATAGGAAAAATGTCTCAGAATCTGAGACTTTTTCTATAGGAAAAATGTCTCAGAATCTGAGACTTTTTCTATAGGAAAAATGTCTCAGAATCTGAGACTTTTTCTATAGGAAAAATGTCTCAGAATCTGAGACTTTTTCTATAGGAAAAATGTCTCAGAATCTGAGACTTTTTCTATAGGAAAAATGTCTCAGAATCTGAGACTTTTTCTATAGGAAAAATGTCTCAGAATCTGAGACTTTTTCTGTAGGAAAAATGTCTCAGAATCTGAGACTTTTTCTATAGGAAAAATGTCTCAGAATCTGAGACTTTTTCTATAGGAAAAATGTCTCAGAATCTGAGACTTTTTCTGTAGGAAAAATGTCTCAGAATCTGAGACTTTTTCTGTAGGAAAAATGTCTCAGAATCTGAGACTTTTTCTATAGGAAAAATGTCTCAGAATCTGAGACTTTTTCTATAGGAAAAATGTCTCAGAATCTGAGACTTTTTCTATAGGAAAAATGTCTCAGAATCTGAGACTTTTTCTATAGGAAAAATGTCTCAGAATCTGAGACTTTTTCTATAGGAAAAATGTCTCAGAATCTGAGACTTTTTCTATAGGAAAAATGTCTCAGAATCTGAGACTTTTTCTATAGGAAAAATGTCTCAGAATCTGAGACTTTTTCTATAGGAAAAATGTCTCAGAATCTGAGACTTTTTCTATAGGAAAAATGTCTCAGAATCTGAGACTTTTTCTATAGGAAAAATGTCTCAGAATCTGAGACTTTTTCTATAGGAAAAATGTCTCAGAATCTGAGACTTTTTCTATAGGAAAAATGTCTCAGAATCTGAGACTTTTTCTATAGGAAAAATGTCTCAGAATCTGAGGCTTTTTCTATAGGAAAAATGTCTCAGAATCTGAGGCTTTTTCTATTGGAAAAATGTCTCAGAATCTGAGACTTTTTCTATAGGAAAAATGTCTCGGAATCTGAGACTTTTTCTATAGGAAAAATGTCTCAGAATCAGAAACTTTTTCTTTAAAAAAAATGTCTCAGAATCTGAAACTAAGAAAAATTTCCCAGAATCTGAGACTTTTTCTGAAGAAAATTTTTTTCAGAATCGAGAGTTTTTTTCTATAGAAAAAATATCTCATTACCTGAGACTTTTTCTATAGGAAAAATATTCTAGAATATATTCCGTAAAACAGATAACAGATTATAGTTTGGATGAAAAGGATGCACTGCTTTCGAGACAATCTCAAACAAAAATCATCGATGCATAGTAGAATCGATTGCAGAGTAGTATAGTTGATTCCACAATTGATTCTTTGGAATCAAAAATTTTGCTGGGTATTTTTACAAGACCCTGTACCGTTAAATTGATGTTTTTTTGTTTAAGTAATTTAACAAAATTTGTTTTAAGTGTATAATTAAAAATTCAGCTATAGAAATCTTTTCGGTCTTTACAAATAATTGTTTGTGTGTTTTTTTTTTCAAAAATTTCTACTGCATTTGACGTTAAAATTGACTTATTAACCTTGACCTGATGAAAGAAATGAGTAATTATATAGTAAAAATAACGGCGAAACGAATTTTCATTATAAAAATGGAAGCTGTGGCGGCGTGTAGCCACTTTTACATTAAACGTTTTTCAAACCCTTCATTACATTGTTGTTAATAATGTAAAATGAAAATAAAAATATAAAAAAAAAAAACATTTAAATAAAAAGTTTATGGCCTCATTTTAAATGCAACCAACAATTATGAGATGGCATTTTTAAAATATTTTTTATTTTTTTTTTTCATTTTTCAAAGAAAGCAGATACTAATAAGCTCTTTTAGATGTACATGTATAAGGCATTCCGCAGTGAATGTACGATAAAAAAAAATTCACGGTCTCATTCGAAAATAAATTATTGAAAATAGTTCGAACACTCAAATAACAAATCCATTTGCCACAACCGTAAATATTACAACCTCGTTTTTGAGGTTGTCGTTACCGATCATGCGGTTGTTACAACCTCAAGTCAGTAATGGCAACCGCAATATGATTAATACAACTGAAATGAGGTTGTGATAATTTCAGTGAGGTTGTGACAATTGCAATGAGGCTGTGACAACCGAATGACTAGAATGACGACAACCTTAAAAATGAGGTTGATTTTTTAGGTTGTGGCAACTGTATGTGTTATATGGGTGAAGTTCGGGTAATCAAACATATATAATAATAATGTATTCCCTTGTTTGATAAAATCTTATCTGATTTGTTAATATCTATTTCTGTGTAATAATTTCTGATTGTATATAATTGAATCTGGAATGAACATATTCGAGATCTAACTATATCGGATCAGCTTTATACAATCAGATCATTTAATACCAAATATACGCCGATCATAAGGTTTGATGTTAGAAAATGTAGATGAAAATTTCTAAATATTATAGACATTTCTGGTATTCCCATACCGGTTTCAAACATTTTCAGTTATAGTGTTATCATCAGTAGGATTTTAAAAGTCGGTTTGTTTAGCTAATGGTAATTGCTTTTCTTATCTGTGAATTTTTTTATAAACATAATTATCCCAGTCTGGAATCGAACCATGGATATTTGTCTTATTCATACCATTAACAATACAGGCTGGTCGTCACCTTAAACCACACAGCCACCACATTGTTAGAATATGCTTAGACAAATGATCGTTTTCTATTTTAATCAATTTTCACACGGGTAGTGTCTAATAAAAAATGTTGCCAAGCATTTTTGTGAATCGATTCATTTACTACGGAATTTCTCAAAATTTCTTTATAAAAAAATTTTATTGTGTTGAATCTTTTATACGAGAAAAAAATATTTATATACAAATTCCTGCTGAGAAAAATAATGAAAAACATCTACTTAACATGCAGAACAACACAAATCAACAACCATTCAAAAACAACACAAAATCTAATAGACTTGAAGGAAATACTAACATATTTAGTTTAGGAAATACTTATGAAATGTTAGCCAAATGAAATTTCAAATAGAAATTGTTTTGGGAATTTAAATGTGTTTTTGTTTTTTGAGAAAATCTTTTATCAAGATGTCTACAACAATGATGTTAACAAATTTTAAATCTTTGTTTGGTTAGACAGATTTTTTTTTCAATAGATTTTTTTTTGTTGAAAACCCTCCGATTCTGAGAATTTTTTTCCTATAAAAAGTCTTTAGATTCTAAGAAATTATTACTATAGAAAAACTCTTAGATTATGAGGACTTTTTCTTATAGAGAACCTCTTAGATGCTGAGGTCTTTTTCCTATAAAAAAATCCTTAGACTCTGAGGACTTTTTCCAATAGAAAAACCCTTAGACTTTGAAGACTTTCGTATAGAAAAACTTTTTTTGTGGAAAACATTCCGATTCTCAGAATTTTTTTCCTCTAGAAAGTTTTTAGATTCTTTGTAATTTTTACTATAGAAAAACTGTCAGATTATGACGACTATTTCCTAGAGAAATCCCCTCACATACTGAGGACTTTTTTCCTATAGAAAAAACCCGTAGATTCCAGGGACTTTTTCCAATAGAAAAACCCTTAGACTCTGAGAACTTTGCCTATAGAAAAACTCTCAGATTCTAGAAACTTTTTTCTGTAGGGAAATCAGATTATGACGACTTTTTCCTATAGAAAAATCTAAAAACTTTCCTATATAAAAATTTTCAAATTCTGAGGACTTTTCCTTAGAAAAACCCTTTGGTTCAGAGGACTTTTTCCTATAGAAAAATTGACAGATTCTCGTGACTTTTACCTATAGAAAAAACCTCAGGTTTTGAAAAATTTTTCCCATAGAATGACCTAAAGATTCTGAAATAGAAAATAAAATCTTTAGATTCTGTGGACTCTCTATAGAAAAATCCTCAGATTCTGAGATTTTTTTCCTATAAAAAATTTCTCAGACTTTTTTCCTATAAAAAAATCTTCATATTCTGAGGATTTTTTCCTATAGAAAAATTCTCAGATTCTAAAAACTTTTTTCTATAGAAAAATCCTAAGATTTGGAGGACTTTTTCCTATAAAAAAATGCTCAGCTTCTGAGGATTTTTTCCTATCGTTTTCCTATAGAAAATACTCATATTCTCTTGATTTTTTTCTATTAAAAAATTCTCAGAATCTGACGACTATTTCCTCAGGTTTTGAAAAATTTTTCCCATAGAATGACCCAAAGAGTATAAGAAAGAGATGCAGTCAAAAAGATTTATAAATTTACATCGAATCGAAAATCTTTTGAGCAGCACACTTCGCCCTTGCTTTGTTCATTTTCGTAAATTTCACTAATACATTCTTATATTTAAAGAAGAATCGCAGAAAAAACACTAACACTGTCGCAGTTTTTATTGTGTAAATGAAAATAACAAAACAGAATAGGAAGTGTGCTGCTGAAATTATTTTCACTTGTTAAAAGTCGGAGGGCTTGTTGTTGTTAAAATTGAGCGACTGATACCCTTTGGAATGACCTAAAGATTCTGGAATAGAAAATAAAATCTTTAGATTCTGTGGACTCTCTATAGAAAAATCCTCAGATTCTGAGATTTTTTTCCTATAAAAAATTCCTCAGACTTTTTTCCTATAAAAAAATCTTCATATTCTGAGGATTTTTTCCTATAGAAAAATTCTCAGATTCTAAAAACTTTTTTCTATAGAAAAATCCTAAGATTTGGAGGACTTTTTCCTATAAAAAAATGCTCAGCTTCTGAGGATTTTTTCCTATAGAAAAATACTCATATTCTCTGGATTTTTTTCTATTAAAAAATTCCCAGAATCTGACGACTATTTCCTTCAGAAAAATCCTCAGATTTTAGGGACTTTTTCCAATTGAAAAACTTTCAGATTCTAAGGACTTTTTTTCTTAAGAAAAATCGTCAGATTCATATGACATGTTCCTATAGAAAAACCTTCAGATTCTGAGGAATTTTTCCAATAGAAAAACACTCAGATTCTGAGGAATTTTTCCTTTAGAAAATTCGTTAGATTCTGAAGTATCCTATAGAAAAATCCTCAGATTCTAAGAAATTTTTCCTAAAGATTTCTTCTCATAGAAAACCCTCAGATTTAGAGGACTTTTTCCTATAAAAAAATCCTCAGATTATGAGGACTTTTTACTATAGTACTATTTCCTATAGAACAATCCTCAGACTCTCAGGACTTTTCCCTATAAAAAAATCTTCATATTCTAAGGATTTTTTCCGATAGAAAAATTCTCAGATTCTGAGGACTTTTTTTATAGAAACATCCTAAGATTTTGACGAATTTTTCCTTTAAAAAAATTCTCAGACTCTAAGGACTTTTTCCTATAGTTTTCCTATAGAAAAATCCTCAGATTCTGTGTACTTTTTTCTAATAAAAAATTCTCAGAATCTGACGACTTTTTCCTTTAGAAAAATCCTCAGATTCTGGAGACTTTTTCCTATAGAAAAATCCTCAGATTCTGAAGACTTTTCCCTTATATTCTAGGAACTTTTTTCTATAAAAAAATTCTCATATTATAAGGATTTTTCCTATTGAAAAATCTTCAGAGTCTGAAGACTTTTTCGTTTAGAAAAATCCTCAGACTTTTTCCTATAGAAAAATCGTCAGATTCTGAGGGCTTTTTCCTATAGAAAAAACCTCAGAATGTAAGAACTTTTTGCTAATGAAAAACCCTCCTATTATTACGACTATTTCTTAAAGAATAACCTTCAGATTCTGAGGAGTTTTTCCTATAGAAAACCCCTTAGATACTACAAACCTTTTTCCTATAGAAAAACTCTAAGATTCTCAGTAGCTTTTCCTAAAAAAATAATCATCAGATTCGTAGAAGTATTTTATATAGAAAAACCCTCGGATTCAAAGAACTTTTCCAAAGCAAAAACCTTCAGATTCAGGGAACTTTTTTCTATAGAAAAATTCTCAGATTTAGAGGACTTTTTTTGTAGAAAAAATTCTCAGATTCTTAGGACTTATTCCAATAGAAAACCCTTCAGATTGATAAAAGGTATTTCTATTGAAAAACCGTCAGATTCTGATACAGAAAAACTCTCAGATTCCTATAGAAAAATCCTCTGATTCTGAGGACTTTGTCCTATAGAAAAATCCTCAGATTTTGAGGACTTCGTCCTCATAAAAAATCGTCAGATTCTAAAAAAATTCTCAGTGAATTCTTCCCTCAGATTCAGGGGACTTTTTCCTATAGAAAAATCGTCAGATTCTGAGGACTTTTTCCTACAGAAAATCCTCAGATTCTTAGCATTTCTTCCTATAGAAAAATCATCAAATTCTAAGCACTTTTTCCTTTAAGCAAAATCCTGAGATTCTGAGGATTTTATTATGGGAAAAAAATGAGATTCTGAGGAATTTTTCCTGTAAAAAAGATCCTTAGATTCTGACGACTTTTTCCTATAAAAACCCTTTAGATTCTCATGACTTTTTCCTATACAAAAAACCTCAGATTCTGAGTACTTCTTTCTATAGAAAAATCCTTAAATGCTAAGGACTTTTTCCTATAAAAAAATCATTAAATGCTTGAGGACTTCTTCGTCGAGAAAAATCCTCAGATTTTAAGGACTTTTCTTTTAGAAAAGTCCTCAGATTCTGTGAATTTTTTCTGTTTAAAAATTCTCAGAATCTGAAGACTTTTTTCTATAGAAAAATCCTCAGATTTTTTCCAGATTCTAAGGACTTTTTCCTTTAGAAAAATCGTCAGATTCTTTGAAATATTCCAATAGAAGACCCCTCAGGTTCTGAGAATTTTTTCCTATAGAAAAACCCTCAACTTCTGAGAATTTTTTCCTTTAGAAAAACCCTCAGATTATGAGGATTCTTTCCTTTAGAAAAACCCTCAGATACTGAGGATTTTTTCCCATAAAAATATCTCAGATTCTGAGAACTTTTTGTATAGAAAAATTCTTAGATTCTGAGGACTTCTTCCTATAGAAAAATCCTCAGATTCTGAGAACTTTTTCCTAAAGAAAAATCCTTGGATTCTAAAGATTTTTTTATAGAAAAATCAATCCTTTTCCTATAGAAAAATTCTCAGATTCCTAGGATTTTTTTCTATAGAAAAATTCTCATATTCTGAGGATTTTGTCTTTAAAAAAATGCTCACATTCTTAGGACTTGTTCCTATAGAAAACCCCTTGGATTATGAGGACTTTTTCTCACAAATCCTCAGATTCTGAGGACTCGTTTTAACAGAAAAATCCTCAGATTTTGAATACTTTTTCCTTTAGAAAAATGTTCAGATTCTGTGGACTTTTTCATTTATAAAAATCATCAGATTCTGAGGACTTTTTCCTATAGAAAAATTCTCAGATTCTAAGGTAATGTCCTATAGAAAAATCCCAGGTTCTGACGACTTTTTCCCAAAGAAAAGTCCTCAGATTCTGAGAACTTTTTCCTACAGGAAAATCCGCAGATTCTGAGGACTTCTTCCTATAGACAAAACCCCTTAAATTCTGAGGCTTTTTCCCAAAGAAACATCATCAGATTCGTATGACTTTTTTCTATAGAAAAACTTTCAGATTCTGAGAACTTTTTCCTATAGAAAACCTCTCAAATTCTAAGTACTTTTTCCAATAGAAAAATTCTTAGGGCTTTTTCTTACAGAAAATTTTTCTTATAAGAACCCTCAGTTTCTGAGGACTTGTTTTCTATAGAAAAGTCCTTAGAAGGACTTTTTCCTATAGAAAAATCCTAAGGTACTGAGAACTTTTTTTTTAGAAAAATCCCCAGATTCTAAGAACTTTCACCTATAGAAAAATCCTTTAATTGTGAGTTGTTTTTTTAGAAAATCCCTCAGAACCCTCATTTCCTATAGAAAAAACTCAGAATCCAACCAAAATTATATGAAACGTTGGATTCCAACAAATTTTCTTATATAAAAAAAAAATCGTCAAATTCTAACTTCTCTAGTTGAAAAATTATTCTGATTCTTATGGCATTTCCATTAAGAAAATCAATAGCTTCTGAGGACCGTTTCAATTTGTTTCCTTTTTTCTACCAAAATCCTTAATTTAAAAATGCTCCATCCAAAAAACTTAAAAAATATCGGACTTTTTTAGAAAGATTTTTTTCTCTGTCAAAATTGTTATTTTAAGAATAGTTAATTTTAGTTTTATTTCAACTTACCATATTTGGTTTGTAATTCATCGGCCAATTTTTTTTCTCTATCATTTTGTACTACAATCCGCCATACTTGAGCACCATCATAACGTCTCAATTTTGAGCTAAAGATTTCTTCATCTTTAATTTCCTGTTTGTTGTTGTTGTCATTGCTCATTTGATTCATAAAGGAGGCATTGACATAGTTAAGTACACTATCCATGACATTTAGTGGTTTAAAAGTGGTTGAACTAATAGTTGCAGTTTCCATAGCTGGTTGTTGTTCATATTCTTCTTTAGTGGGCACTTGTACAATAGTTGTTAACATGGAAGTGGATACACTTTCATTTGTATCATCATCTAAGATATTATCATCCTTTTCTTCAAGTGGCTTTTGAGTTATTACTAAAGGTTCTTCTTGCTTTTTGATTTCTTCTAATGTGTCAATAGTTTGTAGAGATTGTTCATCGGCCAATATAACGGAGTGCGTATCATCGTCTTTAGAAGTTTCATCAGCAGTGATTTCATCAGCTAAAATTTCAACTGGTTTTTCTTCGATTTGTGCTGATACTTCAGAAGTTTCTTCTTTTTCAGTTTGTACGGTGATGGGGGTAGATTCCAATGGTTGAGTTTCCTTGATGGGTTGAGTATCTTGGGCGGCAGGTTGAATAACTTCAGCTGGTAGAGATTCTTCAACAGCTTGAATTTCTTCGGCGGCAGGTTGATTAACTTCGGTAGTTTGAGTTTCATCATCAGGTTTAGATTCCTCAACAACAACAGGAATTTCCTCAACCGATTGAGTTTCTTCAACAGGTTTGGATTCTTCTACAACAGCAGGAATTTCTTCAGCTGATGGAGAATCTTCAGCAGGTTTAATTTCTTCTACATCAGCAGAATTTTGTTCAGCTGATTGACTTTCCTCAACTGGTTTGGACTCCTCAATACTAGATTGCATTTCGTCGACTGATTGGGGCTGTTCAATAATTTGAGGTTCTGAAACGGGTTTAGCTTCTTCAGCAGATTGAGTTTCATCGGCAGCTTGAATTATATCAACTGGTTGAGCTTCAGTAGCTGGTATAACTTCATCATTTAATTCAGTTTCTACAGAAGCTGGAGAATCCTCTGCAGGCTCGACATCACTATTGGATTGACTTTCTACAGCTTGTTGAGCTTCATCAGCCATTTGAATTTTTTCAGGTTGTTGAATTTCTTCAGGTTGTTGAATTTCTTCAGGTTGTTGAATTTTTTCAGGTTGTTGAATTTCTTCAGGTTGTTCAATTTTTTCAGGTTGAATTTCTTCAGGTTGTTGAGTTTCTTCGGCTTGTTGAATTTCTTCAGGTTGTTGAATTTCATCGGCTTGTTGAATTTCTTCAGGTTGTTGAATTTCGCCGGATTGTTGAATTTCGTCGGCTTGTTGACTTTCTTCAGTTTTGTCCGTTTCTTCAGTTTGTTGATTTTCGTCAACTGATTGCGCCTGCTCAATGATTTGAGTTTCGCCAGCAGGTTGAGCATCCTCATCCGCTTGGGTTTCTTCAACTACTTCTGTTTCTTCGGTAAGTTGATCATTTACAAGAGACTGAACTTCTTGGGAAATTTGAGATTCTTCAATAGGCTTAACTTCTTCAGAAATTGGTTTAGTTTCTTCTACAGCTTCCTGAGAAATTTGAGATTCTTCAACGGGCTTAATATCGTCAACAGCTGGTTGAGCTTCTTCAATAGTTTCAATGATTTGTTGAGCTTCCTCAGCAATTTGGGATGTATCAGAACTTTGAGCTTCCTCATTTTGAATTTCGTCAGCAGAATGAACTGAATCAGGAATAACATTTGAAACAGATTCTTCAGAAACTTGATTTTCTACAGAAGGTTTAATTTCATCCGAAGTTTGAGATTCTATAGAATTTTGAGATTCTTCAGGTGTTTGCACTTCATTTACAACTAAAGATTCCATAGATTGAGTAGTCACATCATCGGATACGTTTTGAGTTTCCTTAGCTGGTAGTGCTACTTCAGCCACTTCCGTTTCCATTGCCGTAGCTTGATTATCATCTGCTGAAGCTTGAGTTTCCTCGTTAATAACTTGTGTTTCCTCAATAGCTTGAGATTGATCGTCAAGAATTTGACTTTCATCAGCAGCTATTGGAATTTCTTCAGCAGCTACCTGAGTTTCAGCAGAAACTTGGCTTTCATCCATTGAATCTTTAGTTTCATCATCAATTACTTGATTTTCACTAGCAACTACTTGAGTCTCATCAGAAACTTCATGAATTTCTTTAGCAGGAACTAACATTTCATCAGCTTTTTGAGTTTCCTCAGCCAAAACTTGAGTTTCTTCTGCGTTTGAAATTTCTTCAATTGCTTGAGATTCCTCAGCAACAGGTGCTGGAATTTCTACAGCAGTTGGAATCTCATCAACAGTTTGATTTTCAGATTCTTCACTTTTAACTTCATGAGTTTCGTCCGAAGCTATAGCTTCTTCTACGGCTTGTAATAATTCCAAGGGTTTTACTTCTTCTACCAAATTGGATTCTTCATTTGTTTGATCAACTTCATCGCTGGTAGTTTCTAAAGGAATCTGTTGTACTGCAGTATTTTCATATGCATCTTCCAAAGTATGAGCTAGTTCAGCGGCTTGTAATTCTATAGCAGATGGAGTTTCTTGAACGTCTAATGATTGTTCCTTAGCCGGAGTTTCCTCAATCATTTGGGTTTCTTCGCTAGCTTGAGTTTCCTCTTTTGATTGAGTTTCCTCTTGTGGTTGAGTTTCCTCTTTTGATTGAGTTTCTTCTTTTGATTGAGTTTCCTCTTTTGATTGAGTTTCTTCACTAGCTTGGGTATCCTCGTTTGTTTGCGTTTCTTCGCTAGGTTTTAATTCCTCATTTGTTTGTGTTTCTTCGCTGGTTTTAGTTTCCTCAACTAATTGATCATCTTGCATGACTAGGGATTCAGCTTGCATTTCGGAAACTTTTTCTACTTCTTGTTTTTCTTCATTGTCAGCTTCCAATAATTCAATAACTGGCTTCAATTCTGATTCATCAACTTCCGAATCCATTAGAATTTCATTAACAGGCGATTCATTCGATTCTTCCATAACAACACCAATCATTTCTTGTTCGGAATCAAGATTTTCAGATATTTTTTCTTCTTCCTTTTCTTTTGGGTTATCAATTACGGAAACTTGTTGTTCACTAGTTTCAGTATTTTTGATCTCATCGTCTTTATGTTCCATAGGTAATTCATTATTTGAAATTTCTTCTTCTTTTTGTTGTTCTGATTGAATTTTTTCATTCTCCTTTAAAGTTTCAGTTTCTTCATTGCTGCCAATCAATTCAGTTTCAATTTCTTTTTTAATTTCTTGCATAGCTTCAGCCATCATATCTACCATAGCTTCCGAGACATCCTCAGCAATATTACCAGATTGCTGGGAATCTTCTGATACAGAAGCTGGAGTTTCTTGATTTGAAGCACTTAAAGATTCTTTTTCATTATTTTCTTCAGCTTTTAAAGCTTCTGCCGCTTTAATTTCCATTAAATCTTCTGGTAATTCCAAAATTTGCATAGCTGGCGTATCTTCACTTTCCAACATTAACATATCGGACATGCCTTCGGCATTAGAAGGTTTCATAGAATCTTCTAGTTCTTGCTCGGATAGATTATGAAGAAGATTATCTTCTTCTTGTGAGCCACTAGCAGCAGCATCATTAGCGGGCACTAATAAATACATATCACTATGACCATCTACCGACACTGGCATCACTTCCATATCATTTTCTAACACTAAATTACTTTCAGCCTCTTGCTGCATCATTTCACTAAATTCCAATTGTTTATCATTTTGTTGTTGCTGCTGTTGCGGCAAACGTTCCAACGACATAGACGTTACATTTCCGATAGCGACTACGACAAAAAGGAAACACGTTATTTGCGCGACATTAAAACTCGTTAAATTTTTATTTAATTTTTGATAAGACGAAGATCTCCTTCCGGCAAACATCTTTGCGAGATCTGTTACTATACACTAATGAGACATGTCCCATTGCTGTTAGTGCGCTTTTATACTTCAGTTGGGGAAAAATTAATTCCCATTTGACTATGATTTTTTGTTGTTGTTGTTGCTGTTGCTGTTATTATGTTGCTGTTGAATGTGTCCACATACAAAAAAAATACGGCAGCCGCAGCAGCAGCTTAACATACTCACATATGTTTAAGCGCTTTTTTCAGTTGTTGTTGATTTTAATGGTGGAAGCTCAAAAAAAGCATTCGGAGGAATGAATAACAACAACAAAAAAGAGTTATTATTTATGTAAATATAAATGCGCGCATGTGCCCATCGTTGAATATAGAGTCAAATATGATTAATCTTTCTTTTTATAATACACTTACTCGTAACGAGTCTTGAAGAGCTCTTAAATTATGTGAATTTTCTCTTCCGCCACTTAGGCGTCTCTATGACAACAACATTTTTTTATGTTGTTTGTCGTTTAAAAGCTGGTTACGTTTTTATGTTAATTTGTTTTTTTTATTTTTATTATTTCACCTGCCGACCGCCAAGAGCTTTTTTGCCAGATAATTTTAAAATTTTTTCCCCATTTATGAAATTGGAAATTTCCAAACGATTTTTACAAAACTTTTAACACTAACACTTATTAGCCAAATTTGGTCTCAAATTCTGAGAAATTTTTCCTATTATACTTCAGTCTCAGAATCTGAGACATTTTCTATAGGAAAAATGTCTCAGAATCTGAGACTTTTTCTATAGGAAAAAAGTCTCAGAATCTGAAACTTTTTCTATAGGAAAAATGTCTCAGAATCTGAGACTTTTTCTATTGGAAAAATGTCTCAGAATCTGAGACATTTTTCCTATAGAAAAAGTCTCAGATTCTGAGACATTTTTCCAAAAATGTTTTATTTGTTTGGCAAAAAAACACCTAAAAAAAAATTGTTTTTCAGAAGTTAGTTTACACCATTTACAGAAGTAATTCGTTAAAGATCAATTGTAATTCGAAGACTCCATTTGAAATTCGAAGATTCCATTTTTAATTCGAAGATTATACTTGTAATTCGAAGATTCTATTTGTAATTCGAAGATTCCATTTGTAATTCGAAGATAACAATTAAAATTCGAAAAATATCAACTGAATTTCCATTGATATTTTACGAATTACAATTGGAATCTTCGAATTACAAATGGAATCTTCGAATTACAAATAGAATCTTCGAATTACAAGTATAATTTTCGAATAACAAATGGAATCTTCGAATTACAAATGGAATCTTTGAATTACAGGTAGAATCTTCGAATTACAATTGACCTTTTACGAATTACATCTCGAAATGGTGTAGTTCTTCAATAGGAAACTTTTTCCTACCTCTTCCGATTTCGCTTATTTACGAACTAAACTTGCATCGTGTCTTAAACAGACAGAAGGACGGAAAACAAGTAAAATAGTTAAATTCGGCCTTGCAGATTGTAGTGATACCCTCCACAATTTCAAAAAGATTATTGCAAAAAACTTTTTTCAAAAGGAAATTACTTTTGAAAAACAAAAAAAAAAAAATATTTTTAAAAAAACATTTCCGCGAAAAAAATTTTTTTTTCTAAAAATCCGGGATTTTTTTGAAAAAAAAAAAATTTCTAAAAAATACGGGATTTTTTTCTTTTTTTGTCAAAAAATATGTTTGTACTTGTTTAAATACCATTTGGTGTTCAATTATGTTGACATATGTCAACCATCAGCCGAATTAAAGCATTTTATATTTTTAGGTTATGTTGAATGTACTAAAATGTTTGAGGTGTTCTTACATTTTCGTTCATAATTTTTGAACGGCTGAACCGATATCGGTTAAATGCAATACCAAACTTCTCGGGAGAACTTCCAATAAATATGTTAAGTTTCAGTCATTTCCGTGTAATATTTTGGCCGTGATCACCATTTCCACAGATAGACGGACATCGCTAGAATGTCTTAAAATCGATCGGGGATCATGAATATATATGGGGCAATCCAAGCCAAATCACTCACTTTTAGACCCAACCCCTTTCGATTTATATTATTTTTGGATATGTTTTAGTACTTATTAAATGCAACTTGGACACCAATTTTCAGCCTTTTAGTTCAAGATGGTGTTGAGTAATCAATTTTTAAAAATGGCGATTTTCTCAAAAAAATTTAAAAATTGAAATTTTTAATTCATTTTGACATTAAAAAATATAGATCCCAGCAAAACTTAGATTACCAAATAAGGTATAAAATAAGGTATAGGATCTCTTATTTTATACATTGCAGCATTGATGATTTTAACAGGCGATGAGACTCAAAGTAATGCATCCACATTATCACAAAGAATACCAGTAAGGTATAAAATAAGTCATAAATTTATAACGAAGAATACGAGTAAGGTGTAAAATATATGATACTTTGTAGGTTACGAGAAATGAAATAATATAGCATACCAGGTGATAATATATAAGGTGTTACGAGTAGTGAAAAAGTAATTTTGTATTAAATTTAAAATATGCTCGTGAGTGTGTGTCGTTAGAAATTTCCTGTCGTGAGCCCATCTCTAGTTTAAACTTATGCATTTTTTAATAAAATAATTATTTTTTATATTATTGTAATGCATTATGCATCCAATTATAAATATGTCATCCATGATTTAATGTTTAGAAATAATAAATATGAAATACATTTTTTCCAATAATCATGCATTCCATAGTAAATTATTAGTAATGCATTATTTTTCACTTTAAAATAATACGTTGTGGAACAAATGTTTGGTAAGACATCCTAAAATAATGCTACAAATAAGGTATATACATTACCTGGTAATGTGTTATATAATCACTACCCATTACCAAAGTTTTGCTGGGATATTTAAAAAAATGTTGGACAACGTTTTGTTGGTATTTAAATGTAGTTTTAGAAAAAAAATATGAAAAAATTATTCGAAGTAATTATCACTTATTTTTTGACGTTTAAAAATTAAAATCGACTTTTTGAAAAAGTCCAAAACCTTCCCAGCAAAACTTAGATTACCAAATAAGGTATAAAATAAGGTACATGATTGCTTATTTTATACATTGCAGCATTGATGATTTTAACAGGGGATGAGACTCAAAGTAATGCATCTACATTATAACAAAGAATACCAGTAAGGTATAAAATAATTGATCAAATTTATAGCAAAGCATACAAGTAAAGTATAAAATATAGCATACCAGAACATAATATATAAGATGTTACGAGTAGTGAAAAAGTAATTTTGTATTAAATTTACTCACGTGATTGTAAGTGAGTGTAAGTAGATAAAATATGCTCGTGAGTGTGTGTCATTAGAAAATTCCTGTCGTGAGCCCATCTCTAGTTAAAACTTATGCATTTTTTTATAAAATATTTATTTTTTATGTTATTGTAATGCATTATGCATCCAATTATAAATAATAAGGGATATACATTACCTGGTAATGTGTTATATAATCACCACCCATTACCAAAGTTTCGCTGGGTTCGATTTTTTTTTGTAAAAAACTATAAAAATTCTACTCTAAACTACGCAACTTTTAAGCCATATTTCGAAATGTGATCACAATTCTTTCTATTTTTTAAAATTTTTAAAATTGCACATTTTATTTATATGGTGCTCCAAAAAAAATAAATTGGTAGATATTGACCCTAACTTATCCTAGATATATTCATTTGGAGGTAAAAATACGTCTGACAAAAATTTAGGACGATCGGAAATGGGTAAGGCGTTTATCATGGTCCTTGAAGTTTAAAAAACGAATTACAAGGAAAAATATGATTTTTTTTCGGTTTTCGGAATTTTTTTTGGTATTTTAAGTAAACTTTAAATTCAAGTGGTTATAGAATTATGATGTGGAGTAAAATGTCTTTCTAATAAGGTACTAAAAACTAAAATCGGTTGAAAATCAGCCAAGTTATTACAATTTCCCCAGACATCTAGCGTGTGTCATACCCAGTGTTGCCATATGTTAAGATTTCCCTTTTTTTGCAAGTTTTTTGAGGTGCTAAAAAGATTTCAAGATTTTTTCTAAAAAAACAAGATTTTTTCTAAAAAAACAAGTTTTTTGGAAAATAATGAAGTTTTTTCAAGATTTTCTTAATTAGTTAAAAAATACAAAAGGCACCAGTTTTTCTTCTGTAAATACCCGAAATATTTGTCCTAGAACAACCTTTTAGTATACCGACCGATTCAGAATCACTATTTGAGTTGACTTAGCGTGTCCGTCCTTCAGTCTATGTAAACGGTTACAATTAAATACGGCTTAATTATATGAAAATATGAGATATTCGATTAAAATTTTGTTTTTAGCTTGGTAACCACTTAAAATCAGACCATTCTTTGACTTGGTCGCTATATGAAAATTCCACCCGGTATTCACTTAAATATGTAAGTTGGCAACATAGAATAATTTTTCACAAAATTTTGTATTTGCTGCACTAATAAAATATCTTACCACATATAGATTCAATCCGTCATATATTGTCGAGCATGCACCGGTGTTTGATATTTGCTTACTGTGTACAATTTTCTGAGCCTTCATAAATTATGACTCTCAAGGCTCAAAAATATTAATAGAACGCACTAAATTTGGAGTCCTGAAAAATTCGTATTTGACTCTTAATTATGGTTATGTAAAAAATTCAAAATATTTTTTTTGAACATTCATAAAAGAGTCTAAAAGGACTCAGAAAAGATTATGAACATATATTTTTCAGAATCTTTTATGAGTCATATAAGAGCTCTAAGGGGCCCCTGTAGGTTAGTTGGTAGCGTTCTAGCCTATAAACAGGGGGTAGTGGGTTCGATTCCCACTAAACCCTTGGTCGATTTCGATACAACGAGACGACGGTCGTTGTAACCAGTTCTCGGTTAGGATTAAATAATTATTAAAAATGATTTGTAATTAAATTGGGAAAACTAAATAATAACTGATCATTGGATCAAAACTATTATTATTATATTATTAGAGCGCTCAGAAAAAGATACCATTTTGAAAGGAAAAAACACTCATATTATTATGTTTTCTGACCGTCTAAGGACTCTTTTATGAGTCTCTTAGAGCTTCAAATGAACCCTGGGTTGTTTTTTTATTAATTTTTTTTTACACTTGATATAAAAATTGAATTGAAAATACATAAATTTGTATTAATTTTAATTATTTCAATACTTTTTTAAAAAAAGATTTTTTTCACAAAAAAAAGATTTTTTTTCAGAAATAAAAAGTTTTTTCAAAAAAATATATGGCAACACTGGTCATACCACTTGCTTAAAGAATACGAGTCCCTTTTTTTTAAATTTATTGAAATTATATACTGTAATAACATTTTTTCATTATCCATGTTTCAGTCTAACATTATTTTGGTTTTTCCAAATGTTAAAACATAAAAAAAAATTTAAAAATAGAGATTTCAAACGGGTGTTGAAAATGCAGGCATTTTTAGCATTAATTTAAAACATGTTAGCAAAACACAATATGAAAAATACTTGTCATCTAATTACATTTGAACTTGAAGAATAAAAAAATGTTATTACAGTAGAAAATTTCGATGAATTTCAAAAATCGGATTGTATTGCTTAATCAAGTAGTCTGCCGTAAGTTAGATGCCTGGGGAAGTTGTAATAACTTGGCTGATATTCAACCGATTTTCGTTTTTGGTACCTTATTAGAGAGGCATTTTACTAAGTATTATAATTCTGTAACCACTTGAATTTAAACTTAACTTAAAATAGCAAAAAAGTTGAGAAAAAGTTGAGAATACAGAAAAAATTCATATTTTTTCTTGTAATCCGTTTTCTAAACTTCAAGGCCCATGCGGAACTCCTTACCCATGTCCGATCGTTCTTAATTTTTGTGAGGCGTATTTTGACCTCGAAATGAATATATCTAGGGTAAGTTGGGGTCAGTATCTACCAATTTATTTTTTTTGGAGCACCATATAAAATAAATCAGAGTCAAAAAATAAAAGGTGCAATTTTCAAAATTAAAAAAAAAAATAGAACAAATTGCGATCACATCTCGAATTATGGCTTAAAAGTTGCGTAATTTAGAGTAGAACTTTTTCAAAAAGTCGATTTTAATTTTTAAACGTTAAAAAATAACTGATAATTACTTCGAATAATTTTTTTAATATTTTTTTTCTTAAACTACATTTAAATACCAACAAAACGTTGTCCAACTTTTTTTTTAAGATATTTATATTTTTAACTGGTCAAAATTAATTGAAAATTTTAATTTTTTCATTTTTTTTTTGAAAAAAATCGCCATTTTGAAAAATTGATTACTCAACACCATCTTGGAATAAAAGGCTGAATTGGTGTACAAGTTGCATTTAATAAGTACTAAAACATATCCAAAAATAAAATAAATCGAAAGGGGTCGGGTCTAAAAATTAGTGATTTGGACTGGAATGCCCCATATACTTTATGGGGTCCTAGACCGATATATCGATGAGTTACAAACGGAATAACAAACTTATATATACCCTCTATTACTAGGGTGGAGGGTATAAAAAAATAGCGTTTTCAAGAGGTTTGTTTAGTTCTTCTAGGGAAAACATTTTCCCCCTGGTCCGATTTTACCCATTTTTTTTTTTTTTTTGACTTAACCAACACTCAGGGGATGTCCCCTATAAATGCAGTGCATTGTGTTGGTAATTAGGAAAATAGGTTATGGGAAGGTGGAAAGAGGGAGTAGTGTTTGTGGATATTAGATTTGAATTTTTCTAGATTGTATTTAACAGGGAAGACGTCTGCAGGAAGTATATTCCACATACGAATTGTTCGACTTATAAATGAATTTTCTCTGTAATTCGTTGTGCGGTACACTGGGCAATCGACAACAAATGGATGAGCCCTACTAGACAAGCGAGTACTCCGAACAAAAACTCGTGCTCGCGGAATCAATTCGCTTATATCAGCAGAACACTTACCGTGGTAATATCGATATAACAGTGTTACACAACCCACATTCCGACGATGCTCCAAAGAGTCAATAGAGTTGGATACCCTACTGTCATTGGTTAACTTCGACGCCCTCCTTTGAACACGGTCCAGAAACTTCAAAATTGACTCTGAAGCCCCTGCCCATATATGGGAGTTGTACTCCATCTTCGGCCGGATATAAGTGGTATAAATATTAAGGAGATCGGGAGGAGTGAAGTAATTCCTGCACCGTTTTAAGAAACCGAGACACTTGAATGCTTCTTTCGACACTTGAAAAACATGTTTATTCCAACGTACATCACCCTGAATTTTCATGCCCAGAACATCAAGAGTTTCCGATTCCTCAATACCAATACCACCCATAGATACAGACGACAATGTTGGTTCCACAACTCGTCTGTGGGTCAACATACAACATTGGGTCTTGCGTGCATTAAAATCGACCTTATTCGCCAGACCCCACTCAGAAATTGTCAAAAGGTCTTGATTGAGTGTGTTATTCATATTCTGTCTCCCGAGCCCAACCTCTACAAGGCTTGGCCTATGATCGAAGGAAAATGAATGGCAAATGTTGCTGTCGTCTGCAAAAGAATAGATAGGGTTAAAAGTTTGACTAAAGAGGTCATTAATAAAGATAAGAAAAAGAGTAGGAGAAAGAACAGAACCTTGCGGTACCCCTGAGTTGAGTTGAAACATTTCCGACGAGACCCCATCTACAACAACACGTATACTTCGGTCCCTGAGAAAACTCGATATAAATCATTGCCTACACCAAAAGCAATGAGTTTAGTTACAAGTGCGTCGTGCCACACTCGATCGAACGCTTTGGAAATATCCAAAACAACCACCTTACTTTCACTAAATTGGTGAATGGAACGACTCCAACGTTCCGAAAGGAACGCCATCAGGTCTCCCGTAGAACGGCGTTTACGGAAGCCATACTGTCGGTCACTGAAAAGTGAATTTGACTCCAGATAATCAACAAGGTGATGATTTACCATGCTCTCCATTACCTTCGAGAGCGTAGAACAAATGGATATCGGGCGATAGGGTTTGAAGACGTACCAATATTTGACAGTTTTCCTTGTTTTTTAACAAACAAATTTGTAATGAAATTTTTTGTAATTTTACAATTTCCCAGCAAAAATTGGCATTACTAGTAATGGGTTTTGTAATCCGAAACAACTGTTAATATGTAGTTACTTATTGAATGAAACACTAATTATTTTAACAAGGGCGTGAGACAAAAATAAGTAGTGAAGAGTATGGAGATAAATAACTAGTTACTGACTCAGATTACTAATAAGGAGTAAAAACCCATTACCAATAAGACTTAAAATAATTAGTTAATTAAAACTTTTAAAATTTAACTTGTTTTTACTAAAACTTAAAAATTGCGTAATTTTTATTAAGTTTTTAAGTACTTTTTAAGTTAATTGAATTGTAAAGGTTAAAAACTGCAAGTGCAAGGAGTTATTATTACTTAGAGGTGCTTTTAAAACTTATTACTGAGAAGTAGTTACTTTTGGGCTTAAAATAATGTTAATGGTAATGGGTACTCATTATATATAATGTACTTAGTAATGATTACTTTTCACAACTCATTACCATGTTTTTGCTGGGTTGTTTTTGTAAATTTACAAATTTCCAAGAAAATTTTACAAAAAAAAATCTAGTAAATTAAAGAGAATTCCTTGTAAACTGTAACCTTACAATTTTATTGGTAAAAAGCTTGTAAAATTACAAAATTATTGGTAAAAAGCTTGTAAATTTACTAGGAATTCTCGTAAAATAGGAGGTAGCAATAAATCTAGTAAAGTCGAAGCCGCCTTGTAAATTTTATCGTGTGAAAAAATTTGTAAATTTACAATTTTATTGTTAAAAACCTTGTAAAATTACAAAATTATTGGTAAAAAGCTTGTAACATTACTAGGAATTCACGTCAAATAGGAGGTAGCAAAAAAAAGTTACAAATTTTTTTTGTAATTTTACAAAGTTTTTTTTGAGTGTAGCCATATATTCTCTTTGTGCCAAACTTTGGATATCTATTTGTTGTATTTTCGACTGTATCGGATAGAAAAATTATCCGCGGTTAACGTTTTTAGTATACGGAACATTTTGATGTTCCCAAGTTCTAACCTCAATAGCTCGAGAAATACACAGAAATAAACATTTATTAAAGTTTATTCCCAGAAATAAAGAAAAATTTTAGTTATTATTTAAATACCGCTATCTGGCAACATTGTTCCAGAGCTTGAGATTTATTTTTTTTTTAACTTACTCCCTTAATAATTTTTAAGATTTTTCTCTTTGACTCTTTTTCTAACTCTTAAATGATTTTTATTTTTTAAATTTTGATTTGAACAGATTTTCTTCAACATTTCTTCCCATAACCGACCATTCATACATAATTATCGCTTTAGCGTCATTATTATTATTTGTTGTTTTGTTTAGTTTTTACGTTAATAGTCTTTTAAACTAACCATAAAATAATTTATTTTGTTTTGTTTTTCTTGTTTTTTTTTATTATTATTTTTGTGGTTTATTAACGTTTAACCTATTTAAATTTAATATTTGTTTGGTTATTTTTAGTTTAGTAGTAAATATCGGTAACAACAAGTATTCACATACATTTCTAATTGAGGAGTAGTCGCTTAATGTTGCTAAGAATATAGAGTTTTTAAGAAAAATGAGGAGATACAAAAAAATGGGTGTAAATTGCTTCAAGTGTCTATAAATCATAGATGGGACTAATTAATTTATGGGACCAATTAATTGATAGTTTAATTACTATTTAATTGATGTCAATGGTAATGAAATTTTTTTCATTACCATTGGTTGTATCAATTGTACCAATTAAATTATTTATCAATTTAATTACTAATGAAAATTAAAAAAAAAATAATTACCATTGGTATGGCATCACTTAAAAAAAAATAATTACCATTAGTAAAAGTCGTCACAATATTGTCAAAATCGTTAATATTTAGAAATATCTGTTGTTTTTTGTTATATGGTGTTTTAGTTTTTCATATTTTATAAACCAAACACACGTTGATTGCCTTTGTATAACACAATATTTGAAATTTTTATTTGCGTTTTGTTTTTTGTCTATAACATTTTCATATTTTTTTTTTGAAAAACATACTTTGATGTTTAAATTTTTAACTTTTCAAGAAAACAAAAATATGCAAACCAATGGTTTTGAAACCAATTATAATTGGTGTTTTTCAACAATTGGTGCATTTCATTACCATTAGTAATTATTTTTTTAATTAAAAAAATTTAATTACCATTAAATGGTAATGAAAATTTTTTCATTACCATTGATATCAACCAATGGTAATTAAATTTCAATGGTAATGAAAAATTCCCATCTATGCTATAAATAAATTCAGCATTTGTCTGGTCGAGAACGATAACATAATGCCCTACATTAATATTTTATTTACTTGACAAAATTAAAATAATTAAAAATTATATTTATACCCTCCAACCACAGTATGCGGGTATATTCACTTTGTCATTCCGTGTGTAACGCATCGAAATATCGGTCCAGGACCCCATAAAGTATATGGGGCATTCCATGTCAAAAATTTTTTTTTTAGATTTCGAAAACTCCTTCGTGTTAAATTTTCAGATTTTTTTGATGACCCGTTCAAAAGATATCGAATTTTTAAAAATTGGTAGTTTGCTCCTTTACTCAAACTTCTTTTACTCATAACTTCTTCAATAATGGTTCAAATTTCAATTTTTGTTTTTTTTAATTTTTGTTTTTTACGTACTTTAAAAAAAATAATCCCAAAAAATTCTTAAAAGCGCTCTTAGTATGCGATTTTTAAGTTTTAAAATTTTAATCTCATTTTTGAAAATGTTTGTACTCTTCGATTTTTTTGAAAATTTTTTGTGTAAAACTTCTATCGATTCTACAAATTTTTTGCCCAGGAGGATCGTGGGATAACGATTATTACTATTTTTTAAAATTTTTTGAAAAAATTTTATTGCAATTTTCCAATCTTAAAATCATTTCTACTGCTCCAATGGTGCGTCATAAAAGGGGTCCTTTATAAGACCGACCCACATTAATTTTTACGTCTTAACATTTCTTTGGAACAAACTAATACCCTATCTCCAATTTCTAAGGGGGCTCCCACACAAAACGACATTTTTTAAAATTTGCTCCAACCGCTCTAACTGCCCTAATAGTGCCCTTAGAGCAACAAAATGTATGACCGACCCACAATATTTTTTTAGTCCAAACATTTTCTCTGAACACACCTACCCTCTATCTTTAACTGTTAAGGCGGTCCCTATACAATTTTTTTATTTTTTGTAAATTTGTTTTATTTAATCAGCTTCTACCGGTCCAATGGTGCGTGCGAGAGGGGTCATTAGTGAGACCGACCGCCATTTATTTTTACCCTACAACATTTTTTTAAAACATACCTACGCCCTATATCCACTCCCTAAGTAGGCTCCCATACAAATAACAGTTGGAGCAAATTTTATAAAAATGTAATTTTGAATGGAAGCCTACTTAGGGAATGGAGATAGGGCGTAGGTATGTTTTAAAAAAATGTTGTAGGGTAAAAATAAATGGGGGTCGGTCTCACTAACGACCCCTCTAGGACGCACCATTGGACCGGTAAAAGCTGATTAAATAAAACAAATTTACAAAAATAAAAAAAAATTGTATGTGGACCGCCTTAACAATTAGAGATAGAGGGTAGGTGTGTCGGTCATATATTTTGTTGCTCTAAGGGCACTATTAGGGCAGTTAGAAATTTGAGATAGAGTATTAGCTTGTTCCAAAGAAATGTTAAAACGTAAAAATTAATGGGTGTCGGTCTTATAAATGACCCCTCTATGACGCACCATTGGAGCAGTAGAAATGATTTTAAGATTGGAAAATTACAATAAATTTTTTTTATAAAATTTAAAAAAATAGTAATAATCGTTATCCCACGATCCTCCTGGGCAAAAAATTTGTAGAAATAAATTTTAAAAAAATCGAAGAGTACAAACATTTTTAAAAATGAGATATAAATTTTAAAACTTCAAAATCGCATACTAGAGCGCTTTTAAGAATTTTTTGGGATTTTTTTTTTTAAAGTAAGTACGTAAAAAAACAAAAATTTTGAAAAAAAAAAAAAAATTGAAATTTGAACCATTATTGAAGAAGTTATGAGTAAAGGAACAAACTACCAATTTTTAAAAAATCGATATCTTTTGAACGGGTCATCAAAAAATCTGAAAATTTACCACGAAAGAGTTTTCGAAGAGTACTAAAAACTGTAAACAAATTGGGAAATCTAAAAAAAAAATTTTTCAAAGTGTCCGATTTGACATGGAATGCCCCATATATTTTATTGATCAGTGATCGATTCTACGACATTCTAGCGATGTCCGTCCGTCCGTCTGTCCGTTCGTCCGTCCGTCCGTCTGTCCGTCTGTAGAGGACACGATACAAGTTTAGCACGAATATGTCTTTTATTCCTAGGCAGGTTAAGTTCGGAAATGGGCAAAATCAGACCAAGGGGAAAAAAGTTCCCTCTTGGAGAACTAAACCAACCTAAGAAAAACCGCATTTTTTGACGGGTTTTTTGTACTTTTGCTAAGCAAAGGCAACATTCTTATCTTAGAAGAAGTTCAAAATCGCAATGGGAAGGTGCCCCTTAACGTCTCCCACCAACCCCTTTTTTTGACCCTTTTTCATTCTAACCTAATATTGTTGAGATTTTTTAAATAAATTAAAATACTTTTTTTAGGACCTTAACCTTTACCAAAAGTTTCTATGACGTCTCTTTTTTAAGAAAATCGCGTTTAAAAAAAAATCGAGGTCTTGCCATTTTTAACACCCTGTAAAGAAGGACACCGACTACACCATTTACAGACGTAATTCGTAAAAGATCAATTGTAATTCGAAGATTCTTTTTGTAATTTGAAGATTCCATTTGTAATTCGAAGATTCCATTTGTAATTCGAAGATTCCATTTGTAATTCGAAGATTCTACTCTTTATTCGAAAACTCCAATTGTAATTCGAAGATTCCAATTGTAATTCGAAAATTCAAATTGTAATTCGTAAAAGATCAATTGTAATTCGAAAAAGATCAATTGTAATTCGTAAAAGATCAATTGTAATTCAAAAAGATCAATTGTTATTCATAAAAGATCAATTGTAATTCGTAAAAGATCAATTATATTTCGAAAAAGGTCAATAGTAATTCGAAGATTCCAATTGTATTTCGTAAAAGATCAATTGTTATTCGTAAAAGATTAATTGTAATTCGAAAAAAATCAATTGTAATTCGAAAAAGATCAATTGTAATTCAAAGATTCCAATTGTTATTCGAAAAAAATCAATTGTAATTCGAAAAAGATCAATTGTAATTCAAAGATTCCAATTGTTATTCGTAAAAGATCAATTGGAATTCGTAAAAGATTAATTGGAATTCGTAAAAGATTAATTGTAATTCGTAAAAGATTAATTGTAATTCGTAAAAGATTAATTGTAATTCGAAAAAGATCAATTGTAATTCGTAAAAGATCAATTGTAATTCGAAAAAGATCAATTGTAATTCGTAAAAGATCAATTGTAATTCAAAAAAAATCAATTGTAATTCGTAAAAGATCAATTGTAATTCGTAAAAGATCAATTGTAATTCGAAAAAGATCAATTGTAATTCGAAGATTCCAATTGTAATTCGTAAAAGATCAGTTGTAATTCGTAAAAGATTAATTGTAATTCCAAGATTCCATTTGTAATTCGTAAAAGATCAATTGTAATTCGTAAAAGATCAATTGTAATTCGTAAAAGATCAATTGTAATTCAAAAAAGACCAATTGCAATCCGTAAAAGATCAATTGTATTTCGAAAAAGATAAATTGTAATTCGAAAAAGATCAATTGTAATTCGTAAAACATCAATTGTAATTCGAAAAAGATCAATTGTAATTCGTAAAAGATCAATTGTAATTCGTAAAAGATCAATTGTAATTCGAAAAGGATCAATTGTAATTCGTAAAAGATCAATTGTTATTCGTAAAAGATCAATTGTAATTCGAAAAAGATCAATTGTAATTCGTAAAAGATCAATTATAATTCGAAAGGATCAATTGTAACTCGAAGATTCCAATTGTAATTCTAAAAAGATCGATTGTAATCCGTAAAAGATCAATTGTAATCTGTAAAAAATCAATTGTAATTCGAAAAAGATCAATTGTAACTCATAAATTGTAATTCGTAAAATTTCAATTGTAATTCGTAAAATATCAATTGCAATTCGAACAAGTGAGAGTGTTAAATTCGGCTGTGCCGAATCTTTTATACCCTCCAAAATGTAAAAAAAAAAATTGTCAGGGGCGTTTTGGGGGGGGGGGGGGGGTGATGGGGGTCAGTGGGGGATGTTGACAGCACCTTACCATCCCGATAAATATAACAAATGTTTCATTTATTTAACAAAAATACAAAAAAACATGTAAAAAAAGTGTATTTTTTTAGAGGTTGGTTTAGTTCTTCAAGGGGGAACTTTTTTCCCCCTGGTCCGATTTTGCTCATTTACGAACTTAACCTGCCTATTAACATAAGACATATTTGTGCCAAATGTCGGGAGTCTAGCTCTTTTATTTTGGACTGCATCGTGTTAACTACAGACGGACGGACAGACGGACGGACGGACATCGCTAGAATGTCTTAGAACCGATCACTGATCATAAATATATATACTTTATGGGGTCCTAGACCGATATTTTGATGCGTTACACACGGAATGACAAAGTGAGTATACCCCCATACTGTAGTTGGAGGGTATAAAAAGATCAATTTGTAATTCGTAAAAGTTCAATTGTAATTCGAAATCAATTGTAATTTGTAAAAGATCAATTGTAATTCGTAAAAGATCAATTGTAATTCGTAAAAGATCAATTGTAATTGGAAAATGACACATTACCTCGTAATGTGTTTTATAATCACCACCCGTTACCAAAGTTTTGCTGCGGAGCACAGTGGTTCCAAGTCCAAATCTACCTGGACAAAATTATTTTATCACCGTTTTATATGTTTTTGGGGTCGCTGAATTCAAAAAACATGTTTAAATTTTTCTAAGTCGATTACACTTATCGACAACTTTTTATTTTTTTTCTAATTTTAGTAATTCATTAATGACAAAAATGGTTTATATGCAGAACAGAAAAATGAAATGCAAAAACTTATTTTTTGATAGTTTTGTAATCTCTAAAAAAAAAAAAAAAAATTTGTCGAGAAGTGTAATTGAAAAAACAAGTGAGAGTGTTAAATTTGGCTGTGCCAAATCTTTTATACCCTCCAAAATGTAAAAAAAAAAAAAAAACAGTGAGAGTGTTACATTCGGCTGTGCCGAATCTTTTATACCCTCCAAAATGTAAAAAAAAAACAATATAAAAAAATCGAGGGGTTTTTTTTTTTTTTTGGGAGGGGGGGGGGTTAGTGGGAGACGTTAGGGAGCACCTTCCCCTTGCGATTTCGAACTTCATCTGAGAGAAGAATGTTGCATTTGCTTAGCAAAAGTACAAAAAGCCCTGCAAAAAATGCGATTTTTATTAAGTTGGTTTAGTTCTCCAAGGGGGAACTTTTTTCCCTTCGTCCGATTTTATCCATTTCCGAAATTAACCTGCCTAGGAATATTACACATATTCGTGCCAAACTTCGGAAGTCTAGCTCTTTTATTTTGGACTGTATCGTGTCCTCTACAGACGGACAGACGGACGGATATTTTTGAATTTAGTCGAAGTGTGTAATTGGCCGCGGTTTAATAGGAAACATCACATTTAATGCTTTATTTAAGCTAATCATAATTATAATACTTAAAAGTTATCAAAAACTTACAAAAATTCAATACTTTATTTAGAAAAAAAAAAAATTTGGGCGATAATCTATTTTCATATAAACTGTGATTAATTTTAAACCTGCAAAAACCTGCAAGAAATGTCTGCATGACAACGTTTAGTAATAAATTACCTATAAGTTGTATGTAGTAATTCGACATGATATGCCTGGATTCGGTTTTGGCAAGCTGCGGAAGTTTCATAAGTCCTCAAAAATATTGTTATTATTGACCATACTTCAAAGTACAAAAAATGTAAGAAGAAGATCGATAATAAATTTCTTATTAATGTCCAGAATAAGTATAAATCTGTAGCTTTCTTGTACTTAAACCGTTTCGAAACCATTGATGTAACATAGATAATATGATATTATTAGTTGAACACTTATATATATATATTTTTTTTTTTTAAATATTGGATACCAAAAATGTTATTTCATTCGCATATTTAACAAAGTTAAAGACCTAATTACAAAAAATGGTTATTAGTTTGATCAGAACACACCCTTAGCTTGCTCCTAGCACTATTAATTCCCAATTTTACGGACACTAATTTTTGGACTTTTGTCCAGCTAGATTTTGATTTGGAACCAATGTGCGGAGGAAAGAGCGAGTAGTGTTTGTGGATATTAAAATTGAATTTATCTATATTAAAAAAAACAAGGAATACCTCTGCGGGGAGATTATTCCGCATACGGCTAGTTTGACTGATAAAAATTTTCAATCAATCATCTACAATTTGATGATTGAAAAAACATTTTTTTTTTAATTGGAAGAATTTCAATCAAAAAATTGATTGAATCCGCGTTTTTGTTGATTGAAATTCGTTTAAATTTTTTTCTGTGTGGTTTGTATTCAGTACTCATTACTTGTACAACTCAAAGTTGTAATATTTATTTTTTATGAAGTTGTCTTTAACCCATCTACCTATCTATTTATTTAACATCATACAATATTAATATTAGCTGTGTTTACCATCTACATTCCAACGATCCATATCCACCACCAATACTCTCATATATCCCAGCACAAACTGGACTTTGAATGGAAGCAGTACTAGACGATAGAAGTGGTGACCGGTCGGTCACAGTTCCTACGGACATTATGAGAAAAATGGGGATTATCACCGAATACATCACGGTCGTCATTATCCCATATTATTTGTAAGGGGCTATGGCCATTTCCAAAATGGTAATAATCCCAATGTTAATTTTGTCTATTCCATGTTAGGATATGTCGGAAACTCCCATTTATATTATGGGAACCAAGGACGGTCGACTTTATAAGGATGTGCAGAACTCAAAAGTGGGGACATAAGAAAGTTATGCTGCAAAAATGAAAAACAACTTTGCTGCAAAAAAAAAAGATTATGCTGCAAAAAAAATAAAAATTATGCTGCAAAAAACAAAATTTAAAAAAAAAAAAAGTTTAATGAAAATTTTTTTTAAAAATGCCAAAATGTAAAGAATTTAAAGACAAAAATTACAAAAATATTTACTAAAAAAATTAGCTTGTGAAAAGTGGTGAAAATTTTTTTTTTAATCGAAATTTTTTTTAAATTTTTTTTAACCATTTTTGACAAGTTTATTTTTTTGTTAGTTAATTTTTTATTGGCATTATTAAAAAATTTTTTCATTAAACTTTTTTTTTTTTTAAATTCTTGTTTTTTGCAACATAATTTTTATTTTTTTTGCAGCATAATCTTTTTTTTTTGCAGCATAATTGTTTTTCATTTTTGCAGCATTACTTTCTGATGTCCCCACTTTTGAGTTCTGCACATCCTTATAAAGTCGACCGTCCTTGATGGGAACTAAGTCCCAAAAAATGTCGGTCATAATCCCTTTACTTTGCAAAAAGGTTGGATTTAATCGATGGAGTTTGTTATCCTTCGGTCATAATCTCCATAACTGAAGTGGGGAATATGTCCGTGCGGATTATGTTATGTCACTGGGAGAAGTACGTTATAACGATAAAAATACTCGATACTCGCGAACTGTTTTGTAACTAGTATATTTAAGATACTTTAAAAGAAGCTTTAGTTTTGGCTGGGATAGACATTCAAATACATCCCATAATAGTTTTTGTTTCTATCTTACATTTAATCTAGTTTATGCAAATAATTTTACATTTTATTTTTATTATTTGACTTTCTTTTGTTTGCGCACAAGTTTCGCCTAATGTTTTAGCTTTAAGTGTGTATATTTTTTTTTATTATAATTTTTAGCCGGACAATTATTTTGTCTTTTTTATAGAGGAAAAGAAAACTATTGATTATATTTTCTGTTTTTTATTATTAATAACATTAATGCTATTATCATTTTATTATTATAAAAAAGAATTATCTTAAGTGGTAATATAAATAGGGTGACCATTTTTTACTAAACTCAAATCAGTACAAACTTTTTTTTTATTTTGGAAATAACTCTCAGAAGACTCTTTTTTTATAGAAAAACACTGATGATTTCTTCAGCACTCAAAAAATTTCGGTTAAACTAACAAACTTGAGTTCAATTAGTAGTATTTCACTTAAAAGCAACTATTAAAAAACTACTGCCATAAACTGTTTTCGTTATTTTGCAGAAAATTTAGTTGACTTTAAATAACTTCAGTGCAGAAAATAAAACAAAAACTCACACGTTTTGAGAAAAAAAAAATTCTTCAGACTCTGATGACATTTTTCCTTAAGTTTTGATAAATTTTTCTTTTAGAAAACTTCCCAGCTAATAAGCACATTCTTAATTAGTCCTGATATACTCAGCGCTTTTTCCAATAAATTCTGATGTCATTTTCTCACCGAACCTCTCAGAATCATTTGGATCATGCAAAAAATCCATCATCTCTTAAAGTTTTCGTTATCGAAAACCTCAAAAATTCTGTGCGCCTTTTCATATAAATTTATGAAGATCTAAATAATTTCATGTTCAGATACATTTTCCTCTTGATTCAGGAACTCTTATCTCCTTGGAAATAATTCAAATTATCTCATTGTCAGACTTAAGTTATTTTATGGAAATTCATATTTTTGTATCGAATTTTCGAATAAAATTATTTTTTATGTTAAAATGTTCAAAAATCAGTACAATCAGTACATATTTAAAAAAATCAGTACAAATCAGTACAGCGTTTTTTGATCAGTACACGTGATCAAAAATCAGTACATGTACTGATCAAATCAGTACGTATGGTCAGCCTAATTATAAATAATAAAAATATGTAAAAAAAACTATTGTTTTGCAATTAATTTTGCAGATCTTCGTGTTAGTTGATATAAAATTGTGATGGGATCATAAAATCCCTAGGGATGGGAAAGTGCACGAGTTTTAGATACGCTAGAACCGTTTACTTTGTGAGGTTCGTGTAAAATGCATAAGCCAAAAAATGGGGGAGGTGGGGTGGTCTCGGAATCAAAGTTGGTCGTGAAGGGGTAAAAATCCACAAAAAGCGCCACAGCTGCACCGGAATCGCTCGTAGAGGGTTAAAGTATGAGACCGACCCTATTCATTTTTCGTCCTAAACACTTGTTCCATGCATGCCTAAGCCCTATGTCTATTTTCTCAGGAGGCTCCCCTACAAAGATTAAATTTATATAATAAATTGGTTCCTATCGCTGTAACCGCCCCAAGAGTGCCCCTAGGGAAGTCAAACGTATGACCGAACCACAATATATTTTTTCGACCCCACATTTTTTCAGAACATACTTTCATTTTTTAAGACTTTGCTGGTTTGATAAAATATTTATCAAATTAATACGGAATGCACCACAGTCTCAAAAATTTACATTCTTGTATAATTTTTATGGGCTATCTAAAAAAGATTTCGATTTTAAAAAGTTTTTAGAACCCGTTTTAAAATTTTCAGTTTTTTTAAAAACTCAATTTATCAAAACTTCGCCAACATTTGTATACCCTCCAACTACAGTATGAAAAAGTGAGTATACCCCCATACTCAATTTGTCATTCCGTGTGTAACGCATAATAATATCGGTCTAGGACCCCATAAAGTATATATATTTATGATCTGTGATCGAGTCTAAGACATTCTAGCGATGTCCGTCCGTCCGTCTGTCCGCCTGTAGTTAACACGATGCAGTCCAAAATAAAAGAGCTAGACCCTCGACATTTGGCACGAATATGTCTTATGCTCCTAGGCAGGTTAAGTTCGTAAATGAGCAAAATCGGACCAGGGGGAAAAAGTTCCCCCTTGAAGAACTAAACTAACCTCTAAAAAGTAAAAAAGTTAAATTCGGCCATGCCGAATGTAGTTATACAATTTCTAAAAGATTATTGCAAAAACTTTATTTAAAAGGAAATTACTTTTGAAAAAAAAAATTTCCGCGAAAAAAAAATTGTTAAAAAAAAATCCGCGATTTTTTTATTTTTTTCTCCAAAAGTAAGTATGTTTGTACTTGTTTAAATACCATTTGGTGTTTAATTATGTTCTCATAAGTCAACAAAGTGGAATTAAAGCATTTTGTATTTTTAGGTTATGTTGAATGTACTAAAATTTTTGAGGTGTCCTTACATTTTCGTTCATAACTTTTGAACCGCTGAACCGACATCGCTAAAATGCAATAACAAACTTCTCGGGAGAACTTCCAATAATATGTTTAATAACAGTCACCTCTGTTTTGTATTTTGGACGTGATCACATTTTCCACAGACACACAGTGGGGAAAAATGGACTTTTTTTGTCCGATTTTGCCTACAGGTCGCAATTCTTAACCGATTTTAGTTTTTCTTTTTTTGAAATTTAGCTAATAAAATTCATCATCGCTCTGTCATGGTGGATTTCTAAACCTCGTTTTTGTTTTATTTGAATATTTTTTTAAAGTTCAGAAAATATTAATGTTTTTAGAATTTTTGCTCTAAAAAATTTAATAGACAGGGGACGAATAAGCTGTATTGACAAAATTAAAGGTATTTGAAACCCTTATAAATGACATTAATTGCATTTGTTAATTTATTATTATTTTGGTTTTTATAAACATATGAAATCTTAAAAATGTTCACTTTTAAGTACCTATATCATTTTAAATAATGTACCAATTTCAATGAAATTTTTTTAAATTAAATCTTATTATTTTCTTAACCATTATTGGTAAATAAAGTATTTTTGCAAAATTGATTAACTCTTTTTGTCGAATTTACAATGTAACAACTTTCCTTTTTTTAAAAAAAGACTAAAAAATAATTTTAAAATTCCAAAAATCATAAGGTAAAATTTAAGCAAAAAATAAAATATTTTTTTTTAAAAATTTTGTGTACCAATTATGACTAAGCAAAACATAAGCTTTAAGCTAAAAAAGATTTCATTGAAATTGGTACATTATTTTTAAAGATATAGGCTTTTAAAAGTGAAAATTCTTGAATTTTTGTCTGGTTATAAAAACCAAAATAATAATATATTTTCAAATACTAATTGCGTCGTTGAAAAGGGGTTCCAATACCTTTAATTTAGTCTATAAAGCATATTCGTCCCATGCCTAAGGCATTTTTTATTGCAAAAAAACTTAAAAAATTAAAATTTTCTGAACTTTAGGAAAATATAAAAAGTAATCCGAAATTTTTTTTCAAAAATCCACCATGACAGATCGATGCGAAATTTTATTAGCTAAAATACAAAAAAAAAAAATAAAAAACAAAATCAGTTAAGAATTGCGACCTGTAGGCAAAATTGGACAAAAAAAAAAGTCCATTTTCCCCACTGTGAGACAGACGGACATCGCTAGAATGTTTTAAAATCGATAGGGCATCATGAATATATGGGGCATTCCATGTCAAATCAGACACTTTGAAATTTTTTTTTTTTAGATTTTCCCAATTTGTTAACAGTTTTTAGTACCCTTCGAAAACTCCTTCGTGGTAAATTTTCAGATTTTTTTGATGACCCATTCAAAACTACATTTTTATAAAATTTGCTCCAACTGTTATAGAGGGTAGGTGTGTTTAGAGAAAATGTTTGGACTAAAAAAATATTGTGGGTCGGTCATACATTTTGTTGCTCTAAGGGCACTATTAGGGCAGTAAGAGCGGTTGGAGCAAATTTAAAAAAATGTCATTTTGTGTGGGAGCCCCCTTAGAAATTGGAGATAGGGTATTAGTTTGTTCCAAAGAAATGTTAAGATGTAAAAATTAATGGGGGTCGGTCTTATAAATAACCCCTCTATGACTTACCATTGGAGCAGTAGAAATGGTTTTAAGATTGGGAAATTACAATAAAATTTTTTCAAAAAATTTTAAAAAATAGTAATAATCGTTATCCCACGACCCTCCTGGGCAAAAAATTTGTAGAATCGATAGAAGTTTTACACAAAAAAAATTCAAAAAAATCGAAGAGTACAAACATTTTCAAAAACGAGATTTAAATTTTAAAACTTAAAAATCGCAGACTAGAACGCTTTTAAGAATTTTTTGGGATTTTTTTTTAAAAGTACGTAAAAAACAAAAATTTTGAAAAAAAATTTGAAATTTGGACCATTGTTGAAGAAGTTAAGAGTAAAAGAAGTTTGAGTAAAGGAACAAACTACCAATTTTTAAAAATTCGATATCCTTTGAACGGGTCGTCAAAAAAAAACCTGAAAATCTACCACGAAGGAGTTTTCGAAGGGTACTAAAAACTGAAAACAAATTGGGAAAATCTAAAAAAAAAAATTTTAAAGTGTCCGATTTGACATGGAATGCCCCATATATAAAATACTACACACAAAAAAAAAACTTTGTCGAATTACTAGGAAAAGTCTCGTAATCCCATTTTACCAATATTTGACAGTTTTCCTTGTTTTTTAACAAATCGAAATTTACATTTTTTTTTACTCAAATAGGTGGTAGCAAACAAAAAAAAAAAAAAAGTTACATGTTTTTCTTGTAATTTTACAAGGTTTTTTTTTGAGTGCAAGGTTTGACCTACGCAAAAAATATTAGTCACTTACGAACCACTAAAATTTTTTGTTAACTTGCGCTCACTACACTCAAAAAAAGATAAAATTTTGGGACACAACTTCCTTAATAAATTTTCCCACAATTTAGTAAAATTCAACTAAAAAATTAGAAATTTTCTAAACTGTTCGGAAAAACTTTAGTTCATATACTACTAAATAGTAGTGTTCGACCGAATATTCGGCTCTAGCTCCGACTTCGGACAAAAATCACTATTCGGCTTCGGCCATATTTTCGGCCAAATATGACCGAATACCGAATAATTGTATTAAAACACTTCGAATCAATTTAATAAGCCACAAAAACATTTTACAAAGTATTTTGCAGCCAAACCAAAATTTAAGAGTCATACAATTTTTCCACTCGTAAAAAATTTACACTTTTTCGCCCATATTTTTATTTCTGTGAAGCTAAAGAAATATTTTCCTAAATTTGTAGTTAAATTTAATTTTCAAATTAAAATTCTTATGCACAATAAATACCCAGACAGAAAAATACGAACGGGAAAGCGCTGGCAAAGTACCTTTTATGGTCCCTTGTGTGCTGGGAAAGCATCACAGTTTGGTACTCCCCCAGCGTCCAAAATGATAATCACGGTAAACGGTATGCCGTTGCTATTTTAAAGCGCTTTGAAAGCGCTTTAAAAACAAAAATATGGTACTATTATAGCACTTTTAGAACAAAAAAATGGGACGTATCAAAATTGTATAAGTCCATAAGACACAACTTTTTTCGGTGTTTATTTGAATAAAGAAATTTATTAAATTAGGATAACAAATTTATTGACTAATTTATTAGGATAAAAAAATTTTGGACAAACTTTAAAATATTTTCTATGTCCCGGAAAAAATTTGTTTGCAGTTTTCTTTGCGTTTTGGAATAAAAAATTTATTAAAAATGCTTCTAGGAACATTTTTGGAAAAGTCCCGAAAAAAGTGGTGTATTGAACCGAATCGGATAGTGTTCCAAAGGGATAGGCCCAGTGACATTTCACATGTGATGAACAGGTGTTTTTATATAAAAAGTGTCAAGTTTGTAATATGTTGGTCATTGTGTCTAAGAGACACATCACGAGAACTATCAAGGACCGGCCACTTATCCTGCAGGGAAATAAAAAATATTCCAATTTGTACGAAAATTAATAAATTTTAATAAAAAATTTATACTTTGAACGGATTTAAATAGAAAAACACTGGCAAAGCGCTTGCAAAGCACTTTTTCGAATTCATACTACCTTCTACACAAAAAATAAAGTGCTTTGCCGAGACTTTTTCTTTGGAACGGTTGGCAGTTTCTGCCTGGGTAATCAAATTATTCAGTACAGGGCCGTCTTAATATATAGTACACAAAAAAAAAACGTGGGTATTCAATACTAAAAATTTAACTAAATTTTAGTCCAAAAGGACCTAGTGCAGGAATTGGTAACCAATACTAAAATTTTTTACTAATATTAATCAAAACCAGTAAAAATTACTAATTTTAGTACTTTGACGATACTAAAATTAGTAACTAATTAGTAGATTTTGGTACAAAATCACTTACTAAACCTTTTACTGTAGAATTATTTTGAGTGTAGGGCCCCTGGGCACACACGATTTTGGGGCCCTGCTGGAAAGTAAAAAGTTGCATGCAAAAAAAACACATTATTTTGTTACAAATCAAATTCATGTTATTACCTGTTTTAAGAAAAGGAAACTAAAAAAATATTTTGTGTAGGGATATTTAGCTCGAGGTAATTTTTCTTTACAAATTAAAACCATGACATTCGTGTAGAACAATTTGGTTTTAATGAAATCTGGTTTATCTCAGAATCTGATACTTTTACTCTAGCTCGAGGTAATTTTTCTTTACTAATTAAAACCATGATATTCGTGTAGAACAATTTAGTAGGGGCCCTTAGGTCGGGGGTCCTGGCCAAGTTCCCAGTTTGCCCTTATGGTTAAAAAGGCACTGATTCAGTAGAATAAGAAATACTTTCTTAAACATTAGTTATTAATTATAATTAGCCATATATTATTAATAATTATTGTTATGCTATTATGACGATATGTTTATAATGTCTAGGCTGGTCTGCATAAAATTTGCAGTAATAAAAAAAATAAGAAAAAAAAGTAGAAAGTGTACCACAATTATTTTTGTTTTGGTTTTGGAAAAACGAATCAACTAATTTTATTCGAAATTATATTCAAATTGGTAAAACTATCACTTAAGTATTAAAACTTTCCAACTTACTTCTCTGCAGCACAGACAATACAATGAGCAGTAAATATAGTGAAATTGTCCTTAACACAATTTAAATGTGAAATTTGGTTAGTTTTTTTTTTTTTTTTTTTTTGTTTTTGGTATTTCATCCAATAAGAAAGACTTTCAATTATTTTTGCTATTAAAAATATTGAAAAGCAAAAAAAAGATGCCAACATTGGGGTTCAATTAGTTTTTTTTTTTTGTTTTTATATATTTTATTTTTATAACCGTCAATAAAAAATTGTTATTTGAAATTTGAATATAAAAAAAAATCATCTATTATTTTAACTATTCTTTTAAATTCAATTTCTAATATGCAAATAATAAAAAATAGTTAAAGACTCTTCAGGAGATAGTTTTTATGTTATGTTAAAAAAGATTTTTTTCCGATTTTGAATGTCCAGGTAAATTTTTTTTACTAGACCTAAAAGTTATATGTTACAAATTTCAGGTCAATCGGATTTGGATTTTTTTAAAATTAAAAAAAAAAAATTAAATTAAAATATGTCTTGCGACACATCGTATTGATTAATTTTGATGCGCAAATAAAAAAAAATAAAATCGCTCAATATCGCTATTTCGAATTTGGAAAAAATGTCGAATTTTTCCTACGTTCAAGAAATTAAAAAAAAATTTCTTTTTCTTGTCTCTTTCATACAACTTGATACAGCCTTTCATTTCATACAACTTGAGACAGTCTTTCATTTAAACAATTTAAGCCAAATCCAAATAGATCAAAGTTTTATATTTTTGGAAAATTTTCACCAATATTTTCGATTTTTGAAAAATTAATAAAAAAATATCCTGCGATATATTATTTTTATTGATAATCTGAAATCGGTCGAGAAGTTTTTGAGATATTTTTGCTACGTATAAGAATTAAAAAAAAAATTTCAGGACAATTTTAAATTTTTAAAAATTAAAATAAAATAAAAAAATATATCTTATATGCGCTGACCAAGAAAAAAAAAATCTCAAAAATTTCAGGCCTATTTTAAATTTTTGAAAATTAAAATAAATTTAAAATTTTTGAAGATTAAAATAAAATAAAAAAAATATATGTACATACCCAGGCAGAAAAATACGAACGGGAGAGCGCTGGCAAAGTACCTTTTATGGTCGCTTGTGTGCTGGGAAAGCATCACAGTTTAGTACTCTCCCAGCGTCCAAAATGATAACCACGGTAAACGGTATGCCGTTGCTATTTTAAAGCGCCTTTAAAGCGCTTTAAAAACAAAAATATGGTACTATTGTAGCACTTTTAGAACAAAAAAATGGGACGTATCTAAATTGTATAAGTCCCGAAGACACAACTGTTTTTGGTGTTTATTTGAATAAAGAAATTTATTAAATTAGGATAAAAAATTGATTGATTATTAGGATAAAAAAAAAATTTGGACATACTTTGAAATATTTTCTAGGTCCCGGAAAAATGTTTAAAAGTTTCTCAAGTCCCAGACACAAATTTTTTTTGGCTTTATTTTTATACCCTACACCAGCGGTTACCAACCTATGGTACGCGTACCACTAGGGGGTACGCGAAACTGTCCGCGGGGGTACGCCAAATTTTAGTAATTTGGACATTCGTTTTAGATTAACCTTTCAATGTTGGCTCGGCATCTGGCTTCCAAAGTTTTCCATAACGTCAGGTTTTCAAGAAAGTTGAGGTCAAAGTTCACAAAAAACGTATTTTTGTGCAATTTAGAGAGCATTTTTTGCGATTTTTTTGATGATATTTTGAGATCTGACCACTTGTTTTCGATTAACCTTTCGATGCTGATTCCGAATATGGTGCCCAAATTTTTCTTTGACGCCTGGTTTTTGAGCAAATTTATGTCAAAGTTCTCAAAAAACGTGTTTTGGGCATTTTTGAGACGGGTTGTAATAGAGTGGAAATTTTACCACAATTTTGTTAAGCTCAAAATGCCCTTCCATTGTAATTGGGGGTGTTTCCCTCGAATTAAAAAAACATTTAAAAAAAAATTAAAAAATTATATCGTCGAACTATATTCAATAAATGCCAACTCGAAAAAGCTTACTTTTCAGGATAGCTAAAAAACTAGTTATTTCGCATATTATTGTAAAAATAAACAATGTACCTTCCATAAGATGGTTTAAATATTCTGAATAATTTTTACCTATGCCAAAAATTTCATATTTTGCACTTGTTTGCGTATTTTTCAGAGATGGCATTTATTACTGTATCAAAAAACAAATATTTTTTTAGAGTTGGCATATTTTGTCGGAAAATAAAAATAATTTTTTTTTGAAAAATTTTTATTATTTTTTGGATTTTGTTATCCTTAGTACGGTAATTGCAAAAACTAAAAAAAAAATTAAAAATCTTTGCATATTTTTAAAAGTTACTAGCTCCGAAAGCCTTTTAATTTCAGGGTGGTCAACTTTGGCACTCTGTTACTCACACTGTATTGTATAAGGGTCACTCCAAACTAGCTATTTTGAAAGCTTATGTCATTGACTTTATTTGCCCCACTCATAATGTTCCAATCTGATAAATAGTTTAAAAGTTACATATATATAAGCAATTTTTTTTTTCGCAAGCACTATATACCGATATTTTCAAAATATCAATATCTCGAAAACTAGCCATTAGATATCAAAATCTTTACCAGATTCATGTTCAGCATGACAAATGCAATGAGATACGTAGTCTAATTTTTTTTTAAAAAATTTACAATGGGAAATTTACAATGGGAGTTGGCATTTATTTTCACCAAAAAAATATGTACTTTGAGTTAGCAGAATAACAAAAATAGATGTAAAACGACAACAAATTATTTTTTTGCTCTGAAATTTTTACCACAGATGGGTATTGCATAGGGGAGCTATTTGCCATCGGAAACTCATATCGGTCAAATTTGAGTTGGCATATTTTGAATATAGGTTCACGATATATTTTTTTTTTAAGAGTTCAAAAAACGTCCGTTGTTTTAATTTTTGGTGTAGAATTGACTGGTGAAATCAGATTTAAAATATTTTCAGCCGTTTTTGCTCTGCAGAAAAATCAGCTCAAAATCCTCGTTTTTAGATGCATTGTTAGTTCAAAGGAGCGAACATTTTTCCAAAAAAAATACCATCATTGTTTTGATCTCCCCGAAGTCCTTCAAAAAAGTTATAAAACCCGCAGATATAAAATTTCAGAATTAACTCTAATATTTATATGTGAAGTTTTTTTTTAACGAAAACAAAAAACTCGTTAGGGGGTACGCGGCTGACAAAATTTAAAATTAGGGGTACGCGAGCCAAAAAGGTTGGTAACCGCTGCCCTACACCACTCTGTGGTACAGGGTATAATGAGTTTATGCTTATGTTTGAAACTACCCGAAATAATAGTCGTAGATTATTTGAACGGATTTAAATAGAAAACATTGGCAAAGCGCTTGCAAAGCACTTTTTTTCATACTACCTTATACACAAAAAATAAAGTGCTTTGCCGAGACTTTTTCTGTGGAACGGTTGGCAGTTTCTGCCTGGGTATATTTGATGCGCTGAACAAGAATAAAAAAAACAAATAAGAAAGCTATATTCGGCTGTGCCGAATCTTTAAATACCCTCCACCAATGTAATGATTTAAGAAACAAAAAAGTTTGTTTTATTTACCCCTATTCCTTTTTTATTCATTTATTTCAAACCCACTAAAATGGGAATAATCTCATCCGATCGTACTACTATTTTTGTAAATTAGTGTCTCTTTTTTTAAGAAAATTAAAATTTTTCTAATAATGTTCTAATTTACAAAAAATAAAAATAAAACATTTTCAAAAGACACATTCGATATTTTCGAAAAACCTATTCGAACTTTATGAATTGTTACCATTTATGTATCTTTATCATTTATTAGCTTTGATTTATTTCAAACCTACTAGAATGGGAATACATACGAAAAATCTAATCTCATCCTACTACTTTTTTTGTAAATTAGTATCTGTTTTCAAGGAAATTAAAGCTTTTCTAATTTATGTTCAAAATATTTTGAAATTTTGGGTGCCATGTCAGGTGCCAAGCCCCATTGTGTGATTCCGCCCAATTTTTTTTTTGTGAGAGTTAAGAATGATAAAATAACATTATGTTTCTTGTTTCGTTCACATACATTTAACAGGTGTCAAGTTATAGAATTTTTTTTGTGAAATGCAGCAAAATTTTAGAGGTACCCTTACATTTTACCTCATATCTTTTGAAATACGTGACCGATTAAAAAAAAAAAAGTATAATCCTATGACCAGGAGAATTTAGCGTTTAAATCAGTTCCGGATTATTGCCAAAAACAGGATTTCAACTGACGGACATACAGTCAGACAGACGGACATGGCTAGATGGTCTTAAAATCGATCAATGATCATAAATATATATACTTTAAGGGGCCCTAGACCAATATTTTGATGTGTTACATACGGAATGACAAATTAATATATACCCTCTATCAGTAGAGTAGAGGGAATAAAAATAAAACAAATTGTCTTTTTGGGACTTTTAAAAAATTTTCCGGATTTGGGCGATTTTTGCCATAAAGTTTATTTCTGTCTTTTAGTATTTAACAATTTTTTTTTTAATGAAAATATTTTTTTTTAAGAAATCTGAACCAAATTGAATTTTGGCGATATTTAACATCCGATTTGGCGACAAAGCCAAAAAAAGTCTGGCAACCCCGTTAATATGAAGAAGCAAAAAACGGACACACACACATGCTATGTACATAAAAATAAAAATAGTAAAGAACTTTTTAAGATATTTTTTTTTATTATTTCTTTTTATTATATATATAAAGGTTTTTTTCCTTTTTCTCAGCTTTTTTTTCATTTCCGTTTTCTTTCTTATGAATCTACACAAAATATGAGTTAATTTAGGGTTATGTTGAAAAACAACTAAGAGTTTTTTTCAGAAATTCACTCATAACTTTCAAAATACTTAACCGATTTCAAAAAAAGATACATCAGTTTCTTCCTAGGAAAATTACGCAACTTTTGGTACCCCAAGCGTTTAAATTGGTTCCGGATTATTGCCAAAAACGTTATTTCAACAGACAGACGGACATCGCTAGATCGACTTAAAATCGATCAAGGATCATGAATATATATACTTTATGGGGTCAATATTTCAATGTGTTACATACGGAATGACAAACTTATATATACCCTCTGTCACCAGAGTGGAGGGTATAAAAATTAAAATCGGTGAAACAGTTTTTGACACATAGCGATTTGGAATTTGCGGTTTTTTCCTTCGTTCAAGAATTTTTTTTTTTTTAAATATCCAAATTTTTTTCCATAGACTTTTCAGGGAGTTTGAGGCAATCTATTTTTTAAATTTTCTTTGAGCTTAATCCTATCATTTTAACCCGTAACGCCATTCGATAAAAAATTTTGATTTTTTATTAATTATGACATGTTGAATACAAATATCAAAAAAAATTCTGAAAATGGTCTAAAGGTTTTCAAGATATCGCCATTTGAAACCTGTCAAAAAAATTTTGGTGAAAATTTTCTAAAAAACCAAAACTTTGACCATATGACGCTACTGTTTAAAATGATCATATTTGGCTCAAATTAATTTTAAATGAAAGTTTGTCTCAAACTCTATGAAAGGGCAACAACAAATTTTAAGAATGAAGTTTTTTTTTTAATTTCTTGAACGAAGGAAAAAGCCGCAATTTTTTGCAAATTTCAAACAGCGATATCCGTCCGATTAAAACTGATCTAATCCTAGCGATCCATTTTTCGGATTAGTACTGATCCTTTACATTTTTACTTGGGTATATAATTGCAAAAACCACTATAAAGATGTCCTCCAACACCGCACCCTCCCCAAAAAAACTTTGGTAATTTTTTTAAAGTTTTTCGTCAAAAACGAATTCAACACTCTCACTTATTTTAAGAGTCCGACCGAATATTCGGTTTCGGTCTCGGTTTCGGCCGAATAATGGGGTTTCGGCCTCTATTCGGTATTCGGCAAAATTTTGGCCGAATATTAGCCGAAACCGAAACTTTTTGGTATTTTAAAAAATGTTCTCTATTTATTGTTGACCTGTGTTGATTATTTATGTTGTAGGTTTTTGTTTGGCTAAAGGTCATAAAAATTAAAATAAAAATCTGCAAAATTTTGTATTTTTAATTTCGTTTTTTATTTATTTCCAATATTTCTACCAACTTCGTTGGTCATCTTCATGGGATCTACAAAATACATTTAAACAATTAACATTTTTAACATCACAACAAAAATTACATTTATAATTACACACATTTAAAACACTGGTTTTTATAAAGGCGAGTTGATACGTCTTTACCGTTTGTATGTTTTCATCAACTGATTTGAATTTATTTTGTTTTATTTTTATTTTGTTTTCAGTTTTGTTTTATATTTTTGTGTTTATTTAATGTGTGTTTGTATATGTGAGAAATCTTGTCGGTGTCTGTCTTGTAATTGAGTCGTAAGTTGGTTGGTGTGTTAACGATGTGCAACATTTCTAGAGTATATCTCTTTGCATAATTATTCTCTTCTTGTAAGATGCTCACATTATTAAAGTTAGGTTTGTGACCAGTGATTGTGCAGTGGGCTGCCAGGGCTGTTTTTTGTTCAATTGGTTTTGATATTGCTTTTTGATCCGATTTGTGTCCTGATAATCTCGTCTTAAGTTTAGATTTTGTAGTACCCACATATACTTTTGGGCATATGTTGGACCCGTCCCCCTCGCAGCTTATCTTGTAGACCAAATTCGATTTTTCTTCTTTGTCTAATTTTGTTTTTGGTTTACTGAATAATTTGTAAACGGAGTTGTTGGTTTTGAGCGCTAATTCATATTTATCTTTGTTGTAGATATCAGAATTTCTTAGTCTTTCGGAAAAACCAGGTATGTACGTTACCGACTTATATATTTTGCTAGACGTTTCTTCTTCTTTATTTTTATATTCTTTCGATTTTACATGTTTAATTAAATTTGTAATTGTTTTTTTAGGAAATTCATTTTTCCTCAGTGTATCTTTAATTCTTGTAATGTTATTTGTGTAAAAAGTTTCGTCACTAATCTCTAAAACGCGTCGTATGAAATTTGTTGCAGTGTTTATAATTATTCGCCTGGGATGTTTTGAATAAAAGTTAATGAGTCTACCTGACGAAGTGGGTTTTTGATACCAGTCTATCTTAAGAATGTTGTTTCGTCTTAGAACTACGCAGTCTAAATATGGTAATTTATTATCATGCTCCTCTTCTTTCGTAAAACAAATTTGCCTATTAAATGAATTTAAAATCATTAAAAACCTGTCAATATTTTTCTTTTTGATTACGCAAAACAGATCATCCACGTATTTTGTTAGTATTTTCGGTTTTTCTTCCATCCGATCCACTGAAAAATCTAAAAGTTTTTCCATAATAATATCAGCGATAACTGGTGATGCAGGAGATCCCATTGGCATACCTTTTCTTTGTTCAAACAAATTATTTTCATATTTGAAGTATCTTGTGTCTTTGATACAAAAAGTGATAATGTCCATAAAAAGTTTTTGAGGTATCTGGGTATAGTTTTCGACTAAATTCCAATTTTCTTCAATTGTTTTTAGAGCCAAGTTGACCGGAATGCTCGGGAACAAAGCAACTACATCAAATGATATCATCATTTCGTCGTCTTCGATTCTGGTGTTATTTATTTTTGATTTAAAATCTATTGCGTCCTTAACATTGTACTTTGATTCTTTGGTAAGATTTTTCAATATGTCTACCACGTATTTGCTTAAGCCATATGCTGGTGAATTAATGGACGAACATATGGGTCTTAAAGGAGTTCCTTCCTTGTGTATTTTTGGTAAACCATAAATCCTAGGAGGTACTGATGTGCGTGTAATTAATTTATACTTTTCCTGAATAGTTATCAGATTTTGATTAAATAATTTTTCTACAAATAAGTTGTTTTTGGTCTGTAAGGTTGCGGTCGGGTCTTTTTTTATACGTTGATAAGTACACATATCGCCAACGATTTCACGCATTTTATGTATATAATCTTCTTTCATCATCGCTACGGTTTTGTTTCCCTTATCAGAACTCAAAATAAATATATCATCGTTTTTGTCTAAAAATTCCTTCGTTTGTACCACTGTATTAATAGTAAGCTTGTCTCTAACATTAAGTTTTGTTGTATTTAAGTGTCCGTCTATGAGTGACGTTAGCTTGCTTCTTGCTATCTCTTGTTGTTCTTTGTTTTCGAGTGTACGAATTATATCCTCCCCATCAGCAATACATTTAAATAAAGGAAAAGTATTTGTGGAATTGGGTAAAGCATGCTTCGGCCCCAATGACAATAACCATTTGACGTTCGTTATTTTGTTTTAAAAATAAAACAAAATAAATTCAAATCAGTTGATGAAAACATACAAACGGTAAAGACGTATCAACTCGCCTTTATAAAAACCAGTGTTTTAAATGTGTGTAATTATAAATGTAATTTTTGTTGTGATGTTAAAAATGTTAATTGTTTAAATGTATTTTGTAGATCCCATGAAGATGACCAACGAAGTTGGTAGAAATATTGGAAATAAATAAAAAACGAAATTAAAAATACAAAATTTTGCAGATTTTTATTTTAATTTTTATGACCATTAGCCAAACAAAAACCTACAACATTTTAAAAAATATGTAAAAAAGTCGCTGAATTTTTTGATTTCGTATTTCATTACACTTGTTTCAGTTCAATTGAAGAAAATGTTACAAGTTTATGTAATAAATGTAAAACTGTTGCAGTTCAAAAATTATTTTCTGCTAATCTACCAATGAAATATACAATTTTTTTGTAAGTTTTTTAAAAAACATTTTTTTTTTTTCAAAAATACAACAATTCCTATGGTTTAAAAGCATTATATGCTGTATATTTATCTTTAACAACTTTTTAATAATTTTATTCATGCCAGGCGGAAATTTTTTTTAAGTTTCGGTTTCGGTTCGGTTTCGGCCGAATATTCGGTTCGGTTTCGGTTCGGCCTCGAAAACTGGTTTCGGTCGGACTCTACTTATTTTAGATAAATTGTAAGATGAATTCGGTTTAATTTTTTGTAAAAACCATGTCATGTACCACCTTTCATCTGTACGAACTTAACCCAATTTATTTTGATGTGTTGGACCACAAAGTCACTTGCAATTTCTATTTATTACTTGTTTATTATTGGCAAGTGGTATTTATTTGGATATTTCTTTCTTATTGTATTTATGTGTTTTTGGCCCCTGGCCGTGTTTAATGGTGTAGTATGCTGGTGTGGTACACGTTCAGATGAGAGTAGACATTTTTTTTCTTTTTTCAACGATTGCCATAGTAAAATTTAGCAATTACCACAGAATCAGTGTTTTTCATCGTTTTGTTTAAAAAAAATAATAAACTGATTTATATTTGTAAAATCGTTTTTTTTTTGTTGTATGTCACATTTGCTTTTGACATGAGTACTACTTGTATTATGACCAGGGAGAGGAATTTCAATAATAAAGAATTGTAAAACCAATTTTTACAAATTAAAAAAATTTACATAGGTTAGGTTGGATGGGCGTTCGCCAATTTGGCGAATTCACTCGGAGGCCATAAGGCCCATTGTGATTCCCTTAAAGTTGTTTCCCTACTCCCCCCTGATATACAAAAATTTCTACCTTTCAAACCACCCCGATTGCCTAAGATATTCCGCTAGAGATGTCAGTGGGACACAGTTTAGGCAATCCAGGTCATCAAAAAATCGTTGTCCCAAATACTTAAGACGACGTTTCATCAGTCCCGGACACTCGCACAACAAGTGCTTCACTGACTCCTCCTCCTCCACTTCCCCACAACTTCTGCAAAAGTCCCTATCAGGAATTCCCATTCGATCAGCCATTCGGCCGATTATACAGTGTCCCTTCAGTACTCCTACTAATAGGCTAAGCGTCTTTTTGCCAAAGGTAAGAAGACTTTTTGTCCTCTTAGGATCCGGCAGTGGCCACATGGTTCGAGATATCCTGCACGTGGTCAGTGATATCCACCTATCCTTCATCCTATTTTCCGATATCCTATCAATTTCGTTCATCAACTCCACTATAGGAATCGAGATATTAGGTTCGACACGTTCCCCCACCGACTCAGAGCCATCCCACATTCGTCAGCTAATTCGTTACCATCGACCCCATTATGTCCAGGGACCCAGATTAGCTTATTGAGATCGCATTCCCCGTAATAACAGAGTTATCCGCCCAGTCTTCCCTAGTTGGTATTTGGACCTCGAAGTTTCTATCAAAGTTCGTCTGCGGTGAGATATAGTGTTTCTTCACAATACAGCAGCAAGCAGCAGACAGCAAAATTTTTACATGTATTTTGTTGTTGCCGCAACAACAAAATACATGTAAAAATTTTGCTGTCTGCTGCTTGCTGCTGTATTGTGAAGAAACACGTAGTCGGTTTTCTGTTCTAATTCCGTCCCGCCCACCGTACTTAATATGGTCGAGTGTCCCCAAGAGCGTTGCTTAAGCATTTGCGACTCTCTAAGTCTGAGAGCCGATTTTGCCGCTGTGCTCTTGATGTAGATATCTACGGGCTGAATGTTTAGTATCACTTCCAGGCCGGCCTGGGGTGCTGATCTAATAACACCAGTGATACCCAAGCACGCCAGTCGCTGTACCTTCTGTAGGTTGCAGTGATATGATTTCTTATCTGCTGCTTTCCACCACACAAGGGCCCCGTAGGTAAGTATTGGTCTAATTATCGCACCATACATCCAGTGTTTTAGACCCCACCTTCTTCCGAAAGTTCTTCTGCAGGTGTAAAAAGCACATAACGACTTTTTCATCCTTTCCTCTGTATTTCTTTTCCAGGAAAGCTTTGAGTCCAGGATTACACCCAGGTATTTCGCCTCATTAGATAGTTCTAGGGTGATTCCATCTAGTTTGGGAAGAACAAACCTGTCTATCTTAGTCCTTTTTGTGAACAAGACGAGTTCGGTTTTGGCGGGATTGACTGCCCACGTTAAGAGTATCTTGAGTGCTGATTCCATGAGTTTACTAATCGTTGGCAAAAACTTGCCTCTGATTAAGATCACAACGTCATCAGCGTAGCAACCACCACATTTTTCATATAGAAATTTCTTCAGCGTTTAAATTACTACGAAGAAAGTAGCTAAAACAACCAAAATTGACGATATGTGTAGTTTTAAAAACAAACAATATGTAAATCATTCAATTGCTATAACTACTAATACTTGCACATTTCTGTTTTTGTAGCGAGAGCTTACGATTGTTTTTATAAATGAATAAGTAGCAAAAAAACAAAAACATTAGAATTGTGTAGCCTACAAGTAGCCTACAAATTATTTTTGGTAGCCTACCTGTAGCCTACAAATTATTTTTGGTAGCCTACCTGTAGCCTACAAATTATTTTTGGTAGCCTACAAATATTGTTTTTGTAGCCTACAAAGAGAAAATTTAATAAAACTATAACACACACACTTATCTTGTTTAACATAACTGTTTTATTTTAATGTGTATAAAGAATAGGGTTGGATTGTTTTAATGTAAAATTATAATTCAACTTCTCAAAAAAAACTTTGGCAAACATTGTTGTGGTGTTCCCTTGTCATTAAAAGTAGAGATGGGCACATGAGCAGATTAGAACGTGATTCACGCGTGACCACGCTTGAGTGTGACTAAATTCAATTTTACTCACGCGCGTGTGAGTGGAGTGAGCGTGAGTAAGATTTTTGCGTGAGTGTGCTTGAGTCGATTTTTTAAGTTACGCTGAACTTTAAATTTTGTTGAAAATTTTAAAAGATTTTTCAAATTTTAGTTTTTAAATTTTTTTTTGTATGAATAAGAGTTTCGTGAGTGTGAGTCAACGAGAGTGTGAGTGAAGCTTGAGTGAGTGCACGTGAGTGTGAGTTGTATTAAATTTACTCACGTGATTGTGAGTAGAAAAAATTTGCTCGTGAGTGAGTGTGCGTGATTCAAAAATTCCTGTCGTGGGCGTGAGTGAGTGTGAGTCAAAAATCACTCACGCGCCCATCTCTAATTAAAACCATGTTTTGTGTATTTTTCAACACGTGAATTTTCGAAATACCCAATGTAGAGATGGGTGCGTGAGTGGATTTTGACTCACACTCACTCAAGCTCACGCAAAAATAATCGAATCACTCACGCAATTTTTTTTTTACTCACGCTCACTCACTATTCACGTGAGTAATAAAAATCTTACTCACGCCAGATTCAATCACGCTCACGCGTGAGTCACGCAAAATCTACTCACGCAATAAAATTTTCTTACCAAAAAAAAAACTACAAAAAATAAAAAAATTGGGCTAATCTAAAAATCTTATCACGCAAACTCACGCAAAAAATAAATGACTCACTCACTCAGATTTTTTTTCAGCTCACACTCACTCACAATCACGTGATTTAAATGAAAATCACTCACGCGTGATTCACGTGAATCACGCAAATCACGTGACCAGCGCCCATCTCTAACCCAATGTTAATGTCACGGTTTTTCTCATAACTTCTGAGCGTCTAGACCGATAATATTAAAATCGCGTACATATTCGAAAATATCGAAAAATTCGACAAAATTCAAAATTTTTCTATATTTTTTTGACCAAAATTAAAAGAATTTTATTAAAAATTATTATTATTCTTTTTTCGATGTTGTATTCATTTTACACCATCTTAACGAAATTTTTAATATGATCACGTTTTTATATTGCAACATTTGTTTACAATGTGATACTGTAGTAATACTGTAGTAATACTACTGTAGTAATACTACTGTAGTAATACTGTAGTAATACTGTAGCCTACAAATATACTACTGTAGTATATTTGTAGCCTACAAATATACTACTGTAGTATATTTGTAGGCTACAACAATAAAATTTGTTTTCCGCTACTGCTCTGTTTGGAGTTTTTATTTTTTTCATGTTGTTGTAGTTTAAGCAAACACAAAAAAGAAAAGTAAACAAAAGCTATAACTTATAATATTGAAATTGTTTGAAGTGATATGAAAAGCAAAAGCAAAAAAAACGGGTAGCTAACGTAGCCTTTCAAACGCTGAATTTCTTAGATTATAAAATATTTTTCGTATAAAAAATTCTCAGATTCTAAGACATTTTTCGTATATCCTCAGACTCTAATACATTTTTCGTATTAACAAAAATTGGCTGATTCTGAAACATATTTCGTATGTAGAAAAAGTCTTAAAATTTGTGAGATATTCAGAGAATCTGAGAATATTTTTCATATTTTCAAATTCTGACACATTTTTCGTATAGGAAAAGTCTCAGATTCGGACACAATTTTTATATTTAGAAAAAGTCTGAGATTCTGAATCATTTTTCGTATATAGGAAATAATTATGAGAGATTTTTCGTATATGCATAGAAAAAATCTCAGAATTTGAAACATTTTCGAAAAAATCTCAGATTTTGATACATTTTTCGTATAGAAAAGATCTCTGATTCTAATACATTTTTCGTATAGAAAAAGTCCCAGATTCTGTGATATTTTTTGTATAGAAAAAGTCTCAGATTCTAAAGATTCAGATTCTGAAAAATAATGTTTTTTTTTTTTGTATGCGACTTTTTTACTTTTTAGCGGGCCCTAAATTCGTGTTTAACCAAGTGCCCGTCATACTTTAAGACGGCACATACTTTGGTTAGAGGATATTATACAAAATAATGCAGTCAACATTTTTTAGAGAATATTTTTCAGCTGTTTGAACAGATTTTTCTGCACAGAGAATTTTTAAAGTTACAATCTCAATTTTGGTGTATTTTTCCCCCAGATTGTTGATAATTTCTGTGATTGCATATTTTTGCAGCATATTTTTCAATAGCCAATGCATTTTTTTTAGCTATTTAAACATATGTTTTAGTGCGAAGGTCCTGCTCCTGGTTTTAATAAATTTTAATAAATAAATAAAGTAGGGTGGCACAAGAAAATGGCGTTTGCAGAATTTCGTCGAGTACAGGTCAAAATTTGGTAAAAACTCCATATATAAAATTTTAGACAAATCGGACAATTTAAACCCAAACATGTTAAAGTTGGGTTTTGAACTCAATTTTTTATTTTTAATTATTATTTTACTTGATAACCCAGCAAAACTTTGGTAATGGGTAGTGATTATATAACACATTACCAGGTAATGTATATACCTTATTTGTAGCATTATTTTAGGATGTCTTACCAAACATTTGTTCCACAACGTATTATTTTAAAATGAAAAATAATGCATTACTAATAATTTGCTACGTAATGCATGATTATTGGAAAAATGTATTTCATATTTATTATTTCTAAACATTATATCATGGATGATTTATATTTGGTTACATTATGTATTATTTGAAAGTTTGAAATAATGCATTATTTATAATTAAATGCATAATGCATTACAATAACATAAAAAATAATTATATTATAAAAAATGCATAAGTTTAAACTAGAGATGGGCTCACGACAAGAAATTTCTAACGACACACACGCAATAGCATATTATATCTACTTACACTCACTTACAATCACGTGAGTAAATTTAATACAAAATTACTTTTTCACTACTCGTAACACCTTATATATTACGTTCTGGTATGCTATATTATATACCTTACTCGTAACCTATAAAATATCATATATTTTACACCTTACTGGTATTCTTCGTTATAAATTTATGACTTATTTTATACCTTACTGGTATTCTATGTGATAATGTGGATGCATTACTTTGAGTCTCATCGCCTGTTAAAATCATCAATGCTGCAATGTATAAAATAAGAGATCATATACCTTATTTTATACCTTATTTGGTAATCTAAGTTTTGCTGGGAAGCTTATCGTTTTTTATTGAGGAGTGACAAAAAGAGTTAAAAGTTTTAACTTAAAACTAACAGTTTTAAAACCCTGCAATCGATTCCATATTTTATGTCGATATGTGAAAATTAAATATGTAAGTTACATAAAAATCAACCGATTTTCATATACATAAGTATATATTTTTATTTAATTTGTGACAATACAATTTTGTTTACTTCTTTTTCAATAAAACACAAATCATATGTCCCCTTTATTAGCCACGCAAAAATTAGACCACTTTTCTGAATTTCCACTACTTTTCCTAATACTTTTTTCTAGCATCTCGGGCAGCAAAGCGATTATTTCGGGACGTATATTGATTTTGAGCTCGTCAATGGTCCGAGGATTGTTGGCGTCCATTTGCTTTTCAAATTTGTCTTTTTTGGGATTTGTCAGATCCCGTTTTTGCTAAATAATCTTGACAATGGGATCTGACAATTCCCGAAACACGTGTCGATTAAGTCTTGCAAAAAATTACCAACATAATAAATTTAAAAGCAGAAAAATAATTTTCTTTAAAATTGGTTTTAATTAGTAAAGGAAATAATGACCTCGAGCTAAAAAAAAACCTACTCAAAATATAATATTTTAAAGATCGAATAACATTTTTTTTATTTTTTAATAAAAATTAATCAGAAGTTAAGTGTGTTATCTAAAAATAATTCAAATAATATAAAAATTCGATTCTGGTCCGAAAATGCGGATCAGCATCTGTGGACCAAAATTTCAGATCAGCATTTTTGACCAAAATCGCGTTTTTTATATATTTTTTTTAATATTTTTTATTTTCCAACTTTTGGTTATCTAAAAAATAATTAAAAAAAATTAAAAATACGATTTTGGTCCGAAAATGTTGATCAGCATCTGTGGGACCAAAATCGCAGATCAGCATTTTTGGCCCAAAATTGCGTTTTTATATTTTTTTAATATTTTAAAAATAACACACTTAACATTTTCCAACTTTTATGACCAACCCGGAAAAAAAAAATTGTATCTTTAAAAATCATTTTTTTTAAATAGTTTTCCAAAAAAGTACGAATTTTTGATTCGGATATGGTCAAAAAATTCGGACATGAGTTTTGGTCGAAATACGTAATTTTTTTCCAACTTTGACCGCTGGTTGCCGACTGAAGATGAGCTTGCGAAATTTTTTCATAAATTTGGCCAGTCAATGTCGACTTTTTTTGACATCGTACTTCCAGACAATTTTGACTGGCTACCTAGAAATCCTGACCCGTAAGGACTTATTTTTTTAACGGTTATTTGATAAGAAAAATGTACGACCAACAATCCCTAAACTATTACTAGCTCAAAAAAAAAACATTTTGAGGTGTTCGAAAAAATATTGGAAATGCATCAAAAAAGAGGAAAACATTTTCCGTGGCTAATAAAGGCGACTATTTTGTTTATGTTTAATTCTATAAAAGGTCAAAAAATTGTCTAGGCCCAAATTAAATTAAAATATGTTACACATGGAAATCAGTTGATTCTTTTGGAATTTATTTAATATTCAGATACCGACACAAAATATGGTACGCCCTGTATAATCTCTCTTGCTCGGTGATAATTAAACATCATTAATGCATTTTTTTTTTCAAGTCCCAACTTTTAACACCTCCAGCGGATCAGATTAAAATTGTCCAAATGGCATAAACTTTAAATATGGATTTTTTAATCCAAAAGGAATCAAATTTTGTTCGGCACTCGACTAAATTCGAAAAAGTAATTTTTCGTGTCACCCTAATGTACAGGCTGGTATTTTGTTATATTTATCTGCACTTGAACATTTTTTAGACAGTCTATTTATTGTGTAGGGGTTATTAAAATCAATTGAATCAGGGGAGTAGCCAAGGGGGTAAGATGATTTCTTTCAATTGGATCAAGATAAGGAAATTTAAATTGTTTTTCGCTCGCCCCTTTTGTGGGCGTGGATATATAGAAACAAATACAAATAATGGTAAGATCGTATAACCAGACATAGAAAACAAATTTGCCAGCTGCCAACTGAAAGTCAGTTGGTTCAAAAGTTATAAGCAAAGTGAATTTCTGCAAGGGGTTTTCACGAATTTACGAGATAAAAAACACGCTATAAGACAATTCTGAGGATGCTGAAGCTTCGCATATATATTGTTCCCCTGGTCTGGCTCGTATTGAATTTCGGCCAAATCGGTCCAGTGCACAGTGCCACATTTGGCCAATCTAGCACGACAAAAATCAAAAAAAAAAGTTCCCCGATTTCTATGATTTGTTTGTATGCATTATAAAACATTCCTAATAACACGGAAATACTTATATAAGAACTATAATTCTATTCGTTATTAAGATGCGGGTGTATAAAGTTGCATCTTGTAAAATCCTGAAAGTAGTGTTCATTATTTCGCATTAATTAAGTCGATTTTAAACGGTTGTAACTTTTTAACAAAAAAATATATTTATACACTCTTTTTTGGTAATTTTAAAGGATATTTAAAGGCTTTAAGTCAAATCTTTTCTTCTTTTTTGAAACAATTTTTTCTATTTTTTATTAAATTTTTAAAATAGTAAAAATTTTTGAAAAGAAAATTATATATTTATTGTTTTTGATGGAATAGAACTTTTGTGTTTGGTCTCTATTGGTCGCCGGACTTTTTCAGACATATTGACCAATATCCATAGTACTTATTTCAACGGCTAACTTTTGCGACCGCCTGCGACGCCGACTACAGTGGGACGATATGTAAACTTTGTTTTTACATATTTTTTAAACATATTTTTAAAAAGTGGGCGTGGCAGTTGTCTTACCGCCCCCTTTTTTTGTGATATTATTTCTACAGTCCTTGAGAGTATATATACTAAGTTTAAAGAAATTACAACCAAAATTAAAAATTTTTTAAAAGTGGGCGTGGCCGTTAACTGGCCTCCCATATTTTTCATAATGTTGTTTTTGAAGTCAAAACGAACATTTATACCGAATTTCTAGTCAATATAAATAAAATTGGATTTTTGTCGTCCTAGATTGGCCAAATGTGGCACTGTGCAGTGGTTCAAAATTTTTAGCAAAACCGTGAAAATCAGATTGGTTTCACCTTAAATTCACGTGTTGAAAACCCGTTAAACATGTTTTAACAACATTGGTCATTCACAAAAATATTTTACAACGCATTTTTGTCACTCAAAAATATTTTTACACTAAAAAAAAATTACACTCGAAAAAAATTTTACACTCAAAAAAAATTAGTAATTTTTATTTTTTTTACAAAAATGACAAAAAAAAGATTTTTACTAAAAATGAAATATTTCTAATCAAAATTGTTAATTTTTTTCACGTTAGAAAATTTACTGTCCTTTAAAAAGGGCATTGTGGAGGGTATTCAATGAATTTGACTCGGCCGAATCTATGAATACTATTCATAGATTCGGCCAAGTCGAATTTAACCTTTCTACTTGTTTATTCTCCTTTCCCTTTATTCTCTTTCAATTCACGACCCTGTAAAATTGCACATGTTGTTCATTTGTAACATTTACAATCCATTTTACAATCGATAGTATAAAATTTAATACAATAGAGATTTTCAATACAGATTAAAACTTAAAGATAATGTAAGGAAACTATTTAATGGCCACAAATTTACATGTCCATGTTTTGCATTAGATTAACATGGAAAAAAGCAAAAAAAAATTTTAACAGTTTATTAACTTTAATGATGCATCAGGCAATGACGACGGTAAAATGTACACAATACCAAGTAACCCAAAGACCAAGAAAATAACAGATAAAAAATTGCCGGCTAACTACACTCAAGAAAAATGTTAATCAACTTATAATGGAGAAAAATATCTATCCGAATCAATAAATTTTCACAAAAATATCATTAATTTGTTTTTGTGTATTTTTGCTGAAAATGCATATTTTTACGTATTTTGATTTAAAATGCAATATTTTTTTGCATATTTGTAATCAAATAATGCATATTTTGCAATAAATTTGCAAATACAAAAAAAACGCAAAACTAAATTACGGTTTTTCAAAAATTCGCTTTATATGCCCCATGGGTGGGGCAGTAGGCTGTATTTTTTTTGTATGCAAAATAGTTTTTTTCTGATTTTGAACGTTCGGGCAAATTTGTATTTTCCTGGACTTTGTTGCTGAAGTTTGGCACACATTTTGGCCATTTACCTGGTCAGGTTGGTATTGCAAGTCAGCGAAATCAGTCCATTGCTTCAAAAGTTATAACCAAAAGAGTCAATTTCGGCTAGGGTTTTTCGCTAATTTACGTGATAGAAAACAAGCTTACTTTCAAAATACAATAAGGCTGCTGATGCTTGCCATATATATTTGTCGTTTCCCTGATCTGGGTATGGAATTTCAGCAAAATCGCTGGGATGGTTCAAAAGTTTTTAGTGAATTTTAGATTAGTTGCACCTAAAATTCACGTGTTAAAAACCTGTTAAACAAGTTTTAATACATTTTTGATGAGATAAGAACATAACGAAGCCAAATTTGACAACGGCTGACGCGCCATTGGATAGACCTCCAAAAAACCTGTCGATCTGTATAAATTGTTCATATAGTTTCTTCTGAAGAAATTAGGCTAGTGCTCAATAGATTGAGCGCTAATGTTCGTTCATTTCTGATAAAAGACCTAGTTCGTTCATCACGTTCAATCGATCATTTGTTGTTTTTGTTCAACTGTTCGTGAACGAATCATTTTGATCATGCACAAAAAAAAATCGAGGTAATATTACCTAAAATTATAGTATAATATATATTGGGCATTCCATATCAAATCGGACACTTTAAAATTTTTTTTTTAGATTTTCCCAATTGTTGGAGCAAATTTTAAAAAATTTCGTTTTGTGTGGGAGCCCCCTTAGAAATTGGAGATAGGGTATTAGTTTGTTCCAAAGAAATGTTAAGACATAAAAATTAATGGGGGTCGGTCTTATAAATGACACCTCTATGACGCACCATTGGAGCAGTAGAAATGATTTTAAGATTGGAAAATTACAATAAAGTTTTTTCAAAAAATTTTAAAAAATAGTAATAATCGTCATCCCATGATCCTACAGGGCAAAAAATTTGTAGAATCGATAGAAGTTTTACACAAAAAAAATTTCAAAAAAATAAAAGAGTACAAACATTTTCAAAAATGAGATTTAAATTTTAAAACTTAAAAATCGCATACTAGAGCGCTTTTAAGAATTTTTTGGGATTTTTTTTTTAAATACGTAGAAAAACAAAAATTTTGAAAAAAAAAATTTGAAATTTGGACCATTATTGAAGAAGGAGTTTTCAAAGGGTACTAAAAATTGTAAACAAATTGGAAAAATCTAAAAAAAAATTTTTCAAAGTGTCCGATTTGACATGGAGAAATTTTTTCTATAGAAAAATTCTCAGATTCTGAGACATTTTTCTATAGGAAAATTGTAAGATTCTGAGACATATTTTCTATAGAAAAATTCTCAGATTCTGAGACTTTTTTTCTATAGCAAAATTTTCAAAATTTGAGACATTTCTATAGAAAAATTGTAAGATTCTGAGACATTTTTTCTAAAGAAAAATTCTCAGATTCTAAAACATTTTTTCAATAGAAACATTAAAAAACATTTTTTCTATAGAAAAATCTTTAGATTCTGAGACATTTTTCTATAGGAAAATTCATATTTTCTGTAGAAAAATTCTCAGATTCTATAGAAAAATTGTAAGATTCTGAGACATTTTTTCTAAAGAAAAATTCTCAGATTCTGAAACATTTTTTCAATAGAAACATTCTCAGATTCTGAAACATTTTTTCTAAAGAAAAATTCTCAGATTTTGAAACATTTTTTCAATAGAAACATTGTCAGATTCTGAAACATTTTTTCAATAGAAAAATTCCCAGATTCTGAGACATTTTTTCTATAGAAAAATTCTCAGATTATGAGAAATTTTTTCTATAGAAAAATTCTCAGATTCTGAGACATTTTTTGTATAGAAAAATTCTGAGACATTTTTTGTATAGAAAAATTCTCAGATTCTGAGACATTTTTTCTCAGATTCTGAGACATTTTTTCTATTGAAAAATTCTCAGATTCTATAGAAAAATTGTAACATTCTGAGACATTTTTTTCTACATAAAAATTTTCAGATTCAGACACATTTTTCCTATAGAAAAACTCTCAGATTTTGAGACATTTTTTCTATAGAAAAATTCTCAGATTCTGAGACATTTTCCTATTAAAAATTTGTCAGATTCAGAGACATTTTTAAATAGAAAAATTCTCAGATTCTTAGACATATTTTCTTTAGGAAAAGTGGCCGATTCTGAGACATTTTCCTTTAGGAAAATTGACAGATTCTAAGACATTTTCCAATTGAAAATTTCTCTCAGAGACTGATAATTTTTCTAATAGAAAAATTCTCTTTGAAACATTTTCCAATAGAAAAATTCTCTTTGAGGAATTTTCCAATAGAAAAATTCTCAGATTCTGAGACATTTTTAATAGCGAAATTGTCAGATTCTGAGACATTTTCCAGTAGAAAAACTCTCTGATTCTGAGACATTTTTTCTATAAAAACGTTCTCAGATTTTGAGAGATTTTGCTATTGAAAAATTCATATATTCTGAAACATATTTCTATAAAAAAAAATTTCATATTCTTAGGATTTTTTTCTATTGAAAAACTCACAGATTCTGAGACATTTTTCCGTCTCCCCTTTGATCGGCCATATGTGAGATTAGGCATATGCAAGTTTCAGGACAATCGGTGGGTGCCCTCTGAAAGACCTTCCTTGTGAGACTTAACATATTAACTTGTTGTTGTCCTAAGAAGTTTGCGATTGCATTTGAGTGATATTGTTTCAGCACACAGTGGCCGAAATATCCATTCTAGGGGCGTTAAATTGGAAAATTACAATAATAAAGCCTAATGCCTAATTTCGATTATAAAATTTATAAAGAATAAAATTTTAAACAATATTAATTTTTTCAGTGTTTTTATGTATTTTGGAAAACTTGTGTAAAAATTGGGAAGGTGTTTGAGGACAACAAGTAAAAATTGTCCGATTTCGTAAAAATTTAGAATGATTATTTATGAATACAAAAAAACATTTATCAGTTGAATTTTAAAAGGATATAATACTGTTGTTAGGGTAATGCTATAATACTGTTGTTAGGGTAATTTAGGTTAAGTTTGAAGGTGGCATTTATATGGGAGCTAGGGGTAAACATAGACCGAGTTTTTAAAAATTTTATAGGTTTCGAACTTGCGATAAAAGAAGCTTAAATTTAAAATTTTAGACAAATCAATCAACAATTTCGGCCTGTAACGCGTTTTCACCGTTTATTTGGAAAATCCGAACAACTTGCGCGAACTAGCATGCCACATTTGAAAATCACAACCACAATAATCCAAATTAATAAACCAAATAAGAATTGGACCGAACACGATTGAATTTAAAAAGTTATAGTCGATGAAACAATAGTATACTATCTTCAAGTTTATTTGCTTTGTTTTAAGTAAATTTTTATTTTATTTATTTTTTACTATTTTTTTTTAGCTGGGTATAACTTCCTAAAAAGAGGATTCCCAAGTTGAAGGCTAATGTTGATGTCTAATTTTTTATTTTTTTGTTTTTATTATTTTTAAACTTGGATAAAATTGTTCATTTATACGAGTATAAAGTATGTACTATGGAGATGCCGCCTTTTTTGTGGGTATCACTTTTCATTGAAAGTGACAGCAGCTTTCGGCATTTACATACTATTTAAATGTTGTTGATTTTTAGTTTTTTGTTTAAAACTTTACAAAAAAATAATTTTTTTTTATTTTAAAGTTTGTTAGCGTATTTTTTTTTTTTTTTTCTAAGCTATTATTTTTTATTTTTTTTGACAAGTTTTCAGAAAAATGGAAAGTGGTTTGGTTTGGTAACTTTTTTTTTTCACATGTTTACAGTTTTTGTTTCGTTTATTTTTCAATTCATTTGTTATTGTCGTAGTCAGTCAGTCAAATGCATATATTTTTAGATGAGATGATACCGGCAGCAATCTGTAGTAGCCAGCTAGCCAGTCAGCCATATGGTAATTTATATGTGAAATTTTATAATCTGCTTATTAAAAAATCACTACCACAAAAAATTCATATAATTAAGGATTGATTGTATGGATCTTGTATGCTCAATTTGGTAATAAAATTTTATATGTATTATTTATTATAGAAAATATTTAATTAATGTAATTGATTTTGTCACTATATTTTTTATAATTGTTTACAGAAATATTTTTTCTATATAAAAAAGTCTCAGATTCTGAGACATTTTTTCGACATAAAAAAAATTGAAGATTCTGAGACATTTTTTTTTTTATATAAAAAAGTCTCAGATTCTGAGACATTTTTCCTATATAAAAAAAGTCTCAGATTCTGAGACATTTTTTCTATATAAAAAAAGTCTCAGATTCTGAAATATTTTTCTTAGATTTTGAGACTTTGTCAGATTCTGATCCATTTTTTTTGTATAAAAAAAGTTTAAGATTCCGAAAAATTTGTTCTATACAAAAAAACTCTCAGATTCTGAGACATTTTTCTATATAAAAAAGTTTTAGATTCTGAGACATTTTTTCTATATAAAAAAAAGTCTCAGATTCTGAGACATTTTTTCTATATAAAAAAAGTCTCAGATTCTGAGACATTTTTTCTATGTAAAAAAAGTCTCAGATTCTGAGACTTTTTTTATATAGAAAAAATGTTTCAGAATCTAAAACTTTTTTCTATATAAAAAAAGTCTCAGATTCTGAGACATTTTTTCTATATAAAAAAAGTCTCAGATTCTGAGACATTTTTTCTATATAAAAAAAGTCTCAGATTCTGAGACATTTTTTCTATATAAAAAAAGTCTCAGATTCTAAAACATTTTTATACCCTACACCACACTGTGGTACAGGGTATAATGAGTTAGTGCTGATGTTTGTAACTACCCGAAATATTGGTCCTAGACCCACTTTTAAGTATACCGATCGACTTAGAATCACTTTTTGAGTCGATTTAGCAATGTCCGTAAACACGATACAGGTCGCAATTTTTAATCAATTGACTTGAAATTTGAAACTTAAGCCTATTTTGGCCCAAGCCTATTGAAATTGGAAAAAATCGGTTCATATTTAGACCTAGCCCCCATACAAAGGTCCTCTTTAGTTGTGGCTCAAATGACTCTAATAGCCGCATTTTAATAGGTATCTTTTCGAAATTTGGCAGGTAATCATGCTTCATCCACACAAATCACCATTCCGAATTTTAAAAAAATCGGGCCAGTTCTTCTTGTAGCCCCCATACAAACCACCTTCCCGATTTTCACATAAATCTCTCAAATTTCATGAAAATAGAAAATATTTAATAAATATTCTGTTTGTGTATGCTAAACGCGTACTTTGATAACCTTATAAAATCTGATTATCATCGGACCATTTTTGGACTTAGGTCCCATGTGAAAATTTCGCATATTCAGTTGAAGCGGTTTATTGTCAACAAAAAAGCCTATTCCACTCAAATTTGATTAGTGAGTGCTTTTTACACTTATTAAAGATTTGACAAAATATAGATCTAATCAGTCCATATTTGAACTTGGGACCCATTTTCCGGGTGTTATATGGTCGGTCTTGACCAACTATAATTTTCTTACTTGTTTCTATATAAAAAAAAGTCTCAGATTTTGAGACATTTTTTCTGTATAAAAAAGTCTCAGATTCTGAGACATTTTTTCTATATAAAAAAAGTCTCAGATTCTGAGACATTTTTTCTATATAAAAAAAGTCTCAGATTCTGAGACATTTTTTCTATATAAAAAAAGTCTCAGATTCGGAGACATTTTTTCTATATAAAAAAAAGTCTCAGATTCTGAGACATTTTTTCTATATAAAAAAAACGTCTCAGATTCTGAGACATTTTTTCTATATAAAAAAAGTCTCAGATTCTGAGACATTTTTTCTATATAAAAAAAGTCTCAGATTCGGAGACATTTTTTCTATATAAAAAAAAGTCTCAGATTCTGAGACATTTTATCTATATAAAAAAAGTCTCAGATTCTGAGACATTTTTTCTATATAAAAAAAGTCTCAGATTCTGAGACATTTTATCTATATATAAAAAAGTCTCAGATTCTGAGACATTTTTTCTATATATAAAAAAAAAAGTCTCAGATTCTGAGACATTTTTTCTATATAAAAAAAGTCTCAGATTTTGAGACATTTTTTCTATATATAAAAAAGTCTCAGATTCTGAGACATTTTTCTATAGAAAAAAGTCTAAGATTCTGAGACATTTTTTCTATATAAAAAAAGTCTAAGATTCTGAAACATTTTTTCTATATAAAAAAAATCTCAGATTCTGAGACATTTTTTTTTTTTCTATATAAAAAAAATCTCAGATTCTGAGACATTTTATCTATATAAAAAAAGTCTCAGATTCTGAGACATTTTTTCTATATAAAAAAAGTCTCAGATTCTGAGACATTTTTTCTATATGAAAAAAGTCTCAGATTCTGAGACATTTTTTCTATATAAAAAAAGTCTCAGATTCTGAGACATTTTTTCTATATAAAAAAAGTCTCAGATTCTGAGACATTTTTTCTATATAAAAAAAGTCTCAGATTCTGAGACATTTTTTCTATATAAAAAAAGTCTCAGATTCTGAGACATTTTTTCTATAAAAAAAGTCTCAGATTCTGAGACATTTTTTCTATATAAAAAAAGTCTCAGATTCTGAGACATTTTTTTCTATATAAAAAAAGTCTCAGATTCTGAGACATTTTTTCTATATAAAAAAAGTCTCAGATTCTGAGACATTTTTTCTATATAAAAAAGTCTGATTCTGAAACATTTTTTCTATATAAAAAAAGTCTGATTCTGAAACATTTTTTCTATATAAAAAAAGTCTCAGATTCTGAGACATTTTTTCTATATAAAAAAAGTCTCAGATTCTGAGACATTTTTTCTATATAGAAAAAGTCTCAGATTCTGAGACATTTTTTCTATATAAAAAAAGTCTCAGATTCTGAGACATTTTTTCTATATAAAAAAAGTCTCAGATTCTGAGACATTTTTTCTATATAAAAAAAGTCTCAGATTCTGAGACATTTTTTCTATATAAAAAAAGTCTCAGATTCTGAGACATTTTTTCTATATAAAAAAAGTCTCAGATTCTGAGACATTTTTTCTATATAAAAAAAGTCTCAGATTCTGAGACATTTTTTCTATATAAAAAAAGTCTCAGATTCTGAGACATTTTTTCTATATAAAAAAAGTCTCAGATTCTGAGACATTTTTTCTATATAAAAAAAGTCTCAGATTCTGAGACATTTTTTCTATATAAAAAAAGTCTCAGATTCTGAGACATTTTTTCTATATAAAAAAAGTCTCAGATTCTGAGACATTTTTTCTATATAAAAAAAGTCTCAGATTCTGAGACATTTTTTCTATATAAAAAAAGTCTCAGATTCTGAGACATTTTTTCTATATAAAAAAAGTCTCAGATTCTGAGACATTTTTTCTATATAAAAAAAGTCTCAGATTCTGAGACATTTTTTCTATATAAAAAAAGTCTAAGATTCTGAGACATTTTTTCTATATAAAAAAAGTCTAAGATTCTGAGACATTTTTTCTGTATAAAAAAAAGTCTCAGATTCTGAGACATTTTTTCTATATAAAAAAAGTCTCAGATTCTGAGACATTTTTTCTATATAAAAAAAAAGTCTCAGATTCTGAGACATTTTTTCTATATAAAAAAAGTCTCAGATTCTGAGACATTTTTTCTATATAAAAAAAGTCTCAGATTCTGAGACATTTTTTCTATATAAAAAAAGTCTCAGATTCTGAGACATTTTTTCTATATAAAAAAAGTCTCAGATTCTGAGACATTTTTTCTATATAAAAAAGTCTCCGATTCTGAGACATTTTTTCTATAGAAAAAAAGTCTCAGATTCTGAGACATTTTTTTTTCTATATAAAAAAGTCTCAGATTCTGAGACATTTTTTCTATATAAAAAAATTCTTAGATTCTGAGACATTTTTTCTATATAAAAAAAGTCTCAGATTCTGAGACATTTTTTCTATATAAAAAAAGTCTCAGATTCTGAGACATTTTTTCTATATAAAAAAAGTCTCAGATTCTGAGACATTTTTTCTATATAAAAAAATCTCAGATTCTGAGACATTTTTTCTATATAAAAAAAGTCTCAGATTCTGAGACATTTTTTCTATATAAAAAAAGTCTCAGATTCTGAGACATTTTTTCTATATAAAAAAAGTCTCAGATTCTGAGACATTTTTTCTATATAAAAAAAGTCTCAGATTCTGAGACATTTTTTCTATATAAAAAAAGTCTCAGATTCTGAGACATTTTTTTTTCTATATAAAAAAAGTCTCAGATTCTGAGACATTTTTTCTATATAAAAAAAGTTTCAGATTTTGAGACATTTTTTCTATATAAAAAAAGTCTCAGATTCTGAGACATTTTTTTCTATTATATAAAAAAAGTCTTAGATTCTGAGAAATTTTTTCTATATAAAAAAAGTCTCAGATTCTGAGACATTTTTTTCTATTTAAAAAAAGTCTCAGATTCTGAGAAATTTTTTCTATATAAAATTATACTCAAAATCTGATACATTTTTCCTTTACAAAAAAAATGTCTCAGATTCTGAAACATTTTTTCCTTTACCAATTGTTTACATGCACTCACGTATCATTTGAAAAAAAAAAATGCGTTAAATAAAAAAAAATAAAAAATATTTAAATGCAATTGAAAGCGAAAGTAGTAAATAATTTCACTAATATGTCCTAAACAATTGATATCAATGTAACAATAAGATATTGAAAATATAATAGACAATTGAAAAAAAAAAGTAGACAATTGAAAAAAAAAAGAAGCTGGAGAAGCTTAAGTACAAACGTGACATATAAGCACTTAAGTATAACGCCCGTTAATAGACAATTGAATAAACAATGAAACAATTTCAATTCAATTTTATATTTTTGTAAAACCAGTAACAATTCAGACAATAGAATAAGACCGATTCAAAGGTGTGAAATTTCAAATAACAAATAACATACGTGTAAACACTTTCATTTTCATTTGAATTTTCATATTTTACTACATGTGTAATATGCATTCCAAAATTTACTACACCCTTTTCCTAAATTCTGCATTTCAAACTACACTATTTGCAGATGTAATTTGAAAAATATCAAAAATCAATTGTAATTCCAAGATTCAATTGTTTTCAAGATGTTATCAATTTTATTTCAGAACTTATCAAATGTATTTCAGAAATTATCAATTGTATTTCAGAAAATATCAATTGTATTTCATAAACTATCAATTGTATTTCAGAATTTATAAATTGTATTTCAGAAATTATCAATTGTATTTTAGAAATGTTTAATTTGTATTTCAGGAAATATCAATTGTATTTCAGAAGTTATCAATTGTATTTCAGAAATTATCAATTGTATTTCAGAATTTATCAATTGTATTTCAGAAATTATCAATTGTATTTAAGAAATTACACTGTGCAACAAGAAAAATGAGCCTCAATGGATTCAACGCCATATGAAAGTAGACCATCAAATGGACAAAATCACCAAAGGGTTTTGCAAAGTCAGTTCGGATTTCTTTTTTATAGCCCACTGAAGTTTTTATTTTTTTATCAAAGGCGTTTGGAAAACGTCAAATATACTATAATAAGAACACATCTGACCTCCAAAATATGATTCGATGTCTTCAGTGAAATTTTATGGCGGTTCTTTTCTTAGAACATTTTAACCCTCTAACTGCCATTTTAAGGGGTCATTTTAGTCCTTTTTCAAAAACTAAACACAGAAGTCTAATAAAACGTCCATTTAGAGGGTTAAAATGTTCTACAAATATTTTCCTCATAAAATTTTACTAGGGGTTGTCAAATGTTCAAAGTTTGTGCGACATGGGCAAAGTGCTTAAAAAGGGTCAAGTATAAATAATCCATGTTTGTTATTTTTTTTTTACCAAAGCAGTGTTAAAAAATATCGACAAAAACAGTGCAAATATACTTTTGAGCTAAAAATTATGTTCTGATGTGTTTTATAAAATTTCATGATGATTCTTTTCTTTGACCAAATTAACCCTCTAGCTCCCGCTTTACAGGGTAATTTTTGTCCTTTTTTAAAAGAAATACAAAAAAGTCTATAAAAAAAGGCAGTTAAAGGGTTAAAATGTTTTACAAATATTTTCTGCATCAAATTTTACTAGGGCACGTCTAAGACAGAAAGTTTGTCCAGCTTCTAGAAAATGCTTAAAAATTTAAAAGTATTTAAATTTTTTTTTTTATATTTTTTTTGGACCGAAATATAATAAAAAAATCAAGTAACAAAGTTAAATTCGACTTTGTCGAATGTATTAATACCCTCCACGATGTAAAAATGTTTATTTGCAAAAAAACAAAAAAAAAATAAATAAAAAAAACCCGCGAAAAATATTTTTTGGTAAAAAAAAAATTCGACGAAAATGTTTTTTTTTTTTTTAAATATGTTTGTATTTGTTTAAATACCATTCGGCCGAATTAAAGCATTTTGGGTTTTTAGGTTATGTTCAATGTACCACAATTTTCGAGGTGTTCTTAAATTTTCGTTCATAACTTTTGAACCGCTGAACCGATTTCGCTCAAATGCAATACCAAACTACAGTCTTATTGTTAGTAAAATTATCATTAACCGACGTATATTTTTTGACTTTTTAAATTTTTTCATGATATTGTCATACTTTTTACACTTGGTCAGTTTTCCTATAAATATATATTTGCACTGCTCTTCTAAATAGAAAAAATACAAAAAATAGCAAATGTAATTATACCTGTATGTAAAAAAATATTGAAAATTAAATTAATTTAAACGTTTTTTATGTAAAATGGTTTATTTTATAAAATTCCCGGATTTCCCGGGAAAAATTAAAAAAAATCCCGGGAATTCCCGTCAGTCTTTTCCCGGGAATTCCCGGGAATTCCCGGATCCCAAACACTAGTATAAATACATTCGACAAGAATTATACTTTGTTACTTGTTTTTTTTTTATATTTCCGCCCAAAAAAATATAAAAAAAAAATAAAATTTTAATACTTTAAAATGTTTAAGCATTTTCTATATGCTGGACGAACTTTGTCTTAGACGTGCCCTAGCAAAATTTGATGCAGAAAATATTTGTAAAACATTTTAACCCTTTAACTGCCTTTTTTTATAGACTTTTTTGTATTTCTTTTAAAAAAGGACAAACATTGCCCTTTAAAACGGGAGCTAGAGGGTTAATTTGGTAAAAGAAAAGAATCACCATAAAATTTTAAAAAACACATCAGAACATCATTTTTAGCTCAAAAGTATATTTGCACTGTTTTTTGTCGATATTTTCTAACACTGCTTTGGTAAAAAAAAATAACAAACATGGATTATTTATACTTGACCCTTTTTAAGCACTTTGCGCATGTCGCACAAACTTTGATCATTTGACAACCCCTAGTGAAATTTTATGAGGAAAATATTTGTAGAACATTTTAACCCTCTAAATGGACGTTTTATTAGACTTCTGTGTTTAGTTTTTGAAAAAGGACTAAAATGACCCGTTAAAATGGCAGTTAGAGGGTTAAAATGTTCTAAGAAAAGAACCGCCATAAAATTTCACTGAAGACATCGAATCATATTTTGGAGGTCAGATGTGTTCTTATTATAGTATTTTTGACGTTTTCCAAACGCCTTTGATAAAAAACTAAAAACTTCAGTGGGCTATAAAAAAGAAATCCGAACTGACTTTACAAAACCCTTTGGTGATTTTGTCCATTTGATGGTCTACTTTCATATGGCGTTGAAGGCATTGAGGCTCAATGCGATGACCCAAAATTTGTTGCACAGTGTTATCAGTTGTATTTCAGAAATTTTCAATAGTTTTACGAAGGTTAGTTTCTGAAATACAATTGATAAATTCTGAAATACAATTGATAATTTCTGAAATACCATTGAAAACTTCTCAACCAGTCGGCCACTTTCTTTATTGCCAGCATCTCTGCCTGGTAAACACTGCAATGATCTGGCAATCTTCGAGCCAGGCTCAATCCAAGCTCTTCCGAATAGGCTCCAAAGCCAACTTGTTCGTGCAGCCTCGATCCATCTGTGTAAAAATTTATGGTGGCTCCACTACCCGGAATGTTCCCCATCCAAGACTCCCTGGATAGTATCATAGTAGTAAATTGGAGCTCAAAGAGGGAGCACAGTCCACATTTTGTGGTATTGTTATCTTCTTCAAGATCGCGCTATGGCCATAGCCATAGCCATAGCGCATACTGCCTACCCAATATGCCCAATGGTATCAGGTGAAGGAGGATTTCTAATGCAGCTGTAGGTGTAGTACGAAGAGCACCAGTGATGCACATCGACGCCATTCTCAGTACCTTCGTGATAAAGACACAGTTCGCTTTTGTTTCCATACAGCAAAATTGGACGCACCACTGCTGTATAGATCCAATGAACGACTTGACGGCTAAAACCCTATCGTTTTCCAATGGCCCTTTTACAGGAATATAAATCGTTGCTTTTCTCACCCGTTCCTCAATATTACGCCTGAAATTCAACTTCCTATCTAGAAATACTCCAAGATACTTGGCTCCATCTGAGAAGGTGATTTCAGTGCCGTCCAGAGAAATAGGATCAAAAGCAGGAATCTTATTTTTTCTTGTAAACAAAACAAGATCTGTTTTGCTTGGATTAACTCCTAGACCACAGTCTCTTGCCCATTTAGACAGATCTTTCAGAGAACCCTGAAGGATGTCCCGCAATGTTGGTAGATACTTTCCCTTTACCGCTATCGCGACATCGTCAGCATATGCGACAACATGACAACCACGTGCTTCTAGAGATAGCAGCATTGAATTCAGTGCCAGGTTCCAAAGAAGCGGCGAAAGAACACCTCATTGTGGCGTGCCCCTATTGACAAATCGAGATATGACGGACACTCCCAATTCAGACGTTATACGTCTATTGGCAAGTAGGTTTTCAACCATTAAAACGATCACACGCTTTACTCCGAGACCAGACAATGCCAAAATTATCGAGTCTGGAATGACATTATTAAAAGCCTCCTCTATATCAAGAAAGGCCACCATAGTGTACTCCTTTACCGAAAGCGATCTCTCGATGGTACCAACGAGCTCATGAAGAGCTGTTTCCGTTGATCTACCCTTGCTGTATGCATGTTGCTTTGTAAAAAGCAACCTCGGGTCAATCACTCTACGCAAATATGAGTCTATCATTCGTTCTATTGTCAGACTAATTGGTGTGAAATCCTTCGGAGCTGTGTGTGAACTTTTCCTAGCCTTCGGGATAAAGACGACTCTGGTATCCCTCCATTTCAAAGGAATATACGACCAGTTGATGCATGCTGTGTATAGATAATACAGCCAAGGGGCTATATAGTCCGACACTCAGCCGGGATTATACCGTCAGGAACCGGGGATTTATAGGGCCTGAAGCTTTTTATCGCCCAGATTAATGTTGGCATATTTATTATTTCCGAAGCAATTTCAGATGCTTGGGCGACAGAACGTTCCAAAGCTTGAAACGGCGTCATAGAATTGCCCGAAAAATGCGTGTTTAAATGGAGATCCAGCGACTCTCCACTGGAGAAAGATCACACCCCATTAGGATTTTTCAGGTATCCCAGGGTGCAAGGAGAAGAAGCCAGAACCTATACATTTGATTAGTACTGAAATACAATTGATAAATTTTAGAAAACCATTGATAATTTCTGAAAAACAATTGCTAATTTCTGAAATACAATTGATAACTTTTGAAATACATTTGATAAATTCTGAAATACAATTGATAACTTCTGAAATACAATTGAAAATTTCTGAAATACAATTGATAATTTCTGAAATACAATTGGAAATGGTGTAGAATCTTTACTATTGATCTTTTTCGAGTAACATCTCTAAATGGTTTAATAATGTCTTGAGTTGATTGCAACCGAAAATCATTTGTAACAAGCGAATTTAAGTTGGAGCAATCAAATTGATAGTAAACACAATATAAAATTTCTTTAAATTAAAAACGAAATGGTGTAATTGCTACACAATTTCTTGCATAATAATGTTTAGCTAACGCATTATTTCTTTGTCTTTTGTTTAGATTGAAGAAATTACCGAAGCTATGGAAACAATAGAATTAATTGTACATGATAATGATGAAGACGATGAAGAAGACAAAAGACATCGAGCAGCAGCGGTCAGATTAGATGAAACCATGACAATGCCAACAGCTAATGATTCTATTAATTTAACAAATTCCACATACTCTTCAATATCATCATCATCAATAATCTCAGCACGTACTAATATGGTGCAGCAGCAGCAGCAGCAACAACATGGTAAATCATTATATGAATTTGCACTTGGTAGACGTCCCAGTTGCAGTGATGTTACCACTACATTTAATGGCAGTAACAACTTTATAGCGGAGCAACAACAACAAACTGTATCATCACCAAATTTATTGGCAAGTCCATTACTACGTTTGGCATCAAATACCACTAATGAACGTTGTAATTCCGGTAATAATCTTGGGCGCCGATCTTCGATGACTACACCCGATAGTGGTGTTAGCAGCCAAACATATTTAATTAACAATACAGTTGCCAGTAACACTAATATGCATACCTCCTCCTCCTCCCTTACACCACCACGTTCCACATCACCGCCAGCTGTTAAATCAATTGGCATTGGTACCATAACACGTACGTATTGTAACAAATCAGTCAATTCATCACCCATACATGTTGTCTCCACACTAACCTCACCCATTGATACGCACAATTCCATGATATCGATAACCCGGGAGCATGCTCTCAAACAGGAAATCGAACAACTACAAGAACGTCTCAAAGACACCGAAGAACGTTTAGAATCGTTTCGTATACAACATGATACGGTCTCACAATTACATCGTAAATTACGTGAGAGTAATACGCAATTACAAGAGGATTCAGAAATGTTAAAACGAGATGTCCAACATCTTAATGAATGTGCAAATTTTCTGAGAACTGAATTACAGGCTGCACGTCATGATCGTGATGAAGCTATAGATTTACAAAAGATCTTACAAAATGAATTGGAAGAGACTAGAGCGGAAAAGAAGCGGGCCCAAGAGCTGAAGGAACGTGATGCCAAAAATATACAGGATTTGCAAAGACAATGTAGGGAAATGGAGAGAATTTTAATGCGTAAACATCCAGATTCTGTATCGGCTTTAATAGGTAAGTTTTAATTTTTGATTTTTTTTTACACCAAAACAATTCTTCAAAAAACTTCTGAGGAAACATAAAAGACGTTTCTAAAGTATCCAGTCTGATCAATGTGTGCTGACTTCTTCTTGCACCCTGGGATACCTGAAGGATTCTACTGGGGTATGGTCTAACTCCTAATCGCTGGATCATCTTCTAAACACGTATTTTTCGGGCAATTTCATGATGTCGTTCTGACGCCTAAGCAAACTGCTTCGCAAATAAATATGTCAACTTAAATCTGGGCGATTAAATGCTTCAGGCCTATAACTCCCCTGGATCTGATGGTACAATCCCGGCTGAGTGTCAGAATATATAGCCCCTTGGCTATATAATCTCTACACGGCATGCATAAACTTTTCGTATATTCCTTTAAAATGGAGGGATACCAGAGTTGTTTTTATCCCAAAATCCCAAACAGCTCTAAAGGATTTGAGACCAATTAGTCTGTCTTCTTTTTTGTTATGGACAACGGAACGAATGATAGACTAATATTTGCTTAGAGTGATAAACCCGAGGTTGCTTTCGACTAAACTGCTCTTAATGAGCTCGTTGGTTCCATCGAGAGATCGCTTTCGGTAAAGAAGTACACTATGCTGGCCTTTCTTGATATAGAGGGGGCTTTTAATAATGTCATCTTAGATTCGATAATTATGACATTGTCTGGTCTGGGAGTGAAGCGTGGGATGGAAATGGGGGAAAGTCTTTCTGTTAATAGATGTATAACATCTGAATTGGAAGCGGACGGAATATCTCAATTTGTCAATAGGGGAACACTACAGGGAGGTTTTCTTTCGCCACTTCTTTGGAAGTGAATTCAATGCTGCTCCTCGTGGTTGTTATGTTGTCGCATATGCTGACGATATCGCGATAGCGCTGAAGCACCTGCTAACATTAAAGGACATTCTTTAGGGTTCTCTGAAAGATCTGTCTAAATGTACAAGAGACTGTGGTCTAGGAGGGGGCCCCGTAGGCTAGTTGGTAGCGTGCTAGCCGTTGATTTCCACCTGAACCCTTGGTTTTTTCGCTACAACGAGACGACGGTCATTGTTACCAGTTCTCGGTTAGGTTAAAATTATTAAAAATGAGTTGTAAATAAATAGAAAGAATAAATAAAATAATTGATCATGTGTGATCAACTGTGGTCTAGGGGTAAATCCAAGTAAAACAGAGCTTGTCTTGCTTACAAGGAAAATAAGATTCCTGCTTTTGATCCTATTTCTCTGGACGGCACTGAAATTTTCTTCTCAGATGGAGCCAGGTATCTTGGAGTATTTCTAGATAGAAACTTGAATTTCGGGCGTAATATTGATAAACAGTTGAGAAAAGCAACGATTGCTTAATATTGCTGTAGTAGCCTAAAGTCGTTCATTTGTTTTATACAGCAGTGGTGTGGTCAATTCTGCTGTATGGAACCATTGTCTGGTGGCCTGCTTTAGAGACAAAAGGGAACTGTGTCTTTATCACGAGGGTGCAGAGAATGGATCGATTTGATACCATTGGACATATTGGGTAGGTAGTATGCGGCCGCGTCGGAAATAAGACTGAATAGCACACTGCAATGGAAGACGAGCGATTGTGCCAATAGCGCGATCTTGAAGAAGATAGCAATCACACTTTTTGAGAGCCACTTTACCACTATCCAGGAAGTCTTGGATGAGGGTCATTATAGTGGAGCCTCTATAAATTTGTACGCAGATGGATCGAAGCTACACAAACAAGTGGGCTTTGGAGTCTAATTGGAAGAGCTTGGATTGAGCCTGGCTCGAAGATTGGCAGCTCATTGTAGTGTTTACGAGGCAAAAATGCTGACAATATTGGAATTGGCTGACTGTTTAAATTGCAATGTCTTGTCTACAACCGTAGTCAACATCTATTCTGACTGTTAAGCCGCGGTCAAGTCCCTAATGTCAATGTTTTTGAAAACAAGATCTGCCCTTAGTTTCCACAAGTCTTTAAATGAGATGGCCAAGCAGTTTAGCATACGACTCATAGGGTCTCAGGGCACAGAGACTTTCCAGGGATTTGCAAACCCGATGAGCTTGCAATGCTGGGAACTACTTTAAAGGTTTCAACAGAATTGGAATGTATTGGTATACCGGCTCTGCGGAACAAAGCCGTAGATTTCTACTGCTTTCTTCCGCGACGGAAACTAATCTGAGATGGGCAAATGTATTGACGTGTGAGACAACACGGCAGATTTGGCCTGTTAGCTGGCATCGCTTCAAAGAGGAGAGATTTCAACAGTGGTTGCTGTAACTACCGGACACTGTCTTATGGAAAGCACGCAGAGCGGTTAAATGTGCCGTCAAATGGCTCCTGCCGGAGTTTTCATGAACGAGAAAATTTTGGAAATTATCTAACACTATATCTGCCATTACTCGGCACTTTCTGGTCAGATAATGCTGGACTGGGATTTGAGAAGATGCACGATCTTTCTGATTTGTCGGATGCCAAAATCCAGTTTCTTAGGAACTTAAATTGGTTTGACGGCAAGGACTAGTAGGAGAACCTATTACAGTCCCGTGGTATCACAACGGACCTCATAGTCTATGTGAGGTAACGTAAAACGTCAGCAGTCACCTCCAACCTAACCTATATGTATTATTGATCCATGAATAATTCTAAGACATTCTATGAATGCCCGTCCGTCTGTATAAAACACGATTCAGTTTCACATAATTCATAGTTCATATTTTTCCCAAAAGTAATGAAAAAAAAAATAATTTTTTTTTTCTAGAAATTTTTCTAACTAGAAATTTCGAAAAATTGTATTATTTATAGGGTCTAGACCTCGTTTGGTTCGGACCTCATGGGTCCAGACCCTGTTGACTCGAGACCCCCTTGACTCCTTTAAGCGTCGCCATGGACTTTGATCCAAAACTTTTGCCGTTTCTTTTTACTAGGGCTGCCAATCCCGAATCCCGAAATCCCGGGATTTTTGTCATAAAATGAATCCCGAATCCCGGAATTTTTAAGCTCAAATCCCGGAATTTTTGAAATATTAACCAAAAGTTTGAAGGTTTTAGCGAAAATTTTCTAAAAAACCGAAACTTTGATCGAAGGGCGCCACGGGTAAATTTAATTCGATTGCTCTCAAATTTGTACCACATAAGTTTTAGGCGTAGGAGAATAAAAATTTTCCCGGACGTTCAAAATTGGAAGAAAAACTTTTTTTATACAAAAAAAAGAAAGTCTTATGTATTATATTATTACTTTTCTCCTTTAAGGGCGGATTACTCAATGAAAAGTTAGCTGCTAACTGCCCGTTAAATAAGCCTTTGCCTTATGTCAAAATTTGTATGAAAAAGTTAAATTTAACGGAGAGTTATTTTATAACGGAGCATTAAATATAAAAAAAAAATTTGAATACTTTAAAATTTTTAAGCATTTTCTATATGCTGGACGAACTTTCTGTCTTATTGTTAGACGTGCCCTGGTAAAATTTGATGCAGAAAATATTTGTAAAATATTTTAACCCTTTAACTGCCTTTTTTATAGAATTTTTTGTATTTCTTTTAAAAAAGGACAAAAATGACCCTTTAAAACGGGAGCTAGAGGGTTAATTTGGTCAAAGAAAAGAATCATCATAAAGTTTTATAAAACACATCAGAACATAATTTTTAGCTCAAAAGTATATTTGCACTGTTTTTTGTCGATATTTTTTAACACTGCTTTGGTTAAAGTAAATAACAAACATTAATTACACTGTGCTACAGTGAAAAAATACTTCTGATGTGACATAGTATAGGTTGTTGGTCTTGTCGAGTAGATCACAAAAATGCCCATTAAACTTGCCAGACACCCTCAAATTTTAGAGTTATTGTCAAAAAACGTTTTTTGGGACTTTTCTCACTATACCTTTTGTAATTCTGAAAATTTTCAACCGATTTTAAATTTTTCAACTGTTTTTGATAGAAGAAGGATGGGGCTTTCCATGTGTGTGAATTGGTCTGTACATATAAGAAAGATATTTATTTATTTTTTCTATAAAATCTAATTTTTTTCTTATTTTTTGAAAATTTTTCGAGTTTATCGATTTTTTTCTGCTATAGTTCGTTTAACAACCTTTAAATTTATAAACATATTTTTAAAGAAAATTTGATTCTGAATACGATAAGCTTTATCCTGAAGAAATCGGATAACAATTGACAGAGTTGTGATACTTTTTCTAAAAAATAAAATTAAGATTTTGCAGGAAATCGCCGTTCAGATATCCCAGACAAAAAAAATAATTTTATCGTGAGATGTACAATATTTTTAAAGGTTTTTGGCGCTCTGAATCCGAATCTGGCCTTTAAATTGCTCTATCTCATCTGGTTTTTGAGATATTTAACATAAATTGATATATTAAAAACTTAATAAGATAGCGCAATTTCAAGGTCAAATTCAAATTCAGGAGGCCAAAAACCTTTAAAATAATGATACGCGACCTCTTAGTATGTTCGTTTATTTTTTTATTTTTTTGCCTGGGTTATCCGAAAGGCAATTTCAAGCAAAATCTTAATTTTCTTTTTTAGAAAAATTATCACAACTCTGTCAATTGTTATCCGATTTTTTCGGCATAAAGCTCATCGTATTCACAATTAAATTTTCTTTAAGAATACGTTTATAAATATAAATGTTGTTGAACGAACTATAGCAGAAAAAAATCGATAAACTCAAAAAATTTTCAAAAAATAACAAAAAATTAGATATTGTTGAAAAAATGAATACATATCTTTTTTATATGTATAGACCAACTCATACACATGAAAAGCCCTATCCTTCCTCTATCCAAAACAGTTGAAAAATTGAAAATCGGTTGAAAAATGTTTAAGTTACACGTGGTTTAGTGAGAAAAGTCCCAAAAAATCGTTTTTTGACAATAACTTTAAAATTTGAGGGTGTCTGGCAAGTTTGATAGGCATTTTTGTGATCTTTTCGACGAGACCTACAACCTTAACTACCTCATTTTAAAAGTATATTCAATTTTGTGTTTTTTGTAGCACAGTGTTATTTATACTTGACCCTTTTTAAGCACTTTGCGCATGTCGCACAAACTTTGAGCATTCGACAACCCCTAATGAAATTTTATGAGGAAAATATTTGTAGAACATTTTAACCCTCTAAATGGACGTTTTATTAGACTTTTGTGTTTAGGTTTTGAAAAAGGACTAAAATGACCCCTTAAAATGGCAGTTAGAGGGTTAAAATGTTCTAAGAAAAGAACCGCCATAAAATTTCACTGAAGACATCAAATAATATTTTGAAGCTCAGATGTGTTCATATTATAGTATTTTTGATGTTTTCCAAACGCCTTTGATAAAAAAATAAAAACTTCAGTGGGCTATAAAAAAGAAATCCGAACTGACTTTATAAAACCCTTTGGTGATTTTGTCCATTTGATGGTCTACTTTCATATGGCGTTAAAGGCATTGAGGCTCAATGCGATGACCCAAAATTTGTTGCACAGTGTAATCAAAGAAATTAATCCCGAAAAATCCCGGAATCCCGAAAAATCCTGTCTTTATTATTTTTCTTTTCAATATTTCCCTATGCTTTGGATGGCATCTTTAGGAATAATAAAAACGAGCATAATAAAGGGGAAATATTAAGAAGAAATAAATAAAGATTTAAAAATTTTTTTTATTAAAAAACAACTGTGGCCTCGAGCTTGGCAATGCATTATTTCCTATTATATTAATATTTAATTAATCTTTACAATTTCAAATTTTTTCAGTCGCTTCTAAAAGTGGTGGTTTGTCTAAAAATGATCAAGAAAATCTTAGTAGTCGGAAATTGTTGGAACAACGTATTGCACAATTGGAATCAGATGCCAAAGAACAAGACTTTAAAGCACAACAAATACTTGCCAATGTACAAGCACGTTTTAATTCTGTACAATCGAAATATGAGACACATATTGCCGATTTGGAAACACAAGTTTTAAGGTAATACTAAAATATATAAAAAATCTTACAACTTCCAACCTAATTTCTTTCTAAAATATATTTTTCCTCCTAAAAAAAGCCTTCAAGAAATCAATACAAAACTAAATGAGAAAATTGAATCACAAGTACGCACTTTAGATTATTTTGTATCAAAAAAAGCAGAACGTTACTACAACAATTGCACACAAACGGATGATGCCTATGTGACGACGCTTGCACCCGTATCTGCACCAATTCCAATGCCAGCTCCTGAACCAAGAAATAAAAGACTTACGAATCATAATCGTAAAACCGTTAGTACACAAACCGTTTCAGCTACACGAGAGAGTGGTACTAATACTATTGGAACTTCTAGCCAACATTCGGCAAGTTCCAGTACTAGTAGTACGGCTAACTCTACGCCCAACAATTCACGTCCCAACTCTAAGCAGAGCGGTATACGCAAACCCATAGCAACAGCTAGTTATTTAACATCAGCGCTTGCCTCAAAACTACCAATTTCACAATCAGATACAACAATTTCCTTATCGGCGGCACAGGCTGCCGCAAATGCCAAAGAAGATGCTCATCTTTTGGCTACGATTAGAGGAATGCGTGTGGATCTGGCAATTAAAAATAAGGCTTTACAACGTTTGACACGTGAACTGGATGAATGTAAAAAGACAATAAGAAAAATTCAAAAGGACAAAGAAGGTAAGTGTATGTGTTTATAATTTAAGATATTTGCTGGGGGCTTTTAGGATTTAACATGCATTTGTTAAATTCAAATATACCGTAAAAAAACTAAAAAAAAAACTTTTTCCCATATACAAATCCACCCCCCCCCCCCCCCCCCTTCAATTTATTGGTGATGGAAGACGTCAAGGGACAATTTTCCCCTCGGATTACTTGGAACTAATGCCAATGCCAAAAAAAAATGTATTGCCAATGAAATTTTTTGATATTGGCATTATTTGTACTAATGCCAATTAAACAGCACAAATGTCTAAAAAAAAATATTTACAATTGATTTGTTTACAATAAATATTTAATTTTTTTAAACTTAAGTAGAAAAGTTAAATTCGACTTTGCCGAATCTATGAATACCCTCCAGAATGCCCTTTTTAAGTGATAGTAAATTTTCTAACGTGAAAAAAATAACATTTTTGGTTAAAAATATTTTATTTTATGTAAAAAAACTTTTTTTTATTAATTTTTGAAAAAAAAAAAATTACAAATTTTTTTTTTGAGTGTAAATTTTTTTTTTGAGTGTAAAATTTTTTTTGAGTGTATTTTTTTTTTTTTGTTTTAGAGTAAAAATATTTTTGTGTGACAAAAATACCTTGTAAAATATTTTTCTGACTTACAAATGTTTTTAAAACATGTTTAACGGGTTTTCAACACGTGAATTTAAGGTGAAACTTATCTGAACCATATATGGCCCAGAGGGCTTGGTTAGTTTTTATTAAAATGAAATAAATAAATAAATAAAATAAATAAATTTACGGTTTTGCTAATAACTTTTGAACCACTGGACCGATTTGGCTGAAATTTAAAACGAACTGAACCAGAAGAACGGAAAATATATATGGCACACTTCAGCACCCTCAGAATAACCGTTCAAAAGTTACCGTGTGTTTTATCTCTTAAATTCCAGAAAAACCCTTGCCGAAATTCACTCATTTGCTTATAACTTTTGAACCACTGGACCGATTTTGCTGGATTGCAATACCAACCTGACCAGGTAAATGTCCAACATATATGCCAAACTTCAGGAGCCTCCGTAAAGTCTTTCAAAAGTTAGCGTGTTTTCAACAGACAGACGGACGGACATCGCTAGATCGTCTTAAAATCGATCGAGGATCATGAATATATATACTTTATGGGGTTCTAGACCAATATTTCGAGGTGTTACAAACGGAATGACAAACTTATATATACCCTCTATCACTAGAGTGGAGGGTATAACAAGGCAATATCTCGAAAACTACGCCACAAAGAGCCAAATGGAGGGCCAACACAACAAAATGTTCAAAAACATTTGTGTAGCTTTTAGTTTTTAGAACTCGCACGCCAAATACTCGAAAGCCCTTTGAGTAATAGTTGTTTGGTTATTCAGCTTCTAAAATTCTCAAGACCCTATTGGGCCCATAAATTGCAGTACCTAGAAAACTAAGCCAGATAACGCTTAACTTGCCAACATTTTATATATAAACTGCCACAACGCATGCCCAAATTTTTTGACCAAATCCGGCTCAAAAATTCGGAAGTTTCGCGTACTTTATTGGAAAAATCTAATGCTGATTTTTAAACATATGGTTTTTGTATCCAGATTGGCCTCTCTGGAAAATGTTAAGTGTGTTATCTTAAAAATATTAACAAAATGTAAAAACGCGATTTTGGCCAAGAAATGCTTATCTGCGATTTTGGTCCACAGATGCTGATCAGCATTTTCGGACCAAAATCGTATTTTTATATTTTTTTAATATTTTTTAAATAAAAAAAGTTTAAAAAAATATAAAAACGCGTGTTTAGTCAAAAAATGCTGATCTGCGACTTTGGTCCACAAATTCTCAGTAACAGTATCTATGGACCAAAATCGAGGTTTTGTAATTTTTTAATATTTTTCCAATAAAGTGCGCCAAATTTCAGAATTTTTGAGCCGAATTTGGTAAAAAAAATTCGGACATGAATTTTGGTTGAAATACGTCTTTTTTTAAACTTTGACCGCTGGTTGCCGACTGAAGATGACCTTGTAAAATGTTTTCATAAATTTTCCCAGAATCAATTCTCTAACGTGGCCATTGTTTGGCAGGTATTACGACATGAAATTCGAAAATTTAAATTTGACGGGACGCCCTACTAATGATGTTAGTTAAAATACTTTTTTTATGGCCCACTGAAATTTTAATTTTTTTTTATCAAAGGTGTTTAGAAAACGTAAAAAACTATAGATTTTCATGCACTAAAACATCGAAAATATGCGCTTAAAATATGTGCTAAAAAATTCAAAATATACACTAAACCCCTAAAAATATGCTCTAAACAAATAAAATTTGTGCAATAAAAATCTTGTTTTCAAGCGAAAAATTTCTAAAAAAGTTAAAAATAACGCCCGGTTTAAATAGTAACATTTAAAACTTTATGTAAGCAATATTTTTTAGAAACTAAAAAAAATTAAATAATAAAAAATTTTCTTATTTTCAAAATAAATTTTTCAAATTTTAAACAGTTTTTGAAACAAATAAATTTTAATTTTTGTTTTTGTAAATTTATGCCAAAATATGCACTTAAATGTTGGAAATATGCACAAAATATGCACTTAAAACCAAAATATGCAAAAATATGCATTTTTACCAAAATATGCAAAAATATGCAAAGACGAATCGATGCCATTTTAACGCAAATTTCGTGATTCGGAAAGCTAATTTTTCGATATCGTTTTCAGACTATCGACAAAAAACATACATTTGCATTAAAATCACATCCCTACTCATTATAAATTGAATGTCGTCAGTGAAATTTTGTGGCGTTTTTTTTCCTAGAACATATTAATCCTCTAAATACCATTTTAATGGGTCATTTTGGTCCTTTTTAAAAAATTAAACACATAAGTCTAATAAAACTTCCGTTTAAAGAGTTAAATGTTCTACAAAAATTGTCCTCAAAGCAGTGTTAAAAACCGCTAATAGTTTAAATATACTTTTTTTTAAGCTTTAAATTACATTCTGATGTGTTTTTTAAAATTTATAGGTAAAATCAGCAAATTTTGCTGCTGAAGTGATCATAGGTTTTAGCTACCCAGCAAAATTTTCTGTTCCCAATAATCAGTTCCAGAACGCATCATTTTACCCTGCAACCGATTCTACTTAACATTCCAGAATCAATGATTTTTGTTTGAAATTGTCCCAAAAGCAATCGTTTTTTAGAGCAAGTAGTTTTTTTGAAAAATAATTTTACATAGAAAATTTTGTTGTGATTACCAAAGAATACATTCAAGAATCTGTTGAACCAGGAATTTGTTCCAAAAAATTTTCCTGGGTAAATAACCAGTTTTTTGAAAATATTTTTCTACTGATTGGACAGATATTTTCAAAGTAAAAATATTCTTAAACTCATAAAATAGTCCTCTATTAAAAAAATCATTATTTATTTAAAATTTATTTTATTAAAACTGCCACAATTACATTGTGTTGAAGTGTATGAAAAGATTCAGCAAAACTGATAGTTTTTATTGTTTACCTTGTCTAGGCCAGACAAATCCCCTCCACATTAGACCACCCAAAAAATGTATGGGATTTGCAAAAGTATTTTTTTGTTCGCTCCACCGGCAGTTTCTGATAGATTGGCCATAAAAAATAATATCTGTGCAAGAACTGCATCTCTCGGTTGCATACAGGCCAGTCGATTTGAACTTTTGACCCCAAAAGTGACCTAAAAGCACTACAAAGCTTTTAAGTGCCATAACTCTTAAAATATGCGTTTTTCCAAAAAATACTACATAAGTTTTAATTTGCAGAATAAAAAAGCAAACATTTCCTTCATACAAATTTTTAGCCTAAGTCTAATACATCGTGGTGTTTTTGGCGGTTCAAATAAAAATTTATGTGAAGACTTCATTTAAAACGACCCTCGTTAAAATTTGGACGGAGACTCAAATAGTCGGTATCCATTATTTTGTAGAGTAAGATATATAATTTTCATAAACCAATTACATTTGGAATTTATATGGGTAATTTCATTACAGAAGAGCCCAAAGCTGACTTTGAAGTTTAGATTTTTGAAATGCTGTATACAAATTTGTGAAATTACTTTATTTTAAACGACCCTCGTTAAAATTTTAGTGGATACAATCGGTTTCAATGATTTTGAAGAGTTAGATGTGTACTTTTTGGAAAATATTTGGGGAATTCCAGGCCAAATCACTCACTTTTAGACCCGACCCCCTTCGATTAATTTTTTTTGATATATTTTAGTACCTATTAAATGCAACTTTCACTCAAATTTTCAGACTTTTGTACCAAGTTGGTGTTGGGTAATCAATTTTTAAAAATGGTGTTTTTTTTCAAAAAAAAAAAAAATAAAAAAATTGAAATTTTCCATTAATTTTGACTAGTAAAAAATATAGATATCTTACAATAAGTTAGACGACGTTTTATTGTATTTAAATGTAGTTTTAGAAAAAAAAAATATTTAAAAATTATTCGAATTAATTATCACTTATTTTTTAACGTATAAAATTAAAATCAAATTTTTTAAAAAGTTTGAAACCTTCGATTTTTTTTAAAAAGTCTAAAAATTCTACTCTTAATTACACAATTTTTAATCCATAATTCGAGATGTGAGCACAATCAGTTCTATTTTTTTTTCAAATTTTGAAAATTTCAGTTTTTTAGACTCTGGTATATTTTATATGGTGCTCCAAATAATTAAATTGGATGACATTAACCATAACTTACCCTAGATACATTCATTTGTTGGTAAAAATATGTCTCATAAAAATTTAGGTTTATTGGACATGGGTAAGGCGTCCCGCATCGGCCTTGAATTTTAAAAAACGGATTACAAGGAAAAATATTTTTTTTTCTGTTTTCTCATTTTTTTTGTATTTAAGTTAAATTTGAATTCAGGTGGTTAAAGAATTTTGATTTGGAGTAAAATGCCTCTCTAATAACGTACTAAAAACTAAAATCGGTTGAAAATCAGCCAAGTTATTAAAACTTCCCCAGGCATCTAACGTGTGGCAGACCACTTGAATACAAGCCGAATCATGAAATTCATTGAAATTTTCTACTGTAATAACATTTTTTTATTCTTTAAGTTCAAATGTAATAAGATGCCAAGTATTTTGCTAACATGTTTTCAATTAATGCTAAAAATGCCTGCACTTTTCAGCACTTGTTTGAAATCTGCATTTTTAACTCTTCAAAATCATGGAAACCGATTGTAATCCATTAAAATTTTAGCGAGGGTCCTTTAAAATAAAGTAATTTTACAAATTTGTATACAGCATTTGGATAATCGAAACTTCAAAGTCAGCTTTGGGCTCTTCTGTAATGAAATTACCCATATAAATTCCAAATGTAATTGGTTTATGAAAACTACATATCTTACTCTACAAAATAATGGATACCGACTATTTGAGTCTCCGTCCAAATTTTAACGAGGGTCGTTTAAAATGAAGTCTTCACATAAATTTTTATTTTAACCGCGAAAAACACCACGATGTCTTAGACTTAGGCTAAAAATTTGTATGAAGGAAATGTTTGCTTTCTTATTCTGCAAAATAAAACTTATATAGTATTTTTTGGAAACACGCATATTTTAAGAGTTATGGCTCTTAAAAGTTTTGTAGTGCTTTTAGGTCACTTTTGGGGTCAAAGGTTCAAATCGACTGGCCTGTATGCAACCGAGAGATCCAGTTCTTACACAGATATTATTTTTTATGGCCAATCTATCAGAAACTGCCGGTGGAGCCAACAAAAATATACTTTTGCAAATTTGGGTGGTCTACTCCACATGTATAATACATATTTTATATTGTATTTTGATTTTTTTCTCTTAACTGATTTATTGACTTTCTCTGACTTGAGTTAAGACACGTACATATAAAAAATATAATATTCGAAAAATAAAACACAAAATACCCTATAAACAATTATGCTGGAATTTAAGCAAAAAAATATTAAAATCAAGCAGAAACAACTTTGAAATAATTAAAAAAAAAAACAGTGACGTAATAGAACCAAAAAGTTCCCCTTTAAGAACTAAACCAACCTCTGAAAAAACGCAATTTTTAGTTTTTTTTTATTATTTTTTATGTCAGAAGAAGTTCAACTTCCTGCAGTTGGATCCAGAGGAACAAAAAAGTGACCCCACTGACCTAAAGAAACCCCTCTGCCTCCCTACAAAAAAATGTCCCTGTATTTTTATACCCTCCAACCACAGTATGGGGGTATACGCACTTTGTCATTCCGTGTGTAACGCATCGAAATATCGGTCTAGGACCCCATAAAGTATATATGGGGCATTCCATGCCAAATCGGACACTTTGAAAAAGTTTTTTTTTTTAGATTTTCCCAATTTGTTTACAGTTTTTAGTACCCTTCGAAAACTCCTTCGTAGTAAATTTTTAGATTTTTTTGATGTCTTACAATCGATCATGGATCAATAATATATGGGGCATTCCATGTCAAATCGGACACTTTGAATAATTTTTTTTTTTGATTTTCCCAATTTGTTGACAATTTTAAGTGCCCTTGGAAAACTCCTTCGTGGTAAATTTTCAGATTTTTTTGATGACCCGTTCAAAAGATATCGAATTTTTAAAAATTGGTAGTTTGTTCCTTTACTCAAACTTCTTTTACTCATAACTTCTTTAATAATGGTCTAAATTTATTTTTTTTTTTAATTTTTGTTTTTTACGTACTTTTTAAAAAAAAATTCCAAAAAATTCTTTAAAGCGCTCTACACCATTTACAGATGTAATTCGAAAAAGATCAATTGTAATTCGAAGATTCTATTTGTAATTCGAAGATTCCATTTGTAATTCGAAGATTCCATTTGTAATTCGAAGATTCCATTTGTAATTCGAATACTCCAATTGTAATTCGTAAAAGATCAATTGTAATTCGAAAAAGATCAATTGTAATTCGAAAAAGATCAATTGTAATTCGTAAAAGATCAACTGTAATTCGTAAAAGATCAATTGTAATAAAAGATCAATTGTAATTCGTAAAAGATCAATTGTAATTCGTAAAAGATCAATTGGAATCTTCGAATTACAATTGATCTTTTACGAATTACAATTGATCTTTTACGAATTACAATTGATCTTTTACGAATTACAATTGATCTTTTTCGAATTACAATTGATCTTTTACGAATGACAATTGATCTTTTACAAATTACAATTGATCTTTTTCGAATTACAATTGATCTTTTTCGAATTACAATTGATCTTTTACGAATTACAATTGGAATCTTCGAATTACAAATGGAATCTTCGAATTACAAATAGAATCTTCGAATTACAATTGATCTTTTTCGAATTACATCTGTAAATGGTGTAGTATGCGATTTTTAAGTTTTAAAATTTAAATCTCATTTTTGAAAATGTTTGTACTCTTCGATTTTTTTGAAATTTTTTTGTGTAAAACTTCTATCGATTCTACAAATTTTTTTGCCCAGGAGAATCGTGGGATAACGATCATTACTAGGGATGAGATTTTCATGCACTAAAAAATCGAAAATATGCGCTTAAAATATGCGCTAAAAAATTCAAAATATGCACTAAAGACCCTAAAAATATGTACTAAAAAATAAAATGTGTGCAATAAAAATCTCGTTTTCATTGGAAAAACTTCTTAAAAAGCAAAAAGTAACGCTGGGTTTAAATAGCAACATTTAAAACTTTATATAAGCAAGATTTTTTAGAAATTACCACAATCTATAAAATAAAAATTTAAAGAAAAAAATAATTTTTCTTATTTCCCAAATAAATTTTTAAAATAGTTTTTAAAACAAATAAATTTCAATTTGGGTTTTTGCTAATTTATGCCAAAATAAGCAAAAATACGCACTTAAAAGTTGGAAATATGCACAAAATATGCATTTAAAACCAAAATATGCTAAAATATGCAATTTCACCAAAAAATGCAATAATATGCAAAAACAAATCGATGCCATTTTAACGCTAATTTCTTGATTCGGAAAGATAATTGGTCGATATCGTTTTTAGACTATCGACAAAAAAACATGCATTTGCATGAAAATCTCATCCCTAATCATTACTATTTTTAAAAATTTTTTGAAAAAATTTTATTGTAATTTTCCAATCTTAAAATCATTTCTACTGCTCGAATGGTGCGTCATAGAGGGGTACTTTATAAGACCGGCCCCCATTAATTTTTTCGTCTTAACATTTCTTTGGAACAAACTAATACCCTATCTCCAATTTCTAAGGGGGCTCCCACACAAAACGATATTTTTTAAAATTTGCTTCAACCGCTCTAACTGCCCTAATAGTGCCCTTAGAGAAACAAAATGTATGACCGACCCACAATATTTTTTTAGTACAAACATTTTCTCTGAACGCACCTACCCTCTATCTTTAACTGTTAAGGCGATTCCCATACAATTTTTTTTTATGTTTTGTAAATTTGTTTTATTTAATCAGCTTCTACCGGTCCAATGGTGCGTCCAAGAGGGGTCATTAGATAGACCGACCCCCATTTATTTTTACCCTACAACATTTTTTTAAAACATACCTACGCCCTATCTCCACTCCCTAAGTAGGCTCCCATACAAATAACAGTTGGAGCAAATTTTATAAAAATGTAATTTTGTATGGGAGCCTACGTATGGAGAGGAGATAGGGCGTAGGTATATTTAAAAAAAAAAAATGTTGTAGGGTAAAAATAAATGGGGGTCAGTCTCACTAATGATCCCTCTCGGACGCACCATTGGACCGGTAGAAGCTGATTAAATGAAAAAAATTTACAAAAAATAAAAAAAATTGTACGGGGATCGCCTTAACAATTAGAGATAGAGGGTAGGTGTGTTCAGAGAAAATGTTTGAACTAAAAAAATATTGTGGGTCGGTCATACATTTTGTTGCTCTAAGGGCACTATTGGGGCAGTTAGAGCGGTTGGAGCAAATTTTAAAAAATATCGTTTTGTGTGGGAGCCCCCTTAGAAATTGGAGATAGGGTATTAGTTTGTTCCAAAGAAATGTTAAGACGTAAAAATAAATGGGGGTCGGTCTTAGAAAGGACCCCTCTATGACGCAGTAGAAATGATTATAAGATTGGAAGATTACAATAAAATTTTTTCAAAAATTTTAAAAAATAGTAATAATCGTTATCCCACGATCCTCCTGGGCAAAATATTTGTAGAATCGATAGATGTTTTACACAAAAAAAATTTAAAAAAATCGAAGAGTACAAACATTTTTAAAAATGAGATTTAAATTTTAAAACTTAAAAATCGCATACTAGAGCGCTTTTAAGAATTTTTTGGGATTTTTTTTTTAAATTACGTAAAAAAAACAAAAATTTTTAAAAAAAAATTTGAAATTTGGACCATTATTGAAAAAGTTAGGAGTAAAAGAAGTTTGAGTAAAGGAACAAACTACCAATTTTTAAAAATTCGATATCTTTTGAACGGGTCATGAAAAATATCTGCAAATTTACCTCAAAGGATTTTTCGAAGGTGACTAAAAACTGTTAACAAATTGGAAAAATCTAAAAAATAAAATTTTTAAAGTGTCCGATTTGACATGGAATGCCCCATATATTATTGATCAGTGATCGATTCTAAGACATTCTACTCTCAAAAAATTATGTTAGTAAAATCAACTGAAAATGTCAGTTAAAATAACTACTTTGTAAGTTGTTTTGGGGTCAACTACTTTTTCAGTTAAATCAACTAACAATGTTAGTTATTTTAACTGACAAAATGCAACTGACTTATGTACACTCAAAATAATTACTCTGTTAAAAACTCTGTAAAATGACTGTAATCTCAATTCGACAGATATTTGACAAAGTTATCTGCCGAAATACAGATTTTAAGAATATACTTTGTATTTTCTTGTAACCGAAAAACAAAATTTTATCTGTAATTTAACTTTTTACTTTGTATTTCTATTTTACAGATAATAAACAGAGTTTTTTGTTAAAATACAGATTTTATAAAAAACTTATGTTTTTTTCTCGTAACCAAAATACAAAATTTCAACTGTAATTTTACATATTGCTCTGTAATAATAAAACGGTAAATTTTACAAGGATGTCGTAAAATGGAGGTACTCGTAAAAAAACTTTCACAAAAATAAAAAAAAGTAAATTTATATTTTGGAAGCATTAAAGCGGGCAAATTTACTCGATGGCAGTTTCCAATTGTCAACACTACTTGCACATTAAGGAAAGATAAATTAATCAGAAATCAAATAGTAAATAAAATAGTCAAATTCTGGTCGCTTTTATCAATATTTTACAGATAATTCTGTAAATTTACAGTTTTTTTATCGAAATCATTTTACAGAGTTTTCTTCGTAAAATAACAAAAAATCTTGCTGGTTGGAAATCTATGGTATTTTCTGCTGGCTCAGCAGAGTATCTCTGTAATTTAACAGAGTGATTATTTTGAGTGTAGTAAAAACTACTTACATTTGTAGTCAAAACAACTAAAATGTAGTAAAAATAAAATAATCAATAAATATTTTTTTTTTTTTTCAAAAAATTTTTCAGAAAAAAAAATTTGAAGACCAAATTTTTTTTTTTTTTTTTTTTTTTTTTTTTTTTTTTAAAAGTTTTGAAAAATAAAAAAAAAAACGAAAATTTATTTTTATTTTTTGGAAAAAAAGAAAATTTTTCATAGATAAAAAAAAAATTAACTACTTTAAATACTTGTTACTACATCACAGTACTTTTTTGTTAGTTATTAAAAAAAACTACTTAAAATAACTAACAAAAGTAGTTGTTTGACGGTGTCCCCCAATGTTTAAGGTGTCCCCCAATGTCTCCCACCAAACCCCGCCCCCCCCACTCTCAAAAAAAAGACACCCCTGAATTTTTTTTTTACATTTTGGAAGGTATAAAAGATTCGGCACAGCCGAACTTAACACTCTTGTTTTTTTATTTTTTTACATGTTGGAGGCTAGCAAAGATTTGGCGCAGCCGAATTTAAAACTCTTACTTGTTTTTTTTTTTTTACAAATTTCCCTTTTGGCTGCGAAAATGCTTTAATTTGCATCAATAAAATATTTTGTTTAAATTAAATATATTTTCATATTCAAATTTGACGCAAAAAAAATTTTAATTTCTAACAAACTTAATTGACATCATATTAAATTTAAAGTTGGTAATGCTTAAAACAAGTATGAGACAATTTTAAAACAAAAATTTGATGATCAATTACACTGTGCTACAAAAAACACAAAATCGAATATACTTTTGAAATGAGGTAGTTAAGGTTGTAGGTCTCGTCGAAAAGATCACAAAAATGCCCATCAAACTTGCCAGACACCCTCAAATTTTAAAGTTATTGTCAAAAAACTTTTTTTGGGGACTTTTCTTACTAAACCACGTGTAACTTAAAAAGTTTTCCACCGATTTTCAATTTTTTAACTGTTTTGGATAGAAGAAATATAGGGCTTTTTAGGTGTCTGAATTGGTCTATACATTTAATAAAGATATGTATTGATTTTTTTGTTATGTTATTAATTTTTTTGTTCTTTTTTGAAAAATTTTTGAGTTAATCGATTTTTTTCTACTGTAGTTCGTTCAACAATATATATATTTATAAACGTGTTCTTAAAGAAAATTTAATTGTGAATACGATGAGCTTTATGCCGAAAAAATCGAATAACAATTGACGGAGTTGTGATAATTTTTCTAAAAAATAAAATTTAGATTTTGCATGAAATTGCCGTTCGGACAACACAGGCAAAAAAAATAAATAAATTCTTATTAAGTTTTTGATATATCAATTTATGTTTAATATCTCAAAAACCTGCCGCGATAGAGTAATTTAAAGGCCATATTCGGATTCAGCGCGCCAAAAACTTTTAAAAATGTTGTGCATGACCTCTTATGATAAGTTAATTTTTTTTTCCTGGTTTGTGTGAACGGCGATTTCCTGAAAAATCTTAATTTTCTTTTTTAGAAAAATTATCACAACTCTGTCAATTCTTATCTGATTTTTACAGGATAAAGCTCATCGAATTCAGAACTAAATTGTCTTTAAATGTATGTTTATAAATATAAAGGTTATTAAACGAACTATAGCAGAAAAAAATCGATAAACTCGAAAAATTTTCAAAAAATAACAAAAAAATTAGATATTATAGAAAAAATCAATAGATATCTTTCTTATATGCGTAGACCAATTCACACACATGGAAAGCCCTATTCTTCTTCTATCCAAAACAGTTAAAAAATTTAAAATCGGTTGAAAATTTTCTGAATTACACAAGGTTTAGTGAGCAAAGTCCCAAAAAAAAGTTTTTTGGCAATAACTCTAAAATTTGAGGGTGTCTGGCAAGTTAAATGGGCATTTTTGAGATCTACTCGACAAAACCAACAACCTATACCATGTCACATTAGAAGTATTTTTTCACTGTAGCACAGTGTTACCCAGCAAAATTTTGGTAATGGGTAGTGATTATATAACACATTACCAGGTAATGTATATACCTTATTTGTAGCATTATTTTAGGATGTCTTACCAAACATTTGTTCCACAACGTATTATTTTCAAGTGAAAAATAATGCATTACTAATAATTTGCTACGTAATGCATGATTATTGGAAAAAATGTATTTCATATTTATTATTTCTAAACATTAAATCATGGATGACTTATATTTGGTTACATTATGTATTATTTGAAAGTTTGAAATAATGCATTATTTATAATTGGATGCATAATGCATTACAATAACATAAAAAAAAATAATTATTTTCTAAAAAAATGCATAAGTTTAAACTAGAGATGGTCTCACGACAGGAAATTTCTAACCACACACACTCACGAGCATATTTTATCTACTTACACTCACTTACAATCACGTGAGTAAATTTAATACAAAATTACTTTTTCATTACTCGTAACACCTTATATATAATCTTCTGGTATGCTATATTATTTCATTTCTCGTAACCTATAAAATTCATATATTTTACACCTTACTCGTATTCTTCGTTATAAATTTATGACTTATTTTATACCTTACTGGTATTCTTTGTGATAATGTGGATGCATTACTTTGAGTCTCATCGCCTGTTAAAATCATCAATGCTGCAATGTATAAAATAAGAGATCCTATACCTTATTTTATACCTTATTTGGTAATCTAAGTTTTGCTGGTAATTTTTTTTTTCTAAAAACATGTAGCATATTTAAAATAAAATTGATAATTTTTGATTTAAATATGTTTCTTCTCCTCAGTGCAGCTTTTAGTTTTGAATAAATATTTAATAAAACTTTAGTTCAATAATATTCCCTAACCAAACCGAATAATCAATACTATAAAAAACAAGTAAATGTATTAAATTCGGCCGTCTCGAATCTTTTATAACCTCCAAATTCCCCTCAACACGTTTCGGACTTGTTTTGAATAAATCATTTGTTTACTGGGTAATGCAGTATGCGGAAATAAATCATTGACAACTTTTGTTACACAAAACAAATTGTTTTATAAATATTTTTAATTTTTTGTTAACACTTTTGTTAAAAATAGAAGGTGGAGTAAATTTTTTGTTACACAGCTACATACAAACACACCAACTTTTATTATTTAATTTTTTGTCATTTAATTTATAAATCTGTTTTGAAAAATGAATTTTAAATGCTTTATTATTACGGTTTTTAGAAGAAGATTTTTAAAACACGTTTTGAAAATTCGTTCACACCACAAATAATGTTTAATGCATATAAATGACTTATGGTTTTATTTTTTTTTTTTTTTGAGGTATTTTACCTTTTGTTGTTAGCTTAATTTATTTTATTACCAAATTTGGTAATATTTTTTTTTTGTTGATATTAGGTCGAAAATTATGTAAAGTTTTTTTTTTTTAAATCAGATTAGGTTAAATAGCTCCGTGACTTTTTTCCTAAATTTTGATTTTGTAAAATAGGTACGCAATTTTTGTATGCAGTGTACATTAGGATGGTACGAAAAATTATCTTTGTCCAATTTAATTGATTGGCATTACATTAAAATGTAAGCCAAATCGGACAATTTTAACCCCTGCCGCTGGGAAGTTAAAGTTGGGCCTGGAAAAAAATTTGTACAAACTATTTTTTTTTACTAATTGACCATATAACAAATGTTTGTAATATGTCCTAATACGATGTCGCAATTGCGGCAAAGGAAGAGCACCTGCCAACATTAGGTTAGGTTAGGTTAGGTTAGGTTGTAAGTGGCTGCTGACGTTTTACGTCAACACACGTAGACTCTGAGGTCCATTGTGATACCACGGGATCGTAATAGGTTTCCCTACTAGTCCCTGTCGTTAAACCAGTTTGAGCTTCTTATGAAACTCCTTAGATGTTGAATTTTGACATCCGACAAATCTGAAAGATCGTACAGCTCCCTAGATCCCAGTGAAGCAAGTCGCTGACCAGAAAGTGCCGGGCAATGGCAAATAAAGTGTTCGATAGTTTCCAACTCCTCTTCATCCATGCAACTTCGGCAAAAGTCATTCGACGGCAAATTTAACCGCTCTGCGTGCTTCCCTATAAGACAGTGTCCGGTAATTATAGAAACCACCGTTGAAATCTCTCCTCTTGGAAGCGATATCAGCTCACTTGTGCGCCCCTGATTAAGAGAAGGCCAAATCAGTCGTGTTGTCTCACACGTCCATCCATTTGCCCATCTTTGATTAGTCTCCGTCGCAGAACAAAGCCGTAGGTTTTGCTTGCAAGTTTCTAGAGGCGTACCAACACATTCCAATTCTGTTGGAACCTGTAAGGTAGTTCCTAGTCTTGCAAGCTCATCGGCTTTGCAATTCCCTGGAATGTCTCTGTGCCCTGGGACCCATATGAGTCGTATGTTAAACTGCTTGGCCATCTCATTTAAAGACGTGCGGCAGTTAAGGGCAGATCTTGTTTTCAGAAACATTGAATCCAGGGACTTGACCGCGGCTTGACTGTCAGTATAGATGTTGACTGCGGTTGTAGACAAGACATTGCAGCTCAACCAGTCAGCCACTTCTTTTATTGCCAGCATCTCTGCCTGGTAAACACTGCAATGATCTGGCAATCTACGAGCCAGGCTCAACCCAAGCTCTTCCGAATAGACTCCAAAGCCCACTTGTTCGTGCAGCCTCGATCCATCTGTGTAAAAATTTATGGTAGCTCCACTACCCGGAGTATCCCCCATCCAAGACTCCCTGGATGGTATCATAGTGGTAAAGTGGCGCTCAAAGAGGCTCAAAGAGGGAGCACAGTCCACATTTTGTGGTATTGTTATCTTTTTCAAGATTGCGCTATGGCCACAATCACTGCTCCTCCATTGCAGCGTGCTATTAAGTCGAATTGCCGATGCAGCCGCATACTGCCTACCCAATATGTCCAAGGGTAAGGTATCTCTGTAAAATCTGTCTAAATGAGCAAGAGACTGACAAGACAGTCACAACAAAAAAAAAAAAGATTCCTGCTTTTGATCCCATTTCTCTCGACGGCACTGAAATCGCCTGGAGCGAAGTATCTTGGAGTATTTCTAGATAGGAAGTTGAATTTAAGCGTAATATTGAGAAACGACTGTACACGTCTTTAAATGAGATGGCCAAGCATGGCCGTTTGAGATTACACGACAGATTTGTCGGTGACAGGACATAATATCCACGGATCATGTCTCGGTCATAATCCCCATATTTGTTGTGGGGACTAAAACCCTTTTCAAAATGATCATAATCCCAATGGGGATTATGTCCATTTCCTGTTGGGACTACGACCGCAATTTTTTCAGTAATAATACCAGAGCTTCGAAGGATTTCATTCCTTAATTCGATTTGGCATTCTGAATGAAAATTTAGTGATTGCATTCCCCAATCACATTTTAGCGAATTGAATGAATTCATTTTAGACTCATTCGATTTATAAATATCGAATGCATTCGATTTATTTTTTATTTGACTTTCAAAAATCGAATGCATTCGATTTTTTTTTTCATTCGACTTTTAAAAATCGAATGCATTCACTTGCGAATGCAATCGATTTTCTTTTCAATCAATTTGAAAAATCGAATGGCTTATTCATTCATTGCATAAAAAACTTAAAAAAACTAACCAAGATAGAGCAAAACGGAGCCAATTTATTGTCCACAGTATCGCCAACACACTTTACACTTTTTGTCGTGTAGGCAGTTAATATGTGCATTTTTAAAATTTTCGGGAACACCAATTTTTTTTGGATTCCAAATTAGAGCCCATTGGGGTCATCGTATGTAAAGAGAGTCAGCGATAATATGGACCAAAATTTGGCTTCGTTTTGGTCTATCTATTTAAAAAATCGATTGCATTCGCAGTGGAATGATAAAAAATCGAATGCATTCGATTTTTCTAAATCGAATGAACAAGAAATCGAATGCATTCATTTTTTTCCATTCGATCGAATGAATTCCAAGGACTGCATTCCATGTTGATTTATGAAATCGAATGCATTCACTGACTATGAAAAAGGAATGGATTTTTTTGAGAATTCATTCGAAAAGGATTTCATTCTTCGAAGCTCTGAATAATACCAATTCATGTTATGGGGATTAACAAGGGAAGTCTCCCTGGCGTCACCCTCCGATCTTCATGAAATTTGGATATGTTGTTAAGAACGAAAATTAATTCGACACGTATTTTTTTAGCGGCCCAAACTCATTTTTAAGGGGGGGGGGGGGCGGGTTGATTTGTATGGGGGAAAATTGACCATTTTCAGTTTTTGACGATTTGCGCCTATTTAAACAAAATTAATATAGGCATGTGTGGTATCAGATTAAAGGTATTAAAAATACCTATCTCGTAGTGCTAACAACGGGCCAAAGAAGTTAATGTTTTTCGACTTATTAACAAAAATGTCCTAAAATTTTGGTATTTTACACAATATGACGAAAAGTTGTGCATGTTTGGGCACGTTCTTAGCACACGTAGATAGGTTTTCCAAAGACCTTTCATTTGGTATGTAACCTGACTAGATTTCTTTGCATAATATAGGAGATAAACGCAAAAAACTTAAAAATGGCCTTCCCCTCCTTTTTACCCCCTAAATAGGAATTTGGGCCGCTAAAACATCAAATCATATTTTGAAGCTCAGATGTGTTCTTATTATAGTATTTTTGACGTTTTCCAAACGCCTTTGATAAAAAAATAAAAACTTCAGTGGGCTATAAAAAAGAAATCCGAACTGACTTTGCAAAACCCTTTGGTGATTTTGTCCATTTGATGGTCTACTTTCATATGGCGTTGAAGGCATTGAGGCTCAATGCGATGACCCAAAATTTGTTGCACAGTGTAATCAATCAAAATAATGATGGATTTAACAAATGAATTGTAAGCTTATGACAAAATTATCAAAAAATTTATCTTTTTTGCTTTCCAATATGTTGCCAACAATAAAAAAATGTAAATCCCGATTATTTTGTATATTTTTTAATAAATCGATTCAAATAAATTCACGCGAAAAAAATCTGGTATGTTGAAAATTTGTTATTCGACAGTTAAAGAAAATTACAAAAATTTTAATCAAAACATTGATTGACTCTATAAATTTTGTTGATCAATAGATTTAATTTTAATTGAAATTGTTTCGCCAATAACACTGTGCTACAGTGAAAAAATACTTCAGATGTAACATGGTATAAGTTGTTGGTTTTGTCGAGTAGATCACAAAAATGCCCATTAAACTTGCCAGACACCCTCAAATTTTAGAGTTATTGTCAAAAAAAACGTTTTTTTGGGACTTTGCTCACTAAACCTTGTGTAATTCAGAAAATTTTTAACCGAATTTAAATTTTTTAACTGGTTTGGATAGAAGAGGATAGGGCTTTCCATTTGTGTAAATCGGTCTACACATATAAGAAAGATATCTATTGATTTTTTCTATAATATCTAATTTTTTTTGTTATTTTTTGAAAAATTTTCGAGTTTATCAATTTTTTCTGCTATAGTTCGTTTATATTTATTTATAAACGTATTTTTAAAGAAAATTTAATTCTGAATACAATGAGCTTTATCCGGAAAAAATCAGATAAGAATTGGCAGAGTTGTGATAATTTTTCTAAAAAAGAAAAATTAAGAATTTGCAGGAAATCGCCCTTCAGGTAACCCAGGCAAAAAAAAATTAATTTATCATAAGAGCTCATGTACAATATTTTTAAAGGTTTTTGGCGCGCTGAATCCGAATTTGGCCTTTAAATTGCTCTATCGCGTCAGGTTTTTGAGATATTTTACATAAGCTGATATACCAAAAACTTAATAAGATAGCGCAATTTCAAGATCAAATTCGAATTCAGGAGGCCAAAAACCTTTAAAATAATGATGCGCGATCTCTCAGTATGTTCGTTTTTTTTTTTTGACTGGGTTGAACGGCAATTTCATGCAAAATCTTAATTTTCTTTTTTAGAGAAATTATCACAACTCTGTCAATTGTTATTCGATTTTTTCGGCATAAAGCTCATCGTATTCACAATTAAATCTTCTTTAAGAATACGTTTATAAATATAAATATTGTTGAACGAACTATAGCAGAAAAAAATCGATAAACTTAAAAAATTTTCAAAAAATAACAAAAAAATTAGATATTGTTGAAAAAATCAATACATATCTTTCTTATACGTATAGACAAATTCACACACATAAAAAGCCCTATTCTTCTTCTATCTAAAACAGTAAAAAAAATTTAAATCGGTTGAAAACTTCTTAAGTTACACGTGGTTTAGTGAGAAAAGTCCCAAAAAAAGCTTTTTTTGTTAATACCCAGCAAAACTTAGATTACCAAATAAGGTATAAAATAAGGTATAGGATCTCTTATTTTATACATTGCAGCATTGATGATTTTAACAGGCGATGAGACTCAAAGTAATGCATCCACATTATCACAAAAAATACCAGTAAGGTATAAAATAAGTCATAAATTTATAACGAAGATTACGAGTAAGGTGTAAAATATATGATATTTTATAGGTTACGAGAAATGAAATAATATAGCATACCAGAAGATAATATATAAGGTGTTACGAGTAGTGAAAAAGTAATTTTGTATTAAATTTACTCACGTGATTGTAAGTGAGTGTAAGTAGATGAAATATGCTCGTGAGTGTGTGTCGTTAGAAATTTCCTGTCGTGAGCCCATCTCTAGTTTAAACTTATGCATTTTTTATAAAATAATTATTTTTTTTATGTTATTGTAATGCATTATGCATCCAATTATAAATAATGCATTATTTCAAACTTTCAAATAATACATAATGTAACCAAATATAAGTCATCCATGATTTAATGTTTAGAAATAATAAATATGAAATACATTTTTTCCAATAATCATGCATTACGTAGCAAATTATTAGTAATGCATTATTTTTCACTTGAAAATAATACGCTGTGGAACAAATGTTTGGTAAGACATCCTAAAATAATGCTACAAATAAGGTATATACATTACCTGGTAATGTGTTATATAATCACTACCTATTACCAAAGTTTTGCTGGGTAACTTTAAAATTTGAGGGTGTCTGGCAAGTTTGATGGGCATTTTTGTGATCTTTTTCACGAGACCTACAACCTCATTTCAAAAGTATATTCGATTTTGTGTTTTTTGTAGCACAGTGTAATTTTTTGTGTGTTATGTCTAGTTTTTATTCCAAATTGTTTTCGGTTTTAGTCCCCATCACTTTTATGGGGAATGTGAACAAAAATAATTTCGGTCATAATCCCCATAACGGAAATTTTGTATTATGTCCGTGGAGATTGTGTCATGTCACCAGATTTGTCCTTCTCTTAATGGCACAAGTGAGCTGATATCGTTTCCAAGACGAAATATTTCGACGGACACTATCTTATGGAAAAGCACGCAGAGCGGTTAAATGTGCCGCAAATTATTTTTGTCGAAGTTGTATGGATGAGGAGGAGTTGGAAACTATCGAACACTTAGGCTGGATTACTCAATGCTCCGTTATAAAATAACTCTCTGTTAAATTTAACTTTTTCATACAAATTTTGACACAAGGATCCGTTAAATCGGCAGTTAGCAGCTAACTTTTCATTGAGTAATCCTCCCTTAATATGACATTGCCCGTAACTTTCTGGTCAGAGACCGCTTCACTGGGATCTAGGGAGCAGAACGATCTTTCTGATTTGTTGGATGTCAATGGCAGGGACTAGTGGGAACCTACACACATCCCTCTTCAAGAAAATTTAGGTTGCGTTTAAATGGTGACAATATTGGCTAATGTGATTTCACTTCTCTTTATTTTGAACTTTAAAAATCGTAAACACGAAAATCCTAGCTGATCCTGTTTTCGAGTTATTGCTTAATAATTACACTGTTCGACATCAAAAATCTACCAGTGAAATATCCAACTGATTCTTATAGATTTTGCTCATCTGAATCCAAATCTGCCATCCAATTTTTTCTAGCACGTACCGTTTTTGAAATATTCGCTGTTAAAAAGTAAAAAAAAAAAACAATAATTTCGCACTTTTAGTAGTCAACTGTTACAGATTCTTCCAAAAATAGGACTTGATTTTATAGCATGTTCCGTTTTCGAGATATTCGAGTTTAAACATTTTTCCACGAGAAAATCTCGAACACTAATATCTCGAAAACGGAACATGCTTAGGGTGGCCATTTTTTCTTGAACTCAAATCAGTACACCTACTTTTTCATGATTTTGTTTTTCCTAGAAGGTGCCATTCATATGGGTGCCAGATGATTTTTATGAAAAATCAACATATTTTCAAAAAAAATCGGCATTATCGGCACTTCAATTAAAAAAAAACGGGAAAAAATCGGCAATTGAAAAATAACCATTACAATACAATAAAACATATTTTTATTAACAAAAAATAACAAAATATAACATTAAAGCAATTAATAAATGTTTATAACCTTTTAAGGTCAATCCGACAATCGGACAATTCCGAACAAAGTGATTTGTTTGGATTTTTTTATTTAAAAAAGGGTTTTGTGATAATCGGATAAATTTTTTGGTTCCTTCCTATTTTTTTAGTTTTTTTTTTTCGCAAAAAAAAAAAGAAAAGATAAAATTTAAAGTATTTCCGATTTTTAAGATAAAAAAGAAGCCCAAAACATTTCTCACAGGTCCAATATTTTTTTGTGGCAATGTTGACTCTTAAAGGCAAATGCAACGACCCCGACTCTAAGCGAAACCAAAATCGCTCCACCCGGACGGACATCAGTAGATTGACCACGAATATATATAATTTATAACTCATAATGAAAGAAAAATTATGACGAATGTTTCAACACTCAAAAAATGTTGGTTGAATTAATAACACTTATTGTTATTTAGGTAAAAACAACTGTAAAAAACTACAGTTGTAGTAATTTTGCACAAAATGAAGCTAATCACAAACAAAAATTTAATACAAACCACAAAAGTTTTGAGAATGGAATTATGAAGACTTATTTCTATTGAAAATCCCCCCGATTCGAATAGCTTTTTTTCAAGTTCTGAGATCTTTCTCTTCCTTTTAGGAACCTTTCAAATCATAATCAAATATTTTTTAAAAAACTTTGTGTATTCCTAAAACTTTTTCCGATATAAAAAACCTGAGATTTTGTGTCCATCTTTTTAGGATAAAACCCGCAAATGCCGATGACTTTATCGCATCCACACATTTAATTGTTGTTTGGACAATTTTTTCCAAAAAATATAGAAAATCTATCATCATGAACTTTTCCTTATAAAAACCTATTGAGATTTTTTGCGCTTTTTCTTATACAGATTAATTTTCGTTTAGAATATTTTTTAATTCACAAGCTTCTTAAGACCTTTTTCAACAGAAAGTATTTTAGAATTATCTTAAATAAAACTTTTCTAATGAGTTATTTAAATCAAATAAAAGTTTTGGCATAGAATTTTTTATGCGGAAATCTTCAAAAATCAGTACAATCAGTACATATTTTAAAAAATCAGTACAAATCAGTACAAGGTATTTTGATCAGTACACCTGACTAAAAATCAGTACATGTACTGATCAAATCAGTACGAATGGTCAGCCTAAACATGCTAGAAAAATTCGGATTGCAGTTTTGGCATCAGGAGGTCCAATTTATATGAAAGTTATTTGTTGGAAGCAACATAACAGTAGATCCTCAAATGTGCGAAACTATTGGTTTTTTAACTTTTTACCAGCGAATATCTTAACAACAGAACGTGCTAGAAAAAATTGGATGGCAGATGTAGATCCAACAGATTCTATAAGAATCAGTTGGATATTTCACTGGGAGGTTTTTGTTGTCGAACAGTGTAATTATTTAGCAATATCTAGAAAACAGGATCAGCTAGGATTTTCGTGTTAACGATTTTTAAAGTTCAAAATAAAAAGGATTGAAAGGCCATTAGCCGATTATGTCACCATTTAAAAACAACCTAAACTTGCTTGAAGAGGGGTGTGCAAAAGGCATGTAAATTCTGATATAAAAAGAAGGTTTTTGTTGTCGAAAAGTTTAATTATTTAGCAATAACTCAAAAACAGGATCAGCTGGGATTTTCGTGTTACCGATTTTTAAAGTTTAAAATAAAGAGGATTGAAAGGCCATTAGCCGATTTTGTCACCATTTAAAAACAACCTAAACTTGCTTGAAGAGGGGCGTGCAAAAGGCATGTAAATTTCGATATAAAAAGAAAACGTTTTGAAGAAACACTAAAACGTACAATGCATCCAAGGTCATGTAGAAATCCTGCAATCCTAAAGGCGACCACACCTTTAGAGTTCTAGAAGAAATATCTGGACAAATATTTGCCAAAAAAGCGTGGTGGACCCTGTGCGCCATCACTTTGAATTAAGACGAGAAACGGATTAAATTTATAAACTGGTAACGCTAAGGACCTTAAAAGGTCTAAGCTAACCCTGGGGGCCTCATTATATTGCTGTTACCAACACATAACATATAATACAAAAACAATCTACATTTGCATAAATTAATATTATCTACACTGTAAAAAAAAAAACAAAAACATCAATTTAATTAATAACCTGCTTCTTCCTAAAGTGTTATGTCACTTTTAGTATAAAAAAATTTATTTATTTTTTTTTTTTGGATTCCCACATCTTTCGGATAAAATCAAAAGATACATCTGAAAGCGAAAGTTGTAAACAAATTTCAAAGAAATTACTATTTTTAAAACAAAGAAAAAAAAGGTTTTTATAACAATTTTTAATATTAATTAATTATTTTTTTTTTTTTTGATTTTTAAAAATAAAACGCATCAAATTAAAATCTTTAAAATTATGTAAACTTTTAATTGTTATAATCAATCAAAATGCTACAATGGCAGGGGAACGAATGATATTGATATTTAAACGTTCAACGAACTTATTAAACATTTTTATAAGACAATATACATAATAATATGTTAATTGATTTATTATTTTTAATCGTTCAGGGAATAGAAATTTTGAATAAATATTTCATGTTCAGCTTTAATTTAAAAAAAACTCTCTTAAATTTTAGTAAAGTTCTCTTAAATATTCTCTTTTTTTTAGCATTCAAATATGAAAGAAGTCATAGCACTGCCGCCGCCGCTTCAAGCAGTTCTTCAAAATATAATGTGGAACATATGCCTGCTACAACCGAATCTCAAGCTTTAAAAGAAGCACAAAATAAAATTAAACTTTTAGAAGCTGATTATAAATCATTGCATGAGAAACGTTTACAAGATGTAAGTAGAAAAATATGTTTTTTTTTGCACAACATGAATTTAAATTTGATCACAAATTTTTAATCGCCACAAGCGACATTTTTATGTCAAAGAATTTTAAAATTCCTTTCTCTCAGAATTTTTCTATATTGGCAAAATGTCTCAGAATCTGAAAAATTTTGTAGTTAAAAATGTTTCAGATTCTGAAATTTTTTTTATACGCGGAAAATGCCTCATAACCTGAGCATTTTTCTGTCAGAGTTTAAGAATTTTTCTCTAAGGAAAAATGCCTTCAAATCTCAGAATTTCTCCTACACGGAAATATGTCTCAGAATCTATAAATTTTTCTATACGAATAAATGTTTTAAAATTTTAGCATATTTCTACACGAAATCAATGTTTCAGAATCTAAGAATTTTTCTATACGGGGAAAATGTATTAGAATCTAAGAAATTTTTCTATACGTGTACGTGAAAAATTTTTCAGAATCCGAAAATTTTTTTATATAGAAAAATTTCCCCAGGATCTGATTATTTTATTATACAGAAAAAATTCATAGGATCTGATGCAGAATTTTCTTTTTATTCAGAAAAAAGTTCTCAGAAAAAAGTTCTGATAATTTTGTTATACAGAAAAAAAAAACTCAGGGCCTGATATTTTTTTTATACAGAAAAAAAAAATTCGGAATCTTGATGATTTTTCAATACAAAAACATGTCACGACATCTGAGAACTTTTCTATACGGAAAAAATGTATCAGGATCTAAGATTTTTTATCGGAAATTGTCTGAGAATCTAAGATTTTTGTTATGCAAAAAAATTTATCAGAATCTGAGAAATGTTCTATATGAAAAAATGTATCCGCATCTGAGAACTTTTTCTATACGGAAAAATATCTTAGAATCTAAAAATTTTTTTCTGTACCGGAAAAATTTCAATGAATCTGAGAAATATTCTTTTCAGAAAAATGTCTCAGAAACTTAGTATTTTTTCTTTACGGAAAAATGTCTTAAAATCTGAAAATATTTTCTACAAGGAACATTTTTTCAGAAACCGAGAATTTTTGCATAAGAAAAAATGTAATCTGAATCTGAGAATTGTTCTACGCCGAAAAGTGTTCAAGAATCTGAGAATTTTTCTATAAGAGAAAAATGTCCCAGAATTTTATCATTTTTTTTACGGGAAGAATGTTTTAGCATTTGAGAACCCCTCTCCAAGCAAGTTTAAGTTTTGCATTTTTGTAATTCCTATTCCCGCGGGAATAGGCTAAAAAATGCTGCTTGTGCGCAGTCGACACACGTACAAAATAAAATTCTGTTGCTTGCTTGACTTTTCGCTTGCTCCCAGTTGGCTCTGTCTTCAAGACATCTTAGACGACGGGTGCACGACCCTTGTAAATCGTTGACGACAGATGGATGACAGTCCACACAAGTCGTGAACGACACTCTCACACAAAAGATCCAAAAATCATACAAGACATGATGAGCGACACTGTCGCTCAGAGTGTCGTGAATTTTTGCGATGACGATATGAGCGAATACTTCCTCCAAATTGTCGTGTATGACCAACTCATCGACTGTATCCTCTACCTTATCGTTGACGACCATATAGGCGACCTTGTCTGCTATATAATCGTTGACGACCGTACTGGCGACACATTCTCTCATACGGTCATCGACGACAACGTGAAGGACAATTTCCCCCATTAAGTCGTCCACGACCCTATGAGGGGCAATTTTTTCAGTGAAATAAAAGCAAATTTTTTTTTTTTTTTAATTTTTTTTTATTTTATATTTAATTTTTATAAAAAAGAAACGAAAAATAATAAAGTAAAAAATAAAATAGTAAAAATAAACAAATAATAATATACTACCTCCGTCCCGAAATATTTTTAACATTTCTATAGATTTTTTTGTCCCAAAATAAACTTAACATTTTATTAAGCAGTGTTTTAGTTGAAATAATACAAGATAAAGTTAAAAAAATAATCTTATACTAATCTCGTGTACTAAAACTGTAACAAAATTAATTAAAAATATTTGCAAGATGTCCCTATTGCATCCATAATGCATTTATTAAAAACCGTTAAAAGGGCATCTAGCGTAAAATTTCTTATTTCATACGCCGCATTTTGTAATAATTTTCATCTTTTCGACCATAGTGGACACCATGCCTGTTTTTAACTTCGAAAACAAGTTGTCTCATTTATCTGGATGCAGTTTATTGCATCCATTTTGCACGTGAATTGAAAAATTGCAAAGCTATAAAGAATTTTTAAATTATTGATATGTCCCGATATGTATTAACAAAAAAAACAAAGCTTTTTCAAAAAATCCTCCATAATCCCAGCCAAAATATAGAAATGTTAAGGTTATTTTGGGACGGAGGTAGTATTAATTAAAAAGTTGAAGATTCCATTTGATATTTAAAGATCCATTTGATTTTTTGTCGTTCCATTTAAAACTTTTAACAACTTTAAATTATTAAAAGAACACGATTCTGAATTTGCACCTTCTTCGATAGCTTTTTGTACATAACTAAATATTTTATACTTACATTTGCTTTTTATTATCGCCGTTAATATGGTTCCGTTATTTTGTTTTTTTTTTCTCTCACCAACCTTACGTTGTCGTCAACGGAAACGACAACACGACAAGTATTAAATATTGTCGGTCAGTATGTCGTAAACAAAGAGCAATATATGACAACTTTAAGAAATTGTAGCTTATATTGTCGTCGACGGAGAGTGCGATTTACGACAATCTTCATATATTGCCGCTCATTTGTCGTCAATGGAGTTTAGTACACGACAAATATTAAATATTGTCGGTCAGCCTGTCGTAAACCATGAGCAATATATGACAACTAAATGAAATTGTCGTTCATATTGTCGTTAACATAGTTTGGCTGACGACAACATAAAGATATTGTCGCTCATATTGTCTTCAATCGGCATCAACTGACGACATATTTAAGACATTATCGCTCATCTTGTCGTTAACGGAATTCAAATACACGACACATATGAGAGATTGTCGCTTGCTTTGTCGTGAACCAAGTTTGGCCGAAGACAACTTAAAGACATTTTCGCTCATCTTGTCTTCAATATATTTTCTATACACGACAAGTACTAGATTTTGTCGCTTAACTTGTCTCCAACTGGATGTTACACAAGACCAGTTGAGTATTTTGTCATGCAGATAGTCGTTAGCGAATATTTCCGTTGCATTGTCGTTAGAGAAAATTTAATCGACACATGTCTTGAACGACAAATTCTTAACTATCACTTACGAAATCGTTTAAGACAGCGTCGTCTACGACGTTTTGGCCAACTGGGCTACTATCCCACAAGCATAAATGTTATAGTATGTGTGTGCCCCCACTGATTTAGAACTTTAAAAATCGTTAACACGAATATCCTAGCCATCGACGTATACAGAGGGGGGGGGCCCAACAACAACAACAAAAAAATATTTTTTTTTATATGTATTGGAAAACACAAATCTCACGAAAAAAACAACAAAAATTTTTTTGTTGTTGTTGTTGGGCCCTGAAAAAACAGTCCTGCATACGTCGTTGATCCTAGCTGATCTTGTTTTCGAGTTATTGCAAAATAATACCACTGTTCGACAACAAAAACCTCCCAGTGAAATATCCAACTGATTCTTATGATTTTGCTCTCCTAATTTCAAATCTGCCATCCGATTTTTTACTAGCAAGTACAGTGAAACCCCAAAAGTGCTAAATTATTGATTTTTTGACTTTTTAAAAGCGAATATCTCAAAAGAAGTACGTGCTAGAAAAATGTGGATGGCAGATATAGAATCAGAGAGGGTTTTTGTCGAACAGTGTAATTATTTTGCAATAACTCAAAAACATGATCAGCTAGGATTTTCGTGTTAACGATTTTTAAATTCAAAATAAAGAGGAATGAAATGCCATTACCCGATTTTGACGCCATTTTTACAAAACCTAATCTTGCTTGAAAAGAGGTGTGACCTGAGAATTTTTTTATACTGAAAAAATTCTCACACTGAAAAAAAAGACATAACTAAATTTAAGGAAAAAATTTCTTTGAAAATTTATCATGAATTTTCCTAAAATTTAGTTAAATTTAACTTAAAAATGAAAAATTTTCTTAACTATGAGGAAAAAATTTAAGTTCATTTACTTATAATTAGTTCAAAGTTTTCTTTGAATGGATTTTTTAAATATTAGGAAAAAAATTCTTACTGCCAAAGAAATTTTCCACAAATCTAAGAATCGTATCTTTATTTTTAAGACATATTTCTTAAAAAACAATTTAGTTCAAGTTTAGTTAAAATTTACTAAAAAACATCATCGTATTTCTCTTCTTTGAATTGAGGAAGTGTACTTCTTAGAATTTAGTTAATGACTTCTGAGAATTTAGTAAATAACTTCTTAGAATTTAGTTAAAAATTCAAAATGGCGATATCTCGAAAACTAAGCGAGATAGAGCGAAACGGATGAAATTTTCAAAAGAAAGACTACAAAGAAAAATATGGAATAGCCTAGCTCCACATATCTGTCGGGGTCTCAAGACCCTAATTTTAGATCTAAAATTTGAAATTCCCGAGATTTTATATATACACATATCTCGGTAAATACTGCCAACACGAGAAAACGTCCAACGGCATTTTTGTAGCTCTTGACTCGTAGAACACTTCCGCAAAATACCCGAAAGCTCCCCGATAATAGTTTTTGAGTTATCCGGTTTTTAAGATTCTCAAGACCCTATCAGGCCCCTTATTACCGTATCTCAAAAACTAAGCAAGTTAGAGCGAAACGGACACAAGTTTTGTTTCAAAATCTATGGGGACCCTTAAAGGACCCAACGGGGTCTCGAGATAAATGGGGTCCGAACCCATGGATCCAGGGTCTAGACCCAATCTATTTCTAAAATGTGAAGTATAATTTTTTGGCTTAAAATTAAATAACTTTGTTTTCCTTATTTTTGGGAAAATTATGAACTAAAACAAAGAAAAAAATCTTTGGAGCCAAATCATTCCCTCTTTTTCTCAAAATTGAGTTAATTTTCCCAGATTTTAGTTCACTTTTTTTTGAGTGTGATTCGGAAATTTTCATGTGAATTGAAAAGTTGTGAAAGACAGAACAGTGGCCTAAGTTTTTTAAAAAAATTGACGAAATCGGGTAATGGCATTTCATTCCTCTTTATTTAGAACTTAAAAAATTTTTAACACGAATATTCTAGCTGATCCTGTGTTCGAGTTATTGCAAAATAATTACACTGTTCTGCAACAATAACCTCCCAGTGAAAATCCAACTGGTTCTTATAGATTTTGCCCTCCTGATTCCAAATCTGCCATCCAATTTTTTCTAGCACGCACCGTTTTTAAGATACTCGCTATTAAAAAGTAAAAAAAACAATAATTTAGCAAATTTGGGGGTTCACAGTTATATATTCTAACTTTTCTTGCTTCCAAAAAATAGGAATTGATTTCATAAAAATGGACCTCCTTGTCTAGCATGTTCTGTCTTTAAGATTTTTGCGTGAAAAAAGAAATCAAACGCGAATATCTTGAAAACGGAACATGCTAGGAAAGCTTGGATTACAGTTTTTAAAGGTCCATTTTATATAAAATCAACGTAAGAGTCTTAAGAATATGTAACCGTGGACCCCCAAAAGTGCTAGATTATTGATTTTTTGACTTTTAAAAAGCGAATTTCTCAAAAGAAGTACGTGCTAGAAAAATTTGGATGGCAGATTTGGAATCAGGAGAGCAAAATCCATAAGAATAAGTTAGATATTTCACTGGGATTTTTTTTTTGTCGAACAGTGTAATTATTTTGCAATAACTCGTAAACATCATCAGCTAGGATTTCGTGTAAACGATTTTTAAATTCAAAATAAAGAGGAATGCAATGCCATTACTCGATTTTGTCGCCATTTTTACAAAACCTAATCTTGCTTGAAAAGAGGTGTGACCTGAGAATTTTTTTATATTGAAAACATTTTTCAGAATCAGAAAATTTTTCTATTAGGAAAAATATCTCAGAATTAAAAAAATATTTCTTTTATAGAAAAACGTCTAAGAATCTCAGAATTTGTCTATAATGGAAAAACGTTTCCAAATCTGTAAGTTTTCTTACGAAAAAATTTATAAAAATCTGAGAATTTTTCTTTACGAAAAATGTCCCAGATTTTAAGATTTTTTTTTCAGAATCTGAACATTTTTCTATACGGGAAAAATCTCATAAAACCTGAGTATTTTTTTTTACAAAAAAATGTAGAATCTAAAATTTTTTTCACAAAAGCTGCTTTCAGTTCAGCAGAACTTCTGCTGGGTATGGAAATAAGCCCGTCATGCCGGGCTTATTCTGTTCGTACTGTTAGCCTAACGATCAAATTGTTATAACTCTTCCAAATTAAGTTAACTCATATTCTCTTTTCTATTATCTTTCACTCTCATTTTCTTTTATTTACAGTTAAAAACCTTACAAACTGCCCATGAACGTGAACTCGCTACATGTCACGAAACCGTACGCATTTTACAACAACGTCTCAATGAACGTGATGAACAATTTGCTTTGCAAAAACGTCGTAAAGTGCCCGTCGATTATTATGCTTTAAAAGCCAAGGTATGTTATATAGAAAAAAAAAACTTAAAATTTCTTTTCCTTCTTCACCATTCTCTTCATCTATCCACATGGCCATAATAACCATAATAAGATTTTGATATGCTGGGCATTGGTCTTTTGATTATTGTATAATACAAATACTTAAGTACGTTTTATATATGGCGTTTTAATGAGCATAGTGGCTTCTTTTATGCAACAATTGTAACATTTTTTTTTTTATAATTTTAATTTACAAATTAATGTCTGCATTACATAATTTATTATCTATGTGGTCTATCAACATCGTATAATTGTTGAAATTGTAGTGTTAAACGAAAAAATAAAAAATAAAATTTAAAGAAATTTAATGAATGAAAAAAGAGACATTATAATAAACTAATTATCTTCTAAATTGTATAATAAACAAAAACTTTATAATAAAGTTATAACTTTTTGGAGTATGTTTATAATTTTGTCTTATTTTGGTATAATGACACTGAACTGCACCATTTACAGATGAGATTCGCAAAAAAGGTCAATTAAAATTCGAAGATTCTATTTGTAATTCGAGGATTGCATTTGAAAATCCTAGATTCTTATTGAAATTTAAAGATTTTATTTGTTATCTGAAATTTTCAAAAAAGTTGTTCACTCTTTAGTGGAAAAAAATCGGTTACAAAATGTTCTCAAAAGTTTTCTATCAAGAGTGATTACTGCTAGTGTTACTGATACACAGAATCAAAGGTTCGGAGATTTGTATCGACTGTTTTGTAGATCTGAGAGCCAATTCTGGTTCTGTGATAAATTTATCACTGAAAAAATAATGTCACTTTGTCTGAAGTACACTGACATATTTTTCATTCATACGTTTTTCACAAAACCAGAATCGATCGTATAACACTGTGCAAAAATTTGAAGGTCATGGTCTGGGGCTGGACCAAACCAAGACAGAATAATAGTATTTGGTTAGTATAGTAAAACCCACAAAGGGTTTGGCGCTGTGTGAGTACAGTCGATTTTTATGGCCCACTGAAATTTTGTATTTTTTTCCCAAATGGGTTTGAGAAAAGTCGCAAAAAATAATGTTTATGTTAATCTGAGCCTAAAATTGACCTCCTGACTTCGATTCCGCCATCAGAATTGAATTCTATCGTTCGGGTGTGCCAAAATAAAACTGGACTGTGATCACGTAAAATGATAGCGGACTATCGTCGATTTTAAGAGTCTTGTTGCTCCTAAACTAAACAAAAATTTTTCCATTTTTTTATGTTTCTGGGTTAGGCAACACTATTTAATAATACAATAAAGAAAAACTTTCAAATTTCCCTTCAAAACAGGGTTGGCAACCGAAAGGAATAACGGTACTGGTAACGGTATTGGTATTATATATTTTTTATATCGGTAACAGTAAAGGTAACGGTATTTTCGATTATTTAGGTAACGGTTAACCGTTTCCGAAACAACGATACCGGTACGTACCGGTACTATGAATAGAATTTACCCAAGATGTTAATAAGTCACGAATTTGTTACAAACACGTAATAAAATAAAAAAAACTGATAAATTTAGTGCATTTTCAAGATATAATTATAAAGAAGTATTTAATACTATGAATTAACTCCGAATTTAATTAAAATATTCACGCAACATTGTAATTCAACAAATAAATTATTGATTTTTTTACGTGTCTACAAGTTGTCTCTGTCAAATCAGCAGAAATATCTGCATTTTGAGCCATTTGAGAAATCTGCTGATTTTAGCTGACGCGGTTCGCTAAATTTCTGTCTGGATAAACCAGGTTGATTTAAGTTAAAAATCTTCTGATTTCAGATAAGCAGCCTGAACATCAAAATTGAATTTTATTTAAGTAAAAAATACTTATTTTTGTTACAAACTGTTATAAAAGAAGCGAAGTTTTTCAATAAAACTTTAAAATTGTTTCATTTTTTTCAAGAAAATTTTCTTACAAACATTTCTTACAAATTTTCTTCTGTAAAATTATTAAAATAGTCAGCTGATTTTTTCACATTTTATTCATTTTTAGTTTTTATTGTTTAAATTAGACAAAAACAAAAAAAAATGCCAACAATTTTTTTTTTTAATTACAAAATAATCTGCTAAAATTTGAACAAAAATATTTTTTTTAAAAATCAGCAAACAGTGTCAGTAACACGAATGACATATATAAAGGATTGAGAAGAACGACAGAAATCGGTGTGTACTAAAAAAATAAAATGTCGAAACAAAAAGGAATTGTGAAAATTGTCAATTTATTATTTTTTTTAATTTGTTTAAAATACAGAAAAATTGTGTGATTTTTTGCAATTTTTTTTAAATTATTAATTATTCCTAACTAATCTTTAAAAATTAAGTAATTGTTTCTGCTAAAAGTGTGTGAAATTGCAAATAATAAAAACTAAAAGAAAACACCGAAACTTGTCAAAATGTTGATATGGCCGACCAAGTTGTCCAATCTTATTCAACCTCTATATATCTAAACCGTGGTCAGTAACAACACAGAAAAATGTCTGTTATTTTTTAAAACTTAATGACAGAGATTAAGTTAAAGTATTAATTTTAGCAGAAAAATCTGGTGAAAGTTTTCTAATTCATACTGAAAGTTGTTTTACAGATTTTTCGACAGAGTTTTCTTTAGACTGTAGGACTTGGGCTCATTATGTATTTAACTACAGAGAACCAGTTATCCACGCTTACATGCGTGGATGACAAAGCCAGCAACTCTTGAACGATTCAGGTTTGTCTGTTCTTTTATATTCCCACTAAAAAATGCTTACATTATGTGGTATTCACTTTTTTCTTCAGAAATTTTTAGGAAAATTGCGAATGAGATCATTGGTTGGACCGATTTCCACATAATTTAGAAAATTTCGAATGTGATCATTGGCTTTACAAATTTTTTTTATTGTTTTTTTTTTTTATTTTAATTACCCGTGTAAAAAAATAATTATATCAAAACATATCTCCTTTGATAAAAACATATATGAATCATATATAAATGGATGTAATCAGATCTACTCCATATATATTCATATCTGCTTCAGATATGTTTTGATCCGTAAATTGAGTCTATCGGACAATTTTACATATATGAGCATACACAGAAAAAAATATGGAGGAAACAAATTTGAGTACACAGAAAAAAAAAGTCGAGGTAATGTTATCTAAGCTAGCTTAGGTGAATTATTTTTGTACGAAACTGAAAAGCCACGACTTATTACCTATGCCACAGTATAATTTTACTTTACAATTTCACCTAATGACCATGTAAGATTTACTAATGAAAATAGATAAAAATTCGAAATTAGTTTTTCTTGTTTATTTAATTGTCATTGTGAATTTTTGTTTGTAGAAAAAATGTAACTCAAAAAATTAATTGCAAAAAAAATAAAAATTGATATCATTTATGTATTTATAATTTTTTTTAGAATTTTGGGTGAGCATTTTTAACATTAAATTGAACAAAATACAAATCGAATTCCAGACCAAGAAATCTGTTGGATCGTTTGACTAACATGTGTTGAAAATAATTGTGGTTGTATCAATTGGTAAGTGATACAACAAATGGATACAGATCATTGAAATAGTGACTAATGAAATTTCTTAAAATTATAGGTGTCATTAGGCTTCCTATCGTTTGGCCGAAAAAGGAGAAACAGTGAATTCATATTGGAAAAACTAATCGTGGTATTAAAAATCCTCCAAAGGATGAGAAAACTAATGGACAAGGCAATGATGTAACGAATGATATATTGCGAAACTATTTTTAACAAAAATTCTTTGACTCTGAGATATTTTTTGTTAAGAAAAGGTTACATATTCTGCGACATCTTTTCTATCGAGACATTTTTCTATAGAAAAATTATTAGATTCTAAGACATTTTTCGATAGGAAAATTATTAGATTCTAAAGGGCAGTTTACACGTTAACTACCCTTGACCACCCTTATCTACTATTCCCAGTATTGGTGATACGGTTTGCCGGGTTTAAATAATTTTGTATGAAAAATTATTTGAATTTGACAATTGCTATCCTCCAATACTGGGAAATAGTAGATAAGGGTAGTTAACGTGTAAATCAAGCTTAATACATTTTTTCTTTGGAAAAAGTCCAAGATTATAAAATTTGAAAGTTTTACAATGAAAGTTTTTCTACTTCTCAAAGTCTGAAAATTTGTCTATAGAGAAAATGTCTCTGAGTCTGACACATTTTTCTAAAAAAAGTTGTAGAATCTGTGAATTTATATATAGAAAAAACTTCTCAGAATCTAAGAATTTTTCTATTGAAAAAAAGTTCTCAGAATCTGAAAATTTTTCTAAAGAAAAAGGGTCTCAGAATCCAAGAATTTTTCTACAGAAAAAATGTCTCAGAGAGAGAATTTTTATATTAAAAAAAAATATCTCGTAATCTGAGAATTTTTCTATAGAAAAAATGTCTTTAAATCTAAGAATATTTCTATACTTTTTCTTTACAAAAAATTTCTTAGAATCTGAGACTTTTTCTATAGGAAAAATGTCTAAGTCTGAGACTTTTTTGATAGGAAAAATGTCTAAGTCTGAGACCTTTTTGATAGGAAAAATGTCTCAGTATGAGACGTTTTGATAGAAAAAATGTCTCAGAATCTAAGACGTTTTTGATAGGAAAAATATCTCACTTTTTCTATAGGAAAAATTTCTCAGAAAGTGAGATATTTTTTCTATAAAAAAATGTCTCAGAATCTGAGACTTTTTCTATACGAAAAATGTCTGGTAATCTGAGACTTTTTTCATAGAAAAAATTTCTCAGAATCTGAGAATTTTTCTACAGAAAAATTGTCTCGGAATCAGAGAATTTTTCAATAGGAAATTGTCTCAGAATCTAAGAATTTTTCTATAGAAAAAATGTATCAGAATCTGAGAATTTTTCTTTAGAAAAAATGTCTCAGAATCTAAGAATTTTCCTATAGAAAAAATGTCTCAGAATCTGAGAAATTTTCTATAGAAAAAATGTCTCAGAATCTGAGAATTTTTCTATAGAAAAAATGTCTCAGAATCTGAGAATTTTTCTAAAGAAAAAATGTCTTAGAATCTGATATTTTTTTTATAGAAAAAATGTCTCAGATACTGAGACTTTTTCTATTGGAAAAATGTCTCATAATCTGAGACTCTTTTCATAGAAAAAATTTCTCAGAATCTGAGAATTTTTTTATAGAAAAAATGTGTCAGCATCTGAAAATTTTTCTATAGAAAAAATGTCTCAAAATCAGAGAATTTTTCAATAGAAAAATTGTCGCGGAATCTAAGAATTTTTCTATAGAAAAATGTATCAGAATCCGAGACGTTTTCTGTAGGAAAAATGTCCCAGAATCCGAGACTTTTTCTATAGGAAAAATGTCTCAGAATCTGAGACTTTTTCTATAGGAAAAATGTCCCAGAAGCTGAGACTTTTTCTATAGGAAAAATGTCCCAGAATCTGAGAATTTTTCTATAGAAAAAATGTCCCAGAATCTGAGAATTTTTCTATAGAAAAAATGTCCCAGAATCTGAGAATTTTTCTATAGAAAAAATGTCTCAGAATCTGAGAATTTTTCTATAGAAAAAATTTCTCGGAATCGGAGAATTTTTCTATAAAAAAAATTTTTCAGAATCTGAGAATTTTTCTATAGAAAAAATGTCTCAGAATCTGAGAATTTTCTATAGAAAAACTGTCTCAGAATCTGAGAATTTTCCATAGAAAAAATGTCTCAGAATCTGAGAATTTTTCTACAGAAAAAATGTCTCAGAATCTTAGAATTTTTCTATAGAAAAAATGTCTCAGAATCTGAGAATTTTTCTATAGAAAAAATGTCTCAGAATCTGAGAATTTTTCTATAGAAAAATGTCTTAGAATCTGAAAATTTTTCTATAGAAAAAATGTCTCAGACTGAGAATTTGTCCATTGAAAAAATGTCTTAGAATCTGAGAACTTTTCTATAGAAAAAATGTATCAGGCTCTGAGAACTTTTCTATAGAAAAAATGTCTCAGAATCTGAGAATCTCAGAATCTGAGAATTTTTCTATAGAAAAACTTTTTCTTTACAAAAAAATTTCTTAGAATCTGAGACTTTCTATAAGAAAAATGACTCAAAATTTGAGAACTTTTCTATAAAAACAATGTCTCAGAATATGAGATTTTTCACAGGATCTGGAATTTTTGGTGTAGAAAAATGTCTTAGAATCCGAGATTTTTTCAATAGAAAATTGTCTCAGAATCTGAGACTTTTTCTGCATGAAAAATGACTGAATCGTTAATTAGTAAATATACTATATGATAAAAAATATTTTGTACAAATAAAAACATAATAAAATCAATTAATTCTTTTATTTAAGGGTAGAATTATTTATAGTTCGCTTGTTAACAAAATAAAATAGATAAATTACCAAAGTTTATGTATAAATATTTACTTTGAATAACTTTTTAAAGTTTACAAAGTTTATTAGGAATATTTCCTAAAAGCATAGTTAATTTTTCGAACATATAATTTTTTTAAAATCACCTTGGTTTTTTTGTAATATTGTCTAAAAACTTTGTAGGCTCTATGTTATCTTGGCACTTAGATAAAGTTATACTATGTTTTTAGGTAATATTACCTCGATTTTTTTTTGTGTGTAATCACTTGTTTAAATTTAAAAACAAAAATTTAGTAATTTTTTAATTGACGCAATTAAAAATTTACTCAAAAATTTTAAAAACAATTTAAGTAAATAATTTAATAAAAATTTAATAGTTTTTTTAATTTTTTTTTAAACTCTCATAGTTTTTTGAATTCTCGTTTAGTTTATAGTTTTTTGTGTATGTATATGAAAGTTTGTAATCGTCTTTATAAAATTTTCCTATGTTTTTGAGACATAAATATGTTTGGTAAAGTTTGAAAAAACAAGTTTTTTGTTTTTTTTTATAAAAAAATTTAAAACTTTTTTTAACTTTTAAAAAAAATAAATATTCAAGTTTTGAGTAAATGTTTAATTGTGTCAATTAAAAATTTACTCAAATTTTTTTCAAACATTTACTATGCGATTCGCTATCTCGGTCGAAGTGAGTGACTACAAAATTTGTACGTAAAACAAAAACAAAAAACTCAAATTTGTTTTTGCTTTACGTACAAAATTTCTAGTCACTCACTTTGTACGACATACTGAATCAGGGCATTAATACATTTTTATTAAAAATTTACTCAATACTATTAAATCGTTTACTGGTGCAAAATTGAGTAATTTTTTACTCAATAGTATTAAAAATTTACTCAAATATTTTTTTTATTTTTTTCTGTGTATATGAAAATGATGATCATATATGCCATATATGCCAGATGGACTCAATTTACGGATCTGAAAATATCTGAAGCAGATATGAGTATATATGGAGTAGAACTGATTATATACATTTAGATATGATCCATATATGTTTTTATCAAAGGAAATATGTTTTGATCCAATTATTTTTTTACACGGGTACATTGAAAATATTTTACTTTGTTTTTTATCTGCAAAAAATAAGTAATATTAAGACAACCGAAACAAAACCGATATAATGCCGGTAAAGATCCGAATAAAGGTAACGGTTTTTAATCGGTAACGGTATTTAATTTTTTTTTATTTCGGTATTGCCCAGCAAAACTTTGGTAATGGGTAGTGATTATATAACACATTACCTGGTAATGTATATACCTTTTTTGTAGCATTATTTTAGGATGTCTTACCAAACATTTGTTCCACAACGTATTATTTTAAAGTGAAAAATAATGCATTACTAATAATTTGCTACGTAATGCATGATTATTGGAAAAAATGTATTTCATATTTATTATTTCTGAACATTAAATCATGGATGACTTATATTTGGTTACATTATGTATTTTTTGAAAGTTTGAAATAATGCATTATTTATAATTGGATGCATAATGCATTACAATAACATAAAAAATAATTATTTTTAAAAAAATTCATAAGTTTAAACTAGAGAAGGGCTTACGACAGGAAATTTCTAACGACACACACTCACGAGCATATTTTATCGACTTACACTCACTTACAATCACGTGAGTAAATTTAATACAAAATTACTTTTTCACTACTCGTAACACCTTATATATTATCTTCTGGTATGCTATATTATTTCATTTCTCGTAACCTATAATATATCATATATTTTACACCTTACTCGTATTCTTCGTTATAAATTTATGACTTATTTTATACCTTACTGGTATTCTTTGTGATAATGTGGATGCATTACTTTAAGTCTCATCGCCTGTTAAAATCATCAATGCTGCAATGTATAAAATAAGAGATCCTATACCTTATTTAATACCTTATTTGGTAATCTAAGTTTTGCTGGGTGGTAACGGTAGTCAATATTAAAGGGTTTTTAATCGGTAACGGTATTGAAAGGGTAACGGTAGCCAACACTGGGTAGAAGTAAAATAAAAAAATTTTGTTTTGATTACATATTTTCACAAATTTTGCATTTTTTTAATTTTGTCAAAATTATGGCCATTTTGACTTTTTCTCGAAACTTTGACCTCGCTGCGGCACGGGTTAACTAAATCCGATCTACCACAAATTTTCACACAATTACTTTTAAATCCAATAGCACAAAATTCCGCCTGGCACTCCTCGAAATTCCAAAAAAAAAATTTCAAAAACCACCCTAGTGTAGAGCATGAGACAGCTTTCATTAAAACTTAATTTGAGCCAATTCCGATCATTTTAAACCGTGGAATTTTCCGATTTTTGGAACATTTACACCAATATATTGGATTTTTTAAAAAAAATTAAAAAAAATATTTGTGATACATTTACATAGTAGTTTTGGCATGTTGAATATGAATACAAAATTCTAAATCGGTCGAGCGGTTTTCAAGATACCACCATTCGAAATGTGTCAAAAATTTCTAAATATGGCGGTTTTTTCTACGTTCAAGAAATTAAAAAAAAAAAATTTTTCACTATTTCATGGAGCATTTTAACTTTTTTTGAGCCAAATTAGAACATTTTATACCATGGCACCCTCCTTCAAACAAAGTTTAGAGTTTTTGGTGAACATCTTCTAAAAACCCGAGTAAAAATAATTTAATATGATCTTATATACTTTTATATAGTCATATTATTTGATATATGTTCATGTGTGACACTATGTATTGCAAGATAAATTTATATAATAAATTTTGATGTGGGATTTTTTTAAGATATCGCCATACATAACTATATGTTGTAACATCTGGTCCCATGCATCATTTTAAATTTCTAAGTGTTTTATATAAAATTTTATATGCCTCCATTATTTTTTAATTTTTTTAAGTGTTTTCCAAGAACATATTTTTATCGCAAATATTTTCAAAGTGTTTTATATAAAATTTCATATGACTTCATATTTTTTTATTTTTCTAAGATTTTTCCAAGCACCACTTTTTTATCACGAATATTTTCTAAGTGTTTTATATAAAATTTTATATGACTCCATCTTTTAAATTTTTTCTAAGTTTTTTTCAAGGAACATATTTTTTATCGAAAATATTTTCTAAGTGTTTTATATAAAATTTTATATAACTCCATTTTTTCAAATTTTTCTAAGTTTTTTCCAAGGACAAATTTTTTTGAAAATATTTTCTAAGTGTTTTATATAAAATTTAACATGACTCCATTTTTTGAAATTTTTCTAAGTTTTTTTCAAAGAACAACTTATTTTTATTATTTTAATTTTTCAACTTTTTATTAAAAACTAAAAAAAAAAACATCCGATTTCTAAAATTGTATAAATTTTAATATAATTGGATATAATTTTATATCATTGGATTAGACCAAAACTCGTATCAAAGTCGATATAAAGTTATATAAACTGATATTATTAGATATTATTCGATCAAATCTTATGAAACCATTTTTCGTATAAGATTATATCAAAATAGATACGAACCCATATTAAATTATATATTGTGTCATATCAATTTTTTTACTCGGGAAAGCAAAACTTTGATATAAAGGCGCCACCGGTTAAAATGATTGGATTTGTCTAAAATAAATTTTAAATGAAACTTTGTTCGAACTAACACGAACATCGGCCAGAGAAAAATCCTACTGATGATGACACTAACTGGGGTGTTTGAAACCGGTATAGGAAGTACCAGAAATGTCTATAATTTAGAAATTTAGAAATTCAATTTTTCTTCTGCATTTTTTCAACTTGAACTCTTATGAAAAATTAGTGTTAAGTAAAATTAAGAAAAGATTATTTCATATTCATATGGATTTCGTGGGTCTATGGTCTTCATATAAAACCCCAAAAATTTACACACTTTCGTGAAAAAATATTTAACGATGGCGAATTTTTACGAGGTTATGATAGGTATTAAATAAACTGTCTTCCCACATCAAAAACATCATAGTTTTTTAAGAAACAAAAAAATAGCTCGAAAACGAAAAAAATATTCTGAGAAGATCGGTAATAAAAAATATGACAAACACTTACAAGAACGTTTTAAGAAACAAGAGTATTTTAATAAATGTACCTAAAAAAAAGAAGAAAAAGTAAATATTAGTCATTTAAAAAAAAATAAAATGAATAAAAACAAGTAATATGCTATATTCGGCTATGCCGAATCTTTAAATACCCTCCACAATGCACAGTGGTTTGAAATCGATTTTTTTGAACATAATTCGGCCATTCAGTAAGTACTGGATCGATTGCAGTAAAAATGTATACCGGTTATAGCCAACGTAATTTTGAGCTTAAGTTTGGGCGGTGGGCGCCACATGTCCAATATGGGCCCCTTAAGTAGACCTCCTTTTGCACACAAAAATTCTTTCATCAAATCTTTATATTTTGTTTTGTGTTAACATTTGCTATAGCAAGACCGACATTACGTTAGCTATAACGGGTATAAATTTCACTACAATTGGTCCAGTACTTATTGAATGGCCGAATTATTTCCAAATTATTTAGGGAGTGGAGATAGGGCGTAGGTATGTTTAAAAAAATGTTGGAGGGTAAAAATAAATGGAGATCGGTCTCAATAATGACCCCTCTCGGACGCACCATTGGACCAGTAGAAGCTGATTAAATAAAACAAATTTACAAAAAATAAAAAAAATGTATGGGGACCGCCTTAACAATTAGAGATAGAGGGTAGGTGTGTTCAGAGACAATGTTTGGACTAAAAAAATATTGTGGGTCGGTTATACATTTTGTTGCTCTAAGGGCACTATTAGGGCAGTTAGAGCGGTTGGAGCAAATTTTAAAAAATGTCGTTTTGTGTGGGAGCCCCCTTAGAAATTGGAGATAGGGTATTAGTTTGTTCCAAAGAAATGTTAAGACGTAAACTTAATGGAGGTCGGTCTTATAAATGACGAGCTCTATGACGCACAATTGGAGCAGTAGAAATGATTTTAAGATTGAAAAATTACAATAAATTTTTTTAAAAAAATTTTAAAAAATAGTAATAATCGTTATCCCACGATCCTCCTGGGCAAAAAATTTGTAGAATCGATAGAAGTTTTACACAAAAAAATTTCAAAAAAATCTAAGAGTACAAACATTTTCAAAAATGAGATTTAAATTTAAAAACTTAAAAATCGCATACTAGAGCGCTTTTAAGAATTTTTTGGTATTTTGTTTTAAAAAGTACGCAAAAAAACAAAATTTTTGAAAAAAAAAATTGAAATTTGGACCATTATTGAAGAAGTTATGAGTAAAAGAAGTTTGAGTAAAGGAACAAACTACCAATTTTTAAAAATTCTATATCTTTTGAACGGGTCATCAAAAAAATCTGAAAATTAACCACGAACGAGTTTTCGAAGGGTACTAAAAACTGTAAATAAATTGGGAAAATCTAAAAAAAAAAAATTCAAAGTGTCCGATTTCACATGGAATGCCCCATATGCAGTATTGTCAATCGAAAATCTAAATATCTCAAAACACGATAGATCAGTTCTAAGGCCAGATTCGGATTAGGCGCATGAAAAACTTTTAGAAAAATATCTACTCTTGGCAATGTATAAAAAAATTGGCTAGGACTGCTAAGTTTTATTTTTTTTAACCGAAATATCTTTTTAGGACCTCGATAAAATATTTTCTTGACGACGTTTATATAACCGTAATATAAATAAAAATTAAACATCAATAAATAAAAATTAAACATCAAAACACAAAATAAACCATCAAAAATGGTAATAGTACTAAAAAAAAGATACTTCGATTAATCGGTTAATCGACACAAATTAATCGGTTTATTTGTTATTTGAAAATTGACAATTTTAAATTATTCGAACAGTTAATCGACCAAAATTAATCGGTTAACCGATTAACTGTTAATCGATTGAATACCCTAGTTGCCAGCTTATGAAAAACTGAGGGCTTTCGGGAAAATAAAAGCCGAACTAGCAGGAATTTCGCCAAACGAAAAAATACGGGTTAGCTTAATTTTGATAGAGATTATTGTATATGAATTTTGGCGGTCGTACGTATATCTCCATATAAACTACCCCAACGATTATTCATTTTTGACAATAACGATCTTAACGAAGCCGAATTCGGACACGGCCGATACACCATTGGATAGGCCTTCAAAAAACCTTTCGTCCTGTATAAAATGTTTATATAGTTTATTTTGAAAAAATAAGAAATATCCTCAAAAAACTAAAAACCCGCCCCTTTGACCGCTTAATGTGGGATTGGGCAGCTATAAAAAACAGGTAACTCTTATTTTGCTCCCCTCTTTCTCATATGTTAGTTTCATGAAATCGGTGGGTGCCCTGTGAAAGACCTTCCTTGTTAGTCAAATCTTTAATAAGTGTAAAAAACACTCACAAACCAAATTTAAGTGAAATAGGCTTCTATTTGTTGCTTTAACTAAATATCGGGCGAAATTTTCATATGGGGCCTTAGTCCAAAAATAATCCAATTATATTAAGATTTGATAAGGATAAGGTACACGTTGAAAACCTTCATAGACAATTTTAATCAAATATTTATCATTGTCATGAATTTTGAGAGATTTATGTGAATATCGGGTGGATAATTTTAATGGGGACGACAAAAAGAACTGGTCCGATTCCTTTAAAATTTGGATTATATAATTGAAAATTAAATTTTACTTTAAATTTTAATTAAATTTCTTAATTAATAGTACTAAGTTTTTAATTATCTAAATATCCATTTATTTTTAAATAACGCTATACACATATTTTTAATTTATATGCCCATTTTAGTGACTGATTTAATTAATTTTTTAATTAAATCTACGAATTTTTGAAATTATTTATTTTTTCTGTGTATGTATTGATTGCAATCCGATCTAAGGCTCCCTGCAAAAAAAAATGTTTGAGAAAAAAAAAATCCCCCCAAACTCAAGAGCTGGAGCCGAGCCTGATGTAAGGTGTCATGTTTGTGATAGGTCATTTGTGTGCCAGACCGTATCAAAGATCTGCCACTTTTACTGCAGGGATACTTTTAACCAGAGACTGGAACTTCAAGCATCTGAAAACTTTGTTTTAAGCGCTTAAAATATGCATAAAAAATCCTAAAATATACAACAAAAATTTACAAAATATGCATTTATTTTTTTTTTCTTCAATTTATTTAAATAAAAACATAACAGCAGAATTCGTTCTTTCAGATTTAAAAAAAATAAATAAAAATTATTTACTTAAGTAGAATTAAAAAAAGATAATTTACATTGACAAACAAATACTTCTTTAAATTACACAGGCCAACAAAATTTGAAAAAGGTTGAAACCCCGAGACGAAAACATGCGTTTTTAGGGGTTTGAGCTACGCTGAGTCCGAATCTGTACTTGGAATTTCTCCATCACATCAGGTTTTCGAAATATCTTAGCATAAAGTTTTAAAAAACCCTGTTTTTCGCCATATCCTGATATGTAGTTTGAATGTCCTACTTCATACCTTTAAAATAAATGTTTAACCTCCTTTATATCTTGTTTCTTCTCTGAGATATCTTAACACGAAGTTTAAAAAATTTTAGGTTTTCGCTATATTCACGGTATTTTTCCTCTGAATGCACATTTCGCCTTTATTTTACTACGAACTTAAAAAATTCTTTAATTCCCAATTAAAAAAACAAAAAAAAGCTTTTTGAATTGTTTATATATCTTGTCTATTTGCATAGATATCGCCCGTTGAAATTTATAAGATGTGTTTAATGAATACTCTCAGCCGCACCCAGAGTCACGAAACGAGAACAAAGTTAAGATATCTCAGAGATGAAAAGATATTATAAAGGTTAAACATTTATTTTAAAGGTAATATGAAGGACTTTCTGACTACGTACCAGGTTTTTCAAACAAAGATGAATTTTTCCTTTGGAACGTCTGGAATATGGCGAAAAACTTTTTTTCAACTTCAAGATAAGATATCTCGAAAACCTAATGTGATAGGCAAATTCTGAGACCAGATTCGGATTCAGCGCAACTCAAACCCTTAGAAAAATTACCTCTGGTTTATGGGTTAAAAATTTGTTGGCCTGTGTTATCAAAAGTAAAGTTGAGTCTATGCGATCTAAAAAAAAATTCTACACCTACGAATGTGATTGGAGCATATTTTAGCGTGGATAATTCTATTGAAGTGTGTTTTCTTGGAATTTGTTTTTTATGAAAAAAGTGATAACTGAAACGCCAAGTTCTGTAATGCCATCTCTAAAAAAAATGCATAAACAGTACACAAAAAAAGGACGTCTAGTAACGATTAGAAAAAAAGCTGCAGAAAATAACCAAAAAGCGTCAAAATGGCATCATTTATAAAAAATAAAATTCAAAAAACGTACTTTTGCGAAAAAAATATAACAAAAAATTGTTAAGAAATTAAATTTTTTCTTAAATATTGCAAAATATCACTAAAAATTTGCATTATTGCAAAAATATGCATTTTTACCAAAATATGCAAAAATATGCACTAACAAATCAATGTCATTTTAATGCAAATTTGTTGATTCGAAAAGATATATCAATAACAATGTTCTCAGACAAACGAGCAACAACATGCATTTACATGAAGTTCCAGTCTCTGCTTATAACATAATTTATATTTTCTTTTTCTTTATTTTGAAATTATTTCATTTATTCGAAGAATATTCCTAATTTCGTAAATTTTTAAAACATGTTTCATAAACTTATTTGCGTAAAATAGAAATAGATAATATATAGTTTCGTAAGTAATCTAACTTTAACCAATTCTCTCTTTTTTTCAAGGTTTCATCATTGGAAAGGCGTCATACGGAACGCGAAGAACGTTTACACATGCTGGTAGAAGCCTTAAGTAAAGGACGTTTAAATGGAGCTTTAGATGATCTTTTGGCAGATAATAATAATCAATGAGATTCGATTGAAAATCAGCAATTAACACAGCGTTAGTGCGTAGAATCTAATAACACAGTGATACAAAATCAAACTTTCAGAATCGGAATGGTACACAGAAAAAAACGAATTGTTATATTGACCCCCATATTTGTGAATACAACTTTTTCACTGAAAGTGTTCCTATATTTGTATTGACAAACGTACAAAATCTTAAATTTTTTTTAACAAAGAAATTCAACAACCACAAACACAATTTGTTGATCTGACAATCGTAAAAAATCTATTTTTTTTTTTCAACAAAGAAATTCAACAAACACAAAAACTATTTGTTGACATGATAAAATAATTTTGAAATAAAATTACTTGACTAAGTTTGTTGAAAACAAAATCGAAATTTTGTATTATGGACTAACTGGCGGCCGTTTTTACTAAATGTTTGGTTGATATCATGTTTGGTTGATTTACAATTGATGTTTGTTGATTTAAATTTGACGATTTTATTTTCTGTGTATTAAACCAAGAGCAAATAAAAGTTGACATTTAACATAACAAAACCCTCAAGGCTTTTTTTTTAGTTCAGTGCTACTGAATAACTAAATTACACTGTGCTACAAAAAACACAAAATCGAATATACTTTTAAAATGAGGTAGTTAAGGTTGTAGGTCCCCTTGAAAAGATCACAAAAATGCCCATCAAACTTGCCAGACACCCTCAAATTTTAAAGTTATTGTCAAAAAACGTTTTTTGGGACTTTTCTCACTAAACCACGTGTAACTTAAACATTTTTTAACCGATTTTAAATTTTTCAACTGTTTTAGATAGAAGAAGGATAGGGCTTTTCATTTGTGTGAATTGGTCTATACATATTAGAAAGATATGTATTGATTTTTTCAACAATATCTAATTTTTTGTTATTTTTTTAAAATTTTTTTGAGTTTATCGATTTTTTTCTGCTATAGTTTGTTCAACAACATTTATATTAATAAATTATTCCTAAAGAAAATTTAATTGGGAATACGATGAGCTTTATGCCAAAAAAGTCGGATAACAATTGACAGAGTTGTGATAATTTTTCTAAAAAAGAAAATTAAGATTTTGTATGAAATTGCCGTGCGGATAACCCAGGCAAAAAAAAATAAAAAATAAACGAACATACTGAGAGGTCGCGTATCATTATTTTAAAGGTTTTTGACCTCCTTAATTCGAATTTGACCTTGAAATCGCGCTATCTTATTAAGTTTTTGATATATCAGTTTATGTTAAATAATTTAATTTAAAGGCCAGATTCAGATTCAGCGCTCCAAAAACCTTTAAAATTATTGTACATGACCATTTATGATAAATTTATTTTTTTTTTGTCTAGGTTATCTGAACGGCGATTTCCAGCAAAATCTTAATTTTCTTTTTTAGAAAAATGATCACAACTCTGTCAATTCTTATCTGATTTTTCCAGGATAAAGCTCATCGTATTCAGAATTAAATTTTCTTTAAAAATACTTTATAAATATAAAGGTTGTTAAACGAACTATAGCAGAAAAAAATCGATAAACTCGAAAAATTTTCAAAAAATAACAAAAAAAATTAGATATTATAGAAAAAATCAATAGATATCTTTCTTATATGTGTAGACCAACTCACACACATAGAAAGCCCTATCCTTCTTCTACCCCAAACCATTTAAAAAATGTAAAATCGGTTCAAAATTGTCTAAATTACACAAGGTTTAGTGAGCAAAGTCCCAAAAAAACGTTTTTTGACAATAACTCTAAAATTTGAGGGTGTCTGGCAAGTTTAATGGGAATTTTTGTGATCTATTCGACAAAACCAACAACCTATACCATGTCACATCAGAAGTATTTTTTCACTGTAGCACAGTGTTATTAAAAATGAACCATTGTGCACCGTTGCGTATGATTGTTATTTAAAGACAATTTCAATATTAAGTATACGCCACTTATACAGTTTTCAAGTAATTATTGTTAAAATCTAGCCAAGTTCAAAATCTAGCACTGAACTAAAAAAACGCCTCGAGGATATGGTTATGGAAAATGTCAACTTTTATTTGCATTATCTCATTCCGATTTGGTTTGTTGCACTGTGTTATTTATTTATTATTTGTTTATATTTAATTATGATTTAGGTAAATTATTTAAAAAAGTTAGATTAGTTTTATGTTTTTTTTTTTGTAAGGATTACAAAAATGTATTTCGTAGGGATTAAATTTGTTTTGTTTTTATAATAAAAAAATGGATTTTGAAAATAATGACGGTGTTCACGTCAAAAATGTTCAATCTTGCAAAGTGCAAAATGGTTTTTATGTCATTTGTTGTAATTTTTTTTTTTCATTTCACACTTTGCAAGGGTAAAAATTTCAGATGTGAATACCACTAATGTCATACAAAATATTGGCTAGCATTTTTAAAGAAAAATATAAAAAATTAAATATGACACTTAATCCTTGTCGCAAATGTTACATATTTTGTATTGTACCAAAAGTGAAATTATAAAAAAAAATACAGATAATAAAATATTATGGACTGAAATTTTATGATATAACCTAAAATCTTTAAATATTCATTATATTGGAATTTTAACAGTATTATTTAAAAAAGAAAAAACAAATCAATAAAAAAACTTGTAAGAGTTTTTGAAATGAAAGGAAACCCCCTTAAAAACAAGGATATAAATCTTAAGAAAAAGCCAATGTCAAATTTTTACAAAAAAAGTAAAAAGAAAAAACATTAAACGCTACCGTTCGTTCAGTTTCCTTCCAAAGGTTTTTTAAAAAAAAAAAAATTTTCAAAAAAGCAAATAAGAATTTTAAAGTTATATTTAAAATACAAAAACAATTTAATAAAAATACAGTTATTGGGTTAAAAAAACAGATTAAAGTAGTTTAGAAATTATGAAATATTTATTTCTAAAACTTAAATTATGTTAAAAAATCAAATCTTTTCATTCTAATTAAACTAGTATTACGAAAAAGAAAATGTTTGTGTTTGTTTAGACTATATAAAAATATCGTAAAATTTAATATTAGAAAATTCTTAAATTGGTATTAAAAAAAATTCCAGCTAATTACGTTTTCATTTAAAATCGGTTAAAAGTCATTAGTTATACTATTGGAACTAGATTCTATCTCTCGAAAATGTGTCAGAAACTTTTTCTATATTGGAAAAATGTCTCAGAATCTAAGACTTTTTCTTTATAGAAAAAATGTCTCAGAATCTAATATTTTTTTTTATATAGGAAAAGCATCTCTGAGACTTTTTTATATCTGAGACTTTTGTTATTAAGAAAAATGTCTCAAAATCATTTTTCATATAGAAAAAGTCTCAGATTCTGAGACATTTTTTCTATGAAGAAAAAGTCTCAGATTCTGAGAAATTTTTTTTTAGATTGTGAGGCATTTTCCCTACATAGAAAAGATCTCAGATTCTGAAACAATTTTCCTTTATAGAAAAAGTCTCGGATTTTGTAAAATTTTTCCTACATAGAAATAGGCTCAGATTTTGAGAAATTTTTCGTACATAGAAAATGGCTCAGATTTTGAGAAAATTGTTCTACATAGAAAAAGTCTCAGATTCCGAGATAGTTTTCCTATATAGAAAAAGTCTCAGATTCTGTCACAAAACCTGAGACAAAGAGTATCAGATATAGGAACAATGATATATAAAAAAAGTTACAGATCCTATATAGAAAAAGTCACAGATTCTGAGACATTTTTCCTTTTCAAAAAAAAATCTCAGATTTTAAGAAATTTTTCCTTTATAGAAAAATTCTCGGATTCTGAGAAAAAAGTCTCTGTTTCGAAATTTTTTTTTCTTTTATAGAAAAAGTTTTAGGTATACCTAGTGGACTATAGTATAGTATAGTATAGTGGACTAGTAGACTAGTAGTCCAACGCGGTAACCACTAAGCCACAACACCCTCGCCACAACCTTGGCACAATTTAAAAGTTACTTAAAAAATCGAAAAATTTTTAATTAAATTTTTAATTGTGTCCATTAAAAATTTACTAAAATTTTTAAGTAAGCATTTAATAATTTTTTATTAAAAGTTTACTCAATACTATTAAATCGTTTACTGGTGCAAAATTGAGTAATTTTTTACTCAATAGTATTAAAAATTTACTCAATTTTTTTTTTATTTTTTTCTGTGCAGGTTTTAAAAAATTGGTAAGTCACAAAAATATTTTACAACATATTTTTGAAACTAAAAAATATTTTTATAATAAAAAAAATAAAATGTTCGAAAAAAATTTTACACTCAAAAAAAATTATTTTTTTTTATACCCTCCACTTAGTGATAGAGGGTATATATAAGTTTGTCATTCCGTTTGTAATTCATAGAAATATCGATCTGGGGCCCGATCGATTTTAAGACATTCTAGCGATGTCCGTCTGTCCGTCTATCCGTCTGTCTGTCTGTGGAAAATGTTGTCACGGACAAAATATTGCACAGAGATGACTGAAACTTAACATATTTATTGGAAGTTCTCCCGAGAAGTTTGGTATTGCATTTGAGCGATATCGGTTCAGCGGTTCAAAAGTTATGAACGAAAATGTAAGCACACCTCAAAAATTTCAGTGCATTCACTTAACCTAAAAATACAAAATGCTTTAATTCGGCTTCTGGTTAACATATGTGAACATGATTGAACACCAAATGGTATTTAAACAAGTACGAACATTTTTTTTGACAAGAAAAACAAGAAAAAAATCGCGTTTTTTTTTACCAAATTTTTTTTTTCGCTGAATTTTTTTTTTCAAAAAATTTTTTTTTTTCAAAAGTAATTTCCTTTTAAATAATGTTTTTTGCAATAATCTTCTTGAAATTGTGGAGGTTATCACTACATTCGGCAAGGCCGAATTTAACTTTTTTATTTGTTTTTTTTAAATTACTAAAAAAAAAAAGTTTTTTTTTTACATAAAATAAAATATTTCTAATCAAAATTGTTATTTTTCACGTTAGAAAATTTACTATCATTTTAAAAGGGCATTGTGTAGGGTATTCATAGATTCGGCCAAATCGAATTTAACTTTCTACTTGTTTTTAATTTGTAAACTACACTCAAAATAATAACTCTGTTAAATTACAGAAAAACTCTGCTAATTTAACAGAGTACACCATACTTTTCCAGCTAACAACATTTCTTGGTAATTTTACTAAAAAACTCTGTAAAATGAGTTTGACAGAAAAAAAACTGTTAATTTACAGAGTTTATAGTAAAATATTGGTTAAATATGAAAGCTTTTTTACAGAGAAAACTCTGTAATTTTACCATAAAACTCTGTAAAATGATTTGGACAAAAAAAAACTGTTAATTTACAGAGTTTCTAGTAAAATATTGGTTAAATAAACCACCATTTAGCAAGGAAAACTATGAAATGTACATATATTTGATGCAAAAAAAAAAATTACAGAAAAAACTCTGTAAATTTACAGAGTTTAGTTAAATGCATGTTATTTTGTAAAATTTTTACAAGATTTCTGAAAAATAAATTTTTATAACTTTTTTTGCTATTTTTTCAACTTTTTCTCAAAACAAAAAATTACAGATAAAATTTTGATGTTTGGTAACAAAAACTACTCAAAACAGAAAACTTTTTTGGTTATAAAAAAATACGAAGTATTTTGCTTAGATCTGTATTTTAGCAGAAAACTCTGTTAGTTATCTGTAAAATTAAGATTACAAAGTAAAAAGTAATATAACAGAGGAAACTTTGTTTTTTTGTCACAACAAAATACAAAGTTTTTTCTTTAAATCTGTATTTTGACAGAAAACTCTGTCAAATATCTGTTGAATTGAGATTACAGTAATTTTACAGAGTATTTTACAGATTTATTATTATGAGTGTATAGAAATTATCTCAGACTCTGAAAACTTTTTCCTATATAGAAAAATCTCAATGTAGCAGAAGTCTCACATTCTAAGAAATTTTTTCTATTTAGAAAAAGTCTCAGATTTTGAGAATTTTTTCCTAAATAAGAAAAAGTCTCGAATTCTGAGATAATTTTCCGATGTAGAAAGTCTCAGATTCTGAGACATTTCTTCCAATAAGAAAAAGGTCTTAGGTTCTGAGACATTTTTCCTATATAGAAAAAGTCTCAGATTCTGAGATATTTTTCTCATATAGAAGTCTCACATTCTAAAAAATTTTTCCGTAATAGAAAAATTGTTAGATTCTAAAACATTTTTTCTATTTAAAAAAAGTCTTAGTTCTGATAATTTTTTTTCTAAAAAGAAAAAGTCTCAGATTCGGAGACATTTTTCGTATAGAAAAAGTCTCAGAATTTTTTCTCAGATTCTGACACATTTTTTGTTTAGAAAAAGTCTCAGATTCTGATAGTGTCCGACCGAATACACCTTTTTTAGCCGAAGCCGAATAATCGGCCAAATTTTCACTATTCGGCCAAACCGAAGCCGAATATGAGCTAAAACACCTCAATTCAACCGAGGAGTTGACCGCACCCCCTCCAAATTTAAAGAAATTAAGTACTGATGTTTACTTTAACAAAAAAGAGATTTTGCCAATTTTTCAGGCTTCTGGTCATTCCAGTATTCGAGATATGCGGTCTTGAAGATTAACAAAATCGTATATATTTGACAAAAGTGTTCTGAGATAAATAAAGATAACTCGAAAAGTAATAACAATACAGGTCTCACTCGGGTTGCAAATAATTGGTAATGAAACAACCTTTAAAATAGCATTCCCCAAGATTTTTTTGAAAAAGGTCAAAGGTCATTGGTTTTAACCTTAATTTTTGGAGAGCTATATCTCAAAAAACGATATTTTTAAAATTTTGGAAAAAATATATGTGATTAAGAATCATCCATACTACTTAAGTTTAAATTTTCAGGATGGAGACTTCATTGGAACATTTTATATTAATAGAAACGTTGTGACAGGAAAGAAAAAGCGGTGTAATTTCCCTTAGAAAAAAAAATATTTTTTTTTGTCTTTGAAATTCTGGTACCAAAATTCATTTTTCTGAATGTTTTTGACGTGCTGAGTCCAAATATGACCTTTGAACTGGCCTATCGCTATTACTTTTCAAGATATATGCACCTAAATTTTCAAAAAAACACAGCAATAGCATTTTAGCAATTTTCACATATTTATGTGCAGATATCTCGAAAACTAATAACGATAGGCCAGTTCAAAGGACATATTTGGACTCAGCACGTCAAAAACATTCAGAAAAATGAATTTTGGTACCAGAATTTCAAAGACAAAAAAAAAATATTTTTTTTCTAAGGGAAATTACACCGCTTTTTCTTTCCTGTCACAACGTTTCTATTAATATAAAATGTTCCAATGAAGTCTCCATCCTGAAAATTTAAACTTAAGTAGTATAGATGATTCTTAATCACATATATTTTTTCCAAAATTTTAAAAATATCGTTTTTTGAGATATAGCTCTCCAAAAATTAAGGCTAAAACCAATGACCTTTGACCTTTTCCAAAAAAAATCTTGGGGAATGCCATTTTAAAGGCTGTCTAATTACCTATTATTTGCGACCTGACTGAGATGTGTATTGTAATTACTTTTGGAGTTATCTTTATTAATCTCAGAACACTTTTGTCAAATATATACGATTTTGCCAATTTTCAAGACCCCATATCTCGGGATGAAAAAGTACTGGAAGTCCAAAATTTTGCCACTATGATTTTTTTGTAAGGGCCCAACAATATTCCAAGTTTCATCAAATTCGAAAGGGGTAAGGTCAAAAATGCAGCTTTTTTCGGTTGAATTGAGGTGTTTTAACTCATATTTAAAAAAAAATATATTTATGTAGTAAAAACAAGAAAAAAATAAAAGTCGACTCGGCGGGATACTCAAATGCATGAGAATGCTGTCTAGAATGATTTTTATTTAAAGCAAAAAATTTTTTTGGACATTTTTGTAAAAAAATATATTTTAGAGTGTAAATTTTTTTCGATCGAAAATTTTTTTTGAATGTAAAAAATGTTTTTAGTTGCAAAAACACTTATTAAAATGTTTTTGTGGCTTACTAATGTGATTCAAAGTTAGTTTAGTATGTTTTTCAACACGTGAGCACAAATATTATATAATTATTCGGTATTCGGCCAAAATTGTGGCCGAAGGCGAATAGTGGCCGAATAGTGCTTTTTGGCCGAAGCCGAGGCCGAAGCCGAATATTCGGTCGGACACTAGATTCTGAGACATTTTTTGTATAGAATAAATTCTCATATTCTGAGACATTTTTTGAATAGAAAAAGTCTCAGATTCTGAGACATTTTTCGTATAGAAAGTTTTAGATTCTGAGACATTTTTCGTAAAGAAAAAGTCTCAGATACTAAGACATTTTTCGTATAGAAAAAGTTTCAGACTCTAAGACATTTTTCGTATAGAAAAAGTCTTAGATTCTGAGGCAGAGACTGCCATACCTTAAAGAGCCCCTGTATATAGGAAAAATGTCTCAGAATCTGAGACTTTTCTTTGTAAGAAAAATGTCTCAGAATCTTAGACTTTTTCCCAATACAAAAAATGTTTCAGAATCTGATACTTATAGAAAAATACAAAAATATATATAGAAAAAATGTTTCAGATTCTAAGACTTTTTCTGTATGAAAAATTGTCTCAGAATCTCTATAGGAAAAATGTCTTAATATGTATCAGAGACTTTTTTCATATAGAAAAAATGTCAGAATCTAGAAATTTTTTTTATCAGAATCTGATACATTTTTTATATATAGGAAAAATGTCTCAGAATCTGAAACTTTTTCTAGGAAAAATGTCTCAGAATCTAAGACTTTTTCTGTATAGGAAAAATTTCTCAGAATCCGAGACTTTGATTTTGGAAAAATGTCTCAGAATCTGAGACTTTTTTTATATACAAAAAATGTGTCGAATCTAATATGCTATTTACATATACCCCGAAATCCATATAAATTTGGATTTCAAATCCAATTAAAATCTATACCGTTTACATATGCTTTTTTGACATTTAGCGGGATTTTGTTTGTACTAACTCTGTACTTTCTTTTGATTTGTGTACATGGTTGTTAGTGGGAAAATTACCCAATTTTATAAATATTTCTAAAAACAATGATTTTTCTTTGCCGGAGCCAATATTTTCAATCCCACTAGTGTATGTTGGGACCACAATATCAAAAAATGTGTTTTTATGTAGAGCTGCTTCTTTAAATGCAAGAAAATTAACATTTTTGCCAAGTTTGGGCCACCACCATTTAGTGTTTTTCTTTGTTAGGAAGACCAATTGGTCAACTAAATTGTGCGTTTACCATTTGCAATGGTAAATTTTAAATGAAACATTGTTAAACATTGTTTTAATTAATCTTTTAATAGTTTTTAAAAAATAAATTTTAATTGTTTTTTTACTTTATAAAAAACAACAACAGCTGATAAAAAATCGTGTGCAGCGTTGTAAAAAAAGCATTAGGGATGATTATTTTGGGAAAACCCATAGTTGTACAATTAAGTAGTAGAAATTTTTTGGGATTTTAAATTGCGATTTTACGATTTTCCCAAAATCCAAGTTTTTTTTTGTATGGGATTTGACATTTGAAATCCAAAAAAGTAATTGGATTTACTTGGATTTTCATTGAAATCCCATTTTTTCTGGATTTCGAGGTATATGTAAATGGCATATAAAACTTTTTCTATGTAGGAAACATGTATTTTTCTATATAGAAAAAAATGTCTCAGAATCTGAGACTTTTTCTATATCGGAAAAATGTCCTAGAATCTCAGAATTTTTCTAAACAAGCACCGCCGATTTCTAACAAAAATTATTAGCTGGTTTTTTAGCAATGTTTGTGTTTCTAATTAAATAGTAGACTTTCAATATTATAAAATTTTCTCTAAGCATAGTGTCAATTTATAAAATTATAAAATATTAGAATTTTAATATTATAATTTAAGTCTTTTAAATATTTCTTTTTAGAATTTAATGTTATAATTTGTTATAAAATTTTATTTTACATTCCTACAATACAATTTACATTAAAGCTCAAAATAATTTGCAATATATTTTTTAATTATTTCTAGTTTTATTATTTTAAATAAAAATGAATTTCCCAATATTTAAATAAATATTATTTATAGGAATTAGTTTTTAAGAATTGATTTGTTTTCTGTATTATTGATGAAAATAAAAAATAAATTCAAAACTTTTTAAAAGTTAACAAATAAAATTACGTCGTGTTTTATTCTAGTGCCTACGGTCAGTACCGTGGGGGTGTGGTTTTCTTCCAGTGGAGAGTCGCTGGATCTCCTTCTAAACACGTATTTTCCGGGCAATTCTATGACGCCGTTTCAAGCCTTGAAACGTTCTAACGCCCAAGCATCTGAAATTGCTTCGGAAATAATAAATATGCCAACATTAATCTGGGCGATTAAAAGCTTCAGGCCCTTTAAATCCCCTGGACATGAAGGTATAATCCCGGCTCAGCAAGTGTCGGACTATATAGCCCCTTGGCTATATAGTCCTACACTTGGTATAATCTATACACAGCATTCATCAACTGGTCGTATATTCCTTTAAAATGGAGAGATACCAGAGTCGTCTTTATCCCGAAGGCTGGGAAAAGTTCCCACACAGCTCCGAAGGATTTCATACCAATTAGTTTGTCTTCTTTTTTGTTAATGACAATGGAACGAATGATAGACTTATATTTGCGTAGAGTGATTGACCCGAGGTTGCTTTCGACAAAGCAACATGCATACAGCAAGGGTAGATCAACGGAAACAGCTCTTCATGAGCTCGTTGGTACCATCGAGAGATCGCTTTCGGTGAAGGAGTACACTATGGTGGCCTTTCTTAATATGGAGGGGGCTTTAAATATTGTCATCACAGACTCGATAATTCTGGCATTGTCTGGTCTGGGAGTAAAGCGTGGGATTGCTTTAATGGTGGAAAACCTACTTGCCAAAGACGTCGCAGTGTACGTCTTTGGCAAGTAGGTTTTCCACCATTAAAGCAATCACATCAATAAGGAATCGAGTTTTTCACTTTTTAATCGAATATATCTTTGTAACGAATAAGCGGAAAAATATAAAAAAAATGCACTAATAGAGACCATTATCTAGCTAATAATGTCAAATAATAACAATAATCAAAAGACTGAAAGAAGTCCTTTAAAAAAATATTTTTCGGCAACTTGTTAAAAAATTACTAGTTTTTTATGAATCACTTGAATAAGGAATTTTGTAATACAGACCAAGTAGAACCTGAATCCAATTTGTAATGAATAGCAATCCCTCAAACAACAAAAACAAAACAGTTTTGTTTTGAATTTACATAAAAATGGGACTCCCAAAGCTCTTAGCTCTTCCGAAAAGGAAAAAGTACTGACTTTGAAGTTTAAAGTGTTAAAGATCGTTGAAATCGCGGAAATAATAGAGAGGAAAAAAACTGATGTATGCAATTATATAAATAACACTCAGAACTATGGAAAAAACATGAATGGGCGAACTCAAATGGCAACAACTGATCGATATCGTCAAAAATTTTAAGAATTCCCCCAAATTCTACGCCGACATCTTTCAAAATTCTCAAAGAAAGTGGCGTTAATGCGAGTATTTGTACATGCCGTCGCGTTTAAAAGTCAAGTGAGTTCATAGCTCGTCGAAAATAATGCAAAAACTAATCGCTGAATGTCAAACGTAGTAACCAGCGCCTTAATCCCTGCAGAAATACAATGACACGGTCTGAGAAATTTTTCAAAGTAATTTATTCCGACGAAAAAAAATAAATAAAACCGATGCATTAGACGGATACAATTATTTTCGGTGATTTGAGACAATAAAAACAGTTTTTGCATAGCAGACAGATTATAGAAGGTGTTGTTATGGTATGGGGTGCGCTATTCTACTGTGACATCACCACTGTTCCTTACATTACCATCGACGCTTCTTAAGTTTTGAATTAAGGGGTGGCTTTTTTTGCAATTTTCAACAGACTATAAACTCATTTAATTTTTAATCGTGATCGACTGTACAAATACCCACAAAATCACCACTTTCTTTGAGAGTTTTGCAACCTTTCAACGTGGAATTCGAGGGAATTCTTAAAATTTTTGTCGATCACGTTCTGTTGTTGCCATTTTAGTTCGCCCATTCATGTTTTTTCCATAGTTTTGAATGTTATTTAGATAATTGCATACATCAGTTCTTCCCCTCTCTATTATTTCCGCGTTTTTAAAGGCCTATAACACTTTGGATTTCAACGTCAGTACTTTTTCCTTTTCGGAAGAGCTAAGAGCTTTGTGAGCCCCATTTTTGTTAAAATTCGAAACAAAACTGTTTTGTTTTTATTATTTAAGGAATTTCTATCCATTACAAATTGGATTCAGGTCCTAATTGGTCTGTATTACAAAATTCCTTATTCAAGTGATTCATAAAAAACTAGTAATTTTTTAACAAGTTGCCGAAAAATATTTTTTTAAAGGACTTCTTTCAGTCTTTTGATTATTGTTATTATTTGAAATTATTAGCTAGATAATGGTCTCTATTAGTGCATTTTTTTATATTTTTCCGCATATTCGTTACAAAGATATATTCGATTAAAAAGTGAAAAACTCGATTCCTTATTGATGTGATTCGCAGTGTATAACGTCTGAATTGGGATCGTCTGTCATATCTCGATTTGTCAATAGGGGCACACCTGACACTAAATTCAATGCTGATATCTCTAGAAGCACGTGGTTTTCATGTTATCGCATATGCTGACGATGTCGCGATAGCGGTAAGGGAAAGCATATGCCAACATTAAGGGACATTCTTTAGGGTTCTCTGAAAGATCTGTCTAAATGGGCAAGAGGCTGTGGTCTGGGAGTTAATCCAAGTAAAAGAGGGCTTGTATTGTTTACAAGGAAAGATAAGATTCCTGCTTTTAATCCTATTTCTCTGGACGGCACTGAAATCACCATGTCAGATGGAGCCAAGTACCTTGGAGTGTTTCTAGATAGGAAGTTAAATTTTAGGCGTAAAATTAAGGAAGGGGTGAGAAAAGCAACGATTGCTTTATATTCCTGTAAAAGGGCCATTGGAAAACGATGGAGCTTTAGCCCTAAAGTCGTTCATTGCGTTTATACAGCAGTGGTGCGTCCAATTCTGCTATATGGAATCATTGTCTGGTAGTCTGCTTTAGAGACAAAAGGGAACTGTGTCTTCATCACATAGGTACAGAGAATGGCGTCGATGTGCATCACTGGTGCTCTTCGTACTAGACCAGTGATGGACATTTTTGTAATTCCTATTCCAGGGGGAATAGACTAAAAAATGCTGCTTGTGCGCTGTCGACTGACGTACACTATAAAATTCTGTTGCTTGAGCAAATTTGTTGATTTTTCTCTTGCTACTACACACACAAGCATAGATGTTATAGTATGTGTGTGCGCACCACTGTACTAGACCAATGGCTGCAGTAGAAATCCTCCTTCACCTGATACCATTAATAGCACACTGCAATGGAGGAGCAGCGATTGTGGCCATAACGCGATCTTGAAGAAGATAGAAATACCACAAAATGTGAACTGTGCTCCCTCTATAAGACTTTTTGAGCGCCACTTACCACTATGATACCATCCAGGGAGTCTTGGATGAGGGGAATTCCGGGTAGTGGCGCCTCCATAAATTTTAACACGGATGGATCGAGGCTGCACGAACAAGTGGGCTTTGGAGTCTATTCTGAGGAGCTTGGGTTGAGCCTGGCTCGAAGATTGCCGGATCATTGCAGTGTTTACAAGGCAGAGATGCTGGCAATAAAGGAAGTGGCTGACTGGTTGAGCTGCAATGTATAGTCTACAACTGTGGTCAACATCTGTACTTGCAGTCAAGCCGCGGTCAATTCGCTTAAGTCAATGTTTCTGAAAACAAGATCTGCCCTTAACTGCCGCACGTCTTTAAATGAGATGGACAAGCAGTTTAACTTGCGACATATGAGTCGCAAGTTAAACCCAGGGCACAGAGACATTCCAGGGAATTGCAAAGCCGATGAGCCTGCAAGGCTGGGAACTACCATACAGGTTCCAACAGAATTTGAATGTGTTGGTATGCCTCTAGAAACTTGCAATCAAAGCCTACGGCTTTGTTTCGCGACGGAGACTAATCAAAGATTGGCAAATGGATGAAGATTTCGACAGTGGTTGCTATAATTACCGGACACTGTCTTATAGGGAAGCACGCATAGCGGTTAAATGTGCCGTAGAATGACTTTTGTCGGAGTTGCATGGATGAAGAGTTGGAAACTACCGAACACTTTATTTGCCATTGCCCGGCACTTTTTGGTCAGAGACTTGATTCACTGGGATTTAGGGAGCTGCACGATCTTTCTGATTTGTCGGATGTCAAAATTCAATACCTAGAAGTTTCATAAGAAGTGAAAATTGCTCAATTTCACAATATTTTACGATACTTTGAAATTCAAATAATTTTTCTCAAAAACAAAAAAAAAAGAATCAGACAAAGTTCAGAATTTTGTTTATACCCATACATACAAAGCTATATAAAATACATAAATACATATGTATGTTTCGAAAACTTCAGAATTGTTGAGCAACAGTAGAAAAAATTAAATATAGAGCGATGTCATGCAAAATTGCACAGAGTTTGACCACGCTTATCCCGCCCATTTTTTCGAAAAACTAAAACTTTTGCTCCACGATTTGTTTCGTAAATATGTTTAAATTTTGCTCTCCAGATTTGCCACCCAATTTTTTCTAGCACGTACCGTTTTTGACATATAGGACTTGATTTCATATAAAATGGACCTAATTTCAAAACTGGAAACCAATTTTTTCTAGCATCTTCCGTTTTGAAGATATTCGTCTTCGAAATATTCGCGTGAAAAAATTTTCAAACGCGATTATCTTGAAAAGGAGAATGCTAGAAAAATTCCGATTGCAGTTATGGAATCGGTCCATTTTTTATAAAATCAAGTTAAATTTTTTGGAAGCAACGTTAGAATATGTAACAGTGGACCCCCAATTACTGTTTTTTGGACTTTTTTGCAGCGAATATCTCAAAAACGGTACGTGCTAGAAAAATTTGGATAGCAGATTTGGAATCAGGAGAGAAAAATCTATAATAATCAGTCGAACATTTTCCTGGAGGGTTTTTGTTTGTTAGTAATATCTTGAAAACACGATCAGCTAGGATTTTCGTGTTTACGATTTTTAAAGCTCTAAATAAAGAGGAATGAAATGCCATTACCCAAATTCGTCAACATTTTTACACAACCTAAACTTGCTTGAAGAGGGGTGTGACTAAAGCCCCCTTTCCTAAAAAAACAGATTCTGAATATTTTTCCGTATAGAAAAATTTTATAATCCGAAAATAAAAGTGTGGTTAGAAATTTATTTTAAAACGTTTTTTTTAAATGTTGCAGTAATATTTTTTTATTTTTTATATTTATTGGTCAAGAATATATGTAATAATATGTGCTTTTAAGAATAAGATATATTCAATAACAATTTTTAAAATTTAAGAGATTTGATATATTATTTTTTTTAAAGAAAAAACAATTCGAATCCCAAACAACAGCAACATGACACATATTATTTGCTTGATTTTATAATGTTTTTCAAATAGTTATAGTAGTATAATAATTTTGAATATAATAATTTTGATAAAAATATTAAATGGAGAACAATAAATTTCAATTTCAATTAATTTTGATTAATAATACATATAGTAATTTTAGGTATATATATTTTTATAATTTATACTGAATTTCATTAAATTTTTGTAATTTTTTTAATATAATTTTCAAATAATTATTAGGATTTTAAATTAAACATTTAGCATTATTGTGATTCACATTTTCATTTAGTAGGGTAGTCAAGATTTACAAAAAAATAACATATTTTTGTTTTGTTAATTTATTGTATTGAGAATTTATTATAAATATAAACAATTTTTGGAGGGTTTTTTTACTGATAGTAGGCTTAAATTGTAAAAAAAATACGGCAAGATAAATATTTTTAGAAACTCCTTAAAAAGGAGTTTAATATCTGAAAATAGAAAAAAAATTTAAAACTGAAAATTGATAAATGGAAGTTGAGTTGTGTATATAATTGACAGGTCTTGCAAAATTTGTGCTAGCAAAAATCATTGTAAAATTACAAGGCTTAGTTGTAATTTTTATCCAGAAAAATCTCAAAATATGAGTAAGTGGATACTAGGGTGGCTCCTTTTTGGGCTTTTCTCTCTGATCAAATTATAATACCCGCCAAAAGTATCTGTCCCTTAAGGGTAACTCACATGCGAAATATCACTCCGATCGGAGATTATCTTATGTCTCCACGTTGAGCCTCAAAATTGGGATTTTTGCAAAAAAGGACTTTAAAAAAAAAAAATATTTTTTTTATTAAAATAATTAAAAAATTTTTATACCCTACACTTAGTGATAGAGGGTATATATAAGTTTGTCATTCCGTTTGTAACTCATCGAAATATCGGTCTGGGACCCCATAAAGTATATGGGGCATTCCAGGCCAAATCACTCACTTTTAGACCCGACCCCTTTCGATTTATTTTATTTTTGGATATGTTTTAGTACTTATTAAATGCAACTTGGACACCAATTTTCAGCCTTTTATTTCAAGATGGTGCTGAGTAATCAATTTTTCAAAATGGCGATTTTTTCAAAAAAATGGAAAAGTTAAAAATTTCAATTAATTTTGACCAGTTAAAAATATAGATATCTTAAAAAAAGTTGGACAACGTTTTGTTGGTATTTAAATGTAGTTTTAGAAAAAAATATTAAAAAAATTATTCGAAGTAAGTATCACTTATTTTTTAACGTTTAAAAATTAAAATCGACTTTTTGAAAAAGTCCGAAACCTTCGATTTTTTTTAAAAACAATAAAAGTTCTACTCTTAATTACGCAACTTTTAAGCCATAATTCGAGATGTGATCGCAATTTGTTCTATTTTTTTTTTCAAATTTTGAAAATTGCACCTTTTATTTTTTGACTCTGATTTATTTTGTATGGTGCCCAAAAAAAATTACATTGGTAGATACTGACCCTAACTTACCCTAGATATATTCATTTCGAGGCAAAAATACGCCTCACAAAAATTAAGAACGATCGGACATGGATAAGGTGTACCGCATGGGCCTTGAAGTTTAGAAAACGGATTGCAAGGAAAAATATGAATTTTTTTCTGTTTTCTCAATTTTTTGGTATTTTAAGTTAAGTTTTAATTCAAGTGGTTACAGAATTATAATACGGAGTAAAAAATGCCTCTCTAATAAGGTACCAAAGACTGAAATCGGTTGAAAATCAGCCAAGTTATTACAACTTCCCCAGGCATCTAACGTATGGCAGAACACTTGATTAAAGCCCCTATGACACTACATTTTTTTTGTATTGATGAAATTTATGTAAACAGGTCAAATATATCACTATAGGAAATCTGAACAAGTGTGAAGAGTAAAAGAATACTAATAAAAAAGAGTAAACGTCAAATTTTATTCTTGTGTTATCGATAAATTTGGTTATCAAATGACTGAATGTCAAAAAAAATGTAAAAATTTTACATATTTTTTTGACATTTATGTATTAATGATATTAAGTGTTGCCAACTTTTCTGTTTTTCATTAAATGAAGCGATTTTTTGTTTGTTTTTGGCGGTTTTTTTAATTTATTCAGCGGGTTTTTATTAAAAAGAAAGTAATCACCACTATTTGTTTGTTTATTTTATGTTTCTTTTTCATTTCTTGTTCTGCTGTTTCATTCTTTCAATTAATAAAAAATAAAATACAAAAAAAATCTAGTGTCATAGGAGCTTAAGCAATATAATACGATTTTGGAAATTCATTGAAATTTTCTACTGTAATAACATTTTTTTATTCTTCAAGTTCAAATGTAATTAGATGACAAGTATTTTTCATATTGTGTTTTGCTAACATTTTTTAAATTAGTGCTAAAAATGCCTGCATTTTCAACATCCTTTTGAAATCTCTATTTTAACCCATTTTGGACCAAGATTCAATTTTATTTTTCTTTTTTGGAAAAAGGTACTTGTTTAAGGTAATTAGCACCCGCTGATCTCAAAAATCCTGTCAAAAAAAATTTTCAATGTGCCGTTTTCCCAGAAAAGCCTGCATTCCGACTTTTTATGTAATTTTAATATTTGGATTTATTTGCTAGTTTATTAATGTATTTCATTATTTTCAAAGTAAATAGTTTCAAAATAATTCAAATTATCGGAATTTGATAATAAATTAAATCTAGAAAAATTTAAAATTAGTCAAAAAAATTAAAAGCCGAAAATCGAAAAATGATAAATTTTCGTTTTTGCTTGAAACAATTTCTGTGCATTTACCCGAAATTCCAGCTCTTTCATGCATAAATATTTTTTAGAAAAAGGTGTTCTCTACTGTTCGAAAAATCGAACAGAGGATCAAAATGGGTTAAAAAAAAAATTCTTTTTTTTGTTTTAAAATTTGGAAAAACCAAAAAAATATTACACTGAAACATGAATAATGAAAAAATGTTATTACAGTAGAAAATTTCAATAAATTTAAAAAAAGTGACTCGTATTTTTTAATCAAGTGGTATGGCACACGCTAGATGGGGCAGTTGTAATAACTTGGCTGATTTTCAGCCGATTTTAGTTTTTAGTACCTTATTAGAAAGGCATTTTACTCCACATCATAATTCTGTAATCACTTGAATTAAAACTTAACTTAAAATACCAAAAAATTTGCGAAATCAGAAAAAAATTCATATTTTTCCTTGTAATCCGTTTTTTAAACTTCAAGGACCATGCTAAACGCCTTACCCATGTCCGATCATCCTAAATTTTTGTGAGACGTATATTTACCTCCAAATGAATTTATTTAGGGTAAGTTAGGGTCAGTATCTACCATTTTTTTTTTTTTGGAGCTCCATATAAAATAAATCAGAGCCAAAACATAAAAGGTGCAATTTTAAAAATTAAAAAAAAAATAGAAAGAATTGTGATCACATCTCGAGTTATGGCTTAAAAGTTGCGTAATTTAGAGTAGAATTTTTATAGTTTTTTACAAAAAAATCGAAGGTTTCGGACTTTTTCAAAAAGCCGATTTTAATTTTTAAACGTCATAAGTGATAATTACTTCGAATAATTTTTTCATATTTTTTTTCTAAAACTACATTTAAATACCAACAAAACGTTGTCCAACTTTTTTTAAAATATCTATATTTTTTAATGGTCAAAATTAATTAAAAATTTCAATTTTTTAATTTTTTGGAGAAAATTGCCATTTTGAAAAATTGATTACTCAACACCATCTTTGAATAAAAGGCTGAAAATTGGTGTCCAAGTTGCATTTAATAAGTACTAAAACATATCCAAAAATAAAATAAATCGAAAGGGGTCGGGTCTAAAAGTGAGTGATTTGGCTTGGAATGCCCCATATATATTCATGATCCCCGATCGATTCTAAGACATTCTAGCGATGTCCGTCTGTCTGTCTGTGGAAATGGTGATCACGTCCAAAATATTACACGGAGATGACTGAAGCTTGACATATTTATTGAAAGTTCTCCCGAGAAGTTTGGTATTGCATTTGAGCGATATCGGTTCAGCGGTTCAAAAGTTATGAACGAAAATGTAGGTTAGGTTAGGTTAGGTTAGGTTAAGAGGTTGACGTAATGTCCACAAGACCAGTTCCTGATCCAAAGTGATACCTCGAAAAGGGGGGGGGGGGGGGGTTGGTTTTTGTTGTTGGCTGCTTTACATATTAATCATAATTCACTACTGCCTTCCTGGTAAATGATGATTTATGTCTCCATATATGTCTCATCGAGTTTACTTAGCCTAATATATTTAAGCATCTTCCATGGGTTGACATCTCTAAGTTCCTCCAGTTCCTGAAAGAAATAAAAGCCAAAACAATTAAATCGAGTGCGAGATAGTGCAGGGCACTGACAAAGATAATGGAATGAATCTTCCACTATCTCTTCGTCCCCACACCATCTGCACAAGTCATCTCTTATCAATTTTAACTTTTTCAAATAAGCTTTCAAGCCAGTATGGCCTGTAATTAAACCCACATACTTCCTGAGGTCTGATTTTTCCATATAAAGTAGTGTTTTCTGGATACTTTTTCCACCGCGAGTCCACAAGGCCTTCGTTTGGATACAGTCCTGGCTGCTTTCCCATTTCAAATCTTCCTGTCGTTCAAATGTTCTCCGTATTTCGGAATAAATTGCATCCAGGCCCGGATGCACGTCGGTCGTTATTGAACTTAATGGTAAAACTGCTCCCATACGAGCTAACTCGTCAGCTTTCTCGTTTCCTGGAATATTCTGATGACCTGGAACCCAGCACAGTCTTAAAGAGTGTTGTTCGATGAGAGCCATAAGCTCTTGGCGACAACGGCTGACAACCTTTGATCGAATATTCCTGTTATATAGTGCCTTTAAAGCCGCCTGACTATCAATGTAAATAATGATCTCACTGGAGTAGATCGGCCTCATTAAAATAAGTCTGGCTGCCTCTGACACTGCATGCAGTTCCGCCTGAAAAATATTACAGCTGTCCTGTATCCTTGAACTGTGTTCAATTCCCAGTTTCTCACAGTAGACACCGCTACCTGTTCCCTGTGGCATCTTTGATCCATCCGTGTAGATTGCAATGTGCTTTTCCCCAACAGGTGGATTTTCCCAGAATACTCTAGATGGTATTTCAATTGTTATACCTGCATCCCACACGATATGTGGAGTCATATAATCAGTCACACAGTCATCATATCGATGGTCTCGTATGAGTTTTGTGTGTCCATAGTCTCGAACTTTCAGCGCGCAGTTTTGACTTAGTCTCAGCTGTGTCCTAAGTGCGTATTCCTGGATGTAAAGATCCAAAGATGGCAAGTCCAGAATCCTACTTAGACCATGTGTGGATGTTGTCCTTCGTGCTCCAGTGATACTTAAGGCGGCCACTCTATTAACCCTGTTCAGGTACGTGGCGTGCGTGCTCTTTCCTACAATAGGCCACCACACTACTGCACCATGTGCCAGTGTTGGTCTAACAATTGCCGTGAATATCCAGTGTATAAGTCTTGGTTTAAGACCCCATGTGTTTCCAATAATTCTCTGACAAGTATACATGGCTGCATACGCCTTTTTCACTCTCTCCTTTAGGTTTTCGAGCCAGTTCAATTTCCTATCAAAGATTATGCCAAGAAACTTGGCACTATCAGACAGTGTCAGACACGTTCCCCCAATATGTGGTAATCGAAATTCAGGTATTTTTCTCCTCCTTGTGAAGAGAACCGTTTCCGTTTTCTGAGGATTTATTCCTAGTCCACAGGCCGAGGCCCACTTATAAAGCGATGAGAGAGCATGCTCCATAATGTCGGATATTGTGTCCAGGGATATCCCTCTTGCCAAAATTACTAAGTCGTCGGCATAAGCTACTACCTTCACTCCGTATTTTTTCAGCTTCAATAAAGCCTCATTTAATACCAGAATCCACAGTGTCGGTGAGATGACACCCCCTTGGGGAGTACCTCTAGTCGCCATTGCCTTTATTGATTCCCCTCCTATTTCGGCTTCAATTATACGGTTTGTGAGGACTTTCATTATCCAGTAATTCACCATTGGGTCATTACCTGAATTGGCTAGAGCTTTCTCTATTGCCCCAGATTTTATATTATTAAATGCACCTTCAATATCAAGAAAGCATGCCAGAGTATATTCGCTATAATTAATGGTTTCCTCAATATTCATCGTCAACTCATGGAGGGCGGTTTCCACTGATTTACCCTTTGTGTAGGCGTGCTGGTTTCCCGAGAGTTCCATTGCACACATACTCTTCCTCAAGTGGTCTTCCAGAATTCTTTCTAGTGTCTTAAGTAGGAAAGATGATAGACTGATTGGCCTATAGTCCTTGGCGCTACTATGTTGTATCTTCCCAACCTTGGGGATGAAGACAACTTTTACTTCTCTCCAGCTTTTCGGTACATATGATAGCCTAAGGCAGGATGTATAAATTAGTTTCAGAAGTGGCGTAATGATTCCCACTAGCTTCTGTAGCATTATGGGATAAATGCCATCTAGACCCGGAGATTTATAGGGTCCAAAAGAACCGATTGCCCATTCTATTTTATCCTCCGTAAGGAATTCCACATTGTGTGATTGCCAGATATGAATTGACTCGTTTGGTTTGTCTAATTGACTAAGATCCAGGTTGCATTCCGGGAAATGGGTCTTGAATAACGTTTCAAGAGTGTCATTCGCCGAATTTGTCCAGGTACCATTTATAGACCTTAAAGTTCCTGGTACATGTTCCTGCTTCGACATCAGCTTTCGGAGTCTTGAAGTATCCTTTATAGTCACAATATCATTTAGCATATTGGTAAAAGCTTCCCTCTTGGATTTCCTTATTTGTTTCTTGAATTCCTTTCTGATTGTCTTATATTCTGTCCATAGTTCATCAGTGTCGTGTTTCCTTGCATCATTTAATGCCTTCCTTGTACTCTTCATCAATGTTTTAAGTTCGTTACTCCACCAAGGCTGTTGTTTTTTACCCCTATTTTTGCTCGTCGGGCAGGATTTGCCAAACGCTTTTTTGAGTGTGCTCTCGAATTCTTTTACAGTGTTGTCTATGTCATTAATATTATTCATTTCTTTCCTGTTCCATATACTTGATTCGCGTATACTTCCTTCGAAAGTGTGCCAGTTTATCCTCCTAGGGTTTTGAAAAGTAGATACCTGTTGAGTATTTCTAATATTCACGCTGAATTCCAAATATTTGTGATCCGAGAAAGATGTTTCGTTAGATACTCTCCAATTTCTTATCTCTAAATTACCATTCTGGCTAGCAAGTGTCAGATCCAAAACTTCCTTCCTATTTCTTGTTTCAAAAGTTGGATCCGAGCCTACATTACCTAAAGTCAAGTTATTCTCAAGAATAAATTCCAAGACACCTATTCCCCTTTTGTTCGTGTTAGTGCTTCCCCATAGGACATGATGTGCATTGGCATCGCATCCTATCAGAATTTCGGTGTTCTGTAGTGAGGTGTACTGTACCAAAGTTCTAGTAATATCAGGCGGAGGATCTTTCTCATCATCACTTGGAAAATATACTGATGATATGATAGTAGAGCGCCCCGCAAAGTCAAGTCTTATAACAGTCTGGTCACCATTGGTAAATTGATTTAATTGAATACACTTTAAATTTTTCTTAATCAGAACACAAGTTCTTAATTTATCTTTATTATTCTTATTACAAAACATTTTATATTCATTATGTTCGAGTCCGCTGATTCCGGTCCTCGTGATCCACGGCTCCTGAATGAGTGCCACGTCGATGTTGTACCTGTTTAAATGGAGGATTAATTTAGCCGAGGCCTCAATGCAGTGATGGAGATTAATTTGAACTATTTTAAGTTCCATGACTTACCCGAGGTCTGTCTTCAACCCTCCTAGTAACAGGTCTAGCTACGACACAACTAAGCCCAACACTTATAGCGTATGAGTTCTTCTCTAGTAATCTTTCGGTGCTCTCATTTATCATAATAGTCACCGCCTGGCCGTGCTGAGTGGGCTTGTCCATAAAAACGATATCCCAGTCTCCTGAAGGATAGTGGTGGCTATTTTGCGCCCTTAGCATCTCCACTAATCTCGATCTCGGTATGATAGGACCTGTCACGAAAATCCGTATCCTTGGCCTCTTTTTTAAATCTTCCGCTGGTCTGGTATATAGATCAGCAGATTCCCAAATGCCCGCTAACTTTTTTAAAGTCTCATTGAGCCAGTTTTGAGTTTCCTCGTTTTTGCAATTTAGCAGTTTATATCCATCCCGAGTTTGGATATGTCCGAAGAAGGGGGGTAAAGCATTTCCCTCCCTGATGCATTCTGTGATACATAGCTGTAAACGATTTTCTAATATTGTCCATTTTTCTTGATCAATGCGACCATCAGGTTGACCTTTATCCATTATAACCACTTGAATACAGTCTTTATTATCAATGCCGTTTTTAACTTTCTTTCGGATATTAACCTCAGGTGATTGCGTATCCAAGGTACGATTTCGTTTTTCATGCGAATTATAATTTATTGTCCCTTTGCATGGTTCACCAGATGAAGATTGCGTTGGGTTCAAGGCGGATTGGCAAATCGTGCCAACATCTCCTTCAACTGGTGTACCTACTGCATCATCAGTTGGTTTCTTTGCTAGCTTGACGGCGGTTTGGCCTATCTGACTAGCCAGGGGGCCTTTGATGATGCCGATACGCTCCGGGTGCAACAAATTACTTTCCTCTGTGAATGGCATGCTTGGCTTTATGAAAATTGTGTTCTCTGATTTCAAGGCGGGTTGGCCAATCGTGTCAGAGCGCTCAATTTCCATATCTCCAGAAGTGATAGCACCAAGAGGTTCCAGGTCTGGTTCTTGAGAAGGAAGCTTGTTGATGCTTTCACCTAGCCTTGTCTTCACTGAAAAGCTCATCGTTTCCTCACTGCACTTATTGGGTATATTGCTTGCTGAGTTCAAGGCGGGTTGGCCAATCGTGTCAGCATGCTCTATATCCATAGTGCCCGCAACGGTTCCAGCCAGTCCAGACATTGACCTCAGAACGGGTTGGCTCATGCAACCAAGTTGGACTGGATTAGAACTATCGCGATGTGAGAAATTGGTCGGCGAGGTAGCAGTATTACGGTCGGATTGGACTGATGAAACCACTACCTTATTCTTGCTATATTGCGCTTCTTTATGTTCGACATTTTTTCTGTTCCAGTCTTCTATGATCAATTTTGCCTTTTTAATATCATCTTCTTTTCCGATTTTCATTTTCTGTCTTTCAACAGATAGATGGGCTTGCTTAGCCGTACGAAAGCCTGAATCGGCTTTATTCAAACCCTCACCGTTCACAAGGATTTTATTCATGGCACTCGCAAGGGACCTATCATCGCTAGCCCTCAATGTAGAATTAAATCTCTCACTATCCTCAACGATCGTAAGAGCACGCGCTAGCCGGCTCTTCTCACTACTTGTAAGGTTGCTCTTACGGCTAAGGACTCTTATATTTCTACGGGCATTTTTAATAGATGTACCGGACGCAACAGATGATGTAAGGGAGCATGAATCATCAATGTCACCTAATTCGTTGCTGCCGTTCAGGGTGATTGAGTCCGAGATGTTACTCATTCTTAGAAGAGAAGAGAAAAGTAAATAAGATGAGGCCAAAAACTAAATACCCTAGCCCGTTTAAAAATCTTCCACTTCATATTATTAAAAAAAAAAAAAAAAAAAATTTTTTTAAATTTAAATTAAATAAATTTATTTTTGTCTGCTTTTCCCTCTTTTCCCTCTTTTCCCTATTTATTAATTTTTATCCTTTATTATTTTTTATCATTTATCTGTTATTTTATTTATCTTCTAAACTCTACTAAAAGCAATAATTAAAATCCCTTGTACTAACTTTTCTCTCGGTGTAAAAAAAATAGTATAATTTTATGTGAGTCACCCTGTTCTATTATCGATCAATTATGAGTCACTCTAAATAAATATTATTACCTCCGATTCGCCCTGTTATATATATTTACATGGAACAGCTGATCAGAATAAATACATGATATTCATTAAAACAGCAAAACAGATTGAGCAAGAGGACATACGAGAATAAAAACGAAAAAAAATAACAAATAAAACACACACAATATTAACAATATATTAGTGGTACTATAAAGAAAAAAAAAAATACCACAATCTTGCTGTATTTTTGGAAACCTTCCAGTGTAAAAACAAACAACAAAAAGTTTCCTTTTTTTATATCGGTTAAGCCTGTGTGTGTAAAAAAAAAAAAGACAAATATATTCCCCTTACACCTCCTCCCTTCAATCAGAGTTTGCTGACTACGAATTTAATAAAATAAACCAGAATTTAATTTACTCACTTGATCAAAACTTCAATTCACAATGATTCAAAACACTTCTAAAAAGTCAAAAATGACAAAAAAGTCTATATTTATTTATTTAATTAATAGATTTAAAAATAATTTTTGGGAGCCAAAAATTTTTAAAACACTATATATCAGTGATGCCAACACGAAAATGTAAGGACACCTCAAAAATTTTAGTGCATTCAACATAACCTAAAAATACAAAATGCTTTAATTCGACTGCTGGTTGCATCGGCGTATACAGGGGGGGGGGCCCAACAACAACAACAAAAAAATATTTTTTTTATATGTATTGGAAAACACGAATCTCACGAAAAAAACAACAAAAATTTTTTTGTTGTTGTTGTTGGGCCCTGAAAAAACAGTCCTGCATACTTCGTTGGCTGGTCGACATGTGTGAACATAATTGAACACGAATGGTATTTAAACAAGTACGAACATATTTTTTGCAAAAAAATTAAAAAACTCGCGAATTTTTTTTTCGCGGAATTTTGTTTTTAAAAAAAAAAAATTTTTTTCCAAAAGTAATTTCCTTTTAAAAAAATTTTTGCAATAATCTTTTTGAAATTGTGGAGGGTATCACTACATTCGGCAAGGCCGAATTATACTTTTTTACTTGTTTTTGTATAATATTTGATCGTGAATACTTAAATATGAAATTTAAAGATTTTACGGTATCATTAACCCGTTCAAACTTGATACCAAAAATATGTCAAGATTTTGGGTGCGTTCTCAAAACATCTTTTTTCAAAATTTGAAAATTTTATTAAAAAAAATTTAAAATATATAATTTTTTCTTTCTCAATTCATTAAGAACACCTTGGAGAAGCAAAATGTGAAATATGGCGGATATCCGTAGTGCCACTTTTCGGGAATCGCGGGGGGAAGTTAGTTAGGATTTCAAGGAAATATTGGTTTTATCAATAATTTGGATTAATAAAATCTTATAAATTTTATTTTTAGGCAAATTAACTGTTTGATGTCGCGGCATTCTATTAGATAACTTTAAGTCTGTCAAGAAATCTTACCGATCTAGGACATCTTTAACCCACATTGGCTGGGGGACAAATCCAACAGAAAATTTGAAGTTTACAGCTTAAATTTTGTGTTATAAACAAGTATCAAATGGCTTCTGTGTTTTTTCCCCCTACTATAATTTCGTATTAATATATTATATTTAAAAAATCATTAACCCTTCTTGGTAGGGGGTCAAAAAAGATCCATTCTGTAAAAAATATATATTTTGTTGATATCAAAAAATTCAAGCACTATGCCTAAAAGTTTTTGCCGGGGTCATTTTTGACCACGGGCCAATATGGGTTAAAGATATCTTAAATAGGTAAGATTTTAGGGCTGATTTAAAGTTATCCAAAAGATTGCCACAAATTAATTTTCTATGAAAATATATATATTTTTTATTAAATGGGTAATTTTTGACCCCTTACCGAAAAGGGTTAACGATTATTTTAAAGATAATATATATGTATATATGAAATCAAAGTTGGGGTACAAAACACAAAAGCCGTTTTATACTTATTTATAGCACAAAGTTTAAGCTCTAAACTTCAAAGTATCTGCGGGGTCACTTTTGACCCCCAGCCAATGTGGGTTAAAGACGTCCTAAATCGGTTAGATTTCATGACAGACTTAAAGTTATCTAATAGAATTCCATGACACCAAAAACAGTTAATTTGGCCAAAAATTAAATTTATAAGATTTAAAACAAATTATTGATAAAACCAAAATTTCCTTGAAATCCGCTAACTTCCGCCCGCTATTCCCGAAAAGTGGTCCGACGGATATCCGCCATATTTTACATTTTTTCTTTTCCAAGGTGTTCTTAATGAATTTAGAAAGAAAATAAATATATATTTTAAATTTTTTTTAATAAAATTTTCAAATTTTGAAAAAAGGTGTTTTAAGAACGCCTCAAAATTATGCCATAAAGTCTTTAAATTTCATATTTAAGTATTTACGATCAAATATTATACAAAAATAATTTTTTAATTAATTATAATAATTTTTTTTTTTTTTGTAAGTCCTTTTTTGCCAAAACTTTAATTTTGAGGCTCAAAGTGGAGACAGAAGATAAACTTGGATCGGAGTGATATTTTGTATGTGAGTTACCCTTAGGGGACCGACACATTTGGCAGGTATTAGAATTTTATCAGAGAGAAAAGCCCAAAAACCAGCCACCCTAGTGAATACCTCGCAATTTCAATGTTCATTACTTTAAAAAAAAAAAAATTCAAACGCGAATGTCTCGAAAACGGAACATGCTGGAAGAATGTATATAGCAGTTTTGAAATCAGGAGGTCCATTTTATATTGAATCAGATTTCCAAATCAGACCATCCAATTTTTTCTAGCACGTACCGTTTATGAGATATTACTGTTAAAAAGTCAAAAAACCAAAAATTTCGCACTTTTGACTTGATATGACTTGATTTTATATAAATTGGATCTCCTGACCCTAAAACTGCAATCCAAATTTTTCTAGAATGTTTCGTTTTCGAGATAATCGCGTTTGAAAATTTTTCCACGCGAATATCTCAAAAACGGAACATGCTAGAAAAATTTGGATAGCAGTTTTGTAATCAGGAGGTTTAATTTATATGAAATCAAGTCACATTTGTTGGAAGCATCATAACAGTGGACCCAAAAATGTGCGAAATTATTGTTTTTTTACTTTTAAACGGCTAATATCTCAAAATCTGTACGTGCTAGAAAAAAATGGATGCCAGATTTGGATTCAGGAGAGTAAAAACTTTTTTTACTATAGCAAACTGCGTAATTCTATAATCAACCACAAAAATTATTTCCATTATGGTTGTTGCAAAATATTTTGCAAGACCGACAATTTCTAAAGGTGGAGACTTCTTTTAATTATTCCAAATTAGTATTATTTCTCTTACATACCTTATTTGACTACATTTTGTAATTTTTTTTGCAATTTTGATTTGATGCCCCAAAAATGTGTGCTCCTTAAACTGTATTGTAATCTAAACGTAACTCTTCTTTGTCAAGTTAAGTACTGATTTTCCTGTTCAACAAATCATTGCTATTTATACTTGGTTCTTATCAATAATTTTTTTGTTGCTCAGTTTTTTTTATAATTTTTTGTATTATATTTTCACACTATAGATTCACAGTAAACAATTTGTATTTTACGCCTAAATGCGTTTTGTATCCTTTTTTTTATAGAGACAGTATTAAAAATTATATTAAGTATCAGTGGTGGTGTGTTTAAATCAATTTAATTTAATTTCCATCTAACAATAAGTAAAAATATTTTGTTCTTATCACAATTGTGCACATTGCAAAGTTGTTTTATTCGATCTTCGTACACTTAAAGAAAAATGTTTCTTCATATTGATGAAATGGTTTCATCACTTGCTGTCATCAACTATGATGACAAAGAAAAGCTTCATCAACATGATAACTACTTCATAAAAATTTATGTTAATAGTGATTACACTTTTCCTTCATGTCATCAAAATATGTCTTTAGAAAAAATCTGTTGTTCGATCCGAAATCAGCAATTCAGATACTAACGAAAACGGGTCACATCACTAAAATGTTCCAGACACATTTTTTTTTTTTTTTTGGAAACTTTTTAAGTACCAAACAGAATGTTTTTGGCATTTTTAACATGATAATGTTGTTAGGCTTGTGTCTAAATTTAAAAGTGACGCAAACAGGTTTGTAGCTTGGATAATAATTCACCTACTGGGAATGCAAAAATGATTTACTAGCTGGTGAATAAAACGTAACTTAATTATTTTTCACCAAAACCTTTTTTTGTTCATAAATTTTATTTCATCAAAAAACTTTTCATTCAAATTTTTTTTTATCAACTTTTTTTATCAAAATTTTTTTTAATCAAAAATTTGTATTTCATCATATTTTTATACCCTTCACTTACAAGGGAAGTATCTCAACCCTTATGAACCGATTTGCGTGAAACTTTAAATATATAAAAAGAGACGATTTTAAGGTTGGGGTGTCTCGGCTTCTCGGCCATATCAGTGTTTGAAAATTTCATTGTCCCCTTATAAAACAATGTCGACCTTCGGGAAAATTTCGATAACTCCCGAACTAACAGAAATATCGTCTAGAGCAGCGGTTATCAACCTTTTTAGCTCGCGTACCACTAATTTTAAATTTTGTCAGCCGCGTACCCCCTAACGAGTTTTTTGTTTTTGTTAAAAAACTTCTCATATAAATATTAGAAGTAATTTTGAAATTTTTGATCTGCGTGTATTATCATTTTTTTGAAGGCTTTAGGGGAGATCAAAACAATGGTGGTATTTTTTGGGAAAAATTCTCGCTCCTTGGGGTGGTTCAATGCATCTGAAAACTCGGATTTTGAGCTGATTTTTCTGCAGAGCAAAAACAGCTGAAAATATTGAAAATCAGATTTCACCGATTCTACACCAAAATTTAAAACAACGTACGTTTTTTGAACTCTTAAAAAAAGTTCATAGATTTATCAGAGATTTTTGGATTTTTTTTTAAATGTTTTTTTTTTAATACAAGGGCAGATCAACAATTCCGTGACATTTCGAATGAAACACCCCCGTATATATGTACAATGAAATGATATTTTGAGCTTAACAAAATGGTACCAAAATTTCCACTCTATCAGAAACCGTCTCAAAAATGCCCAAATACACGTTTTTTGAGAACTTTGACATACATTTTCTCAAAAACCTGAGATCATAGAAAAATTTGGAAAGCCTATTTGGAATCAGCATCGAAATGTTAATTGAAAACAAGTGGTCAGATCTCAAAATATCACAAAAAATTCTCTCTAAATTGCACAAAAATACGTTTTTTGTAAACTTTGAACTCAACTTTCTTAAAAACCTGACGTTATGGAAAACTTTGGAAGCCAGATGCGGAACCAGCATTGAAAGGTTAATCTAAAAAAATGTCCAAATTACAAAAATTTGGCGTACCCCCGCGGACAGTTTCGCGTACCCCCTAGTGGTACGCGTACCATACACTCAAAATATTTTGTAGGCAAAAACAAAAGAAAAACACACTTAAAACCAGTGAATAAACAATTGAAAACCATTCCAGTAATTATTCATTTGTTTTAACAAACATCAACATTTATTTTTTACTGTTGACAAAATTTTCTAAAATAAATGACATTAAACATTAAAAAATTACGTTTTTTTCACTCTTTTTTACCAACAAATTCGAAAAAAATAACCAACGAAAACATTAAAAATTAATGATAGTTCTGTTATTTTTACCAACAAATTTCAAAAAAATAACCTACGAAAGCAATAAAAATTAATGATTTCGTAGGTAATTTTTTACAATTTTTTATTGAAATATTTTTTTAAAAATTTTTAATAAAATTTTTGGGGAATCGATCCCGCAATCAACTACATTCTGGGCAGACACTCTACCCATCGTGCTAAAGTCACTTGATACAAACATGTTTTTATATTTCTATAAATAATTTTTTGATTTATTTTTTCTACAAAAAAATAACTGACTTGTGTAGGTAAAAACTAATGATATTTCATTAAAAAATACCAACAATTTAAAAAAAAATTACTTACACAAATCATTAAAAATCAAAAGAATAATCAGTAGTTTTTACTTACAGAACAAAAATAAATGACTTTAAAAATTAAATGTAAATGAAAGTCTTTATTTTTTAGTGTGTTATTTTTGAAACAAAGGACTGAAGTAGTCATTAATAAAAACTGAATATCAAACAAATGTTTTTTCTTTTAAAAACGACTAAACGGAAAACTTTTTAAATAAACTACAAACAGTTAATGACATAATTTTTTGAGTGTAGGTTGGTAACCGCTGGTCTAGAGCAAAAATTCGTGTCGACTTAAATTTAATAAAGATTATTTGGTATTCATATGGATATCGTAGGTTTATGTCTTCATATAAATGCCAAAATTTACACATTTTTATATAAAAAAAAATATTTAAATAAGCCGAGTTTTTACAAGGTTATGCGACCGCCGGATAGGCATTGAAAAACCCTTTCTTCCCATATGTAAACATATAGTTTCTTAGAAAGAAATGGCTGAAAAATCCAAAAAAATATTTTTTTCGCCATTTTTCGACCCATGTTTTAAACCCCTAAATCCCCAATATGGCCTATAAGCTGAGACACCCCAACCTTAGAATAGTCTCTTTTATATATATTTCAAGTTTAATGCAAATCGGTTCATAAGGGTTGAGATAATTCCCTTGTTAGTGATAGAGGGTATATATAAGTTTGTCATTCAGTTTGTAACTCATCGAAATATCGGTCTAGGACCCCATAATGTATATATATTATTGATCAGTGATCGATTTTAAGACATTCTAGCGATGTCCGTCTGTCCGTCTGTGGAAATGGTGATCACAACTACCCGAAATATTGGTCCTAGACCTACCTTCAAGTATACCGATCGACTCAGAATTACTTTTTGAGTCGATTTAGCTATCGGTTTAAGCACGATACAGGTCGCAAATTTTCAATCAATTATCTTGAAATTTAAAACTTAAGCCCAAGGACGAAGCCTATTGAAATTAGAGAAAATCGGTCCATGTTAAGACCTAGCCCCCATACAAACGCCCCTTTTGGATTAGGCTTAAATGACTCTTATAACCGTATTATAATAGATATCGCAGGTAATCAAATTTTGTATGCACAAATCATCATTCTAAATTTCAAAGCAATCGGGTCAGTCCTCCCGGTAGACCTCATACAAACCACCCTCCCGATATTCACATAATTCCCTCAAAATTCATAAAAATGCTAATATTTGATAAAAATTTAATTTTTAGGTGTTAAACGTGTACTTTAGTAACCAATTCAAATCGGAATATAATTGGACAATTTTTGGACTTAGTCTATTTAAAAATTTCGACCGATATTCTGTTAAATCGGTCTATTGGCAAACAAATAAACGAATTACACTAAAAGTTGATCTGTGTGTGTTTTCTACACTAAGTAAATAAAGATCTAACAAAAGACAAATCCAATCGGTCCATGTTCGGACTTGGGACCCATTTTCCGGAAAACACTGATGTAGGGTATCATATGGTCGGTCTTGACCGACTATAACTTTCTTACTTGTTTTGTTTACAAAAAAAAAATTTTGCGGATTTTTTTTCAAAATCAATACATTCGGCAAGCAAAGAGTATAAAGAAAGAGATGGCAGTGGAGACTTATTCAATTTTTAGAGAAATCTCAAATCTCGGACCAACATTTTTTGTCACAAAATGTTCTAAAATGCGACAGTATTAGTGATTCATATTAGATTTTCTTATTATTCTAATTTAAATATGTGATAGTATTAGTGAAATTTTTGTATACAAATAGAAAATGTTGGTCCAATTTTTGAGCCCACAAAAAAGCCAAGTGAACAACTTTATAACTTTTAACTGCTGCATACCCTTTGTCGGCAAGGTCGAATTTACCTTTTTTATTTGTTTTTTCTTTTTCTTGTACAAAAAATTTAATTTTTCAATTTTTTTCACCAAGTCTGAACTTCTTTGGACATAAAAATATTGCATTTGTTTAACCTGACTAACTGTTTTTGACGGAAAAGCAGGATGGGGAAAGTTTAAAAAAACCGGATTTTGGTCAAAAAAGCGGGATTTTTTTAATAAGTTAAACAATGCTCAAAATGTTTAAAATTTTAGGAATTGTAATATGTGTAAAAAGAAATTATACATATAAACATTTTTTCTAGAAAAATTTCATTTTGAATAAAAAAATTTTTTTTTTGTAATTTTGTAAAAATAATGCATACAAAATTATTTTATTTATTAAAAACAAGATAAAAATAAAAAGCAATTGAATATTGATGAATTGTTACATCATTATGAAGATATGTTTCAACCAAGATTTTTGGGGATAATGACCACGTAACAAATGGCCATAATCGCCATTACAGGGATTATGTCCACTATACTAGTTGCCCGTGTAAAAAAAATTGATATCGTCCTATATCTACTTATATCTGACATCTAAGATATAATTAGATATGTTGGATCCGAAAAATGGGGACAAATCTCGGATCTAATATATCTAATCATATCCGAACTGATACGATTGCATATAGAACTTTAGATCCAATTTGATACAATTTTATCAAAACTTTTACTAGATTTATATAACCAGATTCCGAATGAAAAAGAGTGTTTTCATAATTAGATTTCAAATACCTTAAACTTTTATTTTATTAATTAATTTTTCACAATAAAAATAGAAAACATAAACTGATACATAACAAAGGAACATCAAATATAAAATTAAAAATAATATACAGCAAATTAGTGCAGATTTTGGATGCAGTATTAATAAAAATAAGCTAAAAATAAGGAGCAAGAGAGAATTTTTTCTAGTTACCCCAACCATATATACCGTCAATTTGTGTAACAAGAACGTAATTCGTCTGCGGCATGTGTTTTCTTTTTGTTACAATAACAGACGAAAGACGTTCGTGTTACAGAAACTGGGGGTTAAGGTTTAACATGATGGCACTATGAATTCTAAAACATTTTTTAAGCAACATCATAATTTGGTGTTTTGCATCTAAAATCTGCTCTGTTTTGCTGGGTAATGTAAAAAACAACATTAAGAATTACATTTCAAAAACTAAAATATTCTTGATATTATCTTTATACGTGTTACCATTAACCGTAATCAAATTTCATCTCTTGAAAATTTTGTTCATAAATCTAGGGCCCAAATATTTAACACACGGACAATTTAATGTTTTCACCACATCTCTTACAGAATCTTGATACACACCTTAACCACATCCTCGAAATTTGTATATTTTTTAAAAGGAATTTGCCAACAAACAAATAATGTTAAAAAAAATATTTCTGTGAATAAATAAATTGAATTTAAAAAATATTTTATTTTGAAAGAAATTTCAAACTTCAAATATTTCAACAAAAAAAAAAAAAAAGAAAAGGAAAAAAGTTTTTTGTTATTTGTTTTGTTATTAATTTTTTGCTTCGAAATAATAAAATAGACACTTTTTCAAAAATTGCTACTAGCTAAATGATAATGATTATACACATTAGAGTTGTTTATTAACACAACACACCATAAAAACCTTAACATAAATTGATATGGTAACAGATCTCATCATATATACAATATCATATTATATATGACAGATATAAGAAGAGATCATACAAAATTAAAGCACATGTTTTGCGAGATATGGCTATATATAGTAATGTATCTAGCATATCTTGCTATATCTAATTTGATCTGGTACCAGATGTAGTCAGATATACATATATATAATTTGATCTAATTAGATCTAAAAATTTTTTCACGGGTGGTCATAATCCCAAAAAATGTAGTTTTTGTTTTGTCTAAAAAGTTTTTCTGACCGAAAAGTTTTCGTTACACTTATTTTTGTTAAGTGCATTTTCTTTCTAAGTTGGTTTCAAACTCCATTACATATTTTCAATTATTTTTTTTTTCAATTAGAGGCACAAATGTGTCATAAAAGTGGTTTTCAATACGTTATATGTAAAAGAATTTCATACTTGATTAAATTCATGTTCAGAAACATTTTATGAATGAATTCTTGAATGTGCCTTTTTGAAAAAAAAAAATATTTATTACTTTGACGTCACAAGAATACCAGTGGCTTTGCGAAATTAACGAAAACATTTTCTCCAAAATAGTTTATGAATTTTTTCTTAAATTTGGTAAAAATTTACTAAAAAATGGAAAAATGTCCTAACTATAAGTAAAAAAACTTTTTATACACCTTTAAATACTTCAAAGTTCGTTTTGAAATGGAGTTCTCCTATATAAGGAAGAAATTCTTACCGTCAAAGAATTTTTTTTTAAATTTTATGAAAAAAAATTATTAAAAAATGTTGGTGATAAATTAAAACAAGTAAGATATTAATAGTCGGTCAAGACCGACTATATAATACCCACCAGTGTTTCCCGGAAAATGGGTCCAAAATATTTTCATAAAATTTGAGAGATTTATGTGAATATCGGGAAAGTGGTTAGTATGGAAGAACTGGTACGATTCCTTTAAAATTCGGAATAGACATTTGTGAATATAAAAAATACCTGTCAATTTTCGAATGGATATCTATTACAATTTGGCTTACCAGATTTGAAATATGGAATAACAGTACATTTGGTCTCAAAAAACAGTACATTGCAAATAAGAACAGTAGTTTTTTAAAAGTCTTATTTTATATCAAACTACAAAAACTTAGCCCTTTTACCCTGATTTCAAACATATCTCAGCCAAAACGAGCATAAAAGGTTGTTAACAGAACGGTGGAACATTTTAGGTAAACCGTTTCAAATTTATTCAATTTTTTTATCAGTGTTGAAAAAAATTGCGATTGACATTTTGGAGCATTTGTCTTAGTTGCCGCGATATCTTACTTGAAAAGCTTTTGTAGTCTATGCTTTCGCTTAACTAAAACACCGATCTTCGTATCAAAAACATATGAAAAAATCCATAAAACAGTGTTTTAATTTAAACACGACTTTAAAAAGCAAACGCGAAAACGGTATTATTGCACTCAAACAGAGGCCTAACTAAATTTTGGGAAATTATTTTTTTCACAATTTAGTAAAATTTAATAAAAATTTTTAAATTTCTTTGACATAATTTGCAACCAATTAGTTCATCATATTTATCTTCTTAGAATTGATAAAGTTTTTTCTTCAGGTTTAGTAAATTTTATGCAATTTAAGGAATTTTTTTTTTTCAAAAAATGTTTCAAAAATTTCAAAAACTAGCCAGAAAGAGCAAAAAAGTGTTCATTTTCGATTCTAAAAAACTCTAAAGAATCTCCGGTCCTCTTTCAATGTATGGACTCCTCAATTTGAATCTAAAAATTAGAGCGTTAATCATTTCTCAGAAAATATTACCGAAACAAAAAAAATGCCAAATACATTTTTGTAGTTCTTTACACGACCGTCTTAATCCCTCCGTGTAATAGTTTTTTAGTTATCCCGTTAAGATTCTAAAGACCCTTTTGGGCCCTTAAATTCCCGTATCCTAAAAACTAAGCAAGGTAGAGCGAAAAGGGCAAAGATGTTGAATCAAAATCTATGACGATCCTTAATAGACCCAATGGGACTGGGCATAAGGTGGTCTGGACCCAATAAAATAAATTTTTTCCCATTTTCTAGTTTTTTCTTTTTCTTATTTTTCAGAAAAATTTAGATAAAAAGAAGGAAAACATGGCAACAGTGAATCAAGCCGACCGGCTCAAAATCGGCTGCCAATTTTTAACCTTTTTTCGCGCCGCCGCCTTTCAAAAAACAGATTTTACAACAAAAATAGAACAAAAAAGTTCAGCCGACACTGAGCCGCCGCTGAGCAAAATTGATCGAGCCGCCGCCGCCGAAAATTTTGGGTCGACTTGATTGACTGCATGGCAATGGAGCTAAATCATTATTGAATTTAGTTAAGTTTTCCACTTTTTAAATAATTTTCCTATTTGAGTGTGGTATAAAATTAAATTGCATTTAGCTCCTTTTTAAAAATTGAATTAAAATTTTGTCAAATACGAAACATTTTTCGAAAAATGTTACATTTTGGTGATGAGTATAAAAAAACAGTACAAAAACAGTACACGCTTTAAAAAACAGTACTTTTGCGTACTGTTTTAGGTGCTGTGCATAAAACAGTACTTTTTATAAAAAACAGTACATGTACTGTTTAAAACAGTACGAATGGCAACCCTAATTACAATACGGTTATTAGAGTCATTTGAGCTAAAATTAAATAGGACCTTTGTATGGGGGTTAGATCTAAACATGAACCGATTTTTCAATAGGCTTCGTTCTTGGTCCAAGAGAGGCTTAAGTTTGAAATTTCAAGTCAATTGAATAAAAATTGCGACCTGTATCGTGTTCACACCGTTTACATGGACAGACAGACAGGCGGACGGGCATCGATAAATCCACTCAAAAAGTGATTCTGAGTCGATTGGTATACTTAAAAGGGGTCTAGGAACAATATTGCTGGTAGTTACAGCACAAACTCATTATACCTTGTACCACAAAGTGGTGAAAGGTATAAACAATTATTTTGCCGTGTACGTTTCGGATGAGAGGGGGCGTGGGGTAAAGAGATGTTGCAGTGCGGGTCTTTGGTGTGCTACACTTTCCCCTTTGCGATAAAAAAAATAAAATTTGACAGGGACGTTTCATAGTGAGATTTTAATGGATGGGGTTAGGCATTTGTCGGGTACCCCTGAGTTTAACTGAAATTCATTAGATGAGTTCCCATCTAAAACAACACGTATAGTACGATCTCTGAGAAAGCTCGATATAAATCGAGAGAAGTCATTACCAACACCAAAAGTGTTAAGCTTAGCCACGAGTGCGCCGTGCCACACACGGTCAAACGCCTTGGAAATATCAAGAGCAACCACCTTACTCTCACCAAAACGGTGAATGGGAAATGGACTCTAACCCTTGGTTTCAGGAACATTGGAAATGTGGTTTTAGACAAGACCTTTCATCTCAAACAGTCAGCAACGTCCTTTACTGCCAGCAGCTCTGCTTAGTAAACAGTGAAATGATCTGGGCAATCTTCGAGCCAGGCTCAATCCAAGCTTTCCCGAACAGACTCCGTAGTCTGAATAGCCTAAATACGGTTGGTATCATAGTGGCAAAGTGGCGCTCATAAGAGAGCATAGTCCACATTTACTCTTACATTGCAGTATGCGATTAACTCGAATTACAGACGTTGCCGCATATTCTCTTCCCAATATGTTCAATGGTATTAGGTGAAAGAGGATTTCTAATGCATCCTATCCTTGTGTGTAGTACGAAGGCCTTTGGAAGTACCTTTGTGATAATGACACTCATCTTTTTCGTCTCCAAAGCAGACCATCAGACAATGATTCCGTACAACAGAATTGGACGCACCACTGCTGTAAGTTACTGAAACCTCAGAAACTCTTTTAACCAATTGCTTATTTCTTAGAATATATTGTCATTTTTCATGTACGTACTAAATCTAACAAGGATTCCATTTATACGAATCCCTTTGAATGACGTCATGGTTTTACTTCTTGTATCATTGAATTTCATTCATAAAAATATTCATTCAGTAGTCAGTACTTTTGGTAAAGGAATGTTAACAGAAATTATTTAATTTTTTGCAACATAAAATATATAATATCCATTAAAGATTGGTGTCATTGTGAAATGGTGCACATGTGCGATAAGGAAATTAAATCAATCAATTTTTTTAAATTGAAGTTCATTGAAAAGGAAACATTATTGTGTGTTCCTTTTCTAAATCAATAAAAAAAACTTCATATAAATAGAACTGGAAAACCACTAAGGATAACAGTCGATACAAAGACTTCGAACGAAAACTATACGAAAGTGTTAGTAAAAATCGAATCATTTTAAATAATATTACAGACCAAAATATCCAAGAATATCAGTCAAACATATACAAAGCCAATTTTAATTGAAAATCACTTTGGAATTTGAATTAAAAAAAAATAAATTGAAATTAACCATAAGTAACCGGAAAACAGTTAAAAAAAGTTAAAGTGACAATGATATTTGGTTTTTGGCAGTTAAAAATAACTGTCTACGTCTTACTTTTATCCTCAAGTTTGGGTCAAGATCTAATACGTGATTGTGATCGTGAATATTGTTATGAAAGAGTTGTTGACAGACGTTACGATCTAATCGTTAGGCGAAGTGATGAAATCCCAGATAACAATGATTCATTAAATAGTTTCAGAAATGATTATCGTCTTGAAGATCGTATTAATGAAATTGGTGAACGCCGAGTAGACCACGAAAATAATCGCCGCAAAGATTATATTGAAAGTTTTGCTCAAGATAAACGGCGTGAAGTTACACGACGAATTGATGAAAATATTGTGCGTCGAGAAGAGCCTCAATCTCGCTATTACATTAGCCGTCAGGAAGATAAAGAAAGACTTAACGAACGTAATATTTTGAATTCAAATCGCCGAGATTTATCTAGACGTAATAACGAAAGAGCCCAACCTAGTCGACGAGATGAACGACGAGTTGTAGAACAGGAAGAACGACAAGATATGCGAAATGAAGAACGTCTTCAAGAAACAAGAAGCATATTTGAACAAAAAGAACGAAGTGAAAATCAAGTAGAACGACGAGAAGAATCTAGGCAAGTACGTGCGGAAAACCCTCGGGATCAATTTGATGACCAAACTTCGTCAAGCCGAAGAGAGGATAATAATCGTCACAAAGATTTTGCTAGTGAACAAGAATCGTTAAGTCGTAATCATGAAAGAGCTCAATTAAATCGACGAAATGATCGCTGCATAGCTGAAACCCGAAATAACATTCACAATGCTAACCGCGTAAAACAAGAAGATGAACGTGAACAATTTAAACAAAACGAACGACGAGAACAATCAAGCCAAATAAACCATCGTTTTGACGAAAGAACATTAGTAAATCGGGTTGATAACGTAAAGGATGATCGTGAAGAATTTATACGTTCTGAACAACGTAATGAACGACAACAAGTAACCGAAGTACAAGGAAAACATCGTGATACAAGAATTGTGCGATCAGAATCAATGGCTAACACTGTAGACCGTCGAGTAAATCCTAGTTTAGAACGACGTGATGATCATAGCGAACGAGAAGAATTTCGACGATACCGTATAGAGAAGATGGGACGTCGTGAGATTATACAAAGATACGATGAACGACAGGATACTCAGGAAGAATCCGAACGTGTCCGAACTGAGCGTAGTGGTGACCGTGTTTCTGAAAGAGAATTATCTAGGCGCGATAATAACGAAAGAGTAGAGCGACGAGAAATCAATCAAAGTTTAGGCAATCGAGAAAATATTCGTGATGAACTTAATGCTAACGATATTGAAGCTCGTGAGATTTTAGGTAGATTTGATAGCCATAGAGATGATGTTAATGAAGATAAAACGAGACGAAATGATTTAGTAGAAGAACGACGCGACAACTCAATGCATCGTGACCGCAGTTTGGAAGAACGTCAATCTGAGAATTTTGAAACTCGTCTACAGGATATGAGACGACAAACCGATGTAACCCGACGAAGCGATGTGCATGTGGAATCGCGACGAAACATCAATGAAGAACGTCGGGAAATTGTAAGGCAAGATATTAATAGACGTTCAGAAAATACACGAGAAACCCGACGCATAGATTTATTAGAACGCACTCAAGACCGAGAAAGTCGTGTTGATGAAACAGAATCTCAAGGAGTTTTTGATGTATCTCATCCATCTCTCATACGCGGTAGATTAGAAGACAAAACCAGACGAAATGATGCACAAGAAGAACGACGCAACAACGCAATGCATCCTGCTCTTGAACGAAGCTTACAAGATCGTCGTTCCGTTATAAGAAACCAAAATGATGTAACACGGCGAAGTGATGAAGAACGTAAAGAATCTCGTCGAGACTTAAATGAATTTGAATTGAAAAGTGAAACACAACAACGGCGCGATGAAAATAAACGAGAACATGTAGTAGATCGTCGCCAAATTACAAAGCGTTTCAATGAACGCGAGTCACAAAAAATCAACAGACGTTTAGAAGATAAAACACGACGGGTAGAATTATTACGTTCTGATGACCGAAATTCCCAAAGCCAACGAGAAACAAAACGTCTTATTGAAAACCAACAAGATGAGGAAGAATTACGACGAGAACAACGAGGCCGTACAGAATTTCGGGATATTAAAACTCATTTTGATAAGCCACTATCAGAGATAAATAGACGTTTAGAAGATACTCGACTTGAAATTCGACAATTAAACTTATTAGAATCTTTAGAGCGAGAATCTGAAAACAAATGTGAAACTCGTCAACGACTTGATGAAAACAAACTAGACAATGAAGAACGTCGTGAAATTACAAGGCGTTTTGTTGAACGGAAGTCACAAAAAATTAACGGGCGCTTAGAAGATGAAATAAGACTGTTGGAATTATTACGATCTGATGAGCGACATGCCCAGAGGGAACGAGAAACGCGACGAAGTATTGAAAACAAACGGGAACATCAAGAATCACGACGGGAACAACGAGAACTTGAAGATCGTCGGGAAATTACAAGTCGTTCTGATGAACGTAAACCTCAAACAGAAGTTAATAGACTTGTAGATTCACGACGCGAGCAACGAGACTATAAAGAACGACGAGACATTACAAGACGTTCTAATGAACGTAACTCTCAATTTAAAATAAATAGACGTTTAGAAAATAAACGTGAATCTCGACGAGTAGATTTACTAAAATCGTTTGAGCGAGAATCTGAAATTAGACGAGAAACACGTCAACGGCGTGATGAAAACAAACGAGATGATAACGAACGTCGTGAAGTTACAAGGGATTTTGATGAACGGGAGTCATATAACATCAACAGACGTTTAAAAGATGAAACACGCCGGGTAGAACAATTACGATCTAATGAAGAAAATACCCAAAGGAAACGAGAAACACAACATATTGAAAATAAACGGGAACATGACGAATCACGACGAGAACAACATAGACGTGATGAACGTCAAGAAATCACAAGGCGGTCTGATGAACGTAAGCCACAAACAGAAATAAATAGACGTTTAGAAGATAAGCGTGAAACTCGAGGAGTAAATTTATTAGAATCAGTTGATCGAGAATCTGAAATGAGACGTGAAACACGTTTACGACGTGATGAGCCCAATCGAGAACGTGAAGATCGTCGTGAAGTTCGTCGTAAAGTTACAAGTCGATCGGAAAGACGTCAACGACGTGATGGCAACAACCTAATAGATGACAAAAATCATGAAATACCAAATCTATCTGATAAACGGGAAACACGGCGGGTAGAGTTATTACGTTCCGATAAGCAAAATTCCATACGGGAACGAGAAGCAAAACGTCGCATTGAAAATAAAAGGGAACATGAAGAATCACGACGAGAACAGCGAGGACGTGAAGAACGTCGGGAAATTTCAAGGCGTTTTGATGAAGCTAAACAGCAAACAGAAATTAATAGACGTTTAGAAGATAATCGTGAATATCAACGAGTAAATTTATTAGAATCAATTGATCGAGAATCTGAAATGAGACGTGAAACACGTTTACGACGTGATGAGCACAATCGAGAACGTGAAGATCGTCGTGAAGTTTCAAGTCGATCGGATGACCGTAAGTCACAAGAAACAAACAGGCGCTTAGAAGATGAAACACGACACTTTAATGAACAAAATTCACAGAGAGAACAAAACACACAAAGTCGTATTGAAAACAAACGAGAACATGAAGAAGGTCAGGAAATTACAAGGCATTTAAATGACAAAGAATCACGACGAAATATTAATCGACGCTTTGAAAATGAACACGAGGAACGTTACGAATCTACAAGTCTTTTAAATGAAAAAGATTCCAGTCGTTCGATGAATGCACTCAGAACCCTTCAAAATAACGAACGTCGTGACTACCGTTATATCGAAGACAACTTTGCTCAAAAACCAGTTCTTTTCTTAAAGAAGGGATATTTTTCTCTCGGACAAGGTGTTCTCTTGGCTTTTGTTATAATGAAAACTTTAAAAGGCAATGATGATTTCAAGTAAGTAAATCTTTAGAAGACTTAATAAATTTTTTAAAATCTTTAATTTAATTAATTTCAAATTTCAGACACCAATTACCACTTAAACTACGTCAAGCAGTTGGAATAATGGGATTTTAAAATGGCTAATGATTTAACAAATAAAGTACGACTTCTATGAAATTTAAAAACAATTGACAATGGAACAAATACTGTATATATTTTAGAAAAATAGATAACAAGGCAAATGTGTACCTAAAAGCAAGATTAATTATTATATAAAAAGAAAATACAAAATACTACTTTAACAATATCAAATGTTTGTGAGCAACGAGTTTAACTGATGCAAAATAATGTACTAATATTATTAAATATACAGAAAATATTATAACAATAAAAAAACAAAATTATAAGATTAAAGGCAATTAAATTTTAGTAGTTTTTTATTTATTTTTTGGAATGTTTACGGCGTAAACCAGCTTAAGGCTGAGATATCTAGTCTTCTATCGCGTGAAAATATAGAAGTGCTGCTACTCAGGCAGAATAATACGGCCGGAAGAGCGCTGGCAAAGTATCTTTTAAAGCACTTTTAGAACAAAAAAAAAAAAAAAAAAACAATTAAGAAAATTATTGTCGGTCAAGACCGACCATATGATACTACTAGTGTTTTCCGGAAAATAGATACCAAGTCCAAACATGGACCGATTGTATCTATCTTTTGTTAATTAGTGTAGAAAACACACAACTTAAAGTAGAATTGGCTTTAACACATCGCACATTTGGTTCAAATGGTACCAAAGTGGCGATTAATTGAAGTTTATAAATAAAGTTTTTGTTATAAAATTTGTTATTGGGTAAAAGTAGATATAATTCTGCAACACTAGTTATCCAAATCAATCAACTAACAAGGGAAGTATCTCAACCCTTATGAACCGATTTGCCTGAAACTTAAAATATATATAAATGAGACGATTTTAAGGTTGGGGTGTCTCGGCTTTTCGGCCATATCAGTGTTTCAAAATTTCGTTGTCCCCTTATGAAACCATATGGACCTCCGGGAAAATTTCGATAACTCACGAACTAACAGGAATATCCTCTAGAGCAGCGGTTACCAACGTATGGTACGCGTACCACTAGGGGGTACGCGAAACTGTCCGCGGTGGTACGCAAAATTTTAGTAATTTGGACATTCGTTTTAGATTAACCTTTCACTGCTGGTTCCGCATCTGGCTTCCAAAGTTTTCCATAACGTTAGGTTTTTACGAAAGTTGAGCTCAAAGTTCACAAAAAACTTATTTTTGTGCAATTTAGAGAGCACTTTTGCGATATTTTTTGATGATTTTTTAAGATCTGACCACTTGTTTTCGATTAACCTTTCATTGCTGATTCCGAATACGGTTCCAAAATGTTTCTATGATGTCAGGTTTTTGAGAAAATTTATGTCACAATTCCCAAAAAACGTGTTTTTGAGCATTTTTGAGACGGGTTGTGATAGAGTGGAAATTTTAGTACCATTTTGTTAAGCTCAAAATGCCCTTTCATTGTATTATTGATCTGCCCTCGTATTAAAAAAAAAAACATTTAACAAAAAATTAAAAACATTATATTTCCGCCCACTGTGATGGGTTTTTGGAACTTTTTTTAGGAGTAAAAAAACGTCCGTTGTTTTATTTTGTTTGTTAAGAATCGACTGGTGAAATCAGATTTGAAAAATTTTCAGCCGATTTTGCTCTGCAGAAAATTTAGCTCAAAATTGCATTGAACCAACCCGAGGAGCGAACATTTTTCCAAAAAAATACCGCCACTGTTTTGATCTTCCCTAAATCCTTCTAAAAAATGATAATATCCGCAGATCAAAAATTTCAAAATTAACTCTAATATTTATAAGTGAAGTTTTTTAACAAAAACTCGTTAGGGGGTACGCTGCTGATAAAATTTAAAATTAGGGGTACGCGAGCCAAAAAGGTTGGTAACCGCTGCTCTAGAGCAAAAACACGTGTCGACTTAAATTTAATAAAGATTATTTCGTATTCATATGGATATCGTAGATCTATGTCTTCATATAAATACCCCTCAAAATTTTCACATTTTCATAAAAAAAGTATTTAACGAAGCCAAACTTTTACAAGGTTATGCCACCGTTGGATAGGCATTAAAAAAACCTTTCTTCTCATATGTAAACATCATATAGTTTCTTAGAAAGAAATGGCTGAAAAATCCAAAAAACTATTTTTTCGCCATTTTTTGACCCATGTTTTGAACCCCTAAATCCCCGATATGGCCGATAAGCCGAGACACCCCAACCTTAGAATTGTCTCTTTTATATATATTTTACGTTTCATGCAAATCGGTTCATAAGGGTTGAGATACTTCCCTTGTAAGTTGTTTACTTTTTTTCGGTGAGCTGTCAAAGTTAGCAAATTATTGCAGTCTTTGAAAAAAGTGAAAAAATTGAAATTTTTTACAATTCAAGCGATTATTAGTAGTATTAAATCTTTTAAAAGAAAATCTTTTATAATGGAACCTTCAACATTAGGTATTAAACTAAATTGTAAAATTTTTCTGGTTTATAAAAATTATGTCTTAACATTTTTAATAATTTTTTTAAAAAGGGTCCGAAATTGGGATATTTTCCACATTTAATGGGCCACAAATATTAAGTTAGTAATAGTTGGATTTAGTTTTGTGGATGTTAAAAAAGTATAGGATATCAGCTTTTATTTAAAAGAAAAAAAAAGTCCAGACAATTCCCGGCCCTTTTTGTATTCCCATTTTTGTGTAAAAGTCTGAGTATCATTTATTAATGATTATATTATATGTGTGTTAATACTAGAGTTGTCAGTCGATTAAGAATAATTCGATTAATCGATCAAACAAAACCCAACTCTTGTTCGAATAATTCAAAAATGACGATTTTCGAATATCGAATAAATCGATTAATTAATGTCGATTAATCGAACAATTTTTTTTTTATTGAAAAAATAAATAAATGCTTAGAATTTGATTTATTCTCATAAATTTTGAAAGATTTTATAGCACATCCATTATAGAATTAGGGGGAGTTATCAAGTTTTTAATAAATAATTTAGAAAAAATTAATAATTCTTTTGCATCAGACTTACTAAAACGTATTAAAATAAGAATTAATGAGAGACGTATAAAGGAGTTAAATACGTTAATAATTTTTCTAAATTCCGGAAATTTTCCGAGCAATGAAAGTTTCTTAAAATATTCTCCAAAAAGCGAAACAAAAGAATATGCAAATTAATTATACTCCAGATCAGCGACGTATCCAGGAATTTAAAAACGGGGGGGCACAACTTCCAAATTTTTTTTGTCAACGCCTATTTAACTAGGACTACACCCCATACCACCCCCCCTCCCTTATACGATTTTATCTTTATTTATATAAAAAAAAATGTTTTGGAATATCATAACCGTTTCGTATTTATTGCTTCACGTAGATTATCCAGACAAAAATTCAGCAAACCGCGTCTGCTTAAATCAGCAGATCCTCATATGGATCAAAATGGTGTATATTTTGAGTAGATTCTTGAGGTTTAAGTATTTTTGAGTACAGTTTCAAAACTTTGTTCATTTGTGCAATTTTAACCCAGAAAAAGTGCTAGATTGAAAATTTTAGTTTTATATCCAAAAATTGTTGTTAGATATTCCAAATTCATATTCATTAAACAGTCTGGTGATCGCGCTGTTTTAGATTTAAGCTTGATGTTGTTTTTATAAAAAATATTAAAAATTTAAGACTTTTTTGAAAGATAAGCATCTAAAAAGTTTTTATATAATAATTGTTTCAAAATCTGATATATTTTTGTGTAAAAAATATTTAAGAATATGAAAATTTTACTATGGAAAATATAGTTTAGAATCTGATAGTTTCTCTATAAAAAATATACTAAGAATTTTAAAATTTTCTATAGAGAAAATGTTTCAGAAACTAAAAATTTTTTAATAAGAAAAAAATCTCCCAAAATATAAGAATTTTCCGGACGAAAAAGTGTGTTTGAATCTGAAAATGTTTCTATAAAAAAAAAATTCTAAATCTGAGAATCTCCTGTTGAAATAATATTTCAGAATCTCACAATTTAATATAGAGAAAGTGTCTTAGAATCGTATAGTTTGAATTTTTTATAAGCTCCTTTCTATAATCTAAAGAATCTATAATGTAACGATTTAGTTCTCTAAAAGTTATACTAACATTGTTTAATAAGTTAATTAATTCATTTTCAGACAAAATAAATTTTTTAAAACATTGAAATCTGATATTTTTGAGAATTGGGCATTTGGCTAAGAAATGATAGAGGGTTTCAGATTCATTAAAATTGCATAAAGAACATGTTTTAGGCCGATTTTGGCAGAAGCGGGTTGCATTAAGTTCGATTAAATCACACCTTGCTTTAAATATCATGCTTATTACATTAACGTTGGGAATACTTTCAAAGTAAATTTGTTTGTTGTTATAATTTAATTTTTTATAGAACCGAGTTGTTTCAGATGCCTTCTTCAATAATACAGACTTTTCTTTTAGTTTCAATTTAGTTAAAATCTCTTCTCTCATATACATCCAATCTTCTTTTGTGACACAATCTGGAATTCGAGTTACATTCAAGTCAGTGCAAAGTTTATCAATGCTTTTAAACCAAAAAAGTTGTTTTTCTATTAATATTCTAGTAAAGAAGTTTGGTAGGCGTTGATTGCTGTAGTAAAAAAGTGTTTTAATAAGGTAATTTAGGTGAAGATCCAAAGTATAAATATAACTATTTTCTATGCCGGTTTCTAACATTAATATGTAAGTTGGCGTAAAAGAAGGTAGTTTTAAAACTTTTTTCAGGAAAAATCTTTGTAACTTATCAACTTCGTCAAAAAGTGTAAATCCCCATACCTGAGCCCCATATGTTTGAATTGCTCGACACACAGATTGGTAAACGTTCCACTTAGCTTTAATCGATATTTCATTTTTTCCTAAGAAACTATTCCATATCGCATTTATATTGTTCTTAGCAGATGCGTTTCTTTTTTCTAAATGCTTGCTAAAAGACATTTTTGGTGTAAGCGTTACTCCCAAATATGTGTATTCGGAAGTAATTTTTATTGGTAAGCCATTAAATACAAAATTTTCACTCCGAGACAATCTTCCACCATTTCGAAATATTACCATTTCAGATTTGTTTATATTTACCTCCAAGTTCCATAAAGTGCAATAAGTTTCCAAATTACCAATCATTTCCTTCATAGTTGTTATATCATCTGCCAGAATAACTATGTCGTCGGCATACAATAATAATCTGATATTAACATTTTCTACGTTTACTCCTCCTCCTAGATAATCGTGTAAATCATTCAGATAGATTGAAAAAAGTGTAGGTGATAAAAGGCATCCTTGTTTTACACCCGATGCGGTATCAAACTTTTCGGAAAGTTCTTCTCCAGTCCAAACTGAGAAATTTGTTTTGCTGTATATGCTGTCTATCATGTTAACCATTTTGGTAGAAATGCCAATATTATGTAGTTTGTATATAAGAGACTTTCTTGAAATTTTATCGAATGCAGCCTTAAAATCGACAAAGAATGCATAAAGTTTACGTTTTTCATTGTTTTTTATATGTGCAATTGCCGCTAGGTTATAAATATTATCTGCGGTTGAGTACCCTTGACGAAACCCAGCCTGGAACTCTGTTAAAATATTATGCCTTTCAAGCCATTGGTTTATTCGGTTGTTTAAGACTCCCATCATTATCTTTGATATCGAGTTCATAAAACAAATTCCGCGGTAATTACAGGTTAATCTCTTGTCACCCTTTTTGAAGATTGGAAATATTATGCTGGTTATGAACTTTTCGTCTAACTTTGCGTTTTCAAATATAATATTATAAGTTTTCGCCATTTCTACCAAAAATTCGTTTGTGGCATTTTTAAAAAACTCGTATGGCACCCTATCTTCACCCGGAGCTTTGTTATATTTTGATTTTTGGAGAACATGTTTGATTTCTATTGGTGTTATAAGGCAGTCTAAATCATCATTTGAATAATACATTGGAGCATAGATTATATCATTTGAGATTTGAGTCGGGTTTAACAGTTCGCAAAAATATGACTTGAATTCACTAGCTAAAATATTTGGGCTCTCTTGTATATTTATTTGTTTTATTTCTTTAAACAAATTCCACCATTCTTTACTGTTATTAACCAAGTTTATTCTGGATTCTAAACTTTTAAAGTAAGTTGTTTTACTTGTTTTACAAACGTATTTAAATTTGCGGTTAGCTTCGAGATATTTTAGTTTATTTTCGGATGTTGAACTCTGTCTAAATTTTTTAAGGGCCTTAAAAGACTTTTCTCGTGCATTATGGCATTGGTAGTTAAACCACTTGTTCTTCGCTTCTAATATTTTTGAAAATTTATGCGTGGATGGATTTGCTAACTTTATAACTTCAATTAGATCATTTAGTTCTAGTTCATGTTGACTCTGTTTATATATATTAAGTTTTTGATTCAGTTTTTCTTTATAAATTTCAACTTTATTTTCATCCCATTTGAGTTTCGGAAGTAATTTCATTGCCATATTTGTGTTACTTTGTTTTTTTACGCTGAGCTTTAATACAATAGGCATATGGTCAGAGCACGTTCTATCATCTACTTTAAAACTTTCAATATTTTTTAGAATTTCATGTGATACTGCACATATATCGTTAACTGCTTCGCCTACACCACTTATAAAAGTAAAGTTTCCTAATTCATCTCCAAAAGTACATCCGTTAGCAATATGCAATCCAAAATCGTCACATAGTTCAATAAATTGTCTCCCTTTACTATTAATAACACAATCCTTTGAGTTCCTTACTGGTAAATAAGCCTTAAAAGATGATCTTATAAAATCATCTAGATACTGTTGCGCCTTGCCTATTCTTATATTTAAGTCTCCCATTATGATCGGATTTATAAGGAATTTGTTTGTAAAAAATTCTTTAACTGCATTGAAATCATCTTGCCATGTTGCTCCCCTTAAATATAACGGTATAATATTTACCTCTGTACCTTGACTTTTCAGTTCAATTATATCAATTACTCCTTCTGCTTTGAACTGCCAATTTATGCTTTGTGTTTTAAGTTCTCTTCGTACACCGTACACACATCCACCACTTGCTCTCCCAAATCTACTGTTTCTTACTGCTGGTTTCCAAATGGTATCAAAGCCCGTAAAGAATCTATTAAATCTTTCCGTTTTATCTTCTGAAATATGTGTTTCCAGTAATATAAAAACATCACTAGATTTTATATATTTAAAGAAATCAATATTCAAAATTTTATTTTCTAGCCCATTAACATTATAAGAAATTACTTTTAAAGACAAATACAAATTAGATACATTACATTTCGTTACATTATAGATATTTTTAGATTTTACAATTTTACTAACTTTATTATAGTTTTTTATTAGTTTTTTGAGTCTATTATTGCCAATAATTCAGAGTAATTAGTATTAATAGAACTTGCAGCGTCACCATAGAGATCTTGTAGAGCATTTTTTCCTGTCTGCTTTCCACATACTACTTGTTTTTCTCGATTCCATGAAAGCCACTTCTTATTGATTCTTAATTTCTCATTTACTACCACAACCTTATGCTTTAAACTGACTTCTTTAATGTTTTTCTTGAGCTGTAGCATGATTCGTTTATCGAGTTGTTTTTCTACAGTGAGATCACGTTCCAGAAAAATATTTGAACCAGCTAAATTTTTTGCATGACTAAAAACTTCTTGAACCATTTCATTAGAGTGCAATTCAGCTATAACACCAGCTTTACCCTCATTTTCATAAATTTTTCTAGCAGATACTATGCTTATTTCGTTAGTTAGCTTGAGATTTTCACTGCAGCATTTTTGTACTGCAGCTTCCAACGTTGTTTCAATACTAATGTTTTTAAATATAACACTATTTCTTTTTGCATATTCCTGTAGATAAGTAATTTGTTGGTGATCCTTATCGATTTTCTCTTTTAACTGCTGAACTTCATCTTTTAAGGCACTATTTTCGTTTTGAAGAACTTCAATTTTGTTAGAAAGACCATTAACATTTGTTTTTATATCTTCAATATCTTGTTTAGTTGGTAAATTTGACATTTTTTCATCCATTAAGTTTGACATAAATACCATAAGATCTTTTATTGCCATTTGGCCCACTTCACCAGCGCCATCTGGTGACAGAACATCGGACTTACGTTTTGCTGCTGGTTCATTAATTGTTGACATGGCAATGCTATTTATGTTAACGATAAATAAATAAATAAAAACTGTTGCCTACTTTCAGGCGATTGCTAAAAATTCGTTTCAAAGATATGGTAATATGTAAAAGGAATTACAGGTCTCCACACACAGCTGATTTTCTCTCACTTGTATTTTGATATTTTTAATGTTTTTGTTTAATTCTGACAAAAATTTAGGTGTTTAATTTTTGTTTTATAGACTTTTTATACACTTGTTTTTAAGTTAATTGTATGTATCACTTTAAAAACTGTTATTTTTAATACAATTTAAGTAATTTACATTAAATTATCGTTTATTTCAAATCAAAAATCACTTTAAATGCGGAGCTTTAGAAAACACGACTACTCTCTTTACTCTCTAAAAATGACTTTTTAGAAACACTCTGGAGTTTTTATAAAAAAACTAAAATCTTTTCTTTATAAACCAAAATATTTTGAAAACTGTGTATTTTTTTTTTTTGTACAATGCGTTGCAGTGTAATAATTTTTCAAAATTTTCAAATCGAAAAGGGGGGGGCACGTGCCCCCTGTGCCCACCCCCTGTATACGTCCATGCTCCAGATTATTTTATGTTGAAAGTTAAACTGTTTTTGTGCTCTTCTTACTATAGGTGTGTTCCAGAACTTTCCGGGTAAAGTTCGGTAAAATGAGAGAAAATCAAAAAACCTCTCACGATACCACAAAAATGCACAAAAGTCCGGGAACGCTAAAAATCACATTTCAAGCCCAAAATAATATAAAATGTAAACAAACCAATAACGCTAAAATATTTTCGTAAGAAAAATTACTTTAAACAAGAAAACAAATTGTAAAAGTTTATTTTAATAACAAATTATCTTTTTTTGTATTGAAATAACACATTTCCTTGGTTTAGTTCTTTATTTTATTTAAATTTCCAATTTAAAGTCTGTTTGCGTACTTTCCCAGTAAAAATTATCAAGCAACAAAATTTTAGAGAGTAAAAAAGAAATCGCTCTCAAAAAGGAAAAATTGTAAAAAGTACGCGAACAGAAATCCGTAAAAATTTGCAAGTTAGATAAACAGCTGATTTAAATCAGCTTATAAAAAATTTTGCATTCATTTGTAAATTTTTAGTTTGTTGGTATTTGTTTTTTAACTTGTTAATAAAAGAAATTTAATTTTGGGATGTATTTTTTTTTATTAATTATTTGATATTTAATCATATTTTATGCACAAAAATGTAACTGCAAAATATTTTTGTGTATCGTTTACAAAAATATAATCATATGTTTTTAAAACAGATGCTTTTTCTGCTTGATAATTCTTGCTGGCAAAAATTTATCCAGTAAAAACTTGCAAGTTTCTAAAATAGAACTGTCACTTTTTTCTCTCATTTTCTCTCTCGTTACTGGGGTTTTAAAGTACGCGAACGACTTTTATACAAAATTTGTAATAATTTGTACAAATTCGTACAAATTATTGAGTTCGCGAACACAGCTTTAGCTTCACAAAAAAATCAGCTGTTTTATCAACATCTGACTGTTACCAATTTACCCGAAAAAAAAGTGCGGGTAAAGGTAGGAACAGAACAAGCCCGGCACGACTTTTTCCATACGATTTGACAGTTAAAAACCGTGACCGGCACGGCAAAAAATTAAAACTTATTTTATTTTATCTCCGGGTTCTCTCAATCTCCCTCCCTCTCACACTGCAGGGTTACCGCATTTTCACAAAAATTTTTTATTTTTTCATTCACAATGGTGTAACAAACGTACAGTAGTGCCAACTTAATCACATTGACTATGTGATAAGCGATTTTTTTCTGTAAAATTACGCTAATTTTATTAAAAGTTAGCACCACTGAACAAACAAATGACATTTTTTGCCGTCGCCGTCCCCCGTCATTGTTTTGGGCCTATATTCTCCGGCAACGGCAACCGTCCCCCGTGCCGTGCTTGTTCTGTTTCTACCTTAAGTTCGGTAAAATGAGAAAGTAATTTATTCTCTCAAAAACTCTCTCATTTACCCGATTTTTGCGTACGGGAACGCTTTACGGGCTGGTTTGGGTACCCGCGGGCACCCGCGGTAACGTTCTGGAACACACCTTATATCACCCACTTCAACAATTAGTGAAAGAGTGTTTTCAAAATCTAATTTAATAAAAACAAAAACCAAAAATCGTTTGAAAGCAAAAAAATTAAGTCAACTTTTATTTTTAAAAGATTATTTCTTAAGAACAACTTAAATTGTCTTATTTGACAAAAATTAAAATCATTTATGATATATTTTGACTGAATATTTCAAATAATAATTTGTGTTTGAATTATTTCACAACAAGTATTAAAATCGACATCCATTAATTAAAAGTGATCTCAGTTATTCAATTTTTAAGTTTTTTTAACTTTTAACTATTTTATTTTTAAGTTTTGTATGCATTTTTTCGTTAATAAAAATTTTAACTTTCTTATTTTAAGATTTTTTATATGAATTGTTTATTTTTTTGTTAATAAATATTATTTCATTTACGTTAATAAAAATGTTTTTTAAAATAATTTTTTTATTCGTTATTCTCTTCGATTAATCGAATAAATTTTGATCTTTAATCGTTTGATCGAACGAGGAAAAACAATTATTTGAATTATTCGAACAAAGTTGAAAGTCGAATAATTGACAACTCTAGTTAATACACTCTAACTACAGTATGGGCATATACTCACTTTGTCATTCCGTATGTAACGCATCGAAATATGGGTCTAGGACAGTGATGTCCAAAAAGTTTTTGCATTAGTATTAGTGAGCACGAGAGAGACTGCACTGAGCAAAAATAATTGAAATATTATTAATGATTATAATATATATTTGTATTTATTTTTATACAATTTTAAAGATATTTTAAGAAACATATTTTTTTGATCTTCGAAAATGTAATTTACTATTAATTTATCATTAATAGAAGATCATATTTAAGACTTATAAAATTTTTAGACCTTTAAAGAATTAATTTCTAATTGTGAATAAATTCACATTATTGTTAATTACATTTTTAATTAATGAATTTATGTTTGAATTATTTTTTTAATTAAATTTAAATTATTAAAAAAATAATTAATTAAATTTTGTGAATCGTTCAATTAAAATTAATGAATTAATTCTTTATAAATAAATTCAATTAATAAAAAATACAATTTAATTAATAATAAAAGGCATTGTATATTAAAAAAATAATTTAATAACAGATTACTGCTTGAATGGCATCATTTGTTTCTGTCAGTGCATATAAAAAAAACATAAGCGATGATCAGTTTAGCATGTGCGTTCTTCGATGTCTCATCGACAACTAAATGAATGAGTATAAGAATATGTGTAAAGAGCGTAATGCACAATTGTGTAAAGAAATGGGCATCATTGGTCTAGGACCTTATAAAGTGTATATTATTGATCACTGATCGATTCTATGACATTCTGTGACTGACCGTGTGTCCGTCCGTCCGTCTTGTGGAGCACACCATAAAGTACAAAAAACAAGAGCTAGAATCCTGAAGTTTGTCACAAATATGTATAATGGTCATAGGCTGGTTAGGTTCTTGAACGAGGAAAATCGAACCATGGGGAAAAAGTACCCCCTAGAAGAACTAAACCTTATTATTTGATATTTGTTCAATAAATGAAACATTTTAATGCCATATGAAGTTCATCGACGTGGATTTGAACCAATGGGATCAGGCAAGCCAATTTCTTCCGTCCGCCCCTTTTTGGGGGCGTGTGTAGAAAAAATAATTTAAATAATGATGAATTTTTATTAATTAGGTGCTAAAACTGACTTTTATTTATTTGGCAACGTTAATGCGAGGGGAAGGTGTCCCCCATAGTCTCCCGGCAAACACTCCCCCCTGCGCCAAAAAAACGTCCCCTCCATTTGTTTTTTGTAGCTTTATTAAATGTTCAAGGGTTTCATGTTTTTTTCGAAAAAACAAAAAAAAAACGACTAAAAGATTAAAAAAACATTTTTTTTTATTTTTTTTTTTCTAAAATGCTGTGTTTTTATGTATTTATGATAATTCGTTAATAAAAAACTATAACATTTCCTTAAATCACTTTTTTCAGATAAATTAGTACATTTATGAGATTTTGTGAAAAAACTAAATTGGATTTCAAATAAAATTTATAATAATATAAATACATATCATGCTTTTTTTCTTTAATTATTTTGATAGCACATTATGTATGCTTTAATTCCCAATTTTTTTTATTAATTTATCGCTTTTCATTCCAAAGTTACAGCAAAAATTGTGAACTATAACCCTTTTTTCCGAAAAACAAAAAAACGCCTAAACATGTTAAAAAAAAAAAATTTCATCATTTTTTTTTCCAAAATGTGTATTTTTACGTGTTCAAATTAGTTCATCAATAAAAAAAATAAAATATTCTAAAATTAATGCTCATCTGAATTAATCGCCATTTTGGGTACCATCGAACCCACTGTGCATCTGGCGAAATTTTTATATGGGACTAAGTTCAAAAATGGTCCAATTATAGTTGTGAACAGAACAAGCCCGGCACGACTTTTTCCATACGATTTGACAGTTAAAAACCGTGACCGGCACGACAAAAAATTAAAACTTATTTTATTTTATCTCCGGGTTCTCTCAATCTCCCTTCCTCTCACACTCCAGGGTTGCCGCATTTCCACAACAATTTTTTATTTTTTCATTCACAATGGTGTAACAAACGTACAGTAGTGCCAACTTAATCACATTGACTATGTGATAAGCGATTTTTTTCCGTAAAATTACTCTAATTTTATTAAAAGTTAGCACCACTGAACAAACAACTGACATTTTTTGCCGTCGCCGTCACCCGTCATTGTTTTGGGCCTACATTCTCCGGCAACGGCAACCGTCCCCCGTGCCGTGCTTGTTCTGTTTCTACCTTATATTCTGATTTGATCAGACAAGGAAAAACTCCGTACTTTATTAAAATAATGTTTAAATTATTCAAATTTAATTTTGTTTTAAAATAAAACTCTTAAAAATGTTGGTGTTTTATAATTTCAAAATATAAAACTCTTAAAAATTTTGGAGTTTTATAATTTCAAAAATAAAACTCTCTCAAAAAAAAGAGTTTTATTTTACCTTAAAAATAGAAAGAAATTTATTTTGGTATTATTTTTGAAAATAATATAAATATATGTATAGTAGAGTTTAGATAAAAATAATGTATCTCATCTTAAATATTTTCATTAGGTTTAAGGGGGGTATAAAGGAAAAAATTAGTATTAACGTGAACAATTTTTAAACAGCTATAAAAATATTAATACGCAATATTTTTTAATTCTGCTTTTTTTATTTGCAAGATGAATTATTGTAATATTTTTAAAACTTTATTACACACAATTTGGTCAACAAGAATTTCCAGGGTTGCCACTCATTTCTTTTTTTTTTTAAGAGAAAATCGGATGCAGTTGTACAGCAAAAACTACTGAACCGATTTTGATGATTTTTTTTATTTGTACATTATAAAATTGTCTATTACCTACTAGCCATTTTTGAAAAATATTGATTTTTGTTGAAATTATGCTAATATAAACTTAAAAAATGTACTTTTATTCTTTCAAAAAAACATAATTAGGTCAAAATTTTAAAAAATGTCCACGATAAGTACTAGAGTATTTTATAATCTACAAATCAAAAACATTTCATCAAAATCGGTACAGTACGTTTAGCTGTACAATTGCAGCCGTTTTCCTTTAAAAAAACATTCTACAATTAAGTGGAAAAATCAGTTCATCAAATTTTGTGTTATGAAATTTTAAAAATATTGCAATAAATTATTTTTCAAAACAGAATTAAAAAATAATATTATTTAAGAAAAATAATATTATTTAAATCTTCGTTTTATTGGTTTTGGAACAGTTACACATGATGAACCTTTTGCTCAAAATTAGCGAGTTCTTAGATGTTAAAAACATGGTGCGTCTATATCCATTACTTTTCTCACTAGTGGTCATTGATGCTTACATTTGTTTACAGAATTTATTTCCAATCTCGAATATTTCGAAAATGAATCCAAATAATCTGGGTTCACAAGGTCTATTACTTCCCATAAAATTTTCTGGTTCCAATTTTCGAATAAGAAAGAGTGGAACTACAGAAAGTACTAAATAAGCAGTTATTCGAATCTTCAAACGCGAATATCTTAAAAACTGTAAACGCATATTTAAAACAGATTTGGAATTAGGAGGGCAAAATCTATTTAGTTTATACATTTAATTTTGCAGTATTTTTTTTTTTTTTTAAGTTTATACGCGATTTTTGCAAAAATATTTTTTATGCAAAAAACCAGGGTTGGCAACCGATACCCACCTAGAATAACGGTATTTGCCTATTGTACCGCAACCAATAAAGATATGGACATTTTCAAAAGCGATTATGAAAGCTGATGAAATTTCTAATATTTTAAATGTGTCACTTCGTGTTTCTACCGGTTCGTTTTCGAAATATAGGTCAATACCTTTATAAAACCGTTTGAAACGGTATTATAACGGTATTGGTCTATATAACTAAAACGAACCGGTAGAAACACAAAGTGACACATTTAAAATACTAGAAATTTCAGCAGCTTTCATAATCGATTTTGAAAATGTCCATATCTTTATTGGTTGCGGTACAATAGCCAAATACCGTTATTCTAGGTGGGTATCGGTTGCCAACCCTGCAAAAAACCAACAAAATATTAAGAGAACACTTTTTTAGTGCAATATTTCCTTAGTAGAAAGTTTTTTTTTTCACAAATAAGGGTTCTATTAGGAGTATTAATAAATTTAAATTAGATAAATTTAGTTTCAACTAATTTTACTATTTCGTGAGGTCATATTTTTATCATATTATCAACTATTTTACATAAAAATGTTAAAAACCAAAAATATTTTTTGTTTACTTAAAATAAAATTAATTGTATGAAAATAAAACTCTTTTTATTTCGGAGTTTTATTTTTAAAACTCGGTACCGAGTTTTATTTTAAAATTGTAGGAAATTTATTTAAAAATTGAATTAAATTTTTTTGGAAAAAATACTTTTGGTTTTTTTTCATTGAAGAGTTTTAAGTTTTACACTTTTCCCTTGTCTGGATTTGATAAAGTTACAAAAGTACACTTTGAACACCTGCAAAAAAAATTAATCAAATATTTCCTATTTTCCTGAATTTTGAGAGATTTAGAGCTGAGTCACAATTGGAACCACATTCGATAACCACATAAGAGCTGAGTCACAATTGGAACCACATTCGATAACCACATAATGTTTTCATACATTTTGTATGAAAAGCAAAAAATCGCTTTGTGGTCGACCACACTGCCGCCAGAATAGATTCTATTCTATTTTTATAGTGCTCTCTCACCACCCTCTCATTTTTCTCAAATTTGTATCAAGTAGCGTTGCCATATGTTCAACAAAATATGCTAATTTTTCCAATTGGAGTTAATATATTGTGTGTGTGTTGCACACAAGAAACATTGTATACCTGCTTTTATAGGATGACAAAAGAAAAAAAATAAATGTGTGACTGATATGAGCGTCTTTTTCTTTATAAAATGTGTCCGGTAGTCTGTCGCTTAATTTTAATGTGTCGCTCTCTCTTTTGCAGTGGTTCGTCGTCGGTGGTGCCAATTGTGACTGGGCTCTAATGTTTTCATACATTTTGTATGAAAAGCAAAAAATCGCTTTGTGGTCGACCACACTGCCACCAGAATAGATTCTATTCTATTTTTGTAGTGCTCTCTCACCACCCTCTCATTTTTCTCAAATTTGTATCAAGTAGCGTTGCCATATGTTCAACAAAATATGCTAATTTTTCCAATTGGAGTTAATATATTGTGTGTGTGTTGCACACAAGAAATATTGTATACCTGCTTTTATAGGATGACAAAAGAAAAAAAATAAATGTGTGACTGCGTCTTTTTCTTTATAAAATGTGTCCGGTAGTTGTCGCTTAATTTTAATGTGTCGATCTCTCTTTTGCAGTGGTTCGTCGTCGGTGGTGCCAATTGTGACTGGGCTCTTATGTGAATATCGGAAGGGTGGTTTGTATTGGAACTACAGGAAGAACTGGTACGAATGCTTTAAAATTTGGTATGATTATTTGTATTTTTGGAAATTTGGTATGATTATTTTTATTTTTGGAAATTTACAATGGGAGTTGGCATTTATTTTCACCAAAAAATATGTACTTTGAGTTAGCGGAATAACAAAAATGGATGTAAAACGACAACAAATGATTTTTTTGCTCTAAAATTTTTATGACAGATAGGTATTACATAAGGGAGCTATTTGCCATCGGAATCTCGTTTCGGTCAAATTTGAGTTGGCATATTTTGAATATAGGTTTACGATATGAAGTTTTTCAATCGTTGGTACTTTTCCTTTGTCTTCATTATAATGTTAAAATGATTGACTTTCATCCAGTTTTTTACTTTCCCTGATTAAAAATTGCGAATAAAAAAATTGGACACTCGATGTTTGGTACTCGTTGTTCATTATGAATACGGCCGTCAGATTCTAAGACATTTTTCCCATGGAAAAAGTCTCAGATTGTATTCGCAGTGGAATGAAAAAAATTAATGCATTCAATTTCTTGTTCATTCGATTTAGAAAAATCGAATGTATTCGATTTTTTATCATTCCACTGCGAATACAATCGATTTTTTAAATAGATAGAGCAAAATGAAGCCAAATTTTGGTCCATAGTATCGCCGACCTTTACATGTGATGACCCTAATAGGCCTTAATTTTTATTCCAAAAAAAATTGGTATTCCCGGACATTTAAAAAATGCACAGTATTTATTGCCTACACGACAAAATGTCCAAAAGCGTTATTGCAGAACACGACCGCCAATTACCTGAAAGCCCTGGTTTTTTATTCATCCATTTTTTTTAATTCTCAAGACCCACAGGGCCCTTAAATTCCAGTATCTCGAAAACAAAGTAGTGCAAAACGGATTACAATTTTGGATCAAAATCTAGTATGTCTAATTTAAATTTTCAAGATATAGAAATTTAGGGGTCTAATAAGGTCTTGAGAATTTTAAAAACTGCGTAACTAAAAAACGGTAGCTCGGCAGTATTTATCGAGATATGAGCATTTTAAAAACTTCGGGAATGCCAATTTTTTTAGATTCAAAACTAGGGCCCATTGGGGTCAACTTATTTGAAGATTGTCGGCGATACTACACGCAAAAAAAAAAATCTGTGTAAGATTGAGCAATCCTACTTGGTAAAACTTTTTTCATACCAAAAAAATTTTTTTACCAAATTTTTGCTAATATTTTGCTTGTCGATGTTAAAGTCAAGAACAATATATATAAGAGGATATTCAATGTTCTAACGCCAAAATAAGTTTGGCGTCTTGGCGTTTCTTACATAGGCCAAAATGAAAGGGTGTCAGGTGTTTTTTGCGTTTTGCCGTCTCGGCATCACTTAGTTAGGCACAAAATAAACTGATGTCTCTGTTTGGCGTCATAGCATTTTTGGAGATTAGGGGAGATTTAGGGGAGATTTATTGTTCTTGATCACCACTATCACCCAAGAACAATAAATCTCCCCTAAATCTCCCCTCAATCTTCCCTAATCTCCAAAAATGCCATGACGCCAAACAGAGACATCAGTTTATTTTGTGCCTAAGTAAGTGATGCCGAGACGCCAAAACGCAAAAAACACCTGACACCCTTTCATTTTGGCCTATGTAAGAAACGCCAAGACGCCAAGACGCCAAACTTATTTTGGCGTTAGAACATTGAATATCCTCTTATATATATTGTTCTTGGTTAAAGTAACATAATTCATTTTTTATGTAAAATAACCAAGTAGCTTGCTCAATAACGCAAATTACCTGCACAAAAATTTATCGAAAGAAAACAACAAAAAAACAAAACAAATACAGACCGCCATTTTCATTTTGTATTTTGTGTGCGTGCGTTGTTCGTTTATTTTTTGTGTTATAAAAATGTAAAAAGGAAATTGATATATAAAATAAAAATAAATTAATACATAAATAAAAATAAATAATTAGTTTTCTAAAAGATAAATAAATGTAAGATAAAAGAATGTTAAAGTTAATTTTGCTTTCATCACTTAAAACACCATTCAATAAGAAAAACCAATGGAGTCCCAGACGTATGTTGCGATGAATAACAAATGTAATGATAAAGTGAGTATACCCGCATTCCGAAGACACCAATAAGGTTTAATAGATTTTTAGTTAAAAATTAGTGTTTGGTAATAATTTTATATTTTTACAGGGTACTGCTAAATAAATTTTTGAAGCTATGGAGAATCCTTCACTACAATAAAGAGCGTGGACACCAATCCTGCCTTTAGTTATAAAATTAAAACCTAAAAACCCAAAGCCAAGGGAGTCCATACCTGTTTTGATGAGTTACAAATGGAATGACAAAGTAAGTGTTCCTCATTACCAAGAGACCAATGGCGTTAACCAATTTTTTAAATTAAAAATTTATGTTTTGTAATAATTTTCTATTTTTACAGGATGCTTTTAAATAAATTCGTGAAGCTATAGCGGATCCTTTACTTCAAGAAGAAGCGTAGGCAGCAGTCACTCGAGAAAATTGTACAAAAAGGGTCAGTTGGTCGGTGGTAAATTATTAAATTAAATCCTACACAACATTTATTATATTAATATGGATTAATTCTGTGAAAATTTTAAATTCAACAAATATACAAATTTTTACAAAAATTTATTGAAAATTTATTTTAGCATAAATGTGGTAATTTTTAGCATTATTTTTAGTCGGCTTTTCAAATAATTTTGGTATATTTCACCATTATTCTTTTGGTATATTTTACCAAGTTTTTGCTTAAATAGCATTAGCATTTTCTTCAAAATTTTTTACATAAGTGTTTTGGCTAAATTACGAAAACTACTTCGTCGGTTGTAGTTTTAGCATATTTTTGGTAAAATTATGCCAGATTTTTGCTCACTCCGACACAAGTTTTTTTTTGCGTGTACGGACTACAAGTTAATTCCGTTTTGCTCTATCTTGTTCAGTTTTTTTAAGTTTTTTATGCATTGAATGAATAAGGGCTGGTAACTTATCATAAGGTAATGATTAGTGCTAATCTATGGCCATGTTCACACTACAAGAACTTACCATGGTAAGTTGAGATGATTTTGCAATTTTACTTTATGCTAGTACAATTTGAGATGATTTTGTTCAAAGTAAAATCACATAGTGATTTTAAAATCACGCTAGTCTGTATACAGTATATGTTTCCAAATGTCAAGTTTGTATGGAAATAATCAATGATTACTGTTAATCAATGATTAGCATTTGATAAGTTACAAGCCCGATTTTTAAAATTGAATGAAAATAAAATGCATTCCATTTTAAAAGTCGAATGATAAAAAAATCGAATGCATTCGATTTTTGACAGTCGAATGAAAAATAAATCTAATGCATTCGATATTTATAAATTGAATGAGTCTAAAGTGAATTTATTTAATTCGCTTAAATGTGATTGGGGAATAAAATCACTAAATTTTCATTCAGAATGCCAAATCGAATTAAGGAATGAAATCCTTCAAAGTCATGGCATCAGGTAGTGTTAACGGGGTCAGACACCAAGTACAAGGTAAGGTGAATCGTGGATGAGGTTGGCATTTAAATAGGGTGTAAAAAAAATTGAAAACCCTACTTGAAGAATCTTACTTTCAAGGATCTGTTAAATTGAAAATCTTGTCTAACCTCACCACTTTTTTTGTAAAAATTATTAAAAAAACCTCTTCTTTTCTTGTTTACATTGTTGTATTTAATCTATCTTGTATTTCTTTTTTAGTTTTTGGTCCAACATTAGCTATGGGCGAGGATTCCTTTGAATTACTTTCGTCTGTCGAAGTTGTTTTGCTTTTATTTAGAACACGTTCAGCTTTAAGGGCATCATATTCTTTAAGTTCGGCTAATTTTAAAGGTATTGTTTGTAATTCTCGTTTACGCATCTATTTAAATATAGAAATTAATTAAAAATCAAGTTAAAGAAATCAAAATCAAATAAAAAAACCTTTTGTTTGTTTGCAAATGAATAATAATAAATATAAACAAAATGCGGCACAGCTGTTTTAGCAAACTTTTTTTTTTGTATAACAGTTTAAAAAGAGCATTGCCATACTCAAAGGCTACAAAAGCAGTACCATGTTCAACATTAACCAAGTAATGCTTAAAAAAGTAGTCAATTGAAAAGACAATTTCAAAATTATCAAAACCGTTATCAAATTTGTTATTCTTATTTGTTATACATACTATCGCTGGAGGATTTTTTAAAAACTCCCGCTTTCAGAAACGGGTTAAAAAAAATCGTACCAGATAATGTATTTAGAGCACAGATTTCCTTATTTTCTCGTCCCACAGCACTGTGGGTCGAGAAGTCTAAAAAATCAAGTAAATCCCATTAATTTTTGGATTTAAAAAGTCAAAACTAATATAAAAACTTAGATTATGGTAAAATAAGAAAATCTCAACTGAAAACCCTAAAAAAATGTCTACTATTAAATGCATTGTTGCCAAGTTGGAGGTTTGGAGACTTTTTGTTTGGTTTTAGCGGGGGATAAATTGGTTTTAGCTTGAATGGTGTTTTAGCGGGAAAATCTAGCGCTTTTTGTTTCGATTTAGTGGGAAAAGTGTAGAGGTTTTTTTTTCCAATTTTTCTTTTTTTTCAATCGAAAACGACAAGTTTGTCGAATTTTAGCGCTTTTTTGTAACTTAGCGGGAGATTTTTATATTTTCCCGCTAAATTTTTTTCGGCGGTTTCTTGCGCGTTTTTAGTGAAAAGTCAATTTTCGTAGAAAAAATAATTTGGAGGTTTTTTTAAAATTTTCTTTTTTTCAATTAAAAATGCCAAGTTTTTCGGTTTTTAGCACTTTTTTCGTAATTTAGCGGGAGAATTTTTTCGTAATTTTTTTTTGGCGGTTTCTAGCGCTTTTTTACTGAAATTTAGAGGTTTTTGGTTAAAAATAGTTGGCAACAGTGATTAAATAGTACAACTCGGGGGTTTCCCTAAATAATCATCCCTAATGTTAATTTACAACGCTGCATACAATTTTTAATAAAATAAACCTTTTAAATTAAACATTGCAAATATCAAACGTACAATAGGCTTGTTTTTTGCAGACCGGATTAAGATTGACTTCATTTTGTTAAAAAATGGGTCAAATCAAGTCCAAATTTTTTGTTTATATTTTTTTTTCTGAAATTACATACAATTAATAAATATAAACAGGAAAAACAAATTAAAGCCTCTATGACACTACATTTTTTTTGTATTTTATTTTTTATTAATTGATAGAATGAAACAGCAAAAGAAGAAATGAAAAAGAAACATAAAATAAACAAACAAATAGTGATGATTACTTTCATTTAAATAAAAACCCGCTGAATAAATACCAAAAACCGTCAAAAAAGCAAAAAAAGTCGCTTTATTGAATGAAAAACAGAAAAGTTGGCAACACTTAATATCATTAAAGCGTAAATGTCAAAAAAAAATATGTAAAATTTTTACATTTTTTTTGACATTCAATCATTTGATAACCAAATTTATCGATAACACAAAAATAAAATTTGACGTTTACTGTTTTTTTTAGTTTGCTTTTACTCTTCACACTTGTTCAGGTTTCCTATGGTGATATATTTGCACTGTTCACATAAATTTCATCAATACAAAAAAAATGTAGTGTCATAGGGGCTTAAGCGTTGTTCAAAGCTTGGGCTTTTTTCTGTTTATATTTACTAATTGTATGTAGATTCGAAAAAAAAATTAAAAAAACAAATTCTGGACATGATTTGACCCATTTTTTTAACAAAATAGAGTTAATCCTAATCTTAATCCGGTCAAGCAAAAAACAAGCCTAATATAGCAAACCTATTTGGGTTACAAATTAATATAAAAGATGACAACTAATTGAGTGAACGAATTTCGATCAAAAATTTCTATCGAAAATATTGGGAATAGCAAGTTTTGAAAATTCGCCCTCGTTATGTAAACGGTATAGATTTCAATTGGATTTGAAGTCCAAATTTATCCGGATTTCGGGGTATATGTAAATAGTATATAACTATATTCTCTATAATAATTAAAGGCCGTATTTAACAACTACCACTACTATCATACGTACACACAAAAAATATCGAAGTAATATTACCTAAAATTATAGTATAAAAATACCTTAGCGCCAGGCAAACGGGGCATTTGCTAATTTAAAAGGTAATGTTACTTAAAAGCTATAGCTTTTTTACCTTATAAGGTAATTTCTATGTTCGAAAATTTATTATGGTTGACAGAAATCTACCTTAGCTTTTTAGGTAAAATAGCATTGATAAATAGGTAATATTACGTAAATAATTTGGTAGTATTACCTTGCATTAGTAACGGTATTTTTACACCATTTCCTTTCAAAATTTAAATAAAAAATACGAAAAGTTTATTATTTTTAATTTATTTTATATTTTTTATTTTTTTCAATGTCTTAAATTTTAACGAAAAGTTATTTATATAGAAAAATTATCTATTCTAATACACTTTTTAAATTGAAAAATTTTAAGATTCTTAGATATTTTAAGACTCTGAGACATTTTTTATATAAAAATCTTAGAATTTTTCTATAGAAAAAATATCTCAGAATCTGAGATTTTTTCTATAGAAAAATATCTTAAAATCTCAGATTTTTTTCTATAGAAAAATGTCTCTAGAGTAGAGATGGGCGCGTGAGTAAATTTTGACTCACGCACGCTCACGCTCACGAAATAAAAATTTTACTCACGCACGATCACGCAAGAAATTGTTTTTTCTGATCACGTTCACGCACGCTCACGTGAGTAACTAAAATTATTCTCACGCTCACGAAAGAATCACGCTCACGAAGACTCACGAAATTAAAATTAGAAAATTTTTATTTCACCTCTTTCGATTTCTTGCACAAAAAGTATTGAATTTCCTTAAAAAAATAATAAAAATCACAATTTTGGATTAATTTCCCTCTAAATTCAATATAATGACGATTTTTTTACTCGTTTTCTGTTTTAAACAGCACAAAAAAATCACGCAAACTCACGAAACAAAAATTACTCACGCACGCTCACGCACGAAACTATTTTTTATAATAACGCGCACTCACGATCACGTGAGTAGAAATAAATTTCACTCACGATCACGCGTGATTCACGCGTGAATCACGTGAATCACGAAAAATTCGTGTCACGCGCGCATCTCTACTCTAGAGTCTAAGATTTTTTTATAGAAAAATATCTTAGAATCTGAAATTTTTTTTATAGAAAAATGTCTCAGAATCTGAGTTTTTTTCTATAGAAAATTGTCTCAGAATCTGCAATTTTTTCTATAAAAAATGTCTCAGAATCTGAGATTTTTTCTATTGAAAAATGTCACAGAATGTGATATTTTTTCTATAGAAAAATGTCTCAGAGTGTAATATTTTTTCTATAGAAAAATGTCTCAGAATCTGAGATTTTTTCTATAGAAAAATGTCTCAGAATCTGAGATTTTTTCTATAGCAAAATGTCTTAGAATCTGAGATTTTTTCTATAGAAAAATGTCTCAGAATATGAGATTTTTTCTATGGAAAAATGTCTCAGAATCTGAGATTTTTTCTACAGTAAAAAGTCTCAGAATCTGTGATTTTTTCTATAGAAAAATGTCTCAGAATCTGAGATTTTATCTATAGAAAAATGTCTCAGAATCAAAGTTTTTTTCTATAGAAAAACGTCTCAGAATCTTAGATTTTTTTTCTATAGTAAAATGTCTCAGAATCTGAGATTTTTTCCATAGAAAAATGTCTCAGAATCTGAGATTTTTTCTATAGAAAAATGTCTCAGAACCAGTATTTTTTCTATAGAAAAATGTCTCCAAATCTGAAATTTTTTCTTAAAAAAATGTCTCAGAATCTGAGTTTTTTTCTTTAGAAAAATCTCTCAGAATCTTAGATATTTTCTATAGAAAAATGTCTTAGAATCTCAGATTTCTTCTATAGAAAAATATCTCAGAATTTGAGACTGTTCTATAGAAAAATGTTTCAGAATCTGAGATTTTTTCTATAGAAAAATGTCTAAGAGTCTGAGATATTTTCTATTCAAAAATGTTTCAGAATCTGAGAATTTCCCTATAGAAAAAATCTGTCAGAATCTGAGAATTTTTCTATAGAATAAATGTATCAAAATGAGATTTTATCGATACAAAAATGTGTCAGAAAATGTCTATAGAAAAATTCTCAGATTCTGAAACATTTTTTCTATAGGGAAACTCTCAGATTCTGAGAGATTTTTGAAAAGAAAATGTGTCAGACTCTAAAGGTACCTACAGACGACGCAATATTATGTACAATATTCAATTTTATTGATGGTGTGTGGGTAAGATTGACCATTGTACAATCATCAATATTACCCACACACCATCAATATAATTGAATATTGTACATTATATTGCGTCGTCTGTATGTACCTTAAGACATTTTTCTATAGAAAAAATCGCAGATTCTGAGACTTTTTCTATAAAAAAATCACAGATTCTGAGACATTTTTTCCTATAGAAAAATTCTCAGATTCTAAAATTTATTTTCTAACTCGCGTTGAACACATCACCAACGCTAACGTGAACGCGAGGCTGAAAAAATGCAATTTTGTAAAACACTACGTTTTTGCGTTCAATCTTTACGTTATCACTTGAAATGTCAAATACATTAGAATCGGTGTTGCCAGATATTATAAAATTGAGAAAATTGCCTACCCATTTTGTAGGGGATACACACCCATTTTCGTGGGGAAACACATATATATGATAAGGCAACACCTACAAAGAGAATATTTGAGAAACAAGAGAACAAAAAAAAGTAAACAAAAGAAATGTTGTATTTTAAACATAAATTAGTTGAAAACAGCCATGGGCCGTCAAGCTATTTTCGATGTTTTTCTTCTGCCGGAGAAGATTTTTTTACATATTTATTACTTTTTTATTGTATGTTTACATATTCCAACATAATTAACTTATATTTTGCTATTTAAAAGCATTTTTGTTACATCAACGCCCCAAAATTTCAAGTGATCATTTTGACATTTCAAGTGATGAAAAAAACTCTCTTGCGTTTTACAAAATTCCATTTTCCATACAATTTGTTCTAAAAACACGTAAGTCAACGCGAAAAAAACAGCTGTTCAGCCCCCGCGTTTTACAAAATAGAAAATTGTCCAACGCGAGGTAAATAGCCGCGTTGCGTTTTACAAAATTAGGCCCTTAGACATTCCATGTAAGCACTTGTTTTCATTTTTAGAACTGCTTTAAGTTTCCTTTTTTTCTAATTCTTGATGACTTCTTCCCATCATAATTTTCCTAGAATTGAAATTCGCGTTATCTAAAAAAAACATTAAAATTATAAAATTTACTCTTTTTACGAATAAATTAAATAATAAAATTACCTTTTCTTACATAATTTGTTGCGAATTGTTAATTTCCATCTATTTTATTGCGTTGAAAAATCGTGAAAATATATCGAGGGCCTATATTCAAAACCCTCTATCTTCCATTTTCACGAAAATGACTTTTTGATGGCAAAATATTCAGTAAAACGGCCCTCATCTATGGTGTAATTTTCAGAACAAAAAACTTTTTTTTTGCTATTTTATTTGCATTTTTGATTTTCTCTATCTCTTACACAATTAACTTTTCTGAATGCAAAACCCTCTATCTTTTCAAATAATTAATTTATAAATACTTTTTTAGAATAATTTCATCATGCATTACATGTTTTCATACTAATTTTTGCATGCTGCACATGAATTTGTCAACAAAATTCCAGAACCACGTTTTTGGTCCACTGATGCTAATTTTTTCTGAAAATTCTTGTTTGACTTTTTTGAAAAATATGGCTCGAAATTTGGATGTCTTGTGTACATTATGAAACAAAAATTTTAATCTTAAAAATCCCGATGCTGATCAGCATCTGTGGACCAAAATCGCGTTTTTAATTTTTTTACTATTTTTTACAAAACTAACTCAAACTGTTGAGTCAACTTTTGAGACGAATTCGGTAAAAAAATAATTTTTGTCTCAAAAATCAGCACCTGTGGACCAAAACCGCGATTTCGGAATTATTTATAAGCCGTTATCGTTAATAAATTACGTTAAAAATTTACCGATGTCGGAAATGAAATCATAATAATTCATTTTTATTAAAATGCAAAACCCTCTATCTGGTCATTTTCATTCATGTACTTAATATTTTTGAGAAACAAAACCCTCTATCTATCCTCTAAAATCCCCAATAGTGCAAAATTTTAAAAATGAATCATATGTGAGATTCAGTAGTTGATTTAAAAAAATATTGTAGAATATCGAATTTTAATTACTCTAACAATACGCGAAATAAACAGTTTTTTGGCTCTCCTGAAAAGTTGTGTTTTTTTAGATAGAGGGTTTTGAATATAGGCCCTCGATATGTTGAAAAATTTTGATGTTTGTTTTATTTTTATTTAATTTCAAATTATTGTCAACAAATTTTTCGAAGTTCTACCTAAATTGAAAAGTAAAAACTGCATAGCTAATAGGTATTTAAATTACATAGTGCTAAGGTAATATGCCTTATATTTTTAAATTCATAGAAAAAATAAATACCTATGCCAGCTAAGGAATTATTACCTCGATTATTTTTTTGTGTGTAGGCTGACCATTCGTACTGATTTGATCAGTACATGTACTGATTTTTGCAGGGGTAACTCATGAATAGTAGTGTCAGTAATAACGAAGTCGTTATCTACAGATGGCAATCTTTTTTTGGAAAGTATTTGGGAACGATTTGGGAATAACGAAAAATAAACATTAAAAAATTTTAAAATTATGAATGAAAATTATTGTTGTGTCACTTGAAAATAAAAAATACATAATAAAAAAAAAGAAATGAATATAATTTACATAATCAAAACAACCAGCAAAATTAAACGAAAAATAAAAGGTAAACAAAATTTCCAGCTTTCCCAGATACCATTTGTAAAACTAACACCACCTTTAAACGTCAAAAAGAATTGACTCTTGCATAGTCTTTATATATTTAAGTTTTTGGATTTTTGATCACGTGTACTGATCAAAAAACGTTGTACTGATTTGTACTGATTTTTTTAAAATATGTACTGATTGTACTGATTTTTGAACATTTCAACATAAAAACTAAATTTACTCGAAAATGCTGTACAAAAACTTGAATTTCCATAATATAAGTCGTCGGAGTTGTTTTTTATAAGTCTAAAAATGAGATAATTTATAATGAATTTATTCTAAGGAGATTAGAGTTCGTAAATCAAGAGGTTCCTTAACGCAAAAATGAATCTGACCATGAGGTTATTTTGATCTTCCTAAATTTATATGAAAATGCGCACAGAATCTTTGAGGTTTTCTATATTTTTAGAAAGATGATGTAAATTGCATGAATCCAAATGATTCTGAGATCTTAGAAGAGGTAATGTCATTAGAGCTTATTCGAAAAAAACGCTCAGAAAATCAGGGCCTTTAAAAAAAAAACACGTGATTATTAGCTGTGAAGTTTTCTTACAGAAAAACTTATAAAAACTTACGGAAAAGTCTTTAAAATCTGAGGGATTTTCTTATTCTCAAAACCTGTGGAATTTTGTTATATTTTCTGCACGGAAACTATTAAAACATTCAAATGAAGTCGTTTAAAGTCAACTAAATTTTCTGGAAAATACAACAGTTGCTTTTTCCAGTTGTTTTTTAACAGTTGTTTTTTGCAGTTGTTTTTAACAGTTGTTTTTACTCAAAAAAACTTGGGGTCAAGTTAGTTTAACCGATATTTTTTGAGTGTTGAAAAAACATCATTGTTTTCTCATAGAAAAAAATTTTAGAGAGTTATTTCTAGAAAAAACAAGTAAGAGAGTTAAATTCGGCTGTGCCGAATCTTTTATACCCTCCAACATGCATAAAAAATAAAAAAAAAACAGGGGCGTTTTCTTTTTTTGGGGGGTAGGTATTTGTAATTGGGGGGGGGGGCAAATTTCCTCTCGAATATGTGTTTAAAAAATAAGATGCTTTTTGCACAAAAGAAATACAAGTTTATCATGATTTAAAAAACATGTTTTATTCCACGCCCATTGGGGGGGGGGGAGGACCGAAAAAAATTTGATTTTCTAATTCTCTGGGTCCAAGTGCAGGACTTTGAACTTCCGAAAAAAATTCGATTTTCTAATTCTCTGGGTCCAACTGCAGGACTTTGAACTTCTTGTAGCAAAAAAATGTTGCATTTGTTAAACAAAAACACAAAAAATCACGTAAAAAACATGCTATTTTTCAGAGGTTGATTTAGTTCTTCAAGGGGGAACTTTTTGGCCCCTGGTCCGATTTTGCATAGACATATTTGTGCCAAATGTCGGGAGTCTAGCTCTTTTATTTTGGACTGCATGGTGTTAACTACAGACGGACGGACATCGCCAGAATGTCTTAGAATCGATCACTGATTATAAATATAAACACTTTATGGGGTCCTAGACCGATATTTTGATGCGTTACACACGGAATGACAAAGTGAGTATACCCCCATACTGTAGTGGGAGGGAAAAAAACATAAAAACTTGGGCGTACTGATTTAAGCTCAGAAAAAAATGGTCACCCTAATCATACGTCAAAATGATGGTATGCAATTGATGGTAGAGCACCAGCTTTACTATCGCACCATCTACACGTGGGAGAATTTTTTCATGAAAGCAGAGATAACGTCGGCAGAGAAACAGTAGGGAAATTTCAGCATTTATCTCAATATCTAGTGGTGTGGAAAACGAGCTGCAAATGCTCTTGTGAAATTTCATAATTTACAATCAGCCGTGGAATAACTATATATGTTATTCATCATAAATATATGTTCAATCTATTATTGAAGTACATACATTTGTTTATACACTTATTTTTTAATGATTTATTTTATTTTTCCTTTTTTCGACGCCATTTGCTCCAAAAAACAATTGTAAACATACAAATATAAGTGAATTTGACACTTGATCTCATCCAATCTCATCAGATTGTTATTATGAGATATCTCATAACAACTATCTGATGAGATCAAATACCGAGACTAATATTTAGTCCACACCTGAGAAAAATTTCTTTGCGATTGATAATAATTCACAAAAATTTCTTATATTAAATATAATAAGTAGATATAAAGAAATCCTCTAGTAGGATAAAAAATATTTAAATTGTACATTTTCGACTCTTGGATATGGTAAAGACAAGTCATAATCAGCGTTTATAAGTCCCTATCGGTGAAAGCCACAAACCCTTGAGCAATTTTCCAAATTAAAGCAACTTTAATATGGATGACCTTGAATGTTTCTACCTTGAAAGTGGAATAAAAGTTCTTTCTTGAATACATTGTTTGAAAAAGCAAACGTTTTTAAGGAATATGGCAAAAAATTCCAGTCTCTGGCAGTTCTAATGAGAAACGATCGTTCATATAGTGAACATGTAATAAGGGGTTCAATAATTTGAGGGTTTCGTGTTGATCTTGTAAATCTAAACCTTGTAAGTAAGTAATTAGGCACCCCGCTTTTAAAAATTTTGTAAAAGAAAATTAAATTACGTAATTGTAAATATTGTGTAAAAGAACACCCTAAAAAGGTATTAACAGCCTCAGAAACATGATCACGGTATTTAATGCCATACACAAATCTCACTATTCTATTTACAATAAGTTGAAGTTTATTGACATTATAGCCCAGGGTACCAGAATTGACCTCAATGCAGTAATTAACATGAGACATTAACAGAGTGTGTGCAAGAGTATATTTAACCCGCAAAGGCAAATATAAACCACAAAGGTAAAGTCTTCTAAGACCAAAAGTAACCCTAGAAGAAATGACATCAAATTGCTCACTAAAATTAAGATGCTGGTCAATAATGGGCGTGTTCTGCAGAGAAACCTGCTACTCAACAGTTGAGATGTAGCACGTTTTGATTATTTGATTCTGCTGAACGCACTTTTTTATAAATATTTAAAAATATTGGAATAATTTTTTTGTTTTTTATATTTTCATTTATTTTTTCTGTGGTATATACTTTTTTATATATTTTTTTTGTTTATTTCCTTGAATAACGTCAAAAAAATAAATAATTTCAATAAAACAGCTTATGTATCAGTTTGTGATTAAATGTAGCATAAATTTATTACGCCACTAGTGATGAGAAGCGCTCACTCAACATGTTGGCTGAAATGTCAAAAATCAAACCGTTCAGCAGAATGTTGAGGAGCAGTTGAGTAGCAGCTTTCTCTGCTGAACGCCATCATTAACACCTAAACCACAGTACAGACTAGTATGCAAACACTCGTGCTAATTGCGTACTTTCCAATATGGTGGTATGGTTTTTAGTACAGAATGATCATCGCTGCCTAGTATATGTGTGCCTGTACGTGTGAGAATTTGTGCATGTATTTATGATGTTTGTTTACGTTTTGTATGAAACGTCAAAAGTTACACCGTGTGCTGTCACTAATACTTACACCCATCAGATGCGACTCTGTGATACTACTACTCATGTACTGTGACCTAAACATTTAAGGGACTCAATTTAAAGTAAAATTTTTTAACGGAAATTTTATTTATAAATTTTTTACCGAAATTTTGTTACATAAATAACCAACTGTGATTTAAAAAAATCAACACTGGTAGTATAACAGTTTAGAATATTAAAATCATTCACAATAGTAATTTTGACGTTCTCTCGTTTGTAAAATTTCGCTCTTTTCATATTTGCTTTGATTTCTTTGTGTCAAAAATTTGTAATATTTCTTTTTAGCTTTTAATTTTTTTATTTCTTGAAAAAATTCAAGTGCGTGCACTATTTTCAGCTGAAATTAATCGGATAGATTTTGTTTTAAGGGCGATTTACAAGTATTCGCAAAATAAAAAGTGTCAAAAATATATAATTAAATTATTATAAATAATAAGGAAATTAAATAAACGAAACAAAATCCGAAAAAATGAATTAATACGGAATTTTATTGTAAAATTGCAAGGTGATAAAATCACAAAGGTTATATTTTCAAGAGTTGTGTGTGGTCAAAAAGTATAGAATAAATATTATTCTATACTTTTTGGTGTGGTTGAGTGTGTAATAATGTGTATATTAAATAAAAGGAAGCAAAAATAAAAAATTAAACCAGGAAACTGTAAATTGAAATTAAACAATTACAAAAAAAATCATTTTATTAAAAAAAACAACATTTTTGTAAATGCAAAATTTTTTTCTTTGTATAAAAAAATGTCAACTGTGGAATAACCGAGAATACCGTTAAGTTCTTTTTTTTTTTTTGTATAACAATTTTTTTTTTGTTAATTTACTTTACTTCATTTATTTTTGTTGTAGTTAATGTAATGACAAATTTTGTGCCAAAAGGAAATTAAAAAAAAAAATATAACAAAATTACACCACACTTAAATTCCTCTAAAAACAAGTGAAAGTTTCTTTTTTTTGTAATCAATTTATTTTAAATAACATAAAAGTGTGTAGTCCCCCCTCCTTCTTCACCACACTCTTGAACATAAATTCCATTCGCTTTAAAATTATTGTGTATTTTTGTTTTTATTACACTTTAAAAACTTAATTTACGTAATTTTTTTTTTGCTTTTTTTCATACGGTTTCTTTTGAATCGTCATCAACGTTGTTGTTGTTGGGGTATGGTGATTGTTATAGTTGTTGCAAAAGGTGCTTCATAAATTCATACATTGTTGTTGTAATTTATAATAGTGTTATATTTTGAACGGAAGTAACAAAAAAATAAATACAAACAAAATTGTATACGGTGAGATTTCCCACGTTTAAAACAACAATAAAAATCTGGTATAAACAACAAAATATTTAACAAAAAATATTTCAACTGATTGGCGCCTCCAAATTTGTTTTGGTATTAACATTTTTGTTTTGAAAACTTGCTTTATAAGTGGATTTTGTTGCAATTTTTTAAAACTCTTGCAACATGGGTTTGTTAATATCAAAAATATGGAGCATGTTTGGAAATGAAGGTAAGAAAAATAAAAAAAAAAATTATATTTGATACTGTTTTTTACTTAAAAATTTCTGAATGTCTTAGAATTTGGGAATTTTTCTATAATCTGAGACTTTTTCTATATAGAAAAAATGTCTCAGAATATTTTTCCATATAAGAAAAATGTTTCAGAATCTGAGACTTTTTCTATATAGGAAAAATGTCTCAGAATCTGAGACTTTTTCTATATAGGAAAAATGTCTCAGAATCTGAGACTTTTTCTATATAGGAAAAATGTCTCAGAATCTGAGACTTTTTCTATGTACATAGGACTTTTTCTATATAGGAAAAATGTTCCGGAATCAGAGACTTTTTCTATATAGAAAAAATGTCTCAGAATCTGAGACTTTTTCTATATAGAAAAAATGTCTCAGAATCTGAGACTTTTTCTATATAGGAAAAATGTCTCAGAATCTGAGACTTTTTCTATATAGAAAAAATGTCTCAGAATCTGAGACTTTTTCTATATAGAAAAAATGTCTCAGAATCTGAGACTTTTTCTATATAGGAAAAATGTCTCAGAATCTGAGACTTTTTCTATATAGGAAAAATGTCTCAGAATCTAAGACTTTTTCTATATAGGAAAAATGTCTCAGAATCTGAGACTTTTTCTATATAGGAAAAATGTCTCAGAATCTGAGACTTTTTCTATGTACATTGATGTACATAGGACTTTTTCTATATAGGAAAAATGTTCCGGAATCAGAGACTTTTTCTATATAGAAAAAATGTCTCAGAATCTGAGACTTTTTCTATATAGAAAAAAATGTCTCAGAATCTGAGACTTTTTCTATATATAGGAAAAAATGTCTCAGAATCTGAGACTTTTTCTATATAGAAAAAATGTCTCAGAATCTGAGACTTTTTCTATATAGAAAAAATGTCTCAGAATCTGAGACTTTTTCTATATAGAAAAAATGTCTCAGAATCTGAGACTTTTTCTATATAGAAAAAATGTCTCAGAATCTGAGACTTTTTCTATATAGAAAAAATGTCTCAGAATCTGAGACTTTTTCTATATATAAGAAAAAATGTCTCAGAATCTGAGACTTTTTCTATATATAGGAAAAAAGTCTCAGAATCTGAGACTTTTTCTATATATAGGAAAAAATGTCTCAGAATCTGAGACTTTTTCTATATATAGGAAAAAATGTCTCAGAATCTGAGACTTTTTCTATATATAGGCAAAAATGTCTCAGAATCTGAGACTTTTTCTATATATAGGAAAAAATGTCTCAGAATCTGAGACTTTTTCTATATATAGGAAAAAATGTCTCAGAATCTGAGACATTTTCTATATATAGGAAAAATTTTTTTAGAATCTGAGACTTTTTCTATATATAGGAAAAAATGTCTCAGAATCTGAGACTTTTTCTATATAACGGAAAAAATGTCTCAGAATCTGAGACATTTTCTATATATAGGAAAAATTTTTTTAGAATCTGAGACTTTTTCTATATATAGGAAAAAATGTCTCAGAATCTGAGACTTTTTCTATATATAGGAAAAAATGTCTCAGAATCTGAGACTTTTTCTATATATAGGAAAAAATGTCTCAGAATCTGAGACTTTTTCTATATATAGGAAAAAATGTCTCAGAATCTGAGACTTTTTCTATATATAGGAAAAAATGTCTCAGAATCTGAGACTTTTTCTATATATAGGAAAAAATGTCTCAGAATCTGAGACTTTTTCTATATATAGGAAAAAATGTCTCAGAATCTGAGACTTTTTCTATATAAGAAAAATGTCTCAGAATCTGAGACTTTTTCTATATAAGAAAAATGTCTCAGAATCTGAGACTTTTTCTATATAAGAAAAATGTCTCAGAATCTGTGACTTTTTCTATATAAGAAAAATGTCTCAGAATATGAGACTTTTTCTATATAGAAAAAATGCCTCAGAATCTGAGACTTTTTCTATATAGAAAAAATGTCTCAGAATCTGAGACTTTTTCTATATAGGAAAAATGTCTCAGAATCTGAGGTTCTTCTACTGTATATAGGAAAAATGTTTCAGAATCTGAGACTTTTTCTATATAGGAAAAATGTCTCAGAATCTAAGACTTTTTCTATATAGGAAAAATGTCTCAGAATCTGGGACTTTTTCTTTATAGGAAAAATGTCTCAGAATCTGAGACTTTTTCTATATAGGAAAAATGTCTCAGAATCTAAGACTTTTTCTATATAGGAAAAATGTCTCAAAATGTCTCAGATTCTGAAACACTTTTTGTTTTTAGGAAAAATGTCTCATAATCTGAGACACTTTTTCAATAAAGAAAAAATGTCTCAGAATCTGAGACTTTTTCTATATAGGAAAAGTCTCAGAATCTGAGACTTTTTCAATATAGAAAAAATGTCTCAGAATCTGAGACTTTTTCTATATAGGAAAAATGTCTCAGAATCTGAGGTTCTTCTACTGTATATAGGAAAAATGTCTCAGAATCTGAGACTTTTTCTATATAGGAAAAATGTTTCAGAATCTAAGACTTTTTCTATATAGGAATAATGTCTCAGAATCTGATATTATTTCTATATAGGAAAAATGTTTCAGAATCTGTAACTTTTTCTATAAAGAAAAATGTCTCAGAATCTGAGACTTTTTCTATAAAGGAAAAATGTCTCAGAATCTTAAATTTAGAAACTGACACTTGTTTTATATAGGAAAAATGTCTTAAAATCTGATAGTTTTAGAAAAATTAATGTTATAAAATACTTTAAAGGAAATCCATGTCATGCGTCACATTTTCATTGACTATTTTTGTGGGTGTCATTTTAAAAATAGAATAAACTGCCTTTAAAACAATGACTCATCTTCCATGACGCTTTTAAATTATTTCTATTTACCCAACAAAATCATAATTGTAATAACTTTAGCATAAAAACAAACGAAAATCTAGAAATCGTACTACCATAAAAAAATAGTGCAAAATCAAATTAGGTATAACACCAAAGGCCACATGAAGAGTCATTAACCTGTAAATATTTTCAACGAAACAAAAAAAGATTTTTCATTTACATTCATCAGTACTCATACAATTATATAGACAAGGTCAATGAAAATATTTTATAGAAAGAAATAACAACAAAAAAAGGGTGCAGTCACTCTGTCTGGAGGTGAGACGAAAATATAAATCAAGAAATAAATCTCATTCGAATTAAAAAGAAATGTGTATATGATTTGATATATCGTTGGCTTGCTTTCAAGAAGGCCTATGTGCAAGATTGACGGCCCAGCCAACGATATTAAATTTGATTCTGAAATATTGTTGCTTTAAAGACTTAAATTCTTGGACATTTTTTTGTAGAGAAAAGTATTAGATTAGACAGTTTTGCGGTATAGAAAACGTCTCAGATTCTAAAACACTTTCACATACAGAAAATGTTTCAGATTCTAACAAATGTTTACTATATAGAAAAAGTCTCAGAATTTGAGACATTTTTTCTATAGAAAAAGTCTCAGATTCTAAGACATTTTTCCTATATAGAAAAGTTTTAGATTCTGAAAGTCTCAGATTCTGAGACATTTTTCCTACATAGAAAAAGTATTAGATTCTGAGACATTTTTTCCTATTTAGAAAAAGTCTCAGATTCTGAGACATTTTTCCTATATCGTCCATTCCATGAGTCATTTTAAAAAATCTGACCGAGGGTCTTCCGATTTTTGTTATATTTTTCATAGAGATACTCTATGGAGCCAATTTCAAATTTCATCCATCAGATCGAAAATATTCGAAAAACTCGCGATTTTATTCACGATTTTCGTTTTTAAAAAAGTCAAAAAAATGCAAAATCTGTGTAACTTTGAGCAGCTGTATTTTCTAAACTACTTATCGCATTTTAACAATCCATAGCGCATACGAATGGTTTGTAAGTCTATTTTGATATATTATAAACTGAAAAAATGTCGGTGGTTTAAAAGTGCATTTTATATGCAAATGCAGTTTTGAAGTGCATTTTGCGAAACTTTTACCCCATTTAATTTTTTTTTAATTAGCATATTTGGAAAATTTAGAATTTTTGCTACAGAAAAATGTTTTCATTACAGTGGACCGAGCATGTGTGATATTTTTAATATTTTTTTTAAAAAAATACTTCCTTAAGTTTCCCTTATAAAAATTTTTATTTTTTAAATTATATCAAAATCATGTAAAAAGACATGTTTTTAAACCGTTATATTTTCAAAAGTACTAATCGCATCTCATTGTTTTTATGCACATAAGAAAGGTATTTTTGTATATTTTTTGCATTTAATGACCGCAAATATGTTGGCGTTTCAGAAATGAATTTTAAATGCAAATGCAGTTTTGAAGTGCATTTTTCAAAACTTTTACCCCTTTGAATTTTTTTTTAGTTATCATATTCGAAAAGTTTACAATTTTTACTACAAAATAATGTCCTCCTAATAATGGACCCACTGTGTGTGATATTTTTTTAGAATTTTTTAAAAAATCATGTTATTTCAGATTTTTTGGTTTTATTTAATTAAAATATTGAAATTGTTTTAAGGAAATTTAAAAAAAAAATTTAAAATAGCACACACGGTGGGTCCATTATTAGCAGGACATTATTTTGTAGTAAAAATTGTAAACTTTTCGAATATGATAACTAAAAAAAAATTCAAAGGGGTAAAAGTTTTGAAAAATGCACTTCAAAACTTCATTTGCATTTAATATGCAATTCTGAAACACCAACATATTTGCGGTCATTAAATGCAAAAAATAGACAAAAATACCTTTCTAATGTGCATAAAAACAATGAGATACGATTTGTACTTTTGAAAATATAACGGTTTAAAAACATGTCTTTTTACATGATTTTGGTATAATTTAAAAAATAAAAATTTTTATAAGGGAAACTTAAAGAAGAATTTTTTTAAAAAAAATATTAAAAATATCACACATGCTCGGTCCATTGTAATGAAAACATTTTTCTGTAGCAAAAATTCTAAATTTTCCAAATATGCTAATTAAAAAAAAATTAAAAGGGGTAAAAGTTTCGCAAAATGCACTTCAAAACTGCATTTGCATATAAAATGCACTTTTAAACCACCGACATTTTTTCAGTTTATAAGATATCAAAATTGACTTACAAACCATTCGTATGCGCTATGGATTGTTAAAATGCGATAAGTTGTTTAGAAAATACAGCTGCTCAAAGTTACACAGATTTTGCATTTTTTTGACTTTTTTAAAAACGAAAATCGTGAATAAAATCGCGAGTTTTTCGAATATGTTCGATCTGATGGATGAAATTTGAAATTGGCTCCATAGAGTATCTGTATGCAAAAAATAACAAAAATCGGAAGACCCTCGGTCAAAAAATGCCTAAAATTACCAAATGTCTGGTGGAATGGACGATATAGAAAAAGTCTCGGATTTTGAGAAATATTTTACTTAGATTCTGAGACATTTTTATACCCTCCAACCTCAGTATGGGGGTATACTCACTTTGTCATTCCGTGTGTAACGCATCGAAATATTGGTCTAGGACCCCATAAAGTAGATATATTATTGATCAGTGATCCATTCTAAGACATTCTAGCGATGTCCGTCTGTCCGTCCGTGCGCGAATATGTCTTATGGTATTGGGCTGGTTAAGTTCGAACATGGGCAAAATCGGATCAGGGGGAAAAAAATTCCCCTCTTAAGAACTAAACAAACCTCTAAAAAAAGCCATTTTTACAGGTTTTTTGGACTTTTGCTTAGCAAACGAAACATTTTAATGTCAAAAGAAGTTTAAAGTCTTGCAGTTGGATCCAGGAAGGTTGCCTCCCACCGACGTAACACCCCCGCCCCCCCCAAAAAAAAAGACGCTCCTGTTTTTTTTTTAACGTGTTGGAGTGTATAAAAGATTCGGCACAGCCGAATTTAACAATCTCACTTGTTCCTATATAGAAAAAGACATTTTTCCTATATAGAAAAAGTCTCAGATTCTGAGAAAATCAAGTCTTAGATTCTGAGAAATTTTTCCTTAATAGAAAGTCTCAGATTCTGAGACACTATATAGAAAATTTTTAAATATTTTTGTTTCACCAAATTGCTGACAGTAACAATATATTTGGCAAGGCCGAATAAGATTTTTTCCAAAACTATATTGTTGCTTTAATTAATCTGTTAACATATTTATGAATTAGTTTAATTATCAAAAAACATAACGGCCATTCCATGAGAGACCGCCCAAAATTTGACCGACGGTCTTTAGATTTTCCTAATATTTTGCTGAGAAATACTCTATGGGCCCATATAAAGATTTCACTTTTGAGTTCGTCAAAATTCAAAAAACTCGCGATTTTATTCGATTTTTTAATTTTCAAAAAACCAAAAAATCTGTCAAAAGTGTCTCACTTTAAAAATCCATATCTTTAGTAATTCTTAATGGATCTGAATTCTGAAAAACGTGTTGGGATATGACTATCATTCACTTTAAGAAAAAATTTACAAAAACATATTTTTCGCAAAACAAGCTGCATTTTTCCGCAGTTGCATTTTTTAAATGCATTTTTCGCTGATTTGAGTATCATCCGATTTATTTTTTGTTAGCATTTTTGGAAAATTTAGAATTTTTACTTTAAATTGGCATCCTCAAATCTCTGGGACGCGCCCTTTTATTATGTTGATTTTATTTTTTAAGAAACTTCTTCCAAAATTTTTCTTTATTAAAGGGAAAAAATTTCAAATATTAAGTTTTAAACTTTTTTTTATTAAGTGGCAATCGTATATATAACTTTAATGAGACATATATTCTGTTGTACCGATTATATCTGAATGATTTAAAAAGCATTTTAATGTTATAATTATTTTATTTCATAAAAAGAAGTAAAATAATTTTTTAATTGAATAAAAATGCATTTTGTTATTCATTGCAATCTACTTTAAGAGCTGCATTTCAAATGCATTTTTCGCCGATTTGAGTACCATCCGATTTTTTTTAGCATTTTTAGAAAATAAGAATTTTATCTTTAACCCATTTCTTACCAGCGCACAGTGGATCCTATAGAAGAAACATCCGGTCATTTTTTTTTTCGCTGCTCTTTATATGTTTTAGGGGGCTCTGACTCCGAATTTAACAAAAAAAAGAAAAAAAATAAAAAAATCAAAAATGGCGATTTTTTATTTTTGCAATATTCGCGTTCATTAAAGGCATACCATTATAATTTTCTTTAAGTACTGCTTCAAATCCAAAAGTTAAACTAAAAAAAATAAAATTGGTCCAAATATGTAAAAAAAAAACTCTACACTGAAAAAAAAAAACAAAATTTTTGGTTAGGATAAAAAATTGCCAAAGTTCTTTAAAAAAAGTATGAACAGAAAACTAAAGGTGCTTACGTCCGGACGCGTCCTCTTAAATTTCCATATAGGTTTTATATTCATTTTCTTACAACCCGCCAAAATATTTGACGGTGAAAATTTTAGAGTTTTTTTTTCAGTGTATTATTTCCTGAATTTGGAAATAGTGTTAAGTTTTTAGACCAAAGGGAACCATAATCTACCTGGCAATCGACGAAATTCGACAACAGTCATATTTCGAGCCACCCATATTAGCATACAATGTTTGCTGGGTTAATTGATGTTTAAGTTCATTTTATGAAATAAAATAATCATAACAATAAAATTCTTTTTAAATCATTCAGATATAATCACTATAATAGAATATATGTCTCATTAAAGTTATGTATTCGATTGTTACATAATAAAAAAAAGTTTAAAACTTAATGTTTGAAATTTTTTCCCTTTAAGCGTCCAACCTGAATCAAATTACGTCGCGTAAGGCGTAACGCCCAATAATTTTTCGTTTCTAATATTCAAATGTGAGTTACCTCAATCAAACGGACGTAAAAATTTCAAATTTGATGTGTTTGTTTTTGTTTTTTTTTTACGTCTTGCGCTACGCATTTGATTCTGGTTCGACCCTTAATAAAGAAAAATTTTGGAAGAAGTTTCTTAAAAAATAAAATCCACATAACAAAAGTGCGCGTCCCAGAGATTTGAGGATGCCAATTTAAAGTAAAAATTCTTAATTTTCCAAAAATGCTAACAAAAAATAAATCGGATGATACTCAAATCAGCGAAAAATCCATTTGAAAAATGCAGCTGCGGAAAAATGCAGCTTATTTTGCGAAAAATATGTTTTTGTAATTTTTTTCTTAAAGTGAACGATAGTCTTATCCCAACACGTTTTTCAGCATTCAGATCCATTAAGAATTACTAAAGATATGGATTTTTAAAGTGAGACACTTTTGACAGATTTTTTGGTTTTTCGAAAATTAAAAAATCGAATAAAATCGCGAGTTTTTTGAATTTTGACGAACTCAAAAGTGAAATCTTTATATGGGCCCATAGAGTATTTCTCTGCAAAATATTAGGAAAATCTAAAGACCGTCGGTCAAAAAGTCGACATTTTTGGGCGGTCTCTCATGGAATGGCCGATAAACATTTGGTCAAATTCTCACACTTTCTATGTAAAAAGATTTTCTAACTAAAAATAGAAAACACCTGTGGTCATTCATACATAGAAATGTTTTAATTTTTTTAAAAATTATTCACATCTTAAATAATTATCATGCTTTTGATGTTTTACGTACTTCAATGGATAAAAAAAAAAATTAAAAAGACTCCCCATCTATGACGTTGGATATTAAGTATAGCGTGCGACCCACTAATCTTTTTAACTAAATAATGAAAAAGAAAAATATTAATTTTTTTGAATACAGTAATTTATAAATAAAGAATTTCATTGTAATATGAGTAGTTATGTGGGTTAATAATATTATGATACTCTCCTTAAGATTGTTTAAGATTCTAATATAATAATAAAATTAATGTACTTGGGTTAAGAGTAATACAAATGATTCACTACACAAACTGAAATGAGGAACCTTGTCTTCTGAGAAAACCTTTGATTGAGAATAAATTGTAAAAGAACTTTCTGAATTTTAAACCGTTTTCCTAATAAAAAAACTTCAGATTTTGAGACATTTTTCCAAAAGACTATATGGTTTTAAAGCATTTTTTACTTTCTATAGATCTAATCTTAGAAACTGAACTATACCCTTTAAAAATTGATAAGATCTTTTCTGTATCATATCATGTTCATATCTGGTGTGATCTTTTTATATCTAATTTTATCAAGTTTCGTAAACATTTTGTGGATCTGTTGATCAGTTCGGATAATATCTAGTGTCCGACCGAATATTCGGCTTTGGCCTCGGCTTCGGCCAAAAAGCACTATTCGGCCACTATTCGGCTTCGGCCACAATTTTGGCCGAATAGGCCGAATACCGAATAATTGTATAATAATTGTGCTCACGTGTTGAAAAACATACTAAACTAACTTTGAATCACATTAGTAAGCCAAAAAAACATTTTAATAAGTGTTTTTGCAACTAAAAACATTTTTTACATTCAAAAAAAATTTTCGATCGAAAAAAATTTACACTCTAAAATATATTTTTTTACAAAAATGTCCAAAAAAATTTTTTGCTTAAAATAAAATCATTCTAGACAGCATTCTCATGCATTTGAGTATCCCGCCGAGTCGACTTTTATTTTTTTCTTGTTTTAACTACATAAATATATTTTTTTTTTAATATTCGGCTTCGGCTTCGGTTTGGCCGAATAGTGAAAATTTGGCGGAATATTTGGCTTCGGCTTCGGCCAAAAAAGGTGTATTCGGTCGGACACTAATAATATCCCAAAATTTGAGATTTAACCGATCTAATCAGATACAAATTTATGTAATTAGATATACAATAGATTTAATATAAACAGACTCCACTCTTAAACGAGCTTAAATATTTTTAGGTTTTGTAAGAATATTGAAAGCCCCCTTTTAAGCCACCATAATGTGAAGTAGGGTATGAAAATTAGCTATTCGTACCCATAAACAAACACATGTAAAATTGTAACAGCGTTAACAAGGTCATGCAATAGGGAACAGTAGCACAATACAGAAAAAAGGTTTAAATTGATAAAACACGTTTGTTATTTGTTGTATTTTTTTTATATTATTATGTACATAAACAATTGTTTTTCAATGAATGTCGTGAAAATGTGATAATTGTTCGTAATAAGTTGGTTTTAACTTATATGGAAAGTTTTTCTATTTTAACGCAAATAAAATTTAATAAAAAAAATAATTGAGGAATTTAGAATTTAGGACATTTGGCTTAGAACTATACAGGGTAATTCAGTTAGGTTAGGTTAGGTTCAATAACAAAAAAAATAATAAAAACTGAAATCTGGAAGGTCTCAGAAAGACTTTTCCAACAAGTCTAAAAACAAAAACATCCGGCCACTGGTTCAGAAGTTAGCAATTTTACCCTACTACCCTCCTACCACCAATCCCAACATTTTTAAACCGCTGCCATTTCGCAGACTTGCTTTTTCGGGGATGGTTGTAGTGGAATTATTTTCATGAAATGAGGAATACCCTGGAGAAATTCGGAGGGTCGTGACTCAATCACCCTGTATAACAAAAAAGTTCAATTCTACATTGCCGAATATAGTTATAACCTCCAAGTGTAAAAAAGACTATTCCAAAAATGTTTATTTAAAAACAAATTTGGTAAAAAAAAATTTATGAACAAAATTTTGATGATAAAATGTTGTTAAAAAATGTTTTTAGTAAAAAAACTATGTTACAAAAAAGTTTTTGATAAAAAAATATATTATAAAATTTTTTGGGTAAACATTTTTAAAAAAATTACAACAAAAAGTTATTTGTGTAAAAAAATCTTTTTACTCGTTTAAATACAATTTTGTATCAATTCGCATTTTTGCATTTTTAGGTTATGTAGAATATACCAACATTTTTAGGTGTCCGAGATTTTTGTTCACAACTTTTGAACCACTGCATCAATACTGCTCAAATGCAATACCAAACTTCTTAATGCATCAACAAGTAAATATGCTGACGATCTTAGTGTTATATTTTGGCCCAGACTTAAAGGGGAAACTTTTTCCCCCGTGGTCCGATTTTGCCCGTCTCCGAACTTAAACAGCCTATGACCATAAGACATATTCGTGCCAAACTTCAGGAGTCTAGCTCTTTTATTTTGGACTGTATCGTGTCCTCCACAGACGGACAGACGGACGGACAGACGGACGGACGGACGGACATCGCTAGAATGTCTTAGAATCGATTACTGATCAATTAAATATATATTATGGGGTCCCCGACCGATATTTCGATGCGATACACACGAAATGACAAAGTGAGTATACCCCCATACTGTGGTTGGAGGGTATAAAAAAGATGATACTCTTGTTAGTTCGGGAGCTATCCAAAATTTCCCGGATGTTCACATTGTTTCATAAGGGGACAATGAATTTTAAAACACTGATATGGCCGATAAACCGAGACACCCCAACCTTAAAATCATTTCTTTTATATATATTTTAAGTTTCAGACAAATCGGTTCATAAGGGTTGAGATACTTCCCTTGTTAAATAGTTTAAAAAATAATAAAATATTTTTCGGTCATTTATAGTTATTTTCATTTATTTCCTATTTTGACTAATTTCACTTTTTGTTTAGGCTATTTGAAATAGTTACCTAATTCTTATTTTTCTGCTATTCATGCAACCTGATTCTGATTTTTATAACTATTTGTTTATTGTTTATAAAAAACAAAACCAGTTTTAATAAATTCAACTTTGCATTCAACATAATAACACTTTAATACAAGCTACTTAAGGTGGCTTCAGACTATAATATTTGTAATAATATCTGTCAAAATTTTTTGTAAAATCTATAAAATAGTATGGTGTAAACACAAATCGGTATAAAACCAAGAGAAATACGGATTGAAAAATGACAAGCGGATACGTATTCTCATTTTTAGAAATTTCTCTAAAAATGAGAAAACGTATACGCTTTTCATAAGATCAGGGTTGTATTTATTTTGATAATATTTAAGATGTGATGGTGTGAATACGCAAAGGATTTTTTAAAAGATTTTTTGACAAGCGGAGAAAATTTCGTATTATTTAAGATACGTATTTTCTTACGACTCAGTATTATGGTCTGAAGTGGGCTTTAACAGAGATTGACAATCTTTGGAAAAATGTTATTGGATCCAAACTAAATATAGCTCAGACCACTAAAGGGTTGGTTAAATTTTTAACAAATATACAAAAAAAAAAATTGATTTTTTTTAGAGGTTTAGTTTTTCAAGGGGGAACTTTTTTTCCACTGGTCCGATTTGTCCCATTTCAGAAGTTAACCAGCCTATGACCATTTCGAGACATATTTGAGCCAAACTTCAGGATTCTAGCTCTTTTAGTTTGACGGACGGACATCGCCAGAATGTCTTAGGATCGATCACTGACCAATAACATATATCGTCCATTCCACCAGACATTTGGTGACTTAAGGGATTTTTTGACCGAGGGTATTCCGATTTTTGTTATTTTTTTCATACAGATTCTCTATGGAGCCAATTTCAAATTTCATCCATCAGATCGAAAATATTCGAAAAACTCGCGATTTTATTCACGATTTTCGTTTTTTAAAAAGTCAAAAAAATTAAAAATCTTTGTTACTTTGAGCTGCTGTATTTCCTAAACTACTTATCGCATTTTAACAATCTATAGCGCATACGAATGGTATGTAAGTCTATTTTAATATCTTATAAACTGAAAAAATATCGGTGGTTTAAAAGTGCATTTTATATGCAAATGCTGTTTTGAAGTGCATTTTGCGAAACTTTTACCCCTTTTAATTTTTTTTAATTAGCATATTTGGAAAATTTAGAATTGTTGCTACAAAAAAATGTTTTCATTACAATGGACCGAGAATGTATGCTATTTTTAATATTTTTTTTTTTAAATACTTCCTTAAGTTTCACTTATAAAAATTTTTATTTTTTAAATTATACCAAAATCATGTAAAAAGACATGTTTTTAAACCGTTATATTTTCAAAAGTACTAATCGTATCTTACTGTTTTTATGTACATTAGAAAGGTATTTTTGTCCATTTCTTGCATATAATGACCCCAAAAATGTTGGTGTTTTACAAATGCATTTCGAATGCAAATGTAGTTTTGAAGCATTTTTCAAAACTTTTTCCCCTTTGAATTTTTTTTAATTATCATATTCGAAAAGTTCACAATTTTTACTACAAAATAATGTCCTCCTAATAATGGACCCAATGTGTGTGCTATTTTTAAAGAAATTTTAAAAATTTCCTTAAAACAAATTTTAATATTTTAAATTAAACCAAAAAAATCTGAAATAACATGATTTTTAAAAAAATTCTAAAAAATAGCACACACAGTGGGTCCATTATTAGGAGAACATTATTTTGTAGTAAAAATTGTAAACTTTTCGAATATGATAATTAAAAAAAAATTCAAAGGGGTAACAGTTTTGAAAAATGCACTTCAAAACTGCATTTGCATTTAAAATGCATTTGTGAAACACCAACATTTTTGGGGTTATAATATGCAAGAAATGGACAAAAATACCTTTCTAATGTGCATAAAAACAATAAGATACGATTCGTACTTTTAAAAATATAACGGTTTAAATACATGTCTTTTTACATGATTTTGGAATAATTTAAAAAATTAAAAATTTTATAAGGGAAATTTAAGGAAGTATTTTTAAAAAAAAATATTAAAAATAGCATACATTCTCGGTCCATTGTAATGAAAACATTTTTTTGTAGCAAAAATTCTAAATTTTCCAATTATGCTAATTAAAAAAAAATAAAAGGGGTAAAAGTTTCGCAAAATGCACTTCAAAACTGCATTTGCATATAAAATGCACTTTTAAACCACCGATATTTTTTCAGTTTATAAGATATTAATATAGACTTACATACCATTCGTATGCGCTATAGATTGTTAAAATGCGATAAGTAGTTTAGGAAATACAGCAGCTCAAGGTAACACAGATTTTGCTTTTTTTTTACTTTTTTAAAAAAGAAAATCGTGAATAAAATCGCGAGTTTTTCATATATTTTCGATCGGATGAAATTTGAAATTGGCTCCATAGAGAATCTGTATGAAAAATATAACAAAAATCGGAAGACCCTCGGTCAGATTTTTTAAAATGTCTCATGGAATCAAGCTCTTTGTCTCCCACTCTTAAAATTTTGGAACTTGATAACAGAAGGTACGAAAACTGTTAGACGAGGAAAATACGATAATGTTAAATTAACATTGTTGGTTTGACAAATAATGCTAACTTTTTATATCGAAAAAGCGCTTAATAAATTTTGAAAAAATTTATGAAATTATAATTATTATGGTAATATTATTTAAGAAATACCTTTAAAAGTGTTTAAAACAAATTCTCAGCAAATAAAAAGTCATTGGATTTCCCGATAATCCACAAAAAAACTTTTTTTACATCTAGATACAAAAAAAAAAAACGCTAGCTTTAGTCTGAAAATCGCCAAATTGCAACACTTTTTCTTTTTTTATATCGAACTTAAGGGATTTTTTTTTTTTGGTTTGATCAAACGTCCAGTTCGATGGCGGACTTAGCAAAGGGAATTTAAGAGAGGGTTTAACAGAAGAAGGGAGACTTCACATATCTTTAAGTATTGATAGTCTTTGATGGAATGGACGATATACATTATGGGGTCCCCGACCATTATTTCGTTCGTTTGTGTTAAAATTGTGTTAATAAAGTGCAATAACCAAAATTAACTATTGTTTTTACAATTTTTACAAGATGTCCCCCCAACGTCTACCGCCGACCCCCCCCCCCCCCAATAAAAACGCCCCTGTCAATTTTTTTTAAAGTTTAATGATGATTCCAAAAATATCAATTGAAATTTAAAAAACATTAAAAAAAAATTAAAGCGTAAGGAAAGCTTGCACTACTCGATTGAATCTGACGTGAGTCACACATGAGAGTGAGTTTTTTTTTTACTCACGTAAATAATGTGTGTGCGGGTGTAAAAAATGTGCGTGAGTGATTCATTTATTGTTTGCGTGATCGTGAGTAAGTGTGAGTCAAAATTCACTCAATTTATGTCAGAAAATATCAAATAAAATTTCATAATTCCAATTTAAACTCCAAATTTAAATTGATCTTTTATGAATTACATCTGGAAATGTTGTAGAGGGCGATTCGAATTAAAATTTTGTTTAAGCCCACTTTAAATCCGGTCTATCTAATTCTCAAAAAAAAATTCTTTTAACTTTAATCTTTTTAAATGTCTCATTGAAACTAACCCAATTAAATTAAGTAGGAGCAAATTTGAAACATATGTTATTGCTATCGTTAAAACAAAAATCTGTATGTTCTCATGCTCGTATATTCTTTGATACACAATGTTTATGACATATGGCTACCATACTGGTGCCATAATAAAGCTTATGTATCAGAAAGACGAAAAGAAAAAACAAACAAAAAACACTATTAAATGCTAATTTTATTTATCACTTGTCATAGGTCAGTGTATATTATTTAATAATATTAAGAGTGTTCATTAAGGCGGAGAAATAAAAACATTTTTTTGATTTATATATTCGATTAGAGTTTTATTCTAGTTCGAGGCCCAAAAATATTTCTATTTATGATATTGTCATAATAGAGTATTTTTAATTTATTGCTTTAAAAAAGTTACTCATCTCATAGTATGTCTGTACCAGAGGTCCAAGTCGTGTGGCTCAAAGCCGGCTTGGCGCCGCCGCCGACTTTATTTTTGACTCCAAGCCGCCGCCGATTGATGCGGCTTATTTCGGCTAACGACTCAGCCGATATTTTTAGATATTTTTACAAAATATATATTAAAATTTTGATTTTTTCTATATTTTTGTTCACTTAATAACTGTTTAATTGATTATGACCTAATTTTTAAACAAATCAAATTTATATGAAAACGGATTTGAAATCTTGGCTAATCAATTTTAAGGTTAAACCCAAAAAAGAAAATAAAACATTAAAAAAAGGCGTATAAATCCATTAACATTACAAAAGAAATTCGTAATATTTAAAAAATTGTGTCTTTTTAGTGTTTTTAATCCAGTTTATAGTTTTTATGTATATTAATAATTTTTTAAAAAGTCATCGGCTTCAGCCGGCTTTAGGCCGCCGCCGACAATTTTTTCCTCAGCCGCCGCCGCCGACAATATCAACACGACTTGGACCTCTGGTCTGTACTGATCAGTTTCATCCCCACTAAGGAATCTTCAGCAGACTTTAGAGAATCATCGTTGGTCAATCAAACATCAAACCAGACATAATATTTGATATATTTCACAAGTTATTTGAGAAATACTATTATGAAGGTCCGAAATCTGTTTTCCAACAAAAATAACTCTTTTAAAGCAAAAATTGTATATACTAAATCACCATCGGTAATTATTAATATATGTGTTGCTGTTATTTTACAATAACAACAGTACCTAACCAAACAATAGTGTTGGTAGGATAAGTCGTACTAAACTTTGTGTTAAATGTTGTTTTTTTATTTTTAGTACCAAAAGGTACATAAAAATAAAATGTATTTATTCGGCCTTTATATATGTATATATATTCGATTAGAGTTTTATTCTAGTTCGAGGCCCAAAAATATTTCTATTTATGATATTGTCATAATAGAGTATTTTTAATTTATTGCTTTAAAAAAGTTACTCATCTCATAGTATGTCTGTACTGATCAGTTTCATCCCCACTAAGGAATCTTCAGCAGACTTTAGAGAATCATCGTTGGTCAATCAAACATCAAACCAGACATAATATTTGATATATTTCACAAGTTATTTGAGAAATACTATTATGAAGGTCCGAAATCTGTTTTCCAACAAAAATAACTCTTTTAAAGCAAAAATTGTATATACTAAATCACCATCGGTAATTATTAATATATGTGTTGCTGTTATTTTACAATAACAACAGTACCTAACCAAACAATAGTGTTGGTAGGATAAGTCGTACTAAACTTTGTGTTAAATGTTGTTTTTTTATTTTTAGTACCAAAAGGTACATAAAAATAAAATGTATTTATTCGGCCTTTATATATGTATATATATTCGATTAGAGTTTTATTCTAGTTCGAGGCCCAAAAATATTTCTATTTATGATATTGTCATAATAGAGTATTTTTAATTTATTGCTTTAAAAAAGTTACTCATCTCATAGTATGTCTGTACTGATCAGTTTCATCCCCACTAAGGAATCTTCAGCAGACTTTAGAGAATCATCGTTGGTCAATCAAACATCAAACCAGACATAATATTTGATATATTTCACAAGTTATTTGAGAAATACTATTATGAAGGTCCGAAATCTGTTTTCCAACAAAAATAACTCTTTTAAAGCAAAAATTGTATATGGGGCATTCCAAGCCAAATCACTCACTTTTAGACCCGACCCCTTTCGATTTATTTTATTTTTGGATATGTTTTAGTCCTTATTAAATGCAACTTGGACACCAATTTTCAGCCTTTTATTCCAAGATGGTGTTGAGTAATCAATTTTTCAAAATGGCGATTTTCTCCAAAAAATTAAAAAATTGAAATTTTTAATTAATTTTGACCATTAAAAAATATAGATATTTTAAAAAAAGTTGGACAACGTTTTGTTGGTATTTAAATGTAGTTTTAGAAAAAAAATATGAAAAAATTATTCGAAGTAATTATCACTTATTTTTTGACGTTTAAAAATTAAAATCGACTTTTTTAAAAAGTCCGAAACCTTCGATTTTTTTGTAAAAAACTATAAAAATTCTACTCTAAATTACGCAACTTTTAAGCTATAACTCGAGATGTGATCACAATTATTTCTATTTTTTTTTTAATTTTTAAAATTGCACCTTTTATGTTTTGGCTCTGATTTATTTTATATGGAGCTCCAAAAAAAAAAAAAGGTAGATACTGACCCTACCCAGCAGAAATAAATCGAGATTTTGGCGACACAGCATCTGTTTATAGCATACCGTAGCGCATCCAAAGAGCGCTCTTAGGGATGCAGTAAAAGGAAGGGGAAAAAATTTTAATTTTTTTTTAAGATTTTTTATATAAAACTTATAATGTGTAATTATTTTTTGATAAAATTTCACACTTGCTTTCCTTTTTAATATTTTTAACACTTTTTGAATAAAAAAACATGAGTTTTAGACAAAGACACATGATTTGACTGCATCATTATTGCGCATTAATCAGCGCTGCAAAGAGCGCTTCAATCATAGCATCTTTGACCGCTGTTCCCAAAAAAAATCCCATAAAAAATGTGAAAATGAAAATTTCCGATATTTTTTTGATGTTCACTTCCGATTTTTTTTGATGTTCACTTCCGATTTTTTTTTTCATTTTGTTTCACATAAATAAAGTTTTTTAAAGTCCCAATTTAGACAGGCCAATTTTAATTGCCGCAATTCTTAGTTTATAGGAGAGAGAGGCAAGAGGAATGGAAAGGGGAAAAAACTTGCCCGTACTGGCAATTCGTTTTGGTTTTTCATTCGTAGTGAAGTTGGCTGCAGAAATTTTGACATTTGCTTTAATTTTAACATTCGTGATTCGTTGTGTGTGTATTATAAAAAAAAATTCAAAAAAAAAAAATCGTTGTGTGTATTATAAAAAAAAATTCAAAAAAAATAAAAAATTATACCAAAAAATATAAAATATATAAACCAAAATTAAAAAATGTCAATAAAGTGGAAACGGGACGACATTGAAAAATTTATAATGTGTGTGCAGCAGAATCCCTGCGTATACAATGTGAAATCTAACGAATATTTAGACCGCACAAAAAAGGCTCAAGCTTTCAATCAAATCTTGATTGAAATGCAAGAAGCAATTGCGGAAATATCGTTAGATGAAATTAAAAAAAAGTGGAAGAATTTAAGGACGCAGTATATGCACGAGCTGCGAATGGTCAGCCAGTCCAAAAAAAGTGGGTCTGGAAGGGCTGACCTATACGTGCCGAAGCTTTGGTGCTTCGACCAATTGTCCTTTTTAAATACTCACGTGCAAATTCGAGAAAGTAAGGACAACACTGAGGTAAATATAAATTTGTTGTTAAGTAAAAACTTTCTTTAATATAATATTTTCTTAAGACCCCATCAACTAGCAGTGGAATTAGCCACAACTTTGAAAGTGACAAGGAGAATAGCAGTTCCAGCTTCATCGTCAATCAAAATAACTCCAGCTTTAGTGAAGAAAGTAGCTCGAGTTTTTGTGAAAAGCCCCCAAGAAAACGAAAGGTACGGTATCAAACTTGCTAAAATCTTAAAAAAAAAATACCTTAACTTGGTGTACACCATTTACAGATGTAATTCGAAAAAAATCAATTGTAACTCTAAGATTCTGCTTGTAATTCGAAGATTCCATTTATAATTCAAATATTCTACTTGTAATTCGAAGATTCCATTTGTAATTCGAAAGAGATAAATTCTAATTCATAAAAGATTAATTGTAATTCGAAAAAGATCCATAGAAATTCGCAAAAGATCAATTGTAAGATCAATTGTAATTCGAAATAGATCAATTGTTATTCGAAAAAGATCAATTCTAATTGTAATTCGAAAAATATCTGAATTTCCATTGATCTTTTTGAAATTACAATTGGAATCCTCGAATTACAATTGATGTTTTTCAAATAGTAATTGATCTATTTCGAATTTTCTAATTTCTAATTTAAATTAGAAAAAGATTTCTAATTTAAATTAGAAAAAGATTTCTAATTGAAATTAGAAAAAGATCAATTGTAATTCGAAATAGATCAATTCGAAAAACATCAATTGTATTTCGAGGATTCCAATTACAATTCCAAAAATATCAATGGAAATTTAGATGATATTTTTCGAGTTACAATTAGAATTGATCTTTTTCGAATTACAATTGATGTTTTTCGAATAACAATTGATCTATTTCGAGTTACAATTGATCTTGCAATTGATCTTTTGCGAATTTCTATGGATCTTTTTCGAATTACAATTGGAGTCTTCGAATTACAGTTGATCTATTTCGAATTACAATTGATGTTTTTCAAGTTACAATTTATCTTTTACGAATTACAATTGATCTTTTTCGAATCACAATTGATCTTTTTCGAATTACAATTTATCTTTTTTGAATTACAATTGGAATTTGGAATTGCAAATGGAATCTTCGAATTACATGTAGAATCCTTGAAGTACAAATGGAATCTTCGAATTACAATTGATATTTTTCGAATTACAGTTGATCTATTTCGATAAAGATAATACAAATGCTATAAAAACAAAATTGGGTAATTTGAAAAATGACTTGTCGAGTTCCGTTAATTGCTGGCCGAAAACGTTTGGTCCATACACGGGAATTTTTAATTGCCATTGAATTTTCATTAGCATTAGTTGGAACTAATGCCAATGCCAAAAAAAAAACATTAGCATTTATTGCCAATGAAATTTTTTGGCATTGGCATTATTTGTACTAATGACAATGAAACGGCACAAATGCATAAAAAAACTATTTACAATTGATAAAAAAAGCATTTTTTTACAATAAATATATATTTTTTTTAAAACTTAAAATGGCAATATCTCGAAAACTAAGCCAGATAGAGCAAAATGGAAGGCATTTTTGGTTCTTTGAATCTCCATACTTTCGCGGGTCCTCTTCACATATGTGGACCCCAATGGGTCCTAACTTTGAATCCAAAAAATTTGGGATTCCGGAAAATTTAAAAATGCTTATATCTCGGTAAATATTGGTGACACAACAAAAAGTCTAAAAGCATTTTTGTAGCTCTTGGTTTCTAGAACTCGTCTGCCAATACTAGAAAACCCTCAGAGCAATAGTTCAAATATTCAGTTTCTTAAATTCTCAAGACCCTATTGGGCCCCTAAATTGCAGTACCTGGAAAAATATGCAAGATAATGCTAAAGGTATGTGAATTTTTAAACTTTCGGGAGTGCCAATTTTTTTAGATTCAAAATTTGGACCTATTAGGGTCCACACATGTGAAGAGGACCGGCAAAACTATGGAGATTCGTGTTGAACATTGTTATATGCACTAAAAAAATTGCTAATTTATTAAACAAATTTTATTTAGAATGTCGGAGAGATCAATGGCTTCCGTAAAGATCTGGATTGTTTCAAAAACTTACTCGCACAAAGGAAGAAACAGAGAAAATTTGAGTGGTTGGGCACTCTTGTTGCTACCCAAATGGATGATATTGATCCCGAGGATCAAGCTGATGCTAGCTGGCAAGTGCAATGTTTAATGAGGGATCTAACAAATAAATCGGTCCGAAAACAAACAACGTCAACTAGTTCCTCAACACCTGCCAAGGATATACTTGAGCTGTCCATGGATGGGGTATTCGATGAATCAGATTTTGAAGGTACATACAGTGCTGGTCAAAAGTATTCACACAGAGCTATAGTAGATGCAATTTGTTAAAGAGAAAATATCAAATACCAAACCTTTTTTATCAAAGGAGTATTTTTTTGAAAGGTGTTTTGTAGGTAATTTGTTATTAATTACTTTTTACAAAAATACTCATTTGATAAAAAAGGGTTTGGTATTTTTAATTTTTCTTTAACACATTGGTATACAAAATCAGTTCTTAATGTCATGACAACAACCTCTAACACTCTCCAAAAACGCACTGTAAATTTTTTTTATTATTTTTACATTTTGGAGGGTATTAAATATTCGGCATAGCCGAATTTAACAATCATACTTTTTTTTCTTTTACTATTCCACTAATTTTTTATATTTCTCTTTTTGCAGCTCTATGAACGAATTAAAGCCAGTCGTTGCATTATCAAAACTCTTAAAAATGAAAGAGTTTTTTGTATAATAATAAAATTCTTCGAATTTATAGAATTATTCCTTTTTGTTTTATACTTTTTATGTTTTTAACTTTTAAATTTGTATAAAAGTTTTATTCAATAATGAATTTAAATTGTTATAGTCTTGTTTCCGTTTATTAAACTGTGTTACACCAAATTCGGGTTTGTTGAAGTCTATAGAGTTCGGAAAAACATATAGTTTTTCTCGACCACTTCGTCTATTTGTTTTAGCTTGAAAGAAAAATTGCGTTTTTTTTCTTACGTTCAAGATTTTTTTTTTAATCTCAAAATTTGTTTTCCTTAAAACTTTAATAGAGCTTGAGACAAACTTTCATTGAAACTTAGGGGTCTATTCACAAAAAAAGTCATAACTCAATCATAACTCAATTTTTTCCATGTGGTTGTTGTAAACAATCATAAAGAAATTTAAATTTTCTTTGAAAATTTCAAAAAAATAAAGACCTGCTACCCACATCGTCTCAAAATTGACAAATAATTTTAAATTTTGAGACTTTTTATGATTGTGTTTACAACAAACACAGGGAATATGAAGTTTGAAAATAATAAAATTAGTCATAACCAGTCATAACTGTGAATAGGTCTGTTAATTTGAGCCAAATCCGATCATTTAAACAAGTGGCTCCCTTCGATCAGTTTTAATTCTTCTTTATTTATATTTTGCTACACATTATTTATAATTTGAAAAATAATTTGATCCAAGTCAGACCAAACTTTGATGAAATTTTTTCAAAAATTAAACTTTAATCGAAGGGCACCAAGGGTTTAAATTATCGGATTTGGGTTTTTGACACATACAGTGACTCAAAGTAATAATGGAACAGCATATATTTCTTAGCAGTTCTTTAAAGGAAAAGTTATCAATACTTAACCTGATTATTATCAATCGACTATTTTTGAAAAAAGTGCTATATAGAAAATTTTCCTAGCTTGAATTTAAGCTTAATAGCGTCCAGATTGAGCAAATATTAAATGAGATACGAGGGTCGCACTTGAAAATGAAATTATTTGTAGACATTTATTTGAAATTTTTTTAAAAATATTTCTAAGTCGAATTTTTCCAAGTTCAAACATTAAAAATTAAAAAAACTTATCCAATAATTTGTATTAAGTCATCAGCTTGTTTTTCCAACAATCCAAACAAAAAATTAAAATTTTTTAATGCAGTTGAAGAACTCCGCATTTTTTGACCTCCAACCCTTTCGACCACTAATTTGTTGTAAACAAAGAAAATATTTTATTGTTTATTAATTTAAGTACACTTAAGTGTATAGTAACGAGATATAAGAAAAATTAAAATTTTTCTTTGTTTACAAAAAATTGGTGGTCAAACGAGTTGGAGGTTAAAAAATGGCGATTTCTTTCACTGTATTTAAAAATTTTAATTTTTTGTTTGGGTTGTTAGAAAAACTAGATGATGACTAAATAAAAATTATTGAAAAATTTTTAATGTTTGAACTTGAAAAAAATCGACTTAGAAATATTTTTAAAAAAATTTCAAAAAACATCTACAAATAATTTCATTTTCCAGTGCTACCCTCGTATCTCATTTAATATTTGCTCAATCTGGACGCTATCAAGCTTAAATTAAAGCTTGGAAAATTTCCTGTATAGCACTTTTTTCAAAAATAGTCGATTGATAATAATCATGTTTAGTATTGATAACTTTTCCTTTAAAGAACTGCTTACAAATATATGCTGTTCCATTATTACTTTGAGTCACTGTATGCTAATAAAAAAAAACTACAAAACTTAAGCACGATTTAGACGTTGAATACCCTTATCTACTATTTCCCAGTATTGGGGATAACAATTGTAAAATTTAAATAATTTTTCATACAAAATTTTTTTAAACCCGGAAAATCGTATGCCAAATACTGGGAAATAGTATATAAAGTTGGTCAAGGGTAGTTTACATGTAAATCACCCTTAAAGAAAAACTATAAGTATTTCCGTACTCTATGGACTCCAACAAACATGAATTTTTATATGAGAATTTAACTATGAAGGGCTTATTGTAAAAACTTAATAAGCAACATTTTATTTTATGGTGGTTTTTGCCTTAAAACTTTTAAAATAATGTAGAAAATAGAACTTTTGCAGAACTTTTATTCTCATTATACTTATTCGAAGGGTTAAAGCAAGACTTCTGCCAAAATCTGTCAATGGAACATCAGCAGAAGGCGAAAAACACGAAAAATAAAATGTTGCTTATAAAGTTCTTGCAGTAAGCCCTTCATATATATTTTTATTTGCATTTTTGTTTCTGTATTATTTTAAAATTATAAAAAAAAAATAAAAAGATAATTTGTCAAAAAAATCTTAAATTAACTTTGCTTTGTAATTGCTGTCACTAATTAGGCTGTAGCCAATCCAATTTTCCTTCGTTGGTGAAGTATGCCATAAATTTTTGCCGAACAACTTCTGCTTCTCCTTTTCGGGGATTATATGTGATCTCAGAAGATTCGTTGCTGCTTTCAGTTGGAGAATACTGACAGCTGTTGATGTAGGTGTCGTCCCGTTCCATCAAAAAGTTGTGTAGAGCACAACAAGCAAATATAATTATTTCCACGGTTTCCTCTCTTTTTACATTCATTGGGGCTAAAAAAATTCGGAATCTATTTGCAAGAATTCCAAAAGCATGCTCGACAACATGCCTAGCGCGGGAGAGTCGTGCGTTGAAAATTTGTTTCTCTCTGGAGTTTGTATGGTATGGGTACGGCTTCATTAAATGAGTCTGCATTGGGAACGCATCATCTGCAACTACGACATAAGGAAGGCACCGACCATTTCCCACCACAGCATTTTTTGGTATTTCTTTCTCTTCCTTTAAAATAGTTTCCAGTTTACTTTGGAGGAACACCCCAGCATCGTTAGTTCGACCATTGCATCCTATATTAACATAAATGAATTTGCAATTGGCATCAACTAGGGCCATTAAAATAAGGCTGTTTGTCCCTTTATAGTTGTGGAAGAAGGCACCATCTTTGCGCATTGGCCGAAAGCTAATATGCTTTCCATCTAAAGCACCGAGACAATTTGGAAATTGCCATTTAATGGCAAATTCTTTCGCAATGGCCTCCCACTCTAAAATATTGCTGGGAAACTGTGTAAAATAAAAATATTAATATTAAAAATAATTTTATGTGTTTGAAAATACACGAAAATTTAGATTAATACCTTCAAATATGATCCCTTCAATCGCTTTACCAAAATTTCGCACACTTCTGGTACTATACCGCAAATGGACGACTTAGACAATCGTGTCTGGTAGTCAAGACTTTGATAAGACTCGCCTGCAAAAAATGCATCTTAAATAAAGCATTACTATGGGGATCTCTTAATACTTACCACTGGCTAGAAATCGCAATGTCATTGCTAGCTTCTCTGCTGCTGGAATTGCATCCCTCATTTGCGTATCGGCACGCGCTATATCCTGCTGTACTAATGTTAACAAAAATTCAAATTGTGATTTTGACACCCTCAGATAGTTTCTGTATGACGGTGCATCATCTAACAGCAGCTCATTGGTCAAGAACCTGAATGACCCACGCTCCGCCCTATTTCGTCTCCATGGCTTCACCCACTGCCGCTTAGCTTTTTTGATAGGTAAGAATGTAGCTTTCTTGCACAAATCAGTTAGTCCTACATTTTTAAAACAAAAATAAGAATTAAGCTACAAAACGCAATATGTACTACGAACCATTGAGTATGTCCTCTTTGTCGCTATCATCCGAATCCAAATCAACGGCTTGCCCAATGCACTCAAGAAGATTTTTCATTAAATCGTGCTTTTCTTGGATATCCATATTAATTTTTATTTGTTTTTTTCACAAAAATTATAATCGCAATTTTTTCAAAACTCAAATTTATTCTGTCAATTGAGAATGAAAAATGAGAATGTCAAAAAAAGCAATTACGAAAATAAGAATTGCCTAAACAGAATTGCCTTGTATAAACACAAGCGGCAAGTTCAAAAGAGAAACATAAAAATTGCCGCAATTAAAATTGCCTGTTGTGAATTGGGACAAAGTAAAACGAATGAATTTTTTTGTTATATTTTTTTAAATTTTAGTTATTTGATTTAAACTTTGAACAGACAAGGAAAAAATTCGAATTTTATTTAAAATTCATAAGGTATTTGAAATAAAATTTTTGTTCAAATAAAATTCTCAAAAACATTTGAATTTTATTATTTCCAAAAATAAAATTCTCAAAAAAAAAAGAATTTTATTTTTGGTTTGAAAAATTCTTTTTTTTTATTAATAAAATTCTTTAAAGAATTTTAAATAAAATTCTTTAAAGAATTTTAAATAAATTTTTTTTGAATTTTATTTCTTCTAAGAATTTAAAATAAAATTTTTAAGAATTATATTTAAAATTCTTTCTTGAATTTTTTGAAAAATTCAAAATTGAATTTTATCAATAACGAATTTTAAATTTTATTGTTTTTCCTTGTCTGACTTTGAATGAACCCGTAAACAAACACCAAACTCGATTTCATGTGATTCGGAAAATATCATGTGATTTGAAAAGTTTTGAAAGACATAACAGAGGCCTTTAACACATTTTAAATGATGATAAATAGGCCAACCAAAAAACAGCCAATGCTTATTTGTTATTTCGATGAATAAACCGATTTGGATTAAACACAAACTCTAATCACGAAAAAACAGAAAAACTAACGCTCCGGCTCCACCAACATAAAGTTGTAGATAACATAAGAGATAACGTCGGCAGAATTTTTTTGTATTTTCATTTTATGTTAAAGGGTGGTGTAATCGTAATTTATGTTAACTCATTTTTTTCAGGAATTCGTTGATGAAGGTCGTTTGGATTTTATTATTTTATTTATTTTTTTAATACATATCAGGGTTGTCAGATTTTTTTTACGCTCATCGCCAAATCGGATGTCAAAAATCGCCAGAAATCGCCAAAACTCAAATTTTTTCAGTTTTTGTTAAAAAAAAATAATTATTTTTATTTAAAAAAAATATATTTTGTTTTCTTTATAATGGCTAGACAATATTAATACTCAAAAATCGCCAAAATCCTAGAAAAATACATAAAAATCGCCAAAAGTAAATTTTTTTAGTTTTTGTATTTAAAAATCCATTTAAAAATTTTGCTAATTACTTCTAAAATCTTTCTATAGGCAATAAATTTCACTCAAAATTCATTTATGCTTGTTTCTGCACTAATGCAAAGACCCCAATCGATCTATTATAATCGGTCTTGAATATTTCTTAATTTTCTTATCGCTATTTTTACTCAACAAGTGTTTACAGCAGTGTAAAATTGGAGAAAAAAAGTAATTAATTTTTTTGTGATTCGCGTATTATAGTTTTTGACTCTCCTGGACACTGGACAAATTTCCCAAATGTTTTTTGTTTTGTTTTTATTCATAAAGAGCCACTTAGACTAGCAGACTTGTAGAAAGTCTTTCGAAAATGTTAAAAAAAAAGTTTTAACTGTCTAAGCGCAGAAAAAGTAAATAAAATTTGATAATTTAAAATAATGGCTCTACTAATCTTTTGAAAATATTCAGGAAATAATTTGACAAAATCGCCAAAGAAATCGCCAATCATTTTGTAAATCGCCAAAAAATCGCCACGTCGCCAAATCGAAAAACTCGTCGCCAAACACATTTCAAAATCGCCACGTTTGGCGAGAAATCGCCATATCTGACAGCCCTGATACATATAACACATTTTTTTTAATTAAAAAGCTTAAATTTAACGTTATTAAGTTACTTTCTTTCAAAAAACAACCTTTATTATTAATAAAGTGAAAGTTTTTTGCGTATTTGTATTTTTCCAAAATGCCGGCATCAACAAACTCATGAATTTGACGTTTCTTATGTTAACATAATTGTTAAGACTTATGTTTGGAGAACTATGTTAACATTTATTTCCAACACAAATATGTATAACATTTGACTACGGCACACGAGAAATAACACCATTTTGACGTATGTCGGAATAAATGTCCACATAATTATAGAAGGTGGAGCCAGTGGGTAAGATACATTTGTTATAACTTCTTTTGAATATTTTTTCATTTATTGGTAAATTTTTTGTTTTTTATCTCATTTTTACATTTTAATTTTAGAACTTTAATTTTAGAAAATACAAATTTTATTACAAAATCAGCGCTAAAAAGATACATGAATTTACAGCATCTTTATTCTGCTTAAATCAGCTCTACAAAGATACATGAATTCACTGCATCTTTAATCTGCTTAAATCAGCGCTAAAAAGATACATGAATTTACAGCATCTTTATTCTGCTTAAATCAGCGTTCTAAAGACACGTGATTTCAGTGCATCTAAAGAGCGCTGTTTCTGTGTATCCAACTAGCGCTCTAAAGTGGGACATCGCCTTAGAGAATCATGCATGAATTCAGCGCAATTGGATGCGCTCCTTTACTCAAGTTCCCCTTCCAAAAGCTGCTGAACGTTCAGCAAAATTTCTGCTGGGTAACTTACCCTAAATATATTCATTTGGAGGAAAATATACGTCTCACAAAAACTTAGGACGATCGGACATGGGTAAGGCGTTTAGCATGGTCCTTGAAGTTTAAAAAACGGATTACAAGGAAAAATATGATTTTTTTTCTGTTTTCGCAATTTTTTTGGTATTTTAAGTTAAGTTTTAATTCAAGTGATTACAGAATTATGATGTGGAGTAAAATGCCTTTCTAATAAGGTACTAAAAACTAAAATCGGTTGAAAATCAGCCAAGTTATTACAACTTCCCCAGGCATCTAGCGTGTGCCATACCACTTGATTAAAAAATACGAGTCCCTTTTTTTAAATTTATTGAAATTTTCTACTGTAATAACATTTTTTCATTATTCATGTTTCAGAGTAATATTTTTTTGGTTTTTCCAAAATTTAAAACAAAAAAAAATATTATTTTTTTTTTAAATAGAGATTTCAAAAGGGTGTTGAAAATGCAGGCATTTTTAGCACTAATTTAAAAAATGTTAGCAAAACACAATATGAAAAATACTTGTCATCTAATTACATTTTAACTTGAAGAATAAAAAAATGGCTGATTTTCAACCGATTTCAGTCTTTGGTACCTTATTAGAGAGGCATTTTACTCCGTATTATAATTCTGTAACCACTTGAATTGAAACTTAACTTAAAATACCAAAAAAATTGAGAAAACAGAAAAAAATTAATATTTTTCCTTGTAATCCGTTTTTTAAACTTCAAGGACCATGCTAAACGCCTTACCCATGTCCGATCGTCCTAAGTTTTTGTGAGACGTATATTTACCTCCAAATGAATATATTTAGGGTAAGTTAGGGTCAGTATCTACCAATTTTTTTTTTGGAGCTCCATATAAAAAAAATCAGAGCCAAAACATAAAAGGTGCAATTTTAAAAATTAAAAAAAAAATAGAAAGAATTGCGATCACATCTCGAGTTATAGCTTAAAAGTTGCGTAATTTAGAGTAGAATTTTTATAGTTTTTTACAAAAAAATCGAAGGTTTCGGACTTTTTAAAAAAGTCGATTTTAATTTTTAAACGTCAAAAAATAAGTGATAATTACTTCGAATAATTTTTTCATATTTTTTTTCTAAAACTACATTTAAATACCAACAAAACGTTGTCCAACTTTTTTTAAAATATCTATATTTTTTAATGGTCAAAATTAATTAAAAATTTCAATTTTTTAATTTTTTGGAGAAAATCGCCATTTTGAAAAATTGATTACTCAACACCATCTTGGAATAAAAGGCTGAAAATTGGTGTCCAAGTTGCATTTAATAAGGACTAAAACATATCCAAAAATAAAATAAATCGAAAGGGGTCGGGTCTAAAAGTGAGTGATTTGGCTTGGAATGCCCCATATACTAAATCACCATCCGTAATTATTAATATATGTGTTGCAGCGTTGCCATTTTAGCATATTTTCTGCTAGATTTAGCAGATAAAGTTTAGTAAAAGCAGATTTTGTTTTAAAAAATCTGCTAACTGCTTTTTTAGCATTTTTTTTTTTGAAAAAGCAGATTTTAGCATATTTTTTTTTTAAAAGCAGATTTTTTTAGCATTTTTTTTACAATTAAGATAATAGTTTTTTTAAGTGTAAAAAAATGTAGTTTTGTTAGTAACTGCGGTTTTTTACAACTGTTATTTAGAAATAAATACCGATTCACAATTAAACAGCAAGCAGGAGACAGCAAAATTCCCTACACATATTATTGTTCGCTATATAGGAAATTTTGCTGTCTGCTGCTTACTGCTGAATTGTCAATAATTTTGAAAATTCAGTAAAAGAGAATCCATTTAAAGAATTATCTGATTTTGTAATTTCGTTACTTGTTTTGGCATTTTCAAATGCGGACGTAGAACGTCTTTTTAGTACGATGGGTCTCATTAAAAATAAGTTAAGAAACAAAATGAAAACGGATCTGCTGTGCAGCATCATACAAATCAGAGAAGGCTTAAAGCTAAATAATTCTTGCTGTTACACGTTTAAAATACCACAAGATTTAGTTCCAAAAATAAGGTCATCAGAAAAATACGAAAAAGTTGTGGTGGATGAGGAAAACGAAGATTTAGACGAAATTTTTTACACCCCGATTAAAAAAGTTCCTATATAGTTGTATATAATTTTATAAACATCATATATGATTAAATAGAATCATATAGAATTTGATGCGAAAAATGAGTCGATAAAACTATATAAAATTTGATCAATGTTTCTTATATTTTGATAAATTTTTTATATAATTTTATGCGAAATTCGGACCCCTATTTTTATATAATAACCCGAGTAAAAAAGATTATATATAATTTTACTTATTTGTATATAAACATATATTATTTCATAAATTTATACGTAAATTGTTTTGCTATCATATAAGATTATATATATTTACACTTCGTATTTTTTTCTTATATAAAATTATATAAAAGAAAATGTTAAGTTATACATAATAACATATGATTAGAGTGAGTTTATATAATTACATATGAAATATAAAATTTTGTCTGTTTTTTTTATATAATTTAATATAACAAAATATTTGAAGACATTTTATATAAAACTTTATGCAACTTTTTTCTGAATCATATGTAATCTTATATGAGTAAAATTAAAAAAGAAAATCTAAGTCCTTTATATTTAATTTGATATAACTTTTGAAAATTTTTCTAAGTCCAGATTTTTTTTTTTTTTTTTGAAGTTCCAAAACTAAACTTTAAACATTTTTTTTTAATTTTATATGTTATTATATATAATGCAAAATTTATAAAAAAAATCTAAGTTCTTTATATATATAATTTAATATAAATTTTTTTTTGTGATTTTTTTTTATTAAAAAAAAATTTTTTTGGAATTTTTTTTTATTTAATTATATATAATTGCATAAATTTTTCTAAAAAAGGGGCCAATTTTCGCATCAAATCATATAAAATTATATTAAAATCACATCAAATTATATCAAATTTAATGCAATTTTATATGGTTTTATCGACTCATTTTTCGCATCAAATTCTATATGAATATATATGATGTCTTTATATAATTAAATATAAACATATATAATCTTTTTTACTCGGGAATAGCAAAATTATATAATCAGATGTAATTATATAAAAATATATAAAATTGTATAAAACTGTATAAAACTATATAAAGTTACATAAAATTATATATAATTTTATATAATTAAAACAAAATATTATGATTTATATAAAACTTGATATAATTTTATATAACTTTATAAAATTATATATTGTTTTATATAATTTGATATAATTGTATATAATTATATCTGATTATATAAATATGCTGTTGTTATATAAAAATAGGGGTCCAAGTTTCGCATAAAATTATATAAAATATTTATCAAAATTTTAATATAAGAAACATTGATCAAATTTTATATAGTTTTATCGACTCATTTTTCGCATCAAATTCTATATAAGTCTATTTAATCATATATGATGTTTATAAAATTATATGCAACTATATAAAAACTTTTTTACTCGGGACCCTCCAAAACTGTGGTTATATATATAATTTTATATAATATTTTTTTAAAAAATATTGTTATTTTTTTTTTTATAATTTTTTTTTAACAAATGAAGTTTATTATTAATTTTCTTATTTTTTCAACAAAGATTTTTTTTAGTTAAAAAAATACCTCAAAAAAATCTAGCAGATTTTTTTTGAGCTGTAGTGCATTTTAGCAGATTTTTTTTAGCCTTTTAGCAGATTTGTAATTCATAGTTATGGCAACACTGATGTGTTGCTGTTATTTTACAATAACAACAGTACCTAACCAAACAATAGTGTTGGTAGGATATATTAATAATTACCGATGGTGATTTAGTATATACAATTTTTGCTTTAAAAGAGTTATTTTTGTTGGAAAACAGATTTCGGACCTTCATAATAGTATTTCTCAAATAACTTGTGAAATATATCAAATATTATGTCTGGTTTGATGTTTGATTGACCAACGATGATTCTCTAAAGTCTGCTGAAGATTCCTTAGTGGGGATGAAACTGATCAGTACAGACATACTATGAGATGAGTAACTTTTTTAAAGCAATAAATTAAAAATACTCTATTATGACAATATCATAAATAGAAATATTTTTGGGCCTCGAACTAGAATAAAACTCTAATCGAATATATATACATATATAAAGGCCGAATAAATACATTTTATTTTTATGTACCTTTTGGTACTAAAAATAAAAAAACAACATTTTTTTGATTTTTAATTAAATATTTTTGTTTTGCGAAATATCAAAATGTTTTTGAAATTTTGGCAAACATTAACTTTATGGGAGGGGGGGGGGGGTGGACTTACTATCAAGAAACCATGTTATGCCATGTGACAGGGGGATCCCCTACTATTATAAAACATCTTATTTATAAACAGCTTCATAATGTTTGTAAACATCTTAATGGTGTTTACAAACATCCGATGTTTATAAACATCATTAATGTTTAAAAACATCATAATAATATTTTTAAACACATGTTGCAAGAAAGGAGTTTCCTTAAAAAATATTCCGCACAACCGAAGTTTTTTTTTATTTTTACGAAAATATTTCGTAAAGTAACGAATTTTTTTTAAATACGAATTCAGTTTATTTTTAGAAAAAAAGTATTTGATTTTTTGAATTGCATTTTTTTTTTGCATATTATACAAAATTAGAATTTTTGAAACCATTGAAATTGTATCATGAGTGAATTGAATTTGTGGTATGCTAAGTAAAGTTATGAAATATTTAGCATAAAAACGAAATATTTCGTGAAAGAAATATGTTTGTTTATATTACGAAGTAGGCCTACTTAGGCTAGTTGGTAGCGTCTAGCCTTTCAACGTGGGGGTCGTGGGTTCGATTCCCACCAGAACCCTTGGTTTTTTCGCTACAACGAGATGACGGTCATTGTTACCAGTTCTCGGTTAGGTTGAATTTATTAAAAATTAGTTGTAAATAAATAAAAATATTTGATCATGTGATCAAAACTATTATTATTACGAAGTTTTTTTTTTTGTAAATACGAATGTAATTTTACACAACAAATTTCGTAGAATTACGAAATATTTCGTAAAGTTACAAGTAATTTTGTAAATTACAAAGTTTTTTGTAGAATTACAAAATATTTTTTGCATATTATATAAAATTTGGATTTTTGAAAACATTGAAAATATATCATGGGTGAATTGACTTTGTGTAATGCTAGAAATTATCTAACATTAGAAGTCGTGAACAAAAATTGAAAATTACTTTTTTAACTGCATGGTAAACTCATTTTCATTACAGAAAAAGAAATCAAAACCCATAAGTTTGCGTTTCGTATTTTTCTGTTACGAAATGTTGATCGTAAAATAAACGAAATTTGCATTTTTACCAAATTATAAAATTTTGTAAAAGTACAAAAATTTCGGAAATGTACAAAAATTTCGATTATACTACAACCAAAATTTTACGAAATAATAATTTGTATTTTTATGCATGAAATTTTTTTGAGTGCAGGTTTTATTGTATGAGAGATAATTCGTTTTGTTTATAATTTTCTAGTTATTTATAAATTTTAAAATTGATAAACTTTTGACTTGATACAAAACACACATAAACTGACATTAACACCAACATAAGGGTGGCACGAATAAAGACTTTTTCCGTCGATCGCCAGCCAAATTATGGTTAGTTTTGGTCTAAAAATTCTATGTTTATATTTTTAGCCAAATCGAACAATTTTAACCCTTGCCGCTGAAGTTAAAATTTTGCACAAAAATAAATTTCCCCATACAAACGAAATTTTTTTTCCGAAAATATGTCAAACCCCATATAAAAACAAGTAAAAAAGTTAAATTCGGCCATGCCGAATGTATTGATACCATCCACAATTTCACAAGAAGATTTGCAAAAAATTTTATATAAAAGGAAATTACTTTAAAAAAAAAATTTCAAAAAAAATTTCCGCGAAAAAAAATGTAAACCAGCAGACTAATTAAAGCATTTTGTATTTTTAGGTTATGTTGAATGTACTAAAATTTTTGAGGTGTCCTTACATTTTCGTTCATAACTTTTGAACCACTAAACCGATATCGCTCAAATGCAATACCAAACTTCTCGGGAGAACTTCCAATAAATATGTTAAGTTTCAGTGAGCTCCGTGTAATATTTTGGCCGTGATCACCATTTCCACAGACAGACAGACGGACATAAGTAGAATGTCTTAAAATCGATCGGGGATCACGAATATATATACTTTATGGGGTCCCAGTACGATATTTCGATGAGTTATAAACATAATGACAAACTTATATATACCCTCTATCACTAGAGTGGAGGGTATACAAAATGTAAATTTCACACTGGCTTTACAAAAGCGTAAACATTTCGCAGAAGAGGTATTCTGGTTGCTGGTGTAAACCGGTAAAATAACACGGGTTATGTTGCATCAATTCACATCCACACTATTAGCAACATTTTTAAAATTTAAAAAGCGGTGAAATTTGATGTTCAGAAATAAAAGAAAGCACTTATAAGTTGTTGGCACTGTAAACATTAATTCAGAGACCATAACAGTTATGAGATTTATTGAAAAAAATCGAATTTAGCTGTTCAAAAATATTTTTTCAAATAAAAATTCAAAATAACAGTTTGAAATTATTTATATAAATATCTGTTCAAAATAACAGAAATAAAAAACTTTTATTTTTTTATAACTGTTATTAAAAACTCTTTGAGGCTTAAAAAACTCGAGTCATTAAAATAAAACAACAATAAACACATGCAGAAGAATCCTATTGATATCTAATACTTCAATCATTGATTTAAAGATATAAACTTTGATTGATTTTTTTTTAAATAACTGTTATAACAGTATTTTACCCAAATAAATATAAAATAAAAGTTATTTTAGATTGTTTGAAAAAAAAGTTTTTAATAACTGTTATTTTTTACTGTTATTGAAAAAATCAAAAAAAAATAAATGTTATTGCAAATTTTAACACGGGACATCTCTAGAAGTCTTTTCATATATAAAATACTAAGTTTGGACAACGTTCGTTTCATGATTTTTTTATAACAAAAAGACACATATACATATACGAGCAAAAGTGTAACAGGGTTCACACTGCTTAGATAATCTGCTCTATATTTTAAACTACACAAGATAAAGTATTGAAGTTTTTTGATAATTTTATTAGTTAATTGATCAGAATTTATAAACATTATCGAAATATGCTGTAAAATTTTTTATAAAAAAAATATAGTAAAAATTCCATAAAAAGGCAAGTGTTACATTATTGCACTCATGATTTTTCAACATAAATCTTTAGGACAACTTTTATATTTCGCGCATATAGACCCGGATTTTGCAATTTTTTTATAAAACTTAATAAATAACATAAAAATAATTCATTTGTTGAAAAGAAATTTTGGCTAAACATTTTTTTTAACTCTGAAGTACGTCCTTTTAACGATTTTAGGAGAGCCACACGTATTACTCAAGCTTAGAATATACAGACATTATTTTTTTGGACTGGCGTTTATATCCGGCGATAGTAGAGCCCATTTATAATCAAATTCATAAGTGGTTTGTTTATTTTGCAATTAATACAATTTTTTTTATTGGGTACTCAATTTGGGTTTTTGGCGGAATTTCAAATATTTTTGCAGATATTCAACATTTTTCGGATGAATACGAGCCAATTCTGGCCGATGATGTTTTTTCTATATTCGGTCTTAAATATATCGTCAATTAAAATCATCAGTAGATTGACAGTATTGTTATAAAGAATGTAGTTATTATTAAATCCCTATTTAAAATTATTGTTTGGGGCACCTAAATTTAATTAGTGAATTTCGTCCAATGACAAGAGCAGCAAAAGACTTTTATTTATTAAACATTATTTATTTTTGTTCTTTCTGAAAAAATTAACTCCAAAGATTGCGTTCTGATTCGATAATTTGACACTATGGCACTACCCCGAGGATAATGTCCAAAACCACGAAATGTGATAGTGGTTTTAAATGGCATAAACCCATTCTTAACAAAATTTATGATCAACTGGTGATATAACTTGTTGATTTATTTACGGCTGAATTAAGAAAACACTACTTGAGGCAAAATTGGCCTTTATTTATCCGAAAAATGTCGAATTTCGGCAAAAATATTTGAAATTTCTCCAGAAACCCAACCCCAGTACACAATAACATTTTTTTACTAATTGCAAAAGCAACAATCCATTTACGAAATTTTTTATAAATGGTCTCTATTATCGTCTGATATAAACACCATTCAAAAAAAATAATTTCTGTAAATTCTTAGCTTGATAAATATGCGTGGCTCCCCAAAAAACATAAATAGGACGGACTTTTGAGTTAAAAATAATTTTATTAAAAATTTCATCACAAAAAATAGATTATTTTCATATTTTTTTATCAAGTTTCATAATAAAAATATAAAAACCGGGTCTATATGCGCGAAATATGAAAAATTTCCTAATGAGTTGCATAAAAAAATCATGAGTGCAAAAGTGTAACACTTGGCATTTTTTGTAAATTTACCTATATATTTTTTTTTTAATTTACAGCACATTTCGATAATTTTTATAAATTGTGATAGATTAACTCATAAAATTATTAAAAAACTTCAGTATTTTATCGTGTATAGCTTAAAATATAGAGCAGATTATATGAGCAATATGAACCCTGTTACACTTTTGCTCGTCACTGTAACTGTTATATTTGGTCTCTGCATTAATTATATCAGGGGGGTAATTGTGTAATTCGATTCGAAAGAAACTGTTCGAATTCGGAAAATTTTGATCCTTTATAAAATGTAACTCACTATGAGAAAAATATTTTTTTGTTTATTTTTAGAATAAAAGGATAAACATTAATATGCCAAAAGATTTTCGCTCGAACAAAAATTATTTTAGGTACTTTAAATTGGAACCAAAAATGTCGTTCGAATAGCTTCTCTTTTCGAATCGAAATACACAATTACCCTCCAGATAAATAGACAAAAATTACAAAAAAATGTAAATTAAAGTTATTTTGTGATGCGCACAGCATAACCTAACATATGACTCTGAAATTTTCACTACAAATGAATTATATATGTTCCCGTCGATCCTATAAGGAGCATAGGGCCAAATGAATTGATGTTTCGAAACATTTTTTTTCACCGGTGAACAGCTTACTTAGTTTTAAGGGCAAAATTTTAACTCCTAGCGGTACGGGGAGTTTGGTTATGGTTTCTTTAAAATCAAAAGAAACCATAATTTGCTCGGCAATCGACCAAATTCGAAAAAAGTAATTTTTTGTGTAATACATAAAATTTGAAAAAGGGTTAAAAATGCATTTTTGCTGTCACAGATATGAAATTTTTTTTTGTGAATATGCATCATTTTTTTTCACTGGTGAACAACTTACTTAGCTTTAAGGGCAAAATTTTAACTCCTAGCGGTACGGGGAGTTTGGTTATGGGTTCTTTTAAATCAAAAGAAACCATAATTTGCTCGGCAATCGACCAAATTCGAAAAAAGTTATTTTTTGTGTAATACATAAAATTTGAAAAAGGGGTAAAAATGCATTTTTGCTGTCACAGATATGATTTTTTTTTTTTGTGAATATTCATCATTTAAATCAACTTCTCAACTAAAATTCTTGCTTGTCAAATATTTTGTAGAGTATTTTTGGTGTAGGACTCCTAATTTTTTTTCGAAGTCAATTTTAAAGCGGAAGAGTTTATCCCATCAAAATGAAATTTTTAGTCGTTAATAAGCTTTTCAAGTAAAATAATAATTAAAAAAATAAAAATCAAAAAAAAAATGTTGGTTTGTATGGGGAAATTTTTTTTTTTAAATAAAACTTCAGCGGTTTAATTTTCTCCGATTTGGCTAAAAATTTAAACATAGAGGTTGAAGACCAAAATGAACCATAATTTGCTCGATCGACGAAATTCGAAAAAAAATCTGTATTCGTGCCACCCTAGCCAACATGCTCTCTACGGCTGCTACTACATGTATACTACAGTTTATTGCTTGTTGAAGGATTTTATTACCACCCATATCTTGTCAACGGCATCATACATATTGAATTACAATTTACTGTTATTTAAGTTTTGAATATTGTATATAAAACATCTGTTTTTTTTTTTGTAAACAGGTTAATAAACCTTACCTTGCTTGTGCTTTACAGATTGAAGAGTAAAAGTTTGTTAACATGATTTGATTACTTATTTAGTTGATGGTGATATAAATTTCTAAGCAAATTGGATTATGCAGTTGATCTTTAAAAAATAGTACTATTAAAATTAAAACTTTGCAAAATTGTGAATATAATTTGAGAGTTTCTGAATCTTAATTAACTTTTAGCGCACCCTCCTCAAGCATGTTAAGGTTTTGTAAAAATGGTGACAAAATCGGATAATGGCATTTCATTTCTAAATTTTTGTTTTTGTAAAGACAAGCTCTGGCTCTAATTATAATTTTGTACATATATGTACATTTAAATATGTATGAAACATCGATGTGCCCAATTTTCAGTGAAGTCCAAAGCCATGTTTCCAAAGAGTAATGCAAAATTTTTTGGAATTGACCTGTATATAACAACTCAAATAAATAATCTTAAATTTAAGCTTAAAGCTTAAGCGTTTGCAATTTCAATACAATTTTTAAAAATGACACCACCTATGATCTACAATTTTTTTATAGTATTAACTACAAACCAGTTTGTTTTTTTTTAAACCCAGTTGTAGTTGTCTTTAATATTGTATCTTTCAAAAAAAATGTTTAGTAGCAGTTAACACTTGCCTAATAATGACATTTAATGAATTGCTAATTCTAAATATGTAAGTACATTTCCAATACCAAAAACAAAGTCTAAATAAAATTTTGTTAAATGTTTTTATATAAAAAATTTCAAGGTTAAGTTTGGGTGATTTTTATATTTTTTAAAAATAACAATTTTTTATTAAACAAAAATACAAGTTTTTGTATTAAAATACCTACGTAATATAAAAATAACTTAATTATTTAATACTAACATTATTTAAATTTTATTGGCGGATACTATTAAGTTTATAAACTATATAGAGGGCTTATATTCAAATAGTGTTATTCGCAATGTCTTTGATTGCATTCTGATCACCGATTTAGTTGTTTAGTAATTAAATTAACTCAAAACTAAAAAAATGTAATTAAATATATTATGTTTAATTAAAACTAAAAAAACATTAGCTTTTACATTTAGAATCAACTAAAATCATCAGTTTGTTGGCTGCCCTGAAAAATTTTGATTTTGCAGACAGCACTTTTTGAATGAATGTAAGCACTCATTTTTTAATCCTTTGACGACCATATATTTTCTGCCAAAGCGATTTTGATTTTTTGTTTATTGTCGCGATCTGTGACATAAAAATAGTTATGAAACAAAAATTTGGACCCCTAACTCCTTTCCTTCCCCCTAATTTTTACTGGTGAAAAAATTTGCCCTTTGGCGGTTTAAGATCTGCAACTGAATAATAGTTATTATTTAAGAATTTGGGGCTCTAAACTCCCTACTTGACCCTGATTTCGCTTAAAAGATCCTTTTGTGCCAAAAAGAAAAAAAAAAAATATGATTTTACAAATTTTGAGGACTTATAGTAAGTAAGTGGATCAAATTAGAGACTTACTGAAAACTAAATTTGTTTTTCTAACACTACTCTACAATTCATCTTTAAGCACATTTATCCCATCTTTTACATGAATAAAAATAATCGTCAAAAACGCTTTGTCAAGTATACTTGCTGTGGTCTTTAAAGGGTTAAACTATACACTTGGATTTTTTTTTTCTGTAAGAAACTAATAAAATTCCCTGTATTAAAGAATCGACTTGTAATTTTCACTTTATAAATTTAAAAATGTTTATTTAATTTTTTTTTTAGTAAATTTGTTTGTTTTTAAGCTTCAAAAATTAAAGAAAATAATAACACATTTTATTAACACGATTTTTAACGTGTTCGGACCTAACATAACATAAGTGTTCGCACAGTGGTGCAAATCGAGGGTTAGGTGCATGTATTTATTATGATCTCTAAATACCATAAATAACAACATTTTGTTTTTGGGGAATGTCATTGAAGAGTATCATTAAATATGTTAAAACAATTACTTACCTGTTAAAATTTCGTTTTATTTTTATTTCCATTTTCAACTGAAATTAAAAAAAAAATCCAAATTCAATATCAGCACGCTAAATCTAAAATTTAATAGAAAAATACGAAATAACTTAAATAACTTAATAAGTGCGTAATATTTAAAAACAAATTCATATTGTTAAATTTGATTAGATTTTTAGATCTTTTTTGTAAATAACAAAATTTAAATATGAATTTAAACAAAAATCCCCCCTATAGTTTACAACTACTGATTTTTATTTAGAAAATTATAAACAACATTTTATTATATAATAAACTTTCGTTTTCATTTCGTTTTAAACGATTCAAATCAAATATTATTGATGTTTACACCATTTTCAAATTTAGTTAAAAACGAGTAAAAAAGTTAAACTTGGCGGAATCTATGAATTCCCTATACCAATGGTTCTCAAACTGTGGGTCGCGGCCCCCTAGGGGGTCGCGGAAGAGTTTCAGGGGGTCGCGAACAAGTTTGTTAAAACCTTAAATTTTTGTAAATTTCAAACACATTTTTTTAATTGTTGTGTTATAAATAGGGATGAGATTTCCATGCAAATGCATGTTTTTTGTCGATAGTCTAAAATCCATATCGACAAATTATCTTTCCGACTCATGAAATTTGCTTTAAAATGGCATCGATTTGTTTTTGCATATTTTGTTGCAAATGCATATTTTTGCATATTTTGATTTTAAGTGCATATATTGTGCATATTTCCAACTTTTAAGTGCATATTTTTGCATATTTTGACATAAATTTGCAAAAACACAAATCTAAATTTATTTTTTTTTTTCAAAAACTATTTTAAATTTTTAAAAATTTATTTTGAAAAGAAGAAAAAATATTTTTTTTTAAATTTTCTTAATTTCTAAAAATATCTTGCTTATATAAAGTTTTAAATGTTACTATTAAAACCCGGCGTTATTATTTGCTTATTTAAGAAGTTTTCCTATGAAAACAAGATTTTTTTTTTGCACACATTTTATTTTTTAGTGCATATTTTTAGGTTTTTAAGTGCATATTTTGAATTTTTTAGCGCATATTTTTGATTTTTTATTGCATGAAAATCTCATCCCTAGTTATAAAAATATACAAATACTTTTATTAAAGAAAAAAAATGTTTCCATCACTTAAGGTCCCTCCGTAATCACTGTGCAGTTTTTAATTTCTCGGGATGCCCAACAATTATTTGTGAATTGTTTTGGCTCAGTCTGGGATCTGACAATTCGTTTTCTATTAACTTTTCAATGCTGATTCCGAATCTGGGTTCCAAATTTTTCTAATACGTTAGGTTTTTGAGAAAATTAAAGGCAAAGTTCACAAAGTTGTGCATATTCCAGAGTTTTGTTTGTTGTTGTCTGGGATCTGCACAATTTTTTCGATTTACTTTTTAATGCTGATTCCAAATCTGGATCCGAATAACGGATCTGGATTCGTGATCGAATAAAATTTCGATCAATACCAAACATGGGTACATAATTTTGAAAAAAGAACTACAATTACTCCAAATTGGACTTTAAATGCTTTCTTGGTAAACATTTCTTCATTTCTGATCAGGTTTAACTGGTAATAGAAAACAAACAGTCATATCCCAGACTCAGCCAAAAAACTTCACAAACATGTATGTGTTGGCCATCCCGGGAAATTAACAACTGCACAGTGATTACGGAGGGACTTTAAGTGATGGAAAAATTTTATTTCTTTAATAAAAGTGTTTGTATATTTTTATAACACAACAATAAAAAAATGTGTTGTTAATTTACCAAAATATAAGGTTTTAACAAAATTGTTCGCGGCCCCCCTGAAACTCTTCCGCGACCCCCTAGGGGGTTGCGATTAACCGTTTGAGAACCATTGATTTAGGCAATTTAGTAAAATTTTAAATAAATAAAATCTCTATTCCGTCAGATCCAAAATTGGTCCCCAATTGAAGACCCAATTTATGATATGAAACATCTGATCAGATACATATTTACACGGAAATAAAAAATAACTTAAATTCATTTTGGAAACGTTGTTGTGTTTAAAATTTGTTGTATTGTTAAATTGTTGCTTAATTTAAATGATATAAAAAAGTTCATTATAATATGAAAAAAGTTCATTGATCTATAGTTTTTTTGCTTTTACAAAAAAGATCTTACAACCATTCATTTGGTCATAATAATTTTAAACTCAGATTTTAATAACATATGGCATGTAGTATGGTATGTAATATTAGATGTTATCATAATTGTTAGTTATGGTTCATCCTACATACAATAAACATTTTAAAAGTTTAATTATCATATTAATTGTTGTTAGCGCTTAGCTTCGTTTTTTTTTAAATGCGGGTTAATTATTTTATAAACTGCATTTGAACTTTTACATAAAATAATTTATGTTTGCCCTTATTAACAAGTGTTGTTATACCCTACATCACTTTAATAAGTTTGTGTTGATGTTTGAAACTTTCCAAAAAAAATTGTTCGTAGAGTAAGCGTAAGTATACCTATCGGCTCAGAACGACTTTTTGTATTGATTTGGAATGAACAAGTACGATTTTGTTTAAATGACCGTAATAACCGTTTTATAACACTGCAACAAGAAAAATCTGCCTCAATAGCTTAAATGCGAAATAAAAGCTGGAGTGTTTTGCGAAGTTTTTAATATTTTATCAAAGACGTTTCAAAAAAAAAAAACTAATAAATGCACATCTGAGCTCAAAAATATGGTTGGATGTCTTCAGTGAAATTGTATCGCGGTTCTATTCTGAGAACATATTAACCCATTAACTAGAATTTTAAGGGGCCATTTGAAAGATTTGGCGCAGCCAAATTTAACACTCGTACTCGTTTAACTTAACATTTTTACATAAATTACTTTTGCTCATTGTGGAGGGATTTGAAAAAATCGGTCATGCCGAGTTTAAATTTTTACTTGTGTGAGATCAAGTTGTCTTCCTAAATAACCACTTGAAAGTACGAGTATTGGAAATTCCTACAATGTGTGACCTTAAATATAAAATATTTTTTTGCAGTTTTATCTTATCTCTGTAGTATGATTTTGTTCAAATGATAGCATTTAAAACATTTGTTTAACACTGTTCTTATTTCTATTAGGTTTTTGTAAAAAAAAAGATTTAACAATGGCAGACAATCAATATGGCAATGTTTTTTCTAGTACAAGACCAATTTAGGGTGTTTAACAATGAATGGTAAAATAACAGATTTTTTTTTTTATTTATTGGCAAGCATTTTCAAGAGGGAAAAACTTACTTAGGGGTTTAATGAAAAAAATTATATTGTCGGCACCGTGACGATATGCTTTTCTGTAAAATTTTGGATTAAATTTGGGATTATACATATATTATTTGGGTAATAATGGAGGATTTTCTACTTGCCCTGCAGAAAAATTCACCTGCCCTTGATAGGTCACGTGACATATCACCCGGACCCAAAAAACCTATCACAAACTTGACACCTTTTTATATAAATATACATGTCGTCCAGGAACACAACCCGTGCCGGTAAAATAGTGACATGTCACAGCTTACGACACATCACAGAACTACCACCTTGACCTTTCGGAAACCTTACACCTTTCTTGTAGAAAAACATTTGTCAGTTTCCTGGGGAAATGTATCAACCCCGGATATATCACTTGTGACATATCACTGGACCTCTCCTTTACAAATACAACATGGTCCGGTTAAAAAATTTGTCAACATTTTTTTTAAATTGTTAATGAAAAAATGAAAACTTAAAATAAAAAAAAAATAAAAATATGATTTTTTTTTAAAATCATTTTTATTGAAGTTCTTTACTCCAAACTAACTTTTGACTCTCACTAACTACAGGATTTTTCAATCTCGCACACTCATTAGCATATTTTTTTCTACTCACACTCAAGTGCACTCACACTCAAGTGCACTCACACTCAAGTGCACTCACACTCAAGTGCACTCACACTCAAGTGCACTCACACTCAAGTGCACTCACATTCACGAAACTTTTATTTATACCCAGCAAAAAATATGCGGAGTACTTCTATTTGGAGTGCTTTAAAACTATAACAAATGTAATGACCCAGCCAGAAATCGCCAACCGTTCCAAAGAAAAAGTACTGGCAAAGTAATTTATTTTTTATAGTAAATTATTCTTTTTAGTAAAGTACTTGGTTTTACCGAATTTAGTACTTTGCTAGTAATTTTTTACCAAACTAAAGACGGTTTCTTTAATAATTTAATTAAATTCTTTAATAATTTCATTAAAATTTAATTAAATTTTAACATTTTAAAACACTTAATTATGTTGTAAAGTTATTGCAATAGTGTCATTATCAAATTTGATAAGAATACACTTTGATTGAACCGAATGATATACTTCTTAATGTAGAGTCAAATAGGATGTAAAAAATGTCTCTTTAAATATTATCAAAACATTTTGTTAAAAATTTTAAATGATATTTTATGAAAAAATATGAAGGGACATTACCGCAATTTTTCCTGATATCTAAATATATAAAAATGGGAAAATTTGCGGAGATCCTACCCAGTTGGCAAAATAAAATCACACCTGACATACTGCTGACTCTCCCTTTATGAAATCGCTGACATCTTCATACATTTTTTCAAAATGTCATCAATGACATGTCAGCAATTGGTCAGCAGAGTCCACCAGTATCGGTGGCCACTAACAATTCGTTTAAACAACCGCTGACCAACTGGCGACATGTCATTGATGACATTTTGAAAATTTGTATGAAGATGTCAGCGATTTCATAAAGGGAGAGTCAGCAGTATGTCAGGTGTGATTTTTTTTGCGGACTGGGTACTCTTTTATTTGCTATCACTAGTGGCATCCCAGGAAATGTACAATGGACATACATATATTTAAAAAATATTTTATAAAAATGTAATCCTCTTCAACTTGGAAGTCTTTTTAAAATCAAACAGGATCACGAAATGAAAAACTGTAAATGCTGTTTTACTACGTTCAGTCGTAGTTTTTGTAGTTTTTGTTAAGATAACTTTTGCAAATGAAAACTTTTTTGGACAAATTTTTGGTCAGTTAATTACTTAAGGTTCCCCATTATATACTTAAAAATGGACCCTCATCATTAAAAAGATTCTGCTATATTAAAAAAAAAATGCGATTTTTAACATGATGGTCCATATCATATAGATGTTTTTTTGTTCACTATTCGTAGTGTTAGGGATGCCTTTATTATTCACTAAAAGCAAGTTTTTTATCAAAGACCAATTAAGAGGTTAATATCGAGAGAACCTGGAAAAATGAAGAAATTTGCGAATTTAAGGGCTTAAGATGAAAAGCTTTAAACCAAATTTTACAATTTGTTTTTGTTAAAAAACAGGCTGGAAATAAGATAATCTTTAATAACATATTGCAAGAAAACTATACCATACATCAAAAAACAGCATGTCTCAAATAAATGGAAATGTTGGTCATACCTCTTATTTTCTAAAATAGTGGTCACTTTTGTCATTCTGTGTTAATATATAATTTATTTAAAATGAAAAAATTAAAAAAAGACATCTAATGTACAAATATTAAATAAAAAAATAATTTTATTCATACATTTTTAATTTTGTAATGGATTATTTTAGTTAAAAAGCTATTTAAAAGAATCTCCGATAATACTTTTCAAAGTACACGGAAAGCGCTTTTAAAAGTACTTTGCCACTACTAAATGGTGTTATCATTTAGCATCTTAGCAAGTACTAAAAACCCCCAAAAAAGGTACTTTGCCAGTATTAATACCACCTTATTAGGTACTTTGCCAGATCTGGCCCGTATGTATTTTTCTGCCTGGGGAAATACAACAAAAATAACAAAAAACACAAGAAAAAACGCAAAGGCATTCTTTTCTACTCCATAAAAAGTTGATATTCAGCTCTTAACTCATTACCTTCCGCGACACTCCCATACAAATGTAAGTAGATATTCAGTAGATAAGAAGTACTCCGAGTTTTCAAACAACTTCCAACTACTTCCCGGAGTACTTCTTATCTACTGAATATCTACTTACATTTGTATGGGAGTGTCGGCGAAAGGTAATGAGTTAAGAACTGAATAACTATGAATTCTGGAGTACAAAAGAATGTTTGTGTGTTTTTGCCTTGTGTTTTTTTGTTATTTTTGTTGTATTTCATTACATTTTTTATAGTTTTAAAGCACTCCACTAGGAAGGGGTAATTATTTTTTTTGCAGGGTACAAAAAGAAATTAAAATTTTAAAAGTATAACAAATTTTTAGCAAATTTAAAGTTTTGTCAAGTTTTCCAAACATTGTTCGCTGTTTTAATTTTTAAATTAATAAAAATTATGTATTATTCGACCTTTAAAATTCTATTTTTAGAAAGATTATTCTAGCTCAAGGTCATATTTCTTTTACTCATCATTACGATGATATTGACAATGGAATTTGACAAATTCCAAAACACGTGTCGTGTAAGTCTGGCAAAAAAGGAAGTGGCTGACTGGTTGAGTTGCAATGTCTTGTCTACAACCGCAGTCAACATCTATTCTGACATTTAAGCCGCGGTCAAGTCCCTGGATTCAATGTTTCTGAAAACAAGATCTGCCCTTAACTGCCGAACGTCTTAAAATGAAATGGCCAAGCAGTTTAACATACGACTCATATGGGTCTCAGGGCACAGAGACATTCCAAGGAATTGCAAAGCCGATAAGCTTTCAAGACTGGGAACTACCTTACAGGTTCGAACAGAATTGGAATGTGTTGGTATGCCTCTAGAAACTTGCAAGCAAAACCTACGGCTTTGTTCCGCGACGGAGACGAATCAAAGATGGGCAAATGGATGGGCGTGTGAGACAACACGACTGATTTGGCCTTCTCTTAATTAGGGGAGCACAAGTGAGCTGATATCGCTTCCAAGAGGAGAGATTTCGACGGTGGTTGCTATAATTACCGGGCACTGTCTTATAGGGAAGCACGCAAAGCGGTTAAATGTGCCGTCGAATGACTTTTGCCGGAGTTGCATGGATGAAGAGGAGTTAGAAACTATCGAACACTTTAGCTACCATTGTCCGGCACTTTTTGGTCAGAGACTTGCTTCACTTCTAGGGAGCTGCACGATCTTTCAGATTTGTCGGATGTAAAATTCAATATCTAAGGAGTTTAATAAGAAGCTCAAACTGGTTTAACGACAGGGACTAGTAGGGAAACCTATTACGGTCCAGTGGTATCACAATGGACCTCAGAGTCTACGTGTGTTGACGTAAAACGTCAGCAGCCACTTACAACCTAACCTAAGTCTTGCAAAATGACCAAACTAATCAATTTAAAACAATAATAATAATAATAATAATATAATAATAATTTGATCCAATGATAAGTTTTATTTATTTTTCCAATTTTTATTTACAACTCATTTTAAATAATTTTAACCTAACCGAGAACTGGTAACAATGACCGTCGTCTCGTTGTAGCGAACTCGACCAAGCGTTTTGGTGGGAATCGAACCCACGACCCCCTGTTTCATAGGCTAGCACGCTACCAACTAGCCTACAGGGGCCCCCTAACAATTTAAAACAAACAACTTTTTAAATAGTTTCTTGAAAATTGTTACTTTGACAATATCATCGTAATGATGAGTGAAAGAAACATGACCTTGGGCTAGAATAATCTTTCTCAAAATAGTTTAGCCAAATAAAGAGAAAACAAATCACACAAAAAATCGACTCACGCACACTAAATCACTCAAAAATCGTACGTGAGAAAAATTGAGTTCTGTCACACTCATACGTGATCACTATTGTATTACTTGAATCACGCACTAATCTGTTCATGTGCCCATATCTACTACAAATCGCAAAAAAATTGTGCCTGGGAATTAATTTTTTTCGGTACTAATAAAATTTTGATATGTCTGTCTCCGGTCACGTGATACGCAGTCTTAAGACAGTTTAGTGATAATCACTAATTTTCACGTTATAGGCATTTAAGTGATATATCACCAGCCACGGGATAGGTGACTTTTGATCGAGAGACACACTTTTCTATAGGGTTGATATTATTGATAGGGGATTTCTTTAAGAAAATAAATGCTCTTCTTTTTAGAGTTTAAAAAATTTTCATAAAAAAATTTACGTTTCTTAAAATTAATTTTAATAAATTTTATTAACCAATATTTTTTCCTTCTTCTCATTTTCAGAACATAAATTAGTAATGGTCGGTTTAGATAATGCTGGCAAAACAACAATACTCTATCAATTCCTTATGAATGAAGTCGTCCACACATCACCCACCATCGGTTCAAATGTTGAAGAAGTTGTATGGCGAAATATACATTTTTTGGTCTGGGATTTAGGGGGACAACAAAGTTTACGAGCGGCATGGAGTACATATTACACAAATACAGAAGTAAGTTGTAAATCAAATAATGTAGACCTTTAATTAAATTCTAATAAATTAATGTCATTGTTTTTATCTGAATTCTTCCAGTTTATTATAATGGTTATCGATTCTACAGATCGTGAACGTTTGGCTGTGACCCGTGAAGAATTATATCGTATGCTGCAACATGAAGACTTAAGTAAAGCAAGTTTATTAGTGTATGCAAATAAACAGGTAAATGGGTCTTATTTAATAATTTTGTGAATTTTGTTTTTAATTTTTATTTATTTATTTTAATTTATTATTTAATGAAAGGACTTGAAAGGTTCAATGTCAGCTGCTGAAATATCACGTCAATTGGATTTAACGTCAATTAAAAAACATCAATGGCATATACAAGGATGTTGTGCGTTAACGGGTGAAGGGTAAGTTACAAAAACAATACATTTTTTAAACAAACAAATTTTCAGGGAAACTTTACAAGAATTAAAAAAAATATATATAGAAAAATTTATAGATTCCTTAAATTTCAAGCAATTTGAGGAAATTCTTAGAATTTTAAGTATTTTAAAAAAAATCTCAGATGCTGAAACATTTTTCCGTATAGAAAAATTAAAAAATTTTGTATTGAAAAAATTTTGATTCTGAGACTTTTTTACATAAAAAATCTTAAATTCCGGACTGTTTTTATAAATTTTTTCTAATTCTAAAAAATTTTTGATTCTATTACATCCTTCCGTAAATAAAATCTGAGATACTGAGACACTTTTCCATAATAAAAATTATCAAATTCTGAGACATTTTTCTATATACAAAATTTTTCAGATTCTTAAGACATTTTTGTACATGAAAAATTTTCAGATTCTGATTTAGTAATAGTCGGTTTTTTATACAAAAAATTTCTCATTTTTCTATACAAAAAATTCTCAGATTTTGAGACATTTTTCTATACAAAAAATTTTTCAGATTCTGAGACATTTTTCTAAATAAAAACTTCTCAGGTTCTGATTTAGTAATGGTCGGTTTTTTATATAAAAAATTTCTCAATTTTCAGATTCTGAGATATTTTTCTATATAAAAAATTCTCAGATTCTGATTTAGTAATGGTCGGTTTTTTATATAAAAATTTCTCATTTTTCTACATAAAAAATTTCTCAAACTCTGATGTGTCTCATGTTCATAGGCAGGTTAAGTTCATGAATAGGCAAAATCGGGCCAAGGGGGAAAAAGTTCCTCCTTGAAGAACTGAACCAACCTCTGAAAAATACACTTTTTTTACATGTTTTTTTGTATTTTTGTTAAATAAATGAAACATTTGGTGTATTTATCGTGATGGAAAGGTGCTCTAAAAGTCCCCCACTGACCCCCATCACGCCCCCCCCCAAAATAACGGCCCTGACAATTTTTCGTTTTGATTTTTTTACATTTTGGAGGGTATAAAAGATTTGGCACAGCCGAATTTAACACTCTCACTTGTTTTTTTTTGCGTGGAAATTTTTTTTGGCAAATAATCTTTTTTACATTGTGGAGGATATTGTGAAGGCCGAATTTAACTTTTTTACTTGTTCTATACATATAAAAAATTTCATAGATTCGGAGACATTATACAAACATTGAGACATTTACCATATTAAAAAGTTCTTAAGTTCAGAGACATTTTTCCATTTCCATTGCCAGATCATTGCAGTGTTTATCAGTCAAAGATGCTGGCAATAAAGGAAGCTGAGTTGCAATGTATTGTCTTCAATACATGGCAACTGCGGTCAACATCTATTCTGACAGTCAAGCCGTGGTCAAGTCCCTGGAGTCAATGTTTCTGAAAACAAGATCTGCCCTTAACTACCGCACGTCTTTAAATGAGATGGTCAAGCAGTTTGACATACGACTCATATGGGTCCCAGTACACAGAGACATTCTAGAGAATTGCAAAGCCGATGAGCTTGTAAGACTGGGAACTATCTTACAGGTTCCAACAGAGTTGGAATGTGTTAAGTAGTATGCCTCTAGAAACTTGCAAGTAAAATCATCAGATTAATCAGAGATGGGCAAATGGATGGACGTGTGAGACAGCACGACAGATCTGGGCTTCTCTTAATCAGAAGCGCACATGTGAGCTGATATCGCTTCCAAGAGGAGAGATTTTGAAGGTGGCTGCTATAATTACCGGACACTGCCTTATAGGAAAGCGCGCAGGGAGTTTAAGTGTGCCGTCAAATGACTTTTGCCGGAATTGCATGAATGAGGAGGAGTTGGAAACTATCAAACACTTCATCTGCCATTGCCCAGCACTTTCTGGTCAGAGACTTGCTTCGCTGGGATCTAGGGAGCTGCGCGATCTTTCTTATTTGTCGGATGTCAAAATTCAATATCTTAGGAGTTTCATAAAAAAGCTCAAATTGGTTTAACGGCAGGGACTAGTAGGGGAACCTATTGCAGTTAAAAAAAAATAAAATTCTGAACAAAAACACTGTTCGACGCCAAAAACCTCCTATCTAACTGATCCTTATAGATGTTGGTATCCTGAATCCAAATCTGCCATGCTAATTTTTCTAGCACGTAACGTTTTTAATATATTTGCTGTTAAAAAGTAAAACAAAACTCAATAATTTAGTACTTTTGCAAAATTTTTTTAGCATGTTCCGTTTTTGAGATATTCGCGTTAACAATTTGGCGTTAACAGATTTGGAATCAGGAGGTTTAATTTATACAAATCAAGTCCTATTTTGTGGAAGCAACATAAGAATACGTTAAATAGGAGACCCAAAAGTGCTATATTTTGATTTTTTTTTTCAATATTCAAAGCCGATTATCTTAACGTTATCTTAAAAAAGTAACGCAATAGAAAGTTCGAAAAGCAAATTTGAAATCAGGAAGTCAAAATTTATCCAATTCATGTATTCTGATTCATGGGAGTGCGAATTTTTATGAATTTGTTAAAAAGTGTTATCTAACGATTTTAAGTTGGATCTAGCGTATCCGGTTGTCTGTTGAAATGGCGATTTTGACCATAATATAACACAAAGGTGCCTGTGTCAGGAGTCCTGAAGTTTGGCACGAGTATGTATGTCTTATGGTCAGTGACGGTCCGTGAAGTTGTCACTGGGTGTTCTCTACTTCATTAAAATATCAAAATTATGTATATCATGTATGTTTTTCTGTACGTAACACGTTCCCGTGATAGACCAAGTCTAAATTTTATTATTTTTAACTGGCATGCAGCCAAAATTCAATTTTATGCTCCATTTATTTGCGAAATAATGTTTTTTGTTAATTATCGATGTGGTGAGGCAACAAAATGACCACAAAATAGAATTTGGGCTGCATCTTACTCAAAAATATACAAAACTAATAAGATCGGATCATTATCTAACTCGGGAACACGTTAGGTCCAGGAAAACATGCATTCTATACGTTAATTTGCTGTTTTTAAAAATTAGAGAACACCCACTGACAACTTCACGGACCGTCACTGCTTATGGTCCTAGGCTGGTAAAATTCATAAATGGGATAAATCGAAACAGGGGAAAATAGTCCCCCTTGAAAAACTAAACCAACCTCTAAAAACGGCATTTATTAAAGTTTTTTTTATTATTATTAGAAAAACAAAAACATAGTTTTTTCCAAAGACGTCTAAAAAAAGACATTCCATTGGCGGGTTGGGCGAAAGACGCAGAAATTTTTTCACGTGGGGAACGATTTCAAGCTAACGAGATTTTAAGCTAATGGAACCCCTTTGGTTTTTGCCAAAAACTGCGGATTTTAAGTTTTCTTTTTTGGACTTACCTAAATTATCTTTATTTCCTCATTAATTCTGCTACTTGCACTAAAAAAAACTTTTTTTTTTACCAAATTTGCTTAAATTTTTATAATTTTCCTTCATTTTACATATTTTTCACTCAACACTTTAACACTACGCCCGCACTTTCATTTTAACTTGATTATTTCCATAATACTTCCAACTAAATACGTTAGTTTTTAACATTAAACTTATCTACTCATATTCTACAACACATTTTTTTAATTTTTATAAATTATTTTCACATTTATATATATTTATTAGTTTTCTTTTTAATTTAATAAATATTTGCATAAGAAAACGACCGACCGCCATGAAATTTTCGCGTACACAACTTAATGAAGTTATTAAAGAAAGCAAGAGGTCAAAACTAAACACGAATAACGGATTTTCTTAATCGATTAACTGCCATAATACACCTTGCGTTGAATATAAAAAATACACCACATAGGGCTGCCAGATATTTTTTTTTTTAATGCCAACCCCAAATATAAAATTTCTTATTACCAAAAATCCCCAATACAAAATATAAAAGAAATTTACAAAAAAAAAAATGTCAAAGGCGTTTTGGGAAAGGGTCGATGTGGTTCAGGAATGGAATAGTTGATACAAATGTACTTTTTTTGATACTATTTAATGTTGAAAAATACGTTGATACGCCCGCGACTCATTTGATACATTTTCAAAATTGAACGAATTTTAATTAATTTTTTTATTCAAATTTTTTTCTTGCATTTATTTGTAAACCATTTGCTACTAATTGAAATATTGTTATTCGTGGAGAAAGTTTTTTAAATTTAAAAGAGTATTATTTATGTTGAAGTATGGTCTATTGAATATCAGCTGACTTTTCACGACTCGGCCGAACCAACTTTAACCACAAGTTACGAACACTGTAAATGTCTTTCTTGATTACGAATTTGGGGTGCCCAACTAATATATTTCAACGAAAATCCAAATCTTCGTCAGAGCCGATTTGAAAAAATCACTGTCATTTTTTCAAAGAATAATTTTGATCATGAGTAATTTTTTGATATCTCGCTTCGTTTTTAAATATGCGATAAAAAAACTCAAAATATGCTCTAAAAAACCTTAAAATATGCACTAAAAAGGAAAATTTGGGCAATAAAAATCTGTTTTCCATACGAAAAACTTCTTAAGCAAAAAAAAAAAAACGCCGGGTTTAAATAGTAACATTTAAAACTTATGTAAGGAAGATTTTTTAAGATATAGACAATCTAAAAAAAAAAATTAAATAAAAAAAAAATTTTTTTTCTTATTTTCAATAATAAAATTTTAAGTTTAAAGTAGTTTTTGAAACAAATAATTTTCAATTTGTATTTTTGCTAATTTATACCAAAATATCAAAAAATATGTACTTAAAAGATGGAAATATGCACAAAATATGCATTTTCACCAAAGTATTCAAAACAAAATGCAGAAACAAATCAATGTCATTTTAACGCAAATTTCTTGATTCGGAAAGATAATTGATCAAGATCGTTTTTAGACTATCGACAAAAAACATGCCTTTGCATGGAAATCACATTCCTTATAATTACTATTTTTTTGTTGTTTTAAATAAAATAAAAAAAAGTACCTTAAGGGCCAAAAAAGTACAATTTAAAATCCTTTTTGATACCAAAACGAAATTGCCATATTTCATCCCTGATGTGGTTACTTGGATTGTTGCCGGCGGACATTGGGTAACCTTCTTCTTGTGATAAATGTTACAAAATTTAATTATAATGATTTAAGCACTCAAGCCTATTCACACCTGAGGAGAAATCTCGTTTCTATAGGAAACATTTCTTTTTTTTTTATAAGAAAAAGGTCTCAGACAGAATCTGGGACTTTTTTATAGGAAAAATGTCTCAGAATCTGAGACTTTTTTTATAGGAAAAATGTCTCAGAATCTGAGACTTTTTTTATAGGAAAAATGTCTCAGAATCTGAGACTTCTTTTATAGGAAAAATGTATCAGAATCTGAGACTTTTTCTATAGGAAAAATGTATCAGAATCTGAGACTTTTTCTATAGGAAAAATGTCTCAGAATCTGAGACTTTTTCTACAGGAAAAATGTCTCAGAATTTAAAACTTTTCTATAGGAAAAATGTCTTAGAATCTTAGACTTTTTCTATAGGAAAAATGTCTCAGAATCTGAGACTTTTTTCTATAGGAAAAATTTCTCAGAATCTAAGACTTTTTCTGTAGGAAAAATGTCTCAGAATCTGAGACTTTTTTCTATAGGAAAAATGTCTTACTATAGGAAAAATGTCTTACTATAGGAAAAATGTCTCAGAATCCGAGAGTTTTTCTATAGGAACAATTTCTCAGAATCTGAGACTTTTTCTATGGGAAAAATGTCTCAGAATCTGAGACTTTTTCTAAAGGAAAAATGTCATCTGAGACTTTTTCTATAGGGAAAATGTCATCTGAGATTTTTTCTATAGGAAAAGAATCTGAGACCTGGCCCCTGCGAAAAAAATCCTGAATACTTCCCTGACTCGAGATATGAGAAAAATATTGAAAATACCTCCAAAAAAACGCAAAAAAAATTATTTAAAAAATTTATCCGTGATATTTTTTGTTGAATTCTGCGGTCTATATATAGTCGCAGTTAGTGCGCATTTTCGTTGTAAACTAGTGTTATTAATCTGCGTTAGAGAATAATCACAATTGGAGCGGGAAGCGGAAAAACGCAATTGTCCTCATAAAAATAGAATTGAATCTAGTTTGGCGGAAAAACGCGGCGGAATTTTGTTTTCATATAAAACGTATGTGAACAGTTGCGGAAAAACGCTTCCCGCTCCAATTGTGATTATTCTCTTACATTTAAAAAACAAAAATATTTAAGTTGTATTGTTGCCAGACTATTTAACTTTTTATTAAATTTTCAATTTTTCTTTTACAGACTCTATCAAGGTTTGGAATGGATTGTTCAACGTATCAAAAAGAAATGACATTCTCAATTGGACTGCGATAGTAGTTTATAGTTAAATCAATAATTACTATTTATTATTATATATTAAACATAAAAAAACAACAAAAAAAAACAAGAAAACAATATAAAAAACAAAACAATTTATATTAATTTTATATAAATAAAAATTTAATTATTTATAAGTAAATGTAATTGTAAATCTAAAAACAACAGATTAACCTTAAAACAACTGTTTAAAATTTTATTTTATTATTTAAGTGTAACTAAATCCTCCATTAATATCTAAAAACACATAAAAAATTAAAAGGATTTATTTTGGAATCCAATTTTAAGGTTGGATTTTGAATTGAGTACAATTATTTTAAAATAAAATTTAACAAAATCTGAAGAAACTTTTTTTAAGGCAAAAAATATTTCTGAATCAGAATTATTTTCTTTGACAAAACAGTATCAGCATCTGAACAAATTCCTTTAAAAAAAATTTGGAATCAGAGAGAAATGGTTTAAAATATATTATTCAATTTATATCCAACCTTTTTATAAAATTATTGTTTTAAGTATTTAAATTAAAAAAAAATGTAAAGTAAATATTAAAAAAAATTCATTTAATAATTTTAACTTTTACTCAATTATATTTTATTAACGACGACAAGCGCGGCTTTTTTTTAATTTTCTACCCAAGCGCTTTGTATTTTTTTATATAATTTTTAAGTTTAATATTTTTTTTAATGTTTTAATTTAATTTTGGGTTATAACAATTTTTTTTTTTTCTTAAATTATATTGTATTTAAATTTTTATAAATATTTTTAAAATAATGTACAATTTATGTGTGCTCTTATAAGAAATTGTTTTAATTCAAATAAATTTAATTAGTAAAATATATTAAAAATATTTGTTTAGTTTCTTTTTTTATTTTAAATATATAAAAAAAAATTTAAAAATCGACTGTTAGGATTTTTCTAATATGCCCTTCGAAATATTTTTTTTATGTTTTGTTCAGATTGGTGTTTTTTATATGGATATAAAAATAAAAAATTGCAGCTTTTTCTGGTTTTTTCATTTCTTTTTTGTTTTTCGTTTTAGGTATACACATTAATTTAAGATTTTAATATGTTAAATTTAAGAATATACAAAATAATGTATTCAGAACATAAACAAAAAAAAAATCGAAATTATTGCCAAAACTCAGAAAAGATATAAAAATAAACTTAAATACTGTATTTGTAAAGCTAAATAATAAATATTATATACAAAATAATTAATTTTATTTCCCTTTTTTTAAATTTTGAATTTATTTTAAAGATTTGTTAGTAGTGGATGGATTATTAAAAAATAGATTCTTCTTGTTACTCGGAAAACTCTTTTGTAATTCGTAAAAGGTCAATTGAATTTCGAAGATTCGGATTTTAATCCGAAAATTGTTCTTCTTCTAACAATTGCCAAATAGGATTCTATAGTCGACAAGTCGATTAATCGACTTTTTGTATAAAAAAGACGAACAGTCGAAATCGACTTTTTTGATGTCCAAAAGTCGAAAAGTCGACTTTTGCTTTCGACTTTTTTTCGAAAAGTCACTTTTTTAAAAACAAAAAAGTCATTTTCGATTTAATAAATAAAATTTGAGCCAAATTATAAAGGGACTTTTGTATGGTGGCTAGGTCTAAACATGGAACAATTTTTTTCTAATTTCAATAGGCTTCGTTCTTGGGCCAAAGGAATCGTAAGTTTCAAATTTCATTTGATCATTTTGATTTTCCGATCGTCTTAGAAAGTGATTCTGAGTCGATCGGTATACTTAAAGGTGGGTCTAGGACCAATATTTCGGATAGTTACAAACATCAGCACAAACTCATTATATCCTGTACCACAGAGTGGTGTAGGGTATAATTAAATTCGACCGAATGCATATATAACCTTCACAATGTAAAAAAAGACTATATCAAAAGAAATAAAATTGCTAAAAAAAAAATTATAAAAAAAAACTTTTTTTGTGAAAAAAATCCACACAAAAACGTTTTGGGATAAACAATTATCTTTACACTTGTTTAAATACCTTTCGGTATCCAATTTTGTTTGCATATGTCCACCAGCAGCCGAATTAAAGCAATTTCTATTTTAAGGTTATGTGGAATGTACTTTTCCTAATATTTTCGTTCATAACCTTTGAATCTCTGAGCCGATATTGCTCAAATGTAATACTAAACTTCTCGAAGCAACAATACTCTTGTTTAATATTATTTTAAAAATTTGTTATTTGGGGATTTTTGCTTGCAAAAATTTACATTGAATGAGCGCTTCTTTGAAATTGTAATTCAATGGTTACTTGAGTTTAACCCATGCACAAAAAATGTTTATCATAATTAGTGTAGTTCCCCCTAAAGACGGAACTATAGTGTAGTTTAAACCATACATGGGACTATTTAAATAAATAGACTAATTAATTAACGATTTCATTGGCATTATATTGAAACTAATACCAATGAAATTTTTAGCATTGGCATTGTTTCAATCAATGCCAATGCCCGTTAAGGAATTAGTAGCATTAGTAATGCCAATAATAAAAAATTTCATTGGCATTAATAAATGCCTTAATGAAAATAAAGCATTAGCTATATTAAATGTTGTATTTACGTCAGCAAGTTGTGATTTTTTTTTTGGTTAAAACTTAAAATGGCTATATCCGAAAACTAAGCCAGATAGAGCAAAATGGATGGCATTTTTGTTTCTCTGAATCTGCATAGTTGCGCCAGCCCTCTTCACACAGTAAAAAGTTTTGGGTTAAATTTAAAACCTATCGGAACATATTTTAAACGACCTTGGAATTAAATTGAAAGTTAAATCCGAAATGGTTTATATGTTAAACCATATAGGAATTAAAAATTTGTTTTTCTTTATGTCATTTCTTTTAGTTTTATTTTAATGCCAAAAAATAATTAAATTTCTCTCTTAAAAAACTAATAAAAAATAAACGTCAAACGTCATCAACAATTGTATTTCATCAAGTTTAAAATAAACACTGAACAAGGAATTGAAAACAGCTGTTGTATTGAGTGAGCAAAAAAAAATTATTCATTCAATGAAAGTGTGGCAAAATGTTTGCAATGTGCGGAAAAATAAAAATTTATAGACAATTTTATGTTATCAAAATTTGTGATCCAGAAAGTGAAGTTTTGATTCCGACCGGAATATAATTATCAAGTAAGTATTGACTACAAACGTTTTGCAATCGTTTTTAATTAATTTTTGTTTAACCTTACTTTTAGACCAGCTGAATCTTAAAGCAGAAGGCAGAGACTGGAATTTTTGATCGGGCAGTACATTCATTAACTTTGAAAACCTTCCATAAATACTTAATTACACAATACTGATCCAGCAGCTGCTTTTGTTTCTTTTTGATGGAACGACATCAACAAACCGTGCCAAAATTGATTTGGAAGACCCCCAGGAATGATTTCGTAATATAGAAGAATTATCACTTATCCATGTAGTTTTACTGAGTTTGGGTGAAAAATGCATCAACATTCCTCTTCATTTTAACTTTGTTCAGGTATTTGATCTGTATTTTAAGTCTTCTTATTTATTCAATACACAAAAATATTAAAAAAAAAAAAACATAACCTTTTGTTTTATTTATTTTTGGGTAAATTTTATGAAAGGGGTACTAATTTTAGTCCTGCCTAGATTAAAATTAACACCCTTTTAGGTATACAATTGTTTACATTAATAAGACTATTTGGGAATTATTTTAACACCAAAAATAAGGTTAAAAAGCCACTCTCTCTCACTCTCTTTTTATCTCTTTAAAAGTACACTTTTAAAGGAATAAATTTAATTCTTTTTGTCTTTGATATATATACACACCAGCTAGGAATTAAAATTAACCCAAAACTTTTTACTGTGCACATGTGTGGACACAAATTGGCACTACCGAAAATTTGAAAATTCACATACCTTTAGCATTATCTTGCTTAGTTTTCCAGGTACTGCAATTAAGAGGCCCAATAGGGTCTTGAGAATTTTAGAAACTGAATAACTAAAAAACTATTGCTCTGAGGGTTTTCGAGTATTGGCAGACGAGTTCTAGAAACCAAGAGCTACAAAAATGCTTTTGGAATTTTTGTTGTGTCGGCAATATGTACCGAGATATGAGCATTTTTAAATTTTTTGGATTCAAAGTTAGGACCCATTGGGGTCCACACATGTGAAGAGGACCCGCGAAAGTATTACAATCCAAAGAACCAAAAATGCCCTCCATTTTTCTCTATCTGTCTTAGTTTTTGAGATATCGCCATTTTAAGTTTTTAAAAAAATATATATTTACTAGCTGTTTTGCACCCGGCGTTGCCCGGGTTGAAAAAAATATTATGTAATGAATGAGTTTTTTATTAGTCAATTTATCTACTTCTTCGTAGCTTTTCATTGGTGTATATAAACCTCTTCATGAGGTTTGGTCGATTTTTTTCGATTTCGCTTAGCGTCCGGAACATGGTGTGTACGTTTTCCTCCGTCATGGGAACACACCTAATATTAATGTATTTGTTTAATGGCTTTTAAAAGGAACCTATAGTTCCATCCTCGGTTAGCACTTTATGTAGTGAAAGCATCAATAAAGACATAACTTTCACTGTAGTTCAAGTGGGTGTGGCATTTAACGCATTTAGTTCAATTTTGGTCTCATGTGACCTATAGTTCCCATATTAGTTAGCACGTGAAGAAAATTGCAATTAAATTTACTCAGCAGATATAACTCACGCTAACGTACAAAGGGCGTGTCATTATATGCCTTTTTATCAATCGCTGTTAAATATTGGCTATATCACTATTTGTGTTGGAAATTTCATTGAAATCGGCTCAACTGTTTTCAGGTTCTGATATAGCAAATAGTTCGCGTTCAGTTAGTTCTAACAGTAGTGTTTAAAGGAATTGGTTAAGTCGTTTTTGCATTATAGCCAGAAATAGCGTTCTGTATATTACAAATTGACGTGGCATTTTACACCCATTTGTCTAATCGCGGGCTAATATGGTATATCGTTCAACAGGAAAAAATATTTTAATACAAAGGGGTGCGGTATTTTAAGCCCCTTTTTCCCGATCACCACGGTAAATACCACCTGTGGTGAAAATTTAATTAAAACTGGTTTCACCGTTAACGCGTGTGTACGGATCGGGCAGAAATAAATTTCAAAGTATTGCAAAGGGACGGGGCAATTCTGTCTGGTCGTGTCTATAGTTTCCGCCTAAATAAGTACTAACTGTGGTGAAAATTAAAATAACCGTTTAAAACGTGATTACGGAAAGGCAGAATGAACTTTCAGTACATTGCAAAAGGCGTGGCAGTTGATACATACTAAAGTGCCCGCCTCTGTTAGTACTATCTATGGAAAAAAGTTTGTTAAAATCGGTTTAGTCGTTTAAGCGTTATTAAGGAACAGGCAGAAACACTTTCAGTAAAGTACAAAGGCGCGTGTCAACTTACGCCCCTTTGTTCGAACGCGCTCTATTTTAATCTATAGTTCCAGCCTCGGTAAGTACTTACTATCTGTGGTAAAAATTTCATTCTAATCGGTTTAGCAGTTTATGCTATATTACGGAACAGACAGAAATAGCGTTCAAATAAATAAAAAGGGGCGTGCTATAAGGGTTCAAGTTGAAAAATGCAAAAGAAAAATTGAATTTCTAAAAATTATAGACATTTCTGGTATTTCCTATACCGGTTTCAAACACCCTAGTTAGTGTCATCATCAGTAGGATTTTATAGTCGGTTTGTCTTGTTAATGAAAACTGTTTTTTATATATGTTATTATTTATTTATTTATTTATTATCTATTTTATTTTTTTTTAAGCATGATTATGGAACATGCAGAAAAAACTTTCAGTATAGTAAAAAGGGGCGTGACATTATTTCTATTATAATTTCTAGTTTTCGGCTCGGTTAGTACTATCTTTGGTAAAAACTTCATTAAAATCGGTTTAGCCGTTTATGCGTGATTGCGAAACAGGAAGAAATAACTTTCAATGTAATACAAAGGGGCGTGGCATTATACGACCCCTTTCTTCGATCGTCATCTATTTTGGATTATTCTTTTCGCTTCGGTTAATACTATCTGGTGAAAATTTCATGATGAAAATCAGTTCAGCTGCTTAAGCGTAATTGCATAAAAAGCAGAATTAGCTTTCAGTGTAACAAAAAGGGGCGTGGTATTTTACGCCCCTTTTTTTTGATCGCCCTCTATTGTGGCTCATAGTTTTCGCCTCGGTTAGTACTATCTGTGGTGAAAATTTCATGAAAATCGGTTCAGCCGTTTTTTTGTTGTTGCCGGATAGACAGATATATCTTTAGAAAGGTACAAAGGGGCAAGGCAATTTACGCCCCTTTTTCCGATTACTGTCGCTTATGACCTATAGTTCCCGCCTCGGTTAGTACTATCTGTGGTGAAAATTTCATGAAAATCGGTTCAGCCGTTTTACCGTTATTGCCGGACAGGCAAATATAGCTTAAGCATGGTACAAAGGGGCGTGGCATTTTACGCCCCTTTGTCCGATCGCGGTCGCTTATGGCCTTTAGTTCCCGCCTCGGTTAATACTATCCGTGGTGAAAATTTCCTGAAAATCGTTTCAGCCATTTTTCCGTTATTGCCGGACAGGCAGATATAGCTTTAGAATAATACAAAGGGGCGTGGCATTTCACGCCCCTTTTCCCGATCGCGATCGCTTATGACCTATAGTTCCCGCCTCGGTTAGTACTATCTGTGGTGAAAATTTCGTGAAAATCGGTTAAGCCGTTCTGTACTTATTGCGGAACAGACAGACAGACAGACAGAAAGACAGACAGACAGACAAACCAACAATCAGATTTATAATATTAATAGGGATAGGGATGTCCGATCGCGGTCGCTTATGGCCTTTAGTTCCCGCCTCGGTTAATACTATCCGTGGTGAAAATTTCATGAAAATCGTTTCAGCCATTTTTCCGTTATTACCGGACAGGCAGATATAGCTTTAGAATGGTACAAAGGGGCGTGGCATTTCACGCCCCTTTTCCCGATTGCGATCGCTTATGACCTATAGTTCCCGCCTCGGTTAGTACTGTCTGTGGTGAAAATTTCATGAAAATCGGTTCAGCCGTTTTTCCGTTATTGTCATACAGGCAGATATAGCTTTAGCATGGTACAAAGGGGCGTGGCATTTTACGCCCCTTTGTCCGATCGCGGTCGCTTATGGCCTATAGTTCCCGCCTCGGTTAGTACTATCTGTGGTGAAAATTTCGTGAAAATCGGTTAAGCCGTTCTGTACTTATTGCGGAACAGACAGACAGACAGAAAGACAGACAGACAGACAAACCAACAATCAGATTTATAATATTAATAGGGATGTCCGATCGCGGTCGCTTATGGCCTTTAGTTCCCGCCTCGGTTAATACTATCCGTGGTGAAAATTTCATGAAAATCGTTTCAGCCATTTTTCCGTTATTACCGGACAGGCAGATATAGCTTTAGAATGGTACAAAGGGGCGTGGCATTTCACGCCCCTTTTACCGATCGCGATGGCTTATGACCTATAGTTCCCGCCTCGGTTAGTACTGTCTGTGGTGAAAATTTCATGAAAATCGGTTCAGCCGTTTTTCCGTTATTGTCATACAGGCAGATATAGCTTTAGCATGGTACAAAGTGGCGTGGCATTTTACGCCCCTTTGTCCGATCGCGGTCGCTTATGGCCTATAGTTCCCGCCTCGGTTAGTACTATCTGTGGTGAAAATTTCATGAAAATCGGTTAAGCCGTTCTGTACTTATTGCGGAACAGACAGACAGACAGAAAGACAGACAGACAGACAAACCAACAATCAGATTTATAATATTAATAGGGATTGTAAAAAAAATGTTTTTTTTATCAATTGTAAATAGTTTTTTAGGCATTTGTGCCGTTTTATTGGCATTAGTAAAAAAAATGCCAATGCCAAAAAATTTCATTGGCAATAAATGCCAACGCTTTTTTTGGCATTGGCATTAGTTACAACTAATGCCAATGAAAATTCAACGCCAATTAAAAATTCCCATGTATGGTATAAACAAATTAAATTATATATATATATATATATGTTCCTCTAACTCCCACTGGAGCATCCCGAGTAAAAATAAACATATATTACAATATATAACTTGATACAAACATAATAAATTATATATGATTATACATCCGTGAGATATTTTCTAAATTTTTTTAATGCAGTCATATGTAGTAATATATAATTGAATCATGATTCGGATTAAAAGGTGTACGGTTGATATAATTATATAAAATTACATGAGGGTCAATACAAAATTTGTTTTTCTGTATAATTTAATATAAAATTATATATATCCTATTCTGTTCCATATATAACACTATATGTTTCCATTTAACCAACAATTTTCTAAGTTTTTAAGGCAAAGTATAAGAAACTTTTTAAAATGTTCCTAAACATTTCCTTGTTAGGGTTATGTATATCACCTATCTGGTTCGAAGCGTACCCGAACATTTTTTTGTTTAAGAAAATTATATGTTTGGTGAATGTATCGTTGACCTGTGGTGTAACTCAACCCAAACCAAAAAACACCAGGATTTTACATGTTTTTATGCAATTAGATCTAATTAGATCCACTAATATATGGCAATGTCTGGTCAAAACTCGGATGAAATCAAATCATATTTTATACAAATTGATCTTTTTTAATGCAAAAACATCCACCATTTTTCGGATCAAATTGCGTTTAATTATATATTGTATTACATATCAATATATATTGCATCATATAAAAATTTTTACTCGGGATAGGGCGCCAATAATTGCAGATCTCCATCTGACTCGGTTTTGAGAAATAGACCTTAATTCGTTCCAAGATACACCCAGTTGATTCATTTCGGATTCTGTTGAACGTCTCCATGTTATACGCGGCCTACCGCTTTCTCTGCCATCTTGATGAAATGGGTTCCATCTAAGAGCTTGCTTGGATACATTATCATCATTTCGACGGAGAGTGTGTCCAATCCGCTGCCATTTCCGTTTACGTATCTCAGTTGCTACTTCCATTTGCTTTGCTTTTAGTAACAACTCGGCATTCGATATTGTTTGAGGCCAAAAGATACGTAATATCCTTCTTAGGCAGCGGTTGACAAATGTTTGCAAACGTTTTGTGATGCTGTTGGTGACTTTCCAGGTTGTACCCCCATTAAATAGGACAGACTTGACATTTGCCTCAAAAATTCTAAGTTTAGTGGTTTGAGAAATTTTATTACTTTGCCATACTGGAGCTAGTATGCCAAAAGACGCTCTTGCCTTGTTAATTCTAGCATCAACATCAAGTTCGGTTCCCCCATTAGGTGAGATTTCACATCCAAGATAACAAAATTGTTCACATGCATCATAAGTTTATTTTATAATTAATAATTTAATTTATTGATAACCTCTACAATTTAAAGAGATTATTAAAAAATACTGAAATTGGAAAATTTGCTGAAAAAATGTTTGTCGAAAACGAAATAAGTTTTTCAATAATTTTTTGTTTAATTAAAAAAAATCGACAAAACAAGTCAGGAATGAGTCACTGGGGACACCTTTTTCCAAGCGGTAAATGTTTACAAATTCATTTATTATGCTTTTTACGCTTAAGTAATACAATTTACAACAACCATTATTTAAATACATTTTTAATATCCACGCCCACAAAAAAAGGGGCGGGCAAAAAAACGGCATTTTCTAATCTCCTGGGTCCAAATCCAAAATTATTTTTAAGGGAATCCAAAATGGTTCAAAAAGGCTTCAATGTATGAAAAAAGTGTTGGACACAAAAATTTTTTTTTTCACATTTCTTGGAGCTTTCCTATTTTCAAGTCAAAAAGAAACCCAAACATGTCCAATATTTGTGTGTGGTGATATTGATTCTAAAAGGCAACTTTTCTAATCTCCTGGGTCTAAATACAAAATAATTTTTAAGGGAATCCAAAATGATTCAAAAAGACTTCAAAGTATAAAAAAGTGTTGAAGACTAAACACGTTGTCCTACAAGGTCCAATATTTGTGTGTGGTGATATTGACGCTAAAAGGCAACTTTCCCCACCTCAAAGATTTTGAAATGCGAAAAAAAGATAATTTGCTCCACCCTAGTGTGCAAGTACATCAATCAGGGATTATAAAGTCAGTTATGCTTTTTCAGTACAATTCACAACAAAAGTTAAGTACTAATTTAAAATATTTTTTTGTATTAATATTGATCAACTATTCCGACCCCGACGATTTTGAAATTCGAAAAAAGGAAAATTTGCTTCACCCTATTGCACACTAATAAGCTACTTAAAATGAGCTAAATGCTAATTTATGAGCCAATCAAGAACACGCGCAAAAAAAAGAATTCAAGCAAGTGCCCAGGCAGAAAAATACAAACGGGCCAACGTTGGAATGAAGTTGGCGGCGACGGTACCAACGTTGGCGAATCATACCCGTTTCTAAGTCTACGACGTCATTCCGAGGTTGAAATGATAACAGTGGCCAACGATCGCTCGACTTTTGTTTTGACGTTGGGTTAACATTGATTTTACAAATTTACGACATTGGATTTAACTTTTGCTTAGGGATGGATTGAAAATCTCGATGTAGGGCTTTTTAGTTACCATTTTGTACAAATTGGTTGAAAAAGCAACTACTTAAGTGTTCAGTTAGATTAAAGAGTTGAAGTCTATGTAAATCAAAAACTTTTTTTAAAAAATAAAAATGGTAAACTTTTAAATTATAATCTATAGTGTAGTGTTTTATGTAAACACAAAGTTGTGCCAACACAATATTTTTAGTTAAACGGTTATATTATACAATGTTGTATTTTTGGCTAGCCCGATATTGTACCAACACAAAATTTTTGGTACGGTTGGCAATTTCTGACTGGGTGTTTACATTAACAGTGGGATTCCCACAAACTCTTTTTTTTAATATCAAAAGGAATATTTTTTGATATTTAAATGTAATGATTTTACACTCTGTTAAAAATCATTACAAAAGTTTAACGCCCCAGTAAAAATCATTTGTAAAATATATCCATTTATAATTTGATCCAATTGAGTGTAGGGGGTCCCCACAAAAACTTTACATTGACAAACATATTCTTACAGAAGTTTAAATTATCTCTAAACAAATCCTCTATTCTCTTTCAAATCGGTTTTTTCTGGTTGTACAAAATTTAATAAAAAGCTTTTGCAAGTTTATAACAAAATAGTAAAGCTCAAATGTTTTTTATACCCTCCAACCACAGTATGGGGGTATACTTACTTTGTCATTCCGTGTGTAACGCACCGAAATATCACTCGGGGACTCCATGAAGTATATGTGTATACCAGTATTATTGATCAGTGATTGAATCTAAGACATTCTATGAATGTCCGTCCGTCTTTGGAAAGCACGATGCAGTCCAAAATAAAAGAGCCAACCTCCTGAGGTTTTGCACGGATATGTCTAATGTTCTTGGGCTAGTTAAATTTGGACCTCAAAAAGACGACATTTTTACACGTTATCTTGTATTTTTGTTAAGTAAATGAAACATTTTTTATTAAAGAAGTTCAAAGTTCTGCACTTGGATCCAGGGGACTATAAAATTAAGTTTTTTTTTGGTCCGCTCCCTTTTGTGGACATGGATATAAAAAATCAATGAAAAAATGATAAATATTTTTACCAAATTGAAAAAGCATGATTATAAAATATTTATAACGAGGGGAAAGGTATGTATACGCCCCAGGATTTTGCTCTGTTTTTTAACATTTTGGAGGGTATCAAAGATTCGGTACAGCCGTATTTAACACTCTCACTTGTTATTCATTCATAATGTTCAAGTCGAGTCTCTCAATTAAATAATAATCAAATAAATTTCGATTGCATGCTTAGTTTCAAAAGTGCAGGGAGATTATAAACAACTTTAATCATTAACAAATATAAAAAATTTAAACAATTAAAATTAACAACTGTCTGTTTTTTTATAAAAAAAATAAATAATAAGTACTTTTTGTTATTTCCAATAAAAAAAGAAATTAATAAATATGTCAACAACACCCAGTAATACTTTAATTATAAACGAACCATCCGCAGCCATGGGTTCTCATGTATTACCGTCATCATCATCATTGTCAGATCAAACAACGAGCACGACCTATGAAATCAAATTACAATTTCCGGATACACCAACATCTCCAGCCAATAGACAATTGAAAGATTTGATTAATGATAAAATTAAAAATAAAGAATTTTTTTATGGCATCGAAATATCAGCAAAAAATTATCATTCCAATAATGTACTGGATTTTAGATCATTCGGCCCCATACTTCCTCTGTTTACATCTATTGTATGGATGAGTTCGGAGTATTGGAATGTAGAAAATATCGAAGATGTTGAATCGTTACAATTGGCGCAAAAATTATTACCTAATACTATAGTGTTGCCACATTTTTCCTGTTATCATTTGAAACAACAAAGACTGTTAGATTTTTTAAATTTAACATTTTCAAATGTACTTACAGTTAGAGGTGATTTATATGAAATGGATCAAGAGTATAAACATTCATCGGAATTAGTAGAAAATATACGAAAAATTCGAGGAGGTGAGTAAAAACACTTTTCGGACCAAAACAAACACAACAAGTAAGAAAATTTTAGTCGTTCAAGACCGACCATATGATAACCTACACCAGTGTTTTCGGGAACATGGGTCCCAAGTCCAGACGTATACCTATTTGATTAATCTTTTGTTACATCTTTAATAAGTGAAGAAACCATACAACAACTAAATTTAAGTGGAATTGCCTTATTTGTGCTGCCAACCAATTTAACGAATATCGGGGACTAAGTGCAAAAATGGTTCAATTACATTAAGAATTTATCAGGTTACCAAAGTTCACGTTTAATATCTACTAACAAAATTAAATATTTCCCACTTTTATGAATTTTGAGGGAATTATGTGAATATCGAGTTGGTGGCTTGTATGGGGACTACAAGAAGGACTGACCCGCTTCCTTTGAAATTTGAAATGATGATGCATACAACATTTGATTACCTGTTAAATTTCAAAACGATATCTTATTAGTATTGAAAAGAAAAATTATTAGTAAAGCTACCCACTTTGTTCTTGGTATTTACGGTTTTTGAAATTAGTTCTGGGGTTAAATTTGTTTAAATTATTTTTATTTAAATTTTAATAAGTGCATTTTGATCTATAAGCATTACTGCTGGAAACGGTGGTAAAATTGTTGACGACTTTTGAATTGGATCAGATAAGATATTGTATAGTAATATCTTATATATACTAATATATAATTTGTCAGTTTACAGATGTTGTAAATTCGTTGAATTAAATTGTTTTTATTAGATTTTGTTCATTGTAATTTTATTAGATTCAATAACAATTGGTGTGGCGGGCTATCCAGAGGGTCATCCCGAATGTAGTTCCATGGAAGAAGACTTAGAAAATTTAATGAAAAAGGTAAGAAATATAAATCGCAACAAATTTAAATATATGTACATTAGGATGGAGCAAATTTTTCTTTTTTTGAAATTTAAAATCGTAGGGGTCGGAAAAGTTGAATTTAAGGGTCAATATTAACAAACAAAAATATTGGACTGTCGGGCTATATGTCTTTGGGTTTATTTTTTGACTTACTAATCAAAAAAATTCAGAACAAAAATTTCAAACATTTCTTTTTTAGCTTGAAACCTTAGGTTATACTCGGACATTATGGAAAAAATGTTTTTATGATCAGAAAATTTTTTTAAGTACAGTAGAAAAATTCCAAATTTTTTGACCTCCAATTCTTTTGACCACCAATTTTTTGTAAACAAAGAAAATATGATATTTGTTTATTAATTTTAGTACACCAGAGTGAGTAATGGGATTTTTGAATAATTTAAATTGTTCTTTGTTTACAAAAAATTGGTGGTCAAAAGAATTGGAGGTCAAAGAATGTGGATTTCTTCTACTGTACTTAAAAAATTTCATTGTGTCTTTGGGTTGCTGAAAAAAATTATATGATCACTGAATAAAAACTATTAGATCATTTTTTAACTTGGAAAAAATTGACTTATAGTCAGACCTTTGAAGATTTAATTCCCTAATTCAATTTATTAAATCTGATTTAAGATAATTGAATTAATTCCCTGTTTCTATAAATCGAAAAGAATTAATTCATTATTTAAATCACTTAATTTCATTGCAAAGAATTAATTCGTTGATTTGAATCAATTGAATTAATACATTTTGATTTGAATCAACTGATTCAAATCACTTGATTTGAATCAACTGATTCAAATCACTTTTGATTCAAATCAACTGATTCAAATCACTTTTGATTCAAATCAACTGATTCAAATCACTTTTGGTTTGAATCAACTTGATTTAAACTTTTTTCACTTAAATCAAACACTAAAAATGCACATTATAAAAATCTTATCAGGTCTGATTGCGTTAAATTCATTGGAATATCGTCAATTTTAAACACACCACGCCATCAATAAACAACACTCCAAATTGTACAGTATTATTAAATGTGTACCTTTAGTCTAGAGATGGGCGCTGGTCACGTGATTTGCGTGATTCACGTGAATCACGCGTGAGTGTGAGTGATTTCCATTTCAATCACGTGATTGTGAGTGAGCGTGATTTGAAAAAAAACATGAGCGAGTGATTAGTGAGTTAGTCATTTATTTTTTGCGTGAGTCTGCGTGATTAGATTTTTTGATTTGCCTAATTTTTTTAAAATTTTTCTAAAAATTTTTTTTTTTCGAGTTTTTTTTTGGTAAGAAAATTTTATTGCGTGAGTAGATTTTGCGTGACTCACGCGTGAGCGTGATTGAATCTGGCGTGAGTCACGCGTGAGTGTGAGTAAGTTTTTTATTACTTACGTGAAGTGAGTGAGCGTGAGTAAAAAAATATTGCGTGAGGGATTAGTGAGTGATCCGATTATTTTTTGCGTTAGTGAGTGTGAGTCAAAATCCACTCACGCGCCTATCTTTACTTTAGTCAATAACGAATTTGGCTCTTCAGCATAAAAATTACTTTTAACACAAAAACAATGAATGATTTACATTTTTATTATACACATACATTTCCATTATATCGAAAAGTCGTGCATTATCCCACCCTTAATGTATATGTGCAAATTAGAGATGGGCACATGAGCAGATTAGAGCGTGATTCACGTGAATCACGCGTGATCACGCGTGAGTGTGACTGATTTCAATTTTACTCACGTGATTGTGAGTGAGTGTGAGTGGCGAAAAAAATTGCGTGAGTGAGTGTGCGTGAGTAAGATTTTTGCGTGAGTGAGTGTGCGTGAGTCGATTTTTTTGCGTGAGTTTGCGTGATTTATTTTCTCTTTATATTTCCTTTTGTAACAAAAAAAAGCAACAAAAAATTGTAAAATTTGGCTTAACTTAAGATTTCGGCCCGAAAAAAGCAAAAAAAGTATGTAAAATTTCGCTGAACTGTTAATTTTGCTGAAAATTTTGAAAAATTTTTGAAATTAGTTTTTAAAATTTTTTTTTGTATAAATAAGAGTTTCGTGAGTGTGAGTCAACGTGAGTGTGAGTGAAGCTTGCGTGAGTTCACGTGAGTGTGAGTTGTTTTAAATTTACTCACGTGATTGTGAGTGAGTGTGAGTAGAAAAAATATGCTCGTGAGTGAGTGTGCGTGATTAAAAAATTCCTGTCGTGAGCGTGAGTGAGTGTGAGTCAAAAACCACTCACGCGCCCATCTCTAGTGCAAATTAATAAATGTTATATTAAAGCAATGTCTTGCATTTTTGTGTTTCCTATGCATGCATAGGCTAAAAAATGCTGCCAATAAAATGTACACTATAAAATTCTGTTGCTTTGACTTTTTGCTTGCTACTACCGCACAAGAATATATGTTATAGTATGTGTATGCGTGTGTAAAGTAAATACTTTGATTTAAGAAAAAAATGTTTAAATCAACTGAATCAAAACATTTTTGATTTGAATCAATTGATTTGAATCAAATTGATTTGAATCAATTGATTTGAATCAAATTGATTTGAATCAATTGATTTGAATCAATTGATTTGAATCAAGTTAATTAATTCTTTGTTGATTTGAATCAAGTTGATTTGAATCTTTATTTAAACAAGGAATTAAACAAAAAATTAGTTAATTCTTTCAACAAAAAGTTGAAATTAATTCTTTTGAATCAAATCATCAAGAATTAATTCCTTGATTTATTAATATGAGTTAATCTTTTTGCGAATCAAATCAAAAAGTGAATTAATTCTTCAAAGGTCTGCTTATAGTGCATTTACACTGGTCCTCTAAGCTAGCTTAAAGTAGATTGTGGCTCCAATCCAGTTTCAATCTATTAGATTGCCCATACAAATTTATTTTTTTCAATCTAGTAGTTTAGACTCTAATCGGCAAACGCAATCTGGTAAAGTTAGATACAACTCTGTATTTCTATTATTTGCATTTTCCAACACTGAAAAACACCGACACAAAGCCTGCCGTTTTGATGACGCCGCCAAGTATGTTTATGCCGCCGTCATTGTTATTTGTAAACGCCGTCACTGTTCTTGTTAATCATACGACGACTAATTACCGTCGCTGTCTTTTGACGCAGTCACTCACATTTTTTACCAACTTGTTGTTATAAATGCCAATCTTAATCTTCTCAAATGTAAAAAATGCCAATGTAAACGGTACAGATTGCAAAGTAGATTAAAATCGCAATTTACTAGATTAGAAATCCAATGTAAACGCACTATTAAGGTACCTACAGATGACGCAATATTATGTACAATATTCAATTATATTGATAGTGTATGGGTAAGATTGACCATTGTTTAATCGTCAATATTACCCACATACCATCAATATAATTGAATATTGTACATAATATTGCGTCGTCTGTAGCTACCTTTGGAAATATTTTGTAAAAAATGTTTTGAAAAATGTCTACAAATAATTTAATTTTCCAGATCGATAGCATATTTGTTAATAACTCAATCTGGACGTTATCAAGCTTAAATTACCTTTCATAACATTTTTTAAAATAATACTCGTTTGATACTAACAACGTTTGGTATTGTTAACTTTGTCTTTAACAAATTGCATCTTCTATAGAAAAGTATATTTATCGTTCCCCTGGTCTAACTAGTATTGAATTTCAGAAAAATCGGTCCAGTGGTTCAAAAGTTATGAGCAAAACCTTAAATTTGAAATAAACATCGTCTGATACAAAAATGTTTCATTTGTTAAACAAAAAATGGAGTTTTTCAAAGGTTGGTTTAGTCCTTTAAGGGAAAACCTTTTTCCCCTTTGGCTGATTTTGTCCATTTACGAACTTAACCTGCTGAAAATCATTAGACATATTTCTGCCAAATTAAAAGAGTCTAGCATTTTAATTTTGGACTGCATAGTGTTATATACAGACGGACGGACATTCATAGAATGTCTTAGAATCGATCATGGATCTATAATATACACACGTTATAGTGTCCCCGACCGATATTTCGATGCGTTACACACGGAATGATAAAGTATAGCCCCATACTGTGTTTAGAGGGTATAAAAATGTCTTCCCAGTTAGCAACGTCCTCGAGCAATCCTCAGTGACGGAGCGGTGACATATCAGAGTCACTGCTGACATCCACAAGACATCTCTATGTACTGGGTTGAGGACAGTTTCATACAAATTTTCAAAATGTCCTCACTCAAAGTCAGCAGTGGTCAGGGCTGACCTTCTGGGGACATGTCACCTAAGACTTATTTAGGCAAATGTCTGACGTAGGTCATGCGAAAATACAAAAAATTTTCGTATTTCCTTTAGTTTTTACTTTTATCCATTTTCCTTTATAAATATCTTTCTCATATTTAGAAAAAACTTTTCGACTTTTGTAGTCCCAACTGGATTTGAACCTGGAACCTCCAGTGTATTAGTCCCACACCTAATCACTTGTTCCAAACTTTATTTTGAAAATTGTTTGTCTATTTATTACACTCAAAAAAGTATGTCGGTAAAATCTACTACAAAAGACAGTTGTTTTGACTACATTTTGTCGTTGAAAAGGCGTCCACTACATAAACGGTAAAAACAACTGAACATGTTGTTGTTTTTAACTATTGATTTTCAACTACAAAATGTAGTAAAAACTACTACAAAACTGTTTAATACAGTTGTTTTTTCTACAATTGCCTGAAATTTTATTTAAAAAATTTCTTAAACGTTTAAATGATTGATATTTGTTTATTTAAAAAGCAATACATTTCAGTTGGTTGTATAGAATTTCGACATGATGACAATTTTTTGATGTATTTATCTGGAATTATAGAAGAAAAAAATTATATTAATAAAATGTTAAACAAAAAATATTGATTGTATTTACCTTTGTTTTTTTAATAGTTCATTTCAAATTTTCACCGCTACTGATCAAAATTTGTCTGGAATAAAAACAAACGAAATGCTTTGGCAAAATTGATTTATAAAAAAAAAGAATTAATTTGAAATGTTTCAAAAAAGTATGTACCTGCTCTGTTGTGTATACAAAGAAAAGAAAGATGGCGCGCTCATAAGAAAACAAAACACTGCACACATTTTATTTTGTTTTTTTCCGATTGGTTTTTACGCACGCTTATGTGAGCGCTATATTATACACACTTGTTATCTCATTTATCCACTTATTTTCTTTCGCTCAAGAATATTTTTCCAAAAACATATTTTTTGTTATAATTAAATTTAATAAATTGTAATTTCATTTATTTAGATATTATTTATTTGGTATAAAAATAATTCCTTCCGCATCCCGCACGACCAACTCGCTCGACACATTCGTTTGCAATAAAAATTTCTAGAAAAAAACGAGTTTTAAAAAAAAACTAAAAACAACTACATAAATCAACTATTGCTACAGTGTAGTATATTTTTTGTAGTTATTTTTTGAAACTACTACAAAAAAAGTTGTTTGAGATTTTTTCATACAAAAACGACCGAAATTGTAGTTAAAAACAACAGCTACTACTTACTACACAAACGACCGTCATGTAGTAACTGCAATAATTTTCTGAGTGTACTTTTATTCTACTTGTGAGATTTTGATTTTATTTTAAATAAATCGATAGTATTGCCATCTTTTTCTTGGAAATTGAAGAGTTGCCCAGGTTTAAAATTCTAATTTAATATACTGCTGTTCTGAAGACATTTCCTTTTAGACGTCTTGTTGGCATAAAATAAACTTTTGGTCTGTGGTTTGAAGGGTATTAATTAAAAAATCGGTCAAGCAGTTTGGGAGATATCGCAAAAATATTTGCATAAATAACAGTTTTTTCATACGTTCAAGAATTAAAAAAAAAATCTAAAAATGTCATTTCCTTGACCCTTTAATAGAGCTTGAGACAAACTTTCATTTAAAAGAAAGTAGAGATTAAATGGAATGAAACTGCATTTGCAGTTTTTAATTTCGTGATCCTGTTTCCTTTTAAAAGGACTTCAAAGTTTTAAAGGATGCATTTTTTAAAATATTTTTGAATATTTTTAATTGGCCTAGGATGACACTGGTGATGGCAGATGAAAGAGGAGGATCTCCCCTAATTTTTCCATTTTTTGCCATATCAGGATAACAGGATGTGAATAAAGTCATTTGAAAACTTGATCAAAATATTTTGTTGAAATTTTTAATGATATTGAAGGACACATTTTTGAATGGACGTAACTTACCTCGTTTTTCCCTATATGTGAAAATAATAAAATAGAAAAATTAGGGGAGATCCTCCCCTTTTATTTGCTCTCAATAGTGGCACCCTAGGGCAAGTACAAATATTAAAAAATATTTTATAAAATTTAATCCTCTAAAACTTTGAAGTCCTTTTAAAAGAAAACAGTATCACGAAATGAAAAACTGTAAATGCAGTTTTACTACATTTACTCAACGTGTTCAACGATTTTTTTTTTTTAATTTTTGTTGGACGGTGTAATCCGGCGATACATACAAATCTTTTATTTTTTGTATAAATTATTATTTGGTGATATTGCCCTTTTTATCGCCAAGACGAATTGTTGTCGTATCGTCGGGATGTATTGCCGTCGGAAACAGTTTCTCCCGAAGGGTGTATCGCCGGCGATACGAATTCGATATATGCCGCAATAAAATTTATTGTCTCGGCAATATAACCGGAAAATCGATGTCGTATCGTTTTGTTTACAGGAATCTAAAGCACATAATTTAGTTTTCAAAAATCAATAATTAAAACCGTAATGGTTTAATTAATTAAAAAAACATTTGTTATTATAAAAAAATCCCCGAATTTAAAGCAAAGTTAATTTTTATTATTTCAATTAATAAAATAAATTTTAAATATTTTTTTTTAGGTTTCCGCTGGAGCTGATTTTATTATAACACAAATTTGTTTTTCATCACAACCAGTTATAGATTTTATAAAAAACTGTCGATCAAAAGGTATTACGGTACCCATATTGGTGGGTATATTTGTACCGGATAATTTACGGATATTGGAGACTGTCAGGCGCATAACAAAAATTAAAGTTCCTGACGAAGATTTACAGGAATATAGAAATCATAATGACCAGGGTCACGCCAATTTTACTAAATATGCTGTCCATAAAGCCGCTAAAATGATTGAGCGGATATTTGCCAGTGAGGCAGATGTTTATGGTTTACAATTTTACACAATGAATAGATTTAAAAATATACCAAAGGTATTAGATGAAATTGCAAAAAATAAAAATTTAATAAAAAAGTGAAAGAAAAAATTTTATATTTAAAAAAAAAAAGAAAAAAAAATTGACCCCATTTGTCCTAGCAGAGCAAGGTTTCGATCCTCGGACCTCTGGGTTATGGGCCCAGCACGCTTCCACTGCGCCACTCTGCTTGTTGTCAACATTTTGTCAAATGTGTGTTTTCACTTTGAGGTGTGTTCAATATTTTAGCCAAGACACAAACCATACCATTATTTGTGAGCAGAGTTGCCAGTTTAACAAAAACCATTATTTGTGAGCAAAGTTGCCAGTTCCAACCAATATCATTATTTGTGAGCAGAGTTACCAGTTCTAGGATTTTATACCAAAACAAGAGATTTTTATTTGCAAATAGGGCTAAAATTGTAATTCGGGGATTGACACTAATATTTTCGGGGATTTATTAGTAATAAAATTTTTATGTTAAAATATTTTTTTTTTTAAATACATCAAATAGGTGATTTTAGTACAAAATGTCTCAGAAACTGAGAATTTTTCTATACGATAAATGTCTTAGAATCTGAGAATTTCCCTATACGAAATATTTCTCAGAATCTGAGAATTTTTCTACGCGAAATGCGTCTCAGAATTTTAGAATTTTTCAATACGAAAAATGTCCGTGGTCTAAGAATTTTTGTATACGAAAAAAGGTCTCAGAATCTAAAAATTATTTTGTGTGAAAAATGTCTCTGAATCTAAATTTTTTTTTAAAGAAAATTGGAGAATTTTTTATACGAAAATTGTCTCATAAACTAAGAATTTTTCCTATACGAAAAATGTCCCAGAATCTAAGAATTTTTCTTAACGAAAAATGCCTCAGAATCTAAGAATTTCTTATGCGAAAAACGTCTAAGAATTTTACGAAAAATATCTTAGAATCTAAAAATTTTTCTATACGAAAAATGCCTCAAACTTTTCCATATAAAAATATTTTAGAATCTGAGAATTTTTCTTTACGAAAAATGTCTGAATTTTATATTTGCGAAAAATGTCGCAGAATCTGAGAATTTTTCTATTCGAAAAATGTCTCAGAATCTGAAAATTTTTCTATACAAAAAATGTCTCAGAATCTGATAATCTTTTTATCCAAAAAATGTCTCAGAATATGAGAATTTTTCTATACGAAAAATTCTCAGAATCTGCGACTTTGTCTATATGAAAAATGTCTCAGAATCTAAGGATTTTTCTATACGAAAAATGCCTTAGCATATAAGAAATGCCTTAGCATCTAACTATTTGTCTATACGAAAAATGTCTCAGAATATAAGAATTTTTCTACACTAAGAAAATTATGTCATTAACTTTTTGTAGGTTATTTTAAAAAGTAATCAGTAAAGTCATTTTAAAAGAAAAATCACTTATTTTATAAAGGATTTAATTTTTTTACTGTTTCTGTAGTTTAAAAAAAATAATTTACTGTATTAAAAACGAATTTTCTGTTACATTTAATTTCTACAGTAAAAAATGTCTTCTATAGTTTTACTGTTTTTCAATACAAAATAACTGAATATTCACTAGTTTTTTAATGTTTTGGTTAGTCATTAAATTAACATTTAAAATTGACTGTAAAGTGTTTTTATTTTAAATGAAAAAACAGTGGAATGTTTTTTAAATAAAATTTCATTTGTTTTAAGTGAATATTCACTGGAATTTACCTACATAATTTTTTGAGTGTATGCAAATGACTAGAGTATTCAAAACCGAAACCGAAAACCGGTTAAACGGTTTTTTCATTTTTAGAAACTCGACCGGTTTCGAATAGTTTTGAATTTCGAATATTTGAGAAACCGGTTTTTTTGTGTCGGTTAACCGGTTTTTATAAAAAGGTTTAATATAATGAATTAATCAGTTTGTGGATATGTTGGCATATCAATATATCAACGAGTTCCGGATGTCCGTCTCTTCTTTTAACATTGAAATCAATATATCCTCGGTGCGCCAACCAGAACTGGTATGTGTTTTTAAAAATTTTTTGGATAGGCTTACAAATCAGCTTTATTTTGACCATTCGGGGTGCTTAAAAACAATATTTCTTTTATAATTTCTTTCATTCTTTTAAAATCATTATTTTACATTTTAAAAAACAGCGCTAAAGTACCAAATTTCGCTGTTATTAAAGACTCTTCAAAAAATGTTAAAGTACACATACCAGTTCTGGTTGGCGCACCGACAATATATTTTTTTTTAAATTTGGCACCTTGGAGTTCAATGGCAAACCATTTTTTTTTTTTAATTATCCTTTTGAAATTGTTGAAATCGGAATGGGCTAAATCAGCCCAAATGAATATGTTAGGACAGATGTCTGAATTTATTATTAATTGTGCTCTTTAAACAATTCAATAAAAACAAATTTGTAAATAAAATCTTTATGGATTTCCGCTCGCAATTGCAAAGAATTCAAATTTAGTTGTTACTTCCTGTCGAAGTTTCCAGCGAAATTGTGCGACGTTAACGGTGTCATACAGATGATACTATTTTCTATATGACCCTGCAAAAAAAGTCATTACCACTTCTCAGTGGAGTGCTTTAAAACCATAACAAATGTAATGAAATACAACAAAAATAACAAAAAACACAAGACAAAAACACACAAACAGTTTTTTCTACTCCAGAATACATAGATATTCAGCACTTAACTCATTACCTATCGCGACACCTCCATACAAATGTAAGCAGATATTCAGTAGATAAGAACTACTCCGTGGAAGTAGTTGGAAGTTGTTTGAAAGCTCGGAGTACTTCTTATCTACTGAATATCTACTTACTTTTGTACGGGAGTGTCGCGGAAGGTAATGAGTTAAGTGCTGAATAACAACTTTTTATGGAGTAGAAAAAACTGTTTGTGTGTTTTTTTCTTGTGTTTTTTGTTATTTTTGTTGTATTTCATTACATTTGTTATAGTTTTAAAGCACTCCAAATAGAAGTACTCCGCACTTTTTTTGCTGGGGACTTATCGATTTTGTGTCTATTGGGTTATGCCTATTTTGAAAAAATATAATTAAATTTAATTAATTTTTAACCTGAAAAATAAAAACCGAAAAAACCGGTTTAACCGGTTTTTTTGCTAAAACCGAAACCGAAAACCGGTTTTTCAAAAATAAGCTTTTTCGAATAAACCGAAAACCGGTTTTTGAAAATGGCCGGTTTTTTGAATACACTACAAATGACTCAGGATCTAATAATTTTTCTATACGAAAAATGTCTCAAGAGTCTGAGATATTTTCTACACGACAAATGCCTCAGCATCTAAGAATTTTTCAATACGAAAAATGTCTCAGAGTCTGAGAATTTTTTTATAAAAGAAATGTCTCAGAATGTGAGAATTTTTCTATAAGAAAAATGTCTCAGAATCTGAGAATTTGGAATACGAAAAATATCTCAGAATCTGAAAATTTTTCAGAATCTGAGAATTTTTCTATACGAAAAATGTCTCAGAATCTGAGAATTTTTCCATCCGAAAAATGTCTCAGAATTTGAACAGAAACGGAACAGATTAAGTTTACGTTCACCAAAAAAAAATTTTTCTTGTTAAAATTTTCACGTAGAATCTCATTTCATTAGAATCTCCATGCATTAAACCCCTCCTCTACGCCTTTAAAGGTTTTTTACGTAAAAAGTTTTTGGCCCTATGTATTTTCAGTGCAAAAGTTGAAATAGTCGCACCCACGCCCTTTGCACTGGACAAAAGTGGTACCACTGATCTCAGGATAGGGTCCTTAGACGATGTATAAAGTTTCATCAGATTTGGAGAGGTGGTCGTAAACTAGACTTAAGCCAAAGAAACTGACCCATTAAAGGTCTTTATAAACCCATAAAGAGTCTTTATAAATAATTTTTAGATTCAAAATTAGGCCAAATACTATTTGGTCATATTTGGCCAATAGGGTCACCACATGTGTATAAATTTTTCTTAGTTTTGCCACAGACTAATACAGACTCGACAAATATGACAGGTGTCAAACAAGTATTCTTTAACCATATGGTTAATATTTTCAAATTAATCTACGAATTAGATTAGAAAGAGAAAACTGATATAACGCGCCATAAGAAAAATAGATGCCAGATCGGTTTTTGTTGTTTCACTCACTCCTAAGTCGTAGAAAGTGTGGCCAGTTTAGCGTAAAATGGACTAAAAACCGCTCAGTTTTCTCCTAAAATCGCTTAGTTTTCCCCATTTTTTCCTTATAAACTCTACTGTCGAGTCTGTATATAGTCTGTGACTCTACCACAGACTAATACAGACTCGACATAACTGACAGGTGTCAAAAAAGTATTCTTTAACCATATGGTTAATATTTTCAAATTATTCTACGAATTAGGTTATAGTGCGTTTACATTGGAATTCTAATCTAGTAAATTGCGATTTTAATCTATTTTGTAATCTGTACCGTTTACATTGGCATTTTTTACATTTGAGAAGATTAAGATTGGCATTTATAATAACAAGTTGGTAATAAATGTGTGTGACTGCGTCAAAAGATAGCGACGGTAATTAGTCGTCGTAAGATTAACAAGGCCAGCGACGGCGTTTATAAATAACAATATCGGCGGCATAAACATACTTGGCGTCGTCATCAAAACGGCAGGCTTTGTGTCGGTGTTTTTCAGTGTTGGAAAATGGAAATAACAGAAATACAGAGTTGTATTTAACTTTACAAGATTGCGTTTGCCGATTAGAGTCTAAACTACTAGATTGAAAAAAATAAATTTGTATGGGCAATCTAATAGTGCGTTTACACTGGTCCTCTAAGCTAGCTTAAAGTAGATTGTGGCTCCAATCCAGTTTCAATCTATTAGATTGCCCATACAAATTTATTTTTTTCAATCTAGTAGTTTAGACTCTAATCGGCAAACGCAATCTGGTAAAGTTAGATACAACTCTGTATTTCTATCATTTGCATTTTCCAACACTGAAAAACACCGACACAAAGCCTGCCGTTTTGATGACGCCGCCAAGTATGTGTATGCCGCCGTCATTGTTATTTGTAAACGACGTCACTGTGCTTGTTAATCATACGACGACTAATTACCGTCGCTGTCTTTTGACGCAGTCACACACATTTATTACCAACTTGTTGTTATAAATGCCAATCCTAATCTTCTCAAATGTAAAAAATGCCAATGTAAACGGTACAGATTGCAAAGTAGATTAAAATCGCAATTTACTAGATTAGAAATCCAATGTAAACGCACTATAATAGATTGAAACTGGATTGGAGCCACAATCTACTTTAAGCTAGCTTAGAGGACCAGTGTAAATGCACTATTAGAAAGAGAAAACTGATATAACGCGCCATTAGAAAAATGGATGCCAGATCGGTTTTTGTTGTTTCACTCACTCCTAAGTCGTAGAAAGTGTTGTCATGTTAGCGTAAAACGGACTAAAAACCGCTGTGTTTTCTCCTAAAATCGCTTAGTTTTTCCCCATTTTTTCTTCAAAAACTCTACTGTCGAGTCTGTATTTAGTCTGTGACTCTACTGTCGAGTCTGTATATAGTCTGTGTTTTTGCTCTATCTTGTTAGTTTTCAAGATATCAGCATATTAAATTTTTATAAAAAAAAAAAAATAATCGCTTAACCTCTGTGCAGTTTATTTTTATTTTTTTCTTGCCTTAAAAATTTTGTCTGTTTTCTTTATTGAACTTACCTTAATCATAATAGTACCAATTTCTGCCAACTAGTTTTGTTTCCAAATCATCAAAAGTAGAACACAAAAAAGTTAATTCTTTTGAATTAATTCATCAAAAATTTCTTGATTTAATAAAACTAATTAAACTTTTTACGCATTAAATCAAAAAGTGAATTAATTCTTCAAAGGTCTGCTCTTGTACTAAAAAAACCTTTTTGTACCATTTTTGCTTAAATTCTTTTTTCATTCCGTTTACATATTTTTCTAATGAACACTTAACCGGCACTTGCATTTTAACTTGAGTTTTTTCATACAAATCTTAACTAAATACGTTAGTTTTTAACAACAAACTTATGCACTCATATTTCACAACACTTGTTTAATTTTTATAAATTATTTTTTCATTTATCTCAAAATATTTACTTTAAGAAAACAACCGACCGAAATTAGTATGACCGCAATAAAATTTTCGCATGCACTAACTGAAGTTAATAAAAAAAGCAAGAAGAGGTCAAAACTAAACACGAATAACGGATTTTCTTTATCAATTTACTACCATAATACACCATATGTTGAATATAAAAATACACCACACAAACAGGGCTGCCAGTTTCTTTTTTGGAATGCTATCCCCAATTTTATTTATTTATTCCCAAAAATCCCCATTTTAAAAACACTACTGAAAGAAATTTACCAAAAATATTGTCAGAGGCGTTTTGGGGAAGGGTTGGGGAAGTAGTTACTTGGTTGGTTGACGCCGAACGTTGGGGGTCACCCTCTCCTAGTGATAAATATTAGAAAATTCCATTATAATGATTTTAGCACTCAAGCAAGACAATTTCATCACGAATGGATCAGGTCAAAGAAAATTACATATTTCTAAGTGGAGAACTTTGAACTTCTTCAGTTTAATATTTAGTTTTTTTTTAACAAAAATGCAAAAAAAAATTAAAGCATGGTGTTTTCCAGAGGTTGGTTTAGTTTTTCAAGAAAAATTTTTCGTCCTGTACCCGATTACTGTAACTATGCGAGAATTTTTCGCATCGAGAAAAATAAAACTATATCTTTACAATACAGCAGCAATCAGCAGACAGCAAATTTTTTCGCACATCAAACAACAACCAAATACATGGGGAAGTTTTGCTGTCTGCTGCTTTATTGTGAAAAGACACAATATGGCTGTAGGCAAAATCGCCCAAAGAAAAATCACCCAAAAAGAAAATGAAATTTTGCCCAAAAATTTTTCATACAAATTTGGCCTATATTTCATATGAAAAGTAACCAACATTTTTGGGCCCATTTTCATAGTTTTTGGGCAACATTTCGAAATAAAAAATTGGGTGATTTTTCATTACGAAAAATTGTCCAAAAATAAAATATGAAAAATTGCCCATTTTTAGTTTGGTTTGCATTTTTGTCAAAATCTTAAAGTGTCAAAACCGAAATAAGTTGCAATGAAACAGCCAATAGAAAAATTAAATACCCTATAAGTGGAACAACCTTAAACAAATAGTTTATTAATTTTTTAGAAAAAAATAAGCGAATTGTTTAGTTTTTTTTATAAATTATATACTTAACTAACCAAGAAAAATCTGATGAACAACATTTCCGTTGTGAAGTAACAGACAAAGGTTCTGGTGGGAATCAAACTGACAACCCCTGAACTTACTTCCAGATTAGCACACTTCATACTAATCTACTTCCGCCAGTAGAAAATCAAAAGTACTGAATTAAAAAAACAGTATGGAGGTGTGATGAAAGCGCCGCAGACGAAAAATTTTAACAAAAAATCGCGCGTTTAACAAAAAAATTGTTGTTTTTCGTCTGCGGCGCTATCATCACACCTCCATACTGTTCACATCTCCGTGCAATTGTTTTTAATTTCTTCTTAATTTATGTAACACATATAATATTTTTTACATCAATTACCTACTTATAGCTTTTTCAGACCATATTATCAAGAAAACGATATCACAAAAATATTAATAAGGATACGTAACAAAAAGTCTTGTTTTAAAATTTGTTATTTTTTTTTTAAACCATTTTTAATAAGTCATTTTTCATTTCTTTCTTGGGATTTTTTCGTTAATTTTGGGCGAAATTTCGTATTTTTCTTTTTGGGTAATTTTTCATATTTTTTGGGCGATTTTTCATTTGGGCGATTTTTCATAAATTTTTTTGGGCGATTTTGCCTACAGCCCACTAATATATTTGTATTTTTGTCGATGCGGATACTTCTTGCATAGTTACAGAAATCGGTTAACCCAACCTCTGAAAAACACCATATTTTAACAGTTTTCTTTTTGTATTTTTATTACAAAAATGAAACAACAAAATATGTATTTTACATTACATCAAACAACAACATAATATGTATTTTGTTGTTGTTTGCTGTATGAACATTTTTGCTGTCTGCTGCTTGCTGCTATATTGTGAAGAGACACCTAATTAGTAAACAGTGTTGCCATGTTAGCCTACAACTAGATAAAAACCGCTCTGTTTATCCAAAAATCGCTTAGTTTTTTCCCCATTTTTCTTATAAAAATCTACTGTCGAGTCTGTATATATATAGTCTGTGCCCCAACGTCCGCCGCCAACCAACCAAGTAACTACTTTCCCGACCCTTCCCCAAAACGCCTCTGAAATTTTTTTAATGTAAATTTCTTTTATATTTTGAATTTTTAAGAATCAGAAATATTTAATTGGGTATGGTATTCCAAAAAAAGAAACTGGTAGCCCTGTCGTGTGGTGTATTTTTATATTCAACATATGGTGTATTATGGAAGTAAATCGATAAAGAAAAACCGTTATTCGTGTTTAGTTTTGACCTCTTCTTGCTCTTTTTATTAACTTCAGTTAGTGCATGCGAAAATTTTATTGCGGTCGTTCATACTAATTTCGGTCGGTTGTTTTTTTGTATTAAAAATTGAGATAAAAGTGAAAATAATTAATAAAAATTAAACAAAAGTGTTGTGGAATATGAGTACATAAGTTTGTTGTTAAAAACTAAAGTATTTAGTTAAAATTAGTATGAAAAACTTCAAGTTAAAATGCAAGTGCCGGTAAAGTGTTTATTAGAAAAATATGTAAACGGAAAAAAAATTATCAATTTGGTACAAAAAGGTTTTTTTTAGTGCTAGCAGCACACCTTTAAAGAATTATTCCACTTTTACATTTAATTCGTAAAAAGTTTAAATTATTTTATTAAATCAAGAAATTCTTCATGAATTATTTCAAAAGAGTTAACTTTCAATGTGTTCTACTTTTGGAGATTTGGAAACAAAACTAATTGGCAGAAATTGGTACTACTATAATATTATTTTTTTGGAAATAAAGATTATTAAGGTGAGTTCAAAAAAGAACAGACAAAACTTGTACGGCAAAAAAAATAAACTGCACAGAGGTTAAGCGATTTAATTTTTTGGCAAAACTGCAGTTTACGGGGCACACAAAAATTACAAAAAAAAATATGCCACCCCCTTTAGAATAAAAAGAAAACAAAAAACCGAATTTAAAATTTAAGGGGGCTTGTACCCCTAGGCCCCATTGAGCCCAGTCGTTCCTCGTATGTGTGGTATAAATATTTAGGGATTACAAACTCCATAAATTAATTTAGCGGCTTCGCTAAATAAAGTTGATTTTTGGGTAGCAGGATCTACGCGTTTAATTTTTTAAGTGTTAAAATGGGTAAACTTTAATTTTTTAAAATTAAAGTTTAAACTTTAATTTAATTAACCTTTAATTTTTTTAATCTAAAGGAGTGGTATATTTATTTTGTAATTTTGTAAACTGTAGTTTAGCCATTTTTTTTTCAAAAAAATTAATATGCTGATATCTTGAAAACCAGGAGCGGATCCAGCTCTTAGGTTTGGAGGGAGGACAATTTCTTTATTCAAAAAAAAAATTCTCAAAGGGAAATTTAGGACGGATTTGCATCATTAATTTAGATTTTTCATGTTTAGTACGATTAATTCTAAAGAAACATTTTCAAGTATTAAAAATGTATCACTATAGAAAAGATTCCTCAAATTTTTTTTTTTGAAATTAAAGAAAAAAAAAACCAAAAAATCGTCTTAGGTTCTAAATCATTTTTCTGTTAGTAAAAGTCCCAGATTTAGAAATATTTTCTCAATAGAAAAAAATCATTCTCGGTTATAACGACCAAATTCCAAAGTCCCGAAGTTTTGGCAACAATTTTCACACAAAATGCATCTTTTATAACCAAGGAGAGGACTTTCATGCAAATACGTTTTTTCCCTTTGGTCATAGAACAGCATAGACAACATATCTTTGCGAATCAAAGAATTTGCCTTAAAATGGCATCGATTCGTTAGTGCATATTTTTGCATATTTTGCTATTATTTCGCTATAAATGCATATTTTCAGGTCATATTTTGTATAAATTTTTGTTTTTTTTTAGCTATTTTTTAGTATTTTTAGCTGTTTTTAAGATTTTTTCGTGATATTTCTTTTTTTTTGCATCAAAGACTATCAATACTTAAAGATTGTGAAGTCTCCCTTCTTCTGTTAAACCCTCTCTTAAATTCCCTTTGCTAAGTCCGCCATCGAACTGGACGTTTGATCAAACCAAAAAAAATCCCTTAAGTTCGATATAAACAAACAAAAAAGTGTTGCTGTTTGGCGATTTTCAGACTAAAGCTAGCGTTTTTTTTTTTCATCTAGCTATAAAAAAAGTTTTTTTTGTGGATTATCGGGAAATCCAATGACTTTTTATTTGCTGAGAATTTGTTTTAAACACTTTTAAAGGTATTTCTTAAATAATATTACCATAATAATTATAAATTGATACATTTTTTCAAAATTTATTAAGCGCTTTTTTGATATAAAAAGTTAGCATTATTTGTCAAACCAACAATGTTAATTTAGCATTATCGTATTTTTTATTGATTCTTATGTATTGGATCAAAATACATGTCCACAAAAAAATTTAGACTCCTTTGATCAATAATGGGGATTTTATTAACAAATTTCAAAAAGCCCTAACTACATGCTTTGATATATGTTAAACCAAAAAGCCCCAACTACACATTTGTATACATATTATATAGCAATTTTTTAAAGATTAAATATTTTTTTGATGCTTCTTCTTCCACAATGTCCACCAATAGGAAAAATATATGTATATGTACACAAAAAATAAAGTTTAGAAATTTACCAATTAACCCCTTCAGGCCCGCACTCTCACGAGAATCGTTCCTTTTTCAGCTATAGAAATCGCAATTTATGCAGTACAATTAGTCTTAAGTAAGATATAAATTCTACATAAAATTTAATAACAATATAATTAATGACGATAAAAAACATGATTAGAAGTCCTTCATTCCGATTGAATAAAATTCAAAGTAAATTTTTCGTTAAATAAGTAATACAAAATTGTTTTTAATTATAATTTTTGCTATTATTACAAAAAATACAGGGGGTTTATTATGTGAGCTCACTATTCTATTACTATAAAATTGCACTATATGGTAATGGAATAACGATGGAAACGGTACGATTGACGACTATTAGGTTACATAATTACTTCCCAGTATATAACAAAAAACGTTAGCTTCATTGGAAAGCTTATAATTTCTTCATAAAACGGGACAGAAATAAAAACAAGTTGATGTCTAATATCGCTAACATTAAATACAGGGCTTAGCAAAGATAAAATAACAACCTGTGTCAAATTTTATCATTTACATATGGGGGTTTCATCTCAAGTGACACAACTTTTACAACCAATAGTAGTTTAGTCACAATTTTTCAACGAGATCGGTTAAGAACTTTCTGAGTTAGAAGGGGCCATATTTTACATTTTGGTCAAACAGATGTTTTTTGCATCCATGTAACTGATTACCTAATGTTCCTAGCAAAATGTGTCCCGAGAGTTTAAGATAGCTATTTCTTTCTTCTTCTTCTGTCATCCTTCTCTCCCGTTGTAGCAATCTTTCAAAAAAAAAATTTTTACTTTTTTTTTTTTTTGCAAAATCAAAAACTTGTTTGACATTTTTTTAAACCGGCCCTTTTTTAACTCAAAATAAAGCTAAGGTATTTTCCTTTAGGAGCTTTGTGGGATGCGAGTGAGATATCTATCAAATGCCCAATATTTACTGTAGATCTTAAGAAATTTTCCAGAAGCCGAATAAACGCTTTGACGACCATACATTTTTGACCGAAGTGTTTTTGATTTTCTTTCCATTTTCGTAATTTCTGACCTAATAATAGTTACGCATAAAAAAATTGGGCCCCTCCTTCCCCCTTATTACGCTGTTTTGGCCAAGGCCATTTTGGTACTCGCTGTGATCTGTAAGAAATGAAACTTAATAATAGTTATTCTACAAGAATTTAGATTTCTGAACCCCTTTCTTGACCCTTATTTCGTCTGTCAAGTAAATATAATGTTGTCCCCAATATATTTATTACTTCGCAGACTTTGAGAACTTATAGTGAGCAAGTGGACCCAGTTAGAGACTTAATGAAAACAAAACTTTTGTTTCTCAAAAATTCCTCTATAATTCATCTTTTAGCACATTTATCCTAGCTTTTACTTGAACTAAAAAATATCGCAAAAAATTATCTGGGAAGTATAGTTTCCTGTGGTCGTTAAAAGGTTAAAGCATTTTGATGCATTATGTTATTTCGGGCCATACCCTTTGTCCTGTTCCACCCTCATTTGACATGGAGCTTTAAAATTGTAAATTGACATTTTGTATCGAATTAAGTTAGCATGTGTTTAACAGAATCCAAAATGAGACATTTTTCAGTGTTAGGTTATATAGCAGGTGCCACGCCCCTTTCTTCAATACCGCCTACATTTTGTTAGAGATCTATATGATAAAACAACATTCAGTATACAATTTTGTTAGCATGTTGTTACATTTTATAACACATCTGCTTGGTGTTTTTAAACATCTTCAGTGCAGTTAGGGCTTTTTGTGTTTCTGAAAATTACAAGGCAAAAGGGCGTTACTAATATAACTTTTTAAGTATTAAAAATTTATAATTTTTTTTAACAGAAATGAATTTGTTTGTGTGTTTTTACTAATATTTAAAAAAATTGTAATGAAAACTTTTATATCTTTTATATAAACACGTTTTTTGCTTCTCCTGTAAAATTTATAAAATGTTAGATAGGGCGATTTGCATTTTAGGTGACGATATATATCTAAGCTTAAAATGTCAGAATAAATTAAAATTTTATGTTTTTTCAATAAAAGTAAAAAAACAAGTGGATATTTATGATTTTAAGTGCATATTTTAGGCGCCTAATACGTAGTTTTTTAGTGCATGAAGGTTTTGTCCCTGTTTATAACGAACTCGGTTATAGCGAATCCTCGGTTAAAACGAATTACTTACTATGGTCCCACGAACACAATTTCAAGTATATTTACATTTTTATAACGAACTCCCATAAATATTTTGAAATGTGCGACAATTCTGTTTAGCAAACTCACAAAAAGTCAGAAATTTTTGGTTAAAATTATAATTTTGTTAAAATTTATTTATATATTTAATGTTTTCTTCTCAATAAGAAGTTTACAAAAAAAACGTCAAATAAAATTAAATTGGAAATATTTTTTTTTGGAAATAAAACTTGATTAATATAAAATATACCCCGATTATAGCGAACTTCGCTTATAACGAAGTATTTTTACTGGTTCGTTATAACCAAGTTTGACTGTAATTAAATTTTTTAACATTTATCACGAGGAAAAGGTGACCCCTAACGTCCGCCGCCAACTAACCAAGTAATTACTTATCCAACCCCAAAATACCTCTGACATTTTTTTTTTTTAAATTATTTTATTTTTAAGTTGGGCATTTTCGGGAATTAGAATATTAAATTCAAATTCAAATTAAATTTTATTGAGTCTTAAATTCATTTCTCTTACAAAAGTGTCCTATGAAATAACTTAACTACAAACGTAAAAACTTAGAACTATTAACGTTTTATTCTAATAAGGTCAAATGTTAAATAAAACCTCTATGGTACAGTAGGAATTGATTCTATTGTTATCTACATTATATTACAGGTATGAAAACGCTTGCTCCCGGCGTTATAAAGATATCAGTTGACGTGTGTCAATGACCAAGACTTAAACTAAAAACTTACATCTATAGGAAACTTAAAACTAAATTTACAAATCAAATACTTAAAACTACTATTTACAAATTATATACTTAAAACTACTATTTACAAATATGTACAGAAACCAAACTTTTCATATCCATGGTGTGACAAGTGAAGAATCTTTACCCCCTGTGAATACCAGGGACTCGTTTTACGTAAAAGTCTGGTAGATCCAGTTCAAAAGAATCAGTTTCAATTTCTTCATTTATCACACTCACTGGAGATAAATAGTTCACATTGGTCCAATTAAAATCTCTCTGCGTATTAAACACGTTTACCAAATAATCATTATCATGTTCCTGAAGACGACTTACTTGTTTCTTAAGCAGACCTAAAGAGTATCTACAAAGTGGGACAATGGCTGCATCTCTATATATAACTGTATTTGAAAACCTTTTGTTTTCAGCTTCAAAATTCTTCCCAATGCAAAGACGTAATATCTTCCTTTCAAATATCTCTAATCTAACTGCGTATGTTGGTGAGAACCAAAACCAAATTGGAAATGCATAAATAATGGCGGGTCGAATGCTGACCTTGTACAATAACAATTTCGTCTCCCTTGGTAGCCTAGAATTCCTCAAAATACTCAAAAATATCATTAAAATCCTCTGCGCCTTTGCCAAAATTAACTTAACATGACCATTAAACTTAAACAATTTATCAAAAGTGACCCCCAAATATTTTATCTTATCCCTGAAAGGAATGTCAACTTGATTTAAAGTGAGTCTCAAATTTTTACTTTCCGGGACGACACCAGTTGGACCTTTACCAGAAGGATTACGAATACAAATGGCACTTGATTTTGACACATTAATCGTTATTCCCCATTTATCATAAAATTCTTGTATCAATCGTAAATGTGATTCAACTAAAATCAAAGCCACACAAGGAGATCGGGCATGAGCGTAAGCCATCGAATCATCCGCATATAAAATACCAGTCGAACATCTGTGATGGTGGGGGAAATCATATACCAGAATATTATATAAATACGGTGCTAATACAGCGCCCTGAGGCACCCCACTCATAACTTGACCATACTCTGAACAAGCTTGACCTATTTCTACGTAAAACTCTCTTCCATGCAGAAAATTAGCCATTATCTTCACAATGTAAGGATCAAAACCAATTTCAATTAACTTGTAGATAATACCATTATGATAGGCTTTATCGAAAGCCTTCTGAACGTCCAATGACACAGCAACTGTGCACCTTTGTTCCCGCAGGTTCAGTACTATATCATTCTGAAACTTAAGGAGCGCGTGAACCGTGGAATGAGCAGGCTTAAACCCAAACTGAAGATCAGGTATGCACTGTACTATAGTCTCCCTATCAATCTTTAAAATTATCACTTTTTCAAGAATCTTACCCAAGTTTGATAGGAGTGAAATTGGCCTAAAATTACCAGCTTCATAACCGCTCTGGTCCTTACGTATCGGAAAAATTTTAGCCACCTTCCAGGACCTGGGAAAATAACCATTATTGATGCAATTATTTAAAATAATTGTCAAAAACTCTATCGCTATAAAAGGCAGCCTTTTAATGAGAAAGTTTGATATCATATCACGACCAGAAGATTTTTTCCCATTTAAAGAAGATATTATTTCCTTAACATCACCAGTGTTCACAAAATGGATGGAATCGTCGTTGGAAAGAGAATTAAAAGAATTACTAAAACTTAAAATTCTTGGAGGACAAGCCGTCAACACATTATCTATACTCGCTTCGACGTCTGCTATGTGTGTTCCCGACGGCACATTTTCCGTGTATATAGTCTCATAATGATTTTTAAGAATTTCAACCTTCCGAGTATCGTCTGTAATGGTTAAACCTTCATGAACAATTTTATTGCACATTTTACCCTTCCTATGACCAATGATGTTATATATATCTTTATAAGCATGAGGACCAGGTTTAATCTTACTTAGCCTTAATCCAAAACTCTCAGACCGAAATAGTTCCACTTGTTCCTTTATTATAATTTTCAAGAGAGACAGTTGCCCGGAAAGCGCTTTATATTCAGGGGAAACCCTGTTGAAGTTCTGATGAAAAATTTTCTTAAGACTCCTTTGCCATCTATATTTGACAGAAAATAATCTCTTAATCGGTGGTGGAAGGTCCAGATAATTATCTTTACGTAATGCCACCTCGCGCGAATGTGAATTAGCAACAGACACAATCTCCCTAGACAATTCTTCTATAAAGACATCAATTTCGTCATTATCAAGATTGCAATGACTAGGAGGTAGACTATGTAAGATTTCCTCAGTCAATTCCCTTTCAAAATGCTTCCAATCAGTCCCCTTAAACGAACGGAAAAATCTGGGTTGAACCGTAACAAACGTGTATTCCCTCATAGAAAGAGTCATATATACCGGGAAATGATCCGAAAAAGATGGCAACGTAAAGATATCATACCCAGGATTAGCTGTATCCACCAAACTCGTCGAAATTAAGAAATGGTCCAAGAAAGACGAACCCATAGGAAAAGAAGGATTTTTGTCACACAATCTAATAAAGTCTGTAGAGAAATCAGTCAACCATCTGTTAAACGCAATACCATTACTGTTGTCAAGTGTATCTCCCCATGATGAATGTCTTGAATTAAAATCGCCACCTAATATTACTCCATCGAATTCCGTTGACTTAGAGGATATTAAAGAGAGTCCACTATAAATATCATTCACAGGGTAGTTACACGGTATATATACAGACCCAACTAATATTCTCTTTATTATGCCATGTCTAAATATGTTTAGAACTACAAAAACACAAGGAAACTTAATGTTCTGTATATAAATCCTCTCATAAGAATAATTTTCCTTTAGCACAACGGCAACACCTTGGTGACTGAAATCTCTTACAAATCTGTAATCCCTTATATCACACTTATGCGATCTCGGAAGATGGGTTTCCTGAATAAAACCTAAATCAATTGATTTAGATTTTAGTACATTACCAAGCTCAAATTTTCTACTATTGTCTATTAATGATCGAACATTAAAAGTTAAAAATTTAAATCCATTATGGGCCATATTGATTTTGAATTTCCTCCATTAAACTCAAACAATCTCGTTTTACCTGTTCTCTTGAAAGTTGTCGGAAATTTTGTAAAAACTCTTGAATTCTTAATTCAAGACTTGGTCTCTCGGGTTCTAAAATACCCTTAGCTACACGTAAAAATTCCTGTATGTACGGGGGCATCTCTCTATTATTATTTGAAGGGGCAACAACTGAACTAAAAAGGCTAGAAAATGATCTACCTTCTTCAACCACTGCAGTCCTATTGGCTACATTTCTGACTCTACTCCCTGCTGATCTTTTTCTCTCAATCGCTTCACTAATTAATTTGTTTTTTCTATCTCTATATTCTTTATACGCGGGACATCCCCTCCAACTGGCTGGATGACCAAATTGTCCGCAGTTAATGCAATATGGTGCAACATTCTTATCATTGGGTACAGGACATTCCCCCGGGCCATGATCACCCTGACACTTCACGCACGAATATTGTCTAGCACAATTTCTAGCCATATGACCAAAACGCTGGCAACGCTTACACTGCACTTCCTTCTTAAATTCCTTTGGTCTTTCCCACATAACCGATTGATACATAATGTACTTTATACCAGTAATATCACCCGCCACCTTACCTGGTTTTAATTTTATCAAAAATAAGCCGGTATCGTAATTCTCCTTTTTCGACCTTGATGTACTAAATTTCGAAACATCTGAAATAGTATCAGGAACCTTGGAATCAAGCTCCGCTTTAATTTCGGACGCTTCCGTCAAGTAATGTAGACCTCTTAAAATCAAGTTAACAGATCTAAACGGTTTCGGCGTAAACGAATAAGACTCTATACCCTTCTCCTTAAGTAGAGCCATCATATCCTCATGTACCATAGGGTCCTTAAAATAAAGTTTACTCTTACGATTACTCTTATTAGTTATCTTAAATTCTATTTTGTTCTCCTTTTTGTTTAATTGTTCTACTAGGCTTTTTACGTTCACATCATATAGGAATATTGGTGGGCAGTAACCTGGATTAGATCCTCTGTTATCAACTTGGCTTTCATTATTAATATTTCCAACCGGTCTGTTGGTCTGCGTACTTTCTATGTTTAAGTCACTTAGAATAGAAAAGCGATTTTCACTCATTGGTGTGTTTTCTTTAGCACTTGTCAGGTTTTTACGAAAAGACGATAAATCAAAGTTTTTCACTTGACCTTGAACACTTCGCTTCATTCTTTTTGAACGGGTAACAGGTGTAAAACCTTGAAAAATATCTTCAGTACCATTTCGAATTGCCAACAACTGTTGTGCTGCAAAGGATGTTGATGGTGTGGCATGAGATGTTGGAATACCATTGGTGGCACCATTAAAAGTAAATATTGAATTAATTTCATCACTGGTTTGACCTTCAGCAGCTAAGCTTGACATTGCACTGCTAATATGAACATTGGCTTCATTTATATTCATTGTTTGCTGTTGATCCAGACTCCCATCTATTTGGGAGTTGGCAAGTGTTATATGATTTTCAGATTGATCATCTTCCGAATGCACATCGGATGTACCACTCATGGGCTCTATGCAAGATGCCCCAAAAAGTTTTCCCTTTTTTTTTTTTGAATTATATTCTCAATATAATTTAAATACTTAATTATTCCTTATATTCTTTGGATTATATTCTATGAATATAAAACGAATACTGCAAAAGATCAATGATTTCCAATATAAATTGTGATTTAAAAAAATTAATTTTTCACAAAATTTTAATTCTCAAAAAACACATGTGCTTCAATCAAAGATTCAAACGGAACTCTTAGAATATTAAATTGGGGATGGCATTCCAAAAAACAAACTGGCAGCCCTGTTTGTGTGGTGTATTTTTATATTCAACATATGGTGTATTATGGTAGTAAATTGCAGAGTTGCCAGTTTAGGGGTTTTGTCCCCAAATAGGGGAATTTTTTTTGAAAATGGGGATGAAAATTTTGATTTGGGGATCCGGGGATTTCATGGGGATGACACTGATTTTTTCGGGGATTTAAAGGGGTTGAAATATTTTAGATAAACAAGTGTTTTTTTAAATACATTATTCATTAAATAATGATAAAATCGGTTAATTGAACTCTACTTTATTCAATCGTAAACATTCAAGCATAAAAAACCGCAAACGTAGGAATATTGTGAGATTTATAAAGAAAATACTCAGTTTTTTTTTGGTGTCTATCAAAACCTGGTATCGTAGTGGTATCATGTTATCATGATTTTCATTTCTTATGAACCAAATTGTAGATTTTCATACATTTTTCATAGCATATAGTTTTGGAAACCTATTCCGAAATGATTGAAAATAGTTAACGTTTTTTACAGCAATATGTATATCAATCCTTAAATTAAAAGAATTTTCGTTGTTTTTTAAGAGGACAAAAAAAATACTCTATCGATGCTGTGTAAATTAAAAATTCCTGATTCCTTTTTACTTGTTGCATCATTTATTAGGGTTTTTCTTTGGGAATTACGAAAAATTAAAAATTTTTGGTTGAAGTTATAGAAATTTTTATACAAAAACCATAATAAATGCAGCACCAAGTAACTTGAAAAAGCAAGTATCATACATACTTGAGTTACCCATCCCCGATAAAAAATTTCCGTTGGTTTTTGAATTTGATAATAAAACTTGTCGGTTTTAAATAGTGTGCTAATCGCTCAACTTTTTATAAAATGTAAAACTTGGAAAGTTTTTTAACACGCAAAATACACTTACATTTTTTAGCCAGTGTTTTTGCGTAGGTTAACCAAGTTTTAGTTCTAAATTACGCAATTCCACTTGATGGGTTGTATTTTACAAAAAAAAATTGCTAATAAGTGAGAGGGTTTTTTTGTGTAGTATATTTTTTGAAGAAAAAAAAATTTGGGGATTTTTGGGGATGAGAAATTTTAAATTGGGGATGACACCCAAAATAAAACTGGCAACCCTGGTAAATTGATAAAGAAAATCCGTTATTCGTGTTTAGTTTTGACCTCTTCTTGCTTTTTTTATTAACTTCAGTTAGTGCATGCGAAAATTTTATTGCGGTCATACTAATTTCGGTCGGTTGTTTTCTTAAATTAAATATTTTGAGATAAATGAAAAAATAATTTATAAAAATTAAACAAAAGTGTTGTAGAATATGAGTGCATAAGTTTGTTGTTAAAAACAAACGTATTTAGTTAAGATTAGTATGAAAAAACTCAAGTTAAAATACTAGTGCCGGTTAAGTGTTTATTAGAAAAAATATGTAAATGAAAAGAAAATTGAAAGAATTGAAGCAAATTTGGTACAAAAAGGTTTTTTAATGCAAGCAGCAGACCTTTGACGAATTAATTGACTTTTTCATTTAATTCGTAAAAAGTTTAATTAATTTAATTAAATCAAGAAATTCTTGATGAAATAATACAAAAGAATTAACTTTTTGTGATCAACTTTTGGAGATTTGGAAACAAAACTAGTTGGCAGAAATTGGCACTCCTATGATTATGGTGAGTTTAAAAAAGAAAACAGACTAGGGTAGCCAGATATAGAATTGACAAAAAAAGTACATTAAGGAAAACAAGTAAAAAAGTTAAATTCGGCCGTGCCGAATTTTAAATACCCTCCATCTGTATCCCAGTATTTATAAATTAATACGATTTTCTAATGCACGTTCTTTAAAAATTTAATATCAATGGCACAGATTAATACAGACTCGACAATTATAACAAGTGTCAAAAAAGTAGTCTTTAACCATGTGGTTATTTTTTTAAAATTATTCTACTAATTAGGTTAGAGAGAGAAAACCAATATAAGATAATTATCACAATTGGAGCGGGAAGCGTTTTTCCGCAACTGTTCACATACGTTTTATATGACAACAAAATTCAGCCGAGTTTTTCCGCCAAACTAGATTTAATTCTATTTTTATGAGGACAATTGCGTTTTTCCGCTTCCCGCTCCAATTGTGATTATTCTCTAACACGCCATACGAAAAAAAAGGTAGAACGGCTTTTATTGTTTTACTCACTTCTAACTAGTAGAAAGTGTTGCCATGCTTTAAACCAGCTAAAAACCGATCTGTATGTTCTAAAATCGCTAAGTTTTTACCCATTTTTGTTTTACAACTCTACTGTCTAGTCTGTATATAGTCTGTGTCTATGGTGTTTAGAAAATATTTTTTTTGCCCATTACCAGGGCTGGAAAATCTCTAAACACCGTTTCTGTTAAAATAGCGTGTTTTTTTTTTAAATTTATATGAATATGTATATCAAAGTTGCTACACTCAAAAAATTATAACGGTAGATTCCACTACAAAAGACAGTTAAAACAACTACATTTGTTGTTGTTTAGACGTCTGCGTTGTTGTTTTTAACTATTAATTAAAACGTCTCCCTATTGTCACCCGCGGATCTTTATGGAATTGGTTTTATTTTGTAGATCAGAAAAAATAAAGGGACACATATTTTTTTTAGCGGCCCAAATTCATATTTAGGGGGTAAAAAGGAGGGGGAAGACAAGGCATTTTTTAAGTTTTTAATTCAATTCCATTTTTATGAGGACAATTGCGGAAAAACGCTTTCCGCTCCAATTTGTTAACATTCATCAAAACAAAAAAAAAAAAAACGAAACGAAATGTTAACTTCCATTAATTTCTCAATTTAATTTAGCATCGTTTGGAATAGTTTTGTAAAATATTACACATTTTCGATGAAATATTGATAAAATTAGCTTATTAAGGTACCTACAGACGACGCAATATTATGCACAATATTTTTGACGTTTTCCCACAATTGGCATACATAAAAATACTGAAATCGATTTGATTTGTAAAAATAATATTTATAAAATTTATTCTTAATGAATAAAATTTATTTAAAAAAAAAAATTAATTAACTTATTTTATTTCAAATTTTTAAATTAAAAAAATCAAGTAACTCAAAATAAAAACTTATTAATGGTAAAATTAAAAAAAAGCAACAAATGAAAAAAAAAAAAAAAAATTATACTCTCGGCCAAACCGGGAGACGAACCTGGTGCCCCCAAATTAATATCCGACGACACTACCATTAGACCACCGGCAGCATTAAAAATGCATGTCAAATTCGCAATTTTGTTTGATTACAACACAGCAATGCTTAAAATAACTTACCTAGTGGTAGGTATACCCAGTGGTAAGTATACCCAGTGGTAGGTATACCCAGTGGTAGGTTTAAAAATATATTCCTAGTTTTTTATAGGGATCATACTACATATACGATAAGCTAACAAAATTAACCGTTACTAACAGTGTTGCCAGAAATCGTCAATAGGCAAAAATCGTCTGTCCGTTTGTAAGAATTGGACGCAAAATATAAATATATTGAATGTGTTTGATATTGATCTTATCCAAGAAATTATCAAAAAAAAAAAAAAAAACAATCAAAACACAAATAAAGAGTGGATGGTATAAAAAAAAAAAATGTAGAAAATATAAATTTTTTTTCAAAAATTATTTCATTAGCAATTTAACGACTATCTTAAAAGAGATAAACAAAACCGGGCAAATTACAACAAACCCTCTACTGTTGTGTATAAAAGAAGTTTTGTTGAATATACCATATTTTTTCCACCAAAATTCAATTTCGCTTTTAAAGAAAAACAAAACGACATTTAATTAATAATTAATTACAGCACATTTATATATTTGCAAAAACTGAGAAAAATCAATGACTCGATAAATATAATGAAGGGTATAGATTTAGGTGATTTAAATAAAATTATAATAATAAACAATATTAACAAAAAAAAAAAAAAAAAAAAATCTTGAGTCCTAACATGATTCGAACCCGGGACTCCATGTATGAAAAGCCAACACCCTAGCCATCATACCACAGACTGGTTAAAAGTTTTACAATTTTGCGGGTATGTTAAAAGAACGAGAACCAAAACAGATAAATTAGTGTTGCCAGAAATCGTCAATGAAATCGTCTGTCCGTTTGTAAGAATTGGACGCAAAATATAAATATATTGAATGTGTTTGATATTGAACTTATCCAAGAAATTATTAAAAAAAAGAACAATCAAAACACAAATAAAGAGTGGATGGTATAAAAAAAAAAAAATGTAGAAAATAAATTTTTTTTCCAAAAATTATTTCATTTACCCAATGACAAAGAATACAGAAGATTGTTAGGCCGAATATAAATTATTAAGGGGATTTTAATAAATTGTAATTTTATAAACAATTAGGGAATTCACATGGTTATCGTATTTGTTGTATATGTTGTATGTCCTATCCAAAAACAGGGTTGGTAAAAATTATTTATCGCTCATTTGATAATTTTCTCTTAGATTCTCTTCTTGTTAGCATACTTGAAAATAGCACACAAAACAAAGGTATAAATGTTGTATCGTCATATCGTGTAAGTGTCGTATTATTAATTTAAAGTTTAACCAACCCTGTTTTTAGATAGGACATACAACACCAAATACGATACCCATGTGAATTCCCTAAATATTGAAGCTAAAAAATAAAAAAAAAAAAAAAAAAAAACTTCATCCCGACCGTGACTCAAACCTGCGACCATATGAATGAAAAGCCAACACTCTAGCCATCATACCACAGACTGATTAAAAGTTTTACAATTTAGCGGGTATGTTAAAAGAACGAGAACCAAAACAGATAAATTAAAAAAAAGCATTTAAGTAAACTGGAGTTATAACTCTTAAAAAATAAAATATTAACAACATTTTTCAAATGTATTTAAATATGTTTATTAAAGGCCAAGATAAATCATCTTCTAAATGTGCCAATTTTGCTCCAAATTTGCTCATATTTTCTATATAGGCCACAAAGACCATATTTACACTCCATGTTAAAATTTGTTTACATACGTTAATCAGAATTTGAGTTATAGTATTTTACATGCTAGGTTTGTATGGGGGGTGTTACACCCCTTTTTTCTATTCCGCCCAAATTTTACATAGAGATCAGACATGCTAAAATATCATTCTATACCAAATTTCATTCGAATCTGTTAAACAGAAGCCGAGTTATTGCATTTTGCATGCTAAGCTAATGTGGGAGGTGCCACTCCCCTTTGTCCAATTCTTCTAAAATTTTACACAGACATTGTACATGGTATAATATTATTCTGTACCAAATTTTATTTTAATCTGTAAAGTAGAAGCTGTGTAAACGCATTTTGTATTTTCAAAATTTAAGAGGTGTCATTAAACTTTCACTCATAACTTTTGATCGGCTGGGCCGATTTCGCTCAAATGCAATACCAAACTTCTCGGGAGAACTTCCAACAAATATGTTAAGTTTCAGTCATCTCTGTGTAATATTTTGTCCGCTACAGCATTTTCAACAGACAGACGGACAGACGGACAGACGGACAGACGGACAGACGGACATCGCTAGAATGTCTTAAAATCGATCGGGCATCATGAATATATATACTTTATGGGGTCCCAGACCGATATTTCGATGAGTTACAAACGGAATGACAAACTTATATATACCCTCTATCACTAAGTGGAGGGTATAAAAATCCGAAAATCGACCGATTTTCATTGGAAAAATGCTTCAAAAACTTCAAATAAATGAAATTTTTGATTTTAGCCAACCTTTATTGAAGTTTTCTCTAAAAAATTAATAAATGAATAAGGATGTCTTCAATTTAAGAACTTTTATATTGAATTATGCCTAGTTTCTTCTTATTCGTCGCAGGCGAAAGGCGTTTGTCGTACGGAAACTGGACTTTAATTTTTTTTAGTACCGTCGAGGGCGAAAAAGTACTGTTTTGGTTGAGCTCCAGTACCATTTCAGAATTCCGATTTTCCATCCCTGCTATAAGCTAACAAAATTAACCGTTACTAACAGTGTTGCCAGAAATCGTCAATAGGCAGAAATCGTCTGTCCGTTTGTAAGAATTGGACTCAAAATATAAATATATTGAATGTGTTTGATATTGAACTTATCCAAGAAATTATAAAAAAAAGAAACAATCAAAACACAAATAAAGAGTGGATGGTATAAAAAAAAAAAAATGTAGAAAATAATTTTTTTTTCCAAAAATTATTTCATTTACCCAATGACAAAGAATACAAAAGATTGTTAGGCCGAATATAAATTATTAAGGGGATTTTAATAAATTGTAATTTGATAAACAATATTGAAGCTAAAAAATAAATAAAAAAAAAAAAAAAAAAATCATCCCGACCATGACTCAAACCTGCGACCATATGAATGATAAGCTAACAGTGCAGCCATCATACCACAGACTGCTTCTGAATGTCTTAGCAATTTAACGACTATCTTTAAAGAGATAAAAAAAAAACAGAGCAAATTACAACAAACCCACTACTGCTGTGTATAAAAGAAGTTTTTTTGATTATACGATATTTTTCCACCAAAATTCAATTTCGCTTTTAAAGAAAAACAAAACGACATTTAATTAATAATTAATTACAGCACATTTATATATTTGCAAAAACTGAGAAAAATCAATGACTAAATAAATATAATGAAGGGTATAGATTTAGGTGATTTAAATAAAATTGTAATAATAAACAATATTAATAAACAATATTAACGAACAAAAAAAAAAAAAAACAAGTAAAAAAGTTAAATTCGGCCGTGCCGAATTTTAAATACCCTCCATCTGTATCCCAGTATTTATAAATTAATACGATTTTCTAATGCACGTTCTTTAAAAATTTAATATCAATGGCACAGATTAATACAGACTCGACAATTATAACAAGTGTCAAAAAAGTAGTCTTTAACCATGTGGTTATTTTTTTAAAATTATTCTACTAATTAGGTTAGAGAGAGAAAACCAATATAAGATAATTATCACAATTGGAGCGGGAAGCGTTTTTCCGCAACTGTTCACATACGTTTTATATGACAACAAAATTCAGCCGAGTTTTTCCGCCAAACTAGATTTAATTCTATTTTTATGAGGACAATTGCGTTTTTCCGCTTCCCGCTCCAATTGTGATTATTCTCTAACACGCCATACGAAAAAAAAGGTAGAACGGCTTTTATTGTTTTACTCACTTCTAACTAGTAGAAAGTGTTGCCATGCTTTAAACCAGCTAAAAACCGATCTGTATGTTCTAAAATCGCTAAGTTTTTACCCATTTTTGTTTTACAACTCTACTGTCTAGTCTGTATATAGTCTGTGTCTATGGTGTTTAGAAAATATTTTTTTTGCCCATTACCAGGGCTGGAAAATCTCTAAACACCGTTTCTGTTAAAATAGCGTGTTTTTTTTTTAAATTTATATGAATATGTATATCAAAGTTGCTACACTCAAAAAATTATAACGGTAGATTCCACTACAAAAGACAGTTAAAACAACTACATTTGTTGTTGTTTAGACGTCTGCGTTGTTGTTTTTAACTATTAATTAAAACGTCTCCCTATTGTCACCCGCGGATCTTTATGGAATTGGTTTTATTTTGTAGATCAGAAAAAATAAAGGGACACATATTTTTTTTAGCGGCCCAAATTCATATTTAGGGGGTAAAAAGGAGGGGGAAGACAAGGCATTTTTTAAGTTTTTAATTCAATTCCATTTTTATGAGGACAATTGCGGAAAAACGCTTTCCGCTCCAATTTGTTAACATTCATCAAAACAAAAAAAAAAAAAACGAAACGAAATGTTAACTTCCATTAATTTCTCAATTTAATTTAGCATCGTTTGGAATAGTTTTGTAAAATATTACACATTTTCGATGAAATATTGATAAAATTAGCTTATTAAGGTACCTACAGACGACGCAATATTATGCACAATATTTTTGACGTTTTCCCACAATTGGCATACATAAAAATACTGAAATCGATTTGATTTGTAAAAATAATATTTATAAAATTTATTCTTAATGAATAAAATTTATTTAAAAAAAAAAATTAATTAACTTATTTTATTTCAAATTTTTAAATTAAAAAAATCAAGTAACTCAAAATAAAAACTTATTAATGGTAAAATTAAAAAAAAGCAACAAATGAAAAAAAAAAAAAAAAATTATACTCTCGGCCAAACCGGGAGACGAACCTGGTGCCCCCAAATTAATATCCGACGACACTACCATTAGACCACCGGCAGCATTAAAAATGCATGTCAAATTCGCAATTTTGTTTGATTACAACACAGCAATGCTTAAAATAACTTACCTAGTGGTAGGTATACCCAGTGGTAAGTATACCCAGTGGTAGGTATACCCAGTGGTAGGTTTAAAAATATATTCCTAGTTTTTTATAGGGATCATACTACATATACGATAAGCTAACAAAATTAACCGTTACTAACAGTGTTGCCAGAAATCGTCAATAGGCAAAAATCGTCTGTCCGTTTGTAAGAATTGGACGCAAAATATAAATATATTGAATGTGTTTGATATTGATCTTATCCAAGAAATTATCAAAAAAAAAAAAAAAAAACAATCAAAACACAAATAAAGAGTGGATGGTATAAAAAAAAAAAATGTAGAAAATATAAATTTTTTTTCAAAAATTATTTCATTAGCAATTTAACGACTATCTTAAAAGAGATAAACAAAACCGGGCAAATTACAACAAACCCTCTACTGTTGTGTATAAAAGAAGTTTTGTTGAATATACCATATTTTTTCCACCAAAATTCAATTTCGCTTTTAAAGAAAAACAAAACGACATTTAATTAATAATTAATTACAGCACATTTATATATTTGCAAAAACTGAGAAAAATCAATGACTCGATAAATATAATGAAGGGTATAGATTTAGGTGATTTAAATAAAATTATAATAATAAACAATATTAACAAAAAAAAAAAAAAAAAAAAATCTTGAGTCCTAACATGATTCGAACCCGGGACTCCATGTATGAAAAGCCAACACCCTAGCCATCATACCACAGACTGGTTAAAAGTTTTACAATTTTGCGGGTATGTTAAAAGAACGAGAACCAAAACAGATAAATTAGTGTTGCCAGAAATCGTCAATGAAATCGTCTGTCCGTTTGTAAGAATTGGACGCAAAATATAAATATATTGAATGTGTTTGATATTGAACTTATCCAAGAAATTATTAAAAAAAAGAACAATCAAAACACAAATAAAGAGTGGATGGTATAAAAAAAAAAAAATGTAGAAAATAAATTTTTTTTCCAAAAATTATTTCATTTACCCAATGACAAAGAATACAGAAGATTGTTAGGCCGAATATAAATTATTAAGGGGATTTTAATAAATTGTAATTTTATAAACAATTAGGGAATTCACATGGTTATCGTATTTGTTGTATATGTTGTATGTCCTATCCAAAAACAGGGTTGGTAAAAATTATTTATCGCTCATTTGATAATTTTCTCTTAGATTCTCTTCTTGTTAGCATACTTGAAAATAGCACACAAAACAAAGGTATAAATGTTGTATCGTCATATCGTGTAAGTGTCGTATTATTAATTTAAAGTTTAACCAACCCTGTTTTTAGATAGGACATACAACACCAAATACGATACCCATGTGAATTCCCTAAATATTGAAGCTAAAAAATAAAAAAAAAAAAAAAAAAAAACTTCATCCCGACCGTGACTCAAACCTGCGACCATATGAATGAAAAGCCAACACTCTAGCCATCATACCACAGACTGATTAAAAGTTTTACAATTTAGCGGGTATGTTAAAAGAACGAGAACCAAAACAGATAAATTAAAAAAAAGCATTTAAGTAAACTGGAGTTATAACTCTTAAAAAATAAAATATTAACAACATTTTTCAAATGTATTTAAATATGTTTATTAAAGGCCAAGATAAATCATCTTCTAAATGTGCCAATTTTGCTCCAAATTTGCTCATATTTTCTATATAGGCCACAAAGACCATATTTACACTCCATGTTAAAATTTGTTTACATACGTTAATCAGAATTTGAGTTATAGTATTTTACATGCTAGGTTTGTATGGGGGGTGTTACACCCCTTTTTTCTATTCCGCCCAAATTTTACATAGAGATCAGACATGCTAAAATATCATTCTATACCAAATTTCATTCGAATCTGTTAAACAGAAGCCGAGTTATTGCATTTTGCATGCTAAGCTAATGTGGGAGGTGCCACTCCCCTTTGTCCAATTCTTCTAAAATTTTACACAGACATTGTACATGGTATAATATTATTCTGTACCAAATTTTATTTTAATCTGTAAAGTAGAAGCTGTGTAAACGCATTTTGTATTTTCAAAATTTAAGAGGTGTCATTAAACTTTCACTCATAACTTTTGATCGGCTGGGCCGATTTCGCTCAAATGCAATACCAAACTTCTCGGGAGAACTTCCAACAAATATGTTAAGTTTCAGTCATCTCTGTGTAATATTTTGTCCGCTACAGCATTTTCAACAGACAGACGGACAGACGGACAGACGGACAGACGGACAGACGGACATCGCTAGAATGTCTTAAAATCGATCGGGCATCATGAATATATATACTTTATGGGGTCCCAGACCGATATTTCGATGAGTTACAAACGGAATGACAAACTTATATATACCCTCTATCACTAAGTGGAGGGTATAAAAATCCGAAAATCGACCGATTTTCATTGGAAAAATGCTTCAAAAACTTCAAATAAATGAAATTTTTGATTTTAGCCAACCTTTATTGAAGTTTTCTCTAAAAAATTAATAAATGAATAAGGATGTCTTCAATTTAAGAACTTTTATATTGAATTATGCCTAGTTTCTTCTTATTCGTCGCAGGCGAAAGGCGTTTGTCGTACGGAAACTGGACTTTAATTTTTTTTAGTACCGTCGAGGGCGAAAAAGTACTGTTTTGGTTGAGCTCCAGTACCATTTCAGAATTCCGATTTTCCATCCCTGCTATAAGCTAACAAAATTAACCGTTACTAACAGTGTTGCCAGAAATCGTCAATAGGCAGAAATCGTCTGTCCGTTTGTAAGAATTGGACTCAAAATATAAATATATTGAATGTGTTTGATATTGAACTTATCCAAGAAATTATAAAAAAAAGAAACAATCAAAACACAAATAAAGAGTGGATGGTATAAAAAAAAAAAAATGTAGAAAATAATTTTTTTTTCCAAAAATTATTTCATTTACCCAATGACAAAGAATACAAAAGATTGTTAGGCCGAATATAAATTATTAAGGGGATTTTAATAAATTGTAATTTGATAAACAATATTGAAGCTAAAAAATAAATAAAAAAAAAAAAAAAAAAATCATCCCGACCATGACTCAAACCTGCGACCATATGAATGATAAGCTAACAGTGCAGCCATCATACCACAGACTGCTTCTGAATGTCTTAGCAATTTAACGACTATCTTTAAAGAGATAAAAAAAAAACAGAGCAAATTACAACAAACCCACTACTGCTGTGTATAAAAGAAGTTTTTTTGATTATACGATATTTTTCCACCAAAATTCAATTTCGCTTTTAAAGAAAAACAAAACGACATTTAATTAATAATTAATTACAGCACATTTATATATTTGCAAAAACTGAGAAAAATCAATGACTAAATAAATATAATGAAGGGTATAGATTTAGGTGATTTAAATAAAATTGTAATAATAAACAATATTAATAAACAATATTAACGAACAAAAAAAAAAAAAAAAAAATATCTTGAGTCCTAAGATGATTCGAACTCGTTACTCCATGTATGAAAAGCCAACACTCTAGCCATCATACCACAGACTGATTAAAAGTTTTACAATTTAGCGGGTATGTTAAAAGAACGAGAACCAAAACAGATAAATTAAAAAAAGGATTTAAGTAAACTGGAGTAATAACTCTTAAAACATAAAATATTAACAATATTTTTCAAATGTATTTAAATATATCATAGCTGTATGCTATGATTGAAATAACGAAATGAATAAATAACAATATTTTTTCAAAAATAATCAAATAACAGATTATTTAAATATTTGAAAATGAATAATATTTATTTTGATTTTATTTGAATAACGAAAAATCGAATAATTTTTTCTGATTTTTTTTATTCAAACAAACAAAATATAATTTTTCAAAATAATCAACAAAAATTTGTGATTTTTTTTTGTTATTCACAAAAATTCAAATAAATAACGTATTATTCAAACAACAAAAAATAAATATTCTTGAAAATTTTGTGTTTGAAAAAAAATCTATTTCATTTATTTTGTACAGAGAAACACAAAATTATTCTTACAACACAGTTTTGTTTTGATGTCAGGTTCTTATAAATTGTAATTTAATAAAGTCCATTGAAATTCAGAAAAGTTAAGTTTTAATTTAGGAAATTCCAAGTGCAGATATAAAAACTTTTATTTTTTTAACAAAAGTATAAAAATCTGAAAAAAGTCGATTTTTAGAGGTTGGTTTAAAAGGACTATACTCACTTTGTCATTCCGTGTGTAATGAATCGAAATATCCATCTAACAGACTATACAATATATGTTATTGATTAGAGATAGATTGTAACGCATTCTACAGATGTCCGTCCGTTTGTTTGTGGAAGACATGATGCAGTCCCAACTAAAAGAGCTAGACTGCGGGAATTTGTCAGAAATATGTCTTATGGTCTGAGGCTGGTTATGTACGAAAATGGGCCAAATCGGATCATATTTCAACATCTGAACAAATGCAAAATTAAATAAAATATTTCTATGTCAGAAGAAGTTCTTGCGAAATGGAATGATATCTGATAATTATTATATACAAATTTTTTTCTTAATTCACTTACATATAAAAAAACAAAGTTTTGGGTGACGATATCTTTAATCTAAAGACCCTTACGAAATTTTAAAACCCGGTTTTCGAATAGTTCGAAAATCAGCGTTTTTTTAAATTGACAAAAAACCGAATGAACCCGTTTTTTCGGTTTTTTGCAAAATAAGGCAAAAAATATTTATTACGGCCAATATAAAGCAGAGATTTGTCGGTGTTTCGAAAAAATTGGTACTTTATATCACCATTTCCAATATTACTTCAGAAAATACAATTTGTATTTAAGAAATTTGCAATTATATTTCAGAAATTTTTAAATACGTTTTAGAAATGTTCAATTTTATTTAAGTATATGTATTTCAAAAATTTTCATTTATGTTTCGGAAATTCATTTACCTTTCAAAAATTACCAATTATATTTTAGAGGTTTTCATTTCTACAAATTGTAATGCAAATGAAAATTTCTGATATAAAAATGAAAATTTCTTAAAAGCGTTTAGAGAATTTGGAATATCAATGAAAAATTTTGAAAACAAAAGGAATTTTTGAAAAGCATAGAAATTTTTGAAATACAAAAGAAAAATTTAAGAAACCGAAATTTTTTAAATACAATTGAAATTTTATAAAAAGCATTTAAAAAAATGTTCAAACTTCAATGGAATGTTTTTTACTGCAAACATTTTTTATTAAAAAAAAAAAATAACTAGCAAACATTAAAAAATTACTTAAAATAAAATTTTGATAGTCGACAAAAATGTTCATTAAAAATTTTTGCTTATTTTTTTTTATATGTAAAGATTTGCCACATCCAGAAATGATTTGCACTCAAATTTATGGATTCAGCCAAGGCGAAATTATTTTTTTTACTTGGTATTCATTCATTTGGGATTTTTTTTAACACCTTTACACTAAAAAAAATCGAGTTTCACTGCTTTTAAAGGTTGATTTATAAAAACCGGGGTTCGATAGTAAACCAACCGGTCTAACCGGTTTTCAAATAGTTAAGATTTTAAAAATTCGGAAGTTGCAAGCCACATAAAACCGGTTTAAACCGGTTTCGAAAAACCGGTCTAATCACCCTAGTAAATATACATCCTTTCAGGACTGTCTATTGTTTTAAAAAAATATCGAAAAGTTTATTCAAGTAGTGTATTTTCAATAGCAAAACGTTTTAACAGTATTTTTTAAACATTAAAAATCAATTTGCGAAAAAATTAAAAAAATATTCTAATTAATAGCCTTGTTTTTTGCATTAAATCAATATTGGAATAACTTTATTTTACTTTAAAAAGGTTCAAATCTGGCCAAGCAATTTTTTTTTTAATTTTTTTCTGAATCTACATCCTATTATCAATAATAAAATAAAAACATAATTAAGCTAAGGTAAAAATTTGAAGTATAAAAACTAAATTTAGTTAAATCCTAGGATTAAATTGGATTTATTTATACCATTTAACATTATGGACACCGCTTAGTTTCTTACCTGTTTATATGTATTTACTAATTGTATGTAGATTTAGAAAAAAAAATATAAAAAAAAATTCTGGACTTGATTTGACACATTTTTACAATAAATAAAGTAAATCCCAATCTTAATCCGGTCTGAAAAAAAACAAGCCTAATGTTTTAGTAAAGAAAACCTTTAATAACAAGCTAATAAAAAAACAATAGTGGTTTGTAAGAATAATTGTGTGTTTTACTGTATAATAAAATGCAAAATAAATAAAAACAAAATTATTTTTCAAACACAAAATTTTCAAGAATATTTATTTTTTTTGTTTAAATAATACGTTATTCATTTGAATTTTTGTGAATAACCAAAAAAAATCACAAATTTTTGTTGATTATTTTGAAAAAATCTATTTTGTTTGTTTGAATAAGCAATCAGAAAAAATTATTTGATTTTTTTGGAAAGAAATATTATTTCATTTTTATGAATTTGAATAAAATAAAATTTTATTTTATTCAAACCAAAATAAATAAAATAACAAAACATTTTATTTTTTGATAGCCAACTAAAATATCAAAGTATTTTATTTATTTCCAAAAAATCCAAATAAAAAAAATCAATAATACAGCTATGAAATATATTAAAGGCGAAGATAAATCATCTTCTAAATGTGTCAATTTTGCTCCAAATTTGCTCATATTTTCTACATAGGCCACAAAGACCATATTTACACTCCATGTTAAAATTTGTTTACATACGTTAATCAGAATTTGAGTTATAGTATTTTACATGCTAGGTTTGTATGGGGGGTGTCACACCCCTTTTTTCTATTCCGCCCAAATTTTACATATAGATCAGACATGCTAAAATATCATTCTATACCAAATTTCATTCTAATCTGTTAAACAGAAGCCGAGTTATAGCATTTTGAATGCTAGGCTAATGTGGGAGGTGCCACTCCCCTTTGTCCAATTCTTCTAAAATTTTACACAGACATTGTACATGGTATAATATTATTCTGTACCAAATTTTATTTGAATCTGTAAAGTAGAAGCTGTGTAAACGCATTTTGTATTTTCAAAATTTTAGAGGTGTCGTTAAACTTTCACTCATAACTTTTGATCGGTTGGGCCGATTTTGCTCAAATGCAATACCAAACTTCTCGGGAGAACTTCCAACAAATATGTTAAGTTTCAGTCATCTCTGTGTAATATTTTGTCCGCTACAGCATTTTCAACAGACAGACAGACGGACAGACGGACAGACGGACAGACGGACAGACGGACAGACGGACATCGCTAGAATGTCTTAAAATCGATCGGGCATCATGAATATATATACTTTATGGGGTCCCAGACCGATATTTCGATGAGTTACAAACAGAATGACAAACTTATATATACCCTCTATCACTAAGTGGAGGGTATAAAAAATATCTTGAGTCCTAAGATGATTCGAACTCGTTACTCCATGTATGAAAAGCCAACACTCTAGCCATCATACCACAGACTGATTAAAAGTTTTACAATTTAGCGGGTATGTTAAAAGAACGAGAACCAAAACAGATAAATTAAAAAAAGGATTTAAGTAAACTGGAGTAATAACTCTTAAAACATAAAATATTAACAATATTTTTCAAATGTATTTAAATATATCATAGCTGTATGCTATGATTGAAATAACGAAATGAATAAATAACAATATTTTTTCAAAAATAATCAAATAACAGATTATTTAAATATTTGAAAATGAATAATATTTATTTTGATTTTATTTGAATAACGAAAAATCGAATAATTTTTTCTGATTTTTTTTATTCAAACAAACAAAATATAATTTTTCAAAATAATCAACAAAAATTTGTGATTTTTTTTTGTTATTCACAAAAATTCAAATAAATAACGTATTATTCAAACAACAAAAAATAAATATTCTTGAAAATTTTGTGTTTGAAAAAAAATCTATTTCATTTATTTTGTACAGAGAAACACAAAATTATTCTTACAACACAGTTTTGTTTTGATGTCAGGTTCTTATAAATTGTAATTTAATAAAGTCCATTGAAATTCAGAAAAGTTAAGTTTTAATTTAGGAAATTCCAAGTGCAGATATAAAAACTTTTATTTTTTTAACAAAAGTATAAAAATCTGAAAAAAGTCGATTTTTAGAGGTTGGTTTAAAAGGACTATACTCACTTTGTCATTCCGTGTGTAATGAATCGAAATATCCATCTAACAGACTATACAATATATGTTATTGATTAGAGATAGATTGTAACGCATTCTACAGATGTCCGTCCGTTTGTTTGTGGAAGACATGATGCAGTCCCAACTAAAAGAGCTAGACTGCGGGAATTTGTCAGAAATATGTCTTATGGTCTGAGGCTGGTTATGTACGAAAATGGGCCAAATCGGATCATATTTCAACATCTGAATAAATGCAAAATTAAATAAAATATTTCTATGTCAGAAGAAGTTCTTGCGAAATGGAATGATATCTGATAATTATTATATACAAATTTTTTTCTTAATTCACTTACATATAAAAAAACAAAGTTTTGGGTGACGATATCTTTAATCTAAAGACCCTTACGAAATTTTAAAACCCGGTTTTCGAATAGTTCGAAAATCAGCGTTTTTTTAAATTGACAAAAAACCGAATGAACCCGTTTTTTCGGTTTTTTGCAAAATAAGGCAAAAAATATTTATTACGGCCAATATAAAGCAGAGATTTGTCGGTGTTTCGAAAAAATTGGTACTTTATATCACCATTTCCAATATTACTTCAGAAAATACAATTTGTATTTAAGAAATTTGCAATTATATTTCAGAAATTTTTAAATACGTTTTAGAAATGTTCAATTTTATTTAAGTATATGTATTTCAAAAATTTTCATTTATGTTTCGGAAATTCATTTACCTTTCAAAAATTACCAATTATATTTTAGAGGTTTTCATTTCTACAAATTGTAATGCAAATGAAAATTTCTGATATAAAAATGAAAATTTCTTAAAAGCGTTTAGAGAATTTGGAATATCAATGAAAAATTTTGAAAACAAAAGGAATTTTTGAAAAGCATAGAAATTTTTGAAATACAAAAGAAAAATTTAAGAAACCGAAATTTTTTAAATACAATTGAAATTTTATAAAAAGCATTTAAAAAAATGTTCAAACTTCAATGGAATGTTTTTTACTGCAAACATTTTTTATTAAAAAAAAAAAATAACTAGCAAACATTAAAAAATTACTTAAAATAAAATTTTGATAGTCGACAAAAATGTTCATTAAAAATTTTTGCTTATTTTTTTTTATATGTAAAGATTTGCCACATCCAGAAATGATTTGCACTCAAATTTATGGATTCAGCCAAGGCGAAATTATTTTTTTTACTTGGTATTCATTCATTTGGGATTTTTTTTAACACCTTTACACTAAAAAAAATCGAGTTTCACTGCTTTTAAAGGTTGATTTATAAAAACCGGGGTTCGATAGTAAACCAACCGGTCTAACCGGTTTTCAAATAGTTAAGATTTTAAAAATTCGGAAGTTGCAAGCCACATAAAACCGGTTTAAACCGGTTTCGAAAAACCGGTCTAATCACCCTAGTAAATATACATCCTTTCAGGACTGTCTATTGTTTTAAAAAAATATCGAAAAGTTTATTCAAGTAGTGTATTTTCAATAGCAAAACGTTTTAACAGTATTTTTTAAACATTAAAAATCAATTTGCGAAAAAATTAAAAAAATATTCTAATTAATAGCCTTGTTTTTTGCATTAAATCAATATTGGAATAACTTTATTTTACTTTAAAAAGGTTCAAATCTGGCCAAGCAATTTTTTTTTTAATTTTTTTCTGAATCTACATCCTATTATCAATAATAAAATAAAAACATAATTAAGCTAAGGTAAAAATTTGAAGTATAAAAACTAAATTTAGTTAAATCCTAGGATTAAATTGGATTTATTTATACCATTTAACATTATGGACACCGCTTAGTTTCTTACCTGTTTATATGTATTTACTAATTGTATGTAGATTTAGAAAAAAAAATATAAAAAAAAATTCTGGACTTGATTTGACACATTTTTACAATAAATAAAGTAAATCCCAATCTTAATCCGGTCTGAAAAAAAACAAGCCTAATGTTTTAGTAAAGAAAACCTTTAATAACAAGCTAATAAAAAAACAATAGTGGTTTGTAAGAATAATTGTGTGTTTTACTGTATAATAAAATGCAAAATAAATAAAAACAAAATTATTTTTCAAACACAAAATTTTCAAGAATATTTATTTTTTTTGTTTAAATAATACGTTATTCATTTGAATTTTTGTGAATAACCAAAAAAAATCACAAATTTTTGTTGATTATTTTGAAAAAATCTATTTTGTTTGTTTGAATAAGCAATCAGAAAAAATTATTTGATTTTTTTGGAAAGAAATATTATTTCATTTTTATGAATTTGAATAAAATAAAATTTTATTTTATTCAAACCAAAATAAATAAAATAACAAAACATTTTATTTTTTGATAGCCAACTAAAATATCAAAGTATTTTATTTATTTCCAAAAAATCCAAATAAAAAAAATCAATAATACAGCTATGAAATATATTAAAGGCGAAGATAAATCATCTTCTAAATGTGTCAATTTTGCTCCAAATTTGCTCATATTTTCTACATAGGCCACAAAGACCATATTTACACTCCATGTTAAAATTTGTTTACATACGTTAATCAGAATTTGAGTTATAGTATTTTACATGCTAGGTTTGTATGGGGGGTGTCACACCCCTTTTTTCTATTCCGCCCAAATTTTACATATAGATCAGACATGCTAAAATATCATTCTATACCAAATTTCATTCTAATCTGTTAAACAGAAGCCGAGTTATAGCATTTTGAATGCTAGGCTAATGTGGGAGGTGCCACTCCCCTTTGTCCAATTCTTCTAAAATTTTACACAGACATTGTACATGGTATAATATTATTCTGTACCAAATTTTATTTGAATCTGTAAAGTAGAAGCTGTGTAAACGCATTTTGTATTTTCAAAATTTTAGAGGTGTCGTTAAACTTTCACTCATAACTTTTGATCGGTTGGGCCGATTTTGCTCAAATGCAATACCAAACTTCTCGGGAGAACTTCCAACAAATATGTTAAGTTTCAGTCATCTCTGTGTAATATTTTGTCCGCTACAGCATTTTCAACAGACAGACAGACGGACAGACGGACAGACGGACAGACGGACAGACGGACAGACGGACAGACGGACATCGCTAGAATGTCTTAAAATCGATCGGGCATCATGAATATATATACTTTATGGGGTCCCAGACCGATATTTCGATGAGTTACAAACAGAATGACAAACTTATATATACCCTCTATCACTAAGTGGAGGGTATAAAAAACAGAGCAAATTACAACAAACCCACTACTGCTGTGTATAAAAGAAGTTTTTTTGATTATACGATATTTTTCCACCAAAATTCAATTTCGCTTTTAAAGAAAAACAAAACGACATTTAATTAATAATTAATTACAGCACATTTATATATTTGCAAAAACTGAGAAAAATCAATGACTAAATAAATATAATGAAGGGTATAGATTTAGGTGATTTAAATAAAATTGTAATAATAAACAATATTAATAAACAATATTAACGAACAAAAAAAAAAAAAAAAAAATATCTTGAGTCCTAAGATGATTCGAACTCGTTACTCCATGTATGAAAAGCCAACACTCTAGCCATCATACCACAGACTGATTAAAAGTTTTACAATTTAGCGGGTATGTTAAAAGAACGAGAACCAAAACAGATAAATTAAAAAAAGGATTTAAGTAAACTGGAGTAATAACTCTTAAAACATAAAATATTAACAATATTTTTCAAATGTATTTAAATATATTAAAGGCGAAGATAAATCATCTTCTAAATGTGTCAATTTTGCTCCAAATTTGCTCATATTTTCTACATAGGCCACAAAGACCATATTTACACTCCATGTTAAAATTTGTTTACATACGTTAATCAGAATTTGAGTTATAGTATTTTACATGCTAGGTTTGTATGGGGGGTGTCACACCCCTTTTTTCTATTCCGCCCAAATTTTACATATAGATCAGACATGCTAAAATATCATTCTATACCAAATTTCATTCTAATCTGTTAAACAGAAGCCGAGTTATAGCATTTTGAATGCTAGGCTAATGTGGGAGGTGCCACTCCCCTTTGTCCAATTCTTCTAAAATTTTACACAGACATTGTACATGGTATAATATTATTCTGTACCAAATTTTATTTGAATCTGTAAAGTAGAAGCTGTGTAAACGCATTTTGTATTTTCAAAATTTTAGAGGTGTCGTTAAACTTTCACTCATAACTTTTGATCGGTTGGGCCGATTTCGCTCAAATGCAATACCAAACTTCTCGGGAGAACTTCCAACAAATATGTTAAGTTTCAGTCATCTCTGTGTAATATTTTGTCCGCTACAGCATTTTCAACAGACAGACAGACGGACAGACGGACAGACGGACAGACGGACAGACGGACAGACGGACAGACGGACAGACGGACAGACGGACATCGCTAGAATGTCTTAAAATCGATCGGGCATCATGAATATATATCGTCGAACTATATTCAATAAATGCCAGCTCGAAAAAGCTTACTGTTCAGGAGAGCTAAAAAACTAGTTATTTCGCATATTATTGCAAAAATAAACAATGTACCTTCCACAAGGTGGTTTAAATATTCTAAACAATTTTTACCTATGCAAAAATTTTCATATTTTGCATTTGTTCGCGTATTTTTCAGAGATGGCATTTATTACTATATCAAAAAACAAATATTTTTTTAGAGTTGGCATATTTTGTCGGAAAATAAAAATACATTTTTTTTTGAAAAATTTTTAAAATTTTTTTTTTTTTGGTTTTTGTTATCCTTAGTACGGTAATTGCAAAAACTGAACAAAAAATTAAAAATCTTTGCATATTTTTAAAAGTTACTAGCTCCGAAAGCCTTTTAATCTCAGGGTGGTCAACTTTGGCACTCTGTAACTCACGCTGTATTGCAATAGGGTCACTCCAAACTAGCTATTTTGAAAGCTTATATCATTGACTTTATTTACCCCATTCATTATGTTTCAATCTGATAAATAGTTTGAAAGTTACATAAATATAAGCAATTTTTTTTTTTGCAAACACTATTTACCGATATTTTCAAAATGGCAATATCTCGAGAACCAGTCATTAGATATCAAAATCTTTACAAGATTCGTGTTTAGCATGGCAAATGCAATAAGATATGTGGTCTAATTTTTTAAAAAAAAATTTTTGAAAAATTTTTGGAAATTTACAATGGGAGTTGGCATTTATTTCCACCAAAAAAATATGTACTTTGAGTTAGCAGAATAACAAAAATGGATGTAAAACGACAACAAATTATTTTTTTGCTCTGAAATTTTTATGGCAGATAGGTATTATATAGGGGAGCTATTTGCCATCGGAAACTCATTTCCGTCAAATTTGAGTTGGCATATTTTGAATATAGGTTCACGATATACTTTATGGGGTCCCAGACCGATATTTCGATGAGTTACAAACAGAATGACAAACTTATATATACCCTCTATCACTAAGTGGAGGGTATAAAAAAGAAGTACAATTAAGAAAAAAAAAGTACATTGTGTTTTTCACACCTCGGCAGAACCAACATTAACCTCAAGTTGCGAGCACTGTGAATGTCTTTCTTTATTATTAATCTGGGGTGTCCCACTACTATATTTCGACGAAAATCAAAATCTTTGCCAGATACGTTTTTTTTCAAAAATCGCCGTCAAACTGTAAAAATTTACATTTTAAGCTTAAGGTGGGTAAGTTGCTCGGTTTTCACGTGAAAATCTGTCAAACTCCATATAAAAAAAACATAAATTTCACACTAGCTTTACAAAAGCGAAAAAATTTCGCTGAAGAGGTATTCTGTTCACTGGTGAAAAACCGGCAAAATAACCCGGTATATGTTGCATCAATACGCAACAACACTATAAGCAACATTTTTTTAAATTGTACAGACCATTTAAAAAGCGGTGAAATTTAACATTCAGAAATAAAATGAAGTAATTATAAGTGTTTGGCACTGTAAACATTAATTATATCACATAAATAGACAAAAATTTTCAACAAAATTTTAATTGAAGGTATTTTATGTATGCTGATGCGCAAAACATAACCAAACATATGACTGTCAAATTTTCACTACAAATTAATTGATGTTTCGAAACATTTTTTTTCACCGGTGAACAACTTACTTAGCTTTATCTAAAAACCAGACAAGGAAAAAAATCAAATTTTATTTAAAATTCATAAGGTATTTAAAATAAAATTTTTGTTTAAATAAATTTCTCAAAAAATTTTGAATTTAATTATTTCCAAAAATAAAATTCTCAAAAAAAAAATAGAATTTTGTTTTCCAAAAATAAATTTTCAAACATTTTTAAAATATTTACTTGTTATAAATATATTTGTTTGTATGAAAATAGAATTCTTTTTTAATTAATAAAGTTTAAGAATTTTAAATAAAATTTTTTAGAAGGTTTTAGCTCTGAATTTAACCCTGCTGTTAGGTTAAGCCCATTTGGTCCAATTTTTGGATTGTTTCCTTTGTAACTTTTGAACGGTGATATATACTGGGTTAGATTTTTTGCTCATGGGGTTTTTTTATAAAACAATGTTATTTACAAAAAATCTACGTTCTGACTTAAACCAGGACTGAGAAAAATAAAAAGTTACGTATCTTAGGTTAAGGGACCATTTGGTCCATAGTATATTTTCTCCTGCGATTTCGATAGCCGGAGCCCATGAAACGTCGATTTTAGAAAATAGGATGCACGCATTCAAAGCGGGTATTCCGGCAACACTTTTAAAATGGTGACGGCCATGTAATGCATTACCATGTAATGCATAGGAAAAAAAACAAAAAATTGCATTATTTCCCTATCGCTTACCATAGGCATAACTTTTTTGTATTTTTCACGCATTATGTAAAACTCATGCGCTACTTTGAGTCTTACCCCAAACAAAAATCATTAATCCAGTATAGAATAAGACAACCTTACAATACCCTATACTTGATTGATTCTTTTTGTTTGGGAAGTCACTCAAAGTAATGCATGAGTTTTAGATAATGCATGAAAAATAAATATAGCGAATGCCTATGGTAAGCGGTAGGCGAAAATTAATGCACATTTTTTAATTTTTATTGGGCTATGCATTACATGGTAATGCATTACATAACCGTTACCATGTTTAAGGTTTTGCTGGGATATCAAGTATGTTTGCAAATATAACGTTAGGCCATCGATTTATTGCGCGTTTCGTGCTGTAGAAACCAACCATTTGATCAGCAATATCCACGCCACCTAAATGAGATGAATCATTAGAAATTATAGGAAAAAACAAAACTAACATATCGCTCATTTACTTGTATAGTGTCATAACGCAAAATGTTTGATTTTACAGAAAACCTGTTTAAAGTTTACAATTGAAACTTGTTTTACATTGCAAAAGGCCCGTACATAGAAAATGTTATAATGGCGTGTTCTCTTCTCAAACGGTGAGTTTAAAAGATATTAATACGAATTTTTGACACAATATAAAGCAGGATATAAAAAATAATTCTGTATGGTTTACCCAAAAACGACATATTTTGAGTTATGACACTATACAAGTAAATGAGCGATATGTAACTTTTGTTGAATTGTAATACAAAACAATCTCTAAAGTAAAGAATATGAAAATTGGGAATCCTTCAACAAATGTTTACATTAGCTGTGTTGAGTAGAGATGGGTGCTGGTCACGTGATTTGCGTGGTTCTCGTGAATCACGCGTGACTCACGCTCGAGCGAAAGTCTAGCTAATTACGAGAATCATGCTTGAGTGAGTGTGATTCCAAAACTTTTATGTGTGAGTGATTAAAAATCGAGCCTAATTTTTGCGTGAGTGCCATTTTTCTTGCGTGATTCAATATAATTTTTTTGTATTGTTTTCAGTTTTACTTAAAGTTTTATTTTTATTTTTCGTTTAGCAATCAGTTAAAATTCAAATTAACGGTCTGCTAATATATGATTTTTTTTTTATTTCCTTAAAATTGTGTATTTGTAAGTGAATATTGCGTGAATTGGGGTGTGCGTTATTATGAGTCACGTGAGTCACGCATGATCGTAACTTATTTTAGTTTTACTGACGTGAGTAGTAAGTGAGCGTGAGTAAAGAAAAAAATCGAGTGAGTGATTCATGAGCGATTATAACATTTCTTGCGTGAGCGTGACCCAAAATTCACTCACGCACCCATCTCTAACGTTGAGTTAAGCTTAAAATAATCGAATTTAGGTAGAAATGATCCAAAATATATACAAATATAATATTAAATTGTTATTTTGTTTGAATATTAAGTATGGACCAAATGGTCCACTAACCTAACATCCGTAAGTTTTTTCTAACCTAACAGCAGGGTTAAAAGTGCAATTTTCGGCAACAAAAACATTGCAAATGCAAAATGTAAATTTGCTGTTTTATTGCATTTTTCCCGAGGAATAATTTTTGTTTTCAGAAATTGTTTCATATCTCTCATCGTTTTCGAGATAAGCTTAAAATGTAAATTTGTTGGCTTTTGACAGCGATTTTTTCAAAAACGGCTCTGGCTAAAACTTTGATTTTCGTCGTTTCTTTAACAATTTATAACAATTTATTCAACAAAGAATATACAAAATAGGATTGTAACTAATATTTACAACAAAGTACTTCACTACTTTATATATTTTTAACATTTTATTTTTCTTTTTTTATTAAAAACGTTAAGCACAGAAAAAAGTACAAAAAGAAGTACAAAAGCCTAAAAAAAGTACTTTAGCGTACTTTTTAGGTGTTATGCAGAAAAAAGTACATTGAGCAAAAAAAAGTACGAGTACTGTTGAAAAAAGTACGTCTGGCAAGCCTAAAACAGACAAAACTTTGGCAAAAGTGCATTTTACGGAGCACATAAAAATAAAAAATACGCCACAAGCTTTAGAATAAAAAAAAGAAAAATATCGAAATTTAAATTTAGGGGAGTTGGTGCCTCTGGGCTTCTGGGTCCAAGGTCACTGGTATGTGTGGGTACTTAAATAAAAAAAAAAACAAAACAAAAAAAGTATTTCTGCGTAGCCGGCCTTTGGCTGGGCTTATAGATTTCAATCTCCATCCCTTAGGCGCCTGTGGGCATGCCCGGGCAGGATCCCCCACCACTCAGAATCTAATACGGGTTCGGAAGTTTACTCTGAATGCCTCGAAACCGGGGCCTCATTGAGACTTCCGGATAAGTGTAGTGTTTTCTAGGCTGAGTTACTTGCAATTGATAAAGCCGTGCAGATCATCATGACATGATAACGAGAACCCTGTGGCCACTGCCAAATCCCAAGAGGACAGTTACCCTATTAGTAGGATTACTTACAGGACATAATTGGCCAGATGGCCGTGCGTATAAGAATTTCTGATAGGGACTATTGTAAAAGTTGTGGGGAATTGGAGGAGGAGGAGTCTGTGAAGCACTTGTTATGTGAATGACCGGGTCTAATGAGAAGCCGCATTTGGGGCAAAGATTTTTCGAAGACCTAGATTATCTAAACGGTGTCTCATTAACGTCTCTAGCAGAATACCTTTGAGAATCGAGTAGAACTTTGTATCAGAGTAGGAAAATATAATTAAGGGAATCATAATGGGCATTATGGTCTCCGAGTGAATTCGCCAAATGGGTGAGACATTTTTCGTATAGAAAAATTCTCAGATTCTGAGACATTTCTCGTATAGAACAATTCTCAAATTCTGAACTATTTTGCGTATAGAAAAATTCTCAGATTCTGAAACATTTTTCGTAAAGAAAAATTCTCAGATTCTGAAACATTTTTCGTAAAGAAAAATTCTCAGATTTTGAAACATTTTTTGTAAAGAAAAATTCTCAGATTCTGAAACATTTTTCGTACAGAAAAAATCTCAGATTCTGAGACATTTTTCGTACAGAAAAATTCTGAGACATTTTTCATATAGAAAAATTCTCAGATTCTGAGACATTTTTCATATAGAAAAATTCTCAGATTCTGATACATTTTTCGTATAGAAAAATTCTCAGATTCTGAGCCATTTTTCGTATAGAAAAATTCTCAGATTCTGAGACATTTTTCGTATAGAAAAATTCTCAGATTCTGAGACATTTTTCGTATAGAAAAATTCTCAGATTCTAAGACATTTTTCGTATAGAAAAATTCGCAGATTCTGAGCCATTTTTCGTATAGAAAAATTCTCAGATTCTGAGACATTTTTCGTATAGAAAAATTCTCAGATTCTGAGACATTTTTCGTATAGAAAAATTCTCAGATTCTGAGACATTTTTCGTATAGAAAATTCTCAGATTCTGAGACATTTTTCATATAGTAAAATTTTTAGATTCTGAGACATTTTTCGTATAGAAAAATCTCAGATTTTGAGACATTTTTCATTTAGTAAAATTTTTAGATACTGAGACATTTTTCGTATAGAAAAATTCTCAGATTCTGAGAACTTTTTCGTAAAGAAAAATTCTGAGATTCTGAAACATTTTTCGTATAGAAAAATTCTCAGATTCTGAGACATTTTTCATATAGAAAAATTCTCAGATTCTGAGATATTTTTCGTATAGAAAAATTCTCAGATTCAGAGAGTAAAATTCTCAGACTCTGAGACATTTTTCGTATAGAAAAATTCTTAGATTCTGAGACATTTTTCGTATAGAAAAATTCTCAGATTCTGAGACATTTTTCATATAGAAAAATTCTCAGATTCTGAGATATTTTTCGTATAGAAAAATTCTCAGATTCAGAGACAATTTTCGTATAGAAAAATTTTCAAATTCTGAGATACTTTTGTATAGAAAAGTTTTTAGATTCTGAGACATTTTTTGTATAGAAAAATTCTGATTCTGAAACATTTTTTGTATAAAATATTTCTTCTCAGATTTTGAGATTTTTTCGTATGAAAAATTCTCAGATACTGAGACATTTTTTGTATAGAAAAATTGTCAGATACTGAGACATTTTTCGAATAGAAAAATTCTCAGACTCAGAGACATTTTTTGTATAGAAAAATTCTTAGATTCTAAGACATTTCTCGTATAAAAAAATTTTCAGATTCTGAGACATTTTTCGTATAGAAAAGTTTTTAGATTCTGAGACATTTTTCGTATAGAAAAATTATGATTCTGAGACATTTTTGGTATAAAAGATTTCTTAGATTCTGAGATATTTTTCGTGTAGAAAAATTCTCAGATTTTGAGATTTTTTCGTATGGAAAAATTCTCAGATACTGAGACATTTTTCGTATAGAAAAATCCTTAGATTCTGAGACATTTTTCGTATAGAAAATTCTGATTCTGAAACATTTTTTGTATAGAAAATTTCTTAGATTCTGAGATATTTTTCGTATAGAAAAATTTTTAGATTTTGAGACATTTTTTCGTATGGAAAAATTTTCAGATTCGTATAGAAAAATTTTCGTATAGAAAAATTCTCAGATTCTAAGACATTTTTCGTTGTGAACATTTTTTTTAAACATTTTTGATTTTGAAACATTTTTTGTATAAAAACTTTCTTAGATTCTGAGATATTTTTCTTATAAAAAAATCCTCAGATTCTAAGACATTTTGAGCATAGAAAAATTCTCAGATTCTGAGACATTTTTAGCATAGAAAAATTCTCTGAACATACACAACAGATAATTATGATTATAATTAAAACAAGTGAGAGTGTTAAATTCGGCTATGCCGAATCTATGATACCCTCCAACATGTTAAAACATATAAAAAATCCAGGCTCGTTTTTTTTTGGGGGGGGCTCGGTGGGGGTGGTGAGGGATACTTTCCCCATCGCGATAAATGCTAACTAATTTATTTATTATGCTTTTTGCAATTTAGTAGTACCATTTTCTCCTTATTTTAATGGTTTTTTAAAATCCAAGCCCACAAAAGGGGGCGGGCAGAAAAAAACTAAATTTTCCTGCCCCCTGGGTCTAAGTTCAGGAGTTTAAACATAAAAAGATTTTATTAGTTTAACAATAATGGCAAAAAAAGATGTAAAAATGGCGTTTTTTATGAGATTTTTTTAGTTTGTTAAGGGGGAACTTTTTTCCCCCTGGCCCGATTTTGCCCATTTCCGAACTTAACCGGCCTATGAAGATTATACATATTCTGACCAATTTTTAGGGGTCTAGCTCTTTTATTTTGGACTGAATCGTGTTTTATACAGACGGACGGACGGACGGACGGACGGACGGACGGACGGACGGACGGACATTCATAGAACGACTTAGAATTAATCATAGATCAATAATATATATACTTTATGGGGTCATCGACCGATATTTTTATGCGTTACAAACGGAATGACAAAGTGAGTATACCCCCATACTGTGGTTGGAGGGTATAAAAAATCTTGCTAAATCAACTCAATTAATGAACAAATTAAACAAAAGAAAACAACCACTTTCCTTTGAACAAAATTATTCTGTACAATTTTTTTTAGCATTTTGTGTTTTCTATTATTTCATTTTTATTTCCGCCAAAAACATTTTTTCAATACCTGAGGCTAATATTTGGTTCGTTATAAATTGTATTCGAAATTGGTTTTACTTTGCATATATCCCTTTAGGATTTAAAAAACTACTACTGCAAAAAAGATAAACACTACAAAAACTTTAATAAAACATTTTGATGGTATTCATGTCAGAAATTTTTACCATTGCAAAGTGCGAAATGCAATATTTATTATAAAATTATTTAGGGTTTTATTTCTTCTCATGTGTTTTATTGTATTATCTAGCATTTCCAACTTTGTAAGGGTAGAAATTGCTGACGTGAATACCACTATTGTAATGTAAGAAATGAACAATAAATACCCGCTGAAAAATGTAGACTTTTTTTCCACAGGAAATAATATCTTAGAAACTTTTCTTACAGAAAAGTCTCATATTCTGAGACATTTTTCTTATGAAAAAGGTCTCAGATTCTGAAACATTATATCTTACACTCAATATAAATTCTCTGTGCAATCAGCAGAAAAATCTGCTGAAAATACAGCCATTTTGAGCCATTTGAGAAATCTACTGATTTTAGCAGACACGGTTTGCTGAAAATATCTAGGTGTAATCAGCAGAGAAATCTGCTAATAAATTTTCTAGAAAATATTTGTTTTTTAGAAAATTTGTTTTCATGAAAACTTTATTAGTTTTTTTTTTGATTTAAACTTAAAAAAAAAAAAATAAAAAAAATGTTTCTGTAAAATAAACTTAAGAAAGTTTTCCTTAAAAAAGAATGACAACAAACTATATCTGTGAAATTACAAAATAATCTGCTAAAAATATGTTAAAAAATATCGTTTTGATTGCATAAAAAACAGCTAAAAAACTTGGCAAATTTTCTTGAAAAAAGATTGCGAGCAAAATATTTCTGTATATACATATGAGGCATTCCACACCAAATGTCCAGCGAAAAAAAACATGTGTACCGTAAACTTCTGAATAGGTGATATGGATAGCCCTATATGGAACTTAGAAAATTGCGTTTTTGGTTTTTCAATTTTTCAAAAACTGGGCTTAGGAGGCGTGGTCAAATATTGGAAAAATGGTCAAATTTGTGGCGAGTTGCCTTGATTAAATATTTATCACATTAAAACGGAATGCACCACAATGTCAAAAATTTACGTTTTTATATAGTTTTGTATGGGCTATCGATTAAAATTTTTTTTTTTGGAAAATTTTCAGAACCCGTTCTGAAATTTCCATTTTTTAAAAAAGTCAATTTATCAAAAATCCGGCCACTTTTTTTTTTCTTTTTTATTTATTTTTTTAAAAGTTTAGATGTTTGTCCATCCACACAAAAAAAATCAGAAACACGTTCATCTTTTTTTTCGAGAAAATCGCATTTGAACTTTAAATTTCATAACAATTTAGTAATTTGCTTGTATTTTCTTGTGTCAACAGAGCGTATGACGAATATTTATGCAATTAATATTACTCATTCGCAATTTAAAACAAAGAAATACAAGCAAATAACAAAATTGTTATGAAATTTAAAGTTCAAATGCGATTTTTTCGAAAAAAAAGATGAACGTGTTTCTGATTTTTTTTGTGTGGATGGACAAACATCTAAGCTTTTAAAAAAATAAATAAAAAAGAAAAAAAAAAGTGGCCGGATTTTTGATAAATTGACTTTTTTAAAAAATGGAAAATTTCAGAACGGGTTCTGAAAATTTTCCAAAAAAAAAAATTTTAATCGATAGCCCATACAAAACTATATAAGAACGTAAATTTTTGACATTGTGGTGCATTCCGTTTTAATGTGATAAATATTTAATCAAGGCAACTCGCCACAAATTTTACCATTTTTCCAATATTTGACCACGCCTCCTAAGCCCAGTTTTCGAAAATTTAAAAAACCAAAAACGCAGTTTTCTTAGTTACATATAGGGCTATCCAAACAACCTATTCAGAAATTTACGGGACACATGTTTTTCTGTAGCGGGACATTTGGTGTGGAATGCCTCATATGTATATTAAAAATAATCTGCTAAAAATATGTTTAAAAATATTTTGAAATTCAGGAAACAGAATAAGTAAAAACGCAGTAAAATTTCTGTTATTTTGTAAAATTGAATGACAGAGAATTTAGTAAAAATATCAATTTTAGCAGAAAAATTTGCTGAAAGTTTGCTAAATCAAATTGAAAGTAGTAGATTATTTGACAGAGTTTTTCTTTTGAGTGTATAGAGAAAAATTTCTGATTCTCAGACATTTTTTCCTATAGAATCTGAGACATTTTTATTAGAAACAAGTGAGAGTGTTAAATTCGGCTGTGCCGAATCTATAATACCCTCCAACATATAAAGAAAAATTAAAAAAATAAAAAATTGCACGGGCGTTTTTTTTGGAGGGGGTCAGTAGGAGTCATTGGGGGACACATAAACCCATGCGGTAAATGTTTACAAATACATTTATTATGCTTTTTCAGCTTAAGTAATACAATTTTATCATTATATAAAAACATTTTTAATATCTACGCCCACAAAAGGGGGGGGGGGGGGGCGGTTGAAAAATTTTTTTTTTTTTTATTTCCTAGGTTCAAGTGCAGGACCTTGAACTTTTTCTGACATCAAATTATTTTATTTGCTAAACAAAAATACAAAAAAAACCTGTGAAAATATGGCGTTTTTCAGAGGTTAGTTAAGTTCTATAAGGGGGAACTTTTTTCCCCCTGGTCCGATTTTGCCCATTTACGAACTTAAACTGCCTAGGACCAAAAGACATATTCCTGCCAAACTTAACGAGTCTATCTCTTTAATTTTGGACTGCATCGTGTCTTATACAGACGGACGGACGGACGGACGGACGGACGGACGGACGGACGGACGGACATACGTATATTCTAGAAAAGTTTTAGAATCGATCATAGATCTATAATATATATACTTTATGGGGTCCCCGACCGATATTTCGATGCGTTACAAACGGAATGACAAAGTGAGTATACCCCCATACTGTAGTTGGAGGGTATAAAAATGTGTTAGAATATAAGACTTTTTCTGAGGTTTTTTCCTATACACTCATTGTCAGGAAATTATGTAAGTAAAATCAACTGAAAATGTCAGTTAAAATAACTACTTTTTATACCCTACACCACACTGTGGTACAGGGTATAATGAGTTTGTGCTGATGTTTGTAACTACCCGAAATATTGGTCCTAGACCCACCTTTAAATATACCGATCGACTCAGAATCACTTTTTGAGTCGATTTAGCGATGTCCGTCCGTCCGTCCGTCTGTCCGTCCGTCTGTCTGTCTGTCTGTCCATGTAAACGGTGTAAACACGATACAGGTCGCAATTTTTAATCAATTGACTTGAAATTTGAAACTTAAGTCTCTCTTGGCCCAATACAAAGGTCCTCTTTAGTTTTGGCTCAAATGACTCTAATAACCGTATTATAGAAGGTATCGCTTTGAAATTTGGATGGTAAACATGTTTTGTCTTCACATATCATCATTCCGAATTTCAAAGAAATCGGACCAGTTCTTCTTGTAGCCCCCATACAAACCACCTTCCCGATTTTCACATAAATGTCTCAAATTTCATGAAAATAGAAAATATTTAATTAAAATTTTGTTTGTGTATGTTAAACGCGTACTTAAATAACCTTATCAAACCTGATAATCATCGGACCAGTTTTGGACTCAGGCCCCTTGTGAAAATTTCGCCCGATATTCAGTTAAAGCGGTTTATTGTCAACAAATAGAAGCCTATTTCACTCAAATTTGATTTGTGAGTGTTTTCTTCACTTATTAAAGGTTTTACAACATATAGATCTAATCGATCCATGGGACCCATTTTCCGGGAAACCTTGGTGTAGGGTATTATATGGTCGGTCTTGACCGACTATAATTTTCTTACTTGTTTTTAAATTGTTTTGGGGTCAACTTCAACTTCAGTTAAAACAACTAACAAAAAGAGCAGACGCGGTTTGCTAAACAACTGGGGGTCTACTGCGTAATTCGAATCGAAAGAAAGCTTTCGAATTCGGAAATTTTTAACCATTTAAAAACAACACAACCGTGTATGTAAATTTTTATATTTTTCTCTTTTTACATTGTCTGGAGAAGCGCTTACAAGTTCCAAGTAATTTTTCTTGAATAAAAATATTTTTTTTTATACATTATTTTAGAAATAAAAATTTTGTTCGAATCGATTTTCGTTTCGATTTGAGTTACGCAGTAGACCCCCTGTCTTAATTATCTAGGTGAAATTAGCAGAGAAATCTATCGAGACAGCAGAAAAAGTTGCTGATAACATCAGAAAAATTCTGCTAAATTTAGCAGAAAAATCTGCTAATTTTATCAGAAAATCTGCTGAGCAGCATGCAGAAAAATCTGCTAATTTTAGCAGAAAAATTTGCTGAAATTACATCGAGTTTGAGCCATATGATAAATCTGCTGTTTTAACCAGATTCAGTTTGCTAAAACTGTATTGTAGAATAAAAAATGCAAGAAAATTTTCAACTTTTTTTTTGTTTTATTTTCAAAGTGTTAATTTTTTTCAAAATAAAATTTGCAAGTTTTTTTTAAGATCAAACAAAAAAAAAAACTTATATTTTTTTTTCAAAAAGGAATAACTAAATATTTCTGTAATTTTTTTTTTTTAATTTTAATAATTTTTTATTTTAGGATTTTAAATTTCACTAAAATTGAATAAAATACATCTTAAAAAAAAAAAAAACAAATCCACAGACTTTTTCTGGAAAATAACAAAATAATCTGCTAAAAATCTGCAAAAAATATTTTTAAATTAAGCAAACAGAATCAGTAAAATTGCAGAAAAATTTATGTTATTTTCCAAAACTAAATGAAAGAGAATTTACTTAAAACATTAATTTCAGCAGAAAAATCTGCTTAAATTTTGCTAATTCAAATTGAAAGTCATTTTAAAGATTTTTTGACACAGCTTTTCTTTTGTGTGTAAATACAAAAATTTTCTGTTAAAAAACAACCTCAGAATTTTGCTTAACCTCCGTTTTCTTAAAACTTTATGTTCAATAATTACACTGTGCTACAAAAGACCAAAAATAATTTATGCAGGGGTTCTCATATAATAATTCGGGTTGGTTGGAGTCCATAGAGTACTGATATACTCATAGTTTTTCTGGATCACTTCGTTAAGTACGTTTTTTATTGGCAAATGTGTTGAAAAACGGAAATTCTTAAATTACAATTTTAAAAAATTATTACTTTGTAAGTTTGCAACCGATTTTCGATTTTATGGATTTATTTTAAAGGTATAGGTCTAACCTTTCAAACAAAACAAAAATATTAAAAATCGATCAAGAATTGGCTGAGCTACGATCGCTTAAGTAAAAAAAAAACGTATTTTTTGAAAAATTTGTCATATTCTTTACACTCTAAGTTGAAAGTGAATCATTAAACAATTTTTTTGAATTTTTTGTAAAAAAGTATAGTAAAGTAGCTTTCCAAAACACCAAAAAACATAACAATCGGTTAAAAAATGAATGAGTTATGCTAAGTTTTGTGATAGGACATTTTTAATTTTTTTCAGAAACGCTTGTAATTCAAGCATTATTCATAAATCTTGTTACTAGTAGTAATTTTATGCGCATATGCATATAAACTAGAGATGGGAACGTAATTAGATTTGTGCGTGATTCACACATGATCAGAAGTGAGCGTGATTGAAAATTAATTTTACTCACGTGGTTGTTAGTGAGTGTCAGTGTGAGTGGAATAAAAAAATGGGCGTGTCAGTTACTTCCAAATCCTATTTATAATTTTTTGGGTTTGTTTAAAAATATCAGTGTTACTTCTTAAACAAAAAAATATTGCGATTCGGTTGAAAACTGGCTAAGGTGCGCTTGTTTAAGTAAAAAACCTTTTTTGAAGAGTTATACCTGCAACATTTTTATGACAAAAAACATTTGACATTTTTGAAACGAAATTGGTAAAATTGTGGGATCATTTTATGGAAATTTTACCTGTTTATAAATATACATGTGAGGCATTCCACACCAAATGTTCAGCGAAAAAAAAACATGTGAACCGTAAATTTTTAAATGGGTTGTATGGATAGCCATGTGAGGCATTCCACACCAACTGTTCCACTACAGAAAAACCATAGTGGTTTCAATGGGATATCAATTGCAAAGTATTCGCTCTTAGGGTACTAATAAATAACAAAAATAAAATTTAAGTTTTTTTTCAAAAAGTGGGCCTTGTAGGCGTGGTCAAATATTAAAAATATCAAACTTTTTTGCCTGAGTATTTATTCACGATCACGCACGCTAATGAAAGAAAAAAATATTCAAGCACGATATTTTATTTTACTCACGTGAACATCGTGACCGTAACTTATTTTTTTCTACCCACGTGTGCGTGAATGAGCGTGAGCAAAATAAAATATCGTGCGTGACTAAATTTTTTCTTTCATAAGCGTGCGTAATCGTTATTAAAAACTCACTCACGCTACCATCGCCTCTTAAAATATTTTTTAAGTATTGATATTACTCATACGCACACGTTTTAAATACCATTATTGTATAAAATAAGCGTGTTGCAATTTTTGAATTTTGATTTTTCGAAAACAAGGCAAAACACATCTCTAAAAATTTCAGATCAGATAGAAAATTCCTTTAACTTTTTTTAAAAAAATAAAAAAACAAATAAAATTGCGGCATGTTTTTTGATAAATAAAGTTTAAGTTTAAATTTAAAAAATTCAGAACTTCTTCTGAAAATGTTCCAATTTTTATTTTTTTTAATTGATAGCCCATTCAAAAATCTATATACAGCTTTTGTCTTTAAGACTTTACTGTGTTTCATTTAATTTGCATAAATATTGAAGTAAAGTTGCCTGAGAAAAAAAGTTAGATATTTTCAATTTTTGACCACGCCTACAAGGCCCACTTTTTGAAAAAACTTAAATTTTATTTTTGTTATTTAATAGTACCCTAAGAGCGAATACTTTGAAAATGATTTCATATTGACACGACACAACTTTTTTTTTTTTGCTGAACATTTGGTGTGGAATGCCTCATATATGGAGCTAAGAAAATTACGTTTTTGGTTGTTCAATTTTTCAAAAACTGGGCTTAGGAGGCGTGGTCAAATATTGGAAAAATGGTCAAGTTTGTGTCAAGTTGCCTTGTTTAAATACATATCAAATAAAAACGAAATGCACCAAAATCTCAAAAATTTACATTCTTGTATAGTTTTGTATCGGCTATCGATTAAAATTTTTTTGGAAAATTTTCAGAACCCGTTCTGAAATTTTCCATTTTTTAAAAAAGTCAATTTATAAAAAATCCGGCCACTTCTGTTTTTTTTTGTAATTTTTTTTTTTAAAGATTAGATGTTTGTCTAGCAAGATTTTTTTAAAAATTAAGAAAATCTATAAAAAAAAATTAAGAAGAAAAAAAAGTAATTTTTCTGATTTTCAAAATAAATTTTTAAAATTTAAAATAGTTTTTGAAAAAAATTAATTTCAATTTGTGTTTTTGCTAATTTATGCCAAAATATACAATAATATGCACTTAAAAGTTCGAAATATGCACAATATATGCATTTAAAATCAAAATATGCAAAAATATGTATTTTCACCAAAATATGCAAAATATGCGAAAACAAATCGATGCCATTTAATGCAAATCTCTTGATTCGGAAAGATAATTGGTCGATATCGTTTTAGGCTTTCGACAAAAAACATGCATTTGCATGGAAATCTCACCCTAGTTATATAAAAAACTTTTTTACCCGGGACCCATTGAAAAAATTTTGGTACACAATTTTTTTCTCACTGAACATTTGGTGTGGAATGCCTCACATGTATATTTATAAACAGGTAAAATTTCCATCAAATGATCCCACAATTTTAGCAAATTCGTTTTAAAAAAACATGTTTGCAAGCGCACAGATTTTTCTGTCATAAAAATGTTGCAGGTATAACTCTTCAAAAAAGGTTTTTTACTTAAACAAGCGCACCTTAGCCTGTTTTTAACCTATTCTCAATATTTTTTTGTTTAAGAAGTAACACTGATATTTTTAAACAAACCCAGAAAATTATAAATAGGATTTGGAAGTAACTGACACGCCCATTTTTTTATTCCACTCACACTGACACTCACTAACAACCACGTGAGTAAAATTAATTTTCAATCACGCTCACTTCTGATCATGTGTGAATCACGCACAAATCTAATTACGTTCCCATCTCTAGTTTATATGCATATGCGCATAAAATTACTACTAGTAACAAGATTTATGAATAATGCTTGAATTACAAGCGTTTCTGAAAAAAATTAAAAATGTCCTATCACAAAACTTAGCATAACTCATTCATTTTTTAACCGATTGTTATGTTTTTTGGTGTTTTGGAAAGCTACTTTACTATACTTTTTTACAAAAAATTCAAAAAAATTGTTTAATGATTCACTTTCAACTTAGAGTGTAAAGAATATGACAAATTTTTCAAAAAATACGTTTTTTTTTTACTTAAGCGATCGTAGCTCAGCCAATTCTTGATCGATTTTCAATATTTTTGTTTTGTTTGAAAGGTAAGACCTATACCTTTAAAACAAATCCATAAAATCGAAAATCGGCTGCAAACTAACAAAGTAATAATTTTTTAAAATTGTAATTTAAGAATTTCCGTTTTCCAACACATTTGCCAATAAAAAACTTACTTAACGAAGTGATCCAGAAAAACTATGAGTATATCAGTACTCTATGGACTCCAACCAACCCGAATTTTTATATGAGAACCCCTGCATATTTTTGGTGTAGCACAGTGTTATTTTGCTAATATCCCGAGTAAAAATTTTTATATGATGCAATACATAATGATATATAACACAATATATATTTACACGCAATTTAATCCGAATAATGGTGGATGTTTTTGCATTAAAAAAGATCAACTTGTATAAAATATTATTCGATTTCATCCGAGTTTTGACCAGACATTGCCATATTTCATTGGATCCAATTAGATCTAATTGCATAAAAACATAAAAAATCTTGGTGTGTTTTGGTTTGGGTGAGATACACCACAGGTCAACGATACATTCACCAAACATATAATTTCTAAAACAAAAAAAAAATGTTTGGGTACTAGACTGCCCAGAAATAAACCAAGTTGTTATTTTCTTGGGGGATACCTGCGAATTTTGTTCCTTTTAGTGCAAAAAAATTTCGGTTTTTTTTGGGATTTTTAAAATAATATCTAGAGGTCGCGATCTCGCGTTTTATAACGATTTATTTTTTTTGAGTTTTTTATTATTTTAAATTGTTAAATATGATTAATATGATAAAATATTAATAATTTCAGACAAAAAAAAAATTAAATTAAAAATTAAATATCGCTCATTCCATGAGATGTCTCCCAGCATCTAATCAAATGTTCTTTAATTTATTTGAAATTTCGCACACAGGTACACTATGGAGCAATTAAAATAAATTCGTTTTTAGTTTCGCGAAAATCCACGAATTCGCGAACGCGAATATATTCGCGAATTCACGGATTTTCTCGGAACTAACAACTGATTTATTTTAATGGCTTCATAGTGTTCATGTGTGCAAAATTTCAAATAAATTAAGGAACATTTGATTAGATGCTGGGAGACATCTCATGGAATGAGCGATATTTAATTTTTAATTTAATTTTTTTTTTGTCTGAAATTATTAATATTTTATCATATTAATCATATTTAACAATTTAAAATAATAAAAAACTCAAAAAAAATAAATCGTTATAAAACGCGAGATCGCGACCTCTAGATATTATTTTAAAAATCCCAAAAAAAAACCGAAATTTTTTTGCACAAAAAGGAACAAAATTTGCAGGTATCCCCCAAGAAAATAAAAACTTCGCTTTTTTTCTGGGCAGTCTATTGGGTACGCTTCGAACCAGATAGGTGATATACATAACCCTAACAAGGAAATGTTTAGGAACATTTTAAAAGTTTCTTATACTTTGCTTAAAAAACTTTTTAAAACTTTTAATTGGAAACATTTAATTGGAAATATTTAATTGGAAACATTTATATATGGAACAGAATAAGCTATATATAATTTTATATTAAATTATACAGAAAAACAAATTTTGTATTGGCCCTAATATTATTTCATATATTTATATCAACCGTATACCTTTTAATCCGAATCATGATAAAATTATATATTACAACATATGACTGCATTTAAAAAAATTAGAAAATACCTCACGGGATGTAAAATCATATATGATTTATTATGTTTGTATCAAGTTATATATTGTTATATATGTTTATTTTAACTACAGTAAAGTCTTATTTCAATGGCATGTTGAAAGGCCATTTATTTACCAAATACGTAAAATAATTATTAACCCATTGTTGTCCATTGCCAAATTTTTGGTACAGAAACTTTTAATACGTAATATATTAATTTAAACGAGAAATATATAAAATTACGATTCATCGCAAACAATTCTAAATACTATAGTTGGAGGGTATAAAAAGCGGCCGACAATGGGTTAAATAAAATAAAACTAACAAATATTTGTGTGTATTTAAATAGCTTTTACATCACTTTCAACAGTATTATGTATTAAGGAAACTACAAAGCAGTATTTAAATGGTTTAAATATATTAAAACACCAAATAGAAAAATTACATTCGGTCAAGATCGACCTTTATATGTCCCTAAATGAAATTGGAGTTTTAACTTTTACATGGATCTTAAATTCCATTTTACCGATAATTTTTACGAAGACTTCAAGATTTGTTTTTTGCAAATATTTTTTTAGAATCTAATGATTTTTTAGAGAAAACAAAATGGGAAGGACGCTTTGTGGGGACTACTTTCCAGCTGGAGATAAGGGGTTGCATTTTTATACCCTCCAACTACAGTATGGGGGTATACTCACTTTGTCATTCCGTGTGTAACGCATCGAAATATCGGTCGGGGACCACATAAAGTATATATATTATTGATCAGTGATCGATTCTAAGACATTCTAGGGATCTCCGTCTGTCTGTCTGTCCGTCCGTCTGTGGTTAACACGATGCAGTCCAAAATAAAAGAGCTAGACCCCTCAAGTTTGGCATAAATATGTCTTGTGGTCCTAGGCAGGTTAAGTTCGGAAATGGGCTAAATCGGACCAGGGGGAAAAAAGTTCCCCTTTGAAAAACTAATCCAACCTCTTAAAAACGCGAAATTTTTAGTTTTTTTTTTGTATTTTTGTGAAACAAATGAAACATTTTTATGTTCGCAGAAGTTTATAGTCCTGCGCTTGGACCAAGGGGATTAAAAAATGTTGCTTTTTTTGCCCGCCCCTCTTTTAAGGGCGTGGATAAAAAAATAGTTTAAATAATTATAAAACAATATTACTTTAGTGCACAAAGCAGACAAAAATTAACTTGTAAACATATACGGCGAGAGCCAAGGAGGCCCCCAGATCACCAACACCTCCTCCACCTTGCCCCCCTTTAAAAATGCCCCTGTAAAATTTTATTTTTTTTTAATTGTTTTACATGTTGGAGGGTATAAAAGATTCGGCACAATCGAATTTAACACTCTCACTTGTTTATGATAGTTGTGTTAAGGTAATACAATTTTATCAGAAAGGCTAGGCGAGAAAGAAAATTTCACAGATTTAGATTCTAAGACATTTTTCCTATAAAAAAAATTCAGATTTTGGGAAATCTTAAACAAATTTTTTTAACAATTGACGATTTGTTTTCGATATAAACGGTCAGAAGGACATTGATGCATATCTGAAAAAAAACTCTTATAAATATCTTATCAGTTTTACGCATTTAAGCATTTTACGCATTTAAGCATTTACGCATTTAAGCATTTCGCATTTTACGCATTTACGCATTTAAGCGAGATGAGTGAATGCTTAAAATTTTTCTTAAGTAAGTTTTTGTGATTTTTAACTATTTTTTTGGAATTTTACTGTTTTTTTGAGTTTCCGTTTTCAGTGCTTTGTTTTCATAGAAAATTTGTTGTTTTTATTATTTTTGTAAAATCATCATCAACGTGAGTGAGCAACCGTGAGCGTAATCAAAAATTGCATGAGCGTGAGTAACAGTAAATTGACTCACGTGATTGCACAAGTAAACTAAAAATATTAGCGAGTCGTCAGTGACTTTAATATTTCTTGCGTGGGTCAAATCGCTTTCACGCCCATCTCTATATTGTACCACACACGAAAAAACAATTAAAATGGGATCAACTCGTTGGTTTCGCAAAAATTTGTTACTCATACGCCATGTTTTAACAAGAAAATACAAGGAAATTCCAAAATTGTCATAAAATTCAATATTCAAATGCGATTTTCTCGAAAAAAACGACGAACGCGTTTCTGAATTTTTTTGTGTGGATGGACAAACATCTAAACTTTTAAAAAAAAATTTTCAAAAAAAAAAAAAAGTGGCCGGATTTTTGATAAATTGACTTTTTTAAAAAATGGAATATTTCAGAACGGGTTCTGAAAATTTTCCAAAAAAAAAATTTAAATCGATAGCCCATACAAAACTATATAAGAATGTAAATTTTTGAGATTGTGGTGCATTCCGTTTTAATGTGATAAATATTTAATCAAGGCAACTCGACACAAATTTGACCATTTTTCCAATATTTGACCACGCCTCCTGGGCCCAGTTTTTGAAAAATTGAAAAACCAAAAACGATTTTCTTAGTTCCATATAGAGCTATCCATTAGAGTTGTCAATTATTCGACTTTCAACTTTGTTCGAATAATTCAAATAATTGTTTTTCCTCGTTCGATTAAAGATCAAAATTTAATCGATTAATCGAAGAGAATAACGAATAAAAAAATAATTTTAAAAAATATTTTTATTAACAAAAAAATAAACAATTCATATAAAAAATCTTAAAATAAGAAAGTTAAAATTTTTATTAACGAAAAAATGCATACAAAACTTAAAAATAAAAGAGTTAAAAGTTAAAAAAACTTAAAAATTGAATAACTGAGATCACTTTTAATTAATGGATGTCGATTTTAATACTTGTTGAGAAATAATTCAAATACAGATTATTATTTGAAGTATTCAGACAAAATATATCATAAAGGATTTTAATTTTTGTCAAATAAGACAATTTAAGTTGTTCTTAAGAAATAATCTTTTAAAAATAAAAGTTGACTCAATTTTTTCCTTTAAACGATTTTTGGTTTTTGTTTTTATTAAATTATATTTTGAAAACACTCTTTCGCTAATTGTTGAAGTAGGTGATATAGTAAGAAGAGCATAAAAAAGTTTATCTATTTTTTCTGTTCTTTTTTCAGATTTTTCCAAATATATCATATCGTCTGATATATCGCTGAAGTCCTTTTTATTTTCTGAATTTTTAATACTTTGAATTGAATTATTTAACTCGCATAAAAGATTATTATTTTCATTACTAATAACTCCCCATATTTCAATACTTTTATCTGAATTATTGTGATTACTTTCAACATAAAATAATCTGGAGTATAATTCATTTGCATATTCTTTTTTTTCGCTTTTTGGAGAATATTTTAAGAAACTTTTATTGCTCGGAAAATTTCCAGAATTTAGAAAAATTAACGTATTTAACACTTTTATACGTCTCTCATTAATTCTTATTTTAATACGTTTTAGTAAGTCTGGTGCAAAAGAATTATTAATTTTTTCTAAATTATTTATTAAAAACTTTATAACTCCCTCTAATTCTATAATGGATGTGCTATCCAGGGCTATGGCTATAATATACATATTTTAACTTTCCTACATTTTGTATAAAATCTTTCAAAATTTATGAGAATAAATCAAATTCGAAGCAATTTTTATTTTTTTAATTAAAAAAAATTTTTCGATTAATCGACATTAATTAATCGATTTATTCGTTATTCGAAAATCGTCATTTTTTAATTATTCGAACAAGAGTTGGGTTTTGTTTGATCGATTAATCGAATTATTCTTAATCGACTGACACCTCTACTATCCATACAACCTATTCAGAAATTCGTGCGACACGTGTTTTTTTTCGCTGGACATTTGGTGTGGAATACCTCATATATTGGGCATTTACCTGGCCAGGTTGGTATTGCAATCCAGCGAAATCGGACCAGTGCACTGTGGCCGAAATCACTGATCTAGCGGCGCTTAAGTCAAAATTAAAATATTAAGATCGATAAATGTTTTTGCACTGCATCGTTTACCTATACTTTACAGAAAAAATTTACGTTTTTACTTTTGTTTTGCTTTCAATATTCGCACAGCTGTAAGCTGTCAAATACACATTTTCTGCAGCAAGTGTATTAAAGGAATTTGGGGCCTAATTACTCAGTGAGTTTTTCTTGACACTTTTAAGTCAATTGTTTATACATTTTGAGCCAAAAAGTTTTAATTGAAAGTAAAAGGTATGTTTTAACTAAAAAATAAATGTTTGTGGCCTGTGTGTATCTAGTTTATTATTAGTGCATTATAGAAGATGACATTTGTGATATAAACTACAGTTTCATGGACTGCAACTTTTGAAATTCGATCGTATTCGGTCCAATTACTGTTTTGTTTATTATTTTGGGTTATTTTTCTTGTGACGTTTCAGTATGGCGTGCTAGTTCGCGCAAGTTGTTCGGTTTTTTAGGGTCCATCTGCCTGTCCAAATAAACAGTATAAACGCGATACAGACCACAATTTTCAATCGATTTGGCTAAAATTTGAAATTTAAGATTTTTTTATCGAAAGAACTCAACCTATAAAATTTTTGACAAAATCGGTACATGTTATCCCCTAGCTCCCATGTTAATTTCCCATTCCACTTTTACATAAAAAGCCCTAACAATGGTATTTTAACAAATATCCACTTGAAATTCGACTGTTAAATGTTTTTTGTAGCCATAAATAATCACTCTAAATTTTAACGGAATCGGAACATTTTAACTTCTAGTCCTCATACAGACCACCCTCCCGATATTCACATAAATTTCCCAAAATACATAAATACACTGAAATAAATAAATATGCTTAAAAATTAAATTTTTTGTAAGTTTTATAATCACAAATATGCATTGGACTTTATTATTTTACATTTCCGAATTAAGCGCCGCTAGATTGGGTGTTTCGGCCACTGTGCAGTGGTTCAAAAGTTATGAGCAAAAGACTGAATTTCGGCAAGGATTTTTCGTGAATTTTCAAGATAAAAAACACGCTAACTTTCGAAAGGCAATTCTGAGGAAGCTAAAGCATGGCATATATATTTGTCGTTCCCCCGCCTGGTTCGTATTGAATTTCAGCCAAATCGGTCCAGTGGTTCAAAAGTTATTAGCAAACCCGTGAATTTCAGATTACCCGAGTAAAAATAATTTAATATGATCTTATATACTTTTATATAGTCATATTTTTTGATATATGATCATGTGTGACACTATGTATTGCAAGATAAATTTATATAATAAATTTTGATGTAGGATTTTTTAAGATATCGCCATACATAACTATATGTTGTAACATCAGGTCCCATGCATCATTTTAAATTTCTAAGTGTTTTATATAAAATTTTATATGCCTCCATTATTTTTTAATTTCCCGAGTAAAAAGGAATTTATATAAATGTATATTATTTTATATGTTTTCATAAAACCATATACAACTATATGAGTCAAAGTATAAAATTATATCTCACTTTGAAATTTTCCAATTTTTTTAAATGATGTCTTATAAAAATATATCTACTTATATTGTTCATAATATATTAATATAAATGGTAGATGTAATCATACGTTGCACATAAAACTTAATCCGATTTCATACATTATTATACGTGACTTTATATCTAATTATGTATAGGACTTTACTAAACAAAAAATCCAGTATCAATTTATGTATAATTATATATGATTAATATAATACCATTTAAAACTATATATGGTTCCATACTAAAAAAATTTCCAACAAAAATAATAGATATAATTATATGTGTCTTAAACGATAACATATCTGTGTTTGTCTTGTACTATATATACGCAAATTTCGTCTAAACTCAATATATATTTATAAATGGTCGCATATGTAATGAAATATATATTTTGATATAATCATGTATAAAAAAAATATTTTTTTGACCAAACAACTAGCCATATATAATTATATATGCCAATATTTCAAATTTTATTTTTGTGTGTCAACATATATGGTTATACAAAACTTTTTATTGTATCATATAAGATTACATATGATTTTTGGGAACCCGAGTTCGATTCCCGTCTCAGTCGAAAAAAAAAGTTTTTTTTTATTTTTTTTTAAATAGAAAACACATTTTTATTGCGTTTAATTTTTTAAAACTAAAAAATTTTGATTTTTGTAATTTTTGCAATCATTTTTAAAAAATTATTTTTCTTTTATGTAGTTATATATAACTATATTTGATTTATTATAAAATTATCTATAATTTTTGGGAACCCGAGTTCGATTCCAGAAAAAGAAATATTTTTTTTATTTTTTTTAAATAGAAAACACTTTTTTTATTGCATTTATTTTTTTTAGAACTAAAAATTTTTCTTTTTTTGAATTTTTGCAATCATTTTTAAAAAATTATATTGCTTTTATATAGTTATATATACCCGTGTAAAAAAGATTAGATATAATTGGATATAATTATATATTATTATATCTGATGCAAGATGTAATTATATATAACAAGATATGATATATCTATCACTATATATAACGATATCTCTTATTATATATAGTAACATTATGGTTGATATTATATTATATCTGTTATATATAGCAAGATATAACCAGATCTGATTCCAAATGAAAATTTAGTTAAACTTTATAAGAGCATTTTTTTGTACCAATTTGAAATGAACATCCCTAATTTAATAAAAGTGTTAATTCATTTAAAATTTCTTGCAATTGCCAAAAGTATTTTTTTTTTGTTTATTTTTATTTTGTATTTCTTTTCAATTAAAAGTTTTAAATAAAACCAAAACTCAATTTTTGTTTTCAAATTGTTTTGAATTTGAAATTTCCATCAAAATAAAAAATAGAGAAAAAATCAAAAATATGTACAAATAAAATTTCTAAAATATAAATTAAATTGGTATTTTTGCACATATGTATGTATTTAGCGCCAATAATTATCAAATAACGTTTATAAAATAACAAAAAATATTGCTCTTCGCTGGCGAAAGGAACTACAGCAAAATATGTAGCTAATGTATGATTAATGATGGACCTTTTGCAATATCAAAGGCAAGTATAGATTATTTAAAATAAAAAAATTGATTTGCAAGCACCTAATATTTTTTTTTATATTTAAGGGCCTCTGCTTCTGGATTGCAAGCGAAAAAAAAGAGACCGGAAGCCATGAAAAATCAAGTCATGCCTCCAGCAAACGAGTTTTGTTAACCTTCTTCCAACTAAAACATCAAGTAAATCCTTGAGAAGGAAATGAAAAGCCTAGAGCAACAATCAAAAATCGATCATTAAATGGATGGAACACAAATTTATTATCATTTTATCTTCAAGTTTCAGTTCTAGTTCAGAAAATGTTTTTTGTTCTTCCGTTTGATTTTAATTAAAAACTAACTATAAAAAAAATTTCCTTTTGTTATTATTTTACTAATTTCAGGCTTAGTGTGATAAAATTATGGCCTTAAATTATATATATTTGGGCATCATTTTTAAAATTAGATATGATGGTTTAAGATCTAACTATATCAGTTTAGATATAATTTGATCCGAGATTTGTCCCCATTTTTCGGATCTAACATATCTAATTAGATATAAATCTCAGATATGAAACGATATAAATTTATATCTGGTTCCATATCAATTTTTTTTACACGGGTAACTATATTTACCCTAGTAAAAAAGTTTTGATATAATGATATATAAATATCTATCATTTTTGGGAACCCGAGTTCGATTCCAGAAAAAAATATATTTTTTTATTTTTTTTTTAAATAGAAAACACTTTTTTATTGCATTTGTTTTTTTAGAACTTAAAAAATTTTACTTTTTGAGTTTTTGCAATCATTTTTAAAAATTTATATTGCATTTATATAGTTAATAATAGCTATATTTGGTTTAAATGATCAAATTATCAATGATTTTTGGAACCCGATCTCAAATCTAATTCTGATTTCCTGATTCCATGAAAAATTTCAAACTTTTAAGCCAAAGTCTTATTTCACTTTGGAAGCCTATGACTTGGAAATAAGGCATACCGCTACATTAAAATTATTGTTTAAGCTTGCCATGGAAGCCCCTAATAGCGCTGTACGTCATTCCAATTTTTTTTTTTGCAAATTTTATCAAAAATTTTCTAAGTCTTTTTGAAAATTGTGTACAAGTGAATAACATATTTAATTGGATGTAATCATATATTACTATATGTTAGCTCAATTTGATATAATGAGATACGATCAATTTATTTAAAACTAAGTCTTTTAAAGTTGTTATTTGCTAACAACGTCCGCTAATCCCCGTCCGTTCGAAGTTTTTTTTTTTTTATTTATTTTCAGTTTGACATTATTATATCTAAAAACTAGCTAACTCGCCCGGTACTTCGTTACCGGTTAGCTGTAAAAAAAAAAAAAACAACTTTATTACTTCAAATTCTTATTAATTTTTAATTAAACATAAAAATTGTTAGTTTCGACCTTTAAAATATTATATTTTGAGTAGATTTAAAGTTGCAAAAAATTTTATTTTGGCGAAATGATCCCATAGTTCAAACTTTAAGTTTCAAGGAACATTAGTGCATAAGGAACAATATGTACCAAATTGAAACGAAAATTCAAAAATTTATTTTCCCAGAATGTAATTATCGCGAGTGGATCGTAAAGTACCAATTTTAAGTATCTCTACTTTCTCTCTTTTTCCCCATTAGAAGCAGTATTTTCATAAAAGTACTTATTTTAGAATGTTATTTCCGCGAAAGGATCGTACATTCCAAATTTCAAGTATTTAGGGTCATTAATTCAGCAGATACAAAATTGCCCTACTTTCCCCCTTAGAAGCAGAAATTACTAAAAAAGTGCTTCCTCCAGAATGTTATTTCCGCTAGAGGATCGTAAAGTCCAAACTTCAAGTATCTAGAACCATTACTTCAGCAGATACAAAACAGTTCAAAATTCAAGTATCTAGGACCATTAGTTCAGCAGATACAAAATTGCCCTACCTTTCCCCCTTTTCCACCTATAAAACAAAATTTTCAAAAAAGTACTTCTTTCAGAATGTTTTTTCCGCGAGAGGATCGTACACTCCAAATTTCAAGTATCTAGGACCGTTAGTTCAGCAGATACAAAATTGCCCTAATATCCCCCTTTTTCCCCGTAGAAGCGAAATTTTCAAAAAGTACTTCCATTAGAATGTTGTTTCCGCAAGAGGATTCAAATTTCAAATTTGCCCTACTTTCCCTCTTTTTCCCCCTATAGAAGCAGATTTTTCCAAAAAAGTACTTCTTCCAGAATATTATTTCCGCGAGAGGATCGTACAGTCCAAACTTCAATATCTAGGACCATTAGTTCAGCAGATACAAAATTGCCCTTCTTTCCCCCTTTAAAAAGTAATTTTCAAAAAAGTACTTCTTCCAATATGTTATTCCGCGAGATGATCCTATATTGCAAATGTCATGTTTTTAAGACCATTAGTTTAAAATTTACCAAATTGCCCTATTTTGCCCCTCTTGACCCTCCTTAAAACCAAAATTTTCAAAAAGTGTATTTTTCAAAAAATTATTTCCGCGAGAGGATCAAAACTTAAAGTTTTAGTTCAGAAGATACAAAATTGCCCTATTTTTCCCCTTCTACTTTTTTCAAGATGTTTTTTTTTGCGAGATGATCATAGAGTTCAAATTTCAAGTTTCTGGAACCATTTGTTTAAAAGATAAATAATGTACCGATTTTCCCTATTTGGCCCCCTTTCCCACCGTGGAGGAGGAATTTTTCAAACAATATTTTTTTCGGAATGTTGTTTCCGCGAGAGGATCCTAAATACTAAACCTCACGTTTCTGGGAACATTTGTTCAGAAGATAAAAAATTCACCGATTTTCCCTATTTTCCCACCCTTGGAGGCGGAATTTTTAAAAAAATTTTGTTTTCCGCATGTTAATTCTGCGAGAGGATCCTAGAGTCCAAATTTCAAGTTTCTGGGACAATTTGTCCAGAAGATAAAAAACGTACCAATTTGCTCTATTTTCCCCACCTTGGAGGCGGAATTTTTAAAAAAATATTTTTTTAGTTTTTTTTCGCGAGAGGATTATAGAGTCCAAATTTCAAGTTTCTAAAAAACTATTAGTTCAAAAGATACAAAATCCCCCAAAGGGCCCTACTTTTCCCTTTTTCCCCCTTAGAAGTGGACTTTTTAAAAAAGTTCTGTAAGTATGTTATTTTTGGGAAAGGATCGTTCAGTTCAAATTTCAAGAATCTAGGACCATTAGTTCAGCAGATTCAAAATTGCCCTTCTTTCCCCCTTTTTCCCCCAGAATTTTGAAAAGTACTTTCTTAAGAATGTTATTTCCGCGAGAGGATTATTCAGCCAAATTTCAAGTATTTAGAACCATTAGTTCAGCAGATACAAAATTGCCCTACCTTCCCCGTTTTCCCCCTTGAAATCGGAATTTTCAAAAAAAGTACTTCTTTCAGAATGTTAATTCCAAGAGAGAGGATCGTGCAGTCTAAATTTCAAGTATCTAGGACCATTAGTTCAGCAGATACAAAATTGCCCTACTTTCCGCCTTTTCCTCCTTAGAAGCGGAACATTCCACAATAAGTACTTTTTCCGCAAGAGGATCGTACAGTTCAAATTTCAAGTATCTAGGATCATTAGTTCAGCAGATACAGAATTGCCCTACTTTCCACCGTTTCCTCCTTTAGAAGGAGAACTTTCAAAAAAGTACTTCTTCTAGAATGTTCTTAGAAAAGGAACTTTCCACAAAAAGTAGAATGTTATTTCCGCAAGAAGATCGTACAGTTCAAATTTCAAGTATCTAGGATCATTAGTTCAGAAGATACAGAATTGCCGTACTTTCCACCTTTTCCCCCTTTAGAAGGAGAACTTTCAAAAAAGTACTTTTTCTAGAATGTTCTTTCCGCGAGAGGATCGTACAGTCCAAACTTCAAGTATGTAGGACTATTAGTTAAGCAGATTCAAAATTGCCCTACTTTCTCCCTTTTCCCCCGTAGAAGCAGAATTTAAAAAAAAGTACTTCTTTTAGAATGTTATATCCGCAAGAGGATCGTACAGTTAAATTTTAAGTATCGAGGACCATTAGTTCAGCAGATACAAAATTGCCCTACCTTCCCCTTTTTCCCCCCTTAAAAGTAGAGTTTTCAAAAAAGTTCTTCCTTGAGAATGTTATTTCCGCGAGAGGATAGTACAGTCCAAATTTCAAGTATATAGGACCATTATTTCAGCAGACACAAAATTGCCCTACTTTTATTTTCGCGAAAAGATCGTACAGTCCAAATTTCAAGTCTCCCGGACCATTAGTTCAGCAGATACAAAATTGCCTACTTTCCCCCTTTTCCCTCTTAGAGGCGGAATTTTCCAAAAAGTCCTCCATTCGAATTTTATTTCCGCGAAAGGATTGTGCAGTCCAATTTTCAAGTATCTAGGACTATTTGTTCAGCAGATACAAAATTGGCCTACTTTCCCCCTTTTTCCCCCTTAAAGAAGAATTTTTAAAAAAGTTTTTCTTTAACAATGTTATTTCCGCGAGAGGATCGTACAGTTGAAATTTCAAGTATCTAGGACCATGAGTTCAGCAGATTCAAATTTACCTTTTTCCCCCCCCTTTTACCTTTTTCCACCCCCTTTTTCCCCCGGAATTTTCAAAAAGTACTTCCTTTAGAATATTATTTCCGCGAGAGGATTGTACAGTTCAAATTTCAAGTATCTAGGACCATTAGTTCAGCAGATACAAAATTGCCCTAATTTCCCCCCTTTTTCCCCGTAGAAGCGGATTTTTGGAAAAGTTCTTCTTTAAGAATGTTACTTTCGCGAAAGGATCGTACAGTTAAAATTTCAAGTATTAAGGACCATTAGTTCAGCAGATTCAAAACTGCCCTACTTTCCCGATTTCCCCCCAGAATTTTGAAAAAGTACTTCCTTTAGAATGTTATTTCCGCGAGAGGTTCGTTTACTCCAAATTTCAAGTATCTAGGACCATATTTTCAGCAGATACAAAATTACCCTACCTTCCTCTTTTTCCCCCCTTTAAAGCGGAATTTTCAAAAAAGTACTTTTTTCAGAATGTTATTTCCTCGAGAGGATCGTGCAGTCCACGCGAGAGGATCGTGCAGTCCTATTTGTTTAGCAGATACAAACCGGAATTTTCAAAAAGTACTTCTTTCAGAAAGTTATTTCCGCGAGAGGATCGTACAGCCCAAATTTCAAGGATCTACGACCATTAGCTCAGCAGACACAAAATTAACCTACTTTCCCCCTAAGAAGCGAAATTTTTAAAATAGAACTTTCTTCACAATGTTATTTCCGCGAAGGATCCCATAGTCAAAATTTTTAAGTTTCTGGGAAAATTAGTTCAAAACATACAAAGTGTACCAAATTGTCCTATTATCCCCCTTTTTACCACCCTAGAAGCGGAATTGAAAAAAAACTTTGTTTCGGAATGTTTTTTTCCGCGAGAGGATCTTATAGTCCAAACTTTAAGTTTCTAGGACCATTAGGTCAGAGAAAAGAAAATGTACCAAATTGCCGAATTTTCCACCTTTTCCCCTTCTTAGAAGTGCCTTTTTAAAAAAGTACTTTCTTCAGAATATTATTTCCGCGAGAGGATCCTATAGTCTAAATTTCAGGTTTCTGGGACCATTGGTTCACAATATAGAAAATGTTCCAAATCGTCCTATTTCCCCCCAAATTTGAATGAAAAATTTTCAAAAAATACTTTCTTCAGAACATAATTTCCGCGAGAGGATCATATAGTCCAAATTTTTAAGTTTCTATTACCATTAGTTCAGAAGATACAAAATGTACCAAATTATCCTTCTTTCCCCCTTTCAACCCCCTAGAATCAGAATTAAAAAAAAAAACTTTGTTTCAGAATGTTTTTTCCGTTAGAGGATCTTATAGTCCAAACTTTGAGTTTCTAGGACCATTAGGTCAGAAGATAGAACACGTACCAAATTGCCCTTTTTCCCCCATTTCCCCTTCTTATTTAAAAAAAAAAAATACTTTCTTTAGAGTATTATTTCCGCGAGAGGATCCTATAGTCCAAATTTTAGGTTACTGGGGCCATTAGTTCAGAAGATCGAAATGTTTAAAATTGTCTTATTTCCCCCTAAATTTAAGTGATTAAATCAATAAATTCCCAAAAATTAAAAAATAAATGAGAAAAAAAATTGAGTAAAAAATTTGAGTCAAAAAATTAAGCGAAAAATATTTTGAGTAAAAAAAATTGAGCAAAAAAAATTGAGTAAAAAAAATTTGGGTGAAAACACCTTCTAAGTAAAAAATTTAAGTAAAAAAATGAGTAAAAAAACTGAAGAATAATACAATTGAGTGAAAAAATTTTTATTAAAAAAAAAATTGAGTAAAAAAAATTTTGAGTAAAAAAAAAATTGTAAAAAAAAATTTTGAGTGATAAAAAAAATTGAGTGAAAAAAAAAATTTTTGAGTAAAAAAAAATTTTTAATAAAAAAAAAATTTTGAGTGAAAAAAAATGTTGAGTAAAAAAAAATTTTGAGTGAAAAAAATTTGTAAAAAAAAAATTGTTAAAAAGAAAAATTTGTAAAAAAAAATTTTTGAGTAAAAAAAAATTTTAAGTGAAAAAAATTTTGAGTGAAAAAATTTTAGTAAAAAAATCTTTTTTCCCCGAGAGGATACTATAGTTCAAATATCTAGTTTCTAGGACCATTAGTTCAAAATTCACCAAATTGCCCTATTTTCCCCCTTTTGTCCCCCTTAAAACCGGAATTTTCAAAAAAGTACTTTTTTCAAAATGTTATTTCCGCGAGAGTATCCTATATTCAAAATTTCAAGATTGTAGGACCATTAGTTCAGAAGATACAAAATGTACCAACTTGCCATATTTTCCCCCTCCCCCCACCTTAGAAACGGAATTTTCAAAATATTACTTTTTCCAAAATGTTATTTCCGCGAGAGGGTCCTAGAGTTCAAATTTCAAGTTTCTGGGACCATTTGTTAAGAATATAAAAAATGTACCAATTTGCCCTATTTTCCCATTTTTATTTAAAAAAAAATTGAGTAAAAAAAATTTTGAGTAAAAAAAATTTTGAGTAAAAAAAAAACTGTAAAAAAAAAATTTTTGAGTGAAAAAAAATTGTAAAAAAAAATTTTTGAGTGAAATAAAATTTTGAGTAAAAAAAAATTTTGAGTGAAAAAAAATTTTGAGTGAAAAAAAATTTTGAGTGAAAAAAAATTTGTACAAAAATAATTTGTAAAAAAATAATTTGTAAAAAAAAAATTTGAGTGAAAAAAAAATTTTGAGTGAAAAAAACAAATTTCAAGTTTCTGGGACCATTTGTTTAGAATATAAAAAATGTACCAATATGCCCTATTTTCCCATTTTTATTTAAAAAAAAATTGAGTAAAAAAAATTTTGAGTAAAAAAAATTTTGAGTAAAAAAAAATTGTAAAAAAAAAATTTTTGAGTGAAAAAAATTTTGAGTGAAAAAAAAATTTGAGTGAAAAAAAATTTTTTGAGTGAAATAAAATTTTGAGTAGAAAAAATTTTGACTCAAAAAAAATTTTGAATGAAAAAAAAATTGTAAAAAAAAATTTGTTAAAAAAAAAAAAAAAATTGTAAAAAAAAAATTTGAGTAAAAAAAAAATTTGAGTGAAAAAAAATTTTGAGTGAAAAAATTTTAGTAAAAAAATGTTTTTTCCCCGAGAGGATACTATAAATCAAATATCTAGTTTCTAGGACCATTAGTTCAAAATTCACCAAATTGCCCTATTTTCCCCCTTTTTGTCCCCCTTAAAACCGGAATTTTCAAAAAAGTACTTTTTTCAAAATGTTATTTCCGCGAGAGTATCCTATATTCATATATTAATTTCAAGATTGTAGGACCATTAGTTCAGAAAATACAAAATGCACCAACTTGCCCTATTTTCCCCCTCCCCCCCACCTTAGAAACGGAATTTTCAAAATATGACTTTTTCCAAAATGTTATTTCCGCGAGAGGGTCCTAGAGTTCGAATTTCAAGTTTCTGGGACCATTTGTTTAGAATATAAAAAATGTACCAATTTGCCCTATTTTCCCCTTTTTCCCCCCTTGGAGGCGGAATTTTCCAAAAAAAAATTTTCCGAAATTTTATTTCCGAGAGAGGATCCTAGAGTTCAAATTTGAAGTTTCTAGGACTATTAGTTCAAAAGATACAAAATCCCCCAAAGGGCCCTATTTTCCCCCTTTTGCCCCCCTTAGAATCGGAATTTCCAAAAATCCCTTCTTAGTGGGTGGTTTTGTCGGGAGCCGAACCTACATTCCAAATTTCAAGTCTCTAGCTTCAGCGGTTTGGGCTGGGCGATGATTATTGCCAATCAGTCAGTCAGTCAGTCAGTCACCACACTCTTTTATATATATAGATAAATCTAAAAACAGAAACATTTTTTGGATAAAAATGTATCCATAATTTTTTTTATAAAATCAAGATATCAGATATTATAAGATAACTTTGGCGCGGCCAAATTTCGGATGATATTACATTATATAATATCCAATTTAATATAAAATCATGATATTGGATATTTTAAGATAACTTTGGCGCGGCCAATTTCCGGATGAAATTACATCATATCATATTTAATACAAAATCATGATAATAGATAATTTGGGATAACTTTGGCGTAACTTCATATATTATAAGATGTTATGAGATAACTTTGGCGCGGCCAATTTTCGGATGAAATTTAGCAAAATCAGATCCAATAAATTATATATAATTTTATAAGATAACATGTTTTACCATACAATTTTTTTTTACTCGGGTTTTTTTAAGTGTTTTCCAAGAACATATTTTTATCGCAAATATTTTCAAAGTGTTTTATATAAAATTTCATATGACTTCATATTTTTTTATTTTTCTAAGATTTTTCCAAGCACCACTTTTTTATCACGAATATTTTCTAAGTGTTTTATATAAAATTTTATTTGACTCCATCTTTTAAATTTTTTCTAAGTTTTTTTCAAAAAACATTTTTTTTATCGCAAATATTTTCTAACCCGAGTAAAAAAGTTCCTATATAATTGTATATAATTTTATAAACATCATATATGATTAAATAGAATTATATAGAATTTGATGCGAAAAATGAGTCGATAAAACTATATAAAATTTGATCAATGTTTCATATATTTTGATAAATTTTTTATATAATTTTATGCGAAATTTGGACCCCTATTTTTATATAATAATAGCAAAATTATATAATTAGATATAATTATATAAAAATATATAAAATTGTATAAAACTGTATAAAACTATATAAAGTTACATTAAATTATATATAATTATATATAATTAAAACAAAATTTTATGATTTATATAAAACTTGATATAATTTTATATAACTTTATAAAATTATATATTGTTTTATATAATTTGATATAGTTGTATATAATTATATCTGATTATATAAATTTGCTTTTGTTATATAAAAATAGGGGTCCAAATTTCGCATAAAATTATATAAAAAACTAGCTGTTTTGCACCCGGCGTTGCCCGGGTTGAAAAAAAATGTTATGTAATGAATGAGTTTTTTATTATCATTTAATCTACTTCTTCGTGGCTTTTCACTAATGAATATAAACCTATTCATGAGGTTTGGTCGATTTTATTTTTCGATTTTTCTTAGCGTCGGGAACATGGTGTGTACGTGTTCCTCCGTCATGGGAATAAACCTAATATTAATACGCCTTTTTTGTTGGCAAACTTAGATTGTTAACATGCATCAAAACGAAAAAAAAAACGAAACATTAACTTCCATAAATTTCTCAACTTAATTTAGCGTCGTTTGGAATAGTTTTGTAAAATATTACACATTTTCGATGAAATATTGATAAAATTAGTTTATTAAATGCAATTTAGCTTGAAAGCAACACAAAAATATTTATCTTTTTTTTTAATACCAAAGAGAGCCATTAACAATAAGAGAATCATTCACAATGTATGCAAGTTAATTTTTAACTTCTAGAATTTTGAGCGTTAACACTAATGAGAACTTTGTATGGTAGAACACTGATAATTATGCCAACAAAAAACGCCTAATGTATTTATTTAATGGCTTTTCAAAGGAACCTATAGTTCCATCCTCGGTTAGCACTTTATGAAGTGAAAACATCAATAAAGACATAACTTTCACTGTAGTTCAAGTGGGTGTGGCATTTAACGCATTTAGTTCAATTTTGTTCTCATGACCGTGAAGAAAATTGCAACTAAATTTGTTCAGCAGACATAACTCTCACTAAAGTACAAAGGGGCGTGCCATTATATGCCTTTTTATCAAAAATATTGGCTATATCACTATTTGTGTTGGAAATTTCATTGAAATCGGCTCAACTGTTTTCAGGTTATGATATAGCAAATAGTTCGCGTTCAGTTAGTTCTAACAGTAGTGTTTAAAGGAGTTGGTTAAGCCGTTTTTGCATGATAGCAAATAAGCCAGAAATAGCGTTCTGTATATTACAAATTGACGTGGCATTTTACTCCCATTTGCCTAATCACGGGCTAATATGGCATATCGTTCAACAGGGAAAAATATTTTTTAATTTAATACAAAGGGCTGCGGCATTTTAAGCCCCTTTTCCCGATCGCCACGGTGATACCATCTGTAATGAAATTTAATTAAAATTTTTTCACCGTTAGCGCATGTGTACGGATCGGGCAGAAATAAATCTCAATGTATTACAAAGGGACGTGGCAATTCACGCCTTTGTATGGTCGTGTCTATAGTTTCCGCCTCAATAAGTACTAACTAACTGTGGTGAATATTATGATAACCGTTTAAAATGATTACGGAAAGGCAGAATGAACTTTCAGTACATTGCAAAAGGCGTGGCAGTTGCTACATACTAAAGTGCCCGCCTCTGTTAGTACTATCTATGGAAAATTTTTTGTTAAAATCGGTTTAGTCGTTTAAGCGTTATTAAGAAACAGGCAGAAGTACTTTCAGTATAGTACAAAGGCGCGTGTCAATTTACGCCACTTTGTCCAAACGCGCTGTATTTTAATCTATAGTTCCCGCCTTGGTAAGTACTTACTATCTGTGGAAAAAATTTCATTCTAATCGCTTTAGCAGTTTATGCTAAATTACGGAACAGACAGAAATAGCGTTCAATTAAATAAAAAAGGGCGTGATATTTTATTTCTTTTAAATCGGTATGGTCGTTTAAGCATGATTACGGAACATACAGAAAAAACTTTCAGTATAGTAAAAAGGGGCGTGACATTTTCCGCCCCTTTGTCCAAACGCGCTCTATTATAATTTCTAGTTTCCGGCTCGGTTAGTACTATCTTTGGTAAAAACTTCATTAAAATCGGTTCAGCCATTTATGCGTGATTGAGAAACAGGAAGAAATAACTTTCGATGTAATACAAAGGGGCGTGGCATTTTACCCCTTTCTTCGATCGCCTTCTATTGTGAAGCATACTTTTCGCTTCGCTTAATACTATCTGTAGTGAAAATTTCATGGAAATCAGTTCAGCCGTTTAAGCGTAATTGCGGAAAAGACAGAAATAGCTTTCAGTGTAACAAAAAGGGGCGTGGCATTTTACGCCTCTTTTTTGATCGCCCTCTATTGTGGTTTTCGCCTCGGTTAGTACTATCTGTGGTAAAAATTTCAGTGAAATCGGTTAAATCACTTTTCAGTGATTGCGGAACATGCTGACATAGTTTCTGTATAGTACAAAGGGGCGTGGCATTTTACGCCCATTTTTCCGATCGCGGATTTTTCTAGCCTATAGTTCCCGACTCGGTTATTACTATCGGTGGTGAAAATTTCATGACAATCGGTTCAGCCGTTTTTCCTTTATTGCCGGACAGGCAGATATAGCTATAGCATAGTACAAAGGGGCGTGGCATTTTACGCCCCTTTTTCCGATCGCGGTCGCTTTTGGCCTATAGTTCCCGCCTCGGTTAGTACTACCTGTGGTGAACATTTCATGAAAATCGGTTAAGCCGTTCTGTACTTATTGCGGAACAGACAGACAGACAGAAAGACAGACAGACAAACCAACAATCAGATTTATAATATTAATAGGGATAGGGATTAAAATCGGTATAGTCGTTTAAGCATGATTAAGAAACATTCAGAAAAAACGTTTAGTATATTACAAAGGGGCGTGTCAAAGAGGTGTGGCATTTTCCGCCTTTTTGTCCAAAGGCGCTCTATTTATAATCTATAGTTTTCGCCTCGGTTAGTACTATCATTGGTAAAAATTATACTAAAATCAGTTCAGCCGTTTATGAGTGATTACGGAACAGGAAGAAATAATTTTCAATGTAATACAAAGGGGCGTGCCATTTTACGCCTTCTTTTTTGATCGCCCTCTAATGTGGCTCATAGTTTTCGCTTCGGTTAATACAATCTGTGGTGAAAATTTCATGAAAATTAGCTCAGCCGTTTAAGCGTAATTGCGGAAAAGCAAGAAATAACTTTCAGTGTAATAAAAAGGGGCGTGACATTTTACGCCCCTTGTTTCGATCGCCCTCTAATGTGGCTCATAGTTTCCGCCTCGGTTAGTACTATCTGTGGTGAAAATTTAAGTGAAATCGGTAAAATCGCTTTTCAGTAATCGCGGAACAGGCAGACATAGTTTCTGTATAGTACAAAGGGGCGTGGCATTTTACGCCCACTTTTTCCGATCGCGGATGTTTCTGGCCTATTGTTTCCGCCTCGGTCAGTACTATCTGTGGTGAAAATTTCATGAAAATCGATTCAGCCGTTTATTCCGTTATTGCCGGACAGGCAGATATAGCTTCAGCATGGTACAAAGGGGCGTGGCATTTTACGCCCCTTTGTCTGATCGCGGTCTCTAATAGCCTATAGCTCCCGCCTCGGTTAGTACTATCTGTGGTGAAAATTTCATGAAAATCGGATAAGCCGTTTTTCTGTTATTGCCGTACAGGCAGATATAGCTTCAACATCGTACAAAGGGGCGTGGCATTTTACGCCCCTTTGTCCGATCGCGGTTGCTTATGACCTATAGTTCCCGCCTCGGTTAATACTATCTGTGGTGAAAATTTCATGAAAATCGGTTAAGCCGTTTTTCTGTTATTGCCGGACAGGCAGATATAGCTTCAGCATGGTACAAAGGGGCGTGGCATTTTACGCCCCTTTGTCCGATCGCGGTCTCTTATAGCCTATAGTTCCCGCCTTGGTTATTACTATCTGTGGTGAAAATTTCATGAAAATCGGTTAAGCCGTTCTTTACTTATTGCGGAACAGACAGACAGACAGACAGACAGAAAGACAGACAGACAGACAGACAGACAGACAGACAGACAGACAGACAGACAGACAGACAGACAGACAGACAGACAGACAAACCAACAATCAGATTTATAATATTAATAGGGATTTATCAAAACACAAGTAACATTGATAAAATTTTATATGGTTTGATCGACTCATTTTTCGCATCAAATTCTATATAATTTTATATAATCATATATGATGTTTATAAAATTATATACAATTATATAGGAACTTTTTTACTCGGGAAGTGTTTTATATAAAATTTTATATAACTCCATTTTTTCAAATTTTTCTAAGTTTTTTCCAAGGACAAATTTTTTTGAAAATATTTTCTAAGTGTTTTATATGAAATTAAACATGACTCCATTTTTTGAAATTTTTCCAAGTTTTTTTCAAAGAACAACTTATTTTTATTATTTTAATTTTTCAACTTTTTATTAAAAACTAAAAAAAAACATCCGATTTATAAAATTGTATAAATTTTAATATAATTGGATATAATTTTATATCATTGGATTAGACCAAAACTCGTATCAAAGTCGATATAAAGTTATATAAACTGATATTATTAGATATTATTCGATCAAATCTTATGAAACCATTTTTCGTATAAGATTATATCAAAATGGACACGAACCCATATTAAATTATATATTGTGTCATATCAATTTTTTTACTCGGGTAGTTTCACCTTAAATTCACGTGTTGAAAACCCGTTAAACACACTCAAAATAATAACTCTGTTAAATTACAGAAAAACTCTGCTAATTTAACAGAGTACACCATACTTTCCAGCTTGCAACATTTCTTGGTAATTTTACTATAAAACTCTGTAAAATGATTTTGACAAAAAAAACTGTTAATTTACAGAGTTTCTAGTAAAATATTGGTTAAATAAACCACTTTAGCAAAGAACAAGTGAGAGTGTTAAATTCGGCTGTGCCGAATCTATAATACCCTCCAACATATAAAAATAAAGTAAAAAAATGCAGGGGAGTTTTTTTTTTTGGGGAGGGTCAGTAGGGGTCATTGAAGGGGCACATAAACCCATGCGGTAAATGTTTAAAAATTCATTTATTATGCTTTTGAAGCTTAAGTAACACAATTTTATCATTATTTAAAAACATTTTTAATGTCCACGCCAACAAAAGGGGGATGGGCAAAAAAAAAACGATTTTTTTTATTTCCTGGGTCCAAGTGCAGGACCTTGGACTTTTTCTGACATCAAATTGTTTCATTTGCTTAACAGAAATACAAAAAAAACCTGTGAAAATATGGCGTTTTTCAGAGGTTAGTTAAGTTCTTCAAGGGGGAACTTTTTTCCCCCTGGTCCGATTTTGCCCATTTACGAACTTAAACTGCCTAGGACCAAAACACATACTCCTGCCAAACTTGACGAGTCTATCTCTTTTATTTTGGACTGCATCGTGTCTTATACAGACGGACGGACGGACGGACATACGGACATTCTAGAAAAGTCTTAGAATCTATCATAGATCAATAATATATATACTTTATGGGGTCCCCGACCGATATTTCGATGCGTTACAAACGGAATGACAAAGTGAGTATACCCCCATACTGTAGTTGGAGGGTATAAAAACTCTGTAAATTTACACATATTTGTAAAATGCTATGATGTAACCAAAATTTTACAGAGAAAACTCTGTAAATTTACAGAGTTTAGTAATATACATGTTATTTTGTAAAATTTGTTTAAGATTTTTAAAAAGATTTTTTTTGATACTTTTTATCATTTTCTCAAAAAATAAAAAAAATACCGATAAAATGTTGGTGTTTTTACAGAAAACTCCGTTTTTATCTATGAAATTACGATTACATAGAAATAAGTAAAAATACAGATAAAACTTAGTGTTTTGGTTATAAAAAATACAGAGTATTTCGCTTAAATCTGTATTTTAGAAGAAAACTCTGTTAATTATCTGTAAAATTAAGATTACAAAGTTAAAAGTAATATAATAGATGAAACTTTGTTTTTTTGTCACAATAAAATACAAAGTATTTTCTTTAAATCTGTATTTTGACAGAAAACTCTGTCAAATATCTGTTGAATTCAGATTACAGTCATTTTACACAGTATTTTACAGAGTTATTATTTTGAGTGCATGTTTTAAAAACATTGGTAAGTCACAAAAATATTTTACAACGTATTTTTGTCACTCAAAAATATTTTTACACTAAAAAAAAAAATACACTCAAAAAAAAATTTACACTCAAAAAAAAATTACACTCAAAATAAATTTTACACTCAAAAAAAAAATTTAGTAAATTATTTTTTTTTTTTTCAAAAATTACTTTAAAAAAGTTTTTTTTACACAAAATAAAATATTTCTAATTAAATTGTGGTTTTTTTCACGTTAGAAAAATTTTTTATCACTTAAAAAGTGCATTGTGGAGGGTATTCATAGATTCGGCCAAGTCGAATTCAACTTTCCTACTTGTTTAAATTGAAAAAGTAACAAAAACAGTTTTTCTTTGCTAAATACTGGTTTATTTAACCAATATTTTACTCAAAATCATTTTACAGAGTTTTATAGTAAAATTACCATGAAATGTTGCTAGCTGGAAAAGTATGTTGTACTCTGTTAAATTAGCAGAGTTTTTCTGTACTTTAACAGAGTTATTATTTTCAGTGTGTCTACCAAATGGGTAGTTTTATTACTACACAAAGTAATGTAGGGCTAAAAAACTTAACAACTGAAAAGAATTGAAAATAATATTTCGTGCTTAAAATGCATAAATATCATTCATAACAGCAAACAAAAAAAAAAAAACAAAAGTAAAGAATAGAATGAATAAAGAGTATAAAGGATAAAAAAAAAACTATAAAACTACACTCAAAATAATCACTCTGTTAAATTACAGAGATACTCTGCTGAGTCAGCAGAAAATACCATAGATTTCCAACCAGCAAGATTTTTTGTTATTTTACGAAGAAAACTCTGTAAAATGATTTCGATAAAAAAACTGTAAATTTACAGAATTATCTGTAAAATACTGATAAAACCAAGAAGAATTTTACCAAAAAACTCTGTAAATTAACAAAGTTTTAGTTAAATGCATTTATGAGTTCAAAATTTTACAAAAAAACTGTAAATTTACAAAGTTTTAGTTAAATCCATTTTATGAGTAAAACTTCTCTGCTTCAAAAACATTAATTAAAATTAAATTAATTAAAATTAAAATTAAAATTTTGTTAAATTTTCCCGCTTTAATGCTTCCAAATTGTAAATTTACTTTTTTATTTTTGTGAAAATTACAAGTTTTTAGCGAGTAACTCCAATTTTACAAAATTTTGTTTTTCGGTCAGATAACTTTGTCGAATTGAGATTACAGTCATTTTACAGAGTATTTAACAGAGTAATTATTTTGAGTGTACAAATATTTTGCATAGTGTATGAATTCAAATCACAACACAAAAGAAATTTCCCACATAACTACAATGGCAGACAAAACATCAAAAAAAAAATTGGATCAAATTTATAGAATTAACAACAATAAAAAACCCCAAAAAAATAAAAAATAGTCAGCCTATAAAAATGAATAAAAGGAAAACCTTGATCCTAGCCAAACAGTAAATTTAAGTTATATATGAGTTTTCGAACACAAAAAAAAAAGAAAAAGAATGAAATAATAAACTAGAAAACCCGGAAGCCAAATGTTGATACCAATATTGAACTTTCACAAAAACCACAGTCAATCTCTAAAGCTAAGCAGCAGGATAAATTTTCCAATGTGTCAGAAAAATGAATTGAAGTACATAAAGCATTCCACACCTAATGTCGATAAAAAAAAAATTTGTCCCATTAGAGCGGCATTTTCTCGTATGGGGAAAAAAAGTTTTTCTTCTGATTTTGAATGTCCTTGAAAATTTTTATTCTACTAGGCCTAAAATTTATGTTGAATAATTTTAAGGCCAACCGTATTACCATTGGCGACCGGCAATCAAAATTTCGAATTTTTGAAAATTAAAAAAAATATATTGTCTTGCGATATGATATTTGTTATTTTGATGTGCGGAACACGAATATCGAAAAAACTATTAAATCGGTCGAATTTGCAAAAAATGGCGGGTTTTCCCTACACTCAAAATAATCACTCTGTTAAATTACAGAGATACTCTGCTGAACCAGCAGAAAATACCATAGATTTCCAACCAGCAAGATTTTTTGTTATTTTACGAAGAAAACTCTATGAAATGATTTCGATTAAAAAAACTGTAAATTTACATCTGTAAAATGTTGATAAAAGCAACCAGAATTTAACCACACTCAAAAAAAAAAACAAAACTGTAATGTTAGCAAAAAAAGCTTGTAAACCTACAAGAAAATTTGCTGATTTTGAACCCACAATTTTTTTGCTGAAGTTAGCAAAAATGTTTTGCCAATAATTAGTTAACTAAATTTTATTTTTTTTTAACTTAGTTCATGCACATCTGAGGACCCCATTGGGTTCGGACCCGATAGGTCCAGACCCCGATGGGCCTAGACCTAGTTGGGTTCCTTAAAAATCGTCATAGTGTTTGATCCAAAATTTGTGTCCGTTTCGCTATACCTTGCTTAGTTTTTGATATACGTGATTATAGGGGGCCACTGGGGTCTTGAGAATTAAAAAAACTCGATAACTTCAAAAATATTACTCGGAGAGCTTTTGACTTTTTGTTGTGTCGGCAATATTTACCGAGATATGAGCATTTTAAAATTTTCGGGAATGCTAACTTTTTTGGATCCAAAGTTAGGGCCCATTAGGGTCCACACATGTGAAGAGGACCGGCGATACTATGGAGAGCCCGAGAACCAAAAATGGCCTCCATTTTGCTCTATCTGGCTTAGTTTTCGAGATAGCGCCATTTTAAGTTTTCTGAAAATAGAAAAAAAATTTACCATTTATTTTGCTAATATTAGCAAAAAAACTTGTAAAAATTTGGTCAACTCAATTTTAAATCTAGCAAAAAAAATTAGTTCAAAGTTTGTTTTTAATTGCTAATGCGCTAAATAAAGTTTACAAGAATTTTTTGCTAACATGCTAATTTCAACTAAAAATTTTTTAAATGTTAGCTAACTAGCTCTAGCAAAAATAAATTAGTAAATCTACTAATGTATTTTTTTGAGTGCAATAACAACTCAACTGTAAATTTACAAAGTTTTAGTTAAATGCATTTTATGAGTGCAAAATTTTACAAAAAAACTGTAAATTAACAAAATTTTTGTTAAATTAATTTGATTTCAAACTTGAACACATGAAATAATTGAAAACAAAAATAACAACATACACATTTATAATACAAAAACTTCTTAAGTTGTCATTCCAACGGCGTTTTTAATTTTGTTTAACTTTGCGTGCATGAACTCCAGAACTTCTCTGCTTCAAAAACATTAACAGTCTGACAAGCCCTCAAAATTATTCTTTGTGTATTACGTATATTTTAAATTATTAAACCAGACATATTTAGTGACGCATTTAAGCGATAGATGTTTGCCGATGTTTTTAAAAGTTAATAAATGAGGAATTGAGCAAGGGCCATTTAAATGCGAAATTTTTTTTTCTATTACTACTTTCATAAACTAAGAGAAACAAGTAAAAAAGTTAAATTCGGCCTTGCCGAATGTAGTGATACCCTCCACAATTTCAAAAAGATTATTGTGAAAAACTTTAAATTCTAAAAATTCCGCGAAAAAAAATTTTGGTAAAAAAAATCGCAATTTTTTTCTTTTTTTGTCAAAAAATATGTTCGTACTTGTTTAAATACCATTTGGTGTTCAATTATGTTCACATATGTCAACCAGAAGCCGAATTAAAGCATTTTGTATTTTTAGGTTATGTTGAATGTACTGAAATTTTTGAGGTGTGCTTACATTTTCGTTCATAACTTTTGAACCGGTATCGCTCAAATGCAATACCAAACTTCTCGGGAGAACTTTCAATAAATATGTTAAGTTTCAGTCATCTCTGTGCAATATTTTGTCCGCGACAGCATTTTCCACAGACAGACAGACGGACATCGCTAGAATGTCTTAAAATCGATCGGGCATCATGAATATATATACTTTATGGGGTCCCAGATCGATATTTCAATGAGTTACAAACGGAATGACAAACTTATATATACCCTCTATCACTAAGTGGGGGGTATAATAACTGAAACTTAAATGTGCCTGATTAAATGCATTTCCACTTTAATGCCGCATGCGCGAAACGTTTTTTTTTTTAAAATTTCTTGTTTGAATTCACTTTTTAAGTGGTAACTATAAGAATTCTTATTCATTTTCTTCGACTGTAATGTGCAATAAGCATGGATAAGTAATAACTTTGCACAAAATAACGACAATGCCATAAATGCTCCCGCTTAAATGTTTCCCACGCGAATGTTTAACTTTGTAGAAATTATTTATAAACTCGCTAGATCTTCTCACGTTTTTTTCATAAACTTCATATTTTCAGTGCCACGTTTGAGCGGGGTCATTAAAGGGAAATCGTTTAAGAATGCCTTGACTTTCTTATATATGTTTTTAATGTGCTTGTTATGGCTTCTACTAAACTGTCACTATTTGATTCCTGATCAATTTCTCCTTCCTTACTGTGCAAGTAGTGTTGACAATTGGGAAATGCCATCGTGTAAATTTTCCCGCTTTAATGCTATCAAATTGTAAATTTACTTATTTTAATTTTTGTGAAAATAACGAATTTTTAACGAGTTCCTCCAATTTTACACGACATCCTCATCAAATTTACCAGCTTTTATTGTAATTTAAGACGCTTTTTAAAGAGGTGTTGAAATATTGGAAATTTTTTGAAGAGATTTTTATTTACAAACTGTATTACAGAGCAATAAGTAAAAGTACAGACGATTTTTTTTTTGAAACATCTCGAAAACCACTTGACCGCTTCCATAAATTTTTTGATATTCATGCTGATTATGGAAAAAATTTAAATTTTTTCTTAGACGTAAATTTTAATGGCAACATCTCGAAAACCGCTGAACCGTTTCCAAAAATTTGTTGATATTCATGCTAAATATGAATATAAAAATGTCAAAAATAATAAAAATTATATTTTGAGTAGATTTATTCTAGCTCGAGGTCATTATTTCCTTTACTTATTAAAACTAAGATATTATCATAGAATAATTTTCAATAAAATTACACATTAAAACACTAAAAAAATTACGGGATTCCGACGATTGATTCTGGTAGAGGAGACAAAAAAATATACGTGTGTCGGCGTCTTAAAAAATACATTGGAATTTTATTATAGAGGCGGTTATAGTTTCCCAGCTTTGGCCTGTTCTTGCAGCATATCGGTTTATAAAACAATGTGCTCGATTCGGGAGTACTATTTCACCATTCACCTAAGTTTTAAAAAAATTATATCCTCTCGAATTTTAAGTTTATTAATTTTTTTTCTTTTAATTATTGAAGATATTAACCAGATCTTTAATTGTAAGAAAAAAACAATTTTAGAATCTTAAAATTCGAAAGAATATCAATTTGTTAAAAATTATGTGAATGGTTTCTCAAATGTAAAGAAACCTTTTTCTCAAATGGTTTCTTTACATTTGAGAAAAAGGTTATGTTTAGCAATTTTGTAGAAAATATTATAGCAAATATTTTTGTGGAAAATATTAACACTCTAATAATCCGCTTAAATGCGCAAAACTGGAAAGAAATATTTCCTACAAAGTTTATTAAAATATTAGGTTAGGTTAGGTTAGGTTGTAAGTGGCTGCTGACGTTTTACGTCAACACACGTAGACTCTGAGGTCCATTGTGATACCACGGGACCGTAATAGGTTTCCCTAGTAGTCCCTGTCGTTAAACCAGTTTGAGCTTCTTATGAAACTCCTTAGATGTTGAATTTTCAGAAAGATCGTACAGCTCCCTAGATCCCAGTGAAGCAAGTCTCTGACCAGAAAGTGCCGGGCAATGGCAAATAAAGTGTTCGATAGTTTCCAACTCCTCTTCATCCATGCAACTTCGGCAAAAGTCATTCGACGGCACGTTTAACCGCTCTGCGTGCTTCCCTATAAGACAGTGTCCGGTAATTATAGAAACCACCGTCGAAATCTCTCCTCTTGGAAGCGATATCAGCTCACTTGTGCGCCCCTGATTAAGAGAAGGCCAAATCAGTCGTGAAATATTTCCTACAAAGTTTATTAAAATATTAGGTTAGGTTGTAAGTGGCTGCTGACGTTTTACGTCAACACACGTAGACTCTGAGGTCCATTGTGATACCACGGGACCGTAATAGGTTTCCCTACTAGTCCCTGTCGTTAAACCAGTTTGAGCTTCTTATGAAACTCCTTAGATGTTGAATTTTGACATCCGACAAATCAGAAAGATCGTACAGCTCCCTAGATCCCAGTGAAGCAAGTCTCTGACCAGAAAGTGCCGGGCAATGGCAAATAAAGTGTTCGATAGTTTCCAACTCCTCTTCATCCATGCAACTTCGGCAAAAGTCATTCGACGGCACGTTTAACCGCTCTGCGTGCTTCCCTATAAGACAGTGTCCGGTAATTATAGAAACCACCGTCGAAATCTCTCCTCTTGGAAGCGATATCAGCTCACTTGTGCGCCCCTGATTAAGAGAAGGCCAAATCAGTCGTGTTGTCTCACACGTCCATCCATTTGCCCATCTTTGATTAGTCTCCGTCGCAGAACAAAGCCGTAGGTTTTGCTTGCAAGTTTCTAGAGGCATACCAACACATTCCAATTCTGTTGGAACCTGTAAGGTAGTTCCTAGTCTTGCAAGCTCATCGGCTTTGCAATTCCCTGGAATATCTCTGTGCCCTGGGACCCATATGAGTCGTATGTTAAACTGCTTGGCCATCTCATTTAAAGACGTGCGGCAGTTAAGGGCAGATCTTGTTTTCAGAAACATTGAATCCAGGGACTTGACCGCGGCTTGACTGTCAGTATAGATGTGGACTGCGGTTGTAGACAAGACATTGCAGCTCAACTAGTCAGCCACTTCCTTTATTGCCAGCATCTCTGCCTGGTAAACACTGCAATGATCTGGCAGTCTACGAGCCAGGCTCAACCCAAGCTCTTCCGAATAGACTCCAAAGCCCACTTGTTCGTGCAGCCTCGATCCATCTGTGTAAAAATTTATGGTAGCTCCACTACCCGGAGTATCCCCCATCCAAGACTCCCTGGATGGTATCATAGTGGTAAAGTGGCGCTCAAAGAGGCTCACAGAGGGAGCACAGTCCACATTTTGTGGTATTGTTATCTTCTTCAAGATCGCGCTATGGCCACAATCGCTGCTCCTCCATTGCAGCGTGCTATTAAGTCGAATTGCCGACGCAGCCGCATACTGCCTACCCAATATGTCCAAGGGTATCAGGTGAAGGAGGATTTCTAATGCAGCCGTAGGTGTAGTACGAAGAGCACCAGTGCTGCACATTGACGCCATTCTCTGTACCTTCGTGATAAAGACACAGTTCGCTTTTATTTCTAAAGCAGGCCACCAGACAATGATTCCATACAGCAAAATTGGACGCACCACTGCTGTATAGATCCAATGAACGACTTGAGGGCTAAAACTCCATCGCTTTCCAATGGCTCTTTTACAGGAATATAAAGCAATCGTTGCTTTTCTCACCCGTTCCTCAATGTTACGCCTGAAATTCAACTTCCTATCTAGAAATACGCCAAGATACTTGGCTCCATCTGAGAAGGTGATTTCAGTGCCGTCCAGAGAAATAGGATCAAAAGCAGGAATCTTATTTTTCCTTGTAAACAAAACAAGCTCTGTTTTACTTGGATTGGCTCCTAGACCACAGTCTCTTGCCCATTTAGACAGATATTTCAGAGAACCCTGAAGAATGTCCCTCAATGTTGGCAGATGCTTCCCCTTTACCGCTATCGCGACATCGTCAGCATATGCGACAACATGACAACCACGTGCTCTAGAGATAGCAGCATTGAATTCAGGGCCAGGTTCCAAAGAAGCGGCGAAAGAACACCTCCTTGTGGTGTGCCCCTATTAACAAATCGAGATATGACGGACGCTCCCAATTCGGACGTTATACGTCTATTGGCAAGTAGGTTTTCCACCATTAAAACGATCCCACGCTTTACTCCTAGACCAGACAATGCCAAAATTATCGAGTCTGGGATGACATTATTAAAAGCCCCCTCTATATCAAGAAAGGCCACCATAGTGTACTCTTTTACCGAAAGCGATCTCTCGATGGTACGAACGAGCTCATGCAGAGCTGTTTCCGTTGATCTACCCTTGTTGTATGCATATTGCTTTGTCGAAAGCAACCTCGGGTCAATCACTCTACGCAAATATGAGTCTATCATTCGTTCCATTGTCTTTAACAAAAAAGAAGACAGACTAATTGGTCTGAAATCCTTCGGAGCTGTGTGGGAACTTTTCCCAGCCTTCGGGATAAAGACGACTCTGGTATCCCTCCATTTTAAAGGAATATACGACCAGTTGATGCATGCTGTGTATAGATTATACAGCAACGGGGCTATATAGTCCGACACTTGCTGCAACTCAGCCGGGATTATACCATCAGGTCCCGGGGATTTATAGGGCCTGAAGCTTTTTATCGCCCAGATTAATGTTGGCATATTTATTATTTCCGAAGCAATTTCAGATGCTTGGGCGTCAGAACGTTCCAAAGCTTGAAACGGCGTCATGGAATTGCCCGGAAAATGCGTGTTTAAAAGGAGATCCAGCGACTCTCCACTGGAGGAAGACCACACCCCATTAGGATCTTTTAGGTATCCCAGAGTGCAAGGTGAAGAAGCCAGAACCTTGCGCAGCCTGGATGCCTCAGAAAAGTCTTCTATGTTTCCGCAGAAGTTTTTCCAAGAATCACATTTTGCATTTCTGATCATCTTATAACTCTTAAGTTGCAGCCTGTATGCAGACCAGTCCTCGTACGCTCTTGAAAATTTAGCCTTATTAAAGAGCTTTCTGCAGGAATCTCTGCTCGTATGCAACTCATTTGACCACCAAGGTGGCTTCTTTTTTTCCCTCTAGGCTTTGCAGAAGGGCAAGACGCATCCAGGCACCTATTACAAACATTTGTTATATGGTCAACCAGACAGTCAATTTCCGCCAAACTATGCGGTTCAGATAAGGGTACTTCACCCAAAAGCAAAGAAAAAGTTTCCCTACATTTAACCCAGTTTGTTCTTCTCAGATTTCTAGAGACTGTCTTAACCGGGGCACGCTCCCTGAGTAAAAACTCAATGTAGCGATGATCTGAGAAAGAATGGTCTTCCAAAACTCTCCAGTCATCAATTCTATCAGACAATGTATCTGATACAAGTAGGGTTGCCAGATACTAGAAGTCAAATAACTGGATAATGGAAAATTTTCAGCTGGATTTTGAAAAAGTAACTGGACCCATACATAATTTTTTGTTTTTAATAATTTGAAAAAAAATCAACCGATTTTCATATTTTTATTTTGGACTAAATGGCCGTCTCTATTTGCCACGGCTAAATGTGCCTTTTTTAAGCATTTATATTACTTTTTCCTCATTGGTCTGAGGATTGTTTGAGTATATTTTTCTTTTTAAATAACCCCACAAAATTAAGTCCAAAGTGGTCAAATCTGGAAATCTAGGAGGACAGTTAAAATTTCCGGGACGTGCGAAGTCAAAAAAGCGACAACAACTGACCATTATTTGCAGATTATTGGAAAGCAAAAAATATGAATTTCTTCATAATTTAATCATAAGCTTAAAATTCATTTGTTAAATCAATCATTATTTTAATTGACTTTAAATAAAAAATTGATCACATTTTTTTATCAAAATCGAAAAAGTGATTGATTGAAAAAAATCAATTAAACAACTACAATTTGATGATTGATATAACAATTTTCTTCATCGGAGGAGTTGCAATTAAAAAAATAATTGAATCCGCGTTTTTGTTGATTGAAATTCGTTTTCGATTCTTTCTGTGAAGGAAAACATTCGTGCCGAAATCAACGCTAGACTGGCCGAATTGCTCGAAAAGTTGTATAAAAATTAGTGAAAATGCAGCAAAAAGAGCACATTTTCCGTATACAAAAGATGCATTTATGTTATATCTTAATGTTTTATTCAAAAAGTAGTCCCAAAAAATTGTAAAAAATATTTAATAAAAAAAAATTGTTAAAATAAAAGAAATCCTTTTTTAACTGGATAAATTATGTTTTAACTGGAAACTGGACCAGACCTCAAATAACTGGAAAATCCAGGCCATTCCAGGCCGTCTGGCAACCCTAGATACAAGTGTTACGTCAAGAACCTCTTGCCGCGTACTTGTAACGAAAGTTGGTTCACTACCCTTGTTACAAATATACAGGTTAGTGCTTAACAAAAACTCCAAAAGTGATTCGCCTCTATCATTTGTGTCTGTACTTCCCCATATCGAATGATGTGCATTAGCATCACAGCACACTAGTAACTGGTGTCCCCTAGATTCAGACTCCCGAATCAGACCGCCAACCTTCTCCGGGTGTATTGGCCCCGGATTAGGAAAATACGAAAATAAAATATTAACACTAAAATAAGTTCCCGCTTTGATGACTCACTTGCTGATGCATAAGTAAGAATAAACAAATTTAAAAGCTTAAGATCACTTGGTGTGCGTTTCTCAGAGTTTTTTTTTGTAAATGCATATATGCCATTCTGCATTTATTGATTTTTCGGATAAGTGCATTAAAGCGGGTGCATTTAAACGGGCACTATGTTATAGAAACACATCCTTAACGTTCAACATTTAAAACAAAATGACTCACTAACAAAATTATCTTTTATCACACCCTCACTAAGTATTCACGTAGCAAGCTTAAGTTATTCGTTAGTGTAACAATTGTCTGAATTACGCAAATCACACATCTCTATATACTTTATAATTAATGGGCGACTTACGTGTAAATAACGTAAGCAAGAAAATAACAGAATTGTTATGAAATCCAAAATTCAAATGCTGTTTTCTCAAAAATAATAAAAACCGCCCTTCTTTTTTTTTTTGGAATATAAAAACATCTGAACTTTAAAAAATATATAAAAAAAATTGGCCAGATTTAAAAAAAAATTAAAATTTCAGAACGAGTTCTGTAAATTAAAAAAAAAAAAAAATAGCCCGTAAAAATATGCAAGAATGTAAATTTTTGAGATTTTAGTGGATTCCTTTTTAATTTGATAAATTTGATTATTTTTCCAATATTAAACCACGCCTCCTAAACCCAGTATTTAAAAAATTGTAAAACCAAAAACGTTTTTTTCTTAGTTTCATCACATTCAACCTGTCGAGACATTCATGGAACACATGTTTGTCTGTAGGGGTCCATTTGGTGTGGAATGCCTCACATGTTTAGTTTTTTTTTGTAAGGTATTGAAGTCTATTACATACTCACTTCTTTTTCTCGAAAATTCAATGTCTGCGGATACGTAAAGGATTCAAAAAATGTTATGAAAAATTGTGTGGTGCCTGAAAAAAAAGAAAGTTTGGAATCGAATGAAAAATTATTAAAAAAAAAAAACTTTAAAAAATTAAAAATTTATGTATTTATGAGGATAAACAAATGGCTGTCATACCGTTCATAAAAACATCTAGCGATGGTGATAGCTTCTATAACGTATACGTTCTTTTCTATACTTATACGGGAATTTTGGCATTGAATTTCAGCGATATTAGTTTAGAAATTTTGAAGTTATGAACGAAAATGTACTAATTATATATAACCTTAAAATAAAATATTTAATTTGACTGTAGGACGGACTCTTGCGTTTTTTCACAATTTCTTACAAAAAAAAATTTCGCCGAAAATTGATTTGAACAAAAAAATTTTTTTTTTATGCCAATTTTTTAAAATTTTTTTAAATTTTATTTTTGAGAAGGTTTATTCCAGCTCGAGGTAATTTTTCTTTACTAATTTCACCATGACATTCCCATAGAATAAATTTCAAGAAAATTATTTTTGTGATTTAAATTTATTTATGTTGGTAATTTTTAGAATCTGATTTTTTTTTAACGGAATCTGAGAATTTTTCTACACTTAAAAATAACATAAAACCTAATCATTTTGTTTTATTCGAAAAAAATTGAAATGAAAAATAATTTCAGAATCTAAGAAATTTTCTTTACGGAAAAATTTCTCAGAGTCTGAGAATTTTTCTATACTGAAAAAATATCTCAGAATCGGAGAATTTTTTTTAATTCGGAATATTTTCCCAAAACCGGAAAATTTTTCTATACGGAAAAATCTCGTATCTCAGTATCAGAGAATTTTTCTATACAGAAAAGTATATCAGAATCTGAGAATATTGCATCTTGAATTTTTTTCTATACAATAAATGTCTCAAAATCTGTAAGAAATTTTCCACAACACAAATATCTTCTCAAAGCTGAACATTTTCTCATAATACATAAAAAAATTATTCTTTGAAGCAGAATCATAGCAAATTTGTTATATATAAATATTTTTAAAATACTTTATCTTTTGCAATTGTTATCGTGCACTTCTGCACGACTCACTTGACCAAAAATACATTTCAAATGTAACCATTGCAAGTCGCTATGTATGTTCATCATTTTCCTGGAATTTCATCCAAATGGAACAAAAAAAAAAATATAAAGTATCTGGCAAGTATGTACCAACTGTGTTTTATGTTCCATAATTTCTTTAACTATTATAATGGTTGCTTGAAAAATAAAACGATGCAAGTGTTGATTTAAAATACAGAAAACTTTAGAATTTTACAAGGACAACTTGTCCTTTTACTATACTATTTGTTGGGAATAGCAGCAGTTTACACGCTAAAAAAACTGGTGGAATTATTTGATTATTTTACTAGCTAGACCCGGTCCGCGTTGCTGGCCCTTAGAAAACACCTGTTTCATATTGCATCTCGATGTAAATATACAGTGTCGGACAAAATTAAAGCACGGGACCGGACTCGGTAAAACAAGCAAAATTAACGTTCAGTACAATAATGGGTGGCAATTTACGGCTATTTGTCCAATCTTGGTCTTATATGCCCTGTGCAGCAAATTCCATTGAGATCGGTTCAGCCGTTTTTTAAACAACATAATCGATTCAGATGTTTTTGCGTGATTTCTACAGGTAACGTTCAGTTTAGTACAAAACGCTCTTATTTGGTTAGTTTTATCTGTGGTGAAAACTTCATCAAAACAGACATAAAGTCAAAAATCAGTGTTACACACTAGACTGCCCAGAAAAAAACAAAGTTGTTATTTTCTTGGGGGATACCTGCGAATTTTGTTCCTTTTTGTGCAAAAAAATTTCGGTTTTTTTTTGGGATTTTTAAAATAATATCTAGAGGTCGCGATCTCGCGTTTTATAACGATTTATTTTTTTTGAGTTTTTTATTATGTATTTTAAATTGTTAAATATGATTAATATGATAAAATATTAATAATTTCAGACAAAAAAAAATAAATTAAAAATTAAATATCGCTCATTCCATGAGATGTCTCCCAGCATCTAATCAAATGTTCTTTAATTTATTTGAAATTTCGCACACAGGTACACTACGGAGCAATTAAAATAAATTCGTTTTTAGTTTCGCGAAAATCCACGAATTCGCGAACGCGAATATATTCGCGAATTCACGGATTTTCTCGGAACTAACAACTGATTTATTTTAATAGCTTCATAGTGTTCATGTGTGCAAAATTTCAAATAAATTAAGGAACATTTGATTAGATGCTGGGAGACATCTCATGGAATGAGCGATATTTAATTTTTAATTTAATTTTTTTTTTGTCTGAAATTATTAATATTTTATCATATTAATGATATTTAACAATTTAAAATAATAAAAAACTCAAAAAAAAAAATAAATCGTTATAAAACGCGAGATCGCGACCTCTAGATATTATTTTAAAAATCCCAAAAAAAAAAAAACGAAATTTTTTTGCACAAAAAGGAACAAAATTTGCAGGTATCCCCCAAGAAAATAAAAACTTCGCTTTTTTTCTGGGCAGTCTATTACACACAAATTAAAAACTTTGTCAAATTACTAGGAAAAGTCTCGTAATCCCATTTTACCAATATTTAACAGTTTTCCTTGTTTTTTAACGTATCGAAATTTAAATTTTTTTTGTAATTTTACATTTTTTTTGTAATTTTACAAATTTCCAAGATAATTTTACAAAAAAATCTAGTAAATTCACGACAATTCCTTGTAATTTTAATTGCGCCAAAAAACTGTAAATTTACAATTTTATTGGTAAAAAGCTTGTAAAATTACAAAATTATTGGTAAAAAGCTTGTAAAATTACTAGGAATTCTCGTAAAATAGGAGGTAGTAAAATTACGAAACCTCTTTGTAAATTTTATCGTGTCAAAAAATTTTTAAATTTACAATTTTATTGGTAAAAACCTTGTAAAATTACAAAATTATTGGTAAAAATCTAAAATTTACAAATGAAGAATTTCTTAATCAACTTTAACCTAGCGCCATCTAACGGGTCCAAATTTTATTAGCAAACTTATTTAGCCTTAAATTATTTGCAAAAAGAAATTTGTATTCGAAGTAATTTTCCTTTCGAATCGAATTACGCCGTAACCCTCAGCGCCATCTACTGGGTTAAAATTTTATGAGGAAACTTACTTTTAAGCCAAATCGTATCATAAATAGCGCCACCTGTCGGAATTAAACTTAAAAGATACCTTACCCCAGACTATACTAATATATTGTCTAAGCTTGGTGTCAATCGGTTCAGCGGTTTTTGAGTTTTACCATCACATACCCGAAACTTACGTTTTTATAAGCATTAGAGTTCGTTTGGTGACTATGACACTTCATCTGTATATCGGATATCATCATTTTTTTAAAGGATTTAGGGGAGCTAAAAATAACGCCGGTATTTTTTTGGAAAAATTTTCACGCCTTGGGGTGGTTCAAAGCATCTGAAAACGCGGATTTTGAGCTGATTGTTCTGCAGAGAAAAAACGGCTGAATATATTGCAAATCTGATTTCACCAGTCGATTCTACAGCAAAAATTAATACAATAGCAGTTTTTTGAACTCTTAAAAAAAGTTCCAATAACCCATAGCAGGGGACGAAAAAATCGATTTTTTTTTAAAAAAAATTTAAATTATTTTTTTAATCATGCACGATGAAGAGGCAGTTTTTGCTTAGAAAATTGGTACAAAAAGCACCTTTCTATCACAGCCCATTAAAAAGTTATAAGGCTTCAAAGTTTTTTTTCTAACGGCAAAATTTTAAAACACTGACCGATATTTGAAAAATTTTTGGATGGGTCAGCGGTCTAGACACCCGTTTTCGATTTTCCCCTCAATGCTGATTCCAAATCTGGTTTCCAAAATGTTCCGTAACGTCAGGTTTTTGAAATAATTGAGGTCAAAGTTCACAAAAACGCATTTTTGTGCATTATTGAGAGCATTTTTTTGTGATGTTTTTGGATGATATTCTGGGATCATAAAACTTGTTTTCGATTAACATTACGATACTGATTCTGAATCTGGTTTTCAAATTTTTCTATCACGTCAGGTTTTCGAGAAAATTGAGATCAAAGTTCTCAAAAACCGTGTTTTTGTCCATTTTTGAGAGCTTATAACTTCTTAACGGGTTGTGATAGAACGGAAATTTTGGTACCATTTTTTTAAGCTGAAAATGCCCTTTAATTGCGCATATTTAAAAAATTAATTTAAAAAGGAAATGGAAAAACCTTATATTTCCGCCCTCTGTGATGGGGGTTTGGAACTTTTTTTAAGAGTTTGAAAAACGAGCATTGTATTATTTTTTGCTGTAGAATCGACTGGTGAAATAAGATTTGCGATATATTCAGCCGTTTTTGCTTTGCAGAAAAATCAGCTCAAAATTCGCGTTGTCAGATGCTTTGAACCACCCCAAGGAGCGTATTTTTTTCCAAAAAAATACCGCCATTCTTTTTAGTTTCCCTAAATCCTTCAAAAAAAATTATGATACCCGCAGATCAATTTTTTAAAATTAACTCTAATAAGCATATTGAGATTTTCAGTTAAAATATTCTCAGATTTTAGGACACTTTTCGTTTAGAAAATATTTAAAAATTTCGAAAAATATGGAGTGTGATGATTTATGTACGTCTGAAAGTAGAGATCAAATGGAGTAAAACTGGAGTTACAGTTTTTCATTTCGTGATCCTGTTTCCTTTTAAAAGGACTTACAAGTTTTAAAGGATACATTTTGTAAAACATTTTTGAAATATTTGTACTTGTCCTAGGATGACACTGGTGATGGCAAACGAAAGATGAGGATCTCCCCTAATTATTCCAAATTTTTATTTTGCCATATCAGTTTAAAAGGATGTTAATAAAGTCATTTGAAAACTTAATCAAAATATTTTGTTGAACATTTTGAATGATATTGAAGGATACATTTTTAAAAGGACGTAACTTACCTCCTTATTCCTGATATGTAAAAATAATAAAATAGGAAAATTAGTGGAGATCCCTCATTTGCTATCACTAGTGGTATCCTAGTATAAGTACAAATATTAAAAAACTATTTTATAAAATTTAATTCTCTTAAAATGTTAAGTCCTTTTAAAAGCAAACAGGATCACGAAAAGAAAAACTGTAAATGAAGTTTCACTACATTTAGTTTCTAGTTTCAAACGTAGATTATCCAGTTCGTGTTTATCAACTTTTTTTCATTTTTGTTGGACGGTATATTACTTAGACAGCAATTCGTTTACGACAAACTTAACAAAACTAAACATTATAAGACGTGTATGATTACAAAAAAACTCTGCGTAGATAATTTATTAAGATTTGATTTAAGCTTGATGGCGTCTAGATTGAATTAATATTAAATATGCTACGAGGGTCGAACTGGAAATTGAAATGATTGAAAAAACATTTTTTTTGATTTTTTTTGACCTTTAATTTGTTGGATCACTAATTTTTTGTAAAAAAAAACTTATCAAATGATTTTTCTGTGTGTAGTTTTCTATTGCATTCTTTAACAGATGTTACTTTTTAAATTATAGTAGATTTTTTTCTTTATATCAGTAATACACAACCAACAATTGTGTAAGTGTGGAATTTAAAACAGCAGTAGAAGAATGATAGAATGAAAATGGAGTTATTTAATAATTTTGTAGTCAACAAGAAACATATCATTACGATATTCCATTTCATTTTTTCTCCATATAATGGACTTGAAAATTGTTGCTAATAAGACTTATAAAATTAAATCGATTACACAGCACGACACGAAAAAAATTACAAGGTTTTGATGATTGATTCTGGTAGAGGGGACCAAAAAATGTAAACGTGTGTTCGAATCTAGAAAGGTCACATTCGAATTTTATTTTAGGAAAAGTTAAAATTTCCCCCCTTTGGACTGCTCTTGCAGCATATTGGCTTATGAAACTAAGTTTTTTTTTGCATCTGATGTGTATGGTGTGAAAATGTTCCCCCCTTTGCCAATGTCTTGCTTTGGCCAGAACCCGACTGCACATTTTAGGCAGACATGACTTCGAGAGCTTGGAAACGGTTTCGAATGTCTACCTAAGGAAAATAGTACAATTCGCGATGAGGACAAACGCGATCTATCAGCGTCGCTGAGGAATTATTGTGGTTTCGCTATGGACCATCCGGTCTATGTGAGGAGTCTTTGACTCCGCCACATCTAACCTAACCTAACCTGCCCTAATCTTGTAAACTATGTGTTTATACAACTATGTTTTGTTTTACATCTATGGTGTAGGTTGTGTTCAGCAACTTTGTAGATACTTTTTAGTAAAATATTTTTGTGGAATGTATTAACCCTCTAACTCCCCCATTAGAGTGACATGTTTTCTTCAACTATTAATTCTATTAGATTTAGATTTTTGTTAAAAGTTATATGCCAATCGGATCAAGATAACCCGTGGCACCCGTCGATCAAAGTTTTGGATTTTTGAAAACTAAAAAAAAATTGAAAATATGTCTTTCGACACATTTATTTATTAATTTTGATTCGCTTAACACGGATATCAAAAAAAATTATAATTGATCAAACGATTTTTAAGATATCGCTTTTTGAAATAAGCAAAAAATGGCGGATTTTTTATACATTCAAGAAAAATTTTCGATACTTTTTCTTTTATAATTCCTTAAGCGTAGGAGAAAATCTCGAAAACCTTTCGACCGATTTAAGAAATTTTTCGACGTCCATATTCAGCATGCCAAAATAAATTAAACTAATGTAATATTTTTTTTTTATTTTGTCATTTCTCAAAAATACAAAATATTAGTGGAAATTTTCCAAAGATTGATCGAAGGGCTCCACGGGTTAAAATGATTAGATTTGGCTAAAATTATATTTAAATGAAAGACTATTTGAAGCTCTATGAAACGTCTAGGGAAAAATTTTTTTTCGAATTAAAAAAAAATTATTCTTGAACTTAGGAAAAAACTACCATTTTGTGCAAATTTCAAATAGAAATATCTTTCGACCGATTTGTTTTTTTTCGATATTTGTGTTTAGCGCATAAAAATTAATAAATATGATGTGTCGCATGAAAGATTTGTTTTCTTAATTTTTATTTTAAATTTTCAATAATCCGATTGCCCTCAAATTTATACCACACTGAAAAAAAAAAACACATGAATAAAATTTTTGGAAAATTTTTTTTTGAAAACACCGGATGATATACGCCTGAAAGTAGAGATAAAATGGAGTAAAATTGCATTTACAGTTTTTCATTTCGTGATCCTGTTTCCTTTAAAAAGAACTTCAAAGTTTTAAAGGATACTTGTCCTAGGATGACACTGGTGATGGAAAATGAAAGAGGAGGATCTCCCCTAATATTTCCATTTTTTTTATTTCGCCATATCAGGATAAAAGGATGTGAATAAAGCCATTTGAAAACGTTATCAAAATATTTTGTTGGAGATTTTGAGTGATGTTAAATGATACATTTTTGAAAGGAAGTAAATTACCTCCTTTTTCCTGATATATAAAAATAATAAAATAGAATAATTAGGGGACATTGTACTCTTTTATTTGCAATCAAGAACAAGTACAAATATGAAAAAGATATTTTAAAAAATTTAATACTCAAAACTTTGAAGTCCTTTTAAAAGGAAATAGGATCACGAAAAGAAAAACTGTAAATGAAGTTTAACTACATTGAGTCTGTAGTTTCAAACGTATATTATCCAGTTCGCGTTTAGCGACTTTTTTAGTCGTTCATACATTTTCATAAAATTTAGTTAAATTTTCTTAAAATTTGAGAAAAAAAAGTTTAGTTAATTAACTTATAAATAGCTCACAGTTTTCTTTAAATGGAGTTCTTTAAAATAAGGAACAAATTTTTACTACCAAAGAAATTTTCCCTAAATCTAAGAAACATACCTTTATTTTTAAGATATATTTCTTAAAAATGTATCACACAATTTAGCTCAAGATTAGTTAAAGTTTTCTAAAAATAGCTTGATCATATTTCTATTCTTAGAATTAAGAAGTGGAATTCTAAGAATTTAGTTAATATCTTCTTAGAATTTAGTTAAAAATTCAAAATGGCGTTATCTCGAAAACTAAGCAAGATAGAGCAAAACGGGTGAAAATTTCAAAAAAAGTACTGTAAGGAAAAATATGGAATAGCCTAGCTCTAAATATCTGTCGGGGTCTCAAGACTCTAAAATTCGGATCTAAAATTTGATATCCTCGAGATTTTTTATCTATATATATAAAAGAGTAATGTGACTGACTGACTGACTGACTGATTGACATACTCATTCATCATCGCCCAGCCCAAACCGCTGAAGCTACAGACTTGAAAATTGGACTGTAGGTCCACCTCCCGGAATATAGATCCACTAAGGCTGGATTTTTGCCAATGTTGATTCTAAGGGGGTAAAAAGGGTATAAAACTGTACTTTTGGTACTTTTTATATCTCCTGAAATAATGGTCATAGAGACTTGAAATTTGGACTGTATGTTCACCTCCCGGAATATAGATCCAGTAAAGCCGGATTTTTGCCAATGTTGATTCTAAGGGGACAAAAACGGTAAAAAACTGTACTTTTGGTACTTTTTATATCTCCTGAAATAATGGTCACAGAGACTTGAAATTTGGACTGTATGTTCAACTCCTGGAATATAGATCCAGTAAGGCCGGATTTTTGCCAATGTTGATTCTAAGGGGGTAAAAAGGGTAAAAAACTGTACTTTTGGTACTTTTTATATCTCCTGAAATAATGGTCACAGAAACTTGAAATTTGGACTGTATGTTCAAATCCCGGAATATAGATCCAGTAAGGCTGGATTTTTGCCAATGTTGATTCTAAGGGGGTAAAAAGGGTAAAAAAATGTACCTTTGGTACCTTTTATATTTCCTTAAATAATGGTCCTAGACACTTGAAATTTTGGATGTAGGCTCCCGGAATATAAATCTACTAAGGCTGGATTTTGCCAATGGTAATTCTAGGGGGTAAAAAGGGTAAAAAACTGTACTTTTGGTACCTTTTATATTTTCCTAATTAATGGTCTTAGAAACTTAAAATTTGCAATGTAGGTTCACCTCCCGGAAAAAATATTCACCAAGGCTGGGTTTTTGCCAATGTTGACTCTACGGGAATAAAATGGAAAAAAGTGTACTTTTGGTACTTTTTTTAATTTACTGAAATAATGGTACCTTTTATAAAAAGTACCTTTTATAAAAAGTACCTTTTATAAAAAGTACCTTTTATAAAAAGTACCTTTTATAAAAAGTACCTTTTATAAAAAGTACCTTTTATAAAAAGTACCTTTTATAAAAAGTACCTTTTATAAGAAGTACCTTTTATAAAAAGTACCTTTTATAAAAAGTACCTTTTATAAAAAGTACCTTTTATAAAAAGTACCTTTTATAAAAAGTACCTTTTATAAAAAGTACCTTTTATAAAAAGTACCTTTTATAAAAAGTACCTTTTATAAAAAGTACCTTTTATAAAAAGTACCTTTTATAAAAAGTACCTTTTATAAAAAGTGCCTTTTATAAAAAGTACCTTTTATAAAAAGTACCTTTTATAAAAAGTACCTTTTACAAAAAGTACCTTTTATAAAAAGTACCTTTTATAAAAAGTACTTTTATAAAAAGTACTTTTATAAAAAGTACTTTTATAAAAAGTACCTTTTATAAAAAGTACCTTTTATAAAAAGTACCTTTTATAAAAAGTCCTTTTATAAAAAGTACCTTTTATAAAAAGTACCTTTTATAAAAAGTACCTTTTATAAAAAGTACCTTTTATAAAAAGTACCTTTTATAAAAAGTACCTTTTATAAAAAGTACCTTTTATAAAAAGTACCTTTTAAAAAATGTACCTTTTATAAAAAGTACCTTTTATAAAAAGTACCTTTAATAAAAAGTACCTTTTATAAAAAGTACTTTTATAAAAAGTACCTTTTATAAAAAGTACCTTTTATAAAAAGTACCTTTTATAAAAAGTACCTTTTATAAAAAGTACCTTTTATAAAAAGTACCTTTTATAAAAAGTACCTTTTATAAAAAGTACCTTTTATAAAAAGTACCTTTTATAAAAAGTACCTTTTATAAAAAGTACCTTTTATAAAAAGTACCTTTTATAAAAAGTACCTTTTATAAAAAGTACCTTTTATAAAAAGTACCTTTTATAAAAAGTACCTTTTATAAAAAGTACCTTTTATAAAAAGTACCTTTTATAAAAAGTACCTTTTATAAAAAGTACCTTTTATAAAAGTACCTTTTATAAAAAGTACCTTTTATAAAAAGTACCTTTTATAAAAAGTACCTTTTATAAAAAGTACCTTTTATAAAAAGTACCTTTTATAAAAAGTACCTTTTATAAAAAGTACCTTTTATAAAAAGTACCTTTTATAAAAAGTACCTTTTATAAAAAGTGCCTTTTATAAAAAGTACCTTTTATAAAAAGTACCTTTTATAAAAAGTACCTTTTACAAAAAGTACCTTTTATAAAAAGTACCTTTTATAAAAAGTACTTTTATAAAAAGTACTTTTATAAAAAGTACTTTTATAAAAAGTACCTTTTATAAAAAGTACCTTTTATAAAAAGTACCTTTTATAAAAAGTACCTTTTATAAAAAGTCCTTTTATAAAAAGTACCTTTTATAAAAAGTACCTTTTATAAAAAGTACCTTTTATAAAAAGTACCTTTTATAAAAAGTACCTTTTATAAAAAGTACCTTTTATAAAAAGTACCTTTTATAAAAAGTACCTTTTATAAAAAGTACCTTTTAAAAAAAGTACCTTTTATAAAAAGTACCTTTTATAAAAAGTACCTTTAATAAAAAGTACCTTTTATAAAAAGTACTTTTATAAAAAGTACCTTTTATAAAAAGTACCTTTTATAAAAAGTACCTTTTATAAAAAGTACCTTTTATAAAAAGTACCTTTTATAAAAAGTACCTTTTATTAAAAGTACCTTTTATTAAAAGTACCTTTTATTAAAAGTACCTTTTATAAAAAGTACCTTTTATAAAAAGTACCTTTTATGAAAAGTACCTTTTATAAAAAGTACCATTTATAAAAAGTACCTTTTATAAAAAGCACCTTTTATTAAAAGTACCTTTTATAAAAAGTACCTTTTATAAAAAGTACCTTTTATAAAAAGTACCTTTTATAAAAAGTACCTTTTATAAAAAGTACCTTTTATAAAAAGTACCTTTTATAAAAAGTAGAAACTTGAAATTGGAAAAGGTTCCAAAAAATATAATGGTCACAGAAACTTAAAATTTGGAATGTAAAATCCTTCGGTGAAAAAAAAAAGATGTGGAAAAGTACTTTTTTGGAAATTTCGTTTCTTAACGTTTCTTAACGGAGATAAAAAGTACTTTTAATATTTGCTGAAACAATGATCCTATATAATTGAAATATGGAGTATAGGATACTTCGGTGAAGAAAAAACATTCTGGAAGAGGTACTTTTTGGGTGTAATAAAGTGTACTTTTGGTACTTTTTTTGTTCCTATAATAATGACCTTAGAAGGAGATGGAATTGCAAATGAAATGGAGTAGAACGGGGAACAAAATGGAATAGAGCAGGGAATAATATGGAATGATATTTTTACTAAAATTTTTCGTGTTTAGCTTAAATCTCCATATTTTTCCCCTCTATATATTTTTTCACTCAAACTTATTTTTTTTATTCCAATTTCTTTTTTCACTGAAATATTTATTCAATAAAAATCCAAAATCCCGACATAAGGCTCGAAAATTGTCAATATATTTTTCCCCCGGAACGAACATGATAATATACTAGCGAAGTTTTTCAAATTTTATTGTTTAAATTATTCATTGAAATATTTTTTATGGAAGACTTAAACGTCCACAAGTAAATAAAAAAAGACTACGTAGGGGAATTTCTTGGAAATCGATGTAGTAATCCTGATCCTTCTATTATCCAGTATTCAACACAACCGGTAACGAAGTACCGGGATGGTAAGCTAGTATGCACATATCTCGGTAAATTCTGCCGACACGAGAATAAGTCCAAAGGCAGTTTGCAATCCTTAAGTACGTCACCAAGGTCATGTAAAACATTTTGGCCCTTACCACAAGAAAACAAAAAGTCTATTTTAACAAAAGTTATATTTTAAATTTCAAATTTTCAATACATTTTTTGAAAGTCGATTTTAAAAACAAAAACAATTTGTATGGAAATAAAATTAAATTTATATTTTTTCTTGTGGTAAGGCTGTTTATTTTCAAAATATAAATTTTAGCATTCCAAGGGTTAAGTAAATTTTTGAAATAAAACTATTGTTATGCCTTAAAAATGATTTTTATTTGATACGAGTATAATATAAAAATTTATGATGGTAGATGAAAACATATGTTTTAATAAATTTTCCTGTTTATGACAAGAAAATATTTGAAAAAAAAAAAACTTTTAAAAGAGTTTAAAAACTTGGTACCTTTCAAGACCACCATGTGTGAAAACATAAAGAAAACCATTATAATAAAGGCTAAAACTGACTAAATAATAACCTATATGATTTATGATACAAATTTTTTGAAAAATAAACTTCATATTATTATGATAAATCTTCTTTCTTACCTAATAATCATGATAATGAATAGTTTGTTAAACAAAATATTTTAAGGTAGCTTTACAAACGTTTTTTGGTTTTTTGGATATTTTAAAAATTTAGAAAAATTAGTAAAAATAAAATTAAAAACCGGAAATATTAAAGAGTAATGTGAAACAAATAAGGAAGCTGTGATAAATTGTAGAGATTGTTTTTTGATTAACACAGGAAAGTTTAACTACACTGGCTGTCAACTCATTAGAAACGTTTCTATAGCATGTAATTTGCTAAAGAAAAAGTTAACAATATTCAACATTATTATTATTAAGCGAGTATAAATTGTAAAAACGTTGTGCAGGTAATTTATAAAGCTTTAATTTAAGCTTGTTAACGTCCTGGTTGAGCAAATAATAAATGTGCCACGAGGGTCGATCTGGTGAATGAAATTATTTATAGACATTTTTCAGAAAATTTTTTAAAAATATTTTTAAGTCGATTTTTTCCAAGTTCAAACATTAAAAATTTAAAAAATGCTTTTACTCAGTTATCAACTAATTTTTTCAACAACCCAAACAAAAAATGAAACTTTACAAAAAATGGGTGGTCAAATGAATTGTAGGACAAAAAATGCAGAGTTGATCATTGAATAAAAACTATTACAACATTTTTTTAAATTTCTATGTTTGAACAAAAACGATTTCATTTTTAGCGCGACCCTCGTATCTCATGTAATATTTGCTTAATCTGGACGCTATCAAGCTTAAATTAAAGCTCAGTAAATTTCCTATATAGCACTTTTTTAATAATTATTTTAATTATAATGACACAGTGATAGTGATACAAAATCAAACTTTCCGAATCTGAATGGGTTTCATCCAAAAGCAAATGAAAGTTGAGATTTTACATAACAAAACCCTAAAGGCGTTTTTATACCCTCCAACTACATTATGGGGATATACTCACTTTGTCATTTCGTTTGTAACGTATCGAAATATCGGTCGGGGAACCGATTAAGTATATATATTATTGATCTATGATCGATTCATTTCTAAAATGTCCGTCCGTTCGTCCATTCGTCCGTCTGTATAAGACATGATGCAGTCAAAAATAAAAGAGCTAAACTCGTTAGGTTTAGCAAGAATATGACTTTTAGTCCTAGAAAGTTAAAGTTTTCAAATGGGAAAAATCGAACCAGGGGGAAAAAGTCCCCCCCCCCCCTTGAAGAACTTAACAAACCTCTGAAAAACGCAATATTTTCACATGTTTTTTTTGTTTATTTGTATTTTTGTTAAGAAAATGAAATAATTTGATATCAGAAAAATTTTAAGGTCCTCCACTCGGTCCTAAGAAATAAAAAAAAAAATAAAAATTTTTGCCCGCCCCTTTTGTGGGTGTGAATAATAAAAATATATTTAAATAATGATTAAATTGTACTACTTAAGCTTAAAAAACATTCTTGACCCCCTCCGATTTTGATGAAATTTGGTTTAGTTGTAACACTAAGTGATAAACTGACGCACACTTATTTTCAGCCCTCTAAGTAAACAGGGGCCGAAAATACGGAGGATCAAAATGTCCCCCAAAATCTCTCAGTCGCGACACTTTGCACCTTAAAAACTTAATATCGTTGGTTCTATTATAGATAGAAAGTCCATTTTTGATTTGTTTTAAAGCTCATAATATGCTCTACAACCCCTATCATAACCAAAAAGTTTTCGAAAAAATAAGGGTTACCTCCCTTATTTTAAGGTCGTGATATAGGGAGGAGAAAATGGGGAGGATGGTATCCCCCGATTTTTTTTTACTTGAGAATATTATAAAGAAATTCCTAAAGAAAATATTCTAAAATTTTTATGTTGGGACAACAATAGGATCGCTCAAAATCAAATTTTTTTCACAATTTCCCCCAAAATCTCCAAATCGCAACACTCTTGAACCTTAAAAATTTAATATCATAAGTGCTTTTGTAGCTACAGAGCCCTTTTTTTTTGTTTTAAAGCTTATAATACGCTCTACAAGACCTACCATAACTAAACAATTTCCAAAAAATGGAAGGGGTGCCCCCTTATTTAAAGGTCGTGGCAAAGGGTGGAGAAAATGGGGGGAAAGTATCCCCCGATTTTTTTTTTTACTTGGTATTCTTTAAGTGCAAGTCCTAATGAACATATCGTACAATTTTTATGTTGGGATCGACCAAAATCAAAATTTTTCAAAATTTTCCCCAAAATCAACAATTCGCGACACTCTTGCGCCTCCCGTTGTTGTACCAAGATAAAAATTTCAGGATATGCTCTCTAGAACTTACTCTTTAAAAAAAAAACTATTTAAAAAAAATTGGGGAATACTATCCCCCGATTTCCCCCACCCCTTGCCCCGATTTTTTAATACAAGAGGCACCCCTAATTTTTTTTATTTTTTTTTTGTGATAGAAATATTGTAGGACATGTTTAGAGCTTTAAAAATGGACTCTGTAGCTACAATACAGCCTACGATATTAAATTTGTAATGTGCAAGAGTGTCACGATTTGGAGATTTTTGGGGAAATGTTGAAAAATTTTGATTTTGGTCGATCCCATTGTTGTCCCAACATAAAAATTTTAGGATATGTTTACTAGGACTTGCACTATGAGAATACCAAGTCAAAAAAAAAAATCGGGGGATACTATCCCCCATTTCCTCCACCCTTTGCCACGACCTTGAAATAAGGGGGGCACCCCTTATTTTTTTGGAAAATTTTTTGGTTATGGTAGATCTTGTAGAGCGTATTATAAGCGTTAAAACAAACAAAAATGGGCTCTGTAGCTACAATAGCACTTATGATATTAAATTTTTAAGGTTCAAGAGTGTTGCGATTTGGAGATTTTGGGGAAAATTGTGGAAAATTTTGATTTTGAGCGATCCCATTGCTGTCCCAACGTAAAATTTTTAGAATATATTCTTTAGGGAATTCTCTGTAAGATTTTCAAGTAAAAAAAAATCGGGGGATACCATCCTCCCCATTTTCTCCTCCCTTTATCACGACCTTAAAATAAGGGAGGTAACCCTTATTTTTTTCGAAAATTTGTTGGTTATGGTAGGTCACGTAGAGCATATTATGAGCTTCAAAACAAACCAAAAATGGGCTTTCTAGCTATAATAGAACCAACGATATTAAGTTTTTACGGTGTAAAGTGTCGCGACTGGGAGATTTTGTGGGAAATTTTGACCCTCCGTATTTTCGGCCCCTGTTGACATAGATGTCTGGAAATTTGCATTTGTTAGTTTTTTACGTAGTGTAAGAACTAAATCAAATTTCATCAATATCGGAGGGGGTCAAAAATATTCATGATGGATTTCACTAATAATGACCCAATAAATGAATATGTAAACATTTACCGCGAAGGTTGTGTCCCCCAATGATCCCACTGACCCCCTCCACAAAACCCCCTTAAATTTTTTTTTTTAATTTTTGTTTTATATGTTGAAGGGTATTGAAGATTCGGCACTCCCGAGTTTAACACCCTTACTTGTTTGAGTTCAGCGCTAGATTATTTTTTAACGCATTTAAAGTTGGTGATTTTAAAGCATTTTAAGTTTTTGTTATTGGACATGCAGGGTCCAGCGTCCAAACTTTAAATTACGTTAGCTATAACCGGTATGAATTTCGCTGCAATCGGTCCCGTACCTACTAACTGAATAGCCAAGTTAATAAAAATAGTCCACTGTGCACCGTTGCGTATGATTGTTATTTAAAGGCAATTACAAAATTAAGCATACGCCTTATACAGTTTTCAAGCAATCCGACAGCCAATATTAAACATGAACCGGATGATAGTAGAGATCAAATCGAGTAAAACTGCATTCACAGTTTTTCATTTCGTGATCTTGTTTACTTTTAAAAGGATTTAAAAGTTTTAAAGGACACATTTTGTAAAATATTTTTAATATATTTGTACTTGTCCTAGGATGACACTGGTGATATCACTGGTGATAACATATCATGATAAAAGGATGTGAAAAAAGTCATTTGAAAATTTTATCAACATAGGATAAATTTTTGAAAAGGCGTAACTTAACTCCTTTTTCCTGATATGTAAAAATAATAAAATTGGTAAATAAAGGGAGATCCTCCTCTTTCATTTGCCATCACTAGTGGCATCCTACGACAAGCACAAATATTAAAAAAATATTTTATAAAATTTAATCCCCTAAAACTTTGAAGTCCTTTTTAAAAGGAAACAGGATCACGAAATAAAAACTGTAAATGCAGTTTTACTTTACTTTTTTGGTGTTAGTTTTTCAAAAATCCAAAACTTTGACCGAAGGGCGCCACGGGATAAAATGATCGGATTTGGCTCAAATTAGATTTAAATGAAAGATTGTCTTAAGCTCTATAAAATGGCCGAGGAAAAAAAATGTGATGTTTTTTAAAAAATTTCTTGAACGTAGGAAAAACCACCATTTTGGGCATTTTTTGGAAAATTTCAAATGGGGATACCTCGAAAACCGTTAGACCGATTCAAGAAATTTTATGACATTCGTTTTCAGCATGCGAAAATTAATTAAAATAATGTATCAAAAACATTTTTTTTTTTTTTTTAATTTTTAAAAAATCTAATTTTTTTTGGTTGAAATTTTTTAAAAATCCAAAACTTTGACCGAAGGGCGCCACGGGATAAAATCATCGGATTTGGCTCAAATTAGATTTAAATGAAAGATTGTCTTAAGCTCTATGAAATGGCCGAGGGGAAAAAATTGTGATGTTTTTTAAAAAAATTCTTGAACGTAGGAAAAAACCGCCATTTTTTGCAAATTTCAAATGGCGATATCTCGAAAACCGTTCGACCGATTTTATTTTTTTTTTATATTCGTGGTCACCGCATTAAAATTAACAAATATGATGTGTCGATAGAAATTTAAATTTTTTATTTTTTTTTTTAATTTTTCAAAAATACAAAACTTTGACCGCCGGGCGCCACGGGTTAATTTAATCCGATTGACCTCAAATTTGTACCACATAAGTTTTAGACTTTGGACAATAAAAATTTGCCCGGACACTTGGGAAAATCGAAAGTTGAGAAAAAAATGCCAGTCTACTGTAACAGGTTTAAAAAATGTAAATCCCTTTGAAGTCAATATGTTCCTCACGTTCACATCAAAATCATCATCATCATCAGGTTTTGTAAGAGACAACAAAAAGTAAACAACACTTAAGTAGACAACAAAATAAAAAAATCTTAAATTAATAACACTTAAAAGGGAGAAAAACAACTACGTACTAATTAAAAAAATATATGAAAATATGAAAATATTACAAAAGGATAATAACTTAATCAAAAGGATGTGCTAGCATTTAAGTGCCTGTCTGTCTGTCCGTCTGTCCGTTTATCTTTCAAGAGTAATTATATCATACAATGTTGTGTAAACAGATTAAAAATACTAAAGAAGGAGGTTCTGCGGAAAAACTACTTTTAATTAAATCGATTTTTGTTGCAAATAAATTTGTAAATTGTACAAAAAAAAAATATGTATCAGAGAGATGGTAAAACTAAAAGTTTTTTTTCGAATTAAAAAGAAATGAAAAAAAAAAACTTTTGTTTGTTGTTTCTTTTATAATAGAGCAAAAAAAAAACTAAAATAATTTAATGCATTTTCTTGTAACACATTTAAAAAATAGTTGTTTTTATAAGGGACGGAAAATGGTGCCCTTTTTAAAGTACATTTGTTATTTTTAAAATCATTTATTATTTGTAAGAACAGCATTTTCGTTGGAAATTCAGAAAATATCAATTTTTATTTAGCAAAGTTTAATGGAATTTTTTAAATTCCAAATGTAATTTGTAAAAACTCTTTAGAAACTCACACACAGAAAACGAATTTAACGATTTCCAACTGAAAGTCAGTTATTGCAACAAAAAGTCGGTTGGAACTTTTGTATATAGGTCGTCACAGTTGAATACCGGTAGTCACAACTCATTTTCGGCGCTCATAACTGTCTTTTAATTGGGGCAACTAAAAAAATTTGGTTGTCAAAGATAAATATAGTAGCAGCAACCGAATTTTGAGTTGATACAACTGATAAATTCGATTGGAAACTTTTTTTTCTGTGTGCAGAAAAACACATTTTAAATTAAAAAAAAAACCAATTGAAATTTTAAAAACCCCATTCGAAATTTAAAGAAACGCCACTGAAATTCAAACAAGTGCAGTCCAGCTTTTCACACAAAAAATTATTGGCTAAAAATGTTCAATTAAATCTATTGATCAACAAAATGTAAATGAGTCAATCAGTGTTTTGATAAAAATTTTTGTTATTTTCTTTAAGTGTCGAATTACAAATTTTCAACATACAAGATTTTTTTTCGCTTTAATTTATTTGAATACATTAATTCAAAAATAGACACAAAAAAAAAAAAAAAAAAAAAAACTTTGTCAAATTACTAGGAAAAGTCTCGTAATCCCATTTTATTAATATTTGACAGTTTTCCTTGTTTTTTAACAAATCGAAATTTACATTTTTATTTTGTTATTTTACAATTTTTTTTTTGTAATTTTACAAATTTCCAAGACAATTTTACAAAAAAAAAACTAGTAAATTCACGAGAATTTCTCGTAATTTCAATTGCGCCAAAAAACTGTAAATTTACAATTTTATTGGTAAAAAGCTTGTAAAATTAAAAAATTATTGGTAAATAGTTTGTAAAATTACTAGGAATTCTTGTAAAATAGGAGGTAGCAAAAAATCTAGTAAAATTACGAAACCTCCTTGTAAAGTTTATTGTGTCAAAAAATTTGTAAATTTACAATTTTATTGGTAAAAACCTTGTAAAATTACAAAATTATTGGTAAAAAGCTTGTAAAATTACTGCACTTAAAAAATCATGTCATTAACTGTTTGTAGTTTATTTTAAAAATTTTACGTTTAGTCGTTTTTAAAAGGAAAAACATTTGTTTGATGTTTAGTTTTTACTAATGACTACTTATGTCCTTTGTTTCAAAAATAACACACTAAAAAATAAAGGCTTTCATTAACATTTAATTTTTAAAGTCATTTATTTTTGTTCTGTAAGTAAAAACTAATGATTATTCTTTAAATTTTTAATGATTGTGTAAGTAATTTTTTTTTTTAATTGTTAGTATTTTTTAATGAGATATCATTAGTTTTTACCTACACAAGTAGGTTATTTTTTTTTTGTAGAAAAAAGAACTCAAAAAATTACACTGTGCTACAGTGAAAAAATACTTCTGACGTGACACAGTATAGGTTGTTGGTCTTGTCGAGTAGATGACAAAAATGCCCATTAAACTTGCCAGACACCCTCAAATTTTAGAGTTATTGTCAAAAAACGCTTTTTAGGACTTTTCTCACTAAACCTTGTGTAATTCAGAAAATTTTCAACCGATTTTAAATTTTTAAACCGTTTTGGATAGAAAAAACATAGGGCTTTCCATGTGTGTGAATTGGTCAATACGTAAAAGAAAGATATCTATTGATTTTTTCTATAACATAAATTTTTTTGTTATTTTTTTGAAAATTTTTCGAGTTTATTGATTTTTTTCTGCTATAGTTCGTTTAACAACCTTTATATTTATGAGCGTTTTTTTAAAGATAATTTAATTCTTAATACGATAAGCTTTATCTTGAAAAAATCGGATAATAATTGACAAAGTTGGGATAATTTTTCTAAAAAAGAAAATTAAGATTTTGCAGGAAATCGCCGTTCAGATAACCCAGTCAAAAAAAAATAAATTGATCATAAATGGTCATGTACAATATTTTTAAAGGTTTTTGTCGCGCCGAATCCGAATCTGGCCTTTAAATTGCTCTATCTCGTCAGGTTTTTGAGATATTTAACATGAATTGATATATCAAAAACATAATAAGATAGCGCAATTTCAAGGTCAAATTCGAATTCAGGAGGTCAAAAACCTTTTTTTATTTTTTTTGCCTGGGTTATCCGCACGGCAATTTCATACAAAATCTTAATTTTCTTTTTTAGAAAAATTATCACAACTCTGACAATTGTTATCCGATTTTTTTGGCATAGATCTCATCGTATTCACAATTAAATTTTCTTTAGGAATACGTTTATTAATATAAATGTTGCTGAACAAACTATAGCAGAAAAAAATCGATAAACTCAAAAAATTTTCAAAAAATAACAAAAAATTAGATATTGTTGAAAAATCAATACATATCTTTCTTATATGTATTGACCAATCCACACACATGAAAAGCCCTATCCTTCTTCTATCCAAAACAGTTGAAAAATTTAAAATCGTTTGAAAAATGTTTAAGTTACACGTGGTTTAGTGAGAAAAGTCCCCAAAAAACGTTTTTTGACAATAACTTTAAAATTTGAGGGTGTATGGCAAGTTTGATGGGCATTTTTGTGATCTTTTCGACGAGACCTACAACCTTAACTACCTCATTTTAAAAGTGTTATTTATAGAAATATAAAAACAGGTTTGTATCAAGTGACTTTGGCACGATGGGTAGAGTGTCTGGCCAGAATGTAGTTGATTGCTGGATCGATTCCCCAAAATTTTATTAAAAATTTAAAAAAAAAATATTTCAATAGAAAATTGTAAAAAATAACCTACGAAATCATTAATTTTTAATGTTTTCGCAGGTTATTATTTTTGGAATTTGTTGGTAAAAATAACAGAACTATCATTAATTTTTAATGTTTTCGTAGGTTATTTTTTCGAATTTGTTGGTAAAAAGAATGAAAAAACCGTAATTTTTTAATGTTTAATGTTATTTATTTTAGAAAATTTTGTCAACAGTAAAAAATAAATGTTGATGTTTGTTAAAACAAGTGAATAATTACTGGGATGGGTTTCAATTGTTTATTCACTAGTTTTAAGTGTGTTTTTCATTTGTTTTTGCCTACAAAATATTTTAAGTGTAGGAATTTTTATCAAATAGGAGGTAGCAAACAAAAAAAGTTAAACATTTTTCTTGTAATTTTACAAGGTTTTTTTTTTTTGAGTGTACAAAATAATCGGGTTTTACTTTTTTTTTTTATTGTTGGCAACATATTGGAAAACAAAAAAGATGAATTTTTTCATAATTTTGTCATAAGCTTACAATTCATTTGTTAAATAAATCATTATTTTGATTGACTATAAATAAAATATTTATCAAATTTTTAATTAAATCGAAAAAAATGTTTGATTGAAAAAATTTTCAATCAATCACTTACAATTTGATGATTGGTATAAATTTTTTTTTTATTGGAGGAATTTCATTAAAAAAATTGATGGAATCCGCGTTTTTGTTGATTGAAATTCGTTTAAAACTTTTTCTGTGTTGTGCTTAAATGGCGATGATCATTTTAATACAAGTGTCACCCGTCGATCTTTATGGAATTAGTTTCATTTTGTAGAGCAGGAAAAATATAGGGGCACGCATATTTTCTAGCTGCCCAAATTCATATTTAGGGAGTGAAAATGAGGGTAGGGGAAGAAACGGCCACTTTCAGTCTTGATGTTATATATTAAATGAAAGCTCTTTGGAAAACCTATCTAAGCATGAAAAGAACGTGTCCAAACATGAACAACTTTTTGTAATATTGAGTAAAATACTCAAATTTTAGGACATTTTTGTAAAAAAGTAAGTCGAAAAATATTGTCCTTTTTGGCACGTTGCACAGTGGGGCGAGATGCCCTTTTTTTTTTGTCAGAATTACTCTACAGCCTTCAATTCTCAACCGATTTTAAGTTTGTTTTTTGCTTCTTGTAACTTTATACATTTAACATCGACTTATGCAGCCCGATTTTTAATCTCATTATTTTAATCCCCTTAATTTTTATTGCGAAAGTCAAAAAGAGAGTTGAACATTTTACAAATTGGCAATATCTCAAAAACTGTTTTACTTTTGAAACTTTGGACTTCATTTTCGGATTCAGCATGAGATTTTACATGGGAAATAAATGAAAAATGCCTTGCATCAAAATCTCTGTAAACTTGAAAATCCTATAAGAGGCGTGTACTTAATATTGTAATTGCCTTTAAATAACAATCATACGCAACGGTGTACAGTGGTTTATATTAAATAATTCGTTGATTCAGTAAATACTGGACCGATTGCATCAAAATGCATACCGGTTATAGCTAACGTAATTTCGAGCTAAAGTTTTGACGCTGGAATCCAGATGCCCAAAAAGGATAAAAACTTAAAGTGCTTTAAAATTGCCAACTTCAAATTAGAAAAAAAAATCTCACACTTAATAACACTAATAGAAAAACTCTATAAAAAAATCTATAAACAAGTTTCAATTAAAACATTAAGCAGATTTTTCTGCTAAAATGTAAGTTTTTACTAAAATCTCTGTCATTCAGTTTAAGAATTTTTAGAAAATAACAGACATTTAACTGCGTTTTAACTGATTCTGTTTGCTGAATTTCAAAATATTTTTGAGCATATTTTAAGCAGATTATTTTCTAATTTTACAGAAATAATTTGCTATCATTCTTTTTTCAAGAAAATTCTTTTTTTTCAGTCTTAATTTTCAATTAAAAAATTTTTCTGAACATACATATTTTGAAATAGTATATTTCGATTTTGGGTTTTTTGTAGCACAGTGTAATTGACAAAATTTAATTTTTACAGAAACATTTTTTTTTAATTTTAAATTAAATAAAAAAAAAACACTATTTAAGTTTTCATGAACAAAAATTTTTTAGAAAATATCTGCTGTTTTGACAGATTTCTTTGCTGATTTAACCTAGATAATCATGACATATTTTTAGCAAATCGTGTCTGCTAAAATCAGCTGATTTCTCATATGGCTCAAAATGGGTGTATTTTTATCAGATTTTTCTGCTGATTGGACAGAGAATTTATTTTGAGTGCAGCAATATCTCAAAAACTGATCTACTTTTGAAATTTTGGACTTCATTTTCTAATTCATCGTGAGTTTTTACATGGAAAATAAATGCAAAATGTCTTGCATAAAAATCTCTGTAAACTAGTGTTACTTGAAAATCGTGTAAGAGGCGCACAGTGTTGCGTCTTCATGTAAAGAGTGGCCAAAAATAGAAGGAGTTAAGTTAGAGCGTTAAAATTTGGAACACTTGTTAAGATCGATAAGATCAAGAAAAATTTTGAATTTGGTCAATATCTGCCCAAGGATTCGTATCCTTCCCATATATCCTGAAATTAAAATACGGCATAAAACGAAAACTAACGCTTTAATCTTCATGTTATTTATTGTAGTTATTACCTATTATTCCATTAATTATTCTACAAAATTTTGTCCAATTCGGAGCAAGGATACGCCTAGCTCAAAAATGTCCTTTTTAAAATAGCGTTCAGAATAAGGGTAAACACTAAAGTTATTTCATGAAATTTTGAAAATGCAACTGTTATAATATGCTCAATGTATTTGACAAAATTTGTGCAAATCGGAACAAGGATACGCCCTCCTCGAAAATGTCCTTTTTTAACAAAGCCAAGAAAAAGTTTAAAATTCAAATTCCTTCATGAATTTTTGCATCCGCAACACTTAGAATATACCTTAAATCTTAATCAAATGAAAAAATTGAAGCAAGGATGTAATACATATATTAAAAATGTCCTTAAAAATTTTAAAAAAAGTTTAAAAAATCCTTTGTACTTCATGAAATTCTGTTCTGATAAGGTTGAAAATACTTTATTTTAGTATAATTGAAGCAAGAATTATCCTTAACCTATCCTTAGGATATTCCTAGCGCATAAATATCATTTTTTAAAGACTTGAGAAAATTCAGGGAAATCCTTTGACCTTAAAACTATCACAACATTTTTGCACGTAGTATTTACAATACGATGAATATTGTTTTTAAGTTTAAGCAGGGATATGCCTATCTCAAAAAGACCGTTATAAAATAAGCAAGTAAAAATATAGTACAACGTAATTCCTCAACAAAATCTTTCTAAATAAAAGTCTGCATATGTTAACGTACAACTGGTGTCTAGCCAAGCATCTAATTTGTGTCAGGCCTGGATAACAAATAATGGTTCTTGGACCAATTTAAATAAAATTTAAAATTTAACCGACCAATTCATTTTGCATTCCGATTTATTATATGTGTTTCATAACTATTTTTCGCAATACATTTCACATTATGAAGGACAACTGCTGCATCTTGGTGTTTTCGTTAAAAAAATTTCCAAATTTATATTCGGGTACCCACAAAAAAAAATTGATTTAAAAAAAAGTGGAAAAACGTGGACGAGTTCTTTTGTTATTTGTAATCTACATACTTATACCAATATTTTCTGCAAAGAACTAAGCGCGCCAATGAGGGCCACAAAAATGGCTGACTATCAAATATGAAATTTGCAAAATAAATTAGTATTTTCTTTGGAACTCACTTTATAACAGCGTTACTTGCCATATGATTAACTTATGTCGACCAAAACAGCATTATCATACAAGCAACATATCTAACTTAAAACTTCGTTACCAACAAGGTCGAATTTTAAATGCAATATAATTATTTAACCGTTACAAGTACATGTGGATTTCAAAGATTTTAAACCAAAATATGATATATTTCAAAAAGTTCAACTTTAGAGACATGTAACTTAAAAACTATTAAAGATATCTATAAACTGTTTTGGATTTGTTTTATTTATGATGTTTTCTTAAAATAAAATTCATATAACCTTAAGTTTTAAGACATTTAGTTTGACCATTTATGGCCAAGGTCACAACACTGTGAGGCGTGTACTTAATATTGTAATTGCCTTTAAATAACAATCATACGCAACGGTGTACAGTGGTTTATATTAAATAATTCGGTCATCCCAGTAAAACTTAGATTACCAAATAAGATATAAAATAAGGTATAGGATTGCTTATTTTATACATTGCAGCATTGATGATTTTAACAGGGGATGAGACTCAAAGTAATGCATCCACATTATGACAAAGAATACCAGTAAGGTATAAAATATAGCATACACTCAAAATATTTTGTAGGCAAAAACAAATGAAAAGCACACTTAAAACCAGTGAATAAACAATTGAAAACCATCCCAGTAATTATTCACTTGTTTTAACAAACATCAACATTTATTTTTTACTGTTGACAAAATTTTCTAAAATAAATAACATTAAACATTAAAAAATTACGTTTTTTTCATTCTTTTTTACCAACAAATTCGAAAAAAATAACTTACGAAAACATTAAAAATTAATGATAGTTCTGTTATTTTTACCAACAAATTCCAAAAAAATAACCTACGAAAACATTAAAAATTAATGATTTCGTAGGTTATTTTTTACAATTTTCTATTGAAATATTTTTTTAAAAATTTTTAATAAAATTTTGGGGAATCGATCCCGCAATCAACTACATTCTGGCCAGACACTCTACCCATCGTGCCAAAGTCACTTGATACAAACATGTTTTTATATTTCTATAAATAATTTTTTGAATTTTTTTTTCTACAAAAAAATAACCTACTTCTGTGGGTAAAAACAAATGATAACTCATTAAAAAATACCAACAATTTAAAAAAAAAAATACTTAAACAAAACATTAAAAATTTAAAGAATAATCAGTAGTTTTTACTTACAGAACAAAAATAAATGACTTTAAAAATTAAATGTTTATGAATGTCTTTATTTTTAGTGTGTTATTTTTGAAACAAAGGACAGAAGTAGTCATTAATAAAAACTGCACATCAAACAAATGTTTTTTCTTTTAAAAACGACTAAACGGAAAACTTTTTAAATAAACTACAAACAGTTAATGACATAATTTTTTGAGTATACCAGAACATAATATATAAGGAGTAGTGAAAAGGTAATTTTGTATTAAATTTACTCACGTGATTGTAAGTGAGTGTAAGTAGATAAAATATGCTCGTGAGTGTGTGTCGTTAGAAATTTCCTATCGTGAGCCCATCTCTAGTTCAAACTTATGCATTTTTTTATAAAATATTTATTTTTTATGTTATTGTAATGAATTATGCATCCAATTATAAATAATGCATTATTTCAAACTTTGAAATAATACATAATGTAACCAAATGTAAGTCATCCATGATTTAATGTTTAGAAATAATAAATATGAAATACATTTTTTCCCATAATCATGCATTACGTAAGAAATTATTAGTAAAGCATTATTTTTTACTTTAAAATAATACGTTGTGAAACAAATGTTTGGTAAGACATCCTACAATAATGCTACAAATTAGGTATATACATTACCTGGTAATGTGTTATATAATCACCCCCCATTACCAAAGTTTTGCTGGGATTAAGTAAGTACTGGACCGATTGCAGCGAAATGCATACCGGTTATAGCTAACGTAATTTCAAGCTAAATTTTGAACGCTTGACCCCGAACTCCAAATGTGAGTAAAAAAATCTTGCACTTAACTAAACTTAACTTTCATTTGCTTCTGGTTTCATCCCTTTCCGATTCGGAAAGTTAAATTTTGTATCACCGTGTTATTTGGCAAATTTTTATTTATCATTCCTGTTTACAGAAATGACAACCGTTCAAACATTAACACTGAGAAAAATAAACTTCCAACTGACTTTTTTAGTTGTATCAAAATTAAGCTGATGCTACTAGATTTGGTAGTGACAGCTGAATTTTGTGATTGTTTCAATTAAAAGATAATTATATCAACCGAAGTTAGTTATTACAACCGATATTTAATTGCGATATCCTATATGCAAATGTATCAACCGATTTTTTGTTACATCAACTTAATTTCAATTGGAAATTGGCAAATTTGTTTTCTATACTCAACAAAACATCTTGTAAAATTACAAAAAAACCTTGTGAAATATTTTTTTCCTTCCTCTTATTGTACGAAAGTTTCTAGTAAAAATTACAATTTTATTGGTGAAAAGCTTGTAAAATTACATAAAATTTACAAGTTTTTTTACCAATAAAATTGTAAATTTACAACGTTTTTGACGCGATAAAAATTACAAGGACTTCTCGTGACTTTACTAAATTTTGTGCAACCTCCTATTTTACGAGAATTTCTATTAAAAATTATGAGCTTTTTTATAATTTTACAAGTAAGGTCTCGTGACCTTACTAGATTTTGGGCAACCTCCTATTTTACTAGAGTTTCTAGTAAAAAGTACGAGCTGTTTTGTAAATTTACAAGTTTTTGTATATTTAAAACTTTATTTGAACATTTACGAAAAATATTGTAAAATTACAAAGAAAAATTTAAATTTCGATCGAGAATATTTTGTTAAAAAATAAGGAAAAATGTTATAGAATATGATAACGGGACTTTTTCTAATAATTTGACAAGGTTTTTTTGAGTGTATGTGTACAGAAGGGTGTCTGAACGGTAAGGTAACCTCCTAATCCTCCCGTGAGGTGACGTGACGTAAAGTATGACTTGTTCCTTTTAAACTTCATTTTAAGTGCATTTTGTGCCAAAAATCTAATAAGTACCAAATTATCATTTCATCTCCAAATTACTCCCTCACTTTTGATTTTGCAAAAAACTGGGGATTGAGAGTTTATTTTTTTTTCTATCACATACTCATCATGTAACACATAGAAATTAATTTCAAGAGTATACCAAACAGGGATGTTAAATGGGGTTTTCAATTTTGTACCAACTTTCAAAATAAATTGTACTTTTTGGACCCTCACGGTACCAATTTTTTTTTATAAAAACTTAATTGTGTTTTTATTAGATATTTTGCTTAATCCTATTTTACGAGAATTCCTAGTAAAAATTGCGAGCTTTTTCGTAGTCTAACAAGATTTTTACCAATAAAATTGTAAATTTACAGCTTTTTACCGCAATAAAACTTACAAGAAAATCTCGTTAATTTACTACAGTTTTTTTGTAAAAAATTTTGAAAATTTGTAAAATTACAAAAAAAAATTTAAATTTGGATCGAAAATATTTTGTTAAAAAACAGGGAAAACTGTCAAATATTTGTAAAATCGGATTACGAGACTTTTTCTAGTAATTTTATAAGGTTTTTTTGTGTGTAATACTATCTTATCAGTATGAAAAAGTTAAGTTTTTGTCAATGGATAGTTGACTGAGACTTCTGTGAAAAATCCTGAGACATTTTCTTTGATAAAAGTAAGAATTTTATCAAGTAAACAGTTCATGCGAATAAGGACGAATAGACCGCTTTTTCGCAAAACGCGTTTTTTTTTGCATAAATGGATTTTTAAGCAGAGCTCTACAATCCTCTTCAAAAAATGTTGGTAAAATTTTGACTTTTTAGCCTAAAAAATGGCTTTAAAAGTGCAATTCATTTAGGAAAAAATTTAAGTCTGATTTTTGGCAAGATCTCTTTCGAATACCTTTCAAAATTTTTATATATGGGTAGACGTGAGTTTAATCTTAAAGCTAATGCAACAAGGTTGGCAAAAATATTAGTTTTTAGTCGTTTTCTGCGTTATCCCCTGTAAAATTCTAAAAATGGTCTTTTCGGCCTTATTTGCATGAACTGTTCAAGTGTCAAATTCTAAGGCCTTTTCTATAAAAACAAGTTTTTAACATCTGAAAATGTTTTAAAAAAAGAGCTCAAAGTCTCATTTATGGTGTAAATCGGTCTAGCATTAGTTTCCTTTTGAGGATGTTTTTAACTAAAGAAAAAAATCTGGGGTCCTTCAAAAATAATTCGATGAAATTGAAAATTTTTAAATTGTACCAAATGAGTCGCGGTAGTACCACGGTACTTTTGAAGGTCAAAATGTACCAAAAAAAGTACAATTGTACCAACTTTAACATCCCTGATACCAAATATTTTTTCTCTCTCTTACATTTGAGAGTAAGAATACATACAAAACTATTTTATGCCGTTATAAAAGGTAAAACAAAAAAGCTTTGGCGAAGGTCAGTGATACCGGTGCATTAAATATAACAAAAAAAAAATAAAAATAAATAAAATGTTAAAGAAGAATAAACAATACAAACAACTGTAAGATGGTAAAAGTAGAAACTAAAAACTGATTTTTCTTCGTTCTTTTTTTTTGTAACAAGAATTCAAGGGAATATGAAATGTATGTATGTTATGTTGTATAGTGTTTGTACGAGTGGTTACGCACATTGTAGTTTGGTAAAGCATTTTAACAATAAAAGTATTACAAACATATCACGTGCTACAAAACAAAACACATGTGAGTAAGGAAGGAAGAGGAAGTTGTTAATATAATTAAGCGAAACCAAAAATTATATGGATACATTAAGTAATTAAATTATTTTAATTAAAAATATACAAATGTAGGTGAATGTTTTTGGTTTTTATACCAAAAACAAAAAAACAATGGAGCATATTTTCTTTGTCATCCATTATTTAGACCTGTATAAATGGGTCTGGCAACTTTTACAGTATACTCGAGATTCTCGATTGATTTTAAATCGATCTAGGGATGTTCTTTTGTCTGTGGAAAGTACGACAGAGTCTTAACGAAACGTGCTACACCAGAGTTATAGAGTAATGTATCGGCTGTTTTGTAGATCTGGCATCGCTAAGAATAATTGCCAAAATCTGGTAATGCCACACTAAAGTTCAAAAGAAAAACCAAAAGAGACAAAAAACAATCTGAAATCTCACTGTATAAGTGGTATCTTCCATCTCGCTCAGATTTCGAGTTGTGATACAATTTCGTAAACAATACCATATGGTTTTTGTTAACTACATTTTAAAACGCCATTTGTTATATATCTCTGTACCTCTGCGCTACACTATCGTGCCATTTTTATACCCTCCAACCACAAAATTGGGGTATACTCACTTTCTCATTCCGTGTGTAACGCATCGAAATATCGGTCTAGGACCCCATAAAAAATATATTTTATTGATCAGTGATCGATTCTAAGACATTCTAGCGATGTCCGTCTGTCCGTCTGTAGAGGACACGATACAGTCCAAAATAAAAGAGTTAGACTTCCGAAGTTTGGCACGAATATGTCGTATATTCCTAGGCAGGTTAAGTTCGGAAATGGGCAAAATCGGACCAAGGGGAAAAAAGTTCCCCCTTGGAGAACTAAACCAACCTAAGAAAAACCGCATTTTTTGCAGGGTTTTTTATACTTTTGCTAAGCAAATGCAACATTCTTTTCTCAGAAGAAGTTCAAAATCGTAAGGGGAAGGTGCCCCCCAATGTATGCCACAAACCCCCCCCCAAAAAAAAAGACGCCCCTGGATTTTTTTTAATATTGTTTTTATACCCTCCAACTACAGTATGGCGGTATACTCACTTTGTCATTCCGTGTGTAACGTATCGAAATATCGGTCGGGGACCCCATAAAGTATATATATTATTGATCAGTGATCGATTCTAAGACATTTTAGCGATGTCCGTCCGTCCGTCCGTCTGTAGTTAACACGATGCAGTCCAAAATAAAAGAGCTAGACCCCTCAAGTTTGGCATAAATATGTTTTATGATCCTAGGCAGGTTACGTTCGGAAATGGGCCAAATCGGACCAGGGGAAAAAAGTTTCCCCTTGAAGAACTAAACCAACCTCTTAAAAATGCTAATTTTTTTACGTTTTTTTGTATTTTTGTAAACCAAATGAGACATATTTATGTTCGTAGAAGTTTATGGTCCTGCGCTTGGACCCAGGAGATTAAAAAATGTGGCTTTTTTTGCCCCGCCCCTCTTTTAAGGGCGTGGATAAAAAAATAATTTAAATAATTATAAAACTATAATAGTTAAGTGCACAAAGCAGACAAAAATTAACTTGTAAACATATACCGTGAGGGTCAAGGAGTCACCCCAGCTCACCGACCCCTCCCCCTACTTGTTTTTTTACATTTTGGAGGGTATAAAAGATTCGGCACAGCCGAATGTAACACTCTCACTTGTTTTTCTTTAACTTTTGATTTTCCCGGATGTCCGAACAAATTTTTATTCTACCAGACCTAAAAATTATGATTAGAGATGGGCAAAGGGTAAATACCCAAATGGTAAATACCCGGTATGATAGGTAAATTGGGTAAAAATTGGTAATATCAATTTGGACACTTTGAACTTTTTTTTTAAATTTTCTTAATTTGTTTACAGTTAGTACTAGAGGGGTCACTAGTATGACCGACCCCCCATTGTTTTGAGAAATAAAATACTTTTTTAAGAAAAAATAGTATTTTTTTTAGAAAAAATAATACCTTTTTTAAAAAAATAGTACTTTTTTTTGGAAAAATAAAAAAAAGTGCTTTTTTAGAAAAAATAACACTTTTTTTTGGTAAAAATGTACTTAAACACAAAAACGTACTTTTTCCGGGAAAAAGTACTTATATAGAAAAATGGTACTTTTTTTTCCTAAAAAGTAATTTTTAAGAAAATATAAAACTTTTTAGAAAAAAAAAAAATACTTTTTATACAAAATAGTACTCTTTTGAAAAAGTATCTTTTTTTTACTATTTACTATTTTTTAGAAAAATAGTATTTTGTTATATAAAAAGTACTTTTTTCTAAAAAGAGTAGGTGCTTTTTTCTAAAAAAATATGTTTTTTAGAAAGAAGTATTTTTTTCCTGAAAAAGTAAGTTTTTTTTAACCCTTTAACGAACACAGGCAAGTATATTTGTCAAAGCGTTTTTGGCGATTATTTTTGTTTGACTTGAAGATGAGTAAATATGCTGAAAGATGAATTGTAGAATAGTGGTTTTTCTTTCAATAACTGTTTTAAAAAATAAATTACCTTTTTAAGAAAAAATAGTACTTTTTTAGAAAAAATAATACTTTTGTTAGAAAAAAATAGTACTTTTTTTTACAAAAAATAGTACTTTTTTAGAAAACATAGTGCCACTACAGAAAAACCATAGTGGTTTCAATGGGATATCATTTGCAAAGTATTCACTCTTAGGTTACTATTAAATAACAAAAATAAAATTTAAGATTTTTTAAAAAGTGGGCCTGGTAGGCGGAGTATTTGTCAGAGTATCTTTACTTCAATATTTATGCAAATTAAATGAAACAGTAAAGTCTTTAAAATAAAAGTTTTTTATAAATTTTTGTATGGGCTATCGATTAAAAAAAAAAATTGGAAAATTTTCAGAATTAGTTCTGAATTTTTCAAATTTAAACTTAAATTTTATTTATCAAAAAACATGCCGCAATTTTTGGTTTTTTTGTTAAATTAAAAAAAAAAGTTGAAGTGCTTTTCTATCTGATCTAAAATTTTCAGAGATGTGTTTTGCATTGTTTTCGAGAAATCAAATGTTAAAGATTGCACTACGCTAATTTTATATAATAATGGTGTATATAATGTGTGCGTATGAGTAATAAAAACACTTAAACAATATTATATAGAGATGGGATCGTAAATGAGTTTTTAATAACGATTACGCACGCTCATGAAAGAAAAAATTTAGTCACGCACAATATTTTATTTTGCTCACGCTCAGTTATGCACACGTGAGTAGAAAAAAATAAGTCACGGTCACGATGTTCACGTGAGAGTGAGTAAAATAAAATATTGTGCTTGAATATTTTTTTTCTTTCATTAGCGTGCGTGATCGTAAATAAAAACTCACTCACGCTCCCATCACCTCTTAAAATATTTTTTAAGTATTGATATTACTCATACGCACACGATATATACGCAATTATTGTATAACATTAGCGTATTGCAATCTTTGACATTTGATTTCTCGAAAACAAGGCAAAACACATTTCTGAAAATTTCAGAACAGATAGAAAAGCACTTTAATTTTTTTAAATTAAATATTGCCGACACAACAAATAGTCCAAAAGCATTTTTGAAGCTCTTAACACGTAGAACAAAACCGCAAAAGCTCTCCGAGGAATAGTTTTGAAGTTATCGAGTTTCTTAATTCTCAAAACCCCAGTGGTCCTCTAAAATTACGTATCTCAAAACTAGGTCTAGGATCATCGGGGTCTGAACCTATCGGGTCCGAACCCAAAAAATCTATAAAAAACTTTTGTCTTACAGACTTAAGTGTGTTTCATTTAATTTGCATAAATATTGAAGTAAAGATACTCAGGCAAAAAAGTTTGATATTTCCAATATTTGACCACGCCTACAAGGCCCACTTTTTGAAAAAACTTAAATTTTGTTTTTGTTATTTAATAGTACCCTAAGAGCGAATACTTTGCAAATGATATCCCATTGAAACCACTATGGTTTATTATAAAGACGATTACAAACTTACATATGGGGCATTCCATGTGAAATCGGACACTTTGAAAAACTTTTTTTTTTTAAATTTTCCCAATTTGTTTACGGTTTTTAGTACCCTTAGAAAACTCGTTCGTTGTAAAATTTTCAGATTTTTTTGATGATCCGTTCAAAAGATATCGAATTTTTAAAAATTGGTAGTTTGTTCCTTTACTCAAACTTCTTTTAATCATAACTTCTTCAATAATGGTCCAAATTTCATTTTTTTTTTTAAATTTTTGTTTTTTTACGTACTTTCTAAAATAACAGTTGGAGCAAATTTTATAAAAATGTAATTTTGTATGGGAGCCTACTTAGGGAGTGGAGATAGGGCGTAGGTATGTTTTGAAAAAATGTTGTAGGGTAAAAATAAATGGGGGTCGGTCTCACTAATGACCCCTCTCGGACGCACCATTGAGCCGGTAGAAGCTGATTAAATAAAACAAATTTACAAAAAATAAAAAAAATTGTATGAGGACCGCCTTAACAGTTAAAGATAGAGGGTAGGTGTGTTCAGAGAAAATGTTTGGACTAAAAAAATATTGTGGGTCGGTCATACATTTTGTTGCTCTAAGGGCACTATTAGGGCAGTTAGAGCGGTTGGAACAAATTTTAAAAAATGTCGTTTTGTGTGGGAGCCCCCTTAGAAATTGGAGATAGGGTATTAGTTTGTTCCAAAGAAATGTTAAGACGTAAAAATTAATGGGGGTCAGTCTTATAAAGGACCCCTCTATGATGCACCATTGGAGCAGTAGCAATGATTTTAAGATTGGAAAATTACAATAAAATTTTTTCAAAAAATTTTAAAAAATAGTAATAATCGTTATCCCACGATCTTCATGGGCAAAAAATTTGTAGAATTGATAGAAGTTTTACACAAAAAAATTGAAAAAAAATCGAAGAGTACAAACATTTTCAAAAATGAGATTTAAATCTTAAAACTTAAAAATCGCATGCTAGAGCGCTTTTAAGAATTTTTTGGGATTTTTTTTAAAAAGTACGCAAAAAAAACAAAAATTTTGAGAAAAAAAAATTTAAATTTGGACCATTATTGAAGAAGTTATGATTAAAAGAAGTTTGAGTAAAGGAACAAACCACCAATTTTTAAAAATTCGATATCTTTTGAACGGGTTATCAAAAAAATCTGAAAATTTACCAAGAAGGAGTTTTCGAAGGGTACTAAAAACTGTAAACAAATTGGGAAAATCTAAAAAAAAAGTTTTTCAAAGTGTCCGATTTCACATGGAATGCCCCATATATACTTTATGGGGTCCCCGACCGATATTTCAATACGTTACACACGGAATGACAAAGTGAGTATACCCCCATACTGTAGTTGGAGGGTATAAAAAACAAGGAAAACTGTCAAATATTGGTAAAATGGGATTACGAGACTTTTTCTAGTAATTTGACAAGGTTTTTTTTATAGTGTATTACCTCCAATTCCGGTACTTAATACTTTTCTCTAGATTTCTATTTTATTGCTTTTACACTTTTGTGATTTTTTTTTCTCATTTGTTTGTAGGATTGTTTTTTGTATTTTTTTATACCCACCACTTAGTGATAGAGGGTATATATAAGTTTGTCATTCCGTTTGTAACTCATCGAAACATCGGTCTGGGACCCCATAAAGTATATATATTCATGATGCCCGATCGATTTTAAGACATTCTAGCGATGTCCGTCTGTCCGTCTGTCTGTCTGTCTGTCTGTGGAAAATGCTCTCGCGGACAAAATATTGCACAGAGATTACTGAAACTTAACATATATATTGGAAGTACTCCCGAGAAGTTTGGAATTGCATTTGAGCGATATCGGTTCAGCGGTTCAAAAGTTATGAACGAAAATGTAAGCACACCTCAAAAATTTCAGTACATTCAACATAACCTAAAAATACAAAATGCTTTAATTCGGCTTCTGGTTGACATATGTTAACATAATTGAACACCAAATGGTATTTAAACAAGTACGAACATATTTTTTGACACAAAAAGAAAAAAATCGCGGATTTTTTTTTTTTACCAAAATTTTTTTTCGCGGAAATTTTTTTTCAATTTTTTTTTTTTTTTTCAAAAGTAATTTCTTTTTAAATAAAGTTGTTTGCAATAATTCTTTTGAAATTGTGGAGGGTATCACTACATTCGGCAAGGCCGAATTTAACTTTTTTACTTGTTTAATTTATTTTTTGTTTTTACTTTTGTTAAACATATTTTTTTGTTTTATAAAAAAAAAATTGTTTTTAAAACTTTTTGTTTGTGCATTATTCCACTTAACCGTTAATTTTCTATGGTGTGTGTTGTTTTTTTTTTTATTTGCAATTCTTTTTTTTCTGTGGTGGTTGTCATGCTCATAAAAAAAGAGACAAATCTCTAAGAAAATAATACTCATTTTCTCAATTTATTGTTGTTCCCTGTTTTGAACCCACTAAAACTCACATGGCAATGATTCTGCAGCAGCAGTAACAGCAACACTGTCATTAAATAGAAAAACCTTGTTAAAGGCAGCAGCAAACAAGAAAAAAAAAGCAACATAATGGGAATTTTGTATGTGTTTTCAGTGTTTTGGTTTTTTTCTGCTGTTTTTTTTTGCACAAAAAATTCAGAGTGTTTCTCACTACAAACGAGTGCGGTTCACAAGGTGAAATTAAGCGCATAATGCAGCCAATATAATTTTAACAAAAAAATTTAAGAAAAAAAGTTATAAAAAAAATTTTAAATTGGGAAAAACTTTGTTTTGCAAGGAAAATAAAAGAAAATTAAAGAAAAAATATTGTGGAAATTAAAAAAAGCAAAAAAAAAAAAAAATTTAAAAAAATAATAAAAAAATTTTTAAAATATTAGAAAAATTCTAAAAAAATTTAAAAAATAGTGAGAAAAATTAAAAAAAGTGTAAAAAATTAAAATTTCTAGAAAAAAAAACATTATTTCAAAATTTTAACTGAAAATTTAATATTTTCAATAAAAATTCTTCAAAAAAAAAAATTAAAAGAAATATTACCAATATAAAGTGTTTTTTTTTTTAAATAATTCAGCTTAAAAGCATAACGGCAAAAAAGAAAACCCTTGCAAAAAAAAAGTTACCAAATAAAAAAATAAGGGTGTCAATATAATATAATACATTTTGGTATTAAATTCTCATATATAAATTTTATGTAAAACAAAACAAAAAAATATATACATACAAACACTTGTAAAACAATATTCAAATTCCAATGGTTTAAAGAACGAGAAACGGCAGTAAAAGTAAAATACAAGAATATATTAAAATTTATTGGTATACGGTGCGTATGATGATTATTATTATGTATCAGTATTGGTTTGGTTACACTAGGCGTATACTTTATGTATATTTTTGTGTTTTAGTTTAAATTTCTCCAGTCAGTTTTTTTTTTTTTTTTTTTTTTTTTTTTTTTTTTTTTATACAAATGTTAAATGGTAACTGTTTAATTTTATTGTTAAGTTTGAACACAAAAAAACATAAATACTTATATGTGTATGTTTATAAAACAACATACTTATTAAGTGGTTAAGGTCATGTAAACTAAAAATATAGTCTTTTTTTTTTTATATACCAAATCCTATTCCCAGGTCTTTATTTCTTTACTAATCTTTTATGGTATTGTATAATAAAGACATTAAAAGTATTTGACTTTAAAGAAAAAAAAAAAGGAATTTTAAATAAGAAAAAATATTGAAAAAAGGAATTTTAAAGTAGATAACACTACTTTTTATTATGGTTTTTTTGTTAAACACTGTGGTGGGAATTAAGTAATTTCTCTTATAGTCATATAAATTGTTGAATCATTAATGAAGGTATTACTAAAGATTAGGATATTATATGAGGCAATTTCTGAATAGGTTACATAAATAGCCCTATATGTAGGGTGACCATTTTTTTCTGAGCTTAAATCAGTACGCCCAAAATTTTATGTTTAACACTCTAATTTTTTTTACGCCACAGCGCTGGTGTTTTTTTAACACACAAAAAATTTGGGTTGAACTAACTGACTTGACCCCAAGTGTTTTTAGTAAAAACAACAGCAAAAAAACTGTTAAAAAACAACTGCAAAAACAACTGTTAAAAACAACTGCTGTCGTTATATAACGACTTTATTTGAATGTTTTGATCGTTTCACTGCAGAAAATATAACAAAATTCCACAGTTTTTAAGAATAAAAAAATTCCTCAGATTTTGAGGACTTTTTTTGCGAAAGTTTTGACTAGGGTTTGCAAATAACCGCAGTTTCCCTTAACCGCGGTTACGGTTAAAATTCAAGCGATTAACCGCGGTTAACGGTTAACAGCACTCTTTTAAAATAATTTTAATTTAATTATTTTTTTAATACAAAAAATGCATAAGTACATAAGTAATTTTATGTAAAATGTAGTCAGAGAAGAATATAGCATTTGGGTTTTGATGGGAGAAAGTTAAAAAAAAAAAGTTTTCAAGACATTTTTTTGATTAAACACTTTTTAAATTCTGAAAATGTTTATGTTTCAAAAATGTCTTACAATTATGGCCATATTTTCTTTAAAAAGAATATTGGATTCCATGGATATTTTTTTAATTAATCTTAATAAAAAGTTTTTGAGACATTTTTTCTATTGAACACTTCTTAAATTCTGAAAAATTTTATACTTAAAAAATGTCTCAGATTTATAGCCATTTTTTTTTTAAAGAATATTGGATTCTAGGGGTTTATTTTAAAAGATTTTAAATAAGTTTTTTCTACAGCAAAAGTCTCAGATTTTAAGATATTTTTCTGTAAAAAAACTGAAATTTGCTCTGAAAAAAGTCTCAGATTCTGAAATATTCTTTCTATAGAAAAAGTCTTCGATTCTAAGACATATTTTTATAAAAACTGTTTCAGATTCTGAGTATTTTTATACCCTCCAACCACAGTATGGGGGTATACTCACGTTGTCATTCCGTGTATAACGCATCGAAATATCGGTCTAGGACCCCATAAAGTATATATATTATTGATCAGTGATCGATTCTAAGACATTCTAGCGATGTCCGTCCGTCCGTCCGTCCGTCCGTCTGTCCGTCTGTAGAGGACACGATACAGTCCAAAATAAAAGAGCTAGACTTCCGAAGTTTGGCACGAATATGTCTTATATTCCTAGGCAGGTTAAGTTCGGAAATGGGAAAAATCGGACCAAGGGGAAAAAAGTTCCCCCTTGGAGAACTAAACCAACCCAAGAAAAACCGCATTTTTTGCAGAGTTTTTTGTACTTTTGGTAAGCAAATGCAACATTCTTATCTCAGAAGAAGTTCAAAATCGCAAGGGGAAGGTGCCCCCTAACGTCTCCCACCAACCCCCCCAAAAAAAAAAGACGCCCCTGGATTTTTTTTTTATATTCTTTTTTACATTTTGGAGGGTATAAAAGATTCGGCACAGCCGAATGTAACACTCTAACTTGTTTTCTATAGAAAAAGATTCAGACTCTGAGAAATTTTTTTAGTAGAAAATTATTCAGACTCTGAGGCATATTTTTGTATACCCTCCACTTAGTGATAGAGGGTATATATAAGTTTGTCATTCCGTTTGTAACTCATCGAAATATCGGTCTGGGACCCCATAAAGTATATATATTCATGATGCCCGATCGATTTTAAGACATTCTAGCGATGTCCGTCTGTCCGTCTGTCCGTCTGTCCGTCTGTCCGTCTGTCCGTCTGTCCGTCTGTCCGTCTGTCCGTCTGTCCGTCTGTCCGTCTGTCCGTCTGTCCGTCTGTCCGTCTGTCTGTCTGTCTGTCTGTCTGTGGAAAATGCTGTAGCGGAAAAAATATTGCACAGAGATGACTGAAACTTAACATATTTATTGGAAGTTCTCCCGAGAAGTTTGGTATTGCATTTGAGCGATATCGGTTCAGCGGTTCAAAAGTTATGAACGAAAATGTAAGCACACCTCAAAAATTTCAGTACATTCAACATAACCTAAAAATACAAAATGCTTTAATTCGGCTTCTGGTTGACATATGTGAACATAATTGAACACCAAATGGTATTTAAACAAGAACGAACATATTAAAAAAAAAAAAAATCGCGGATTTTTTTTTACCAAAAATTTTTTTCGCGGAATTTTTTTTTTTTAAAAATTTTTTTTTTTCAAATGTAATTTCCTTTTAAATAAAGTTTTTTCCAATAATCTTTTTGAAATTGTGGAGGGTATCACTACATTCGGCAAGGCCGAATTTAACTTTTTTACTTGTTTTTTATTAGAAACTGTATCAGAATTTGTTTGTTTTACAGAAAAATTTTCAGATTATGAAAATTTTTTAGCTACAGCAAAGTTTCATATTCTGTGCATTTTTTGTGTCTATAAATTTTTTATTATTCTTTGTTCCTTTTTTTATTGTTTTTTCTAAAAAAACTCTTTTGCTCTTTAAATCTTATTTTAATTTAATTAACCGCAACCGCAGTATTTTTATGCGGTTACGGTTACGGTTAAATAGTGCGGTTAACCGCGATTACGGTTACGATTAAAACCGCATTGCAAAGCCTAGTTTTTGACAACTTTTCCTTTAAGAAAACTTCCCAGCTAATAAGCATGTGTTATGAACTAAAATTTGTTCCTAACAGTTAAGAACTTTCACAAGAAAGTTCACAACTTTTTGTTAAATTCAACTAACTTGTGGGAAAATTTATAAACATTTTTCCGTTGACACCTCTGTATTCACAAACTCTAATCTCCGTAGAATTAATTCTTTATAAATTATCTCATGGTCAGACTTAAGTTATAAAAACAACTCTGACGATATATTAAATTCAAACGACTTATACTAAATTCAAAGGTTTTTCAAGTTTTTGTGTAGAACTTTCGAATAAAATTATGTTTTATGTTAAAAATCAGTACAATCAGTACATATTTCAAAAAATCAGTACAAATCAGTACAACGATTTTTGATCAGTACACGTGCTCAAAAATCAGTACATGTACTGATCAAATCAGTACGAATGGTCAGCCTACCTATATGGAACTAATTACGTTTTTGGTTTTTAAATTTTTCAAAAACTGAGCTTTGGAGGCGTGGTCAAATATTGGAAAAATGGTAAAATTTGTGTCAATTTAATCAAGTTAAAACAGAATGCACCACAATCTTAAAAATTTACATTCTTGTATAGTTTTTCGTAAACTATCGATTAAATTTTTTTTTTGGAAAATTTTCAGAACCCGTTCTGAAATTATCCATTTTTTATATATGTCAATTTATCAAAAATCCGGCCAATTTTTTTGTTTTTTTTTTAATTTTTTTTAAAGTTTAGATGTTTATCCATTCACACAAAAAAATTCAGAAACGCGTTTTTCGTTTTTTTCGAGAAAATCGCAATTGAATATTAAATTTCATAACAATTTTGTAATTTGTTTTGTATTTTCTTGTTTTAACGTTGCGAATGAGTATTATTAACTGCATAAATATTACTAATACGCTCTATTGAAACAAGAAAATACAAGCAAATTACTAAATTATAGTGTTTCCAATTATTCGACCCTGCCGGTTAACCGGTTAAGGCATTATTCGAAAATTGGCGAAAATTGGTTAATCGGTTATTCGGGTCGATTAATCGGAAAAAGTGGCGATTAATCGATTAATCGTCAAAAACAATGAAAAATTAATTTTAAACGATTTTTTAAAAATAATGTAACAAAAAATAAAAGTAATTTAAGTAAAATTTCATTTTCAGTCTTTATATGTACACACACACAAAAAATTAGAATGCGTTTCAATTACTATTTTAATTGATTTTGCACCTAGCACGAAAGTAATAGTATGTGACCTTGAAAGCCCATTTAGAAAAATTCTAAACCACAAAATAAATTATCCCAGCAAAACTTTGGTAATGGATAGTGATTATAACACATTTCCAGGTAATGCATATAACTTATTTGTAGCATTATTTTATGATGTCTTACCAAACATTTGTTCCACAACGTATTATTTTCAAGTGAAAAATAATGCATTACTAATAATTTGCTACGTAATGCATGATTATTGGAAAAAATGTATTTCATATTTGTTATTTCTAAACATTAAATCCTGGATGACTTATATTTGGTTACATTATGTATTATTTGAAAGTTTGAAATAATGTATTATTTATAATTGGATGCATAATGCATTACAATAACATAAAAAATTATTATTTTATAAAAAAATGCATAAGTTTAAACTAGAGATGGGCTCACGACATGAAATTTCTAACGACACACACTCACGAGCATATTTTATCTACTTACACTCACAATCACGTGAGTAAATTTAATACAAAATTACTTTTTCACTACTCGTAACACCTTATATATTATCTTCTGGTATGATATATTATTTCTGGTAACCTATAAAATATCATATATGGGGCATTCCACATCAAATGTCCCGCTACAGAAAAACATATGTCCCGTAAATTTGTTTGGATAGCCCTATATGGAACTAAGAAAATTTCGTTATTGGTTTTTCTAATTTTCAAAAACTGGGCTTAGAAGGCATGGTAAAATATTGGAAAAATGGTCAAATTTGAGGCGAGTTGCCTTGATTAAATATTTATCACATTAAAACGGAATGCACCACAATCTTAAAAAATTACATTCTTATATAGTTTTGTATGGGCTATCGAATAAAATTTCTTTAGAAAATTTTCAGAACCCGTTCTGAAATTTTCCATTTGTTAAAAAAGTCAATTTATCAAAAATCCGGCCACTTTTTTTCTTTTTTAATTTTTTTTTCAAAGTTTAGATGTTTGTCCATCCACACAAAAAAAAAATTCAGAAAAGCGTTTTTCGTTTTTTTTTTCGAGAAAATCGCATTTAAATTTTAAATTTCATAACAATTTTGTAATTTGTTTTGTATTTTCTTGTTTTAACGTTGCGAATGAGTATTATTAACTGCATAAATATTACTAATACGCTCTATGGAAACGAGAAAATACAAGCAAATTACTAAATTATTACAAAACTAGCTTTCCATCCCGGTACTTCGTTACCGGTTGCATTGAATACAGGATAATAGAAGGATCAGAATTGCTCTTCCGATTTCAAAAAAATTCCCCTACGTAGTCTTTGTTTTATTTACTTGTGCACGTTTAAGTCTTTCATAAAATAATATTTCAATGAAAAATTTACACAATAAAATTTAAATAATTTTCGAGCCCTAATATCGGGATTTTGGATTTAGAGTGAATAAATATTTCAGTGAATAAAGAAATTGGAATAAAAATGAGTTATGGAGTTAAAAAAGTAAAATACGAAAAATTTGAGGAAAAAGTATTATTCCATATTGTTCCCTGCTCTATTCCATTTCGTTCCCCGTTCTTAAAGTTTAAATTTTAAAATACGTCCTTCTCTTGGGTGTTATTTCTGGGGCTTTAATAGTTAGATAAATATAAATAAGCAATTGCCCCCTATTCCCCTCAAAATTAAATTTTTCAAAAACTGTTTTTTTGTGCTAGGTGATCCTTTATTTAAAATATCAGGTTTCCGAACTAATATTTCAAGAAATATAAGAATAATCAAAATTAACACTTTTTCATTATTATAAGAACAAAAAAGTACCAAAAGTACACTTTCTTACCCCCGTTATAAAAGAATTTCCAAAAAGAACCTCTTCCAGAATGTTTTTTTCTTCACCGAAGGATCTTCTTTTCCATATTTCAATTTTCTAGAATCATTATTTTAGCAAATTTTTAAAGTACAAAGAGGATTTTACATTCCTAATTTTAAATTTCTAGAACCATTACGTCAAAAAATATCAAATACCGAAAATACACTTTTTAGCCTTTTTACCCCACTAAGAACCGGAAAAACGTATTTTTCACAGAATGCTTTTTTACCGAATTGGCCTACATAACAAATTTTAAGATTCTAGGAAATATAAAAAGTTGTTATAAATATAATTTTAGGAAATAAAAAAGTATCAAAAATTGTACTTCCGGTACTTTTTATAAGAGGTACTTGTTATTAAAGGTACTTTTTATAAAAGGTAGGTACTTTTTATTAAAGGTTCTTTTTATAAAAGGTACTTTTTATAAAAGGTACTTTTTATAAAAGGTACTTTTTATAAAAGGTACTTTTTATAAAAGGTACTTTTTATAAAAGGTACTTTTTATAAAAGGTACTTTTTATAAAAGGTACTTTTTATAAAAGGTACTTTTGATAAAAGGTACTTTTTATAAAAGGTACTTTTTATAAAAGGTACTTTTTATAAAAGGTACTTTTTATAAAAGGTACTTTTTTTTATAAAAGGTACTTTTTATAAAAGGTACTTTTTATAAAAGGTACTTTTTATAAAAGGTACTTTTTATAAAAGGTACTTTTTATAAAAGGTACTTTTTATAAAAGGTACTTTTTATAAAAGGTACTTTTTATAAAAGGTACTTTTTATAAAAGGTACTTTTTATAAAAGGTACTTTTTATAAAAGGTACTTTTTATAAAAGGTACTTTTTATAAAAGGTACTTTTTATAAAAGGTACTTTTTATAAAAGGTACTTTTTATAAAAGGTACATTTTATAAAAGGTACTTTTTATAAAAGGTACTTTTTATAAAAGGTACTTTTTATAAAAGGTACTTTTTATAAAAGGTACTTTTTATTAAAGGTACTTTTTATAAAAGGTACTTTTTATAAAAGGTACTTTTTATAAAAGGTACTTTTTATAAACGGTACAGAATTTTCCGAAAGTACTTGTTCCAGAATGTTTTATTTCACTAAAGGATCGTACATTTCAAATTTGAAGTTTGAATGACCATTATTTCAGTATATAAAAAAAAATACCAAGAGTACACTTTTTTGCCCATTTTAGCCCCGTTGAATCAACATTGGCAAAAAGCCAGATTTAGTGAATCTTTTTTCCGGGAGGTGAACCAACATTGCAAATTTCAAGTTTCTAGTACTATTATTTAAGGAAATATAAAAGGTACCAAAAGTACAGATTTTTACCCTTTTAACCCCGTTAGAATCATCATTGGCAAAAATCAAGCCCTAGTGGAGATACATTCCGGGAGGTGAACATACAGTCCAAATTTGAAGTTTTTTTGACCATTTTTTAAGGAAATATAAAAGGTACCAAAAGTACAGTTTCTTACCCTTTTTACCCCCTTAGAATCAACACTGGAAAAAACCCGGCCATGGTGTATCTATGTTCCGGGAGGTGAAGATACAGTCCAAATTTCAAGTCTCTATGACCATTATTTCAGGAGATATAAAAAGTACCAAAAGTACAGTTTTTTTACCCTTTTTACCCCCTTAGAATCAACACAGGCAAAAATCCAGCGTTAGTGGATCTATATTCCGGGAGGGTAACCTACATTCCAAATTTCAAGTCTCTAGCTTCAGCGGTTTGGGCTGGGCGATGATGAATCAGTCAATAAGTCAGTCAGTCAGTCAGTCAGTCAGTCAGTCAGTCAGTCAGTCAGTCACATTACTCTTTTATATATATAGATTTAAAATTCAAATACGATTTCCTAGAAAAAAACGAAAACAACATTTTCTTTGTGGATAGACAAACATTTAAACTAAAAAAACTTTAAAAAATAACAAAAGTGGCCGGGTTTTTGATAAATTGACTTTTTTAAAAACTGGAAAATTTCAGAACAGGTTCTGAAAATGCTCGGGCTCTAATTATATTTGTTTTAAGGGTTTAAGTTGAAAAAATGCAGAAGACACATTGAGTTTCTAAAAGTTATAGTCATTTCTGTTATTCCCATAACGGTTTCAAACACTCCAGTTAGTGTTATCATCAGTAGGATATATCTTGTTAATGGAAATTGTTTTTTATAACCTCCACTCTAGTGATAGAAGGTATATGAGGCATTCCACACCAAATGTCCCGCTACAGAAAAACATGTGTCCCGTAAATTTCTGAATAGGTTGTTTGGATAGCCCTATATGTAACTAAGAAAATTGCGTTTTTGGTTTTCCAAATTTTTGAAAACTGGGCTTAGGAGGCGTGGTCAAATATTGGAAAAATGGTAAAATTTGTGGCGAGTTGCCTTGATTAAATATTTATCACATTAAAACGGAATGCACCACAATGTCAAAAATTTACGTTCTTATATAGTTTTGTATGGGCTATCGATTAAAATTTTTTTTTTTGGAAAATTTTCAGAACCCGTTCTGAAATTTTCCATTTTTTAAAAAAGTCAATTTATCAAAAATCCGGCCACTTTTTTTTTTCTTTTTTATTTATTTTTTTAAAAGTTTAGATGTTTGTCCATCCACACAAAAAAAATCAGAAACACGTTCATATTTTTTTTCGAGAAAATCGCATTTGAACTTTAAATTTCATAACAATTTTGTTATTTGCTTGTATTTCTTTGTTTTAAAGTTGCGAATGAATAATATTAATTGCCCAGTAAAAACTTCTATTACCAAGTAATGGGGTTTTCGCCTTAAAATAGATGGTGGTATCTAGTTACTAGGTTGGTGAAACACTCATTATTTTAACATGGCGATGTCATTGGAGTAATGACCGCATACCCACTCGCTTACGAGAATGCTACTGAAAAACTACATACATTAGTACCACAAATAATGAGCTACTAGTAGCCCAAAAATAACTCGTTACCCACTCCTTACAAAAATGCTACCAAATAACAGCATACATTAGTCCTAAAAATTAGTAGCTACCAGTAGCCCAAAAATAACTCGTTGCCCACTCCTTACAAAAATGCTACCAAATAGCAGCATACATTAGTCCTAAAAATTGGCCGTCTTCCCTCAGCAAGGAATTGCGTCATGTTAAACGCGGTTATTTCAAGAGCAACCAAGCGAGAAAATTTCTACAATCTATATGTAAGAAAAGCCAATGGAACCAATGTTTACGTTGATATCCATCGCTCCAAATGTTTGATTGTAAAATTCAAATAATTAAAGGACCGAAAATATATCTTGGAACATCGTAGAAAGGGACATTTGGCTGCTTAGGGCAGGACCAATAACAAATTTACAGAAGCGACTGCTGCTCAGCCCATGGAAACCGCATTAAACACCATCTTAAGTTTTAGGTTATATAAAAGTGAGTAAGTTTTTAAGGAAAATATTGTCTATGATGGTTTTTTTTACCTTTTAACCGGTTTTAACATACTTTAAACAACAAGGCAAACAAATGAGTTAAATTAAAATTTGGAAAACGCCCCAAAATTTCTAGAAAAACAATTACAATTTAGAAAAAGCCAATTAAAATTCAGAAAACTTCAATAGAAGTTATGTAAAGACTAATAAAGGCTCATAAATCACTATCAAGTGTCAGCTAGATCCAGGTTTTTAAATATCAATTTGGTTTTCTAAACTTTAATTTGACTGTTCGCAATTTTAATCAGAATTCCTGAATTTAAATTTCTGTTAACGGAGTTTTATTAGAAAAAGTAGAGAAATGTTAATCTTTTTTAAGCAAAATGTGCAAGTTCTTTCTAAATTTTCTTTAGCATTTTTAATTTAAGTAAAAAAAAAATTATTTGGACAACTTATCAAATATTTTAAATCGTATTTACCAGTAACCGGTTCTGTATGAGGCTATCGGTAACTCATTATTTGTTAACAAGAAGTAACCGGTCCTGTATGAGGTTATCGGTAACACATTATTTGTTAATAAAAAGTAACCGGTTCTATATGAGGTTATCGGTAACTCATTATTTGTTAACAAGAAGTAATCGAGCAGGTAACGAGTCCTCATTACATAGAATGCAGGCGGTAATGGGGACTTATTACCAAGTTTTTACTGGGTGCATAAATATTCGTCATACGCTCTGTTGACACAAGCAAATACAAGCAAATTACTAAATTGTTATGAAATTTAAAGTTCAAATGCGATTTTCTCGAAAAAAAAGATGAACGTGTTTCTGATTTTTTTTTTTGTGGATGGACAAACATCTAAACTTTTAAAAAAATAAATAAAAAAGAAAAAAAAAAGTGGCCGGATTTTTGATAAATTGACTTTTTTAAAAAATGGAAAATTTCAGAACGGGTTCTGAAAATTTTCCAAAAAAAAAAAATTTAATCGATAGCCCATACAAAACTATATAAGAACGTAAATTTTTGACATTGTGGTGCATTCCGTTTTAATGTGATAAATATTTAATCAAGGCAACTCGCCACAAATTTGACCATTTTTCCAATATTTGACCACGCCTCCTAAGCCCAGTTTTTGAAAAATTGAAAAACCAAAAACGCAATTTTCTAAGTTCCATATAGGGCTATCCATATCACCTATTCAGAAGTTTACGGTACACATGTTTTTTTTCGCTGGACATTTGGTGTGGAATGCCTCATATATAAGTTTGTCATTCCGTTTGCAACACCTCGAAATATTGATCTAGGACCCCATAAAGTATATGTATGTTCTAGCGATGTTCGTCCGTCTGCCTGTCAGTCTGTCTGTTGAAAATACGCTAACTTTTGAAAGAATTTACGGAACCTCCTGAAGCTTGGCATATATGTTGGTCATTTACCTGGTCAGGTTCAAAAGTTATAAGCAAAAGAGTGAATTTCGGCAAGGGTTTTTCGCCAATTTTCGAGATAAAAAATACGCTCACGGTAGCGATAATTTCAAATTGGTTTTTACAGGGGTATACTTAATTGGATCCCCCATAATTTGATGTATTACAAACGGAATAATCAATTTATACACTCAAATTTTTTTTTTTTTTTTGGAAAATTCCCAAAAAAGCATCGTAAATTAATTTTTTGCTACCTCCTATTTTACGAGAGTTTTTAGTAAAAATTCAAATTTTATTGGTAAAAAGCTTTTCAGATTACAAACTTTTTTGACACGATAAAAATTACAAGGACTTCTCGTGACTTTACTACACTCAAAAAAAACCTTGTAGAATTACAAAAAAATTGTAACTTTTTTTTTGCTACCTCCTATTTGACAAGAATTCCTTGTTATTTTACAAGCTTTTTACAAATAATTTTGTAATTTTACAAGCTTTTTAACAATAAAATTGTAAATTTACAATTTTTTGACGCAATAAAACTTACAAGAAGGTTTCGGGATTTTACTAGATTTTTTGCTACCTCCAATTTTACGAGAATTCCTAGTAAAAATTACGAGCTTTTTTGTAATTTTACAAGATTTTTGACCAATCAAATTATAAATTTACAACTTCTTTGGCGAAATAAAACTTACAAGGAATTCTCGTAAATTTACTAGATTTTTTTGTAAAAAAACCTTGAAAATTTGTAAAATTACAAAAAAAATGAAAAAAAAAAAAAAAAAATAAATTTCAATCGACAATGTTCTGTTGTAAAACAAGGAAAACTGTAAAATATTGGTAAAATGGGATTACGAGACTTTTTCTAGTAATTTGACAAGCTTGTTTTTGAGTGTAGATTTTGTTATTTATTTTACGAGAATTTTCAGTAAAAATTACAGCTTTTTTACCAATAAATTTGTAAATTTACAGCTTTTTTTAAGCGATAATATTTACAAGGAATTCTCGTGACTTAACTAAATTTTTTTTTTGTAAAATTACCTTGAAAATTTGTACATTTACGAAAAAAAAATTAAAATCACAACGAAAAGTTTATATTTCGATCGAAATTTTGTTGTTAAAAAAACAAGAAAAACTGTCAAATATTACACTCAAAAAAAAAAGTTTGTTAATTTACAAGTAAAAGGTCTTGTAATTCTATTTTACTAATATTTTTGTCTTTTTACAAAAATTCTTGTATATTTAATAAAATGAAAACTACAGTTTGCTTTGTAATTTTACTATTATATGTTGGTAAATTTATTTTACAATTTTTTTTTTGGTAAATTTACAAAAAAGTGAATTATTTTACAAATTAAAAAAATATTACAAGGTGTTTAGTTTTTTTACACAAGAAAACTGTAATTGTACAACAAAATTTTACTTGAAGTTTTATTACAAACATTTTTTTTCAAGATTTTTTAAATCGTTTTCAAGGTTTTCAGTTTTTTAACACAAAAAAATGTAATTAAACAAAAAATATGTATTGAAAAGTACAAAACTCCAATGTAATTTTACAAAACTTATTTTATTACTAGAATTAATGTTGTTTTACAAAAAAATTATTCAACAATAGGACTCGCAAAAATTTTCTAAGTTTAGATTTTTTTTGCGTTTTGGAGTAAAAAATTTTGTTAAAAATCACTTTATATAAATAAAAAATTTCATGAAAAAAAAAAATTTAAAATTTTTTAAGTTCCAGATACAACCATTTTTCAACTAGTTCTAAGCTTTACCAAAAAAAAATAATTTTTACACCATTTTTTTGGTAATTTTCCTAAACTAAAATACCACAATTTTTATGTATTTTTACTATATTATTGTTCTTCTTTTTTTTTTTGTATTTTTAATATTTTTTGGTAATTTTACCATATTTTTTTGTTTTTTTTTTTTAAATCGGCAACTAAAATGTCAATAAAAAGCTGCCAATTATGAAAAATTAAGTTTTTCTTATTTTAACAGGTACTTAAACATCCAATCTACAATATCCAAACATTTTTTTCCGATTTTTTAAAAATACTTGTGAAAATAATTAAAAACTCAAAAATTTTTTTTTAATTTTTGATTAATTTTTCCTGAAAATATAATTTCTTGTGTAGCCTCCTTCGCAATTCTCATATGTTCTACTTAAGAAAAACGAAATGTCGAAAAAAATAAAAAAGTCCAGTGTTATACATTAAAAAGTTTGTTAAAAGAGTTCAAGTAAAAAAAAAATCATTTCAGGTTGTTGAAGTGCTACTCCAGCTGCCGAAGAAGTAAAAATAAGATTCAACGATGGAAAAAACCTTTAAATTTACAAAACAAATATGTAAATAAACCAAATTTTTTGTAAATTTACAAAACAAATATGAAAATTTAAAAAAACAAAATTGTATACTTACAAAAAAAGTTGTAATCTTACAAAAATGAAGTAGAAAATACAAAAACAATATTGTAAATTTACAAATTTTTTGGTTAAACTACTGTTTTTACGGCAAAAAAATTAGAAAAAATGGTATATATACAATAAAAATTGTAAATTTACCACTTTTTTTTTGTAAATATACAAGTTTTTTGCCATAAAAAACAGTAGTTTAACCAAACAATTTGTAAATTTACAATTTTGGTTTTTGATTTTCTACTTTATTTTGTAAATTTACAACTTTTTTTGTAAGTTTACAATTTTTTTTGTAAATTTTAATTTTTTTTTGTGTTTTTCAATATTTTTTTTGCGGTAAAAACAGTAGTTTAACCAAATAATTTGTTAATCTACCATTTATTTTTTTCATTTTCTATTTTTTCTTTGTAAAATAACAACCTTTTTCTGTATGTTTACAATTTTGTTTTGTAAATTTACCAAATTTTTTGTAAATTTACAAAAAAAAAATGTTCACCTCGAAGTTAATATTTTACAAAAAAAATTGTAAATTTACATTTTCTTTTGTTAAATCAATTTACAAATTATCCCCGTAACATTACGGGGATTCTTGCTAGTACATATTTTACAAAACCTGCCCCGTAAAATCACGGGGATTTTATGTCATTTTACAAACATTTTTTTTTGAGTGTAGTAAAATGGGTTGCGGGACTTTTTCTAGTAATTTGACAAGTTTTTTTTTCAGTGTATATTTTAAAATTTAAAAATAGCAATCTTGCCTGCTACCAGCTGACCAGCTATATTGTCCTAATTGTTTTTTGTTTAGCCATTTTCGTAATTAATCTTTTTCTTAGCAGAAAATTAGTTTTCAAACTTAGTTTTTTGATTCTTTGATGCGTTGTAGTAGGACTTAATTATATTTTAATGTTGATTAATAATCTCTTTTAATCTTTGACCTAAATTATATATTTTTTTTTTGATAAGATGGGGAAGTTCATATGAAACAAATCCATTAGAGGTATTCAGAGTCTTGCTGCCAGCCCTGGCAATGTAGCAAAAGAGTACTTCTTTCAAAAAATACATGTATTTTGAAAAGTAATTTTGAAAAGTGCTCTTTTACCACCAGTGCCAGGGCTGGCAAGCAAGATTCTGAATACCACTATTGTTTTTTTGAAAGAAAATATTCTAGAATTAGACAAATGCAAATAAAAATTAATTCGGCTGTAACGAATTTTACATACCCTGCGGCAATTTTTGTACACTCAAAAAAAAAAGTTTGTAAAATGACATAAAATCCCCGTGATTTTACGGGGCAGGTTTTGTAAAATATGTACTAGCAAGAATCCCCGTAATGTTACGGGGATAATTTGTAAATTGATTTAACAAAAGAAAATGTAAATTTACAATTTTTTTTTGTAAAATATTAACTTCGAGGTGAACATTTTTTTTGTAAATTTACAAAAAAATTGGTAAATTTACAAAACAAAATTGTAAGCTTACAGAAAAGGTTGTTATTTTACAAAGAAAAAATAGAAAATGAAAAAAATAAATTGTAGATTAACAAATTATTTGGTTAAACTACTGTTTTTACCGCAAAAAAATATTGAAAAACACGTATATTTACAATAAAAATTGTAAATTTGCAAAAAAAAAAAAACTAAAATTTACAAAAAACTAAAATAAAAACAGTAGATTAACCAAAAAATTTGTAAATTTACAATATTGTTTTTGTATTTTCTACTTCATTTTTGTAAAATTACAACTTTTTTCGTAAGTATACAATTTTGTTTTTTAAATTTTTATATTTTTTTTGTAAATTAACAAAAAAAATGGTTTATTTACATATTTGTTTTGTAAATTTAAAGGTTTTTTTCCATTGGTGCATCTTATTTTTCCTTCTTCGGCAGCTGGAGTAGCACTTCAACAACCTGAAATGATTTTTTTTTCACTTGAACACTTTTAACAAACTTTTTTATGTATAACACTGCACTTTTTTATTTTTTTCGACATTTCGTTTTTCTTAAGTAGAACATATCGCTCATTTACTTGTATAGTGTCATAACTCAAAATATGTCGTTTTTGGGTAAACCATACAGAATTATTTGTTATATCCTGCTTTATATTGTGTAAAAAATTCGTATTAATATCTCCTAAACTCGACGTTTGAGAAGAGACATTTTCTATGTACGGGCCTTTTTCAATGTAATCCAAGTTTCAATTGTAAATTTAAAACAGGTTTTCTGTAAAATCAAACATTTTGCGTTATGACACTATACAAGTAAATGAGCGATATGAGAATTGCGAAGGAGGCTACACAAGAAATTTCTTATATTTTCAGGAAAAAATAGTCAAAAAATAACATTTTTTTTTTTTAATTTTTAATTATTTTCACAAGTATTTTCAAAAAATCGGCAAAAAAAATGTTGAATATTGTAGATTGGATGTTTAAGTACCTGTTAAAATAAGAAAAACTTAATTTTTCATAATTGGCAATGGTAAAAAATACAAAAAAAAAAAAACTAGAACAATAAAATTGTGGTATTTTACTAAAGGAAATTACCAAAAAAAAAAATGGTGCAAAAATTAAATTTTTTTGCTAAAGCTTACAATTAGTTGAAAAATTTTTGTGTCTGGAACTTAAAAAATTTCCAAACTTTTTTTTTCATGAAATTTTTTATTTATAAAAAATGATTTTTAACTAAATTTTTTACTCCAAAACGCAAAAAAAAATCTGAACTTAGAAAATTTTTGCGTATCCTATTGTTGAATAATTATTTTTTTTTTGTAAAACAACATTAATTCTAGTAATAAAATAAGTTTTGTAAAATTACGTTGGAATTTTGTACTTTTCAATACATGCATTTCAAACTGAAAACCTTGTAAACGATCTTTAAAAAAAAATGTTTGTAATAACACATTTTTTGGTAGAAAGACTAAATAACATCAAGTAAAATTTTGTTGTACAATAACAGTTTTCTTGTGTAAAAAAACTAAACACCTAGTAATATTTTTTTAATTTGTAAAATAATTCACTTTTTTGTAAATTTACCTAAAAAATTTGTAAAATAAATTTACCAACATATAATAGTAAAATTACAAAGCAAACTGTAGTTTTAGTTTTATTAAATATACAACAATTTTTGTAAAAAGACAAAAATATTAGTAAAATAGAATTACAAGACCTTTTACTTGTAATTTTACAAACTTTTTTTTTTGAGTGTATGGCAAAAAAAAGTTTTTCTTTCGATTTTGAATGTTCGGGCAAACTTTTATACTACTAGGCCTAAAAATTATGTGTTACAAATTTTAGGTCAATCGAATTTAATTATCCCGTGGCATAGAACTGAAAAAAATTACACCCCCCATATCTGTTAAACCATTACAAATTAAAAAAATTTTAAGTGCACCCATGAATTCAGCGACCCAAATTCCATATGAGACCCAAATTTCAATGAGTTTGGATTAATATTTTTACCCTTTGATAGGAATTTTTTGATTTTTGATCCACTGTGCAGTGGTTACAAAGTTTTAAGCAAGGAGAGGACTTTCATGCAAATGCATGTTTTTTCCCTTTGGTCATAGAACAGCAAAAACAAGATATCTTTGTGAATCAAAAAAATTGCTTTAAAATGGCATCGATTCGTTAGTGCATATTTTTGCATATTTTGCTTAAAATGCATATGTTTGCATATTTTGCTATTATTTCCCTATAAATGAATATTTTTAGGTCATATTTTGTATAAATTTTTAGTTTTTTGCTATTTTTTTAGTATTTTTAGCTATTTTTAAGATTTTTTTTGATATTTTTTTGCATTAAAGCAATTCTAAAATTTTTTTAGATAATTTTTATTTTTTAATAACATTTTTTACACTCTGTATATATGCATATCTAAGCTGAAAATGCCAGACTGAATTCAAATTTTATTTTGCGAGTGGATATTTATGATTTTTATTGCATATTTTAAGATTTTTAGTGCATATTTCAAGACATATTTTAGGCGCCTAAAACATAGTTTTTAGTGCATGAAGGTCCTGTCCCTGGTTATAAGCAAAATAGTGAATTCCGGCAAGTTTTTTGTTTCGCGAATTTAGGAGTTAAATAAAAAACACTCTTACTTTCGAAGAACAATCGTGAGGCCATTAAAGCTTGGCATATATATTTACCGTTTCCCTGTTGTAGTTGGTATTAAATTTCCGCAAAATCGATTCAGTGGTTCAACAGTTTTGAGCAAAACCGTGAATTTCAGATTTTTTTCATCTTGCTTGTAAAATATTGGTAAGTCAAAAAAAATATTTTACAACGTATTTTTGTCACTCAAAAATATTGTTACACTCAAAAAATAAAAATTACACTCGAAAAAAATTTTATACTCAAAAAAAATTTCACACTCAAAAAAAATTTTACACTCAAAATTTTTTTTGTATTTTTTTTTAACGAAAAATTTACTACACACAAAAAAAAACTTTGTCAAATTATTAGGAAAAGTCTCGTAATCCCATTTTACCAATATTTGACAGTTTTTCTTGTTGTTTAACAAACAAATTTGGATCTAAATTTACATTTTTTTTTTGTAATTTTACAATTTTTTTTGTAATTTTACAAATTTCCAAGATAATTTTACAAAAAAAATTTAGTAAATTAAGGAGAATTCTTTGTAATTTTTATTGCGTCAAAAAACCTGTAAATTTACAATTTTATTGGTAAAAAGCTAGTAAAATTACCAAATTATTGGTAAAATGCTTATAAAATTACTAGGAATTCTCGTAAAATAGGAGGTAGCAAAAAATCTAGTAAAGTAACGAAACCTCCTTGTAAATTTTATCGTGTCAAAAAATTTGTAAATTTACAATTTCATTGGTAAAAACCTTGTAAAATTACAAAATTATTGGTAAAAATCTTGTAAAATTACTAGGAAATTTTGTCAAATAGGAGGATCTACCCTAATTTTCCTATTTTATTATTTTTACATATCAGGAAAAAGAAGGTAAGTTACGTCCTATCGAAAATGTATCCTTCAATATCATTCAAAATTTTCAACAAAATATTTTGATAAAGTTTTCAAATGACTTTATTCACATCCTTTTATCCTGATACGGCAAAATAAAAAAAAAATTGAAAACCTAAAGGAGATTCTCCTCTTTCAAGTACAAAAATTAAAAAAATATTTACAAAATGTATCCTTTAAAACTTTGAAGTCCTTTTAAAAGGAAACAGGATCACGAAATGAAAAACTGTAAATGCAGGTTTACTTCATTTGAACTCTATTTCAATATTTCAAATATTTGCAAACATCAGCACAAGCTCAATATACCCTGTACCACAGAGTGGTGTAGGGTATAAAAAACATAAAAACTTGAGCTTACTGATATGAGTTCAGAAAAAAACGGTCACTCTAACTATGTAGTCGTTCATAGACTTTTGTCGACCACTTTAGGTTGAAATACTGGCCCTAAAAAATGTTTTTGTGCTTAACCCCCAGTTTCTGTATTACAAACTGGGGGTAAATTTTGTATATTTTTATTCTGAATGTTTTGGGCATTATGGAGGATATTTTTGGATTTGTACAAGTCGAATTAATTTTTGCGGTTTCCCTTCACATCCTCCTCTTCCTCGCATATACCCCAACTACAAACAGGTCAACAAACTCAAAAGACCTCCTGTTTTTTGTGTAGTTCATTAAAAAAAGAAAAGAATTAAAAAATTTTTTTAGACCATTATCACTAATCGTTTTTTAAATTAACTAAAAAAATCTCTATTGTGTGTGTTATAAATGGCAAACAAAAACAATTGAAATTTACACTTGAACAAAATCAGGCAACAAGTCTGTGTTAGTTAAAGTAGTCAGAGTAGAAGAGGTATTTAAAAGTAATGTAAAGTAAAGAATAAAAACAAAAATCACACTTTTTCGTTTTTCTATGCAAACAATAGCACACAAACACACACGCACACTCACAAAAAACTACACTACTGACTGACATTTAACACAAACAAACGACAAATGTGACAACAACTGACAAAACGATGATGATAACGGGACGAAAACAAATGGTGGCAGGCATCAACGACGACACAAGTGGCTAAAAAACAAATTAAAAATAAATAAATAAAAAATGTGTATTAAATATAAACAGATGAAAGAAAATATGAAAAAAACAAGTAGAAAAGTAAAATTCGACTTGGCCGCATCTATGAATACCCTCCACAATGCCCTTTTTAAAAGACAGTAAATTTTCCAACGTGAAAAAAATTAACAATTTTGATTAGAAATATTTTTTTTAGAGTAAAAAACTTTTTTTTTTGTAATTTTTTGTAAAAAAATCTAAAAATTACTAATTTTTTTTGAGTGTAAAATTTTTTTCGGGTGTAAATTTTTTTAGTGTAAAAATATTTTTGAGTGAAAAAAATATTTTGTTAAATTGATTTTGTGGCTTACCAATGCTTTTAAAGCTTGTTTCTTAAAGCTCGGTTTTTTCCACACGTGAATTTAAGGTGAAACAAATCTGAAATTCACGGTTTTGCTTATAACTTTTGAACCACTGGACCTTTGGCTAAAATTCAATACTAACCAGATCAGGGGAACGATAAATATATATGACAAGCTTCAGCATCCTTAGAATTGTCATTCGAAAGTTAGCGTGATTTTTATCTCGTAAATTTGCGAAAAACCCTTGCCGAAATTCACTCTTTTGCTTATAATTTTTGACCTGTCCAGTTAAATAATTAACACTTATGCCAAACTTCATTAGCCTCCGTAAAGTCTTTCAAAAGTTAGCGCGTTTTCAACAGACAGACGGACAGACATCGCTAGACCGTCTTAAAATCGATCGAGAATCATGAATCTAATATATATTTTATGGGGACTTAGACCAATATTTCGAGGTGTTACAAACGAAATAAAAAACTTATATATGAGGCATTCCATACCAAATGTCCAGCGAAAAAAAACATGTGTACCGTAAACTTGTGAATAGGTGGTATGGATAGCCCTATATGGAACTAAGAAAATTGCGTTTTTGGTTTTTCAATTTTTCAAAAACTGGGCTTAGGAGGCGTGGTCAAATATTGGAAAAATGGTCAAATTTGTTACGAGTTGCCTTGATTAAATATTTATCACATTAAAACGGAATGCACCACAATCTCAAAAATTTACAGTCTTATATAGTTTTGTATGGGCTATCGATTAAAATTTTTTTTTTGGAAAATTTTCAGAACCCGTTCTGAAATTTTTCATTTTTTAATAAAGTCAATTTATTAAAAATCCGGCCACTTTTTTTTTTCTTTTTTATTTATTTTTTTAAAAGTGTAGATGTTTGTCCATCCACACAAAAAAAATCAGAAACACGTTCTTCTTTTTTTTCGAGAAAATCGCATTTGAACTTTAAATTTCATAACAATTTAGTAATTTGCTTGTATTTTCTTGTGTCAACAGAGCGTATGACGAATATTTATGCAATTAATATTACTCATTCGCAACTTTAAAACAAAGAAATACAAGCAAATAACAAAATTGTTATGAAATTTAAAGTTCAAATGCAATTTTCTCGAAAAAAAAGATGAACGTGTTTCTGATTTTTTTTGTGTGGATGGACAAACATCTACACTTTTAAAAAAATAAATAGAAAAGAAAAAAAAAAGTGGCCGGATTTTTGATAAATTGACTTTTTTAAAAAATGGAAAATTTCAGAACGGGTTCTGAAAATTTTCCAAAAAAAAAAATTTTAATCGATAGCCCATACAAAACTATATAAGAACGAAAATTTTTGACATTGTGGTGCATTTCGTTTTAATGTGATAAATATTTAATCAAGGCAACTCGCCACAAATTTTACCATTTTCCAATATTTGACCACGCCTCCTAAGCCCAGTTTTTGAAAAATTGAAGAACCAAAAACCCAATTTTCTTAGTTACATATAGGGCTATCCAAACAACCTATTCAGAAATTTACGGGACACATGTTTTTCTGTAGCTGGACATTTGGTGTGGAATGCCTCATATACCCTCTATCACTAGAGGTGAGGGTATAACAAGTAAGAAAATTATAGTCCGTCGATACCGACCATATAATACCCTACACCAGTATTTTCCGAAAAATAGGTTCCAAGTCTCTAAACGTAGACCGATTAGATCTATATATTGGGTAAGGTCTTTTACTAGCGTAGATAATACAGGCAAACCAAATTTGATTGAAATCGTCTGTTATTTGTGGCTAGTAGACCAATTTATCGGAATATCGGGCGAAATTTTTATAGGTGAAAAGGTCAAGAATGGTCTGATTATAATCGGATTTAATAAAGGTGGAGAAGTGTGCGTGTAACATCTGCAATCACAATTTTTGTCAAATACCTTCAATTTCCAAATATTTTGAGCGAGTTTTTATACCCTACACCACTTGTGGTACAGTGTATAATGACTTTGTGCTGATGTTTGTAACTACCCGAAATATTGGTCCTAGACCCACTTTTAAGTATAACAATCAACTGAGAATCACTTTTTGAGTCTATTTAGCGATGTCTGTCCGTCCGTCTGTCTGTCTGTCCATGTAAACGGTGTAATCACGATACAGGTCGCAATTATCAATCGATTTGTCTGAAATTTGAAACTTAGTTCTTTTGGTTCAAGAACGAAGCCTTTAAAAATTGGAAAAAATCGGTCCATGTTTTGACCTAGCCCTCATAACAACATCCCTCCTAAATTTGGCTTAAATGCCTCTAACAACCGTAATATAACAGGTATCCTTTCAAATTTCAGCATGTTAACGTATTTCTCATTCACAAATCATCGTTTCAAAGTTTAAAAGAATTGGACCACCCAGTTGGAAAATGTGTCACTGAGGAAATTTCCACAGTGATTCCTTGAGGAAATGTCTTCACGTTCTGACAAATCATAGGTAATCCTTGATGACATGTCCTAACATTGTCAGCACTGAATGTTTGCTTTAAGAGTGTGGACAATTCCTCTAAGACGTCTAAAAGGAAATGTCTTCAGAATAGCAGTATATTAAATTAGAATTTCAAATCTGGGCAACTCTTCAATTTCCAAGAAAAAGATGGCAATATTATCGATTTATTTAAAATAAAATCAAAATCTGACAAGTACAATAAAAGTAATAAATAGACAAACAATTTTCAAAATAAAGTTTGGAATAAGTAGTTAGGTGTGGGACTAATAAACTGGAGGTTCCAGGTTCAAATCCAGTTGGGGCTAAAAAAGGCGAAAAGTTTTTTCTAAATATAAAGGAAAATGGATAAAAGTGAAAACTAAAGGAAATACGAAAACTTTTTTGTATTTTCGCATGACCTACGTCAGACATTCCCCCAAATAAATCTTAGGTGACATGTCCCCAGAAGGTCAGCCCTGACTACTGCTGACTTTGAGTGAGGACATTTTGAAAATTTGTATGAAACTGTCCTCAACCCAGTACATAGAGATGTCTTGTGGATGTCAGCAGTGACTCTGACATGTCACCGCTCCGTCACTGAGGATGGCTCGAGAACGTTGCCAACTGGGCAGTCCTACTTATAGTCCCCATACAAACCACCTTCACCATATTCACATAAATCACTCAAAATTCATGCAAATTGGAAATGTTGTGGTAAAATTTTGTTTGTAGATGTAAAATGTGTAATTTGGTAACCTTATCAAATTTGATTTTAGTTGGACCATTTCTGGACTCAGTCCCATATACAAATTTCGTCCGATATTCAGATAAATCGGTCTAACAATAATTTTTTTTTAATACTAATAGTTGATCAATTATTTTTATTTATTCTTTCTTGATCAATTATTTTTATTTATTCTTTCTATTTACTTATTTACAACTCATTTTTAATAAATTCCACCTAACCGAGAACTGGTAACAATGACCGTCGTCTCGTTGTAGCGAAAAAACCAAGGGTTCTGGTGGGAATTGAACCTACGACCTCCACGTTGAAAGGCTAGCACGCTACCAACTAGCCTACGGGGGCCCCCGTAAATAAATCGGTCTATTTGCAACAAAAAGAAACCTATTTCACTTAAATTTCGTTTGTTTGTGTTTTTACACTAATTTAAGATCTAACAAGATATAGATCCAATCGGGGGAGGGGGCCCCTGTAGGTTAGTTGGTAGCGAGCTAGCCTATGAAACAGGGGGTCGTGGGTTCGATTCCCACAAAAACCCTTGGTCGATTTCGCTACAACGAGACGACGGTCATTGTTACCAGTTCTCGTTTAGGTTTAAATTATAAAAAAAATGATTTGTAATTAAATTGGAAAAATAAATAAAAAAAAAACTGATCATTGTATCAAATTATTATTATTATTAGATCCAATCGGTTCCATGTTTGGACTTGAGACCTATTTTCCGGGAAACACTGGTGTTATATATGGTCGGTCTTGACCGACTATAATTTTCTCACTTGTTTTTAATATCGGGAGGTGGTTTGTATGGGGACTATCAGTAAAAATTTTCTGATCGCGTTTAAATTCAAAATGATGAATAATGTATATAAAATTCGTTTACCTGTCAAATTTTGAAAGGATACCTAATTTTTTTACAATTATCAGAAGAATTTAAAGCAAAATTCAAGGGAACGTTGTATGGGAGCTGGGTCTAAACATGGATCGATTTTGTCCAGTTTCACTAGGATTCTATCTTGGGCAAAAATAAGCTTAAGTTTAAATTTTCTGCCAAATATATTATTAATTGCGACCTGTATCGTGTATACAACGTTTACATAGACAGACGGACGGACGAACGGACGGACATTGTCAAATCGACTAAAAAAGTGATTTTGATTCAATCGGTATATTTGAATGTGGCTCTAGCTCCAATAATTAGGGTAGTTACAAACATCAGCACAAACACATTATACCCTGTACCACAAAGTGGTGTAGGGTATAAAAAAAAATTAAAAACTTTTTTGTGTGAGTTAATGATTACACTGTGCAGCAAATTTGGGGTCTTCGAGTGTTTCATGAACGGGACAGAAAAAAAAATAAAGTATACCAATAGAAGACCAAAACCTCCAAATGGTTTTGAAAACTCGAGTTCTTTTTTTATGGCCCACTTTTTTCAAAGGCGTTTTGAATAAGTCAAAAAATAAGTAATAAATCTAATTTTGAAGAAAATAATATTAACCCTCTATCTCCTATTTTTAGGGGTCATTTTTGTCCTTTTTTCAAATATCCTCATAGAACACCAATAAAACGTGCGTTTAAAGGATTAAAGCGTTCTAAAAAATTTTTTGCCAAAGATCAAAAGTTTGTGCGAAAAGTGAAAAATGCTTAAAAAAGTAAAATTGCAAATTATCACATACAATTAAATTGTTTTTCATCAAAGTCATGTATTTCACACGGAAAAATTACAACTTCAGTGAAATTTGATGGCGGTCCTTTTCTTAGAACATTTTAACTCTCTATCTCACATTTTTAGGGGTCATTTGTGCAATTTTTTTTAAATATTCTCTTAAAACACTATTAAGGGTTAAAATGTTCTACAAATACTTTCTGCATAAAATTTACTAGGGGTTGTCAAAGATCAAACGTTCGTGCGATGTAAGCAAAATGTTAAAAAAAGGAAAATTTTAAGTTAACATAATTAGTTAAATTATATTTCACCAAAATACTTTATACACATTTTTACTTTTTAAAGCATTCTGCACTTTTCGCAAGAACTTTTGACCTTTGACAACCCCTAGTGAAATTTAATGCGATAATGTTTGTATAACCTTTTAACCCCTTAAAAGCACGTTGTAGTGGTGTCCTATGAGGGTATTTCGAAAAAGGACAAAAATTACCCATAAAAATGGGAGATAGATGGTTTATATGCAGGGAAACCAAAAATATGCAGTATCATGTTTTTTCCTGTGCATTTTATTGATAAATGGGAAAGGTATTTATCCGTTTCAGAAGTTTTTAAGAAATCTGGCATTGATTTGTTAGAGCATATTTTTGCATATTTTATCCTTAAGAGCATATTTTTGCATATTTTATCCTTAAGAGCATATTTTTGCATATTTTAGGTTTAAGAACATATTTTAGCATAAGAGCATATTTTTAGAGCATATTTTTAATTTTTAGAGCATTTTTTCACTTTTTAGAGCATTTTTTTACATTTTTAGAGCATTTTTTTTTTAATTTTTAGAGCACTCTTTTCCAATTTTTTTTTTTATGACAACATTTATTTTTAAATTTTTTATCCAAAAAGGATGTTTTTTTTCAACAATTACGGAATTGTAACGATTGATTCCTCTTTGGCCTGTTCTTGCTTCATATCGGTATATAAAACTATGTTTTCTTTAGATTCAGCAACTTGGTAGAAAATATTAAGGCAAATATTTTTGCAGAACATATTTAACCCTCTAACCACCGCATATAACGGTATTTGGAAGGTCTATTCTCTAACAAATTCTAAAAAACACCGCAAAAAAGGGGGACATCATTTTTTTAAGAGCATATTTTTTTGTTTTTAGGGCATATTTTCCGTTTTTATGGGCATTTTTTAAGCGCAAAAAACGTGTTTTTTAGAGCATATTTTTGGTTTCACTGGTTACACAGTGATACAAAATCGAACTTTCGGAATCGGAATGGGATGAAACCAAAAGCAAATGAAAGCTGACGTTTTTCATAACAAAACCCTCAAGGCCTTTTTTTTTAGGTCAGAGCTAGATTTTATTTTACACGCATTTAAAATTGGTGATTTTAAAGCATTTAAAGTTTTTGTGTACTAAACATGTCCTACTTTAAAGGCCCCTAGTGGTGCTCTTATTGGACATGTAGGGTCCAGTTTCCTAACTTAAGCTCAAAATTACTTCAGCTATGACTGGTATGAATTTTGCTGCAATCGGTCCAATACCTATTTACTGAATAGCCAAATTATTAAAATAAACCATTGTACACCGTTGCGTATGATTGTTATTTAAAGGCAATTATTAATATAAAGCACTGGACACCGTAGCGTATGATTGTTATTTAAAGGCAATTACAATATTAATCATTAGCCACTAATACAGTTTTCAAGCATTTATTATTATAATTATAATAAAAGTGCACTAACTTCAAATGCGTGTAAAACAAAATCTAGCTCTGAACTAGAAAAAAGCCTTGAGGGGTTTGTTATGGAATATGTCAACTTTCATTTGCTTTTGGTTTCATCCCATTCCGATTTTGGGTGTTGCACTGTGTTATTAGCAAAACCGTGAATTTCAGATTAGCTTCACCTTAAATTCATGAGTTGAAAACCCGTTAAACATGTTTTAAAAACATTGGTAAGTCACAAAAATATTTTACAACGTATTTTTGTCACTAAAAAATATTTTTACACATAAAAAAAAAAATACACTCGAAAGAAATTTTACACTCAAAAAAAATTTTATACTCAAAAAAAAATTAGTAATTATTTTTTTTTTTTTTTTCAAAAATTACTTAAAAAAAAGTTTTTTTACACAAAATAAAAACTAATCAAAAATGTTATTTTTTTCACGTTAGAAAATGAATTATCACTTAAAAGAGCATTGTGGAGGGTATTTATAGATTCGGACAAGTCGAATTTAACTTTTCTACTTGTTTTTTTTTTATCTTTTTCTATTAAGCTGAACAAAATTGTACGTTTTTGACGTTTTTTTTTCTATCAACTATCAGCTGGCGTCTCCGGTGTTCAAATGTCTTTTCATTTAATTTTTTTTATTTTTTTTTTGTCAAAATTTTTTGTTTGACATTTTGTTATCATTACTCATACTCATTTTGATATTTGAGATGGACGTTTCTATTTTGTTTGCTAATATTTTTGGCAGCAATGTAAACATAATTGTTGTAGTATTTTTTTTTTTTAATTCTCTGTACTAATAGAGATTGGAGGGAAAAACAACAAAAATATTAGGAACGACTAATTATAACACTTCCTTCTGGTTGCTACATTTAAATTATAAAGATTTTGAAAAAAAAATTTCATTTTCAAATAAGCGACCTTTATAATTGAAATTATTTAAAATCAAAAGATAAAAACTAATTTATGAAAGAGAAAAAGTTTTTTGAGCCAAACATTTTCCGGTTGTCAAAAAAAAATCACTAACAAGGGAAGCCACCCTGATGTCACCCTCCGATAATCATGAAATTTGGACAAATTTGGCATCAGATTAAAGGTATTTAAAAGACTTATCTCGTGGTTCTAACCACGTGCCAAAAAGTACAATATTTTTCGACTTATTAACAAAAATGTCTTTTGTGTTTTACTCAATATAAAGAAAATTTAAGCATGTTTGGACATGTTCTCTACACACTTAGATAGGTTTTCCAAAGACCTTTCAATTGGTATTTAACATGACTAGGGTTTCTTTGCATAATATAGAGACCCCTGTAGGTTAGTTGGTAGCGTTCTAGCCTATTAAGCAGAGGGTCGTGGGTTCGATTCCCACCAGAACACTTGGTCGATTTCGCTACAACGAGACGACGGACATTGTTTTCAGTTCTTGGATATGTTGAAGTTATTAAAAAATGTTTTGTATTAAAATGATTAAAAATAATAAGATTTGATCAGGCGATCAATAACACTGTGGTAAAAAAAAATTTTCGGAAAAAAAAAATTCGCGAATTTTTTTTTTTTTTTTTTTTCGAAAAATTTTGTGTCTGTATTGTATCGTATCCTTTCCATTTTCATAAATTAATAGCAAAATAAGAAAATTTGAGAAAAATTTCGCGAAAAAAAATACGCGAAAAAAATGCAAAAAAAATTCCGCGAATTATTTTTTTTTGTATATTCAATAGAGTTTAGATCAGCGGTTACCAACCTTTTCGGCTCGCGTACCCCTAATTTCAAAGTTTGTCAGCCGCGTACCCTCTAACGAGTTTTTTTGTTTTCGTTAAAAAAAACTTCTCATATAAATATTTGAGTTAATTTTGAAACTTTTGATCTGCGGGTATTATCATTTTTTTTTTTTGAAGGATTTAGGGGAGATCAAATCAATGGTGGTATTTTTTTGGAAAAATTTTCGCTCTTGGGGTGGTTCAATGCATCTGAAAACGCGGATTTTGAGCAGATTTTTCTGCAGAGCAAACACTGCTGAAAATATTGCAAATCTGATTTCACCAGTCATTTCTACACCAAAAATTTAAACAACGGACGTTTTTTGAACTGTTAAAAAAAGTTGCAAAAAAACATCACAGAGGGTGATAATATAATGTTTTTTTAATTTTTTTTAAATGTTTTTTTTAATACAAGGGCAGATCAACAATTCCGTGACTTTTCGAATGAAACACCCTCGTATATACAATGAAAGGGCATTTTGAGCTAAACAAAATTGTACCAAAATTTCCACCATATCACAACCCGTCTCAAAAATGCCCAAAAACACGTTTTTTTGAGAACTTTGACTACATTTTCTCAAAAATCTGACATCATAGAAAAACCATATTCGGAATCAGAATCGAAAGGTTAATCGAAAATTAGATTTCAAAATATCGCAAATAATTGCTCTCTAAATTGCACAAAAATACGTTTTTTGTGAACTTTGACATCAACTGTCTTAAAAACCTGACGTTATGGAAATCTTTGGAAGCCAGGTTTATCTAAAACGAATGTCCAAATTACTAAAATTATGCGTACCCCCGCGGACAGTTTCGCGTACCCCCTAGTGGTACGCGTACCATAGGTTGGTAACCGCTGGTTTAGATCATAAAAATTCAGCAATAAATAATATAAAAAAATATTTTTTTTTACTTAAAAATAAAAAAACATTGATGGCGAATATCGCTAATACATACGCCAACTTTGAAAACAAAAGAATTGATATTACAATGGAATTTAGTGTACACGAACTAGCTTTACGAGATGGCCGTCGTAAATTCCAATCAAACTAAAAATATTTCTATTGAACCAATTTTTTCACGAAAATAAAGATTTTTCGCGAACAAAAAATGTTTTTCGCGAAAAAAATTCACGGTATTATAGTTTATGTTAGTCTGTTAGATTTGAATGGTTTTAAATTTAAAAATTAACGCAAAACTTAAAAAATATCGTTTTTATTGTACTTGAGTATCAACATTTTAAATCGCGATTATCGCAAATATGAGCGCTAACTTCGAAAAACGGTTAGCACCATTGAATTCAGCATACTCGAATTAACTTTACCAGTAGAGTGCCCATCTTGTTAAAAAAAAGTGTAAAATTCTAGCACAGTGTAATTATTATTAAATGGCATTTTGTATGGGAGGTCACTTGGGGAGTGGAGTACGGAGGTAGGTTGGTTCGGAAAAATTGTTGGGGTGTAAAAATTAATGGGGTCGGTCGTACATTGCACCACTCTACACCTTTTCCAATTGAAATTCAGAAAAGATCAATTGTAATTCAGAAATCACAATTGAAATTCAGAAATCCCAATTGAAATTCAGAATAGCCCAATTGAAATTCAGAAATCATAATTGAAATTCAGAAAAGCACAATTGAAATTCAGAAATCACAATTGAAATTCAGAAAAGCCCAATTGAAATTCAGAAATTACAATTGAAATTCAGAAAAGCACAATTGAAATTCAGAAAAGATCAATTGAAATTCAGAAAAGCCCAATTGAAATTCAGAAAAGCACAATTGAAATTCAGAAAATCACAATTGAAATTCAGAAAAGCACAATTGAAATTCAGAAAACCCCAATTGAAATTCAGAAAAGCACAATTGAAATTCAGAAAAGCACAATTGAAATTCAGAAATCGTAATTGAAATTCAGAAAAGCCCAATTGAAATTCAGAAAAGCACAATTGAAATTCAGAAATGTCCAATTGAAATTCAGAAAAGCATAATTGAAATTCAGAAATCGTAATTGAAATTCAGAAATCGTAATTGAAATTCAGAAAAGCCCAATTGAAATTCAGAAAATCACAATTGAAATTCAGAAAATCACAATTGAAATTCAGAAAAGCCCAATTGAAATTCAGAAAAGCACAATTGAAATTCAGAAAAGACCAATTGAAATTCAGAAAAGCACAATTGAAATTCAGAAAAGCACAATTGAAATTCAGAAAATCACAATTGAAATTCAGAAAATCACAATTGAAATTCAGAAAAGCACAATTGAAATTCAGAAAATCACAATTGAAATTCAGAATAGCCCAATTGAAATTCAGAAAATCACAATTGAAATTCAGAAAAGCCCAATTGAAATTCAGAAAATCACAATTGAAATTCAGAAAAGCCCAATTGAAATTCAGAAATCGTAATTGAAATTCAGAAAAGCCCAATTGAAATTCAGAAAAGCACAATTGAAATTCAGAAAAGTACAATTGAAATTCAGAAAAGCCCAATTGAAATTCAGAAAAGACCAATTGAAATTCAGAAATCGTAATTGAAATTCAGAAAAGCCCAATTGAAATTCAGAAAATCACAATTGAAATTCAGAAAATCACAATTGAAATTCAGAAAAGCCCAATTGAAATTCAGAAAAGCACAATTGAAATTCAGAAAAGCACAATTGAAATTCAGAAAATCACAATTGAAATTCAGAAAATCACAATTGAAATTCAGAAAAGCCCAATTGAAATTCAGAAAATCACAATTGAAATTCAGAAAAGCCCAATTGAAATTCAGAAATCATAATTGAAATTCAGAAAAGACCAATTGAAATTCAGAAATCACAATTGAAATTCAGAAATCACAATTGAAATTCAGAAAATGTAAACAAACCAATTATGAGTCACCACTACATAGACACATTAAACAAATGCTGTACAACTATGAGAGTATTTAACTTTATTCTCTTGCTACGTATTGTAGAGAGCAGACAGACAATAATACACTCATAGAATGTTGTAGGTAAAATTTAGTTTAACTGAATTTTTATTATTTTTTGTAAATTAATTAATATAGTGAACAAAAATATTTACTCTACCTTGACAAATGCATTAATGAAAAATTAGTTTTAAAGAAAAATAATAAAAAGTCAGTTTCACTTAATGTTACCTTAAGCATTTTATGAGTGTATTGTCTGTCTGCTCTCTACAATACTTAGCAAGAGAATAAAGTTAGATACTCTCATATACACATTTCTGTACTGCATTTGCATAATGTGTCTATGTTTGTAGTGGTGACTAATAATTGGTTTGTTTACATTTTCTGAATTTCAATTGTGATTTCTGAATTTCAATTGTGATTTCTGAATTTCAATTGGGCTTTTCTGAATTTCAATTGTGATATTCTGAATTTCAATTGATCTTTTCTGAATTTCAATTGTGTTTTTCTGAATTTCAATTGGGCTTTTCTGAATTTCAATTGTGATTTTCTGAATTTCAATTGTGATTTTCTGAATTTCAATTGTGCTTTTCTGAATTTCAATTGTGCTTTTCTGAATTTCAATTGGGCTTTTCTGAATTTCAATTGTGATTTTCTGAATTTCAATTGTGATTTTCTGAATTTCAATTGGGCTTTTCTGAATTTCAATTACGATTTCTGAATTTCAATTGGTCTTTTCTGAATTTCAATTGGGCTTTTCTGAATTTCAATTGTGCTTTTCTGAATTTCAATTGTGCTTTTCTGAATTTCAATTGGGCTTTTCTGAATTTCAATTACGATTTCTGAATTTCAATTGGGCTTTTCTGAATTTCAATTGTGATTTTCTGAATTTCAATTGGGCTTTTCTGAATTTCAATTGTGATTTTCTGAATTTCAATTGGGCTATTCTGAATTTCAATTGTGATTTTCTGAATTTCAATTGTGCTTTTCTGAATTTCAATTGTGATTTTCTGAATTTCAATTGTGATTTTCTGAATTTCAATTGTGCTTTTCTGAATTTCAATTGTGCTTTTCTGAATTTCAATTGGGCTTTTCTGAATTTCAATTGAGATTTTCTGAATTTCAATTGTGATTTTCTGAATTTCAATTGGGCTTTTCTGAATTTCAATTACGATTTCTGAATTTCAATTACGATTTCTGAATTTCAATTATGCTTTTCTGAATTTCAATTGGGCATTTCTGAATTTCAATTGTGCTTTTCTGAATTTCAATTGGGCTTTTCTGAATTTCAATTACGATTTCTGAATTTCAATTGTGCTTTTCTGAATTTCAATTGTGCTTTTCTGAATTTCAATTGGGGTTTTCTGAATTTCAATTGTGCTTTTCTGAATTTCAATTGGGCTTTTCTGAATTTCAATTGTGCTTTTCTGAATTTCAATTGGGCTTTTCTGAATTTCAATTGATCTTTTCTGAATTTCAATTGTGCTTTTCTGAATTTCAATTGTGATTTCTGAATTTCAATTGGGCTTTTCTGAATTTCAATTGTGATTTCTGAATTTCAATTGGGCTTTTCTGAATTTCAATTGTGATTTCTGAATTTCAATTGGGCTTTTCTGAATTTCAATTACGATTTCTGAATTTCAATTGTGCTTTTCTGAATTTCAATTGAGATTTCTGAATTACAATTGATCTTTTCTGAATTTCAATTGGAAAAGGTGTAGAAGCGACTCCTAGGTAATTGTGGGGAAAAGAGCTACCCATCGGAGGAAAGGTGGCGGTAAGAACACAAAAAAAAAAAAAAACACAAAAAACCCTAAGTGAGCTCCCATACAAAATGTCATTTATTAAAAATTTGCTCCCAATGTCCCAGGGTTGCCCCTAGATGAGTTAAATGTATGACCAACATTTTCTCAGAACATACCTTCCCTCAATCTTCAACCCTTAAAGTGGTGCCCATACATTTTTTTTATATTGGGCGAAATTTTAACATCCCTAGTAAAAATATTATGCAAATTTTACTAAATAGATCTAATTTGATCCGTAAAATGGTTGTATCAAATAATATCTAATTGTATTACTTTAGATCAAAAAATATAAAAATTGATACAATTTGATCCTGAATTTGGTCAAATCTATTAGATCAAATTGATCTTATAATATCTATTTTTATATAATTTGATGAGCAAAACCAAAATACGAATCTAATCATATATGGAGCAATATCTAACCATATAAAGTGGATCAACCGTATCAAAGTGATAGACAAAATTTTATATAAATTTATACGGAAGCATATTAACTCATAAAAGATTGTATTAAATTATATATGATTAGACCAGAAAATTTTTACTCGCACAGAAAATAATATTGAGAAAAACAATTTGAGTAATCACTTGTTTAAATTTTTAAAACAAATTTGAGTAATTTTTTAATTAACACAATTAAAAATTTACTCAAAAATTGAAAATAAAATTTGAGTAAATAATTTAATACAAATTTAATATTTTTTTTTATTTTTTTTTTATTCTCTTGGTGTTTTGAATTCTCATTTAGTTTATAGTTTTTTGTATATGTATATGATAGTTTGAAATCATCTTTATAAAATTTTCCTTTGTCTTGAAGACATAAGTATATTTGGTAAAGTTTGAAAAAAGCTACACTCTAATCAAAATTTGTTGAAATTTACCCAATTTATAGTAGGAAACTGGACTCCTACTATAAATTGGGTAATTTTACTCTGAATGTGTAAATTGAACAAATTGACCACATGTGGTCAATTTAAATAAAAAAGAGGTGAATAAAATATAACAAAAAAAAAAAAAAAAACATGCGGCGCCAGCCAGTATCGAACTCGCGACCTTCTGATTTGAAAGTACACTTCTTAACCACTACGCTACGGAAGCTTATACTTTTTTCTGGCGTTTTAGTTATTTAACATGTGTGTATGTATGTTGTTCAACAATTTTATTTACGCATTTGTGTGTAAAATATTTGAATTAACGGATAATATTTTTAATTTGCTGTGTTTAATTGGTTTGAATTTATTATACGCATTTAGTGTTTATATTAACACATAATGCGTGCTATTCAACAAAAATTTACCCAATTTTTAATAGTAAGTTTACATGCGTTTTTTAGAGTGTATTTTTTTTGAAAAAAAAATCGAAGCTCTTTAAACTTTAAAAAAAATAAATTGATACCTTTTGAGTAAATTTTTACTTGACACAATTAAAGAGTTACTTAAAAATATTGAAAAATTTTGAGTAAAGTTTTAATTTTGTGAATTAATAATTTACTCAATTTTTTTTTAAGCTTTTAATAATTTTTTATTAAAAGTTTACTCAATACTATTAAATCGTTTACTGGTGCAAAATTGAGTAATTTTTTACTCAATAGTATTAAAAATTTACTCAATTTTTTTTTTTCATTTTTTTCTGTGCGGTATGTAAATTTTCAGTATACACTAACATTTTTTGTTTTAATACAAAACAAAATATAAAAATTTGATAATGGGAATCCCCAATTCCCAATTTGTTTGTTAAAAATTTCCAAAAAAACAGATTTTTTGCAATTTTTGCTGCACGATTATGTTAAAAGCGGGGATTTTTAGCTATTCATGTTGTAAGCTACTTACTATATATTAAATAATCCATGTTTGCTTTGAAAGGATCAACAGAGGCGTGAACTTTTTCCACATGGGGGTAAATTTGAAATTTGTGTTAAAATTGGATAAAATAATTGTCACGCTATTTCTTAAAACTCATCTAATTAATGTTGGCTTTCAGATCAGTCGAAAAAATGTTCATGTTCTGACCAAAACTTTGAAGCTGGAAGCAACAGAGTGGTACTTTTTGGGCATTAAACCACATTTGTTTTTATTTTTTTTTTCACGTTTAAAATAGTGGAACTTTTTACCAAAAAATAAAATTTTCTTGATTATGATTTTTAAATATCACAAAATTATCTAGTTAACTTAAAATTCAGGTTTCAAAAAAAACGGACGTTGTGTGACCAAGCTATTCCCGAAAAACTAGACCATGATCGGAAAAATTAAAATTTTCTCTAATTAAATGGCTATAAATTAGAAAGAAAAAGAGATAACGACTTTTTCAAGCATATTTTTTTCAGGAATTTACTAGCGCTTTATAACAATTTAAATTTGTTAAAAATCGGCTCATCCCAATTCAACACTCTCACTTGTTTTTGCTAATTTTTAGTTTTACTTTTTAAACAAATCTTCAATTTCCGTTAATTTCAAAATTTAGGTAAGGAATTAAAATTTTTTTCTAAAAATTTTTATCAAATAAAATCTCCCACTGCGCTAACATATTTCCTTATTACTGTACAACAAATAATGAGACAAAAATTCATAAAAAATAAATTGGCATTTATATGGTAATAATTTGTTGATGATAATGATGATGATAATAATGATAATGGTGGTTTTTACTAACATAAACTACACCATAAGGGACTATATTAATAAATTAAAGTTCATGTTTATGTTTTTTTTTTTTTGTTTTGTTTTATAATAATGTTTAATGAAAACATTAATGTTTGTAAATAGCCAAAAAAAAAATATATAAGTATATAAAATATTATATAAAAACATGAAATACTCATTATAGTCTAATAAACTTATTAAAATTAATTAATATTAGAGGGGAGAAGAAAACAAAATTTTGATATTATTTTTTTTTAAGAAAAACTTTTAGACCACAGATTCTGACATATTTTTGGTATAGAAAAAGTCTCAGATTCTGAAAAGTTTTACCGACTCTAATTCTGAGACATTTTTCCGTATAGAAAAAGTCACAGATTCTGAGACATTTTTCTGTATAGAAAAAGTGTCAGATTCAGGGACAGTTTTCCATGAAAAAAAGTCTCAGATTCTGAGACATTTTTCTGTATAGAAAATTTCTTAAAATCTGAGAAATTTTGCTATATAAAAAAAAAATCTCAGATTATGAGTCATTTTTCCGTATAGAAAAAATCTCAGATTCTGAGATATTTTTTCGTATAGAAAAAATCTCAGATTCTGAAGCATTTTTCTGTTTAGAGAAGTCTCAGATTCTGATACATTTTTTTCGTATAGAAAAGTCTCAGATTCCGAAAAATTTTTTCGTATAGCAAAAGTCTCAGAACCTTTAAGATTTTTCTGTATAGAAATTGTCTCAGATTCTGAGACATTTTTCTGTAAAGAAAAACTGTCAGATTCTGAGGCTTTTTTTCGTACATAAAAATTTTCAGATTCTAAAACTTTTTTCGTAAAAAAAATCTTCAGCTTCTGAGACATTTTTAAAGTATAAAAAATACTCTGATTCTGAGACATTTTTCTATACAAAAAAATTCTCAGATTCTGAGACATTTTTTGTCTATGAAAAATTTTCAGATTCTGAGACTTTTTTCTGTATAGAAAAAGTCTCAAAAAATTTTTCGTATAGAAAAAGTCTCAGACTTTGAAACATTTTTCCTTATATAAAAATTGCAGAAAAAGTCTCAGATTCTGAAAAATTTTCGAAAATCGCCCAGCAAAACTTTGGTAATGGGTAGTGATTATATAACACATTACCTGGTAATGTATATACCTTTTTTGTAGCATTATTTTAGGATGTCTTACCAAACATTTGTTCCACAACGTATTATTTTAAAGTGAAAAATAATGCATTACTAATAATTTGCTACGTAATGCATGATTATTGGAAAAAATGTATTTCATATTTATTATTTCTAAACATTAAATCATGCATGACTCATATTTGGTTACATTATGTATGATTTCAAAGTTTGAAATAATGCATTTTTTATAATTGGATGTATAATGCATTACAATAACATAAAAAATGTTTTATATAAAAATGCATAAGTTTAAACTAGAGATGGGCTCACGACAGGAATTTTCTAATGACACACACTCTCGAGCATAGTTTATCTACTTACACTCACTTACAATCACGTAAGTAAATTTAATACAAAATTACTTTTTCACTACTCGTAACACCTTATATATTATCTTCTGGTATGCTATATTATTTCATTTCTCGTAACCTATAATATATCATATATTTTACACCTTACTCGTATTCTTCGTTATAAATTTATGACTTATTTTATACCTTACTGGTATTCTTTGTGATAATGTGGATGCATTGCTTTAAGTCTCATCGCCTGTTAAAATCATCAATGCTGCAATGTATAAAATAAGAGATCCTATACCTTATTTAATACCTTATTTGGTAGTCTAAGTTTTGCTGGGTCTCTCAGATTTTAAGAAATTTTTCTGTGAAAAAAAAAGTCTCAGAATCAGACTCACTTTTCCATATAGAAAATTTTTTCGTATAGTAAAAGTCTCAGAATCTGTGAGATTTTTCTGTATAGGAAATGTCTCAGATTCTGAGAAATTTTTCTGTATAGAAAAACTGTCAGATTCTGAGGCATTTTTCCGTATATAAAAATTCTCAGATTCTTAAACTTCTTTCGTATAAAAAAATTCTCAGTTTCTGAGACATTTTTAATGTATAAATAAAAAATACTAAGATTCTGAGACATTTTTCTATATAAAAAAATTCTCAGATTCTGAGACATTTTTATGTATGAAAAATTCTCAGATTCTGAGACATTTTTCTGTATAAAAAAAGTCTAAAAAATTTTTCGTACAGAAAATAGAAGTTTCAGATTTTTAAACATTTTTCCTTATAGAAAAATTGCAAAAAAAGTCTCAAATTATGAAAAATTTTCCTAAATCTCTCAGATTTTAAGAAATTGTTTTGTATAGAAAAAGTCTTCATTTCTGAAACATTTTTGGTATAAAAAAGGCTCAGACATTTTTCTGTATATAAAAAGCATAGAAAAGATTAGAAGGTACGCAGTGTTGTATTTGATGTATTTTCCAATATGGTGGCAAAATGCTTGTTCTTCCTCATCTCACACGTATTTAATATAAAATTAGATTCTTTGTTTATAAAAAATAGAATTTGTCTTTTATTTAATTAAATTTATTATTTATTTTGCTTTATTCAACTTTTTTTTAAAGATAATACGCACTATTGATAGTTTAAAACCTTTTGTTTTTTCTTTTGTTGTTTTCTTTGTTGTTGTTCTCCTTTATGTTGCATTGTTTTTATTAAACGTCAAAAGTTACATAATGTGCTGTCACTAATACTTATTCAAGCGAAATACGACTCTGTTACACTTCTATTTTTTCTATGATAAAAAGTCTCAGATCCACCCTACTCTAATTAGCACATAAAAATAAATAGATAAAATTTTTACTACATTTTGGAACACATTATTGAAAAACAAGTAAAAAAGTTAATGTAGTGATACCCTCCAAAATTTCAAAAAGATTATTGCAAAAAACTTTTTTGAAAAGGAAATTTTTTTGGAAATTTTTTTGAAAAAAAAAATTCCCGCGAAAAAAAAAATTTGGTTAAAAATAATTCCGCGATTTTTTTCTTTTTTTTTTCAAAAAAAATGTTCGTACTTGTTTAAATACCATTTGGTGTTCAATTATGTTCACATATGTCAACCAGCAGCCGAATTAAAGCATTTTGTATTTTTAGATTATGTTGAATGTCCCGAGTAAAAATTTTTATATGATGCAATATATATTGATATGTAATACAATATATAATTAAACGCAATTTGATCCGAAAAATGGTGGATGTTTTTCCATTAAAAAAGATCAATTTGTATAAAATATGATTTGATTTCATCCGAGTTTTGACCAGACAGTGCCATATATTAGTGGATCTAATTAGATATAATTGCATGAAAACATGTAAAATCCTGGTGTTTTTTGGTTTGGGTTGAGTTACACCACAGGTCAACGATACATTCACCAAACATATAATTTTCTTAAACAAAAAAATGTTCGGGTACGCTTCGAACCAGATAGGTGATATACATAACCCTAACAAGGAAATGTTTAAGAACATTTTAAAAAGTTTCTTATACTTTGCCTTAAAAACTTAGAAAATTGTTGGTTAAATGGAAACATAGTGTTATATATGGAACAGAATAGGATATATATAATTTTATATTAAATTATACAGAAAAACAAATTTTGTATTGACCCTCATGTAATTTTATATAATTATATCAACCGTACACCTTTTAATCCGAATCATGATTCAATTATATATTACTACATATGACTGCATTAAAAAAATTTAGAAAATATCTCACGGATGTATAATCATATATAATTTATTATGTTTGTATCAAGTTATATATTGTAATATATGTTTATTTTTACTCGGGGTACTAAAATTTTTGAGGTGCCCTTACATTTTCGTTCATAACTTACAGTTAGAGCATATTTTATAAAAATATAATTTTGACACACCATTGGACCGGTAGAAGCTGATTAAATAAAACAAATTTACAAAAAAAAAAAAAAAAATTGTATGGGGACCGCCCTTAATAGTTAACGATAGAGGGTGGTGTGTTCAGAGAAAATGTGTGGACTAAAAAAATATTGTGGTTCGGTCATACATTTGATTGCTCTAAGGGCACTTTTAGGGCAGTTAGAGCGGTTGGAGCAAATTTTAAAAAATGTCATTTTGTGTGGGAGCCCCCTTAGAAATTGAAGATAGGGTATTAGTTTGTTCCGAAGAAATGTTAAGACGTAAAAATTAACGGGGGTCGGTCTTGAAAATTTCCCCACGCTGACGCACCATTGGAGCAGTAGAAATGATTTTAAGATTGGAAAATTACAATAAAATTTTTTAAACAAATTTTAAAAAATAGTTATAATCGTTATCCCACGATCCTACTGGGCAAAAAAATTGTAGAATCGATAGAAGTTTTAGAAAAAAAAAAATTCAAAAAAATCAAAGAGTACATACATTTTCAGAAATGAGATTTAAATTTTAAAACTTAAAAATCGCATACTAGAGCGCTTTTAAGAATTTTTTGGGATTTTTTTTTAGAAAGTACGTAAAAAAAAAAAAAATTTGAAAAAAAAAAAATTGAAATTTGGACCATTATTGAAGAAGTTATGATTAAAAGAAGTTTGAGTAAAGGAACAAATTACCAATTTTTAAAAATTCGATATCTTTTGAACGGGTCATCAAAAAAATCTGAAAATTTACCACGAAGGAGTTTTCGAAGGGTACTAAAAACTGTAAACAAATTGGGAAAATCTAAAAAAAAAAGTTTTTCAAAGTGTCCGATTTCACATGGAATACCCCATATATAATTTTATAAACATCATATATGATTAAATAGAATTATATAGAATTTGATGCGAAAAATGAGTCGATAAAACTATATAAAATTTGATCAATGTTTCTTATATTTTGATAAATTGTTTATATAATTTTATGCGAAATTTGGACCCCTATTTTTATATAATAATAGCAAAATTATATAATCAGATGTAATTATATAAAAATATATAAAATTGTATAAAACTATATAAAACTATATAAAGTTACATACAATTATATATAATTTTATATAATTAAAACAAAATTTTATGATTTATATAAAACTTGATACAATTTTATATATCTTTATAAAATTATATATTGTTTTATATAATTTGATATAGTTGTATATAATTATATCTGATTATATAAATTTGCTGTTGTTATATAAAAAGAGGGGTCCAAATTTCACATAAAATTATATAAAAAATTTATCAAAACATAAGTAACATTGATAAAATTTTATATGGTTTTATCGACTCATTTTTCGCATCAAATTCTATATAATTCTATTTAATCATATATGATGTTTATAAAATTATATATGGGGCATTCCATGTGAAATCGGACACTTTGAAAAACTTTTTTTTTAGATTTTCCCAATTTGTTTACAGTTTTTAGTACCCTTCGAAAACTCCTTCGTGGTAAATTTTCAGATTATAATCATATATGATGTTTATAAAATTATATACAACTATATAAAAACTTTTTTACTCGGGAATCTACTAATGTATTATTTTGAGTGTAGATTCTGAGATTTTCGTCTCTAATTCTGAGACATTTTTCCGTGTACAATAAGTCTTAGATTCTGAGACATTTTTCTGTATAGAAAAAGTGTCAGCTTCTGGGACAGTTTTCCATGAAAAAAAGTCTCAGATTCTGAGACATTTTTGTGTATAGAATATTTTTTAAAATCTGAGAAATTTTGATGTATAAAAAAATCTCAGATTATGAGTCATTTTTCCGTATAGAAAAAGTCTCAGATTCTGAGATATTTTTTCGTATAGAAAAAATCTCATATTCTGAAGCATTTTTCTGTATAGATTCTTAGATTCTGATAAATTTTTTCGTATAGAAAAGTCTCAGATTCTGAAAATTTTTTTCGTATAGTAAAAGTCTCAGATCTGAGACATTTTTCCGTATAGGAAAAGTCTCAAAATCTTTGAGATTTTTCTGTATAGAAAAACTGTCAGATTCTGATGCTTTTTTTCGTACATAAAAATTTTCAGATTCTAAAATTTTTTTCCTAAAAAAAAAAAATCTTCAGCTTCTGAGACATTTTTAAAGTATAAAAAATACTCTGATTCTGAGACATTTTTCTATACAAAAAAATTCTCAGATTCTGAGACATTTTTATCTATGAAAAATTTTCAGATTCTGAGACAGTTTTCTATATAAAAAAATTTTCAGATTCTGAGACAACTTTCTGTATAAAAAAAAGTCTTAATCTAAAAAATTTTTCGTACAGAAAAAGTCTCAGATTTTGAGACGTTTTTCTGTACAGAAAAATTGCAAAAAAATCTCAGCTTTTGAAAAATTTTTCGAAATGTCTCAGATTTTAAGAAATTTTTCTGTATAGAAAAAGTCTCAGATTCTGAATCACTTTTTCATATAGAAAAAGTCGCCGATTCTGAAACATTTTTTGTATAAAAAAGTCTCAGACATTTTTCTGTATAGAAAAAGTCTCAAATCCACCCAACTCTGTTTAGCACATAAAAATAAATAGACACAATTTTTACTACATTTTGGAACACATTATTGAAAAAAAATCATGGTTTCTATAGTAAAAAATTTAATAGAAATTTAGTTTTAATATTTAGTTTTATTATTTGGTATATTTGTTGGTTCCACAAAAAAGTTGATAGCCTTGTATGTATTTTGTATTTAGTTGTCAAATTTCATTATCTTTCAAAGAAATAAGAAATTTTGCTGGTTAGAGCAAAAAAAAAAAAAAAACCTGCTGATTTTGTTTAAATTTTATTTTAGTTTAAAAACTTCTGTACAATTCAAAAAAAAAATAAATTGTAAAGTAAGATGTAAAGCGAATATTTTTATTTATTTTTCTTGCTTCAATAAATTTGATACACTTTATTAGCCTGTCATGTTCTATAGAATTTTTATTTTTTTGTTGACGCTTCATAACATATTTACTCCCACAACACATTTTATTATACAACTTAATTTTTTTTTCTATTTTGTGGCATACAACCAGCAAAGAAGGTTTTTTTTAAACTAGGCCAGATACCTTTTCGATGTGCTTATGAGTTCTTTTTTGTAGTAAGGTAATCCTGTAAGAAATTGTGTGACTCCATTGAATGCAATTAGTAATACTTTTATAAAATTTATGTGGAATAATTTTTTTTTCATATAACTAATATCCAACTTACACTGCGAATCACATCAATAAGGAATCGAGTTTTTCACTTTTTAATCGAATATATCTTTGTAACGAATAAGCGGAAAAATATAAAAAAATACACCGATAGAGACCATTATGTAGCTAATTATATCAAGTAATACACTCAAAAAAAAAAAACTGTAAGGTTAGCAAAAAATTTTGTTAAATTTAACTAAAAAAACACCTGATTTTGAACCTACTAAATTTCTAGTTAATTTGACAAAAAATATTTAGTTAACTTTTCGTAGAATGAATGTAGCAAAAAAAAACCGTAATTTTAACTAAAAATTCAGCTGAAAATTTCGTAACATTTTTTATTAGCTGAATTCAGCTAAACTTTTTGTAAAAAATTTTAAGTTTGTTAAATATTGGTTTTAAACAATAACACTTCACTTATTTTTTCTTATTTTTTTCACAGCATTAAGTTCAGCTTAAGTAGGACTTATGAGATTTGCGTAGGAGGCTACACAAAAAATTTTTAAAATTTTTCACTTGACAAAAATGTTACAAAAAATCAGCAAATTAATTAGAAAAAATTCGTAAACTCAGATTTAAAGACAACAAAAAAAATTAATTCAAAATTTGTACAAAACTAGTATTTTCGTAAATTGAACTTAACTAAAAAAAGTAGTTAAAATTAATTAGTAAAAATTCGTAAACTCAGATTTAAAGACAACAAAAAAAATTAATTCAAAATTTGTACAAAACTAGTATTTTCGTAAATTGAACTTAACTGATTTTAACTAAAAATTTGCTAAAAAGCCAGTAAACTCGAGCTAACAAAAAAAATTTTGTTAACTTTACAGTTTTATTTTTTTGAGTGTAACAATAATCAAAAGACTGAAAGAAGTCCTTTAAAAAAATATTTTTCGGCAACTTGTTAAAAAATTACCAGTTTTTTATGAATCACTTGAATAAGGAATTTTGTAATACAGACCAAGTAGGACCTGAATCCAATTTGTAATGAATAGCAATCCCTCAAACAACAAAAACAAAACAGTTTTGTTTTGAATTTCAATAAAAATGGGACTCCCAAAGCTCTTAGCTCTTCCGAAAAGGAAAAAGTACTGACTTTGAAGTTCAAAGTGTTAAAGGTCGTTGAAATCGCGGAAATAACAGAGAGGAAAAAAACTGCTGTATGCAATTATCTAAATAACATTCAGAACTATGGAAAAAACATGAATGGACGAACTCAAATGGCAACAACTGACCGAGATCGACAAAAAATTTGAAGAATTTCCCCAAATTCTACGCCGACATTAGAGTGGCCATAGTAGAAATTTTTTTGAAAAGTAAAATTTTTCGCACTAAAAAATGTGAGGTTGGGGATAAAAATAATTATGTATATTCAAAAATTTATTTTTTTTTGTTCCGAGTACCTCCGGGTTGAGCCTAAAGTTTGAAAAACGGATTACAAGGGAAAAATATGACTTTTTTTCATTTTCTCAATTTTTTTGATATTTTAAGTACAGTTTGAATTCAAATGGTCACTGAATTTTGATTAAGAGTTAATTGTCTATCAAATAAGGTGTTAAAAATTAAAATCGGTTGAAAATTAGCCGAGTTATGACAACTTCCCCCGGCAACTAACGTGTGGCAAACCATCTGATCAAGGAATTCGAGCCCCATTTTTGAAATTTATTGAAATTATCTACTGTAATTAATTTTTTTTATTCCTCAAGTTCCAATGTACTAAGAAGATACATAATTTTCATATTGCGTTTTGCTAACTTGTTTTAAATAAATGCTAAAGTGGTCTGAATTTTTCAACACTATTTTCAAATCTCCAATTTTACATTTTTATTTTTTTTGTTAAAGAAATTTTAAAAAATCGGCTATTGGAGTTTAGGGATTTGTTAAGCACATATAAAGGAATAAAAACCCCAAAAATTGTATGGTTTGCTGTTTTCATTTGGCTATTACAGTGATGTAATTTCGGCGGATTTCGGGAAAGTAGTGATTTTTGGCCCTTTTTTAGCTTTTATTTATTTTTTTTTGTTTTTTTTTACAAACTTGATATGTTTTGGACCGAATTATATCAACACGAGATAGAATACTTCAATTTGCAAAATTAGGCCGAAATTGACATATAAAAAATAGCCCCTGTTAAGGGTCAAAGGTCAAATTTTAGAAAATTTTTAATTTTTTAACATTAACAGATTTGCTGGGCGGATTTTGCTGAATCTACTCGATGTTATCTTAATTGGTCTAAACTATATGGCAAATAATTAAAATTTAAAAATTTAACCCTTAAGTGCTGTTGGGGCCTATAATTTTTTTAATTTAATGGAGATAATGTAAGTGTATTTTGTTCAAATGGTCGAATAGGCCCCACCATCACTAAAGGGTTAATATTCTGAATTTAAATAAAAAGACATATGTTAAGACCTTTTAAAATGACATCAAGTAGTATCATATATTTCCACTCAGAAAATCTGTTAATGTTTAAAAATTCAAAATCTTCTAAAATTTGACCTTTGACCTTTAGTTGGGGCAATTTTTAATTTCCCAATTTTGCCCTTAATTTGCGAATTGAATTATTCTATCTCTTGTTGATATAATTCGGTCCAAAACATATGAAGTTTGTAAAAAAAAAAACAAAAAAAAAATAAGTAAAAGCTAAAAAAGTGCCAAAAATCACTACTTTCCCAAAATCCGCCGAAATTACATCACTGTAATAGCCAAATGAAAACAGCAAACCCTACAATTTTTGGGGTTTTTATTCCTTTATATGTGCTTAACAAATCCCTAAACTCCAATAGCCGATTTTTTAAAATATTGATAAAACCGAAAAGTTTTAGTTAAATGCATTTTATGAGTTCAAAAATTTTACAAAACCAAACAACGAAGAAAAAAAACTCTGTAAATTTACAAAGTTTTAGTTAAATCCATGTTATGAGTAAAACTTCTCTGCATCAAAAACATTAATTAAAATTAAAAAAAATAATTTAATTAAAATTAAAATTTTGTTAAATTTGCCCGCTTTAATGCTTCCAAATTGTAGATTTACTTTTTTTTTATTTTTGTGAATATTACGAGTTTTTAACAAGTAACTCCAATTTTACACATCATCCTCGTTAAATTTACCAGTTTTTATTGTAATTTAAGCCATTTTTTAAAGAGAGGTTTATCGGTCATATTCGGAAGTTTTTTTGAAGTGATTTTTATTTTTACAGAGCAATAAGTAAAATTACAAATGAAATTTAGTATTTTGGTTACGAGAAAAAAACAATTTATTTTTCTAAAATCCGTATTTTAACAAAAAAAAAACTTTGTTTATTATCTGTAAAATAGAGATCACAAAGTTAAAAGTAAAATTACAGATAAAATTTTGTTTTTCGGTCACAAGATTTTTACCGGTATTATATCGGTTTTGTTTCGGTTCTCTAAATATTACTTATTTTAATTTTTTTGCAGATAAAAAAAGCAAAGTAAAATATTTTTAATGTACATACGTAAAATAAAAAAACAAATTTTCGGTTATTGTAAATCGGATTGTTATTTGGGCAAAAACAATGAAGAAACCTGTTCAACCAATAATCACATTCCCAATTTACTAAATTATGTGGAAATCGGTCCAACCAATGATCACATTCGCAATTTACCTAAAAATTTCTAAAGAGAAAAGTAAGTGCCGTAATGTAGGCATTTTTCAGTGGGTCAAGTGTGGAGAGGTGGTTCTCTGGAGTTAAATACATAATGATTCCAAGTCGTACAGTCTGAAGAAAAACTATGTCAAAAAATCTGTAAAACAACTTTCAGTTTGAATTAGAAAACGTTTACCAGATTTTTCTGCTAAAATAAATGATTTAACTTAATTCTCTGTCATTAAGTTTCAAAAACAACAGAAAAGTTTCTGTATTTTTACTGACTCTGTTTGCAGATTTAAAAAAAAAATATTTTTGTTCAAATTTTAGAATTTTGTGTAATTTTACATTTTTGTTAGTATTTTTTTTTTGTCTAATTTAAACGATTAAAACTTAAAATTAATCAAATGTAAAAAAATCGTTTGACTATTTTAATAATTTTACAGAAATTGTCCTGTGTGTAAGAAAATTTTCTTGAAACAAAATCAAATTTTTTTTTAAAAGTTTATTTAAAAACTTCGCTTCTTTATAACAGTTTTTAACAAAAATAACTATTTTTTACTTAAATAAAATAAAATTTCGATGGTCCGGCTTGATTTTAACTTAAATTAGCAGATTTATCTGCGGTCTCGACAGATTTTTCTGCAGACTCTACCTGGTTTTTCCAGAAAGAAATTTAACAAACCGCGTCAGCTAAAATCAGCAGATTTCTTAAATGTCTCAAAATGCAGATATTTTAGCTGATTACAAATCTTGCTGTTTATATAATCTTATAAACACGTAAAAAATCAATTTTTGAATTTCTATAAATAAATTTTTATTTTTACGTATTTTTAACAAATTTGTGACTTTTTAACATGTTGTGTAAATTTTATTCATAATACCGGTATGTACCGGTATCGATGTTTTCGTAACGGTTTGTCGTTACCGAAATAATCGAAAATACCGTTACGTTTACCGATAAAAAAATATGTAATACCAATACCGTAATTTGTTTCGGTTGCCAACCCTGGTTTTAAGTAAACAAAAGCATCTCAAGAAATATTTTTTATTATTTTGTAGTTTAAATATCAAAAATACCGGTAAAATACCGGTAAAATTGGACACGAATAAATGTAAAGGTAACGCTATAGGTATTTTAATTTAATTTTTTGCAGTATCGGTACCGGTATGCAATTTGAAAGCGGTTTGCATCCTTAACGGCATTTTATTGCTAACGGTAACCAACCATGGTTATGATCAGGGCAACCAAAAATATGCAGTATCATGTTTTTTTCCTGCGCATTGTATTGATTAATGGGTAAGGTATTTATCCGTTTCAGAAGATTTTAAGAAATCTGGCATCGATTTGTTAGATCATATTTTTGCATATTTTAGCCTTAAAAGCATATATTTGCATTTTTTAGATTTAAGAGCATTTTTTAGGAATAAAAGCATATTTTTATAGATTTATTTTTTTATTTTTAGAGCATTTTTTTTACTTTTTAGAGCATTTTTTTAAATTTTAAAGCATTTTTTAAATTTTTAGAGCATTTTTTCCATTTTTTTTTAACAACGCTTAGTTTGAATTGATTTTTTTTATTTTGTAAGTGTATTGAAATGTTTGTTTTGGTTTTGTTTTCTTGTCAGTTTGAAATGCCAACAACAATTTCAAACTATTTCCAAAATAACGGGGTTCTGACGATTCTTGCTCAGATCTTAAGAAACTATGTTTTTTTTAGATCTAACAATAAGTGTAGGGTATATTCAGAAACTTTGTAAAAAATATCTAACTCTCCCACATGACGGTATTTTTTGGGTCTATTCTCTAACAAATTTTAAAAAAAATACCACAAAAAAGATAAAAGATTTTTTTAAGAGCATATTTTTATTGTTTTTAGAGCATATTTTCCATTTTAAGGGCATTTTTTAAGCGCATACAACCGTTTTTTAGAGCATATTTTCCGTTTCCCTGATTATGATACTATGCAAGTAAACGAGCGATATGTGGCGAATGAGCGATATAAACTTTAATAACAAAATGCCAATACTCATACGCCCCATATGAAAAAATGTTAAAAAGTGAACTTTCGTACTTTTTAGAGCGATATGTGGCGAATGAGTGATATAAACTTTAATAAAAAATAACAACACTCATACGCCCCATAAGAAAAAAATGGTAAGAAATGTATTTTCGTACTTTTTCTGTCTTATAAAATATTGTTCCTAGAAACTTGAAATTGTATTTCTTTTTGTAGCATTTTGAAATTTCGATGGTACTTTTTATACTGCCTGAAATAGTGGGTACACTCAAAATACTTTGTAGGCAAAAACAAATAAAAACACATTTAAAACAAGTGATAAAACAATTGAAAACCATCCCAGTAATTATTTATTTGTTTTAACAAAAATCAACATTTTTTTTTTACTGTTCATAAAATTTTCTAAAATAAATAACCTTGAACATTAAAAAATAAAGTCACTTTAATTTTTTTAACAAAAAATTAAAAAAAAAAAAAAAATAATGATTGTTGTGTTATTTTTACCGACAAATTAAACAAAAAAATACCCACGAAAACATTCAAAAATAATAATTTCAAATGTTATTTTTTTTACAATTTTTCTATTAAATTATTTTATTAAAAATTTTTAATAAAATTTTGGAGAATGAATCCCACAATCAACTACATTCTGGCCAGACACTCTTCCCATCGCACATTGGGTTCAAATGGTACCAAAGTGGCGATTAATTGAAATTTATAAATGAGGTTTTTGTTATAAAATTTGGTATGGGGTAAAAGTAGATAAAATTCTGTAATACTAGTTATCAAAATCAATCAACTAACAAGGGAAGTATCTCAACCCTTATGAACCGATTTGCCTGAAACTTAAAATATATATCAAAGAGACAATTCTAAGGTTGGGGTGTCTCGGCTTATCGGCCATATCGGGGATTTAGGGGTTCAAAACATGGGTCAAAAAATGGCGAAAAAATCGTTTTTTTGATTTTTCAGCCATTTCTTTTTAAGAAACTATATGATGTTTTCATATGAGAAGAAAGGGTTTTTTAATGCCTATCTAATGGTGGCATAACCTTGTAAAAATTCGGCTTCTTTAAATATTTTTTTCAGGAAAATGTGTAAATTTTGGGGGGTACTTATGTGAAGACATAGACCTACGATATCCCGTATTTTTGCCATAGATGATATTCCTGTTAGTTCGGAAACCATGTGGACCCGAAGGTCCACATGGTTTCATAAGGGGACAACGAAATTTTTAAACACTGATATGGCCGATAAGCCGAGACACCCCAACCTTAAAATCGTCTCTTTAATATATATTTTAAGTTTCAGGCAAATCGGTTCATAAGGGTTGAGATACTTCCCTTGTAAGTGGTTTACTTTTTTTTCGGTGAGCTGTCAAAGTTAGCAAATAATTGCAGTCTTTGAAAAAACTGAAAAAATTGGAATTTTTTACAATTCAAGCGATTATTAGTAGTATTAAATCTTTTAAAAGAAAATCTTTTATAATGGAATCTTCCACATCAGGTATTAAACTAAATTGCAAAATTTTTTTTGTTTATTAAAATTGTGTCTTAACATTTTAAATAATTTTTTTAAAAAGGGTCCGAAATTGGGATATTTTCCACATTTAATGGGCCTTTAATATTAAGTTAGTAATAGTTGGATTTAGTTTGTAATAGTTGGATTTAGTTTTGTGGATTTTAAAAAAGTATAGGATATCAGCTTTTATTTAAAAGAAAAAAAAAAGTCCAGACAATGCCCGGCCCTTTTTTTTATTCCCATTTTTGTGTAAAAAGTCTGGGTATCATTTATTTAACAAGACCATTATATGTGTGTTTATACCCTCTAACTACAGAATGGGTGTATACTCTCTTTGTCATTCCGTATGTAACGCATCGAAATATGTGTCTAGGACCCCATAAAGTGTATATTATTGATGACTGATCGATTCTAAGACATTCTGTGACTGACGGTGTGTCCGTCCGTTCGTCTCTTGTGGAGCACACCATAAAGTACAAAAAACAAGAGCTAGAATCCTGAAGTTTGTCACAGATGTGTACAATGGTCATAGGCTGGTTAAGTTCTTGAACGAGCAAAATCGGACCAGGGGGGAAAAAGTTCCCCCTTTAAGAACTAAAACTACCCCAGAAAAATATTTTTTTTATAAGTTTTATTTCTATATTTGTTCAATAAATAAAACATTTTAATGCCATATGGGGTTCATCGACCTGAATTTGAACCAATGGGATCAGGAAAGACAATTTTTTTCGGGCCGCCCTTTTTTGGGGGCGTGTGTAGAAAAAAATAATTTGAATAATGATACATTTTTATTAATTAGGTGCAAAAACTGACATTTATTTATTTGGCAACGTTTATGACGAGGGAAAGGTGTCCCCCATAGTGTCCGGGGAAACCCTCCCCCTACGATAAAAAACCTCCCCTCCATTTGTTTTTTGTAGCTTTATTACATGTTTAAGGGTTTCAAGTTTTTTTTCGAAAAACAAAAAAAAAAACGACTAAAAGATAAAAAAAAACATTTTTTTTTAAATTTTTTTCTCTAAAATGCTGTATTTTTATGTATTCATGATAATTCGTTAATAAAAAACTATAACATTTCCTTAAATCACTTTTTTCAAATAAATTAGTACATTTATGAGATTTTGTGAAAAAACAAAATTGGATTTTAAATAAAATTTATAATAATATAAATACATATCATGCTTTTTTTCTTTAATTATTTTGATAGCACATTATGTATGCTTTAATTCCCATTTTTTTTTTTATTAATTTATCGCCTTTCATTCCAAAGTTACAGCAAAAATTGTGAACTATAACCCTTTTTTCCGAAAAACAAAAAAACGCCTAACAGGTTAAACATTTTTTTTTCCAATTTTTTTCCAATATAATATTCTAAAACTACTGCTTATCTGAATTAATCGCCATTTTGGGTACCATCGAACCCACTGTGCATCGTGCTAAAGTCACTTGATACAAACATGTTTTTATATTTCTATAAATAATTTTTTGAATTTTTTTTCTACAAAAAAATAACCCACACAATTAAAAACAAATGATTTCCCCAAATCATTAAAATTAAAGAAGAATCACTAATTTTTACTTACAGAACAAAAATTAATGACTTTAAAAATTGAATGCTAGTGAAAGTCTTTATTTTTTATGTTGTTATTTTTAAAACAAAGAACAGAAATAGTCATTTAAAAAAACGGAACGTTAAACAAATGGGTTTTCTTTTAAAAACGACAAAACGTAAAACTTTTTAAATAAACTACAAACAGTTAATGACATAATTTTTTGAGAGTGGGAATTTCTCAGATTGCACTTGTTTTTCGCAGACCAATTTTTTTTTGATTGTCCATACAGGTTTTCGAAAGCCTATTAAAAACAAAAAAAAAAATACAACCACAAACATTTTTCAAACTGACTTGAAAGCGGAGATATCTGTGTTTGAATAATTATTTGTGTTTGGTTGCAAATTTTATATTCTCGAAACATTTACTGTATATTCTCGGAAAATTTACCCACTGAAGCGGGGTTTTTGGAAATTCCTAATTTGGAAACTCAAATTTTAAGGGGGTAAAACGGTGTACTTTAGTACTTGTTGTATGGTAATAGAAACTTAAAATTTGGAATATAGAATCGTCTATCTCAGCGGTTACCAACCTTTTTGCCTGGAGTACCCCTAATTTTAAATTTTATCAGCCGCATACCCCCTAACGAGTTTTTGTTTTCGTTAAAAAACTTCACAAATATTAGAGTTAATTTTGAAATTTTTGATCTGCGGGTATTTTGAAAGGATTTAGGGGAGATCAACACAATGGTGGTAGTTTTTGGAAAAATGTTTCGCTATTTTGGGTGGTGCAATGCATCTGAAAGCGCGGATTTTGAGCTGATTTTTCTGCAGAGCAAAAAAGGCTGAAATATTGCACGTCTGATTTCACCAGTCGATTCTACACCAAAAATTAAAAATAACGGACTTTTTTTGAACTCTTAAAAAAAGTTCTACAAACACAGGGAGTGGAAATATAATAGCGGTTCTCACCCTTGATAGAAAACAAAAAAAGAATCGGACAAATGAAGAAAACAAGATAATGTTTGACATATACAACAACAAAATACATTTATTTCTGTCAAACATTTTCTTGTTTTCTTCATTTCTCCGATTCTTTTTTGTTTTCTATCAAGGGTGAGAACCGCTAATGTTTTATTTTTTTAAATATTTAAAAAAAGAAATTTTTTTTTTGTTTATTTTTTTAATAATTTTTTTTTAAAAACAATAACTTCGTGACTTTTTGAAAGAAACTAATGTGTTTTTCGAAAGAAACTAAATTTTTTTTTTTTAAAAATATTTTTTTAAAGAAAAATATTTTTTTTTGTTTTTTTTTTTAAATAATTTTTTTTAAATGATTTTTTTTTAATACGAGGGCAGATCAATAACTTCGTGACTTTTCGAAAGAATTAGACGCGTATTTATAATGAAAGAGCATGTTGAGCTTAACAAAATGGTACCAAAATGGCACAACCCGTCTCAAAAATGCCCAAAAACACGTTTTTTGAGAACTTTGACGTACATTTTCTCAAAAACCTGACATCATAAGAAAATTTGGGAACCATATTCGGAATCAGCATCGAAAGGTTAATCGAAAACAAGTGGACAGATCTCAAAATATCATCCAAAAATATCGAAAAAAAAAAAATGTTTTCTAAATTGCATAAAAATACGTTTTTTGTGAATTTTCACCTCAACTTTCTTAAAAACCTGACATTATGGAAAACTTTGGAAGCCAGATGAAATGTTAATCTTAATCTTAATGTCCAAATTACAAACATTTTGCGTACTCCCGCGGACATTTTCGCGTACCCCCTAGTGGTACGCGTACCATAGGTTGGTAACCGCTGGTCTAGCAGACAAAAGTACTTTTACAAAAATTCCGATTCTAAGAAGGCGAAAAGGGTAAAAATTTGTACTTAGATACTTTTTTACATTTTGCTTGATATTAAGGTTTAAAATTTAGAAAAAAGCAGAAAAAGAAAATTGCGAAAAATTTTAAAACAGAAAACTTGAACCCTTATAACAAATATAATTAGAGCCCGTGCTCGATCTATACTTACAGAAAAAATCAAATAAAATTACTGACAAAATATGTCGCCATTAGGCACGTCTCCGAAACAGAAAATGCAAATTCCTTCATTTGTGTCTGCAATTCCAGATCAAGTTGGTAACCCTTGCGAAATAATGTAAGAGACAAAAAAGTTGAAAGAAAGTATGAAGTGAGGTTGAGATTGCTAGAAATAGAATTGTAGTGTTGGAAACTGTCAAAATTTATTCTGTAGAAACTATAAATATTCACATATATAAAAAACAGTTTTCATTAACAAGACAAACCGACATTTAAAATCCTACTTATGATGACACTAACTGGGGTGTTTGAAACCGGTATGGGAAATACCAGAAATGTCTATAATTTTTAGAAATTCAATTTTTCTTCTGCATTTTTTCAACTTGAACCCTATCTATATATATAAAGTAGTTGCGTGACTGACTGATGACTGACTGACATACTAATCACGCATCATCCCACAGCCCAAACCACTGAAGCTAGAGTCTTGAAATTTGGATTGTAGTTTCACCTCCTGGAATACATATCCGCTAAGGCTGGGTTTTTGGAAATGTTGATTTTAAGGGGTAAAAACGAAGGGTTGAAAAAGGGGAAAAAGCGAGTACTTTGGTACTTTTTTATTTTTTCTGAAAAAAATTCAATTAATTTGAAATTTAGGATCCTCTAACGGAAAAATATTCGCAAAAAAAGAACTTTCTGGAAATTCGGATTCCTAAGGGTTAAAAGGGGTAAAAAATGGTACTTTGGTACTTCTTATATTTTTTGAATATTAGGTCCTACAAAAATATTAAAATTTGCAATGGCGGTTCCAACAAAGGAAAAAATTCTGAAAACGTACTTTTCCGAAATTCCGATTCTAAGGGGGGTAAAAAAACGAGTACTTTGGTACTTTTTATTTTTTCTGAAAAAAAATTCTATTAATTCGAAAATTGGAATGTAGGATCCTCTAACGGAAAAACATTCACAAAAAAAAGTACTTTCTGAAAATTCGGATTCCTAAGGGTAAAAAGGGGTAAAAAATTGTACTTTGGTACTTTTTATATTTTTTTAAATTAAAGTCCTACAAAAAAAATAAAATTTGCATTGTTGTTTCCAACAATGAAAAAAATTATGAAAAAGTACTTTTTCGAAATACCGATTCTAAGGGGGGTAAAAAGCGATCACTTATATACTTTTTACTTTTTCTGAAATAAAAATCCTATTAATTTGAAAATTGGAATGTAGGATCCTTTAACGGAAAAACATTCCCAAAAAAAGTACTTTCTGGAAATTCGGACTAAAGGGTAAAAAGTGGTGAAAAAAATTTACTTTGGTACTTTCTCAATTTTTTGGAATTAAGGTCCTACAAAAAAATTTTAAAATGTTAGTTCCAACAACGGGAAAAGTTTTGAAAAAGTACTTTTTTGAAATTCCGATTCTAAGGGGGGGGGGGGGGGGGGGGGGTAAAAAAGTGTATTTTGGTACTTATTATAATTCGTGAAATAATGGTCCTGGAAACTTTAAATTTGGGAACGGAACGGAATGAAAGCCGCATGGGACTAATCGGAATGGAACAGGGAATCAAATGGAATAAAACAGGGAACGAAATGGGGACTTGAAATTTGGAATGGAGGTGCGCCTCCCGAAGTATAGATCCTTTAAGGCTGAGTTTTTGGAAAGGTTGATTCTAGGGAATAGGGGTAAAAAATGTATTTTGGTACTTTTTATATTTCCACAAACCACTGAAGCTAGAGACTTGAAATTTGGAATATAGATGCACCTCCCGGAAAATAGGTCCACTAAGGCTTGGGTTTTTGAAATGTTGATTCTTTTTATAGTTCCGCAAACCAATGAAACTAGAGATTTGAAATTTGGAATGTAGCTGCATCTCCCGGAATATAGATCTACTAAGGCTGGGTTTTTTGAAATAATGATTCTATGGGAGTAAAACGGGTAAAAAATGTATTTTGGTACTTTTTATATATATGTATACTTAAATAATGGATTTATTAGCTTGAAATTTGGAATGTAGCATCCCATGCTTAAATAAAAGTCATAAAAACTTAAAACTAGGAATGAATGATCCAACAACAGAAAAAAACTATGAAAAATTTACTTTTTGGAAAATCCGATTCCGATCTAAGGGGATTAAAACGAGTACTATGGTACCTTTTATATTTTCTGAAATGGACTAAAATTGAAATTTGAAATGTAAAATTGTCTAGCGAAATAAAATATTCCAAAAGAATAACTTTTGGAAATTCTGATTCCTAAGGAAATTAATTAAAGAGAATTATATATTCTTAAATAATGAGCATATTAACTTGAAATTTGGAATGTAGCATCATCTAACGGGAAAAAATCCCTCCAAAAATTCTTTTTGGTACAGTTTATATTTTCTTAAATAGAGGTCATAAAAACTTAAAATTAGGAATGTAGGATCCAACAACAGAAAAGAAATCTGTAAAAAGTACTTTTTTCGAAATTTCGATTCTAAGGGAGTAAAGACGAGCACTTTGGTACTTTTCATATTATTTGAAATAATGGTACTGGAAACTTAAAATTTTGAATGTAGGATCGTCTAGCGAAAAAAAACGTTCCCAAAAGAATTTTTTTTTAAATTCAGATTCCTAAGGAGTTAAAGGGGTACTTTTAAAATTGTCTGAAACAAAATAAGAGGCAAAATGATTCTTTTTAATTTAATGATCTTATCCCTAGAAACTCTTTTGTTCTTTAACGGATACTATTCGAAAAGGAATGAACACCACATTGAACGAAATTAAATGAAGCAGGGAACCAAATGATATAGAACAGGGAACGAAATAGAATGAAACTGGGAACGAATTCAAATGAAAATGTTTTCAATTTTTTTTTACAAAATTTTTTTTTTTTTGTACTAAAATTTGTTTATCAATAATTTTTCAGTAATTTTTTTGTTTCATTCATACATATTTGTTCATATTTTTACAAAATTTTTTCATTCAATTTTTGACTCAAAGTTTTATTTACTCATTTTTATTTTTGCTCAAATTAATAAATCAATGTTTTTTTTTTTTTTTTTTGATAACGTAAGACCGTCTTTAAGTTGACGTAGTACTTATTATATCAACTGATATATTTGGTATTTTATTGTAAGTGTTGTGATCATCATAAGCACAGTTTTTGTAAAGGCTTAAGACATATATAAAGATTCCATAGCGAAAACTTCAAAAAATGGGTCATTTATTATCATTATAAAATTTTTCTGTATTTACGGGAAACGAAATACCCTGCGGACGCTAGTAACAAATATAATTAGAGCCCGTGCTCGATCTGTACTTACAAAAAAAATCAAAGAAAACTAAAAAAATTAGTTCAAAACAAAATAGTGAAGGGCATTTTTGGTTTGATAGCCGAAACTTGAACTGGATGATATACATACGTCTGAAAGTAGAGATCAAATGGATTACAACTGCATTTACAGTTTTTTGTTTCTTGATCCTGTTTCCTTTTAAAAGGACTTCAAAGTTTTAAAGGATTAAATTTTATATTTTTTTTTTTAATATTTGTACTTGTTGTAGGATGCCACACGTGGTTGTAAGTAAGTGTAAGTAGATAAAATATGCTCGTGAGTGTGTGTCGTTAGAAATTTACTGTCGTGAGCCCATCTCTAGTTTAAACTTATGCATTTTTTTATAAAATAATTATTTTTTATGTTATTGTAATGCATTATGCATCCAATTATAAATAATGCATTATTTCAAACTTTCAAATAATACATAATGTAACCAAATATAAGTCATCCATGATTTAATGTTTAGAAATAATAAATATGAAATACATTTTTTGCAATAATCATGCATTACGTAGCAAATTATTAGTAATGCATTATTTTTCACTTGAAAATAATACGTTGTGGAACAAATGTTTGGTAAGACATCATAAAATAATGCTACAAATAAGTTATATACATTACCTGGTAATGTGTTATATAATCACTACCCATTACCAAAGTTTTGCTGGGTACTACATTTAGCATCTAGCAGGGTTGGCAACCGACACCCACCTAGAATAACGGTATTTGGCTATTGTACCGCAACTAATAAAGATATGGACATTTTCAAAAGCGATTATGTGAGCTGATGAAATTTCTAGTATTTTAAATGTGTTACCTCGTGTTTCTACCGGTTCGTTTTAGTTATATAGGCCAATACCGTTATAATACTGTTTCAAACGGTATTATAAAGGTATTGACCTATATTTCGAAAACGAACCGGTAGAAACACGAAGTGACACATTTAAAATACTAGAAATTTCATCAGCTTTCATAATCGCTTTTGAAAATGTCCATATCTTTATTAGTTGCGGTACAATAGCCAAATACCGTTATTCTAGGTGGGTTTCGGTTGCCAACCCTGGTTTCTAGTTTCAATAGTACATTATCCAGTTTGTGTTTAACGACTTTTTTTTTTAATTTTTGTTGGACGGTGCATCACTTTAAAAGGGCATTATGGAGGGTATTCAAAGAGTCGGCCAAGTCGAATTTAAATTTTCTACTTCTTTTAAAATAATATTTTTAACATTTGCAGGGAATAACAATATTCGTTTAGACCGAATTTAACTTCTCTTACTGATTTTATATAATAAATTATTTTTGCAAATGTATGTTGAAGACTGAAAAAAGTAGCAGAAGAAATAAAAGTGCAAAATATATGTATGTATACATATATTTACAAAAAGATTTTACTCGTAATATACTTACATGATGTATAGCAGGACCAGAAATGATTGCAATTTTTTGTACTTACATAAGTGACATTGTTTTTTAAAACGTGCCAATGACAATTGTTTGCTAATGTTGGTGTTTTCTTTTTTTTTTTTTCTACTACTTCCATGCAAGATATTCTCACTGTCACATACAGATTTTGCAAAAACTTCAGTTTTATAGTTATGAGGTAAAAAGATTAACATTTATCTCTTGTGAAAACCAACAGATTTATTTGTGTAAAGAAAATAAAGCAAAATAATCGGCTAACGAATGATTACGAAATTTTCCAATTATTTTTTTGAAATAAAATTTTTATAAATGGATTGAAAACGAATAACAATAGCAGTGTTTTGCAATCATTTGGATGAGGATTTACCATACAAAATGTGTACTTAATAAATATTATTATTATTAAAGATTAGCACACATTTGACTCTCCCTGTTGTGGAATGTATTTTATACAGAGCTTTTGTAATATTCTTATAGCATAATTTAAGGGCGCACAATAAATATCCCCATCAAATCATGCAGGAAGTAAAAGCTCTTTTGTTTAAAACTTTCATTATTTGAACTTTTTAACATTTTTAAAGCACACTTTTGGGGTAATATTAGAAAATGTACTTAATAAGTACATATAATTGTGTTTTGCAATCATTTGGATGAGGATTTACCATACAAAATGTGTACTTAATAAATATTATTATTATTAAAGATTAGCACACATTTGACTCTCCCTGTTGTGGAATGTATTTTATACAGAGCTTTTGTAATATTCTTATAGCATACTTTAAGGGCGCACAATAAATATCCCCATCAAATCATGCAGGAAGTAAAAGCTCTTTTGTTTAAAACTTTCATTATTTGAACTTTTTAACATTTTTAAAGCACACTTTTGGGGTAATATTAGAAAATGTACTTAATAAGTACATATAATTGAAAAACACAACAAATGTCTTAAAATCTGAGAATTTTTTTCAAGGACAAATGTCTCAGAGTCGGAGATTTTTGTTTTTAGAAAAAATGTCACAAAATCAGAGATTTTTTTTAAAGAAAAATATTTTAGAGGCTGAGACTTTTTCTATAGAAAAAAACGTCTTAGAATCTGCTATTTTTTTCTATAGGACAAATGTCTCAGAATCTGCGACTTTTTCTGTATTAAAAAAAATTCTTAGAATCTGACACACTTTGTCTTAGATTTTTCCATAGAAAAAAATGTCTCAGACTATGGGACTTTTACTATAGGAAAAATTTCTCAAAATCTGAGACTTTTTCTATAGAAAACAAGTAGAAAAGTTAAACTCGACTTGGCCGAATTCAGGAATACCCTCCACAACATCCTTCTTAACACGGTGAGCCTCAGCGATGTTCAGGTTGAACTTTAGTGTCGACGAAAAGTGTAAGCGCAGTTCGATTTCTACAAGATTAAATGTCACAAAACTGATAACAGCGAAATCGTAGCTGCTCGCATTCGCGAGATATCGCGAAATTAGTGTTTTTGTATTTTTTAAAATATTGACATTGAAGTTTTTGAAATATTTTCAAAAACTGAGTATACAGTTTTAATTTTACTTTTTTAAAGGTCACAAAACAAAAAACATCAAAATCCTATCTTCTTTAGTTCGTGAAATTTTTTGCTGTTTTTGTTTTTTATCTTTAGATAGGTTTCTTTTAAATTTCGTAAAAACATGGTAAGCAGTTTTACTTGTGCTTGATCAAAGGTCACACAGCTGTTGACATCGAAATTGTAGGTGTTAAATTTCGCGAGATATCGCGTAATTATATAATTTTTTTTTTATAATTTATTTATTTTTTAGAACCGGTTCTTTAGAAATAATTAGAAATAAGTGGTATTCAGTTTGATTTGAGCATGTTGGAAGAAATTAAAACTGCCCACCAAAAAATTATAGCTGCTCACTTTCGCGGGAAATAGCAAAATACAGCTTTTTGGGGGTATTTTTTGTTTTGATTAATAAAAGAAGTTTCTTTTACTTTGTTGAAAAACACAAAATGTAGTTTGATTTGCTATTGATTAAAGGTGATAAGTAGGGATGAGATTTTAATGCACTAAAAAATAGAAAATATGCGCTTGAAATATGCGCTAAAAAACTCAAAATATGCACTAAAAAACCTAAAAAGAGCATGGTAAATTGCCATCTTGTAAGGTATCTTGAGGCTAACTTACTTTTAAACGATCGACAATATGGTTTTCGTAGAACTCGTTCTACTGGGGATCTGATGGCGTTCCTTTCGGAACGTTGGAGTCGTTCGATCCACCGTTTTGGTGAGAGTAAGGTGGTTGCTCTGGATATTTCCAAGGCATTCGATTGTGTGTGGCACGATGCACTCATATCTAAGCTTAATGCCTTTGGTGTCGGTAATGACTTCTCTCGATTTATTTCGAGTTTTCTTAGGAACCAATCTATACGTGTTGTTATAGATGGTTTCTCATCGGATGAGTTTCAGCTTCAATCAGGGGTTCTGTTCTTTCTCCTACCCTTTTTCTTATTTTTCTTAACGACCTCCTAAGTCAAACTTCAAATCCTATCTACTCTTTTGCAGATGACAGCAACATTTGTCATTCATTTTCCTTCGATCGTAGGCCAAGCCTTGTTCAGGTTGAGGAAAAAAGGCGGATTATGAATGACACACTTAATCAGGACCTGTCGACAATCTCTGAGTGGGGTCTTGCGAATAGGGTCAAGTTTAATGCAAGCAAGACCCAATGTTGTATGTTGACCCACAGGAATGTGGAATCACCAGCGTCATCTGTACAAATGGGTGGTATAGGTATCGAGGAATCGGACACTCTTGATGTTCTGGGCATGAAAATTCAGTGTGATGTCCGTTGGAATAAACACGTTTTTCAAGTGTCGAAAGAAGCATTCAAGTGTCTCGGTTTTTTAAACCGGTGTAAGATGTACTTCACCTCATCCGATCTCCTAACTATTTATACCACCTACATCCGACCGAAGATGGAATACAACTCCCATATATGGGCAGGGGCTTCAAAGTCTATTTTGGAGCTTTTGGACCGTGTGCAAAGGAGGGCGTTGATGCTTATCAATGACAATAGGGTATCCAACTCTATTGACTCACTGGAGCATCGTCGGAATGTGGGTTGTGTGACTCTGTTCTATCGATATTACCATGGAAAGTGTTCCGCTGAGATAAGTGAACTTATCCCTAGAGCCCGAGTTTTTGTTCGCAGCACTCGGTCGTCTAGTACTTAGATCACATCCATTTGTTGTCGATTGTCCAGTTGATCGCACATCGCATTACAGAGAAGGTTCGTTTATCAGTCGTACTAGCCGTATGTGGAATAATCTTCCAGCGGAGGTCTTCCCAGCTTCTTTCAATGTAGATAAATTCAAGTCAAATATCCACAAACACTACTCCCTCTTTCCTCCTCCTCACAACCTATTTTCCTGATATCAACACAATGCACTGCATTAGTAGGGGCATCCCCTGAGTGTTGGTTCAACGTAAAAAAAAAAGTAACGCCGGGTTTAAATAGTAACATTTAAAACTTTATATAAGCAAGATTTTTAAGAACTTGGGACAATCTATAAAAAAAATTTTAAGAAAAAAAATAATTTTTCTAATTTCCAAAATAAATTTTTAAAATTTAAAATAGTTTTTGAAACAAATAAATTTCAATTTGTGTTTTTGCTAATTTATGCCAAAATATGCAAAAATATGCACTTTAAAGTTGTAAATATGCACAAAATATGCATTTAAAACCAAAATATGCAAAAATAAGCATTTTCACCAAAATATGCAAAAATATGCAAAAACAAATCGATGCCATTTTAACGCAAATTTCTTGATTCAAAAAGATAATTGTTCGATATCGTTTTTAGACTATCGACAAAAAACATGCATTTGCATGGAAATCTCATCCCTAGTGATAAGGCTGTTAACATTTAAATTCTAGCTGCTCAATTCTTCAAGATATCGCTAAAAAAAACTCATTAAACTACTATTTATTCTTTACTTTGTGTTATTTTCGGTCTGTAAAAACATTTACTTCAATTAACGACAAAATTGTGGTATGCAGTTTGAATTCGAGGTTATTTAAGTTGACAAAACTGCAAGCATAAAAATTATAGATGATCAATTTCCCGAGAAATTGCGAAATTACTGTGCAAGCTTTTATATTAATTAATTTATTTTTTCTAGGCGCCCCAGTAGGCTAGTTGGTTGCGTGCTAGCCTATGAGTCTGGGGGTCGTGGGTTCGATTCCCACCAGAGGCCTTGGTCTGATTCGCTACAACGAGACGAAGGTCATTGTTACCAGATCTCGGTTAGGTAAAATTAGTATATGATTTGTAATTATATGTTATTTTTTCTTTAGTGTCTTAACTAATGGAAAAATCAAGAAACGACCAATATATTGTATGCAGTTTAAATTTTATGTGGTTAAAGGTGGTAAAAATGCTTAAATAAAAATCTTGACTGCTAATTTACACGAAAAATAATTTTTTTTTTAATTTAAAAATTTTTTTTTTTAATTTTTTAATCTCGTGAAATTGAGAAGATATGATTTCGATGTTAACTGTTTTGTGACATGTGAATAAATACAATTTAAACTGCATTCTAAGTTTTTGAAGATATTTAAAAAACTTCATTGTCAAAATTTTAGAAAATACAAAAACACTAATTTCGCGATATCTCGCGAATGCGAACAGCTACGATTTCGCTGTTAACAGTTTTGTAACATTTAATAAAGTAGAAATCGAACTGCGTTTACACTTTTCGTCGACACTAAAGTTGAACCTAGACATCGCTGAGGCTCACCGTGTTAAGTGATAGTAAATTTTCTAACGTGAAAATATTTTTATCAATATTATATGTGATATTCAGTAGTTGATAAAATATTGTAGAATATCGAATTTTTATTTCTCTAACAATACGCGAAATAAACAGTTTTTTGGCTCTCCTGAAAAATTGATATGCTCTGTTTGTAAACGAAATTGAATACCGAATGGTATTTTAATAAGTACAACAATTTTTGTGCCACCAAAAAATTTTTTCGCGGAATTTTTATCGCGATTTTTTTGTAGCGAAATTTTTTTTTTCAATAAAGAAAATTTGGCAAATTAATTTATTTTTCCGACTTTAATTTTTATTTTAAATAAAGTTTTTTTTACAATAATCCCTTTTACATTGTGGAGGGTATTAAAATATTCGGCAAGGCCGAATTTAACTTTTTTCCGTTTTTTAATTGTAACCAAAACTGTATGTGCTGAAATATTGTGATATCCTTTTGACCTTAATGTTTTACAAAATTTAATTTAATTAATTTAATACACCTCTATTAATTAAAAAAATAATTATATTCTTTGTTTTTTTGTATTATATTTACAGGTGAATAAATAAAATAAAATAAAACAACATAATAAAGTCAATTTAAACATATCGTCAATGTATTCATTAAAATATAAAAATATAAAATAAGCTTTAAAAAAAAATAAAATAAATATAACTGGAAAAAAGGTAAACTGAAAAAAAATTAACAAAACAATTTAAATTAAAATAATATTTGTTGTATAAAAAAAAGAAAAAATATCAATATTAAGTAATTGCAATATAAAAAAAATTTCACTTTAAATAAAAATAATTATAAAATAAATACAGCCCTATCAATTTAAATCAGTATTAATATTATAAAAATTTTTTGCTTAAAAAAATATTTAAAAAAAATAATAATAATAACTAAATAAACAACTACATCATCATCATCAATTATCATCATTGGTCTGCTGCTGCAAAAGTAAAACAAAGTTGACCTTTTTTAAAAAACTCAACTTTAATACAACTCTACTTTTTTTCAACTTTATTATCCTCAAATGGGCATTAGGTGGCGCTGTAAATTCTATATACTTTAGAAAGTAATTAACCTAAACTTTACATATCAAAGGATTTTGTTAGCTGGTAAGTAGTTTTAAAAATTTTTGCTATTAATTTTAATACTTTATTATAAAAAAAAAAATAGAAAAGAAAATTAAAATCAAAGAAAACTTAATTTGAAAAGTAGAAAGAAAAAGATTTTTTTTATAGAATTGAAGAAATATTTAATAAAATAAGAATAAAACTACTTTGGGACAGTAGAATTTGCAATTACACATTGATACAAAATTCCGAATCGGAATGGGATAAAACCAAAAGTAAATGAAACTTAACATTTTACATAACAAAACCCTCAAGGCGTTTTTTTGGATCAGCGCTAGATTTTTTTTTAAAGCATTTAAAAAAAAATATGTCATTAACTGTTTGTAGTTTATTTAAAAAGTTTTCCGTTTAGTCGTTTTTAAAAGAAAAAACATTTGTTTGATGTTCAGTTTTTATTAATGACTACTTCTGTCCTTTGTTTCAAAAATAACACACTAAAAAATAAAGACTTTCATTAACATTTAATTTTTAAAGTCATTTATTTTTGTTCTGTAAGTAAAAACTACTGATTATTCTTTAAATTTTTAATGATTTGTGTAAGTCATTTTTTTTTAATTTGTTGGTATTTTTTAATGAGATATTATTAGTTTTTACCTACACAAGTAGGTTATTTTTTTGTAAAAAAAAAAAAATCAAAAAATTATTTATAGAAATAAACATTTTTGTATCAAGTGACTTTGGCACGATGGGTAGAGTATCTGGCCAGAATGTAGTTGATTGCGGGATCGATTCCCAAAAATTTTATTAAAAATTTAAAAAAAAAATATTTCACTAGAAAATTGTTAAAAATAACCTACGAAATCATTAATTTTTAATGTTTTCGTAGGTTATTTTTTGGAATTTGTTGGTAAAAATAACAGAACTATCATTAATTTTTAATGTTTTCGTAGGTTATTTTTTTCGAATATGTTAGTAAAAAAGACCCGAGTAAAAATTTTCTGGTCTAATCATATATAATTTGATACAATCTTATATGAGTTAATATGCTTCTGTATAAATTTATATAAAATTTTATCTATCACTTTGATAAGGTCCCGAGTAAAAATGAAATGATATAATCATATATGCTATTATATAATTATTTATATTTATATATGGTTATGCATGAACTTTGATATGGGCATATAAGTTTATATATAGCATTGTATTTTTTCCTTATTTTTTAATATGATAACATACATATTCCTATCTATTTATATACCGATCTATATGAAATTAGATATGACATATAAGGTCGGAAATTTTTAGATATGACAGATAAAAAGATATATGATTTTATTTATAATTATATCCCGAAAAAAATTTTCTAAATTTTCTAATTCCCGGACAATTAAAAAATTTTCAAGTCCTAAAAAATTTTATGAAAATTTTCCAAAGTGCCGGACACAACATTTTTTTGGCAATTTTTTTTGGAGTAAAAAAATCATTGAAAATGTTTTTAGGAGAAATTTTATGTTCTTGAAAAATTTTTAAGTTCCGAAAAAATGTTTTTAAATTTTCTAAGACACAAACATTTTTGGAATTTTTAAATCCCTTAAAAATGATTTTAGAAAAAAAAAAATTACAAATTTTTAATAATTTGCCAAGTCCCGAAAAAATTCCGAAGAATGCAATAAAAACTCTTCTAATTGATAATGTATCCAATCTGATAAAATAATTTCTAATTTCACGTTTAAAATTCCAAAAAATTTTACCAGATTTCATCTAATTATATAAAAATTTATCTAATTTTAACAGATAAGATATGATTTAATACAATTAGATAGACCCATTTTTGGGATCAAACTTAATCAAATTTGATATTATTTTATCAAAAATAATAGAATTTGATATAATCGTATAGTATTTGATCCGCCAATTTTCGGATCAAAATTAATATGGATTTACATAAAAGCATATCTGTTCATATAAAATTAAATATTGCGTCATATAACTTTTTTTTAATCGGGGTTGATCCACTTTATATGGTTAGATATTGCTCCATATATGATAAGATTCGTATTTTGGTTTTGCTCATCAAATTATATAAAAATTGATATTATAACATCAATTTGATCTAATTAGATTTGACCAAATTCAGGATCAAATTGTATCAATTTTTATATTTTTTGATCTAAAGTAATACAATTAGATATTATTTGATACAACCATTTTACGGATCAAATTAGATCTATTTAGTAAAATTAGCATAATATTTTTACTAGGGGAGTGAAAAAAGTAATTTTTTAATGTTTAATGTTATTTATTTTAGAAAATTTTGCCAACAGTAAAAAATAAATGTTGATGTTTGTTAAAATAAATGAATAATTACACAGTGCAACACCCAAAATCGGAATGGGATGAAACCAAAAGCAAATGAAAGTTGACATATTCCATAACAAACCCCTCAAGGCTTTTTTCTAGTTCAGAGCTATATTTTTTTTACACGCATTTGAAGTTAGTGCACTTTTATTATAATTATAATAATAAATGCTTGAAAACTGTATTAGTGGCGAATGATTAATATTGTAATTGCCTTTTAATAACAATCATACGCAACGGTGTCCAGTGATTTATATTAATAATTGCCTTTAAATAACAATCATACGCAACGGTGTACAGTGCATTATTTTAATAATTTGGCTTTAAAATCACCAACTTTAAATGCGTGTAAAATAAAATCTATCTCTGACCTAAAAAAAAGGCCTTGAGGGTTTTGTTATGGAAAACGTCAGCCTTCATTTACTTTTGGTTTCATCCCATTCCGATTCAAAAAGTCTGATTTTGTATCACTGTGTTACTGGGATGGTTTTCAATTGCTTATTCACTTGTTTTAAGTGTGTTTTTCATTTGATTTTGCCTACAAAATATTTTGAGTGTAAGACCTTTTTCCTTTTCTCAGACTCTGAAAACTTTTTCCGAAACAAAAACTCTTAAACTCTGAGGCCTTTTTCCTATAGAAAGATTCTGAGACCATTTCCCATAGTAAAAGTCTCAAGGTCTGAGACATTTTTTCTATAAAAAATTTCCATATTCTGAGACATTTTTTCTATAGAACAAGTCTCAGATTTTGGGACATTTTTTATATTAAAAAAATCTTAGATTCTAAAACATTTTTTCTATTGAAAAAGTCCTAGATTCTAAGACATTTTTTCGATTAAAAAAGTCTCAGATTCTGATAAATTTTTTCTATAAAAAAATTTCCATAATCTGAGACATTTTTTTTTCTATAGAAAAAGCTTCTTCAGCTTCCGAGACATTTTTCCTATAGAAAAAGTTTAAGATTCTGTGACATCCTATAGAAAAATTTTCCAACTCTGAGATATTTTTTCTATAGAAAAAGTCTCAGATTCTGAGAAATTTTTTCTATAGATAAAAGTCTTAGATTTTTTTCTATAAGAAAAATGCTATTCCACATTTAATCAATCCATACTTTCATATATTTAATGAAAAACTTCATTAAACGTTTTAAACAAGTGCTACGAATATTTTCATTATTTCCATGTAAGCTTTCATTGAATGGAATTTTAATGACTCAGGTTTCATTTATCAAATGAAACCTGTCTTCGGTTGAAAACGTCAGTCATTTTTCATTAATTTTATTTTTTTTATTTTTTTATTTTCATTATTTTCACGAAGCTTTTTTTCAGTGTACTTTTTACAGAAGGTAATATTTACTAAAGATACTTTTTACAAAAGGTATTTTTAACTTTTATACATAAAAAATACTTTTTATAAAATGTCTTTTATATGAAAGGTACTTTTTATGAAAGGTACTTTTTATAAAATGTACTTTTTATAAAAGGTACTTTTTATAAAAGGTACTTTTTATAAAATGTACTTTTTATAAAAGGTACTTTTTATAAAAGACATTTTATAAAAGGTACTTTTTATAAAAGGTACTTTTTATAAAAGGTACTTTTTATAAAAGGTACTTTTTATGAAAGGTACTTTTTATAAAAGATACTCTTTATAAAAGGTACTTTTTATAAAAGGTACTTTTTATAAAAGGTACTTTTTATAAAAGGTACTTTTTATAAAAGGTACTTTTTATAAAAGGTACTTTTTATAAAAGGTACTTTTTATAAAAGGTACTTTTTATAAAAGGTACTTTTTATAAAAGGTACTTTTATAAACGGTACTTTTTATAAACGGTACTTTTTATAAAAGGTACTTTTTAAAAAAGGTACTTTTTATAAAAGGTACTTTTTATAAAAGGTACTTTTTATAAAAGGTACTTTTTATAAAAGGTACTTTTTATAAAAGGTACTTTTTATAAAAGGTACTTTTTATAAAAGGTACTTTTTATAAAAGGTACTTTTTATAAAAGGTACTTTTTATAAACGGTACCTTTTATAAAAAGTACCTTTTATAAAAAGTACCTTTTATAAAAAGTACTTTTTATAAAAAGTACCTTTCATAAAAAGTAACTTTCATAAATAGTACCTTTCATAAAAAGTAACTTTCATAAATAGTACCTTTTATAAAAAGTACCTTTTATAAAAAGTACCTTTTATAAAAAAGTACCTTAAAAAAAGTACCTTTTATAAAAATTACCTTTTATAAAAAGTACCTTTTATAAAAAGTACCTTTTATAAAAAGTACCTTTTATAAAAAGTACCTTTTATAAAAAGTACCTTTTATAAAAAGTACCTTTTATAAAAAGTACCTTTAATAAAAAGTACCTTTTATAAAAAGTACCTTTTATAAAAAGTACCTTTTATAAAAAGTACCTTTAATAAAAAGTACCTTTAATAAAAAGTACCTTTTATAAAAAGTACCTTTTATAAAAAGTACCTTTTTAAAATTATTAAATTTGGCTCAAATTAATTGTAAATAAAAGTTTGTCTCAAGATAAATAAACTTTAATAAATTTCGATTGACCTTAAATTTGTACCACATAATTTTTAGGTCTAGTAACTTGGGAAAATCAAAAGTTTAAGCAAAAATGCCATTTTGGTTAAGTGTAGGCTATAAAAACAAAATTTTTAACAAATTTTATTTAGTTTTCAAAAACTTAAAATTTAAAATAAAAAATATGTCTGCAAGCATATTTGCAAAAAAAAGCCTTCAAATGTTTTCTTTCAGCTTTCGTCAATCGTTTAGCATGTCATTTTAGTTAATTGTCAAAATATTCAGGTCATGAAATAAAATAATTGAAATTCATTCAAACAGTTGTCACAGGAAATAGTTTGAAAATTGTAAAAAACAAAAGATTAAAAAAAGTATTATCTGCCAATTAAGTGCAATACAAAAAGATGCAGAAACTATTAAAATGACAGGATATTGAGAAGATTTACAAATAATTTCAATATTTAACATTATATTATCATTTTTTTTTATTGCAAAAAAAAAAACTTATTAAACATTTAGAATTTAATTTTATATAAAGAAATTTAAAGATAAATTTGATTGAAGAAATTAATACCACAAAAATCTTTTAAATGCTTTAAGAATTTAATTTTAAAGAAATTTAAAAATAAATTTGATTGAAAATTTTAATACCACAAAAATCTTTTAAATGATTTGTTATTGAAACTCATAAAAAGTTTTTTTTTTTGTAAACGAATTAAGGAAAATATTTTGTCTTTTAGTTTTAACTAAAAATCAATCTTAATAATATCTTTAGGCAAATCAATTTATATGCAAAATTTACTTCACATTACTGAACACACACATAATGGTCAAATTTAAATTGCGTTGACAATTTAGTGGCGCCCAACGTGGGGCCTTACAATGTTAGGCTTGCATAGAACCTTTAAATTCTTAATTTTATTTAAATTTTGATTAATTTTTATTAAAAAATAAAAATTATAGTTAAATTTTTATTAAAAAATAAAAATTGTTTTATATTTGCTAAATAATCTTGACAATGGAATCTGATAAATTCCGAAACATGTGTCGATTAAGTCTTGCAAAAATGACCAACATAAATAAATTTAAATATAGTTTTGATTAGTAAAGGAAATAATGACCTCGAGCCTACTCGAAATATAATATTTTAATGATCAAATAAAACAATTTTCATTTGTTAATAAAAATGTATTAGAATTTGAATAAAATTGAGAATTTTAATGTCCTAAAGCCTTACATTGTAAGGCTCACATTGGGCGCCACTAAATTTTCAACGCAATTTACATTTGACAATGACATGTGTCTTTCAAAAATGTCCAATATAAATAAATTTAAAAGGGAAAAATAATTTCCTTGAAAATTATTCTATGAAAATATCATAGTTTTATTTATACCCTCCACTTAGTGATAGAGGGTATATATAAGTTTGTCATTCCGTTTGTAACTCATCGAAATATCGATCTGGGACCCCATAAAGTATATATATTCATGATGCCCGATCGATTTTAAGACATTCTAGCGATGTCCGTCTGTCCGTCTGTCTGTCTGTCCGTTTGTCTGTCTGTCTGTCTGTGGAAAATGCTCTCACGAACAAAATATTGCACAGAGGTGACTAAAACTTAACATATTTATTGGAAGTTCTCCCGAGAAGTTTGGTATTGCATTTGAGCGATATCGGTTCAGCGGTTCAAAAGTTATGAACGAAAATTTCAGTACATTCAATATAACCTAAAAATACAAAATGCTTTAATTCGGCTTCTGGTTGACGTATGTGAACATAATTAAACACCAAATGGTATTTAAACAAGTACGAACATATTTTTTGACAAAAAAAGAAAAAAATCGCAGATTTTTTACCAAAATTTTTTTTCGCGGAATTTTTTTTTCAAAAAAAAAAAATTTTCAAAAGTAATTTCCTTTTAAATAAAGTTTTTTGCAATAATCTTTTTGAAATTGTGGAGGGTATCACTACATTCGGCAAGGCCGAATTTAACTTTTTTACTTGTTAGTAAATGAAATAGTGACTTCGAGCTCGAATAAACCTACTAAAAATATTCGTAATTTTATAACAGAATTTTAGTTAAGTCCGGTGGACTCAAATTTTTAAATTATTTCTGAGAAAAAATTGTTTTTGTTATTTGTGTTATTTTTGTTGAGAAATCTAAAAAAAATAAGTGTCAACACAGGCTTAGCGGAGATGTCGACAGCTTTCAGAAGTTACCAGACTTTCGTCGTCAGTGCTTTTCGATTGTCACAACTAATGTGAGTCATGGGGGGATTTTTGTGTTTTTTTATCAGCACGTATGCTCCGATCAGAAGTCATTTCCCCCACAATTGCCTCAGAGTCGCTTCTAGAGGGTGAAATGTAAGACCGCCGCCCATTAATTTTTAAACGCCAACATTTTTTCTGAACAAACATACTGCCTATCTCCACTCCAGAAATGGGCTCCCATTCAAAAATAATTCTTTATAAAATTAGATCACATCGCTCTTACTGTCCCAAGAATGTCCCTCAAGGAGTCAAATTTAAAAATTCTAAAAGACAATACAAAATAGACAGTGTGCCAAAAATTTAATGGCGCCCAACTTGGGGACTTACTTAGAAGCTCTTATATAAATAACACCTTAAACGTATTTTTAAAAATTGTATTTATACTTTCAATAATAAATCGTAAAATTGTTGTTTTAAAATTCATTTAAATTTAGATAAATAACTCTTGTATTTTGGGTTAACTAAATTAAATTTAAATTGATGCTGTCCTTTTTGTTTTTGGAAACCCCCCTAAAAAAAATCTCTAATTAAAAAAGTACGTACATATCATATGCAGACTTACACACAATTGACGTCACATTACAAAACACACACATCAAGTATAAAATTCAAATTATACACATAAATTATTGGCGCCCAAAGAGGGGCTGCATACAGTAGCTTTTATTCAAATAACACATCAATTTTTTTTATGACATTTAATGTAACTCTTCATTAAAAATTCTGAAAATTCTTAATTTTTGCAAAATTCATTTAAATTTTGCATAAACATTTAATTATAAATGGTTAAACTAAATTTAATTTGATAGTGCCCATTGCTTTTACTTTTTTTTCAACTAAAAATATTATAATTAAAAGAGAACATACATGTCATATTAGACTGGCATTTTTTTGTATGGCACATTTTTTCCTCCGATTTTCAAGGTCGGGCATTTTTTTTTATTCTACTAGGCCTTAACCTTATGTGGTACCAATTTAAGGCCAATCGGATTAAATTAAACCGTGGCGCCCGGCGGTCAAAGTTTTGTATTTTTAAAAAATTAAAGAAAAATAACAAGTAAAAAAGTTAAATTCGGCCTTGCCGAAGGTAGCGATACCCTCCACAATTTCAAAAAGATTATTGCAAAAAACTTTATTTAAAAGGAAATTACTTTTGAAAAAAATTTTTTTTTTTTTTTAAAAATTTCCGCGAAAAAAAAATTTGGTAAAAAAAATCCGCGATTTTTTTCTTTTTTTGTCAAAAAATATGTTCGTACTAGTTTAAATACCATTTAGTGTTCAATTATGTTCACATATACCAACCAGAAGCCGAATTAAAGCATTTTGTATTTTTAGGTTATGTTGAATGTACTGAAATTTTTGAGGTGTGCTTACATTTTCGTTCATAACTTTTGAACCGCTGAACCGATATCGCTCAAATGCAATACCAAACTTCTCGGGAGAACTTCCAATAAATATGTTATGTTTCAGTCATCTCTGTGCAATATTTTGTCCGCGACAGCATTTTCCACAGACAGACAGACAGACGGACAGACGGACATCGCTAGAATGTATTAAAATCGATCGAGCATCATGAATATATATACTTTATGGGGTCCCAGATCGATATTTCGATGAGTTACAAACAGAATGACAAACTTATATATACCCTCTATCACTACGTGGAGGGTATAAAAATAATAAATAAATACAGTCAAACTCGGTTATAACGAACTCGGTTATAACGAATTCCTGGTTATAACGAACTAATTCTAAAGTCCCGATGTTTTGGCATCAATTTTCACACAAAATACTACTTTTATAACGAACTCGGTTATAACGAATCCTCGGTTAAAGCGAACTGATTATTATGGTCCCACGAATACAATTTCATGTTTATTTACCTTTTTATAACGAACTCCCATAAATATTTTTTAATGTGCGACAATCATGTTTATCAAACTCACAAAAGGTTGGAAATTTTTGTTTTGTATTGCAATTTTGATAAAATTTATTTTCATTTTTAACATTTTCTTCTCAATTAGTAGTTTATTTACGAAAAAACATCAAATAAACCAAAATTGGATCTATTTATTTCAAAATAAAACTTGGTTGATAAAAAATATACCCCTCTTATAGCGAACTTCGCTTATAACGAACTATTTTTACTGGTCCCTTGGAGTTCGTTATAACCGGGTTTGACTGTATATCTTTCGACACATCAAATTTGTTAATTTTGATGCGCTGAGCACGAATATCAAAAAAATAAAATCGGTCAAACAGTTTTCAAGATATCGCTATTTGAAATTTACAAAAAATGGCGGTTTTTTCCTACGTTCAAGAAATTTTTTAAAAAATGTCTCAGAATTTCATTTCGCCGACCCTTTTGTTGAGCTCTAGGCAATAATTCATTTATTTGAGCCAAATTAGATCTAATTTACCCGTGGCGCCCTTCGATCAAAGTTTTGGACTTTTGGAAAATTTCCACCAAACTTTTGGATTTTTGAAAATGAAAAAATAAAAAAAAATATCCTGCAATACATTATTTTTTATTAATTTTAGCATGCTGAACACAAATATAAAAAAATTTATAAAATCGGTCGAGCAGTTTTTGAGATGTAGCCATTTAAAATTTGTCAAACAAATTTAAAAAAGGGCGGATTTTTCCTACGTTTATGAAATTAAGAAAAAAAACTCTAAATTTGTTTGCCTTAACCCTTTAATAGAGCTTGATACAATCTTTCAATTAAGCTAAATTTGAGCCAAATCCAATCATTTTAACCCGTGGCGCCCATCGATCAAAGTTTTGAGTTTTTGGTAGAAAGTTTCTAAAAACCCAAAACTTTGATCGATGGGCGCCACGGATTAAAATGATCGTATTTGGCTCAAATTAAGTTTTAATGGGAGACTGTCTTAAGATTTATAAAAAAGTTTGAGACTTTTTTTAAAAAATTTCTTGAACGTAGGCAAAAAACGCCATTTTTTACAAATTTGAAATAGCGATATCTCGAAAATCGATCGAGTGATTTTTAAATTTTTTGGATATTCGTGTTCAGCGCATCAAAATTAACAAATATGATGTGCCGAGAGATATATTTTTTAAATTTTATTTTTTAAAATTTTTCATTTAATCCGATTGACCTCAAATTTGTACCACATAAGTTTTAGACCCAGGGCAATAAAAATTTTCCCGGACACTTGAGAAAATAGAAAGTTGACAAAAAATGCCAGTCTAATGTCATATACACTACAAAAAAAACCTTCTAAAATTACAAGAAAAAATTTTAAGTTTTTTTCTTTGCTACCTCCTATTTGACAAAAATTCCTAGTAATTTTACAAGCTTTTTACCAATAATTTTATAATTTTACTAATTTTTTACCAATAAAATTGTAAATTTACAGATTTTTTGACACGATAAAATTTACAAAGAGGTTTCGTAATTTTACTAGATTTTTTGCTACCTCCTATTTTACGAGAATTCCTAGTCATTTTACAAGCTTTTCACCAATAATTTTGTAATTTTACAAGGTTTTTACCAATAAAATTGTAAATTTACAGTTTTTTGGTGCAATTAAAATTACTAGGAATTCTCGTGAATTTACTAGATTTTTTTTTTGTAAAATTGTCTTGAAAATTTTGTAAAATTACCAAAAAAAATTGTAAAATTAAAAAAAAAAAATTAAATTTCGATCCAAATTTGCTTGTTAAAAAACAAGGAAAACTGTCAAATATTGGTAAAATGGGATTATGAGACTATTCCTAGTATTTTGACAAAGTTTTTTTTTTGTGTGTAGACTGACTCAAAAATGTATGGGGAAATAGCGTGTCAAAATTTTTAATTTTGTTTGCACGAAATTTTGCATTTAAATAGTTCTTACTAATAAAAATGTGATAGCAAAAAGAAATTTCAAGATTTGATGCATTAAATTCCCCAATTCCCAATTTCCTTTCTTAAAATTTTCAAAAATATGATTTTTTGCAGTTTTTACTGCCACGCCCACAATAAAGGCGGTGTTAAAAACTACCGCATGGTGTAAGCTACACTTACATGATAGAGCATCCACACCTGCCCTTATAAGCTCATCCGGCGTGGGGTTTTTTACAGTGGATTAAAGTCGATTTTCAGGTCAGAAATTGACCAATTTTGGATGGGGCTGGCGGGCGTAATATTAACACCTCGGCCTCCATTTTTATTTTAAGCTCATCTACGTGATGTTACCTATCAAACTAGTAAAGATAATCAAAATGTTCTAAACGAAACTTTTTATCTAATAGACTTAAAAGTGTTTTGGTACTTTTTACGAAAAAATTAAATTTTTTTTTTATTTTTTGCTTTTTTTATACCCTCCAACTACAGTATGGGGGTATACTCCCTTTGTCATTCCATTTGTAACGCATCGAAATATCGGTCGGGGACCCCATAAAGTATATATATTATTGATCTATGATCGATTCTAAGACTTTTTTAGAATGTCCGTATGTCCGTCCGTCTGTATAAGACATGATGCAGAAAATAAAAGATATAGGCTCGTCAAGTTAGGCAGTTCCCCCTTGAAGAACTTAACTAACCTCTTGAAAAACGCCATAATTTCACAGGTTTTTTTTTGTATTTTTGTTAAGCAAATGAAACAATTTGATGTCAGAAAAAGTTCAAGGTCCTGCAGGAAATAAAAAAAATATTTTTTTTGCCCGCCCCCCGTTTGTGGGCGTGGATACTAAGTGTTTTTAAATAAAGATAAAATTGAATAACTTAAGCTCCAAAAGCATAATAAATGAATATTTAAATATTTACCGCATGGGTTTATGTGTCCCCCAATGACCCTACTGACCTCCCCACCAAAAAATAAAACGCCCCTGCAATTTTTTTTTAATTTTGTTTTTATATGTTGGAGGGTATTAAAGATTCGGCACAGCCGAATTTAGCCAGGGGGTATTCGTGGCTCTCGTGACAAATAACATTAACTGTGTGGATTAACAGAATGAATGTTGAAAGAGGAATTGAATTGACAGTTACAATCTCTTTACTTTATTCCTCTATGATTTAACACTCTCACTTGCTAACTTTAAAATAGTGCAAATTCTAACTTACACAAAATATCGTTTAGTTTTTTCTGAAAAAAAAAACTCACAAATCTATTTAGTTTTCAAATAAAATTAGTTTGAAACTGGAGGCGGATCGATCAAAATTTGAAATTTCACTGTTTAAAATGGCTCTATCTCGGAAATTATAAGAGAAACCCGCACCGACTAAGCAGGTTTTTAGACCTCTGTTAGCACATTGTCCGCATATAATTTTTTTTTTGAAATCTGGCAAAAAAAAAAGCAAGCGTTTAATGTGTTCGGATACAAATGGTACCCTACATTGGGGGGTTCTGCTGACCCCGTTTAACCGCTAGGCTCCAACTTCCAAACTAATGCTCGAAAACAGCTATTTCCATTTTAAATTTCATGTCTATCAGTCCTGCACTCACTGAATGGCTGAATTATTTCCAAAAAAAAAATGTCCATTTCACCCACAAGTGAGTTGAAAAAACAAATCCCCACTTGTTTTAAATATGATGCTGTCCATTTTCCAAACAAATTTTTAATAAAAAAAGGCAGAATTATTTTTATGCACACCTGCAACACACGCACTGGTTAAATGTAAAGTACACATTGCTCAAAATATTTAATGGCGCACAGTGGGGAAAAATGGACTTTTTTTGTCCAATTTTGCCTACAGGTCGCAATTCTTAACCGATTTTAGTTTTTCTTTTTTTGAAATTTAGCTAATAAATAATTCCTCATCGGTCTGTCATGGTGGATTTCTAAAAATCGTTTTTGTTTTATTTGAATATTTTTTTAAAGTTCAGAAAATATTAATTTTTTTAGAATTTTTGCTCTAAAAAATGTAATAGGCAGGGGACGAACAAGCTGTATGGACAAAATTAAAGGTATTTGAACCCCTTATAAATGACATTAATAGCATTTGTTAATTTATTATTATTTTGTTTTTTATAAACATCTGACAACTTAAAAATGTTCACTTTTAAGTACCTATATCATTTTAAATAATGTACCAATTTCAATGATTTTTTTTTTAGATTAAAGCTTATCATTTTCTTAACCATTACACTGTACAACACAAAAAAAAATTACAAGGTCAGACCAAAAAATTTTGATAGAAGAGACAAAAAAAAAATACACGTGTATCGGCGTTTTGAAAGTTTACATCTGGGTTTCATTTTAGGGGGAGGTAAAGTTTCCCCCAAATGCAAATGTTGTATTGTAAATCGTCTTTGAATATCGAGTGAAGCTTACGTTTAAAGTATATGGTGTGTTCAGCAAATTTATATAAAATGACACGGAGAACATTTTTGTGGAATATATTAACCCTCTAGCTCCTCACGATAAGGGTCTTTTTTGTCCTTCTTTTCAAAAAGAGCAAAAAACACCATTAAAACAGGGATTTAAGGGGTTTAAATGTTCCGCAAAAATATTCGCCGTGAAATTTTACTATAAGTCCCTGAATACACTAAAACTGAAAACTCAACCAGAAAGTCAGAAATAAGACACAACAAAAGAGATCTTAGGGTTAATTTCGCATTTATTAAGAAAATCGAGTAAAGCTTACGTTTAAAGTATATGGTGTGTTCAGCAAATTTATGTAAAATGTTACGGGGAACATTTTTGTGGAACATGTTAACCCTCTAACTCCTCAAAAAAATGGTCTTTTTTGTCCTTCTTTTCAAAAAAAAGCAAAAAACACCATTAAAACAGGGATTTAAGGGGTTTAAATGTTCCGCAAAAATATTCGCCGTGAAATTTTACTATAAGTCCCTGAATACACTAAAACTGAAAACTCAACCAGAAAGTCAGAAATAAGACACAACAAAAGACAGTTTAGGGTTAATTTCGCATTTATTAAGAAAATTGAGTTAAGCTTATGTTTAAAGTATATGGTGTGTAAAGCAATTTTATGTAAAATGTTACGGAGAACATTTTTGTAGAATATGTTAACCCTCTAACTCCTCAAGATAAGGGTCTTTTTTGTCCTTCTTTTCAAAAAGAGCAAAAAACACCATTAAAACAGGGATTTAAGGGGTTAAAATGTTCCGCAAAAATATTTGCCGTGAAAGGGACTTATAGTAAAATTTCACGGCGAATATTTTTGCGGAACATTTTAACCCCTTAAATCCCTGTTTTAATGGTGTTTTTTGCTCTTTTTGAAAAGAAGGACAAAAAAGACCCTTATCTTGAGGAGTTAGAGGGTTAACATATTCTACAAAAATGTTCTCCGTAACATTTTACATAAAATTGCTTTACACACCATATACTTTAAACGTAAGCTTAACTCAATTTTCTTAATAAATGCGAAATTAACCCTAAACTGTCTTTTGTTGTGTCTTATTTCTGACTTTCTGGTTGAGTTTTCAGTTTTAGTGTATTCAGGGACTTATAGTAAAATTTCACGGCGAATATTTTTGCGGAACATTTAAACCCCTTAAATCCCTGTTTTAATGGTGTTTTTTGCTTTTTTTTGAAAAGAAGGACAAAAAAGACCCTTTTCTTGAGGAGTTAGAGGGTTAACATGTTCCACAAAAATGTTCCCCGTAACATTTTACATAAATTTGCTGAACACACCATATACTTTAAACGTAAGCTTTACTCGATTTTCTTAATAAATGCGAAATTAACCCTAAGATCTCTTTTGTTGTGTCTTATTTCTGACTTTCTGGTTGAGTTTTCAGTTTTAGTGTATTCAGGGACTTATAGTAAAATTTCACGGCGAATATTTTTGCGGAACATTTAAACCCCTTAAATCCCTGTTTTAATGGTGTTTTTTGCTTTTTTTTGAAAAGAAGGGCAAAAAAGACCCTTTTCTTGAGGAGTTAGAGGGTTAACATGTTCCACAAAAATGTTCCCCGTAACATTTTACATAAATTTGCTGAACACACCATATACTTTAAACGTAAGGTTTACTCGATATTCAAAGACGATTGGCAATACAACATCTGCATTTGGGGGAAACTTTACCTCCCCCTAAAATGAAACCCAGATGTAAACTTTCAAAACGCCGATACACGTGTATTTTTTTTTTGTCTCTTCTATCAAAATTTTTTGGTCTGACCTTGTAATTTTGGAAAAAATTTGATTTTGTTGTGCAGTGTTATTGGTAAATAAAGTATTTTTGCAAAATTGTTTAACTCTTTTTTTCGAATTTACAATGTAACAACTTTTTTTTTTATAAAACAGACTAAAAAATATTTTTAAAATTAAAAAAATCATAAGGTAAAATTTAAGCAAAAAAATAAAATATTTGTTTCAAAAATTTTGTGTACCAATTATGACTAAGCAAAACATAAGCTTTAATCTAAAAAATATTTCATTGAAATTGGTACATTATTTTTAAAGATATAGGCTTTTAAAAGTGAAAATTCTTGAATTTTTGCCTGGTTATAAAAACCAAAATAATAATATATTTTTAAATACTAATCACGCCGTTGATAAGGGGTTTCAATACCTTTAATTTAGTCCATAAAGCATATTCGTCCCATGCCTAATACATTTTTTATTGCAAAAAAACTGAAAAAATTAAAATTTTCTGAAGTTTAGAAAAATATAAAAAGTAATCCGAAATTTTTTTCAAAAATCCAGCATGACAAATCGATGAGGAATTTTATTAGCTAAAATACAAAAAAAGAAAAATCAAAATCGGTTAAGAATTGCGACCTGTAGGCAAAATTGGATAAAAAAAGTCCATTTTTCCCCACTGTGTGGCGCCCAACTTGGGGCCTTACATAAAATTATTTTATTTTAACAAAACCTCAAACTTATTTTTAAACATTTAAGGCAGAGTGTCATTAACGAATTCTTTAAATCAGTTTTGGGAAATTTTTTTCATTACATTATTTTTTAGTAGATAAACTAAATTTAATATGATGCTGCCCTTCAATTTTTTGGAAAAACATCTAACAAAATTCTAATTAAAAATGTACATACACATCATATAAACAAATGCATACTAATTTATATGCACAATTTACTTCACATAAGTGAAACACACACAATAGACAAATGCAGAAAACGCGTAATGCAGAAAATTAAATGGCGTCCAACGTGGAATTTTGTCATAGAACTTCTTACTTAAATAACACTTTATTTTTTTTTTAAAAGATTTCAATTTTTGTAAAATTTATTTAAATTTTGAAAAATAACTTTTGTAAAATAGTTTCACTAACAAGGGAAGTCTCCCTGGTGTCACCCTCCGATCTTCATGAAATTCGGATATGTTGTTAAGAACGAAAATTAATTCGACACGTATTTTTTTTAGCGGCCCAAACTCATTTTTAGGGGGGATCGATTTGTATGGGGGGAAATTGACCTTTTTCAGTTTTTTACGATTTACGCCTATTTAAACAAAATTAATAGAGGCATGTGTGGTATCAGATTAAAGGTATTAAAAATACCTATCTCGTGGTGCTAACAACGTGCCGAAAAATAATATTTTTCGACTTATTAACAAAAATGTCCTAAAATGTTGGTATTTTATTCAATATGACGAAAAGTTGTGCATGTTTGGACACGTTCTTAGCACGCGTAGATAGGTTTTCCAAAGACCTTTCATTTGGTATGTAACATGACTAGGTTTCTTTTACTCCTAAATATGAATTTGGGCCGCTTAAAAAAAAACGTGTCCCTTTTTTTTCTGCTCTACAAAATAAAACCAATTCCATAAAGATCCGCGGGTGACACTAGGGAGACTTCCCTTGTAAGTTAAATTTTTTTTATAGAAACTGGTCAATATGCTGGCCACCTTTTTTTTTGATATAAAAACAACCAAGAAAATTCTAATTAAAAAAGTAAATCATATCATGTACACATTTGCAGACTAATTAATACACATAATTGACTTCACATAACTGAAATACACACAATGGTCAAACGTTAAGTACCAACTGCGCTGAAAATATAAAGGCGCCCAACGTAGGGCCTCTTATCGAACAAACGACCCCTTATTTTATAGGATAGCACGCTACGAAATAAACTTAACTCCGTGAAATACACACAATGGACAAATGTGAAGTACGCATTTTTTAAATAGCGCCCAACATGGGCCTCACACAGATTTTTTTATTGCAGAATTTCCATAAAAATTGCAAACTAACTCTTATTTCTTATAAATTAAATTAAATGTTTCCTTCTATTTTTTTTTTTTGTTTTTGAAAAACACCCAAAAAATTATAATTAAAAGCGGACATACATGTCATATAAACATTTGCAGACTAATTAATATGAACATTTGACTTCACATAACTGAAACACACATAACAGATAAATTTTAAGTATATATTGTTCAGAAAACTTGATGGCGCCCAATGAGGGCCTTACATAGTGTCTTTGAACTTGAGATGCTTTTCCAAGTACTGAGACACTTTTTCATACAGAAAAATTTTCAGATTTTGATACTATTTTCTATTTAGAATATTTTTAGATTTTTAGAAATTTTTCCGATTTTCTTCGATTCTGAGACATCAGAAAACTAAAACAAACACAATTGATGACGCCCAGCTTGGGGCCTGGTATAGATTCTTTGAAACTGATCCATTTTCCCTTTAGAAAAGTTATTAGATTCTGAGACATCATTCCAAATAGAAAAATTCTCAGATTCTGAGACATTTTTCTGTTTTTTCAGATTCTGGACATTTTTCGGTATAGAGTAATTCTCAGATTTCGAGTTATTTCAGTTTAGAAAATACTTAAGATTTTAATCGATTTCCGTATCGAAAAATTCTCAGATTCTACGACATTTCTCGGTATTGAAAAATTATAAGACTCTGAAACATTTTTTCATATCGAAAAATTGTAGGAGTCTGAGACCGTATAGTAAAATTTTCAGGAAAATTCTCAAAGTCTGAGACATTTTTCCGAATAGAAAAATTATCAGTTTCTAAAACCATTTTGCGTATAGCAAAATTTTCAGATTCTGCCCGAGATTTTAATTTCGAAAATAAATATTCTCAGATTTAGAAAACATCTCAGATTCTAAGACATTTTCTTGTATAGAAAAATCTCAGATTCTGGGACATTTTTTTCCGTATATAAAAGATTTTAGATTCTGAAACATTTTTCCGTATAAAAGAGTTCATACATTCTGTGACATTTTTTTTTTATTTTTCAGATTCTGAGGAATTTTTTTCGGTTTAGAAAAATGCTCAGATTATGAGACTTTTTTCCTTTTAGAAAATACTTTTTCAGATTCTGAGACATTTTTCCGTATCGAAAAATTCTCAGATTCTAAGACATTCTTATAAAACAATTCTGAGATTCTGAATCGTTTTGCTAACACATTTTTCAGATTCGGATTTTAAGACTTTTTTCCGTTTACAAAATTCATTGATTTTACGACATTTTTCTGTATAGAAAATATTTCTATACTGATTCTGATTCATCAGATAACTGAAATGTACACAATAGATAAATGCTAATTGTACAGAAAATTTTATGGCGCCCACCTTGGAGCCTCACATAGATTCTTTCCATCTGAGCAGTTTTCTTTTCTGAAAAAATTTTCCGTATAGAAAACTTCTGAGATTCTGAAACATTTTTCAGTATAGAAAAATCATAAGTTTCATAAAAATTTTTCCGAACAGAAATATTCTCAGATTCTGAAAAATTTTTTTGTATAAACAAATTATCAGATTCTGAGATATTTTTCCATAAAGTTCTTAGATTCTTATATATTTTTCCGTATAAAAAATTCTCAGATTCTAATAAATTTTTCCGTATAAAAAAGTTTTCAGATTCTGAGAAATTTTCCATATAGAAAAGTTCTCAGATTTTGAGACATTTTCGCATATAGAAAAATTCTCAATTTCCGAGACATTGCTCGGATTCTGAAAAAATTTTTTGTATAGAAAAGTTCTCAGATTCTAAAACATTTTTCCGTATAGAAAAATTCACAGGTTTTGAGAAATTTTTCCATTTGTAGAAATTTTCAGATTCTGAGACATTTTTTCTTTATATATTTTAAGACTTTTTTTCCGTTTAAAAAATTCTTAGAGTTCAGTATAGAAAATATTTATACCGGTTTTTTATTCAGATAACTGAAACATACACAAAATATAAATGTAGAGTACATATTGTGCAGAAAATTTGATGGCGCCCACTTTGGGGCCTCATATAGATTCTTTCGAATTGATCCGTTTTTCTTTTAAAAAAGTTTTTAGACTCTGAGACTTTTTCAGTATAAAAAAATTCTTAGATTCTGAGATATTTTTCTATCCACAAAAATTCTTAGAATGTAAATCAGGATATATCATTTTAATCTGTATGTTAATTTATCCTTGGTGGACTTTATGTGAGATAACACACTGTATGCATGATGTAAGTTTTTTTTTATTACTTTTTTACTGTGTGTAAGTGAATTAGATATAGGGCATTCCACGTCAAATCGGACACTTTGAAAAACTTATTTTTTTAATTTCCCAATTTTTTTTTTACAGTTTTTGGTGGCAAGACTGACCCCCATTAGTTTTTACCCTCAAAATGTTTTTCGAAATATACCTATCCTCTATCTCCACTCCCTTAGAAGGCTCCCATACAAATTACAGTGGAAGCAATAAAAAACAAGTAAAAAAGTTAAATTCGGCCTTGCCGAATGTAGTGATACCCTCCACAATTTCAAAAAGATTATTGCAAAAAATTTAATTTAAAAGGAAATAACTTTTGAAAAAAAAAATTTTTGAAAAAAAATTTCAGCGAAAAAAAAATTTGGTAAAAAAAAAAATCCGCGATTTTTTTATTTTTTTGTCAAAAAATATGTTCGTACTTGTTTAAATACCATTTGGTGTTCAATTATGTTCACATATGTCAACCAGAAGCCGAAATAAAGCATTTTGTAGTTTTAGGTTATGTTGAATGTACTGAAATTTTTGAGGTGTGCTTACATTTTCGTTCATAACTTTTGAACCGCTGAACCGACATCGCTCAAATGCAATACCAAACTTCTCGGGAGAACTTCCAATAAATATGTTAAGTTTCAGTCATCTCTGTGCAATATTTTGTCCGTGATAGCATTTTCCACAGACAGACAGACAGACAGACAGACGGACAGACGGACAGAGGGACAGACGGACGGACGAACAGACGGACATCGCTAGAATGTCTTAAAATCGATCGGGCATCATGAATATACATACTTTATGGGGTCCCAGACCGATATTTCGATCAGTTACGAACGGAATGACAAACTTATATATACCCTCTATCACTAATTGTAAGTGGAGGGTATAAAAACAAAAAAAAAATTTCAAAGTGTCCGATTTTACATGGAATGCCCTATTTACACATACATACATACGCACTCATCTACACATCAGTATAACTGAATGTTAGAAAACTAACAATAAGTATAAATTACTGTTACTCAAGTGTGTATTTTCATAAATGTCTTCTATTCAGGGTATATATATTTTTTATACCCTCCACTCTAGTGATAGAGTGTATATATAAGTTTGCCATTCCGTTTGTAAAACATCGAAATATTGGTCTAGGACCCCATAAAGTATATGTATTCAAGACTTTACACAGGCTACTAAAGTTTGGCATATATGTTGGTCATTTACCTGGTCAGGTTGGTATTGCAATCCAGCCAAATCGGCTCAGTGGTTCAAAAGTTATGAGCAAAAGAGTAAATTTCGGCAAGGGTTTTTTTTACGAGATAAAAAACACGGTAACTTGTGAAAGACAATAATGAGACTGCTGAAACGTAGCATGTATCTTTGCCATTCCCCAGGTCTGTTTGGTATCGAATTTCAGCTCAATCGGTCCAGTGGTTCAAAAGTTATAAGCAAAACCCCGAATTTCAGATTTTGTTCAACTTAAGTGCCACGTGGTAAACAAGTTTTAAAAGCATTGGTGGTAACTTAGCAATGCCTTTCAAACTTGTTTAGTTTTAAAACAATGCTTTTTAAACTTGTTTAGTTTTAAAAGCATTGGCAACTTAAAAATAACACTCAAAAAAAAATTTACACTCAAAAAAAATTTTACACTCAATAAAAATTTTACACTCAAAAAAAAATTTTTTATTTTTTAAAAAAAATTTCAATATTTTGTGTACATACGTACGTGCATTCATTCAGAAATATTTTTTACAGCAAAAAAAAAAAAAACATTACACTCGAAAAAAGTTTTACACTAAAAAAAAAAAAAATTAGTATTTTTTTTTTCTTTTTAATTAAAAAAAAAGAGTTGTTTACTCAAAATAAAATATTTCTAATCAAAATTGTTAATTTTTTTCACGTTAAGAATTTACTATCCTTTAAAAAAGGCATTGTGAAGGGTATTCATAGATTCGGCAAAGTCGAATTTAACATTTCTACTTGTTTGTTATTGTTTTGAGTCTATTTGTTTTTTTACTCTTTCTGTTCTTGAACATGATTGTGCATGCTTTTGTGTGACCAAGGACATTTTCATATTTTGTGACTCGAAAAAACGAAATATAATAAAATAAGAAATGAATAATATAACTTATTTTTTTAATTGTACAAATGTCATCAATTATGTTGCATGCATATTTAAAAGTTTTGACCTCAACATTTAAATTACACACATATAATTTTTGGTAGTTGAATGTTTAAAATTGTTTTTGAAAATATGAATAAAATTTTTGGCAGGAACTTAAATAAAATCCAATAAACTTTTTTAATTATATAATTGTATAATAATAGCCTAGAACTTTTTTACAATGATTGCCGGTTTGTTTTAGTGAAATCGTCCAAGGGTTTTGAGATAAATCGAACCCAGGACCTACCTACTCAAAGCTGAAACCGCAAACGTGGTTTTGCCAGAAAATACCTTAATAGCTTCAACCACCTACACACAAAAAATTATTGGCTAAAATTTTTCAATTAAATGTATTGATCAACAAAATTTAAATGAGTCAATCAATGTTTTGATTAAAATTTTTGCTATTTTGTGTTACAAATTTTCAACATACCAGATTTTTTTTTCGCTTTAATTTATTTGACCAGATTAATTCAAAAATACACAAAATAATCGGGCTTTACTTTTTTTTTTATTGTTGGCAACATATTGGAAAGCAAAAAAGATGAATTTTTTTATAATTTTTTTTGATAAGCTTACAATTCATTTGTTAAGTCAATCATTATTTTGATTGACTTTAAACAAAAAATTGATCAAATTTTTGATCAAAATCAAAAAAATGTTTGATTGAAATAGTTTTCAATCAATCACCTACAATTTGATGATTGGTATAACAATTTTTTTAATTGGAGGAATTTCAATTAAAAAATTGATTGAATTCGCGTTTTTGTTGATTGAAATTCGTTTCAAATTTTTTCTGTGTATGAGGTCAATTCATACATACACAATTTTCTCATGACGAAACATGCATGAGCAAATCCACGGGAAATTTTACTGACGGATCAGCGATTTTGTTTATTTTTGGTTATTTGATAAAGCTTCGCAAATGATTAAAACCCATGCTTTTCCTTTTTTATCAATACTTTGGAAGATATGGGCGTTTAAAAAAACGCTTTTTTGGCAATATTGCCTTTTAGGCAGTTTTTAAACATTTTTGTGCTTCGAAACCGTAAGTCGTACGAAAAAACTTATCAAAACAATATTGTATATAAAATTATGGAGATTTAAAATTTAATTTTTTTTTTAATTTCAACAAAAAAATGTTGAAAACCATATTTGAATGTCCTTTTTTGCTGGAAAGGACACCATGAATTTCCAAAATCAAAATTTTGTATTAAAGTTTAGGACGTCCTTTTAACGCTGCAAAATTTTCAGAGAGGTGTTTTTTCGTATTGTGGAGCAATTAGTTTTTAAATTTTTTTTAAATCGCCAAATATTAGATTTTTTTGAAAATTTTGGCAAAAAATCAAAAATTTAGCTTTATCACCAACTTTAAAAATTTATTGCTCGACAACACAAAAAAACACCTTCCTGAAATTTTAACAGCGTTAAAAGGACATTCTAAACCTTAGTAAAAAATTTTTGGTTTTGGAAATCCATGGTGTCCTTGATAGGATAAAAGGACATTCCAATATTGTTTTAAAAAATTTTTGTTAAATTTTTTTTTAAATTTTTTTTGTTTCTAAATTTAGAATCTCCATAATTTTATCAACAATATTGTCACATAAAGTTTTTTCGTACAACTAATGATTTCCGAATAAAAGAGCACAAAAAAACTGTTTAGAGCCAACTATTTGATTTTTTGCCAAAATTGTAAAAAAAATCAAAAATCTCTAACAAACTTTGAAAATTTATTGCTTAACAATACGAAAAAACACCTCTCTGAAATTTTTACAGCGTTAAAAGGGCATTCTAAACGTTAAACAAAATTTGCTTTTCGAAATCCATGGTGGCCTTCCCAGAAAAAAAGTACATTCAAATATTGTTTTCAAAATTTGTTTTCAAAATTTGTTTTCAAAATTTGTTGTTGAAATGTAAAAAAAAAATTTAAATCTTGATAATTTTATCTACAATATTGTTTTTATAGTGTTTTTTTGTACGACTTACGTATTCCGACTACAAAAATGTTAAAAAAAACTGTCTAAAAGTCAATATTGTCAAAAAAGCGCTTTTTAAACGCCCATATCTTCCAAAGTATTGATAAAAAAATATATGTATATGGTTTTTAATCATTTACGATCAAATAACCAAAAATTAACAAAATCGGTGATCCATCAGTTAAATTTCCCATGGATTTGCTCACATACATTTTAAAGTGCCGTGAAATTGCACTGAAATGAAAACGTTTGTAATAAACTTTACGCCATGGCGATGGCCGGTTTCAAATTTTATTAGAAAACTTATTTTTTTGTTTTGTTTATTTTTGAAAAGAAAATAGTTTAGTTTTATAGTTTAGTTTTGATCACATGATCAATTATTTTTATTTATTCTTTCTATTTATTTACAACTCATTTTTAATAAATTCAACCTAACCGAGAACTGATGACAATGACCGTCATCTCGTTGTAGCGAAAAAAACCAAGGGTTCTGGTGGGAATCGAACCCACGACCCCCACGTTGAAAGGCTAGCACGCTACCAACTAGCCTACGGGGGCTAGTTGGTTTCAAATGATTTCAAAATAGTTTGAAATCATTTTCAAATTAAAATTAAGGAAAAAATAAAGAATTTTATTAATAAATTTACCCTACCGCCATCTACCGGGTCCAAATTTTATAAGGAAACTTACAAAAATATATTTTGTGAATTTAAGCCAAATTGTTCCATAAATAAACAAGTGGGAGTGTTAAATTCGGCTGTGCCGAATCTTTTATACCCTCCAAAATATTAAAAAAATTAAAAAATGTTTGTCAGGGGCGTTTTTGGGTGGGGGGGGGGGGCTTATGGGTGGGGTACGTTGAGAGCACCTTCCCATCTCGATAAATATACCAAATGTTTCATTTATTTAACAAAAGTACAAAAAACCATGTAAAAAAAGTGTATCTTTTTCAGAGGTTGGTTCAGTTCTTCTTTTTTTTCCCCTGGCCCGATTTTGCCCATTCACGAACTTGACCTGCCTATGATATGTGAATAAAATTATTATTCACTAGGGTGCACCAAAAAAACGAAGTTGTTAGATATTGACCGGGCCCCCCCCCCCTAGAAATGTGCATTTGGGGGTAAAAACATGTCTTACAAAATTTTAGGAAAATCGGATATGGGTAAGACCTACCGCATCGGCCCTGAAGTTTGAAAATCGAATTACAAGGGGGAAATATGACTTTTTATCCATTTTCTCATTTTTTTTTGATATTTTGAGTTAAGTTTGAATTCAAATGGTCACAGAATTGTGATTTGGAGTAAAATGTCTATCGAATAAGGTATTAAAAACTTAAATCGGTTGAAAATCAGCCAAGTTATTACAACTTCCCCAGGCAACTAATGTGTGTCAGACCATTTAATCAAGGGATTCGAGCCCCATTTTTGAAATTTATTGAAATTATCTACTATAACAACATTTTTTTATTCTTCAAGTCCCAATGTACTAACAATAAGAAGATAAATATTTTGCATATTGCGTTTTGCTAACTTGTCTTAAATAAATGCTAAAGTTTTCTGAATTTTTCAACACTATTTTCAAATCTTCAATTTTAATTTTTTATTTTTTTTTTGTTAAAGAAATTTTAAGTCAAAATTTAAGGGCAAAATTGAGAAATTAAAAATTGCCCCAACTAAAGGTCAAAGGTCAAATTTTAGAAGATTTTGAATTTTTAAACATTAACAGATTTTCTGAGTGGAAATATATGAAACTACTTGATGTCATTTTAAAGGTCTTAGCATATGTCTTTTTATTTAAATTCAGAATATTAACCCTTTGGTGCTGGTGGGGCCTATTCGACCCCTTGAACAAAATACACTTACATTATCTCCATTAAATGGAAAAAATTATAGGCCCCAACAGCACTTAAGGGTTAAATTTCTAAATTTTAATTATTTGCCATATGGTTTAGACCAATTAAAATAATATCAAGTAGATTCAGCAAAATCCACCCAGCAAATCTGCACACAAAAAATTATTGGCTAAAAAATTTCAATTAAATCTATTGATCAACAAAATTTAAATAAGTCAATTATTGTTTTGATCAACATTTTTGTTATTTTTTTTAACTATCAAATTACAAATTTTCAACATACCAGATTTTTTTCGCTTCAATTTATTTGAATACATTAATTCAAAAATATACTTTTTACTACGGTTCTACTTTTTTTTATTGCCTGCAACATATTGGAGAGCAAAAAATATGAATTTCTTCATAATTTTTCCATAAGCGTGAAATTCATTTGTTAAATCAATAATTATTTTAATTGACTTTAAATAAAAAATCAATCAAATTTTTGATCAAAATCGAAAAAATGATTAATTGAAATAAAAATCAATTAATCACCTACAATTTGATGATTGATATAACAATTTTCTTTATCGGAGGAGTTTCAATTAAAAAATTAATTGAATCCGCGTTTTTGTTGATTGACTTTCGTTTTCAATTCTTTCTGTGTGTAAATGTTTAAAAATTCAAAATTTTCTAAAATTTGACCTTTGACCCTTAACAGGGGCAATTTTTTATATCTCAATTTCGCCCTAATTTTGCGAATTGAAGTATTCTATCTGGTGTTGATATAATTCGGTCCAAAACATATGAAGTTTGTAAAAAAAACAAAAAAAATAAATAAAAGCTAAAAAAGTGCCAAAAATCACTACATTCCCGAAATCCGCCAAAATTACATCACTGTAATAGCCAAATGAAAACAGCAACGCCTACAATTTTCGGGGTTTTTATTCCTTTATATGTGTTTAACAAATCCTTAAACTCCAATAGTCGATTTTTTTAAATTTCTTTAACAAAAAAAAATAAAAACTTAAAATTGGAGATTTGAAAAATTCAGAAAACTTTAGCATTTATTTAAAACAAGTTAGCAAAACGCAATATGAAAAATATTTATCTTCTTAGTACATTGGGACTTGAAGAATAAAAAAATGTTGTTACAGTAGATAATTTCAATAAATTTCAAAAATTGGGCTCGAATCCCTTGATTAAATGGTCTGACACACGTTAGTTGCCTGGGGAAGTTGTAATAACATGGCTGATTTTCAACCGATTTTAGTATTTAATACCTTATTCGATGGACATTTTACTCCAAATAACAATTCTGTGACCATTTGAATTCAAACTTAACTCAAAATATCAAAAAAAATGAGAAAATGGATAAAAAGTCATATTTTCCCCTTGTAATTCGATTTTCAAACTTCAGGGCCGATGCGGCAGGTCTTACCCATATCTGATTTTCCTAAAATTTTATGAGACATGTTTTTACCCCCAAATGCACATTTCTAAGGGGGGGGGGGGGCCCGGTCAATATCTAACAACTTCGTTTTTTTGGTGCACCCTATTATTCACATATGTCAACCAACAGCTGAATTAAAGCATTTTATAATTTTAGGTTATGTAGAATGTACCAAAACTGTCGAGGTGCCCTTACAGTTTTGCTCTAACCGCTCTAACTGCCCTTAGAGTGCCCCCCAGAGTAGTCCAATGTACATATGACCTACACACAGAAAAAAAAATTCCAATCGAATTTTTCATTTGTACCTATTCAATATTCAGTTGCTGCTATATATATTTGGCTAGGACAACCGAATTTTCTGGTTGTTTCAATAAAAAGGCAGTTATATCAACCGAATTCAGTTGTGACTACCGATATTCAGTTGTGACAACCTACATTCAAATGTAGCAGCCGAATTTTAGTTGTATCAACCGAATTTTGATTGGAAATTCGCAAATTTGTTTTCTGTGTGTACAATATTTCTTTAATCGAAACATTTTCTCTGAATACACCGTCCGATAACCAATATTAAACATGAACCCTATGATATACGCCTGAAAGTAGAGATTAAATGGAGTAAAACTGCATTTACAGTTTTTCATTTCGTGAACCTGTTTCCTTTTAAAAAGACTTCAAAGTTTCAAAGGATACATTTTGTAAAATATTTTTGAAATATTTGTAGTTTTCCTAGGATGACACTGGTGACGGCAGATGAAAGAGGAGAATCTCCCCTAAATTTTTCATTTTTATATTTTGCCAAACCAGGATAAAAGGATATGAATAAAGTCATTTGAAAACTTAATCAAAATATTTTGTTGAACATTTTTAATGATATTGTAAGATACATTTTTGCATGGACGAAGATGACCTCCTTTTTCCTGATATGTAAAAATAATAGAAAAGGAAAATTAGGGGAGATCCTCCTCTTTCATTTGCTATCAATAGTGGCACCCTAGGACAAGTACAAATATAAAAAAAACAAGTAAAAAAGTTAAATTCGGCCTTGCCGAATGTAGAGATACCCTCCACAATTTCAAAAAGATTATTGCAAACAACTTTATTTAAAAGGAAATTACTTTTGAAAAAAAAAAATTGAAAAAAAAATTCCGCGAAAAAAAATTTTGGTAAAAAAAAAAATCCGCGATTTTTTTCTTTTTTTGTCAAAAAATATGTTCGTACTTGTTTAAATACCATTTGGTGTTCAATTATGTTCACATATGTCAACCAGAAGCCTAATTAAAGCATTTTGTATTTTTAGGTTATGTTGAATGTACTGAAATTTTTGAGGTATGCTTACGTTTTCGTTCATAACTTTTGAACCGCTGAACCGATATCGCTCAAATGCAATACCAAACTTCTCGGGAGAACTTCCAATATATATTTTAAGTTTCAGTCATCTCTGTGCAATATTTTGTCCGCGAGAGCATTTTCCACAGACAGACGGACAGACGGACAGACGGACAGACGGACAGACGGACATCGCTAGAATGTCTTAAAATCGATCGGGCATCATGAATATATATACTTTATGGGGTCCTAGACCGATATTTCGATGAGTTACAAACGGAATGACAAACTTATATATACCCTCTATCACTAAGTGGAGGGTATAAAAAAATATAAAATTTAATCCCCTAAAACTTTGAAGTCCTTTTAAAAGGAAACTGAAAGTAAAAATATGTTTTTTTATCTCAACATTTTTTTTCGCGTTTTTTTTACCGTGGAAATGATTTTTTTCTAAATTTTAATCAAAATTAAAACATTTTTTTTACATTGTGTAATGTATCCATGCATTCATCAAGGCCAAATTAAAATTTTTCAACTGTTTTGTTTTTTATAACTCTCTGAAAAACCTGTATTATGTATGTACTCGCGTTGACTTTATCCTTTAAAATCTTTCTAATTTCTTTATTGCATGTTATTGTGTGTTTTGTTAAACATTTTAAAAAGAACAGATGTTTTCAATGATTTTTTTTTGTATTTTTGCATATCGTCACCTGAAATGGAAACAGATGCATATGATAAATACATTTTTAATTGATACATAAATGTTGTTTCAAAAAAAATCTAATAAAAATATCGATTTTGTTACTTACCGCAATTAAAAAAATCGGTGAGTTTTTGTTAAACCAAAGAAAAGTATTCAATTATTTTTTTATTTAATATAATTAAAATATTTATCACCACACAAAAACTTGTTGACTCATTTTCAATAAAAACGTTTTCATATCAACAAAAAGGTTAATTATATTGACTAATAAAATAATTGAGATCTAATTCAACAACACAGTTTATCAATATAATGAACTTATTTGTTAATATGAAAATATGTAAATTGAAAATGTGTCCATAATAATTTTTTTTATGAAATGTTAGTTTCCTTAAATTTATCCAAAAAAATATGACTGTGTAGAATCAAGTTCAGCTTTTGAATTAATCCTCACTTTTGGTTTTAACCCTCTGTGCGCCGACACAGGTAAATTTTGTTTTTGATCTCCTCTACCAGAATCAATTGTCAGAACCCCGTAATTTTTTTTAGTGTTGTACTGTTTTTTAAGTGGTTTTTCGTCAGCACTTATAGACTTTGAGGTCCTTCAACTGAAATACAGTTAAGTCTTTTTAAATTTAAGTTGACTATAAAGATTGCGTTTGTTCTTTTTTTTGTTATCAATTGTCTACCATCCAAATAAAAAAAATCTAAAAAACAAATAAAAGACGACATGCAATGTCAACACCAAAATCCACAATGACAAAATAAAAGCCACCCTCTCCATACAGAGTTACACAATCTTGTGACCCAGCCATCTTCGTATATCCATCCGTGACTACCTCTAAACCCTGCTTTCCATTCATTTCATATCAACATTTACTTAACAACAATAATAACGGATGAACATGGAAAATGGCAGAAAAGCGTGTGGAAGATAAAAGTTACACTCTTTGGAAAAAGTAGTTAATTTATTTTTTTTTTCTGTATTTTAGGAATTTTTGGTTAAAAAAACAAGATTTAAAGTTTTTTGTTTTATTTTCTGTTTTATTTTCTGTTTTATTGTGTGTTACACAACTTCCTAAAATTTCACCTTCTAATGCATGAATTATTTCTTGGTAATAAATTTTAACCGTATGTAAAGCTTCAAAAAAAAAAAAACATGGAATAGAAATGAAGCAATGCATTGCAGCAGGGACGTAGCCAGGGGGTGAAGGGAGGCTGTGGGAAGATTGGATGCAAGTCATGGGATATATTCCTCTTTAGTGGTACACACAAAAAATTATTAGCTACAAATTTTCAATTAAATCTATTGATCAACAAAATTTAAATTGATTAAAATTTAATTTGATTCAAATTTTTGTTTGAAAAAATTTTCAATCAACCACATTCAATTTGATGATTTGTATAACAATTTTTTTAATTGGAGGAATTTCAATCAAAAAATTGATTAAATCCACGTTTTTGTTGATTGAAATTCGTTTCAAATTTTTTTCTGAGTAGAAAAAAAGTTTGTCATTTTGTTGGTAACTCACCGATCTTGGACCCCATTAATGGTCTACGCTGAAAAAAAAGACGTGCCTAAAATTTAGGAAAAAAATTATGGAATTTTCGTTAAATTTAAATAAAAAACAAGTAAAAAAGTTAAATTCGGCCTTGCCGAATGTAGTGATACCCTCCACAATTTCAAAAAGATTATTGCAAAAAACTTTATTTAAAAGAAAATTACTTTTGAAAAAAAAAATTTTGAAAAAAAAATTTCCGCGAAAAAAAATTTTAGTAAAAAAAAAATCCGAGATTTTTTTCTTTTTTTTGTCAAAAAATATGTTCGTACTTGTTTAAATACCATTTGGTGTTCAATTATGTTCTCATTTGTTAACCAGAAGCCGAATTAAAGCATTTTGTATTTTTAGGTTATGTTGAATGTACTGAAATTTTTGAGTTGTGCTTACCTTTTCGTTCATAACTTTTGAACCGCTGAACCGATATCGCTCAAATGCAATAATAAACTTCTCGGGAGAACTTCCAATAAACATGTTAAGTTTCAGTCATCTCTGTGCAATATTTTGTCCGCGACAGCATTTTCCACAGACAGACAGACGGACATCGCTAGAATGTCTTAAAATCGATCGGGCATCATGAATATATATACTTTATGGGGTCCCAGACCGATATTTCGATGAGTTACAAACGGAATGACAAACTTATATATACCCTCTATCACTAAGTGGAGGGTATAATAAGAAATTTTTCTAACTTTGAGGAAAAAAGTTTAGTTCATTTACTTATATATAGTTCACCATTTTCTTAAAATGAAAATTTTCCCCAAATCTAAGAAACATATATTTATTTTTAAGATATATTTCTTAAAATAATAACTTTATCATATTTCTTTTCTTAGAACCATCTTAGAATTTAGTTAATGACTTTTTAGAATTTAGTTAAAAATTCAACATGGCGATATCTCGAAAACTAACTGACAAGTCCTGAAACTTGCACATAGGAAAGAGGGCGACCAAAATAAGACTTAACTGTTTTTTATAGCTGCCCAATCTCAGTCTTAGCGGGTCAAAGGGGAGGGGGAAAAACGGGATTGTTTTCGTTTTTGGAAAATATTTTACATTTCTTTAAAAGAAACTATATAAACGTTTTATATAGGTCGAAAGGTTTTTTGAAGGTCTATCCAATGGTGTATCGGTCGTTTCCAAATTCGACTTTTTTAAATTCGTTATTGTCAAAAATTTATAATCGTTGGCGTAGTTTATATGCCAAAATCATATATAATCTCTATCAAAATTAAGCTGACCCGTATTTTTTCGTTTGGTGAAATTCCTGTTAGTTTGGCTTTTATACGACTTTTCCCGAAATCCCTTTTTTTCATAATGTGGCAACCCTTTTTTAAATTTGAGATTGGGCAGCTAAAAAAAAACAGGTAACTCTTATTTTTCCCCCTCATTCCCATATTCAAGTTTCAGGACAATCGGTGGGTGCCCTGTGAAAGACCTTCCTTGTGAGATAGAGCGAAACGGGTGAAATTTTTAAAGAAAGTACAATTAAGAAAAATATGAAAAATAGACTAGCTCTACATATCTGTCGGGGTCTCAAGACCCTAATTTCGAATCTAAAATTTCACATTCTCGAAATTTTATGTATGCATAATATGATATTTTATGTATGATATTGGAAAAAAGGACCAAAATGACCCCTAAAAATGGGAGATAGAGGGTTAATATATCCTAAGAAAAGAACACCATAAAATTTTACTGCAGACATGTCTTAACATTATTTATCTCAAAATAAGATTTAATACTTATTTTTTGACTTATTCAAAACGCCTTTGAAAAACATTGAAAAACTTCAGTGGGCCATAAAAAAGAATTCGAGCTAAGTTTTCAAAAACCTTTGGGGGTTTTGGTCTTCTATTGGAATACTTTAATTTTTTTTTTGGTCCCGTCCAAGATACACTCGAAGACCCCAAATTTGTTGCACAGTGTTATATTTTCAAAAAACTTCCCACTTCGTTGAAAAACAATCTAGAAAGGTGACTTTTGAAAATTCCATTTTTGGGTTGCGGGTTATTAAGAAGTGTATTTATTGATTTTTTTGTACTTCCTGAAATAATGATTTTAACAAAAAAAAAAAACATTCCGAGAAAAGTACTTTTTGAAAAAAGTTACTTTTTGGTACCCTTAATATTTCCTGAAATTATGATCCTGCCACTTTAAATTTAGGTGGTACACTCAAAATATTTTGTAGGCAAAAACAAATGAAAAACATATTTAAAACAAGTGATAACACATTTGAAAACCATCCCAGTAATTATTTATTTGTTTTAACAAACATCAACATTTATTGTTTACTGTTAATAAAAATTTCTAAAATAAATAACATTGAACATTAAAAAACAACGTTTACCAACAAATTCGAAAAAAATAACCTACGAAAACATTAAAAATTAATGATAGTTCTGTTATTTTTACCAACAATTTAAAAAAAAATAACGTAAGAAAACATTAAAAATTAATGATTTCGTAACCTACAATTTTCTATTGAAATAGTATTTTTTTTTAAAAAATTTTTAATAAAATTTTTGGGGAATCGATCCCGCAATCAACTACATTCTGGCCAAACACTCTATCCATCGTGCCAAAGTCACTTGATACAAACATGGTTTTTATATTTCTATAAATATTTTTTTTTGAATTTTTTTTCTACAAAAAAATAACCCACCAAAGTAGGTAAAAACTTATGATTTTTCCCTAAAAACTACCAACAATTTAAAAAAGAAATAACGTACACAAATCATTAGAAATTAAATCAAAAAATTAAAATCACTTATTTTTACTTAAGAACAAAAATAAATAACTTTAATAATTGAATGCTAATGAAAGTCTTTATTTTATATGGTTTTGAATTGAGAAAAGTGTGAAAGAAAAATTTTAATTTTTTTTATAAATTTAAGACATCCTGGTTTGTTTCTTACTAGTTTCATATTATCCAGTTATAATAATCTTCAGAAAAACTTTTAATGTCAAATTTATTTAGTTAATAGTCAATAGAACTCTATATGTGAAAATTATTAACAGATCGCAGCCGACAAGGATTGAACCCATCATAATCTGTAATTCTTTGCTATTAAGTGCTTGTAACGTACAATCACTCTAGACCGATACGCCAAGTAGGCGTATTTTTTGTTGTTTTTATTTTTGAAACAAAAAACAGAAAAACTCATTTTAAAAAACTAAACGTTAAGCAAATGATTTTTCTTTTAAAAGCGACAAAACGTAAAACTTTTTAAATAAACTACAACCAGTTAATGACATAATTTTTTGAGTAAAGAATACTTCAGTGAAAAAAAACGGTCAGAAAAAATGCTATTTCGAAATTCCTTTTTTCAGCGAGGTAAAAATTTGCTCTTTTGGTACTTTTTATATATGCTGAAAAAATGCTGTCAGAAACTTTAAGTTTGTAATGTAGGATCCTTCGTTAAAAAAAAAAAACATTCTGGAAAAAATACGGGGTAATAAGGGGTAAAAAAGTGTACTATTGGTACTTTTTACGTTTTCTAACATAAGGTTCTAAAAACTTGAAATTTGGAATGTAGGATCCTTCGGTAAAAAACGTTCTGTAATTCATTTTTAAAGAGAGGGAAAGGGGTAAAAAAGCGTACTTTTGGTACTTTTTACGTTTTTAAATATAATGGTTCTAGAAACCTGAAATTTGGAATGTAGGATCCTTCGGTAAAAACTTTCTGTAAAAAGAACTTCTTGGAAATTCCGTTTCTTAGCGGCATAAATAAGTTTAATTTTGGTACTTTTATTATTTCTTGAAATAATGATCCTAGATGCTTGAAATTTGAAATCCTTCGGTAAAAAAAACATGCTGCAAAAAGTGCTTTTTGGAAATTTTGTATCCTGGAAAAATGCTGCCAGAAATTTGAAATTTTAATGTAGGATCCTTCGGTAAAAAAAACATACTGGAAAAAATACTTTTTGGAAATTTCGTAAAAAAAAGTGTACTTTCGGTACTTTTTACGTTTTCTAACATAATGGTTCTTAAACTTGAAATTTGTAATGTAAATGAAAAATGCTGCCAGAAACTTGAAGTTTGTAATGAAGGATCCTTCGTTAAAAAAAAAAAAAATCTGGAAAAAAATACTTTTTGGAAATTTCGTTTTTAAGGAGGGAAATGGGACAAAAGTGTACTCTTGGTACTTTTTACGCTTTCTAACATAATGGTTCTAAAAACTTGAAATGTAGGATCCTTCGGTAAAAATTTTTCTGTAAAAAGAACTTTTTGTAAATTCCGTTTAATACTTTTAATATTTCACGAAATAATGATCCTAGATACTTGAAATTTGGAATCCCTCGGGTAAAAAACATGATGGAAAAATTGCTTTTTGGGAATTCCGTTTATAAATGGGTAAAAGAAGTGTACTTTTTATAATTGCTGAAATAATGGTCCTAGAAACTTGAAATTTTTAATGTAGGATCCTTCGGTGAAAAAAAAAATCTGATACAAGTTATTTTTATAAATTTTGTTTCTAACAGGGGTACTAAAGTGTACTTTTATAGTTCCTGAAATAAAAAGTTTTTTTGGAAATTCCTCTTCTAAGGGTCGTAAAAGGAGAAAAAAGTGTGCATTTGGTACATTTTATATTTGTTGAAATAATGGTTCTAAAAGCCAGATATTTAAAATTTAGGATAATCCAGCAAAAAAAAAAAAAAAAGTTTAAATTTTTCTTTAAAATATTATTGTATGAAGGACTTATCCATCCAAAATTAAATAAAACCAAGTCTTTGTAGGGGATAATTTAAAAAATCTCGACTCTTATCCCGATCCTTCTATTATTTAGTATTTAATGTTGCCGGTAACGAAGTTCCGGCGGTAACACAGTGGGCAAAAATAGATTTTTTTGACCAATTTTGTCTACATGTCACAATTCTTAAACGATTAGTTTTAAAATTTGCATACTTTTTAATGATAGTGTTCCGGAAAAAAGTACTTAAAAAGTAATTTTCAATATGCAAAAAGTTCTTTTTTTTCTGCGCATTTAACTTAAAAACTCCAATTCTATTGACATTTAATTTTAATGTTAGGTATTAAAATAAAAGCCACAACAAGAAAACAAAACAAGAGATGAGAATTTAAATTTGGTGTGGATGAATCCACGAATACCCCTACATACGCCTAGGAGTAAAAATTATAATTTTAATACTAAAACAATTTTTAGAATGATGCAAATTTTATAAGTATAAAAAAAAACTAGACGAAATAGTAAAAAAATTATTAAATTTTTTACAAGCAACAATTTTTATTGAATAATTTTTTTTAATGGTAAATTTTTTTGACTCAATAAAAAAAATTTTTTGAGTGACAAAACCATGATAAAACGTTTTTTTTGGGGGGCTTACTAATGGTATATAACAAAACTACTACATAAGCACTGCCAAACATATAAAATAGTACCAAAATTGTTTAAAAGTCCTTCTTTACGTTTTTACTCATAACTTTGTATCCACTTGTCCGATATCGCTAAAATTTAATACCGACCTGAACGTGATTTAAACAAACATATATTCAAAACATCAGCATTCTCCATCTTGTATTTTAAAAGTTATTGTGATTTCAACAGACAGACCAAGAACGAATATCGCAAAATCGTCTTAAAATCAATTGAGGTTCATGAATTTATTAACGTTTATTGGTCCTACACCGATATTTTGATACGTTCACTAAAAAAATTATGTCATTAACTGTTTGTAGTTTATTTAAAAAGTTTTCCGTTTAGTCGTTTTTAAAAGAAAAAGAACATTTGTTTGATGTTCAATTTTTATTAATGACAAATTCTGTCCTTTATTTCAAAAATAACACACTAAAAAATAAAGACTTTCATTAACATTTAATCCTTAAAGTCATTTATTTTTGTTCTGTAAGTAAAAACTACTGATTATTCTTTAAATTTTTAATGATTTGTGTAAGTCGTTTTGTTTTTTAATTGTTGGTATTTTTTAATGAGATATCATTTGTTTTTACCTACACAAGTAGGTTATTTTTTTTTTTAGAAAAAAAAATTCAAAACATTATTTATAGAAATATAAAAACATGTTTGTATCAAGTGACTTTGGCACGATGGGTAGAGTGTCTGGTCAGAATGTAGTTGATTGCGGGATCGATTCCCCAAAATTTTATAAAAAATTTTTAAAAAATATTTCAATAGAAAATTGTAAAAAATAACCTACGAAATCAGTAATTTTTAATGTTTTCGTAGGTTATTTTTTTGGAATTGGTAAAAAAGAATGAAAACAAGTAAAAACGTTAAATTCGGCCTTGCCGAATGTAGTGATACCCTCCACAATTTCAAAAATATTATTGCAAAAAACTTTATTTAAACGGAAATTACTTTTAAAAAAAAAAATTTTTTTTGAGAAAAAAAAATTCCGCGAAAAAATTTTGGTAAAAAAAAATAATCCGCGATTTTTTTCTTTTTTTGTCAAAAAATATGTTCGTACTTGTTTAAATACCATTTGGTGTTTAATTATGTTCACATATGTCAACCAGAAGCCGAATTTAAGCATTTTGTATTTTTAGGTTATGTTGAATGTACTGAAATTTTTGAGGTGTGCTTACATTTTCGTTCATAACTTTTGAACCGCTGAACCGATATCGCTCAAATGCAATACCAAATTTCTCGGGAGAACTTCCAATAAATATGTTAAGTTTCAGTCATCTCTGTGCAATATTTTGTCCGCGAGAGATTTTTCCACAGACTGACAGACAGACAGACGGACAGACGGACATCGCTAGAATGTCTTAAAATCGATCGGGCATCATGAATATATATACTTTATGGGGTCCCAGATCGATATTTCGATGAGCTACAAACGGAATGACAAACTTATATATACCCTCTATCACTAAGTGGAGGGTATAAAAACGTAATTTTTTAATGTTTAATGTTATTTATTTTAGAAAATTTTGTCAACAGTAAAAAATAAATGTTGATGTTTGTTAAAACAAATGAATAATTACTCGGATGGTTTTCAATTGTTTATTCACTGGTTTTAAGTGTGTTTTTCATTTGTTTTTGCCTACAAAATATTTTGAGTGTTACAAACGTACTAACAAACTTATCACTGCAGCCCTAACTATACACTCAAAATAATAACTCTGTAAAATACTCTGTAAAATGACTGTAATCTCAATTCAACAGATATTTGACAGCGTTTTCTGTCAAAATACAGATTTAAAGAAAATACTTTGTATTTTGTTGTGACAAAAAAAACAAAGTTTCCTCTGTTATGTTACTTTTTACTTTGTAATCTTAATTTTACAGATAATTAACAGAGTTTTCTGCTAAAATACAGATCTAAGCAAAAATTTATAACCAAAAAAGTATTCTGTTTTGAGTAGTTTTTGTTTTTGTTACCAAACATAAAAATTTTATCTGAATATTTTTTTTTTGAGAAAAAGTTAAAAAAGTAGCAAAAAAAGTTATCAAAATTTTTTTTCAGAAATCTTATAAAAATTTTACAAAATAACATGCATTCAACTAAACTCTGTAAATTTACAGAGTTTTTTCTGTAATTTTTTTTTGCATCAAATGTATTTTACAAATCTATAGTTTTCTTTGCTAAATGGTGGTATAGTAGTTTTCTTTGCTAAATGGTGGTCTATTTAACCCATATTTTACTATAAACTCTCTAAATTAACAGTTTTTTTCTCCAAATCATTTTACAGAGTTTTATAGTAAAATTACAGAGTTTTCTCTGTAAAAAAGCTTTCATATTTAACCAATATTTTACTATAAACTCTGTAAATTAACAGTTTTTTTCTGTCAAAATCATTTTACAGAGTTTTTTAGTAAAATTACGAAGAAATGTTGTTAGCTGGTAAAGTATGGTGTACTCTGTTAAATTAGCAGAGTTTTTCTGTAATTTAACAGAGTTATTATTTTGAGTGTAGGGTATACAAACTTTTAAAATATTTATACATACATTTTTTGTATATAATATAAATATGGTTGGTAAACAATCAAATCTGTTTTTGTTGGGTGCAAAAAAGATATATTGAAGTTTATTTGGATTTAAGCCAAAATGTGTTATGTTCAAAAAAAAAGTTATCTACTTAATATATTGAATTTTGCCAGAAAAAGTATTTCTAGGCATCAACAATTTTGTGATGAAATTTTTTGAGACAGTGCACAGTAGGTAATTTGAACCGAAATCTTGGCCAAAAATCATTTTTCGAACTAACAATAATAATGTTTTTGTTAATTACGTTCGATTTAGAAAATATTAAAGCAAATAACTGCATATTTGGTTTTTCCAAAAAACAAATATAAACTGATTGACGGGCAGTCGAATTCGGCATTTACAAGCAACGTGCACAGTGCAGTATAAAACGCCTAATTTTGATATAAATTCAAACGATTTTTTCAGCTATTAAACATAAAGAAGGATATCGTGTATAATATGGAGAAGAGAGGGGATATTAAGTAATAAAAAAATAGCAAAATATTTTGGTGGACGTTATTGCTTTTTTTAACAAAACGTGTAATTATAACTTAACCTTAAATAAATGACTTTTTCAATGAATATAAACTTCGCATAAGCTTTTAATAATGTTAGCCGTGGTGTGCCGTGTTTTTGATTGATGAAAAATTTAAAGAAAATAATTCTGAATTAATTTTTTTTATTTTCCGTTGCACTTTTTTGCACTTTTTGAGATATCAATTTTCTTTCAGACAGCCTCATCTTGCCATATCTTGAACTTTCTAACGTTTGGATTGGGAAAAGAACTAAGAGAAAAAACCCTGTTGCTGTTTATAATTTTGTTGTCAGTAAAATTGATTAAAATAATGTTTTAAACCAATATTTGGCTTCGTTGAAGGAAATAGTACGAACTTTTTTTGAAAATTTTTCGTTAAGGTGGTACAAGGCCCACTCAAAAAATAACAGCTTTTTTCAGCAAAATCAAACAAAATGGTTTATGTGCCATTTTGTTAGCCTTCTTGCGTATTTTCTTCGTGCCGAGTTTCAAAAAAATTAGCCTATTCGTTTTCGAGATATTCAGTATTTTCCCTTTTTTTCGTATGGTGGCAACCCTAAAAATTTCCACGATTACCAAATTCATAAAATCCAGCTGTGCGTGTTCACAAAAAACTCTTAAATTTAAAATTTCAGCCATATCGGTCTAAAACTTTGGCTGTAATTATTTTTGGCCTAAAAATTGGCTCAAATTACCCAGTGTGCAGTGGGTTGAAAGCAGAAAAAAAGGAGGACAGAGTCATTTGTCTTAAGCAATTATGTGATGAAATATGAAGAGCAGTAAAATGTGTTAAATTTCAACCCACAAAAAATTTACTGTGCGGAAAAGTATTATTTAAGGAGATCGATTGTTTTAAGACTCAAATATATTATTTAAAAAAAAGAAAAGCGTGTTGTAACACCGTCCAACAGCCAATATTACACATGAACCGGATGATATACTACTGAAAATAGAAATCAAATGGAGTAAAACTGCATTTACAGTTTTTCATTTCGTGATCCTGATTCCTTTTAAAATACTTTTAAAGTTGTATCCTACATTTTGTAAAATATTTTTGAAATATTTGTAATTGTCCTAGGATGACACTGTTGATGGCAGATGAAAGAGGAGTATCTGCTTTATTTTTTTTTTTATTTTTATATTTTGCCATATCCGGATAAAAGGATGTGAATTAAGTCCTTTGAAAACTTTATCAAAATATTTTGTTGAAAATTTTGAATATTGAAGAACACATTTTTGAATGGACGTAACTTACCTCCTTTTTCCTGATGTGTAAAAATAATAAAATAGGAAAATTAGGGGAGATCCTCCTCTTTCATTTGCTATCAATAGTAGCATCCTACTATTAAAATTATATTTTATAAAATTGAAGCCTCTAAAACTTTGAAGTCCTTTTAAAAGGACTTTACGAAATGAAAAGTGTAAATACAGTTTTACATCATTTCACTTCGAGTTCAACGACTTTTTTCGTTTTTGTCGGACGGTTTAATTCAATTCCAGTAAAATTTTATAAAATGTTCTGTTGAAATTTGTTAGTGCACATGTTTTCCTTAATTTTTGATATTTTTAAATAACCTTTTAAAAAAATATCAAATTTTCGAAAATTTGGAATTTTATCTTTTACTCAAAACTGCTTAAAAAATGGTCCAAGTTTAATTTTGATTTTTACGTATTTTAAGAAAATAGTTTTTTTTTTTTTTTGAAAATTTTTTTGTGGTTAAAAGTTCTACAAATATTATATTTTGAGCAGGGTTATTCAAGCTCAAGTTCAATTTTTTTTTACTACCCGTGTAAAAAAATAATTATATCAAAACATATCTCCTTTGATAAAATCATATATGGATCATATCTAAATGGATATAATCAGATCTACTCCATATATTTTCATATCTGCTTCAGATATGTTTTGATCCGTAAATTGAGTCTACCCGAGTAAAAAAGATCTGATATAATCATATATGCTATTATATAATTATTTATATTTATATATGGTTATGCATGAACATTGATATGGACATATAAGTTTATATATAGCATTGTATTTTTCCTTATTTTTTAAAATGATAACATACATATTCATATCTATTTACATACCGATCTATATGAAATTAGATATGACATATAATGTCGGGAATTTTTAGATATGGCAGATAAAAAGATATATGATTTTATTTATAATTATATCCCGAAAAAATTTTTCTAAATTTTCTAAGTCCCGGACAATTAAATAAAAATTAAAAAATTTTCAAGTCCTAAAAAATTTTATGAAAATTTTCCAAAGTCCCGGAGTAAAAAAGTCATTTGGAGTAAAAAAATCATTGAAAATGTTTTTAGGAGAAATTTTATTTTTTTTGAAAAATTTTTAAGTTCCGAAAAAATGTTTTTAAATTTTCTAATACTCAAAAATTTTTTGGAATTTTTAAATCCCTTAAAAATGATTTTAGAAAAAAAACAAGTGAGAGTGTTAAATTCGGCTGTGCCGAATCTATAATACCCTCCAACATATAAAAAGAATTAAAAAAAAAATTGCAGGGGCGTTTTTTATGGGGGGGGGGGGGGGGGGGTCAGAAGGGCTCATTAGGGGACACATAAACCCATGCGGTAAATTTTTACAAATTTATTTATTATGCTTTTTCAGATTAAGTAATACAATTTTATCATTATTTAAAAACATTTTTAATATCCACGCCCACAAAAGGGGGGCGGGGAAAAAAAACGATTTTGTTTATTTCCTTAGTCCAATTGCAGGACCTTGAACTTTTTCTGACATCAAATTGTTTCATTTGCTTAACAAAAATACAAAAAACCTGTGAAAATATGGCGTTTTTCAGAGGTCAGTTAAGTTTTATAAGGGGGAACTTTTTCCCCCCTGGTCCGATTTTGCCCATTTACGAACTTAAACTGCCTAGGACCAAAAGACATATTCCTGCCAAACTTAACGAGTCTATCTCTTTTATGTTGGACTGCATCGTGTCTTATACAGACGGACGGACGGACGGACATACGGACATTCTAGAAAAGTCTTAGAATCGATCATAGATCAATAATATATATACTTTCCGGGGTCCGCGACCGATATTTCGATGCGTTACAAACGGAATGACAAAGTGAGTATACCCCCATACTGTAGTTGGAGGGTATAATTACAAATTTTTAATAATTTGCTAAGTCCCGAAAAAATTCCGAAGAATGCAATAAAAACTCTTCTAATTGATAATGTATCCAATCTGATAAAATAATTTCTAATTTCACGTTTAAAATTCCAAAAAAATTCACCACATTTCATCTAATTATATAAAAATTTATCTAATTTTAACAGATAAGATATGATTTAATACAATTAGATAGACCCATTTTTGGGATCAAACTTAATCAAATTTGATATTATTTTATCAAAAATAATAGAATTTGATAAATCGTATAATATTCGATCCGCCAATTTTCGGATCAAAATTAATATGGATTTACATAAAAGCATATCTGTTCATATATAATTAAATATTGCGTCATATAACTTTTTTTATTCGGGTATCTGACAATTTTACATATATGAACATATCTGAAAATGTCTGATCATATATGCCATATATGCCAGATAGACTCAATTTACGGATCAAAACATATCTGAAGCAGATATGAATATATATGGAGTAGATCTGATTATATCCATTTAGATATGATCCATATATGTTTTTTATGTTAATTACAACCATTATATTCTCATAGAAAAACAAAAATGTGTTGCATCTATAATGCGCTGAGCTCGAATATCAAAAAATTTTTAAATTCAGTCAAACGGTTTTCGGAATTTATAAAAAAATTGCGTTTTTTCCTCCACTTTCAAAAAAATTTTGAAATTTCTTTCCCTTGACTCTTTTATAGAACTTGAAACAAACTTTTACTTAAAATTAGTTGGAGACAAATCCGATCATTTCTACCGTGTCGCCCTTCGATCTAAATTTTAATTTTTAAGAAAATTTTTACCAAAACTCTAAACTTTGAATGAGAAGCGAGTCACAGTTGGGTCGACAGACCACAACCACAATAAGTTTTTGTCGGATTACAACCACAAAAGTTATTGAATATTTTTTTTCCTAACATCTGCTTCTATCATCAGACAATTAGCACCAACAAAATAAAGGTCTGTAAAATTGTGGAGGTGTTCATAGATTAGGCCAAGTAGAGTTTAACTTTCGAAAAGTCTTTCTGAAAATTTATTAATTTTTAAACTTTTTTTACGAATTTCCTGATATTTTTACCCTCCACTTACAAGGAAGGTCTTTTACAGGGCACCCAGCGATTGTCCTGAAACTTAAATATTGGAATAAGGGGAGAAAAATAAGATTTTTTTTTTTGCCCGATCTCAAATTTAAAAATGGGTGTCCACCTTCTAAAAAATAAGGGCTTTCGATAAAATCCGTATAAAAGCAGAACTAGCAGGAATTTCACCAAACGAAAAATGCGGGTCAGCTTAATTTTAATAGAGATAATTACATATGATTTTGGCAGTAGTACGTATATACATTTCCATATAAACTATCCCAACGATTATACATTTTTTACAATAACGAACTTAACGAAGCCGAATTTGGACACGACCAAGACACCATTGGATAGGCCTTCAAAAACCTTTCGATCTGTATAAAATGTGCATATAGTTTCTTTTGAAGAAATGGGAAAAATCCTCAAAAAACTAAAAAAAAAACATTTTTCCCCTCTCCTTTGACCCGCAAAATTTGAGATTGGGCAGCTATAAAAAAAACAGGTAACTGTTATTTTGCTCCTCTCTTGGGTGGGTGGGTGCCCTTGTGAAAGACCTTCCTTGTTAGAAAATTTTGATACGTACTATTGTCTCCGGTCCCGAAATAAGTATTTTTAAGACATTTTAGAAAAAAAATTTCCGTTTTTACAAGACGCGGACTATGTTATTTCGGATTGAACGATAATGATATAGTTTACACCAAAAAATGTAAAAATCGAATAAAAATCAAGTAAAAATTATAGTCGGTTAAGACCGACCACATGATACCCTACACCAGCGCTTTCCGGAAAATGGGACCCAAGTCCAAACATGGACCAATTGGATCTATCTTCCGGTAGACCTTTAACAAGTGTAGAAAATACATACAAACCAAATTTTAGAAAAATTGACTTATTTTTGTTGCCAATAAATAGACCGATTTTCCAATATATCGTTTGAAATTTTTATATGGAGTCTAAGGCCAAATATGGTCCATTTATATTAAGATTTAATAAGGCTACCGAAGTACACGTTTAACACCTATAAACAAAATTTAAATCAAAAGTTTCCAATTTTCATGAATTTTGAGAGATTTATGTAAATATCGGGAGGGTAGTTTGTATGCGGGGTATAAGAAGAACTGGTCCGATTCCTTTAAAATTTATAATGGTGATTTGTTAATACAAAATACGTTTACCTGTCAAATTTCGAAAGGATGCCTACACTCAAAATAATAACTCTGTAAAATACTCTGTAAAATGACTGTAATCTCCCTTCAACAGATATTTGACAAAGTTCTCTGTCAAAATACAGATTTAAAGAAAATACTTTGTATTTTGTTGTGACAAAAAAACAAAGTTTCCTCTGTTTTATTACTTTTTACTTTGTAATCTTAATTTTACAGATAATTATAAGAGTTTTCTGCTAAAAAACAGATCTAAGCAAAATACTTCGTATTTTTTTATAACCAAAAAAGTTTTCTGTTTTGAGTAGTTTTTGTTACCAAACATCAAAATTTTATCTGAATACTTTTTTTTTTTGAGAAAAAGTTGAAAAAGTAGCGAAAAAAATTATCAAATTTTTTTTTTCAAAAATCTTATAAAAATTTACAAAATAACATGCATTTAACTAAACTCTGTTAATTTACGGAGTTTTTTCTGTAATTTTTTTTTTTTGCATCAAATGTATTTTACAAATATATAGTTTTCTTTGCTAAATGGTGGTCTATTTAACCAATATTTTACTAGAAACTCTGTAAATTAACAGTTTTTTTTTGTCTAAATCATTTTACAGAGTTTTATAGTAAAATTACAGAGTTTTCTCTGTAAAAAATCTTTCATATTTAACCAATATTTTACTATAAACTCTGTAAATTAACAGTTTTTTTCTGTCAAAATCATTTTACAGAGTTTTTTAGTAAAAATACCAAGAAATGTTGTTAGCTGGAATAGTATGGTGTACTCTGTTAAATTAGCAGAGTTTTTCTGTAATTTAACAGAGTTATTATTTTGAGTGTATTAAAATACGAAAGGGACGTTTGTATGGGAGTTAGGTCTAAACATGGACCAATTGTAAATTTCAATAGGAATTGTTCTTGGGCCAAAGAAAGCTTAAGTTCCAAATTTCATACAAATCGATTCATAATTGCGACCTGTATCGGGCTCACAACGTTTATATGGACTGGCGGACGGTCAGACATAGCCAAATCGTCTCAGGAAGTGATTCTGAGTCGATCGATATACTTGAAGGTTGGTCTAGGAACAGTATTTCGGATAGTTACAAACATCAGCACACTCAAAAAAATACGTTATGCTAGTTAGCTAACTTTTAGCAAATTTTTAGTTGAGATTAGCATGTTAGCAAAAAATTCTTGTAAACTTCATTTAGCACATTAGCAATTTTAAACAAACTTTGAACTAATTTCTTTTGCTAAATTTGAAATTGAGTTGACAACATTTTTACAAGATTTTTTTAAATGGTAATTTTTTTTTTATTTTCAGAAAACTTAAAATGGCGCTATCTCGGAAACTAAGCCAGATAGAGCAAAATGGAGGCCATTTTTGGTTCTTAGAATCTCCATACTTTCGCGGGTCCTCTTCACATGTGTGGACCCTAATGGGACCTAACTTTGGATCCAAAAAAGTTAGCATTCCCGAAAATTTTAAAATGCTCATATCTCGGTAAATATTGCCGACACAACAAAAAGTCCAAAAGAATTTTTGTAGCTTTATAATTCTCAAGACCCCAGTGATCCCCTAAAATCACGTATCTCAAAAACTAAGCAAGGTAGAGCGAAACGGACCCAAATTTTGGATAGGTCTAGGCCCATCGGGGTCTGGACCTATTGGGTCCGAACCCAATGGGGTCCTCAAATGTGTATGAACTAAGTTCAAAAAAAAAATTTCCAGTTTACTAATTATTGGCAAAACATTTTTGCTAACTTTAGCAAAAAAATTGTGGGTCCAAAATCAGCAAATTTTCTTGTAGGTTTACAAGCTTTTTTTGCTAACATTACAGTTTTTTTTTTTTTGAGTGCACAAACTAATTATGCCCTGTACCACAGATTGGTGTAGGGTAAAACAAATAATACCAATAAACGGTAATAATTTTTGTAAAAAAGCACTGGTAAAGCAAAGTTTTGGTTGTTATTTCCAACAATGAACAAGTGCTCTATTTTCAAAAAAAAAAAAAAAAGGAACTTTGTTAGTAGTCATTTAAAAAAACTGAACATTAAACAAAGGGTTTATCTTTTAAAAACGACAAAACGTAAAACTTTTTAAATAAACTACAAACAGTTAAGGACAAATTTTTTTTAGTGAACATTTAAGGCATTTTTTTGACTTACTTCCCAGCAAAAAATAATCGAGATTGTGGAAGCAGTTCATAATTTTTCTGGCATACACAAGCGCTTCGTCTTCAGCACATAGATATTTCTGCCTTACAGTAGTGCATACTAGATGCACTACTGTAAGGCAGAGATAGAAATATAAATTTTTCGGTAAATAACGAATGTAAACAGACATTTTTAAATACATTCGCTTACAGTAGTGCATCTAGTATGCACTACCGTAAGGCAGAGAGAAAAATTATGAATTATACGACGACTTACGAGCATCAAACAGCAAAACGAAAATTTGGATGACGCAATAAAAAAATACAATTTTAATTCAGTTGATATTTTGTGTTTTTGTGAACAGACGTGTACGCATGTGCAAAAGTGAAAACAAAAGTTTCGACTACACACTATTCAGACATTAAAACTGTAGTGTTATTTGTGTGCCTACGAGGAGCACTTCCTTCATACAAACTTTTCAGGCATGAAGACTTTAGTGATGGTAATACATTATTTTTGTGCTTTATTGGAGCAATGATTTCTGAGCATCCAATATGCTTACAAAAATGCACCTAGTAAGCTTCTAAGAAGGTATGATTTCATTACATTTTTATTGCGCTGAAATAAGCGCTCGGATGAAATGCTCTAAAGTGGGACATTGCGACCAAATATCATGCCATACGTAAGCAGGTTTGTAAGGGAATGGCAACTCAACATTCCCTTACAAACCTGCTTACGGCGAAGCAGTAGTTTTTGGTGGGTTATAACGCCTTTGAAAAATAATTAAAAACAAATGCAGATCTTCAGAATTTGAGATGACAAGAGAGTTGATAATTTAGTTACTCCTACACTCAAAATAATTACTCTGTTAAATACTATGTAAAATGACTGTAATCTCAATTCGACAGATATTTGACAAAGTTATCTGTCGAAATACGGATTTTAAGAAAATACCCAGCAAAAAATAATCGAGATTGTGGAAGCAGTTCATAATTTTTCTGGCATACACAAGCGCTTCGTCTTCAGCACATAGATATTTCTGCCTTACAGTAGTGCATACTAGATGCACTACTGTAAGGCAGAGATAGAAATATAAATTTTTCGGTAAATAACGAATGTAAACAGACATTTTTAAATACATTCGCTTACAGTAGTGCATCTGGTATGCACTACCGTAAGGCAGAGAGAAAAATTATGAATTATACGACGACTTACGAGCATCAAACAGCAAAACGAAAATTTGGATGACGCAATAAAAAAATACAATTTTAATTCAGTTGATATTTTGTGTTTTTGTGAACAGACGTGTACGCATGTGCAAAAGTGAAAACAAAAGTTTCGACTACACACTATTCAGACATTAAAACTGTAGTGTTATTTGTGTGCCTACGAGGAGCACTTCCTTCATACAAACTTTTCAGGCATGAAGACTTTAGTGATGGTAATACATTATTTTTGTGCTTTATTGGAGCAATGATTTCTGAGCATCCAATATGCTTACAAAAATGCACCTAGTAAGCTTCTAAGAAGGTATGATTTCATTACATTTTTATTGCGCTGAAATAAGCGCTCGGATGAAATGCTCTAAAGTGGGACATTGCGACCAAATATCATGCCATACGTAAGCAGGTTTGTAAGGGAATGGCAACTCAACATTCCCTTACAAACCTGCTTACGGCGAAGCAGTAGTTTTTGGTGGGTACTTTGTATTTTCTTGTGACTGAAAAACAAAATTTTATCTGTAATTTTTCTTTTTTCTTTGTATTCTCTATTTTACAGATAATAAACAGTTTTTTTGTTAAAATACGGATTTAAAAAAAAAATACTTTGTTTTTTTCTCGTAACCAAAATACTAAATTTCGTTTGTAATTTTACTTATTGCTCTGTAAAAATAAAAATCACTTCAAAAACTTCCAAATATGACCGATAAACCCCTCTTTAAAAAGTGTCTTAATACAATAAAAACTGGTAAATTTTACGAGGATGACGCGTAAAATTGGAGTTACTTGTTAAAAACTCGTAATATTCACAAAAAATAAAAGGACATTTACAATTTGGAAGCATTAAAGCGGGCCAATTTAACAAAATTATAATTAATTTAATTTTTTTAATTTTAATTAATGTTTTTGATGCGGAGAAGTTTTACTCATAAAATGGATTTAACTAAAACTTTGTAAATTTACAGAGTTTTTTTTGGTAAAATTCTTTTCGGTTTTATCAATATTTTACAGATAATTCTATAAATTTACAGTTTTTTTATCGAAATGATTTTACAGAGTTTTCTTCGTAAAATAACAAAAAATCTTGCTGGTTGGAAATCTATGGTATTTTCTGCTGGCTCAGCAGAGTATCTCTGTAATTTAACAGAGTGATTATTTTGAGTGTAAGTCTTATTTACATAAGAGATATTTTGAGTGAATACAAACCAGGTTTTTAAAATACTTTTTCCTTTTCTAGAATTAAGGAACTGTTGTTATTTTAAAAAAAATAAGCTTTTATTTGCTGTAATTGTTTTAAGTAAAATCTCAAAATTTGTAATTTGATATTTAAAAATGAAAAAAAAAAAAAAACTCGAGCTAAGTTTTAAGTAAGGGAGTTTTTGTACTACTAATATTATACTTTAATTTTTTTTTGGTCCCATCCAAGATACAAAATCGTGTTGCACAGTGCCATCAGCGCTTTTCGATTGTTGTCCTTATATTACTGTGTGGCAGATAAAAAACAACTATTTATATTTATCAGTTGAGGGTATACAAAAAACTGGAAAAAGGTAGTGTATTTCCTATTCGGCACAGCCGACTAAATTATCCAAAGCATTTTTTGCTAAGTTAAGCTATATTGTTTTGCTATTTTATCAACCTTTTTAAATGCATTTTTTTTTAAATTTCGTTTAATTTTTTTTTTCAGACATAAAATAACTCTACCATTTTTAATAGTGCCTAAACTCAAATAAAAGTTTAATTATACAATAGAATTTTTTTTTTGGTAAATTTATTTATTATATGGCAGTCGGCCAAAACAATGAATGACCACTAACGCAATTAAATAGTAGCAAAAATACTAATGTGGTATCATGAACCACCAGCCTTTTGTGGCCAAATTTATATTTATTAGTTCAGAGTAAACTTTTTTGTTTTTGTTGGTTTTTGTTTAACAAGGATTTCTAACTTTTGTAAAACGTTTTTGGTTTTTTTTTGTACACTCAAAAAAAAAAGTTTGTAAAATGACATAAAATCCCCGTGATTTTACGGGGCAGGTTTTGTAAAATATGTACTAGCAAGAATCCCCGTAGTGTTACGGGGATAATTTGTAAATTGATTTAACAAAAGAAAATGTAAATTTACAATTTTTTTTGTAAAATATTAACTTCGAGGTGAACATTTTTTTTTGTAAATTTACAAAAAATTTGGTAAATTTACAAAACAAAATTGTAAACTTACAGAAAAAGGTTGTTATTTTACAAAGAAAAAATAGAAAATGAAAAAAATAAATTGTAGATTAACAAATTATTTGGTTAAACTACTGTTTTTACCGCAAAAAAATATTGAAAAACACGTATATTTACAATAAAAATTGTAAATTTGCAAAAAAAAAATTAAAATTTACAAAAAAAATTGTAAACTTACAAAAAAAGTTGTAAATTTACAAAATAAAGTAGAAAATCAAAAACCAAAATTGTAAATTTACAAATTGTTTGGTTAAACTACTGTTTTTGATGGCAAAAAACTTGTATATTTACAATAAAAAGTGGTAAATTTACAATTTTTATTGTAAATATACCATTTTTTTCTAATTTTTTTGTCGTAAAAACAGTAGTTTAACCAAAAAATTTGTAAATTTACAATTTTGGTTTTTGATTTTCTACTTTATTTTGTAAATTTACAACTTTTTTTGTAAGTTTACAATTTTTTTCTACTACTTCATTTTTGTAAAATTACAACTTTTTTCGTAAGTATACAATTTTGTTTTTTAAATTTTCATATTTGTTTTGTAAATTTACAAAAAATTTTGGTTTATTTACATATTTGTTTTGTAAATTTAAAGGTTTTCTTCCTTTGGTGCATCTTATTTTTCCTTCTTCGGCAACTGGAGTAGCACTTCAACAACCTGAAATGATTTTTTTTTCACTTGAACACTTTTAACAAACTTTTTAATGTATAACACTGCACTTTTTTATTTTTTTCGACATTTCGTTTTTCTTAAGTAGAACATATGAGAATTGCGAAGGAGGCTACACAAGAAATTTCGTATATTTTCAGGAAAAAGTAGTCAAAAAATAAATTTTTTTTTTGAATTTTAAATTATTTTCACAAGTATTTTTAAAAAATCGGAAAAAAATTTTTTGGATATTGTAGATTGGATGTTTAAGTACCTGTTAAAATAAGAAAAACTTTATTTTTCATAATTGGCAGCTTTTTATTGACATTTTAGTTGCCGAATTTAAAAAAAAAAATTACCAAAAAAATATGGTAAAATTACCAAAAAATGGTAAAAATACAAAAAAAAAAACAAGAACAGTAATGTAGTAAAAACACATTAAAATTGTGGTATTTTAGTTAAGGAAAATTACCAAAAAAATGGTGTAAAAATTATTTTTTTTGGTAAAGCTTAGAACTAGTTGAAAAATGGTTGTATCTGGAACTTAAAAAATTTTCATTTTTTTTTTCATGAAATTTTTTATTTATAAAAAATGATTTTTAACAAAATTTTTTACTCCAAAACGCAAAAAAAAATCTAAACTTAGAAAATTTTTGCGAGTACTATTGTTGAATAATTATTTTTTTTTTGTAAAACAACATTAATTCTAGTAATAAAATAAGTTTTGTAAAATTACATTGGAGTTTTGTACTTTTCAATACATATTTTTTGTTTAATTACATTTTTTTGTGTTAAAAAACTGAAAACCTTGAAAACGATTTAAAAAATCTTAAAAAAAAATGTTTGTAATAAAACATTTTTTTGGTAGAAAGACTAAATAACTTCAAGTAAAATTTTGTTGTACAATTACAGTTTTCTTGTGTAAAAAAACTAAACACCTTGTAATATTTTTTTAATTGGTAAAATAATTCACTTTTTAGTAAATTTACCAAAAAAATTTGTAAAATAAATTTACCAACATATAATAGTAAAATTACAAAGCAAACTGTAGTTTTCATTTTATTAAATATACAAGAATTTTTGTAAAAAGACAAAAATATTAGTAAAATAGAATTACAAGACCTTTTACTTGTAAATTTACAAACTTTTTTTTTTGAGTGTAGAATTCCATTCAATAATGTATTATATTGTGGATTTATTTTTTTCAGTATAATTAATCTTTTTTCCCCATAAGTTTAATTTTTTTTTAATTCTTGACATAGATTTTTTTTTTCATAAAAGCTGGCTAATTTCAACACTCCCACAGTTTATATTTTTGTGTTTGAATATCTTATCCTGTCTTAAATATTTGTGGCAACAGACACCCCAGTGAATTTAAAAATACAACGAACGCAAAACAGAACTGTAAAATGAAAGAAAATTTCTGGGAAAAAATATTAAAATTTATTAGCATCCTAAAAAAGCAATGTTATATTAAATAAAATTTATAATAAATTATTAATAAAATAAAAATTGCGGTAAACAGTGCTGTGATTTTTTTTAGCAGGGGCCTTCAAAATGGCTACACAAATTTAATAGCACTACTAGTTTACAGAGATTTTTATCGACGACATTTTGAATTTATTTGTAAAATCTCGCGTTGAATCCGAAAATGAAGTCCAAAGTTTCAAAATTACTTAGAACAGTTTCCAAATTTTCAACTTTTTAAAAAAGTGGTTTTACTTAAATAAAATCGATAGGCCTTGCCGAATGTAGTGATGCCCTCCACAATTTCTAAAAGATTATTGCAAAAAATTTATTTAAAAGGAAATTACTCCAAAAAAAAAAAAAAAAAAATTTTGAAAAAAAATTTTGAAAAAAAATTTTCGCGAAAAAAAAAAATTCGCGATTTTTTTTTTTTGTCAAAAAATATGTTTGTACTTGTTTAAATACCATTTGGTGTTCAAATATGCTCACATAAGTCAACCAGCAGCCGAATTAAAGCATTTTGTATTTTTAGGTTATGTTGTATGCACTAAAATTTTTTAGGTGTCCTTACATTTTCGTTCATAACTTTTGAACCGCTGAACCGATATCGCTCAAATGCAATTCCAAACTTCTCGGGAGAACTTCCAATAAATATGTTAAGTTTCAGTTATCTACGTGTAATATTTTGGCCATGATCACCATTTCCACAGACAGACGGACAGACGGACATCGCTAGAATGTCTTAAAATCGATCGGGGATCATGAATATATATACTTTATGGGGTCCCAGACCAATATTTCGATGAGTTACAAACGGAATGACAAACTTATATATACCCTCTACCACTAGAGTGGAGGGTATAAAAAAGGGTAAACTGTACTTTTGGTACTTTTTATATCTCCTGAAATAATGGTCATAGAGACTTGAAATTTGGACTGTATGTTCACATCCTGGAATATAGATCCAGTAAGTCTGGATTTTTGCCAATCAGTATTCTAAGGAGGTAAAAAGGGTAAAAATCAGTACTTTTTGTACCTTTTATTTTTCCTTAAAAAATTGTACTTTTTATAAAAAGTACCTTTTATAAAAAGTACCTTTTATAAACAGTACATTTTATAAAAAGTACCTTTTATAAAAAGTACCTTTTATAAAAAGTACCTTTTATAAAAAGTACCTTTTATAAAAAGTACCTTTTATAAAAAGTACCTTTTATAAAAAGTACCTTTTATAAGAAGTACCTTTTATAAAAAGTACATTCTATAAAAAGTACCTTTTATAAAAAGTACCTTTTATAAAAAGTACCTTTTATAAAAAGTACCTTTTATAAAAAGTACCTTTTATAAAAAGTACCTTTTATAAAAAGTACCTTTTATAAAAAGTACCTTTTATAAAAAGTACCTTTTATAAAAAGTACCTTTTAAAAAAAGTACCTTTTATAAAAAGTACCTTTTATAAAAAGTACCTTTTATAAAAAGTACCTTTTATAAAAAGTCCCTTTTACAAAAAGTCCCTTTTATAAAAAGTACCTTTTATAAAAAGTATTTTTTATAAAAAGTGCCTTTTATAAAAAGTACCTTTTATACAAAGTACCTTATATAAAAAGTACCTTTTATAAAAAGTATATTTTATAAAAAGTATCTTTTATAAAAAGTACCTTTAATAAAGGACCTTTTATAAAAATCATTAAGAGTACCTTTTATAAAAAGTACTTTTTATAAAAGGTACTTTTTATAAAAGGCACTTTTTAAAAGGTACTGAATTTTGGAATGTAGGGTCCTTCGGCGAAAAAAACATTCTGCTAAAGTATTTTTAAATAAATCCGTTTCTAGAGGTGTAAAGAAGAGTTTTTTGATACTTTTTATATTTTATTGAGTAATGATCCTAGGCACTAAAATTTTGAATGCTGGATCGTTTAGTGAACAAATATTTTGGAAATTCCGTTTCTAAGGGTCGCGACCGATAGTAAAGGGGATAAAAAGTTTGGTTATTCTTATATTTCTTGATATAATAATTTAGAAACTTGATATTTTAAATAAAGGATCACCTAGCTAAAAAAAACAGTTTTTGGAAAATTTAATTTTAATGGGAAAGGGGGCAAAGGGTTATTTTTACCTATCTAACTATTAAATTAAAACCCCAGAATCAACACCCAAGAGTAGGACATATTTTAAAATTTAAAATTTTAGAACGGGGGACGAAATGGAATAGAGCAGGGAACAATTTGGAATGAAACTTTTTACTCAAATTTTTCGTATTTAACTTTTTTTACTTAATATTTTTTCTCTCTATATGTTTTTTCACACAAACTTATTTTTATTCCAATTTCCTGTTTTAGTAAAATATTTATTCACCCAAAATTCCGATATAAGGGCTCGAAAATTATTCAAATTTTATTGTTTAAATTACACTGCGGAACACTAAAATATAAACAAGAGTTACGACCATCATTTCTGTATATTTCGGACATGCTGATTCGAATGGCGCACTCCGTTTTTCGATGTATGGTACAGTTTTCTTGCAAAATGTAGTTAAAGATTTGCTGATTTCGAGCCAGTTTTTTAACAAAAAAATTTGCAAAGTTAATGATTTATAAAATTTATGGCATGGAAAACAAAGATATGACTTGTAGCAATATTTCTAATGCAAATCAGTTTTAAAGATTTTCATCTTAAGCCCTTAAATTCGCGAATTTCTTTATTTTTTAAGGTTTTCGCGAAATTAACCGCCAAATTGGTCTTTGATAAAAAACTTGCTTCTAATGAATCAAAAAGGCATCCCCAACAATACGAATAGTGGACATAAAACAGCTATGTTGTATGGACCATCATGATGAAAATCGCGAAAAACCGTTTTTTTTGTATATGGCAGCATCACTTTACGAGATGATTTAAGGCTCCATATTTTAGTATATAATGTGGTGACCTTAAACAACTAACTGACAAAAAATTTGGCCAAAAAAGTTTTCATTTGCGAAAGTTATCTTAACAAAAACTATTATTTCAGTGTTTGCCATACAATAATTATAGTTTTTGTTAAGATAACTTTTGCAAATGAAAACTTTTTTGGCCAAATTTTTGGTCAGTTATTTGTTTAAGGTTACCACATTATATACTAAAAGATGGAGCCTTAAATCATCTCGTAAAGTGATGCTGCCATATACAAAAAAACGGTTTTTCGCGATTTTCATCATGATGGTCCATATAACATAGCAGTTTTTTGTCCACTATTCGTATTGTAAGGGATGCCTCTTTGATTCACTAAAAGCAAGTTTTTAATCAAAGACCAAAGAAAGTAATCCTGATCCTTCTATTATCCGGTATTCAATACAACCGGTAACGAAGTACCGGTATGGTAAGCTAGTACGTGCATAAAATCCAATGTGCATCAGCAAAGAAATTGAATAGTTCATGCGAATAAGGACGAATAGACCACTTTTTCGCAAACACGTTTTTTTGCATAAATGCATTTTATTAGCAGAGACCTACAATCCTATGCAGAAATTTTGGGGAAATTTTGACTTTTAAGGCTAAAAAAATTACTTTGAAAGTGCAATAATTCGTATATTTTTATATTTTTGTTTAAATTGGGAGTGAACTAACGCACAATTTTGATTAAATACAACACAAAAGCATACAAAAATTTTACTTTCGGTAACAATGTGTTAAAAGAACATTACGAGGAACAAACCACACTTATTATATTGGCAAAAAATTTTACCGTTCTTGAGTTATAAGACTTTAAAGTGTGGAAAGCAAAAAGGGCGAATATCCATCCTTAATAAAATATATAAAAATTATTTAGCTGCGAGTTTAAAATTGATATTAGCTAAAATTTGAAATTGTACACAAAAAAAAACAATCTTAGCACATACAAACTTTTAGTGTTAATACTGCATCCAAAACAAAAATTTTTTCATGTCCTTTTATGTTACGTCGTAATATGTAGTCAAGGGTTAATATTATAATTCCTAAAAATGTATTTAGTGTCATAAAGAATTACTACTGCATCAAATGGCAGGAATATTAAAAAAAAATTAACAAAAAAATTTTTTTTTGCATGTCCTGGCAATCCTTAAAAAGTGTATCCTTGAAGTCCTTAAAGTGTTACAAACAAATACCAACCATAGTTCGTCAAGTATTGCAAGTCTCATGAAAATGTAGTCAAAATCTGCTGCAAAATAACACATTTTTATTCAAATTTCAATACATTTTTTTGGATATTCGCCCTTTTTCCATTTAAGCAAAAAATTGAAGTCCAATTTTTGGCAAGTTCTCTTTCGAATACCTTACTAAAATTTTGTATATAGGTAGATGTGACCTAAATCTTTAAGCTAATACCAAAAAGTTGACAAAAATATTATTTTTTAACCGTTTCCTGCGTTTTTATTGTCCCCTGTAAAATTCTACAAATGGTCTATTCGTCTTTATTCGCATGAACTATTCAATTGTTTAAAGCAAAAACGAAAATTTAGAATTTTTTTTTTCGGCTTTTAATTTTTTTAATTAATTTAAATTTTTTTTAGATTTAATTTATAATCAAATTTCATTAATTTGAATAACTTTGAAACTATTTATTTTAAAAATAATGAAATAAATTAAAAAATAGAAAATAAATCTAAAGACTAAAATTGTATTAAAAGTTGAAATTCAGGGTTTTCTGGAATAACGGAACATTGAAAAACTTTTTTGACATTATTTTCGAGATTAGCGGGTAATAATTACCCTAAAAAAGTACCATTATCCAAAAAAGAAAAATAAAATTGAATCTTGTTCTAAAATGGGTTAATTAATTTCTTAGAAGCTATTAGTCGATATATTGACAATTTTGCTTCAATTTTTGCCGAAATTTGGAGAAAAAAGTAAATTCTATTGTTAATTTCAGAATGAAAAATAAAATATAAAATGTATTTCTCTCTTTGCAGTTCAAGTTTGATGTATTAAAAAGAAATTAAGAGTGTTTTAATGAAAATCCGTTGAAAATTGTAAAAGTTACATGCATTTGAGTAAAAATGCAGAAATTCAGTTTTTATATATTTGTAGTTTATTGAGTGTAACATCAGTTTACAAATTTTGAAAAATTGTTCGATTTACGATATTTAAAATTTATATTCAACGTGAAATCGCGCTCTGAAGTCAAAAAGTTCAAAATTAGTAAATTTTTTAAGATATTGCAAAATTCTATATTTGGAAAAGTGCTTTGACATAAATAGAAATATTTCCGGACAAAATCGGAGGATTTAAATTTTTCTACTTTAAAATTAAAGCTAATTTAATATTTTTTCAATTCCCCATACAATATTTTTAAATCTGATTATCGCCTTAGAATCTATTCATCGATATGTCGACAACTCTAATTAAAATTAAACGAAATTTAGAAAAAAAGTAAATTCAATTGTAATTTTTATACCCTCCACTTAGTGATAGAGGGTATATATAAGTTTGTCATTCCGTTTGTAACTCATCGAAATATCGGTCTGGGACCCCATAAAGTATATATATTCATGATGCCCGATCGATTTTAAGACATTCTAGCGATGTCCGTCTGTCCGTCTGTCTGTCTGTGGAAAATGCTCTCGCGGACAAAATATTGCACAGAGATGACTGAAACTTAACATATATATTGGAAGTTCTCCCGAGAAGTTTGGTATTGCATTTGAGCGATATCGGTTCAGCGGTTCAAAAGTTATGAACGAAAATGTAAGCACACCTCAAAAATTTCAGTACATTCAACATAACCTAAAAATATAAAATGCTTTAATTCGGCTTCTGGTTGACATATGTGAACATAATTGAACACCAAATGGTATTTAAACAAGTACGAACATATTTTTTGACAAAAAAAGAAAAAAATCGCGGATTTTTTTTTTTACCAAAATTTTTTTTCGCGGAAATTTTTTTCAATTTTTTTTTTTCAAAAGTAATTTGCTTTTAAATAAAGTTGTTTGCAGTAATCTTTTTGAAATTGTGGAGGGTATCACTACATTCGGCAAGGCCGAATTTAACTTTTTTACTTGTTTTTTATGAAAATGTGTAAATTCTGGGGGGTATTTATGTGAAGACATAGACCTACTATATCCATATGAATACGGAATAATCTTTAATAAATTTAAGTCGACACGTATTTTTGCTCTAGACTACATTCCTGTTAGTTCGGGAGTTATCGAAATTTTCCCGAAGGTCCACATTGTTTTTTGAGGGGATAACGAAATTTTTAAACACTGATGTGGCCTATAAGCCGAGACACCCCAACCTCTAAATCGTCTCTTTTATATATTCACAAAAAAAAAACCTTATCAAATTACCAGAAAAAGTCTCGTAATCCCATTTTACCAAAATTTTTTTATCGAAATTTAAATTTTTTTTTGTAATTTTACATTTTTTTTGTAATTTTACATTTTTTTTTTTATATTTAAAAAAAAATTTGTATCGAAATTTACATTTTTTTTTTTTGTAATTTTACATTTTTTTTGTAATTTTACATTTTTATTTTTTTAATTTTACAAATTTCAATGTTTTTTTACAAAAAAATCTTGTAAATTTACGAGAATTCCTTATAAGTTTTATTGCGTCAAAAAAATTGTAAATTTACATTTTTATTGCTTAAAAGTTTTATTGGTAAAAAGCGCCAAAAAAATTTTAAATTTAAAATTTTTTAAGTAAAAATCTTGTAAAATTACAAAATTATTGGTAAAAAGATGTCTATAAATAATTTTATTTTCGAGCGCTACCCTCGTATTGGACTATGCAATTCTTTCCTTGTAAGAAAACAAGAAAACCCAACAACAGAATAGAATTCTGATGGTAGAATTCAATTCAGGAGGTCATAATACATCGGGATTAGAGGGTCTAGTTTCTGGGTCAGAACTTTTATATTTTTTATGAAGCTGTATTATCAAGCATTAACATTAGGCCCTTTGCAACGAGAAAGCCCTTTAATAGTGCTGAGCCCTAAAAATTGTTTGTCATAATTTCAATTTATTAAAAAAAAGGTGACAGGAACAATCTACATAAATTCTAGAGTTTATAATACACACACACATACACTATAATGCTGAGTTCCTTTTCAGTTTTTTCCTAAAAGAGGAAAAATAATAAATATTAAAAAAATATTTAAAAATGCTAAACATTTTTACTACTTATTCATGATGCTGTTACTAGTTTGTCCCCCCATTTGGTTGTTAGGTTATACGTCAGCTTATTCTGGTTGTCCACTGGAGTAGCTGGTGTTTTTATACCCTCCACTCTAGTGATAGAGGGTATATATAAGTTTGTCATTCCGTTTGTAACACCCCGAAATATTGGTCTAGGACCCCATAAAGTATATATATTTATGATCCTCGATCGATTTTAAGTCGATCTAGCGTTGTCCGTCCGTCCGTCCGTCCGTCCGTCTGTCTGTCTGTCCGTCCGTAGAAAACACGCTAACTTTTGAAAGACTTTACAGAGGCTACTGAAGTTTGGCATATATGTTTGTCATTTACCTGGTCAGGTTGGTATTGCAATCCAGCCAAATCGGTCCAGTGGTTCAAAAGTTATGAGCAAAATAGTAAATTTCGGCAAGGGTGTTTCGCGAACTTACGAGATAAAAAACACGATAACTTTCGAAAGACATTAATGAGACTACTGAAGCTTGGCACATATCTTTGCCGTTCCCCGGGTCTGTTTGGTATTAAATTTCAGCTCAATCGGTCCAGTGGTTCAAAAGTTATAAGCAAAACCCTGAATTTCAGATTAGTTTCATTTAAAATGCCACGTGTTTTAACAAGTTTTAAAAGCATTGGTGGTAACTAAACAATGCTTTTCAAACTTGTTTAATTTTAAAGCAATGCTTTTTAAACTTGTTTAGTTTTAAAAGCATTGGTAACTTAAAAATTACACTCGAAAAAAATTTTACACCCAAAAAAAATTTTACACTCAAAAAAAATTTTACACTCAAAAAAAATTTACACAAAAAAAAATTAGTTTTTTTTTACAAAAATTACAATATTTTGTGTACATACGTACGTGCATTCACTCAGAAATATTTTTACAGTAAAAAAAACATTACACTCGAAAAAAATTTTACACTCAAAAAAAAAATTAGTAATTTTTCTTCTTTTTTTTTTTAAATTACAAAAAAAAGAGTTTTTTACTCAAAATAAAATATTTCTAAACAAAATTGTTCATTTTTCAAGTTAAAAAATGTACTACCCTTTAAAAAAAATGCATTGTGGAGGGTATTCATAGATTCGGCAAAGTCGAATTTAACTTTTCTACTTGTTTTGTTTGTGTTTTTTTGTAAGGAAGCAATAAGAGTCATTCAATGGTCTACTTAATGTTTAAGGTGTTATTTGTTAAATTTAGCTTGAAGATCAAAAATCCATTTTAAATTTAAAGATTCCAATTGAATTTCGAAAATATTATTTGAAATTCGAAGATTTTACTTGACATTCAAAAATTCTTTTTGAAATTTGGAGATTAAATTTTAAGTTTAAAATTACCATTAAAAATTTGAATATATATGAGGCATTCCGCACCAAATGTCCAGCGAAAAAAAACATGTGTACCGTAAACTTCTGAATAGGTGATATGGATAGCCCTATATGGAACTTAGAAAATTGCGTTTTTGGTTTTTCAATTTTTTAAAAACTGCGCTTAGGAGGCGTGGTCAAATATTGGAAAAATGGTCAAATTTGTGGCGAGTTGCCTTGATTAAATATTTATCACATTAAAACGGAATGCACCACAATGTCAAAAATTTACGTTCTTATATAGTTTTGTATGGGCTATCGATTAAAATTTTTTTTTTTAGAAAATTTTCAGAACCCGTTCTGAAATTTTCCATTTTTTAAAAAAGTCAATTTATCAAAAATCCGGCCACTTTTTGTTTCTTTTTTATTTATTTTTTTTAAAAGTTTAGATGTTTGTCCATCCACACAAAAAAAAATCAGAAACACGTTCATCTTTTTTTTCGAGAAAATCGCATTTGAACTTTAAATTGCTTGTATTTTCTTGTATCAACAGAGCGTATGACGAATATTTATGCAATTAATATTACTCATTCGCAATTTTAAAACAAAGAAATACAAGCAAATAACAAAATTGTTATGAAATTTAAAGTTCAAATGCGATTTTCTCGAAAAAAAAGATGTTTCTGATTTTTTTTGTGTGGATGGACAAACATCTAAACTTTTAAAAAAATAAATAAAAAAGAAAAAAAAAGTGGCCGGATTTTTGATAAATTGACTTTTTTAAAAAATCGAAAATTTCAGAACGGGTTCTGAAAATTTTCCAAAAAAAAAAATTTTAATCGATAGCCCATACAAAACTATATAAGAACGTAAATTTTTGACATTGTGGTGCATTCCGTTTTAATGTGATAAATATTAAATCAAGGCAACTCGCCACAAATTTTACCATTTTTCCAATATTTGACCACGCCTCCTAAGCCCAGTTTTCGAAAAATTGAAAAACCAAAAACGCAATTTTCTTAGTTACATATAGGGCTATCCAAACAACCTATTCAGAAATTTACGGGACACATGTTTTTCTGTAGCGGGACATTTGGTGTGGAATGCCTCATATATCTTCTACACTCAAAGTAAATTCTCTGTCCAATCAGCAGAAAAATCTGGCGAAAATACAACCATTTTGAGCCATATGCGAAATCTGCTGATTTTAGCAGACACACTTTGCTGAATATCTGTCATGATTATCTAAGTGAAATCAACAGAGAAATCTGTCGAGACAGCATAGAAATCTGCAGATTTTATCAGAAATATCTGATAATTTTGACATAAAAATCTGCTAATTTTAGCAGGTAAGTTTGCTAATTTCAGCAGAACAATCTGCTGTTTTTAGCACAGCAATATGCTGATGTTCAAAAATATGTTCAGAAATATCTTTTTAGTTGTATAAAAAACAAACAAAATTAACACTTAAAAAAAAAACAAGTGAGAGTGTTAAATTCCGCTGTGCCGAATCTTTAATACCCTCCAACATATAAAAAAATAAAAATCCAGGGGCGTTTTTTTTTTGGGGGTGGAAGGGGGTCATTAGTGGTCATTAGGGCACTCATAAACACACGCTGAAAATGTTTATAAATTCGTTTATTACGCTTTTGAGCTTAAGTAACACAATTTTATTATTATTTAAATACATTTTTTATATCCACGCCCACAAAAGGGGGCGGGCAAAAAAAAATGATTTTTTTTATTTCCTGGGTCCAATTGCAGGACTTTGAACTTTTTCTCACATCAAATTGCTTCATTTGCTTAACAAAAATACAAAAAAAAACTGTGAACTGCGTTTTTCTAAGGTTAATTAAGTTCGTCAAGGGGAAACTTTTTTCGCCCTGGTCCGATTGTGCCCATTTACGAACTTAAACTGCCTAGGACCAAAAGGCATATTCCAGCCAAACTTAACAAGTCTAGCTCTTTTATTTTGGACTGCATCGTGTCTGATACAGACGGACGGACGGACGGACATACGGACATTCTAGAAAAGTCTTAGAATCGATCATAGATCAAAAATATATATACTTTATAGGGTCCCCGACCGATATTTCGATGCGTTACAAACGGAATGACAAAGTGAGTATACCGTAGTAAAATGTCTGTTATTTTCTAAAACTGAATGACAGAGATTTTAATAAAAATATCCTTTTCAGCAGAACAATCTGCTTAAAGATTACTAATTCAAATTGAAAGTCGTTTTACAGATTTTTTGACAGAGTTTTTCTTTTGAGTGTATATATGGGGCATTCCATGTCAAATCGGACACTTCGAATATTTTTTTTTTTAGATTTTTCAAATTTGTTTACAGTTTTTAGTACCCTCGTGGTAAATTTTCAGATATTTTTGATGACCCGTTCAAAAGATATCGAATTTTTAAAAATTGGTAGTTTGTTCCATTACTCAAACTTCTTTTACTCATAACTTCTTCAATAATTGCATTTTTTTTTCAATTTTTTTTTTTTACGTACTTTAAAAAAAAATCTTAAAAGTGCTCTAGTATTCCCTATAGTTTTATTATTTTATTATTAATAAATTATTAAATAAAACAACATTTTTTATGCGGAAGTAAACAAAAATATGTCTTTATTAGAAGACTTTAAGTTTAAGACAATTTTACAATATTCTTTAAAATTATAATGTACACATAAAATATACTCTAAACTCCAAAGTGAGTAGTTTATATATTAATTATAGGGAAAGGGAAACAGATAAGCGGAAAGGGAAGAATAACTTTACTTTAATGAGCACAACAAATTAGATATAATATAAATAGAGAAAGAGAGAATAAGAGAGTAAACGATAATGTTATATTAGTAAATAGGAAAGGGAAACAATAAACGGAAAGGGAAAACGAACTCCACTCAAATACTAAGAGAGTTAAATAATAATTATAATATGAGAGAGTGAGATACTAAGAGAGAGGTAAACATATTAATAGGGAGGTTCACTATTATTATGTAACTCTATGACCGACCCACAATATTTTTTTAGTCCAAACATTTCTCTGAACACACCTACCCTCTATCTTTAACTGTTAAGGCGGTCCCCACCCATTTTTTTTGTAAATTTGTTTTATTTAATCAGCTTCTACCGGTCCAATGGTGCGTCCGAGAGGTCATTAGTGAGACTGACCCCCATTTATTTTCACCCTACAACATTTTTTTAAAACATACCTACGGCCTATCTCCACTCCCTAAGTAGGCTTCCATTCAAAATTACATTTTTATAAAATTTGCTGCAACTGTTATTTGTATGGGAGCCTACTTAGGGAGTGGAGATAGGGCGTAGGTATGTTTTAAAAAATGTTGTAGGGTAAAAATAAATGGGGGTCGGTCTCACTAATGTCCCCTCTCGGACACACCATTGGACCGGTAGAAGCTGATTAAATAAAACAAATTTACAAAAAATAAATTATGGGGACCGCCTTTAACAGTTAAAGATAGAGGGTAGGTGTGTTCAGAGAAAATGTTTGGAATAAAAACATATTGTGGGTTGGTCATACATTTTGTTGCTCTAAGGGCACTATTAGGGCAGTTAGAGCGGTTAGAGCAAATTTTAAAAAATGTCGTTTTGTGTGGGAGCCCCCTTAGAAATGGGAGATAGGGTATTAGTTTGTTCTAAAGAAATGTTAAGACATAAAAATTAATGGGGGTCGGTCTTATAAATGACCCCTCTATGACGCACCATTGGAGCAGTAGAAATGATTTTAAGATAGGAATATTACAATAAATTTTATTCAAAAAATTTTAAAAAATAGTAATAATCGTTATCCCACGATCCTCCTGGGCAAAAAATTTGTAAAATCGATAGAAGTTTTACACAAAAAAATTTCAAAAAAATCGAAGAGTACAAACATTTTCAAAAATTAGATTTAAATTTTAAAACTTAAAAATCGCATACTAGAGCGCTTTTAAGAATTTTTTTAAAAAGTACGAGCTAAAACACCTCAATTCAACCGAGGAGTTGACCGCACCCCCTCCAAATTTAATGAAATTATGTACTGGGGTTTACTTTAACAAAAAAGAGATTTTGCCAATTTTTCAGGCTTCTGGTGATTCCAGTATTCGAGATATGAGGTCTTGAAAATTACCAAAATCGTATATATTTGACAAAAGTGTTCCGAGATAAATAAAGATAACTCGAAAAGTAAAAACACTACAGGTCTCAGTCAGGTTGCAAATAATAGGTAATGAGACAGCCTTTAAAATGGCATTCCCCAAGATTTTTTTTTGAAAAAGGTCAAAGGTCATTGATTTTAACCTTCATTTTTGGAGAGCTATATCTCAAAAAACGATATTTTTAAAATTTTGGAAAAAATATATGTTGTTAAGAATCACCTACACTACTTAAGTTTAAATTTTCAGGATGGAGACTTCATTGGAACTTTTTATATTAATAGAAACATTGTGACAGGAAAGAAAAAGCGGTGTAATTTCCCTTAAAAAAAAAATATTTTTTTTGTCTTTGAAATTCTGGTACCAAAATTCGTTTTTCTGAATGTTTTTGACGTGCTGAGTCCAAATATGACCTTTGAACTGGTCTATCGCTATTACTTTTCAAGATATCAGCACATAAATGTGCAAAAATTGCTCAAATGCTATTGCTGTATTTCTTTGAACATTTAGGTGCATATATCTTGAAAAGTAATAACGATAGACCAGTTCAAAGGTCATATTTGGACTCAGCACGTCAAAAACATTCAGAAAAATGAATTTTGGTACCAGAATTTCAAAGACAAAAAAAATATTTTTTTTTTCTAAGGGAAATTACACCGCTTTTTCTTTCCTGTCACAATGTTTCTATTAATATAAAAAGTTCCAATGAAGTCTCCATCCTGAAAATTTAAACTTAAGTAGTGTAGGTGATTCTTAACAACATATATTTTTTCCAAAATTTTAAAAATATCGTTTTTTGAGATATAGCTCTCCAAAAATGAAGGTTAAAATCAATGACCTTTGACCTTTTTCAAAAAAAATCTTGGGGAATGCCATTTTAAAGGCTGTCTTATTACCTATTATTTGCAACCTGACTGTGACCTGTATTTGTATTACTTTTTGAGTTATATTTATTTATCTCAAAACACTTTTGTCAAATATTTACGATTTTGCCAATTTTCAAGACCCCATATCTCGGGAAGAAAAACTACCAGAAGTCCAAAATTTTGGCACTATGATTTTTTTGTAAGGGCCCAACTATATTCCAAGTTTCATAAAATTCGAAAGGGGTAAGGTCAAAAATGCTACTTTTGTCGGTTGAATTGAGGTGTTTTAACTCGTACGCAAAAAAACAAAAATTTTGACACAAAAAAATTTAAATTTGGACCATTATTGAAGAAGTTATGATTAAAAGAAGTTTGAGTAAAGGAACAAACTACCAATTTTTAAAAATTCGATATCTTTTGAACGGGTCATCAAAAAATTCTGAAAACTTACCACAAAGGAGTTTTCGAAGGGTACTAAAAACTGTAAACAAATTGGGAAAATCTAAAAAAAAAAAATTTCAAAGTGTCCGATTAGACATGGAATGCCCCATATAGTTTAAGTTTCAGTCAAATCGGTTCAAAAGAATTAAGATACATCCCTTGTTAGTAGCACTTAATAATAGCGCTGCATTAACAGGTTCCGATAATCCCTAAAATGGGTTTAAAATGCGACCATGCAAGTTTTGAATTGAAGTTAGCGACCATATTTCTTTAAAATCATCATGTATTTTATGTGAACGTAGTTCATGTTTAAAGTCAAAATTATAAATCGAGGTTAAGAAAATGTGTTTTATGTTTGTATACGTTTTGTTTTTGTTTCTCTTTTTTTGTTCGTTGTTGTTTGTTCTATATGAATATATGAGTAGTATTTATGTAGTAAAAGTCATCATAAAATGTATAGAAAAAATTTTATGTCCTTAACCCTTAAAAGAGCAAAAGATTTAAAAAAACTGAAATTGCGAGAAACTAATTTTATAGCCTTGACAAGATCTTGACGAGATCGAAACCCGTGTCGTTTAGGTCGTGCAAAAAGTGACCAGCAAAAATTTGAAACAGAAAATTTTCTTGAAATTTGAATAAACGGTCGAATAAAAAAATTTTTATTAAAAAAAAATAGTGTTTTTTTTGACTTTTTTGACATTTTTTATTATCAATCGGCTATTATTTAAAAAACTACTATATAGAAAATTTTTCAAGCTTTAACTTAAGCTTGATAGCCTCCAGATTGAGCTAATATTAAGTTAGATACGAGGGTCGCACAGTGGTTCCAAGTCCAAATCTAGCTGGACAAAATTATTTTATTACCGTTTTATATGTTTTTGGGGTCGCTGAGTTCAAAAAATATGTTTAAATTTTTCTAAGTCGATTACACTAATCGACAACTTTTTATTTTTTTTTCTAATTTCAGTAATTCATTAATGACAAAAATGGTTTATAGCTGAACAGAAATATGGAATGCAAAAACTTATTTTTTGAAAGTTTTGTAATCTCTAGAAACAAAAATTTTTTTGTCGAGAAGTGTAATTGAAAAAAAAAAACACGTGAGAGTGTTAAATTCGGTTATGCCGAATCTTTTATACCCTCCAAAATTTAAAAAAAATAAAAAACCAGTGAGAGTGTTACATTCGACTGTGCCGAATCTTTTATACCCTCCAAAATGTAAAAAAAAAACAATATAAAAAAAATCCAGGGGTTTTTTTTTTTTTGGGGGGGGGGGGGGGGGGTTGGTGGGAGACGTTAGGGAGCACCTTCCCCTTGAGATTTTGAACTTCATCTGAGAGAAGAATGTTGAATTTGCTTAGCAAAAGTACAAAAAACCCTGCAAAAAATGCGATTTTTATTAGGTTGGTTTAGTTCTCCAAGGGGGAACTTTAACCTGTCTAGGAATATAAGACATATTCGTGCCAAGCTTCAGAAGTTTAGCTCTTTTATTTTGGACTGTATCGTGTCCTATACAGACGGACAGACGGACGGACATTTTTGAATTTAGTCGATGTGTGTAATTGGCAGCGGTTTAATAGGAAACATCACATTTAATGCTTTATTTAAGCTAAGCATAATTATAATACTTAAAAGTTATAAAACAAAAATTCGATACTTTATTTAGAAAAAAAATTTTAGGCAAAAATCTATTTTCATATAAACTGTGATTAATTTTAAACCTGCAAAAACCTGCAAGAAATGTCTGAATGACAACGTTCAGTAATAAATTACCTATAAGTTGTATGTAGTAATTCGACATGATATGCCTGGATTCGGTTTTGGCAAGCTGCGGAAGTTTCATAAGTCCTCAAAAATATTGTTATTATTGACCATACTTCAAACTACAAAAAATGTAAGAAGAAGATCGATAATAAATTTCTTATTAATGTCCAGAATAAGTATAAATCTGCAGCTTTCTTGTACATAAACCGTTTTGAAACCATTGATGTAACATGGATAATATGAAGTTATTAGTTGAACACTTATATATGGGGCATTCCATGTGAAATCGGACACTTTGAAAAACTTTTTTTTTAGATTTTCCCAATTTGTTTACAGTTTTTAGTACCCTTCGAAAACTCCTTCGTGGTAAATTTTCAGATTTTTTTGATGACCCGTTCAAAAGATATTGAATTTTTAAAAATTGGTAGTTTGTTCCTTTACTCAAACTTCTTTTAATCATAACTTCTTCAATAATGGTCCAAATTTCAAATTTTTTTTTTTTTAAATTTTTGTTTTTTTACGTATTTTCTAAAAAAAAATTCCAAAAAATTCTTAAAAGCGCTCTAGTATGCGATCTTTAAGTTTTAAAATTTAAATCTCATTTTTAAAAATGTTTGTACTCTTCGATTTTTTTGAAATTTTTTTCTGTAAAACTTTTATCAATTCTACAAATTTTTTGCCCAGGAAGATCGTGGGATATCGATTATTACTATTTTTTAAAATTTTTTGAAAAAATTTTATTGTAATTTTTCAATCTTAAAATCATTTCTACTGCTCCAATGTTGCGTCATAGAGGGGTCCTTTATATGACCGACCCCCATTCATTTTTACGTCTTAACATTTCTTTGGAACAAACTAATACCCTATCTCCAATTTCTAAGGGGGCTCCCACACAAAACGACATTTTTTAAAATTTGCTCCAACCGCTCTAACTGCCCTAATAATGCCCCTTGAGTAACAAAATGTATGACCGACCCGCAATATTTTTTTAGTCCAAACATTTTCTCTGAACACACCTACCCCCTATCTTTAATTTTTAAGGCGGTCCCCATACATTTTTTTTTATTTTTTGTAAATTTGTTTTATTTAATCAGCTTCTACCGGTCCAATGGTGCATCCGAGAGGGGTCATTAGTGAGACCGACCCCCATTTATTTTTACTTTACAACATTTTTTTAAAACATACCTACGCCCTATCTCCACTCCCTAAGTAGGCTCCCATACAAATAACAGTTGGAGCAAATTTTATAAAAATATAATTTTGTATGGGAGCTACTTAGGGAGGGGAGATAGGGCGTAGGTATGTTTTAAAAAAATGTTGTAGGGTAAAAATAAATGGGTATCGGTCTCACTAATGACCCCTCTCGGCCGCACCATTGGACCGGTAGAAGCTGATTAAATAAAACAAATTTACAAAAATTAAAAAAAATTGTATGGGGACCGCCTTAACAGTTAAAGATAGAGGGTAGGTGTGTTCAGAGAAAATGTTTGGACTAAAAAAATATTGTGTGTCGGTCATACAATTTGTTGCTCTAAGGGCACTATTAGGGCAGTTAGAGCGGTTGGAGCAAATTTTAAAAATGTCGTTTTGTGTGGGAGCCCCCTTAGAAATTGGAGATAGGGTATTAGTTTGTTCCAAAGAAATGATAAGACGTAAAAATTATTGGGGGTCGGTCTTATAAAGGACCCCTCTATGACGCACCATTGGAGCAGTAGAAATGATTTTAAGATTGGAAAATTACAATAAAATGTTTTCAAAAAATTTAAAAAAATAGTAATAATCGTTATCCCACGATCCTCCTGGGCAAAAAATTTGTAGAATCGATAGAAGTTGTACACAAAAATATTTAAAAAAAAATTGAAGAGTACAAACATTTTCAAAAATGAGATTTAAATATTTTGAGGATGTTTATTCTGGCTCGAGGTCATTATTTTCTTTACTAATTAAAACCATGATATTCTCATAGCATAATTTTCAAGAAAATTATTTTTTTGTTTTAAATTTATTTATGTTGGTCATTTTTGCAAGACTTAATCGACACGTGTTTCGGAATTTGTCAAGTTCCATTGTCAAGATTATTTAGCAAAAAATAGAAACGATTTACTACAAAGTAGCAAACGAGTCTAATGACAAATCGTTTGTGCACAAACTAAAGTATTAATACATATTCGACTCTATCCACAATGTGAATTAGAAAGACGAAGAAATTGTACTATACTAGTAAGGCAACGGTTGTTAATAACCAACAAAAATATTTAAAACATTTTTAAAATGAGATTTAAATTTTAAAACTTAAAAATCGCATACTAGAGTGCTTTTAAGAATTTTTTGAGATTTTTTTTTTTAAATAACGTAAAAAAACAAAAATTTTGAGAAAAAAAAATTAAAATTTGGACCATTATTGAAGAAGTTATGAGTAAAAGAAGTTTGAGTAAAGGAACAAACTACATATTTTTAAAAATTCGGTATCTTTTGAACGGGTCATCAAAAAATCTGAAAATTTACCTCGAAGGAGTTCTCAAAGGGTACTAACAACTGTTAACAAATTGGGAAAATCTAAAAAAAAAAATTTTCAAAGTGTCCGATTTGACATGGAATGCCCCATATGTATATGAAAGTTTGAAATCATCTTTATGAAATTTTCCTATGCCTTTAAGACATAAATATATTTGGTAAAGTTTGAAAAAACATTTAAAAAAAAAAAAAAAAAAAAATGTGAAACATTTTTAAACTTTTAAAAAAAATAGATTGGTAAATTTTGAGTAAGTTTAAATTCATACCGGTTATAGCTAACGTAATTTCGAGCTTTAAATCATGAACTTTGAATGCATGTAAAAAAAATTTAGCGCTGAACTAAAAGAAAGCCTTGAGGGTTTTGTTATGTAAAATGTCCACCTTCATTTGCTTTTGGTTTCATTCCATTTGATTTTGTGTCACTGTGTTATTATCAGGGTTGGCAACCGAAACGAATAACGGTATCGGTAACGGTATTGGTATTACATATTTTTTATATCGGTAACGGTAAAGGTAACGGTATTTTCGATTATTTCGGTAACGATAAACCGTTACCGAAACATCGATACCGGTACGTACCGGTATTATGAATAAAATTTATCCACAGTGTTAAAAAGTCACAAATTTGTTAAAAACATGTAAAAAATCAAGAATCTATTTAACAATATTAAAAAAACTGTTAAATTTAGTGGGTTTTTAACACATAATTATATAGTACTAGTAGTATTTAATACTATTAATTAACTCAGAATTAAATTATTCACGCAATATTGATATTTAACAAATATTTTTTTGATTTTTTACGTGTTTATTAAATGTCTCTGTCCAATCAGCAGGAAAATCTGCATTTTGAGCCATGCAAAAAATCTGAGCCATTTGACAAATATGCTGATTTTAGCTGACTCGTTTTGCTTAATTTCTGTCTGGATAAAGGTAGAGTCTGCAGAAAAATCTGTCAAGGCAGCAGATAAATCTGCTGATTTAAACAGAAAAATCAGCTGATTTTAGTAGAAAAATCTGCTGATTTCAGATAAACAGTCTGAATATCGAAATTGTATTTTTTTTAAGTAAAAAAACACTAACTTTTTTTAACTGTAAAATAACCATAAAAACAAGTAATACACTAAAAAAAACATGGGTATTTAATTCTAAAAATTTAGCTTACGTTTTAGTGTTTTAGTCCAAAATTATCTAGTGCAGGAATTGGTTTTCAATACTAAGATTTTTTACTAATATTACTTGTAACCAGTAAAAATGTCTAATTTTAGTACTTGAAGATACTAAAAAAGTACTGTACTATTGGTCATTACTAATTAGTAACTTATTAGTAGATTTGGGTTACGCAATCACTTGCTCAAACTTTTACTGTAGAATTTGTTGTATTTAGTTCGGCTTTGCCGAGTCCTTTATACACTCCAACATTTAACCAAGCAAAAAACACAAATATTGACAAGAACATTTGCGGGGGAGGGTAAGAAGAGGAAAGCCGTAGTGCGGAGGTGTAGCCCGGTGTTAAAAAAATCGGCAGGTGGAAAAACAGAGCAAAACAAATTAGCAACACAATAATTTTACAGAAAGAAAATTTTCGATTTTTTTTAAAGCAAAAATTATTTCTTAGTTATGCTGTTTGCTTTTCAATAAAATTAAAAAAAAAAATAATAAAATTTTTTTCAAGAACTTTTTCTTAATAACAGGACAACTAAAAATTTCTGTAAAATTAGGTGTGTTCCAGAACGTTACCGCGGGTGCCCGCGGGTACCCAAACCAGCCCGAAAAGCGTTCCCGTACGCAAAAATTGGGTAAATGAGAGAGTTTTTGAGAGAATAAATTACTTTCTCATTTTACCGAACTTACCCGCACTTTTTTTTCGGGTAAATTGGTAACAGTCAGATGTTGATAAAACAGCTGATTTTTTTTGTGAAGCTAAATTGGAAATTTAAATAAAATAAAGAACTGTGTTATTTCAATACAAAAAAAAAGATAATTTGTTATTAAAATAAACTTTTACAATTTGTTTTCTTGTTTAAAGTAATTTTTCTTACGAAAATATTTTAGCGTTATTGGTTTGTTTACATTTTATATTATTTTGGGCTTGAAATGTGGTTTTTAGCGTTCCCGTACTTTTGTGCATTTTTGTGGTATCGTGAGAGGTTTTTTGATTTTCTCTCATTTTACCGAACTTTACCCGGAAAGTTCTGGAACACACCTATTATCAAAATAATCAGCTGATTTTTTAACATTTGATTTTTTTTTAGTTTTAATCGTTTAAATTAGACAAAAATTAAAAAAAATTACAACAAAAAATGTTTGTAAAATTACAAAATCTTTGTCAAGATTTAGCTAATTGCGAATGTGAACATTGGTTGGGCCGATTTCCGCATTGTTTTTTGTCCATATAACAATGCCATTTGCAATAAATATATATATTTTTTTTTTAAGTAGATAAAACATATTTTACTTTGTTTTTTATCTGTATTTTATGACAACCGAAACAAAACCGATACAATACCGGTAAAAATCCGAATAAAGGTAATGGTTTTTTATCGGTGACGGTATTGAAATTTTTTTATTTCGGTATTGGTAACGGTAACGGTAGTCAAAATTAAGGGGTTTTTAATCGGTAACGGTATTGAAAGGGTAACGGTAGCCAACACTGGTTATTATATTAAATAATATGTTACTGTTATCTAAACTTTTTCAGTCGGGTGATTTTTCTTATTTTTCATTAATTTGATGAAAAAGAATTCATTATTTTAATAGAAATAGAAACTCATTTCGAATTTCAAATTTATAGATTTTTTGAAAATTAAAAAAAAAAAAATTTTTTGGCACTTTAGTACATTAAAGGGTTAATTTAAAAAATGTCCCCTTTTGAATTTTTGTTTGGTATTTCAAATATTCTTGTATTGGTGTAAGTGCAAATTTATGTATGTGTATTTATGCTTTTGTTTGTGTCTGTGTATGTTTTGTGGTTATTTTAAGGCATGAAATTAAAAAAAAAAAATTCTTGTGGTTTTTAGTCTTAAAAGGTGTTTTAGTCGTATATTTTTTAATTTTAATCTTTTTGGGTTTCCTAAATAAGATAAGAAATAAATATCGTTGTTTACAAGTATGACTATCATAAAAAATGCTATGACTTTTGTGTGTGTGTTTTTTTTTTACATAAACCAGGCTAAAAACAAAACAGAAATGAAACCAATATGTTAAAAGCCATATTTTATGTACAATAAAAGGTCATTTTAGATAAAAAAAAAACATGAACCTTTGAACTTTACAAAATTATAAAAGATTACAGAAGTTATGTTACAAAGGGGATTGTAAACAGGGTTTTTTATATTAATGCTAACACTCACAAAAATGTCAGTCAGAAAAACCAAATGAACATACACCGAGTTTGGTTAGTAGAAAAAGCAGCCCAAAATACTGATGACTTTAACTTGAGGAAATTTTGAAAAATTATATTAATTGTATTTACTTACACTCACATAACAAATACTTACAGTTGTCACAATCGTAAATATTACAACCTCATTTTTGAGGTTGTTCCAACCGGTGATTTGGTTGTTACAACTACATTTAGATTGCCATAACCGTATTACGGTTGCCATAACCGTATTACGGTTGCCATAACCGTATTAAGTTTGTGACAACCGCATGACCGGTTACGACAACCTCCAATACGAGGTTGGATTATTAACGGTTGTGGCAACCGTATTTGTTATGTGAGTGTACAAATATGAGCGTATATTGCTGTCGCCAGCAGTAACTCTGATATGTCAGCGCTTCGTCACTATGGATAGATCACAATGACATTGCCAACTGGGTTACTGCGTAAAAATACCCTTCTCTTACTGAGTATTCCCCTAAAATTTAAATTAAGTTTAATATTCTTTTAACCTGTATATTATTTTATTGAAAAATTAATAAAAACAACTTTATGTAAAACTTTTTCAAACATTGAACATAATAATTTACACATGTTTGCACCAATGTAAATTTATGCTAATCGATATTTCCAGCATTTACAATATACATCTGACCCTTGAGTTCATTGTTCCTAAAGGTGTAGAAAGTTTTAATACTAAGGAACAAAAATCGGATTTAATAGGAAGTTTTTAAAGGAATTTTAGGTTAAAAATCCGTAACAATTAATTTATTTATCTTCTTCCCGAATTATTTACCAAAACCCTTGACCTAACAAAAAATCCGGGAAATGATCAAAATTAAAGAAAACATTTAGAAAAATTTAGAAAAAAACAGAAAAGGTAAATCAAGTAGAATAAATCGGTAAAATATAAAAAAAAAACAAGTAAGAATGTTATAGTCGGTCAAGACCGACCATATGATACCCTACACCAGTGTTTTCCGGAAAATAGGTTCCCAGTCCAAACATGGACCGATTGTACCTATCTTTTGTTAAATCTTTATTAAGTGTAGAAAACACACACAGATCAAATTTTAGTGGAATTGGTTTATTTTTTTTTTGCCAAAATTATATGGGGGACTAAGACCAAAAATGGTTTAAATGTATTCCGATTTGATTAGGTTACCAAAGTACACGTTTAACACCAACAAATAAAATGTAAATCAAATATTTTCATTTTTATGAATTTTGAGGAAATTATGTGAATATCGGGAGGGTAGTTTGTATGGGGACTACCAGAAGGCCTGACCCGCTTACTTTGAAATTTGGCATGATTTTTGTGCATTTTACTTTTTAAATTTCAAAACAATATCTATTATAATACGGTTATTAGAGGCATTTAAGCGAAATTGAAAGGGGGAAATAGTATGGGGGCTAGGTCTTAACATGGACCGATTTTTTCCAATTTCAATAGGCTTCGTCCTTCCCAAAAGAATCTTAAGTTTTAAATTTCAACTTAATTGATTGAAATTAGCGACCTGTATCGTGCTTAAACCGATAGATGGACAGACTTGAAGGTGGGTCTAGGATCAATATTTCGGGTAATCACAAACATCAGCACGAACTCATTATACCCTGTACCACAGAGTGGTGTAGGGTATGAAAAGTAAAATTCGACTTTTCCAAATGTATGTAAAAAGATGTAAAAAGATTATTGCAACAACTTTATTAAAAAAAATTACTTTTAGGGGAAAAAATTTAAAAAAAATAAAAAAAAAAAAAAATTTAAAAAAAAATAAAAAAATTCCACGAAAAAATTTTTGGTGAAAAAAAATCCTAGATTTTTATACCCTCCAACTACAGTATAGGGGTATACTCACTTTGTCATTCCGTGTGTAACGCATCGAAATATCGGTCGGGGACCCCATAAAGTATATATATTATTGATCAGTGATCGATTCTAAGACATTCTAGCGATGTCTGTCCGTCCGTCTGTAGTTAACACGATGCAGTGCAAAATAAAAGTACTAGACCCCTCAAGTTTAGTACAAATATGTCTTATGTTCCTAGGTTAAGTTCGGAAATTGACCAAATCGGACCAGGGGGAAAAAAGAACTAAACCAACCTCTAAAAAAATACACTTTTTTACATGTTTTTTTTGTATTTTTGTTAAGTACTTAAATGAAATAATTGGTATATTTATCGCGATGGAAAGGTGCTCTCAACGTCCCCCACTGACCCTATCAACCCCCTACCCCCAAAAAAAAGAAACGCCACTGACAAATTTTTGTTTTTAATTTTTTTTACATTTTGGAGGGTATAAAAGATTCGGCACAGCCGAGTTTAACACTCTCACTTGTTTTACCTTTTTTTGTAAAAAAAAATAAGTTTGTACTTGTTTAAATACCATTCGGTGTTCAATTATGTTCACATATATGTCAATCAGCAGCCGAATAAAAGCATTTTGTATTTTTAGGTTATGTTGAATGTACTAAAATTTTCGAGGTGCCCTTACATTTTCGTTCATAACTTTTGAATTATATATAATTATATCCAGGATTTTGTGGATATAATTATATAAAATTTTATCAAATTTTATATAATTTGATATTTTTGGGCCCTTTTTTTTTTTTGATTCAAAAGAAGCTTAGGCGATTTTCTTTAAGAGCTGTGGGGTCGCTTAGTGGGATGCGAGTGGGATATCTATGAAAAAATTTTTTTTTAACTTTGGAACACAAAAAACGGTTCTTCATTTTGCACTATTAGGCGTGGGATAGCTAACCAGTTTTCGATTTCGATCCGCGATACCCTCAAATTTTTTTAGGTTCGAAAAAGAAAGCACGAGCCAAAAAATGGGGGCGGTGGGGAGGGGCCATATGGCCCCACATTGGGGTCAAAGTTGGGCGTAAAGAGGTAAAATCCTCAAAAAGCCCCAAAACTCCCCTAGAAACGCCCCTGGAGGGGTGCAATGTGAGAATAATTTTCTGCCCCCAACATTTTTCTTGAACATACCTTACTCCTATTTCCACGTCCTAAGGGGGCTCCCATACAAACCATTTTTAAAAAATTTGATCCTACCATTCTAACTTACCCTAAAGTGCCCCTAGTGGGGCCAAATGTATGACCGACCTCCATTATTTTATTATTTCCAACATTTTTTGCAAACATACCTACAATGTATCTTTAACCCTTAAGGTGGTCCCCATACATTTCTTTTATTTTTTATAAATTTGTTTTATTAAACCAGCTCCTACCGCCCCTACCGTGCCTCCTAGAGAGGCAAAACTTACGACCAACCCCTATTATTATTTAGTTACCAACATTTTGTCCGAACATCATAACACCCTATCTCCACTCCCTAAGGGGCTCCCATACATTATAAAAACATGTATTTTTAAAAACTAATAAAAAAATAAAAAAAAAATGTATGGGGACCCCCTTAAGAGTTGAAAATAAAGGATAGGTATATTCTGAGAAAATGTTGGAGTTGAAAAAATATTGGGGGTCGGTCATACATTTTACTTCTCTAGGGGCACCCTATGGACAGTTAGAGCGGTAGGAGCAAATTTTATAAAAATGTCATTTTGTATGGGGGCCCCCTTAGGAAGGGGAAATAGGGGTAAGGTATGTTCAAGAAAAATGTTGGGGGCAGAAAATTATTGGAGGTCGGTCTCACATTGCACCCCTCCAGGGGCGTTTCTAGAGGAGTTCTGGGGCTTTTTGAGGATTTTTATCTCTTTACGCCCAACTTTGACCCCACCGCCCCCATTTTTTGGCTCGTGCTTTCTTTTTCGAACCTAAAAAAATTAGAGGGTATCGCGGATCGAAATCGAAAACTGGTTAGCTATCCCACGCCTAATAGTGCAAATTGAAGAACCGTTTTTTGTGTTCCAAAGTTAAAAAAAATTTTTTTTCATAGATATCCCACTCGCATCCCACTAAGCGACCCCACAGCTCTTAAAGGAAATCGCCTAAGCTTTCTTTTGAATCAAAAAAAAAAAAAAAAAAAGGGCCCAATTTGAGGAAAAAGTCAAAAATGTTTTGGATTTTTAAGAAAAAAAATCAAAAAAATTTTTTTAATTTTTTTTATATTTTTTTTCGAAAGACTGAAGAAATAGCTATCTAAACTCTTTGGGACACATTTTGCTAAAAACAATAGGTAAGAAGATACATGGATGAGAATCAACACCTCTTTGGCCAAAATGTCAAATTTCGACCCCCTCTAACTCAGAGAGTTCTTGACCGATCTCGTTGAAAAATTGTGTCTGAACTACTATCCAATAGGACTAACCTTGGTGCAAATTTCATCCCGATCGGAAGACATCGGTTTCAAAAGTTGTGTCAGTTGACACGAAAACCCCCATAATTATATCCACCAAATCCTGGATATAATTATATATAATTTTATAAAATTATATATAATTTTATATAATTTTATCCAAATTTTTGGAAAATTTTATCTCTTTATATAATTTTTATATAATTATATATAATTTGATATAATTTTTTCAAATTATATATAATTATATAAAAACTTTTTTACTGGGGTATATACTTTATGGGGTCCCAGTCCCAATATTTCTTTATTATATTATATTAGTATAGATATTCAAATCTATACTCATTGAGCATTAGAAGAATAACAAGTGAGAGTGTTAAATTCGGCTATGCCGAATCTATGATACCCTCCAACATGTTAAAACATATAAAAAATCCAGGTTGGTTTTTTTTGTGGAGGGGGCTCGGTGGGGGTGGTGGGGTATACTTTCCTCATCGCAATAAATGTTAACTAATATATTTATTATGCTTTTTGCAATTTAGTAATACCATTTTCTCATTATTTTAATGATTTTTAAAACCACGCCCACAAAAGGAGGCGGGCAGAAGAAAACTGAATTTTTCAGCCCCCTGGGTCTAAGTGCAGAAAAGGTTTTATTTGTTTAACAAAAATGGAAAAAAAGATGTAAAAATTTCGTTTTTTAAGAGGTTTTTTTAGTTCGCTAAGGGGGAACTTTTTCCCCCTGGCCCGATTTTGCCCATTTCCGAACTTAACCGGCCTATGAACATTAGACACATTCTTGCCAATTTTTAGGGGTCTAGCTCGTTTATTTTGGACTGAATCGTGTTTTATACAGACGGACGGACGGACGGACGGACATTCATAGAACGACTTAGAATCGATCATAGATCAACAATATATATACTTTATGGGGTCCCCGACCGATATTTTTATGCGTTACAAACGAAATGACAAAGTGAGTATACGCCCATACTGTGGTTGGAGGGTATAAAAAGTATGCCTTCTCTTAGTTTGATTCAATTGTCAAACAAACAACAAAAATTACCAAAACAGATTTGCATATGAATACCCAATAGGTAATACTATGCTTGTTATTTCAACATTTCGGAGTCGATGATTTTTGTTGAAAATTTTTACGAAAGAAATCGATTTTTAGAGCTAGTACACAGAAAAAAAAAATAATTAAAAAATTCGTAGATGTAATTAAAAAATTAATTTAAATCCGGACCAATCACTAAAATGCGCATATAAATTAAAAATATTTCTATGTCGTTAATTAAAAATAAATGGATATTTAGGTAATTAAAAACTTAATACTATAAAATAAAAAATTTAATTAAAATTAAACAAATTAAAATTTCAATTATATAAATCAAAAATTAATTAAACATTTTTTTTGAAACAAATTAAAATTTTAATTGTATAAATTAAAAAAAAAATCATTTTTAAAAAATAAATAAATTAAAAAAATTCTGATTAATTTTTATTAATAAATAAAAATTGTTTTATTCGACCTTTAAAATATTATATTTTGTGAGGATGTTTATTCTGGCTCGAGGTCATTATTTTCTTTACTAATTAAAACCATGATATTCTCATAGTATAATTTTCAAGAAAATTATTTTTTGTTTTAAATTTATTTATGTTGGTCATTTTTGCAAGACTTAATCGACACGTGTTTCGGAATTTGTCAAGATTCCATTGTCAAGATTATTTAGCAAAAATAGAAACGATATACTACAAAGTAGCAAACGAGTCTAATGACAAATCGTTTATGCACAAACTAAAACATTAATACATATTCGACTCTATCCACAATGTGAATTAGAAAGACGAAGAAATTGTACTATGCTAGTAAGTAACAATTGTCAATAACCAACAAAAATATTTAAAACATTTTACATACGATAGTCCATTGGACTACAACAATATGTTTTTTGTTGCTGTGAATGAAATTATACCATTATTAGGGCTATTCATCACTAGCCCTAATAATGGTATAATTTCATTCACAGCAACAAAAAACATATTGTTGTAGTCCAATGGACTATCGTATGTAAAATGTTTTAAATATTTTTGTTGGTTATTGACAATTGTTACTTACTAGCATAGTACAATTTCTTCGTCTTTCTAATTCACATTGTGGATAGAGTCGAATATGTATTAATGTTTTAGTTTGTGCATAAACGATTTGTCATTAGACTCGTTTGCTACTTTGTAGTATATCGTTTCTATTTTTGCTAAATAATCTTGACAATGGAATCTTGACAAATTCCGAAACACGTGTCGATTAAGTCTTGCAAAAATGACCAACATAAATAAATTTAAAACAAAAAATAATTTTCTTGAAAATTATACTATGAGAATATCATGGTTTTAATTAGTAAAGAAAATAATGACCTCGAGCCAGAATAAACATCCTCACAAAATATAATTAAAAAAATATTTTTTTTTTTTTGATAAAAAGGTTAAAAAAAATATTTCTTCAAATTTACCAAATATATTTATGCCGTAAAGACATAGTCAGTGAGACAATTTTATAAAGTTAGATATAAACCTTTTATATACATACACATAAAACTATAAACAAAATAAGAATTTAAAAATCTATATGAGAAATAAAAAACTTTCAACAAACTGTTTATACTTCTGTATTTGTTTTTGTAAAGTAAAACAATGCAAGAGATAAACACACTCGCGCACACACGGAAAACAAAACAAAACAAAACAAAAAAAATAAGCAAAGCTAAAAATTTAATTAAACAATTAATTATATTAATTAAATATTTAATTAATATTATAATAAAAAACAATTAAAATGTTTATTAAAAAAAGTTAAAAATTTGATTAAACAATTAATTATATTAATTAAAAATTTAATTGATATTAAATTAAAAAACAATTAAAATTTTAATTAAAATAAGATTTACGATATTATTTTCTGTGTAATTATTTTGAAAAAACGTATCTTACACTGAAAATTTGTTTTTGATTACTTTAGAATGTATTCTAGAATCTATTGCAATAGGAATTTAGTTCCAAAAAAATTTTTTCCTGGGTTCTGTAAAAATCATTTTTTTTTAATTTTGGAAAATTAAAGAAAAAGTTCAAAAAAAAAAAAAAATTAAAACAAAACAAAAAAATTTCTTAAATTCTGGAGAGTTGTAAAGGGTATTCATGGTTTCGGTTTAGCCTGAATAAAAAGTTTTTACTTGTTATTTTTAAATATTTTTTAACCCCTTAGTTTTATAACTGCAATTTAAATATACAACAAAAAAAAATGCAAAAGTAAAACTGCAAAAAACAGAAATCATTTTATAAAACAAATACAGGAAAAAAGTTGTTGTATATGGTGTGAAATGAAAAATTGTGTTAAAAAAAAAAAATTAAATATACATAATCGTACAACTACAAAAATAACAAAATAATATTGAACGTATATATGATGTAGTATTTTGCCCCCAAATAATAACACAGTGCAACAACCAAAATCGGAATGGGATGAAACCAAAAGCAAATGAAAGTTGGCATATTCGATAGCAAAACCCTTCAGGATTTTTTTTAGTTCAGCGCTACGTAGCAAAACTTAGATTACCAAATAAGGTATAAAATAAGGTATAGGATCTCTTATTTTATACATTGCAGCATTGATGATTTTAACAGGCGATGAGATTCAAAGTAATGCATCCACATTATCACAAAGAATACCAGTAAGGTATAAAATAAGTCATAAATTTATATCGAAGAATACGAGTAAGGTGTAAAATATATGATATTTTATAGGTTACGAGCAATGAAATAATAAAGCATACCAGAAGATAATATATAAGGTGTTACGAGTAATGAAAAAGTAATTTTGTATTAAATTTACTCACGTGATTGTAAGTGAGTGTAAGTAGATAAAATATGCTTGTGAGTGTGTGTCGTTAGAAATTTCCTGTCGTGAGCCCATCTCTAGTTTAAACTTATGCATTTTTTTATAAAATAATTATTTTTTATGTTATTGTAATGCATTATGCATCCAATTATAAATAATGCATTATTTCAAACTTTCAAATAATACATAATGTAACCAAATATAAGTCATCCATGATTTAATGTAAAGAAATAATAAATATGAAATACATTTTTTCCAATAATCATACATTACGTAGCAAATTATTAGTAATGCATTATTTTTCACTTTAAAATAATACGTTGTGGAACAAATTTTTGGTAAGACATCCTAAAATAATGCTACAAATAAGATATATGCATTACCTGGTAATGTGTTATATAATCACTACCATTTACCAAAGTTTTGCTGGGTAGATTTTTATTATAATTATTATAATAATTGCTTGAAAACTGTATAGGTGGCGTATGCCTAATTTTTTAATTGCCTTTAAATAACTATCATACGCAACGGTGCACAGTGGTTTATTTGTAATTATTTGGCACGGATAACGTAATTTCAAGCATAAGTTTGGACTCTGGACCCCACATGGGTAATAGGGGCACCACACGAGGCCCCTGAAGTAGGAAATGTTTAGTACACAAAAACTTTAAATGCTTTAAAATCACCAACTTTAAATGCATGTAAAAAAAAAATCTAGCTCTAAACTAAAAAAAACCTTGAGGGTTTTGTTACGTAAAATGTTAACTTTCGTTTGCTTTTGTTTTCATCCCATTCCGATTCGGAAAGTTTGTTTTTGTATCACTGTGTAATGTGCATGGTGGGTTGCATAAGTTTGTGTATGAAGAATAGTAATGAAAAGTTCTGTAAATATGAGAATGCAAGTGAGAATTAAAGTGTGCTTGTAACAGCCACGTTTCCGTTTCCTATTTTATCGTATTCAAACCAAACTCATACATATTTGTGTATCTGCGATTTTGTGTGTGTGTTTGTGTAAGTTTGTGTCTTTACATAAACAAATCGAGTTTGTAAATTTTATATAAATTGTGCTTTTTGAATTGTATACATATTTACACACACACACATTCAAACAAACAAATATAACATTAATATAAACACAACAGATACATTGCTGATGCCAGTTGTTGTCAGTGTGCCAAACTTGTCATTTAAATTCACACTTAAATTGTTCAACAGAAGACGAAAAAAAACTCAAGTTTAGCTACTACATTCTAGTTGAGTCTTGTTGCTATTACACTGTGCAACAGATTTTTGGTCACCAAGTGTATCTTGAATGGGACCTAACAAAAAATGGTCCTATTATTCAAAACCCCTGTAGGGGTTTGAAAACTTCGCTCGAGTTCTTTTATATGGCCGACTTGAGTTACATTTTTTCATTAACTTTTGAATTTTCCAAGTGTCTGGGAAAATATTTGCCCAATTGGATTAAATTAACCCTCGGCGACCGGTGATCAAAGTTTTGGATTTTTTAAAAATTTTACAATTTTTTTTTTTTTAAATTTGTTCCGCTACACATCATATTTATGTTCTAAACACAAATATCAAAATAACAAAAAAAAAAAAAAACAAGTAGAAAAGTTAAATCCGACTTGGCCGAATCTATGAATACCCTCCACAATGACCTTGTTAAGTGATAGTAAATTTTCTAACGTGGAAAAAATAAAATTTTTGATTAGAAATATTTTATTTTCTGTAAAAAACTTTTTTTTTTAAAGTAATTTTTGGAAAAAAAAAATAATTTTCAAAGTTTTTTTGGAGTGTAAAATTTTTTTTGAGTGTAAAATTTTTTTTGAGTGTAAAATTTTTTTCGAGTGTATTTTTTTTTTTTTTTAGTGTAAAAATATTTTTAAGTGACAAAAATACGTTGTAAAATATTTTTGTGATTTACCAATGGTTTTAAAACAGGTTTAATGGGTTTTCAACACGTGAATTTAAGGTGAACCTTATCTGAAATTCACGGTTTTGCTAATAACTTTTGAACCACTGGACCGATTTGGGTGAAATTCAATACGAACTAGGCTGGAAGAACGAAAAATATATATGCCAAGGTTCAGCTTCCTCAGAATTGCTTTTCGAAAGTTGTAGTGTTTTTTATCTCATAAATTCACGAAAAACCCTTGCCGAAATTCAGTCTTTTGCTCATAACTTTTGAACCACTGAACCGATTTCGCTGGATTGCAATACCAACCTGACCAGGTAAATGCCCAACATATATGCCAAACTTCAGGAGCCTCCGTAAAGTCTTTCAAAAGTTAGCGTGTTTTCTACAGACGGACAGACAGACGAACGGACGTTAGATCGACTTAGAATCGATCGAGGATCATGAATATATGAGGCATTCCACACCAAATGTCCCGCTACAGAAAAACATGTGTCCCGTAAATTTCTGAATAGGTTGTTTGGATAGCCCTATATGTAACTAAGAAAATTGCGTTTTTGGTTTTTAAAATTTTCGAAAACTGGGCTTAGGAGGCGTGGTCAAATATGGCGAGTTGCCTTGATTAAATATTTATCACATTAAAACGGAATGCACCACAATCTCAAAAATTTACGTTCTTATATAGTTTTGTATGGGCTATCGATTAAAATTTTTTTTTTTGGAAAATTTTCAGAACCCGTTCTGAAATTTTCCATTTTTTAAAAAAGTCAATTTATCAAAAATCCGGCCACTTTTTTTTTTCTTTTTTATTTATTTTTTTAAAAGTTAAGATGTTTGTCCATCCACACAAAAAAAATCAGAAACACGTTCATCTTTTTTTTTCGAGAAAATCGCATTTGAACTTTAAATTTCATAACAATTTTGTTATTTGCTTGTATTTCTTTGTTTTAAAGTTGCGAATGAGTAATATTAATTGCATAAATATTCGTCATACGCTCTGTTGACACAAGAAAATACAAGCAAATTACTAAATTGTTATGAAATTTAAAGTTCAAATGCGATTTTCTCGAAAAAAAGATGAACGTGTTTCTGATTTTTTTTGTGTGGATGGACAAACATCTAAACTTTTAAAAAAATAAATAAAAAAGAAAAAAAAAAGTGGCCGGATTTTTGATAAATTGACTTTTTTAAAAAATGGAAAATTTCAGAATGGGTTCTGAAAATTTTCCAAAAAAAAAAAATTTAATCTATAGCCCATACAAAACTATATAAGAACGTAAATTTTTGACATTGTGGTGCATTCCGTTTTAATGTGATAAATATTTAATCAAGGCAACTCGCCACAAATTTGACCATTTTTCCAATATTTGACCATGCCTCCTAAGCCCAGTTTTTGAAAAATTGAAAAACCAAAAACGCAATTTTCTAAGTTCCATATAGGGCTATCCATATCACCTATTCAGAAGTTTACGGTACACATGTTTTTTTTCGCTGGACATTTGGTGTGGAATGCCTCATATATACTTTATGGGGTTTTGATCTACTAATGTATACCATTTAATTTTTTTTTTATCCCATCTAATTTTTTTTTTGATCCCATCTAAGATACAAAATCGTGTTGCATAGTGTTATTTTAGCATAAAGAGTTTTTTTTAACGATTTTACGATAGAAAAGTTGTTTCAAAACTAATGAGCATTATAAAATTTTTTACTACATATTTTACAAGGGAGAAGAAACTAAAAAACATAAATAAATACGACTTGGCCGAATCCATGAATACCCTCGACAAGGCCCAAAACATTTTGAATACAAATACATTTGAATCACAGTACATGACTAGTATGTTCACAGAGTTGCATTTGATTTGTGACAGCACACGGTGTAACTTTTGACGTTTTATACAAAACGTAAACAAACAACATAAATACATGCACAAAAGCTCACACGTACAGGCACACATACACTAGGCAGCGATGATAATTCTGTACTAAAAACCATACCACCATATTGGAAAGTACGAAATTAGCACCATTGTTTGCATACTAGTCTGTACTGTGATTTGAATGCAATGGCATTTTTAGTGATTTAAATTTTATTTTTGTAAAACAAAAATTGTGACTTAAAAATTTTGATTTTAGACAAAAAACGTTTTTAAATCTTTTTTGTAAAAAAAAAAATTGAGTGTAAAATTTATTTTCGAGTTTAACATTTTAAACTTGGATATATTGGGTAGGCAGTATGCGGACATATTGGGACATATTGGGTAGGCAGTATGCGGCTGCGTCGGCAATTCGACTAAATAGCACGCTGCAATGGAGGAGCAGCGATTGTGGCCATAGCGCGATCTTGAAGAAGATAACAATACCACAAAATGTGGACTGTGCTCCCTCTTTGAGCCTCTTTGAGCGCCACTTTACCACCATGATACCATCCAGGGAGTCTTGGATGAGGGATACTCCGGGTAGTGGAGCTACCATAAATTTTTACACAGATGGATCGAGGCTGCACGAAAAAGTGGGCTTTGGAGTCTATTCTGAAGAGCTTGGGTTGAGCCTGGCTCGTAGATTGCCATATCATTGCAGTGTTTACCAGGCAGAGATGCTGGCAATAAAGGAAGTGGCTGACTGGTTGAGCTGCAATGTCTTGTCTACAACCGCAGTCAACATCTATACTGACAGTCAAGCCGCGGTCAAGTCCCTGGATTCAATGTTTCTGAAAACAAGATCTGCCCTTAACTGCCGCACGTCTTTAAATGAGATGGCCAAGCAGTTTAACATACGACTCATATGGGTCCCAGGGCACAGAGACATTCCAGGGAATTGCAAAGCCGATGAGCTTGCAAGACTAGGAACTACCTTACAGGTTCCAACAGAATTGGAATGTGTTGGTATGCCTCTAGAAACTTGCAAGCAAAACCTACGACTTTGTTCTGCGACGGAGACTAATCAAAGATGGGCAAATGGATGGACGTGTGAGACAACACGACTGATTTGGCCTTCTCTTAATCAGGGGGCACAAGTGAGCTGATATCGCTTCCAAGAGGAGAGATTTCGACGGTGGTTTCTATAATTACCGGACACTGTCTTAAAGGGAAGCACGCAGAGCGGTTAAACGTGCCGTCGATTGACTTTTGCCGAAGTTGCATGGACGAAGAGGAGTTGGAAACTATCGAACACTTTTTTTGCCATTGCCCTGCACTTTCTGGCACTTTCTGGTCAGAGACTTGCTTCCCTGGGATCTAGGGAGCTGTGCGATCTTTCTGATTTGTCGGATGTCAAAATTCAACATCTAAGGAGTTTCATAAGAAGCTCAAACTGGTTTAACGACAGGGACTAGTAGGGAAACCTATTACGGTCCCGTGGTATCACAATGGACCTCAGAGTCTACGTGTGTTGACGTAAAACGTCAGCAGCCACTTACAACCTAACCTAACCTTTTGGTTAACATTTTTTGGTTAACTATTTTTAAGGCTACCAATATCATTCAAAGCCTGTGTGTTCGATTTTAACAGACTTAAGCGATGTCCGTCTGTTCGTCTGTTTATTGAAAACACGCAAAATTTCTATAACTATTGACACATTTTCAGATTCTGAGACACCTATAAAAAACTCTCTTATATTTTGAGATATTTTTCTAAAAAAAAATTCTCAGATTCTGAGATATATTTTTCTTATGGAAAAGTTCTCAGATTCTGAAATATTTTTCTTACAGAAAATTCTCAGATTCTGATATGTTTTTCATATCGGAAATGTCTCAGGTTCTGGACATTTTTCCCATTGAAAAACTCTCAGGTTCTTAAACATTTTTCCTAAAGAAAAATTTTTAGATTCTAAGATATTTTTCTTACAGAAAAATTTTCAAACAGAAAAATTATCTTATTTTGAGATATTTTTCGCATATAAAAGTATATATATTTTCTGAGAAATTTTTCTAATAGAAATATTCTCAGATTCTGGAATATTTTTCTTTTAGAAAAATTCTTAGATTCTAAGATATGATTTTTATAGAAAAATTTCCACACAGAAAAAAACGAATTGTTATATTGACCCCCATATTTGAATATACAATTAATTTTTTCACTGAAAGTGCTCCTATACGGAAATTTGTAATATCAACAAACGTTTGTAAATTTGGGTTGTTGAAAAAAGAATTGATAAATGAGATTGTAATAGTTCTCTTTAACTATTATTTGTATTGACAAACCTACAAAATCTTAAATTTTTTCTCAACAAAGAAATTCAACAAACACAATCAAAATTTGTTGATCTGACAAACGTAAAAAATCTTATTTTTGTTTTCAACAAAGAAATTCAACAAACACAAAAACTTTTTGTTGACATGATAAAATAATTTTGAAATAAAATTACTTGACTGAGTTTGTTGAAAACAAAATCGAAGTTTAGTATTATAGACTAACAGGCGGCCGTTTTTACTAAATGCTTGGTTGATATCATGTTTGGTTGATTTACAATTGCTGTTTGTTGATTTAAATTTGATGATTTTATTTTCTGTGCAGATTGTGAGATATTTTTCTTGTAGAGAAAATTTTCAGATTCTGAGATATTTTTCTTCTAAAAAAAATTCTCAGATTCCATTCTTTTGTATTTTTCTTATAGAAAAATTATCAGATTTTTCTTAAAGAAAAATTCGCAGATTCTGAAATATTTTTCTTGTAGAAAAATTCTCAAATTCAGAGATATTTTTCTTCTGGAAAAATTTTCAGATTCTAAGATATTTTTCTAAAAAAAAGTTATCAGATTCTAAGAGATGTTTCTTATAGAAAAATTCTCAGGTTCTGCTATTTTTCTTAAATAAAACATTGTTCTTATAGAAAAATTCTCAAATTCAGAGATATTTTTCTTCTGGAAAAATGTTCAGATTCTGATATTTAAAAAAAAAAAATCCCAAATTCTGAGATATTTTTCTTATAGAAAAATTTTTAGATTCTGAGATATTTTTCACATCGAAAAATTTTCAGATTGTGAAAAATTTTTCTTATAGAAAAATTCTCATATTCTGAAATATTTTTCTTATAGAAAAATTCTTAGATTCTGAAATATTTTTCTTATAGAAAAATTTTTCTTATAGAAAAATTCTCAGGTTCTGATATTTTCTTATAAAAAATTCCCAGAGTCTTAAATGTTTTTCTTTAAGAAAAATTTTTAGATTCTGAGATATTTTTCATATCGAAAAATTTTCAGATTGTGAAAAATTTTTCTTGTAGAAAAATTCTCATATTCTGAAATATTTTTCTTATAGAAAAATTATTAGCTTCTGAAATATTTTTCTTATAGAAAAATTGTCAGATTTTAATCTTTCATATTTTTCGTATAGAAAAATTCTCAGATTATATATTATTCTTATAGAAAAATTCTCAGATTCTAAAATATTTTTCTTTTTGAAAAATTCTAAGAATCTCAGTTTCGTTTAGAAAAATTCTCAGATTCTAAGATATTTTTCTTATAGAAAATATCTCAGATTCTTAGACATTTTTCTTATAGAAAAATTCTCAGATTTTAAGATAATTTTCCTGTTGAAAAATTATCTTAGAATCTGATTCTAAGATATTTTTCTTATAGAAAATATCTCAGATTCTTAGACATTTTTCTTATAGAAAAATTCTCAGATTCTAAGATAATTTTCCTGTTGAAAAATTCTTAGACTCTAGATATTTTTCTTAAAGAAAAATTCTAAGAGTCTCAGATATTTTTCGTATAGAAAAATTCTCAGATTCTGAGATATTTTTCTTATAGAAAAATCTCTGATTCTGAGATATTTTTCTTATAGAAAGATTCTGAGGTTTTTTCCGTATAGAACAAATTTTAGATTCTGAGTTATTTTTGTTATAAAGAGATTCTCCGATTCTGGGATTTTTTCCGTATAGAAAATTTCTTGATTCTGAGATATTTTTCTTATAGAAAAATTAACAGATATTTTTCTAATAGAAAATCTCTCAGATTCAGATTTATTTTTCTTTTAGAAAAACCCGAGTAAAAAAATTAATCTGGTCCTTTATGAATTTATATCTTAATTAATCTGGTAGCAGCTCTTAATTGATCTAATCTGATCTCAAAATTGGCTGTATCAGAAATTATCTAAAATTGTCTAATAATATCATATATGATATTGTTAGATTTAATTAGATCCGAATTTTGGTCTAATGTGGATTTGTAAAATTTTATCAAATTATATTAAAAATTATATAATCTGATATTTCATAAAAATTTTTTAAACAAAATTTGGACCATTAGGTTGTAAGTGGCTGCTGACGTTTTACGTCAACAAACGTAGACTCTGAGGTCAATTGTGACCATAAATTTTAAAACTTAAAACAAATATTTTTATGTAGTTATTGAATTCATTTAGGGTTTTTTCTTTTTGGGTTATATTAAAATTAGAATTAGCAACAATCTTCCAAGTTTTGTTTTTTTAATCATTTTAATTTAGTAAAAATATAAATTAATTTTTGTTATAATTTATATTATTTGTTTTTCTTTAACAATTTTGATTTTTTTTGTATAAAATTACATAAAATAATATCAAAATTAACTTAGAAAATTTTTGCTTTTTTGATGTAATATATTATTTGACATGGTATATTTATATGCGGAGTTGTATTTAATTTGGCCAATCTTGTATATTTATATACAGCATATAAAATAATATATGTGACCACATATAATAATATATAACTTTATCTGAGACTATATTAAAAATTATTTAAATATTTTTTCCAATACATAATTTTATCTAGAAACATATAGTGTCGGATATAAACATATACAAGTCTATATTCCTATACAATATTGTATATGATTATATCATTTCTTTTTTACTCGGGAACTCTCAGATACTGAGATAGTTTTCTTATAGAAATATTCTTAGATTATGAGATATTTTTCTTTAAGAAAAATTTCAGACTCTGAGATAATTTTCTTTTAGAAACACTCTCAGATTCTGAGATTCCGAGATATTTTTCTTATAGAAAAATTCTCAAATTCTGAGATATTTTTCTTATAGAAAAATTCTCAGCTTCTGAAATATTTTTCTTATAGAAAAACTCTTCTCATCTATAACTTTTTTAGTAAAATGAATTAAAAAAAAAATTCAATTTACGTCATTAAATTTATTATTTCAGTATGTTGTTTTTAAACGTGAAAAAAAGTTTTCCTGTTATCAACAGCATCTGCAATCTACGTAAACCCAATTCTTTTTGCACAGCAAGGATAACACTGATATTATTTTTAGCCGCACATTTTTGTTATGGGATTCCTGTTGTTTTTTTTTTTTTTGGTTCGTTCTTGTTTGTCGTTGTCACTTTGGCGTTTACGTCGTTGTTGTTGTTATGTCCCTATGGACGTTATTTGGTGGTTTTGTGGTTTTAAGTTGTTTTTTTTTGTTGTTGTCATTTGTGGTTCTGTGTGTTGTTCTGTCCACAACATGTTTCTTCTATGTATGACATTTAGCAGCATCATAATAAAATTTTAAAAATGTAAAGAGTTTTAAGTCTCGTTGGATTTTTTCATATTATGGATGTGTAATGGGACATTTACTGCGAGATTGGCATAAGTAAAAAAACAGATTTTTGAGAAATTTGCATTATATCATAACACTGCATCACGATGCAAGTCGCCCTTTTATTGGTCCGGAACCCTTCTGTGGTTTGCCCATTGGGCATATCAGGGAAAGTTTACGATCATGGAGAGAATCTGAATTTGCCAATCACTGGAACCATTGTTCTGGACAGCGCACATTGGATCCTAGACGAGCATTTCAGAGCCAAACAAATGTTTAGTTATTTACAAAAATTGCTCATATTCGCTAAGTAGACACCCTAGGAGAAAGAAAACCGTTCATAGAGAGAAAATCCATCGCTTAGTTTAGTCAGGACATAAATTCAAAGTAAGGACTTTTTCCAAAAATTTGAAAAAAAAATCATTTTTTTGAAGACCTTTTTTATTTTATTTTTTAAAACTACTTCCAATTATGCGATTTTCCTCAAATTAAGTGAAGATTGTAGCTATAACTAGTACCTTTGTTACCCATTTTATTGTTTTTAATATTACTCTTTGTAAGTAGGAAATACAGGCCATCAAAAAGTGTCAATTTTTAAAAAAATTTATAAAAACAGTTTATATTTTGGATTGCAACTTTTGTGGGGAATGAAAGGGAATGGCGATTCTTTTTGTACAATAAACTAGAACTATTACTTAATACTCCTGGGGTAGAAACTAGTGCAGCCAGTTGCAGCTGCGGCCTGGAATGAGGTTTAAATTGGGGTCTATTAACGAAAAAAAAAAAAATTTTTTAATTGATTATTTTTTAAAATACTTTACTATTAATCGTTTTATTATAAAAATGTACTTAAATGATATATATTGTTAACATTTAACCGCGGTTTCAAATAATTACTGATTTTGATACCCTACTATACTTTATTAAGGCAAAAGGAGTTTCACCTAACGCTTGTAACTAACAGACTTTCTTGACCCCATTACGGCCAAAATAACTGGAATAGAAAAAGATATTATAAAATGGGTTGATATAATACTTCTGTTTATCAACGCAAATGAAAAAAAAAATTCAGTTAAGTTTAGAAAATACATACATGAAACTGAAAAATTATTAGTTGAAAAGTATGGTTGGTGGATCATGAGTCCCACTATGCATACAATTCTAGCTCATGACATTATTTATATAAGAATTGTGATTGCCCGTTGGTGTTAAAATTATTCCTAACTAATTAAGTAACATATACAAAATATTTGTCGTGTTTCATGACAATTATCGGCGGTGGCTCTGAAAACATCACATAGGCACTTTAAAAATTATAAAAGAAACCTTAACAGACAAAACTCTAAAACAAACAACCTGCAAGATGTTTTTAAACAGTTTATGATTGAGTCCAATCCAAATAAAACCCTAATAAGGCAGACAGAAATGTTGGAAGTACTGATTATAGAGTAGTATTTTTAAAATATTTTTTTTTACCAAATATCTTAACAATTATTGCAAGTAATGCTTATTTACCGTGTGTTGCTTCTTTGTTTGATATTTTTCCGCATTATTTTTGTTTAAAAAATCGAAAATGATAATAGATAAATAACAGTAAATTTTGCAGGTTATTTTAGTGTAGGGTGTAGACTACAACAAAATATGAAAGAAACACTTCGTATTGAATGGTAAGCTGTTATGTTGTCACTTAAAATCAAAAAGTTTTTTTTAAATAATTGACCTCTATTTTATTTTTTTATATGAATAAATTAACCAACTTTGCCTTAAATTTACAAGTAGGGTACAAATGCGAAAAATGTCCAATTCACTTGTGTGAGTTCCTTAAGGTCTCCAGTTTTTATAATGGTAAAGAATGTCGAGAAATTCTAATCCGTTCAAGAGTTATAACAAAAAAACGTCGATGCGCGCCTTTTTCACACAAAGTTCCCAATGTGCAGAGTCAGGCAAAAAGATTTATCTCTCCATCCCCTGGGGTATCTAAACGACTATTGAATCTCGACAAAAAGGATCTAAGGATTCTAACTGGTTACCTCACTGGACATTGTAATCTTCGCTATCAACTTAGGAAGAAAAATTTATCGGACACGGAAATATGTAGGTTCTGTGAAATTGACGCCGAAACGGCGGAACACATCCTTTGTGAGTGCCCAAGACTCAACATCAGACGAATTCGACATCTAGGGCGACATTCATTAACTCCAAGTGACATATGGGAATCTATGCCAAATAGGATACTTGGCTTTATCAAAAGCCTTAATTTATAGGGCAACTGCTAGGCTGCACAAAAGATCATATTGGTCGCAGTTCATAGGGCCTTTTCTAACCTAATCTGATCTAATCTATCATAACACTGTGCATTTTTAGGGGTAATTTTGGTCCTTTTTTTCAAATATCCTCATAGAACACCACTTAAACTTGTGCTTAATGGGTTAAAATGTTCTACAAACATTTTCTGTATCAACTTTTACTATGTGTTGTCAAAGGACAAACGTTTTTGCGATATAAACAGAATGTTTTAAAAAGGAAAATTTAAAATTATTATATTGTGTTAAATTGGGTTTTACTAAGATACTTTAGTTTTTTAAGCAATCTATACTTTTCGCACGTTTCTTTTTGGTCTGTTTCTGTTTTTGGCACATGTTAACCCTTTAAACGCACGTTTTAGTGCACTCAAAATAATACATTAGTAGATTTACTAATTTTTTTTTGCTAATGCTGGTTAGCTAACTTTTAGCAAATTTTTAGTTGAGATTAGCATGTTAGCAAAAATATCTTGTAAACTTCATTTAGCGCATTAGCAATTTTAAACAAAATTTGAACTAATTTTTTTTTGCTAAATTTAAATTTGAGTTGACCAAATTTTTACAAGCTTTTTTGCTAATATTAGCAAAAATAAATGGTAAATTTTTTTTTATTTTCAGAAAATTTAAAATGGCGCTATCTCGGAAACTAAGCCAGATAGAGCAAAATGGAGGCCATTTTTGGTTCTCATAGTATCGCCAGTCCTCTTCACAGGTGTGGACCCTAATGGGTCCTAACTTTGGATCCAAAAAAGTTAGCATTCCCGAAAATTTTTAAATGCTCATATCGCTCATTTACTTGTATAGTGTCAACGCAAAATGTTTGATTTTACAGAAAACCTGTTTAAAGTTTACAATTGAAACTTGTTTTACATTGCAAATGGCCCGTACATAGAAAATGTTATAATGGCGTATTCTCTTCTCAAACGGTGAGTTTAGAAGATATTTATACGAATTTTTGACACAATATAAAGCAGGATATAACAAATAATTCTGCATGGTTTACCCAAAAACGACATATTTTGAGTTATGACACTATACAAGTAAATGAGCGATATCTCGGTAAATATTGCCGACACAACAAAAAGTACAAAAGTATTTTTGTAGCTCTCAACAAGTAGAACAAGACCGCAAAATAATCAAAAGCTCTCCGAGTTTTGTAATTCTCAAAACCCTGGTCTTCCCCTAAAATCACGTATCTCAAAAACTATGCAAGGTAGAGCGAAACGGAGTGTGGTGTTCTATAATGGTATTTGAATAAAGGACAAATATTACCCCTAAAAGTGGGAGATAGAGGGTTAATATGTTCTAAGAAAAGAACCTTTATCAAGTTTCACTGAAGACATCTTTAAACATTATTTACCTCAGAATTAGATTTAATACTTTTTTCGACTTATTTGAAACACGTTTGAAAAAAAAATTTAAAACTTCAGTAGGCCAAAAAAAAAAAAAAGAACTCGAGCTATGTTTTCAAAACTCTTTGGGGGTTTGGTCTACTATTTGGGGGTTTGGTCTACTATACTACTTTCATCTTTTTTGGTTCCATCCAAGATAAAAAATCAAGTTGCACAGTGTAATTCATCTATTGAAAAACAATTTATGTATTTTCGTCATTTTTGAAAAAAATCTGAAAATAATTTATTTAATTTCAGATCTATTTTTTTTATTTATGTCAGTCTTTCAGTAAATGAGCGTACGTTCCTACATTCTGTCGTTTAGTCTTTTAGCATAGCAGGGTATGTCATGTCATGACATGCCTTGTTTTGTTTTCATTATACAATATTTGTTTTTCTTTTAATTTTTGTTTGAAAAGTGAAGCAAAAACAAAAAAAGGTTCACTTCATAATTACAATTTAATTACCTATGGGGTTATTTCTTATTTTTCTCGTTGATGGAAACTTTATGATACATAGAATATGTTCAATTTACCAAAATCAACAAAAAAAGGAGGCAACAACTAAATGACTTTATTACTAATTAAAGTTTAACTAAACCAACTAGTTAAATTATTTAAAAAATTTTTAAGGTGAAATAATTTTTAATGGCAATCTTTACCAAAAAAAAGGTCACTTGTAATTTAATCACAAACACACGTCCCTGTAAAGGTCTCCATCACAACAAGTGTAAAAACAAGCAAAAAAGTTAAATTCGGCCTCGCCGAATGTAGTGATACCCTCCACAATTTCTAAAAGATTATTGCAAAAAACTTTATTTAAAAGGAAATTACTTTTGAAAAAAAAAAAAATTGAAAAAAAAATTTTGTGAAAAAAAATTTGGTAAAAAAAATCCGCGATTTTTTTCTTTTTTTGTCAAAAATTATGTTCGTACTTGTTTAAATACCATTTAGTGTTCAATTATGTTGACATACCTAAGACAAATAATTATATGTGCACTGTATTATATTGAGTTATAGAAAAGAAAACAAAACATTTTTCCAAGTTAGTTTAATATTTTGTTAAGTTTTTAAGTAAGCTTTAAAATCATAAAAACATTCATTGTAATCTTTATTTTTTGATACAGAAAATAAGGAATAAAAATATACTTCATAGAAAATAATTATATGTGCAAAAAGGATAATTCATATATTTTCTCTTTGATATACAATATAATTAGGTTATATGAATATTTAATGAATATTTATACTTGTTTTAGACTACGAGGCATAAAACCAATCAAGTTTTTTAATGTACCAATACCATTTTTCCCTCGTTTCGTCAATATCGCAAATTTAAGTCCTCAGCGCGTAGTGTACCTCTTTGACCTTGAAACGACCTTGGCAGAAAGGGTCCTAAGGAGGAATTTAGTTAGGTTTATGTCGGGACTAATGGCTGGGCATTTCAATATTGGTATGCTGGGCGCATTAAACAAGTTTTTTGTCAAACCAGTGACATGGGTTGGAGCGTTGTCTTGGTGGAATGTCCAATTATCTCCACACGGTTCGGTAGCAAAGTCTATTAAATGTTCCCAAACAAGTAAAATTATATTGTTACATTGTTTTTAGTATGGGCAAATCATATTCGGAACCGTCCTCCTGATCCAAATGCACCCCATACCATAACGGATTCGCAACCGTGATTTTGCAAATAGCACGTTTGGCGCGGCTGTCTTAAGTCTCTCCAATATTGGTTTTGACGATCACTGCCATCCAAATTAAACTTTTTTTATCACTAAAAAGTTAAATTAAGACGGCGCTGATGGTCACCACATCTCTTGTAGAGATTAAACACATTTTTGCCAAACGTGCTATTTTCGAAAGCACAGTTTCGAATCCGTCATGGTATAAGATGCATTTGGATCATGAGAAAGGGTTTGAATATGATTTGTTTCCAATGAAAATAATGCAAAAATATATTTTTACTTGTTGGGGACCATTTAATAGACTTTGCTACCGAACTGTATGGAAATAATTGGACATTCTCTCAAGATAACGCTCTTATCCATGTCACACGTTTGACAAAAAATTTCTATATGCTCACAACATACCAGTATTGAAGTGGCCAGCCATTAGTCCCGACCTACACCCAATTAAATTCCACTTTAGGACCTTTTCTGCCAAGGTCATTTCAAAGTCAAAGCCGTAAAAGACCATTAAAGGACTTTAACTTTAAATACTGACAAAACGGGGGACAAGGGGTATTGGTACATTAAAAACCTTGGTGGGTTTTATGCCTTCTAGGCTTAAAAAAGTTTAAATATACAAGGCGAACACAAATTTTCACAAAATACTTAATTATAATGCAAATCAAAAATAATATATAGGAATTTTCTTTTATGCACATATAATTATTTTCTATAGAAAATATATGAAGTATTTCCTTTTTCGTTATTTTCAGTTTTAAAAAATAAGGTATAAAATTAAAATGTTTATGATTTTAATGCTTATATATAAACATAATAAAATATTAACCAAACATAAAAAAATAATTTATTTTCTTTCCTATAACTCAATATGAAAAAATGCACATATAATTATTTGTCTTAGGTATGTCAACCAGCAGCCGAATTAAAGTATTTTGTATTTTTAGGTTATGTTGAATGTACTAAAATTTTTGAGGTGTCCTTACATTTTCGTTCACAACTTTTGAACCGCTGAACCGATATCGCTGAAATGTATATATTTATTGGAGAACTTCCAATAAATATGTTAAATTTCAGTCATATCCGTGTAATATTTTGGCCGTGATCACCATTTCCACAGACAGACGGACCGACGGACATTGCTAGAATGTCTTAAAATCGATCGGTGGTTATGAATATATATACTTTATGGGGTCCCAGATCGATATTTCGATGAGTTACAAACGCAATGACAAACTTATATATACCCTCTATCACTAGAGTGAGGGTATAAAAAGGACAAGCAAACCAACGGATTATTTTTTAACAAAAAACCTTTGGTTATAAAACTCGCTGAGTTTTTCAAAATATTATTATGAATATTTTGAGTTGGTTTATTCTAGCTCGAGGTAATTTTTTACCTCCTTTACTTATTAAAACTAGAAAAATTTTCAAAAAAAATATTTTCTGTTTTAAATTTTTATTATGTTGGTCATTTTTAGTGTCCGACCGAACAGTTCGGCCAAAAAGCGGTATTGGCCAAAAATTAATATTTGCAAGCATTTTAAACAGCTTTTTCTGCTGGCCGTTTGTTTGTTTAGGCGATAGAAGACTATTCTGACTTTCAAATTTAATGGCGAGGACGAAGTTAAGCACCAAGTTAGATGTTCGGTAACCGAACGTTCGGCCAAATTGAAAAAAGTTCGGTTACCGAACTTCGAAATTGAGGCTTTACTTCGTACTCGTTCTAAAAATTTTACACTCAGAATCGTCTTCCATCGCCTCAACAGTTCTACCCCATATAAAAAAAGTTGTTAAAAGTACTTCCAAATACCAAATTTTGGATTAATGACGTTTTTTGGCCGAACTGTTCGGTCGGACACTACACCATTTACAGATGTAATTCGAAAAAGATCAATTGTAATTCGAAGATTCTATTTGTAATTCGAAGATTCCATTTGTAATTCGAAGATTCCATTTGTAATTCGAAGATTCCATTTGTAATTCGAAGATTCCATTTGTAATTCGAATACTCCAATTGTAATTCGAAGATTCCATTTGTAATTCGAAGATTCCAATTGTAATTCGAAAAAGATCAATTGTAATTCGAAAACGATCAATTGTAATTCGAAAAATATCAATTGTAATTCGTAAAAGATCAATTGTAATTCGTAAAAGATCAATTGTAATTCGAAGATTCCAATTGTAATTCGAAAAATATCAACTGTATTTCCATAATCAGAATTTGAACAAAATTATTAGAATACCCCATATATGGAATTGCACTCACAAACCTAAATACCTACCCTCTATCTTCAACTCTTAAGGTGGTCCCCATAATTTTATTTTTTATACCCTCCAGCTACAGTATGGTGGTATACTCACTTTGTCATTCCGTGTGTAACGCATCAAAATATCGGTCTTGGAGCCCATAAAGTATAAAGTATTTGACATTCCATGTCAAATCGGACACTTTGAAATTTTTTTTTCAAATTTTCCCAATTATAAAATACAAATAACAGTTGGAGAAAATTTTATAAAAATGTTAATTTGAATGGAAGCCTACTTAGGGAGTGGAGATAGGGCGTAAGTATGTTTTAAAAAAATGTTGTAGGGTAAAAATAAATGGGGGTCGGTCTCACTAATGACCCCTCTCGGACGCACCATTGGACCGGTAGAAGCTGATTAAATAAAACAAATTTACAAAAAATAAAAAAAATTGTATGGGGACCGCCTTAACAGTTAAAGATGGAGGGTAGGTGTGTTCAGATAAAATGTTTGGACTAAAAAAATATTGTGGGTCGGTCAAGCATTTTGTTGCTCTACGGGCACTATTAGGGCAGTACGAGCGGTTGGAGGAAATTTTAAAAAATGTAGTTTTGTGTGGGAGCCTCCTTAGAAATTGGAGATAGGGAATTAGTTTGTTCCAAAGAAATGTTTAGACGTAAAAATAAATGGGGGTCGGTCTTGGAAATGACCCCTCTATGACGCACCATTGGAGCAGTAGAAATGATTTTAAGATTGGAAAATTACAATTAATTTTTTTTTTTAAATTTTTAAAAATTGTAATAATCGTTATCCCATGATCCTACTGGGCAAAACATTTGTAGAATCGATAGAAGTTTTACACAAAAAAATTTAAAAAAAATCGAGAGTACAAACATTTTCAAAAATGAGATTTAAATTTTAAAACTTAAAAATCGCATACGCTTTTAAGAATTTTGTGGAATTTTTTTTAAAAAGTACGTAAAAATATAAAAATTTTGAAAAAAAAAAAATTAAATTTGGTTCATTATTGAAGAAGTTATGAGTAAAAGAAATTTGAGTAAAGGAACAAACTAACAATTTTTAAAAATTTGATATCTTTTGAACGGGTCATCAAAAAAATCTGGAAATTTACCACGAAGGAGTTTTCGAAGGGTACTAAAAACTGTAAAAAAATTGGAAAAAAATTAAAACAAAAATTTCAAAGTGTCCGATTTGACATGGAATGCCCCATATATATTTATGATCAGTGATCGATTCTAAGACATTCTAGCGATGTCCGTCCGTCTGTAGTTAACACGATGCAGTCCAAAAGTAAAGAGGTAGACTCCCGATATTTGGCACAAATATGTCTTATGTTCCTAGGCAGGTTAAGTTCGTAAATGAGCAAAATCGGACCAGGGGGAAAAAAGTTCCCCCTTGAAGAACTTAACCAACCTCTAAAAAATATAATTTTTTTACATGATTTTTTGTGTTTTTGTTTAACAAATGCAACAGTTTTATGCTACAAGAAGTTCAAAGTCCTGCATTTGGACCCTGAGAATTAGAAAATGTATTTTTTTTCTGTCCACTCCCCCCCCCCCCCTTTATGGGCGTGGAGTAATTTTTTTTTTAAATTATAACAAACTTGCATTTCTTTAGTGCAAACAGCATAAGAATGAAGTTTTAAACACATATTCGAGAGGAAATTTGCCCCCTCCCCATTACCACTACCGACCCTCCCCTCCCCCCTCGCAAAAAAAAAAATAAAACGCCACTGCATTTTTTATATTTTTTGCATGTTGGAGGGCATAAAAGATCCGGCACAGCCGAATTTAACACTGTTACTTGTTTTTCATTTGTTTCATTTAATCGGCCTTAACCGGTCAAATAGTGCGTCCTAGCAGGGTATAGTGAGACCGACCCCAATAAATTTTTAATCTCAAACATTTTTCGAAACTTACCTACCCCCTATCTCTTTTGAAACAAATAAATTTCAGTTTTGTTTTTGCTAATTTATGCCAAAATATTCAAAAATGTGCACTAAAAAGTTGGAAATATGCACAAAATATGCATTTAAAACCAAAATATGCATATGCAAAAATATGCAACAACAAATTGCAAATTTCTTAATTCGGAAAGAAAATTGGCAGATATCGTTTTTAGACTATCGACATGGAAATCTCATCCCTATTCATTACCATACACTTAAGTGTATGGTAATGAGATATTAAAATAATTTAAATTTTTCTTTTTTTACAAAAAATTGTTGGTCAACCGAATTTTAGGTCGAATTGGAGATTAAAAAATAAGAATTTCTTCTATTGGACCATTGGACTATTGGGTCATTTTTTAAATTTTTAATGTTTGAATTAAGAAAAAATGGAATTAGAAATATTTTTTAATTTTTTTTTTTTGAAAAATTTCTATAAATAATTTTATTTTCCAGATCGACCCTCTTGGCACATTTATTATTTACTAAATCTGGACGCTATCAAGCTTAAATTAAAGCTTTATAAATTACCTAAAGAACATTTTTTAAAATTAGACGCGTTTGATAATAATAATTTATATGCGTTTGATAATAATAACGTTGAGTATTGTTAACTTTGTCTCTAATAAATTGCTTATACTATTGAAACGTTTCTAATAACTTAACAACCAGTGTATATCCTCTACTACTAATTGTAAGTGAAGGGTACAAAAAACATTTTTGCGATGGGATCGATGGTGAATTTTTCCCAATATCATTATTGTTTTAAACATTGTTAAAATTGCTAATCCCCATTTAAACATCGTTAAATTTTTTTTATCAAATTCTGTTATTTATTTACATGTTTTTGTTGGTGTTATCATATTAAAATTATTTCCAATAATCCCCATTTATACAATTTATTTATTTTGTTTTTCTGTGGAATACTTAATCTACATATTTAGTAAATTTAAATGGTTTTGTTTTTTTTTTTTGTATTTGTATAAAAGCTCTCACCTTGCTCTTATAAACACGCAACCCTTTTAAAATTACAATCCGATTAAATTAATTATATAACAGCACATAAAATCAAACCTTTTATTACACTTTGGAATAAGAATGAGGTTATAATACATGGGTTGTTATTATGCAGTTTGCCCTTCACAGTAGAAAGAAATAATTTTTAAGAAATATTTTTTTGATTTGGCGGAAGGGGGCTTTTCAACTCGCGAGAAATGTTTACAAATTTATTTGTTATGTTACACTGTACAACACAAAAAAAAATTACAAGGTCAGACCAAAAAATTTTGATAGAAGAGACAAAAAAAAAAAATACACGTGTATCGGCGTTTTGGAAGTTTACATCTGGGTTTCATTTTAGGGGGAGGTGAAGTTTCCCCCAAATGCAAATGTTGCATTGTAAATCGTCATTGAATATCGAGTGAAGCTTACGTTTAAAGTATATGGTGTGTTAAGCAAATTTATATAAAATGATACGGAGAACATTTTTGTGGAATATATTAACCCTCTAGCTCCTCACGATAAGGGTCTTTTTGTCCTTCTTTTCAAAAAGAGCAAAAAACACCATTAAAACAGGGATTTAAGGGGTTTAAATGTTCCGAAAAAATATTCGCCGTAAAATTTTACTGTAAGTCCTTGAATACACCAAAACGGAAAACTCAACCAGAAGGTCAGAAATAAGACACAACAAAAGTGATCTTAGGGTTAATTTCGCATTTATTAAGAAAATCGAGTAAAGCTTACGTTTAAAGTATATGGTGTGTTCAGCAAATTTATGTAAAATGTTACGGAGAACATTTTTGTAGAATATGTTAACCCTCTAACTCCTCAAGATAAGGGTCTTTTTTGTCCTTCTTTTCAAAAAGAGCAAAAAACATCATTAAAACAGGGATTTAAGGGGTTTTAATGTTCCGCAAAAATATCCGCCGTGAAATTTTACTATAAGTCCCTGAACACACCAAAACAGAAAACTCAACAAGAAAGTCAGATATGAGACACAACAATAGAGAGCTTAGGGTTAATTTCGCTTTTATTAAGAAAATCGGGTAAAGCTTACGTTTAAAGTATATGGTGTGTTCAGCAAATTTATATAAAATATTACGGAGAACATTTTTGTAAAATATGTTAACCCTCTAACTCCTCAAGATAAGGATATTTTTTGTCCTTCTTTTAAAAAAGAGCAAAGAACGCCACTAAAACAGGGATTTAAGGGGTTAAAATGTTCCGCAAAAATATTTGCCGTGAAAGGGACTTATAGTAAAATTTCTTTGCTCTTTTTTAAAAGAAGGACAAAAAAGACCCTTATCTTGAGGAGTTAGAGGGTTAACATATTTTACAAAAATGTTCTCCGTAATATTTTATATAAATTTGCTGAACACACCATATCGTCACCTAAAATGCAAAACGCCCTAACTAACAAAAAATTCAAAATCGCGTTTTTGATTGATTCTTATGTATTGGATCAAAATACATGTTCACAAAAAAATTTAGACTCCTTTGATCAAAAATGGAGATTTTATTAACAAAATTCAAAAAGCCCTAACTACATGCTTTTATATATGTTAAACCAAAAAGCCCCAACTACACATTTGTTTACATAATATTGCCGACGCAACTGGTTTTTTTTTTAAGACTAAACATTTTTTTGATGCTTCTTCTTCCAGAATGTCCACCAATAGGAAAAATATCTGTATATGTGCACAAAAAATAAAGTTTAGAAATTTACCAATTAACCCCTTCAGGCCCGTACTCTCACGAGAATTGTTCCTTTTTCTGCTATAGAAATCGCAATTTATGCAGTATAATTAGTCTTAAGTTAAATAAAATTATACATAAAATTTTATAACAATATAATTAATGCAGATAAAAAACATGATTGTAAGTTCGCCATTCCGATTAAATAAAATTCAATGTAATTTTCGTTAAATAAGTAAAAAAAAAATTTTTTTAATTATAAATTTTTGTTATTATTACAAAAAATGCAGGGGGCTAATTATGTAACTTGATAATTGTCAATCGTCATCGTTAGCTCATTATTCTACTACTATAAAATGACACTATATGGTAATGGAATATAACAAAAAACGTTAGCTTCATTGGAAAGCTTATAATTTCTTCATAAAAAGGGACAGAAATAAAAACAAGTTGATGTCTAATACCGCTTACATTAATTACAGGGCTTAGAAAAGATAAAATAACAACCTGTGTCAAATTTCATCATTTACATATGGGGGTTTTCATCTCAAGTGACACAACTTTTAAAACCGATAGTAGTTTAGTCACAATTTTTCAACGAGATCGGTCAATAACTTTCTGAGTTAGAGGGGGCGTAATTTTACATTTTGGTCAAACAGTTGTTATTTTTGCATCCATGTAACCGATTACCTAATGTTCCTAGCAAAATGTGTCCCGAGAGTTTAAGATAGCTATTTCTTTAATCTTTCAAAAAAAATTAAAAAAATTTTTTTTCTTTTTTTTTGCAAACCCAAAAACTTGTTTGGCATTTTTTTAAAACCGGCCCTTTTTTAACTCTAAATAAAGCTAAGGTATTTTCCTTTAAGAGCTTTGTAGGATGCGAGTAAGATATCTATCAAATGCCCAATATTTACTGTAGATCTTAAGAAATTTTCCAGAAGCCGAGTAAACGCTTTGACGACCATACATTTTTGGCCGAAGTGTTTTTGATTTTCTTTCCATTTTCGTAATTTCTGACCTAATAATAGTTACGCATAGTAAAATTGGGCCCCTCCTTCCCCCTTATTACGCTAATCTGTCCAAGGCTATTTTGGTACTCGCCGTGATCTTTAAGAAATGCAACTTAATAGTTATTCTACAAGAATTTGGGTTCTGAACCCCCTTCTTGACCATTATTTCGCCTCTCAAGTAAATATAATTCTGTCCCTAATATATTTATTACTTCGCAAACTTTGAGAACTTATTGTGAGTAAGTGGACCCAGTTAGAGACTTAATGAAAACAAAAATTTTGTTTCTCTAAATCTCTTCTATAATTCATCTTTTAGCACATTTATCCTATCTTTTACTTGAACAAAAAAAATCGCTAAAAATCATTTGGGAAGTATAGTTGCCTGTGGTCGTTAAAAGATTAAAGCATTTCGATGCATTAGGTTTTTTCGGGCCATACCCCTTGTCCTGTTCCACTCTCATTTGACATGGAGCATTAAAATGGTAAATTGACATTCTGTATCGAATTAAGTTAACATGTGTTTAACATAATCCGAAATGATACATTTTGCAGTGTTAGGTTATATAGCAGGTGCCATGCCCCTTTTTCCAATACCGCCCACATTTTGTTAGAATTCTAAATGATAAAACAACATTCAGTATAAAATTTTGTTAGCATGTTGTAACATTTTATAACACATCTGCTTGGTGTTTTTAAACATCTTCAGTGCAGTTAGGGCTTTTTGTATTTCAGAAAATTATAAAACAAAAGGGCGTTACTAACATAACTTTTTAAATATTAAAAATTTATAATTTTTTTTAACAGAAATCAATTTGTTTGTGTGTTTTTACTAATATTTAAGAAATTTGTAATGAAAACTTTTATAGTTTTTATATAAACACGTTTTTTGCTTCTCCTGTAAAATTTATAAAATGTTAAGTAGATAGGGCGTTTTGCATTTTAGGTGACGATATACTTTAAACGTAAGCTTTACCCGATTTTCTTAATAAAAGCGAAATTAACCCTAAGCTCTCTATTGTTGTGTCTCATATCTGACTTTCTTGTTGAGTTTTCTGTTTTGGTGTGTTCAGGGACTTATAGTAAAATTTCACGGCGGATATTTTTGCGGAACACTAAAACCCCTTAAATCCCTGTTTTAATGGTGTTTTTTGCTCTTTTTGAAAAGAAGGACAAAAAAGACCCTTATCTTAAGGAGTTAGAGGGTTAACATATTCTACAAAAATGTTCTCCGTAACATTTTACATAAATTTGCTGAACACACCATATACTTTAAACGTAAGCTTTACTCGATTTTCTTAATAAATGCCAAAATAACCCTAAGACCTCTTTTGTTGTGTCTTATTTCTGACCTTCTGGTTGAGTTTTCCGTTTTGGTGTATTCAAGGACTTATAGTAAAATTTTACGGCGAATATTTTTTCGGAACATTTAAACCCCTTAAATCCCTGTTTTAATGGTGTTTTTTGCTCTTTTTGAAAAGAAGGACAAAAAAGACCCTTATCGTGAGGAGCTAGAGGGTTAATATATTCCACAAAAATGTTCTCCGTATCATTTTATATAAATTTGCTGAACACACCATATACTTTAAACGTAAGCTTCACTCGATATTCAAAGACGATTTACAATACAACATCTGCATTTGGGGGAAACTTTACCTCCCCCTAAAATGAAACCCAGATGTAAACTTTCAAAACGCCGATACACGTGTATTTTTTTTTTGTCTCTTCTATCAAAATTTTTTGGTCTGACCTTGTAATTTTGGAAAAAATTTGATTTTGTTGTGCAGTGTTATTTACGATTGAGAAAAAATAAATCACGCCCTTAAAAGGGGCGAGCCAAAAAAAATCTATTTTCTCGATCTCCTTGGTCCAAGTGTTGGACTTTTACATTTCTTTTATCATAACAATGTTATATTTGTTTAAAAAGTGGGATTTTTCAGATTTTTTTTTTTAATTTAATAAAATATAGGTTAGGGCATTTTGCAATTAAGGTAACGATATATCTGTGGCAAAAAGGAATAAGTGCATAAGTGTTTTTATACTACTTTTCAGGAGAGCATTTTTAAGTTTTAATTTCAAATAGCAAATCTGGGTTTACAAATTTGGACATTTTGGGCATGTAAATATCTCAAGCATTATTATCGACACAATCTTCGCTACTTTAAAAGTTGATATATAGAAAGACTATGGAGATATCGGGTGAAAACCATTGATGTTGTTATTGCGTTTTTCAAAATTACATTTTAATCTAAGCATATGTCGAGATATGCAGTTATGTATCCCTGTAAAATAAATTTTAGCATCTTCAACGATTGCTGATTTTAAAATAAGGAATAAAAACATAACTCAGATATGCTGTTACGATTTTTATTTTTCCTTTAAGAAAAAATGAGTTGTGGAGTTCTGAAATCAATATCTCAGAAAGTTTTAGTCCGATTTTCATAAAAATTTCATACAATACGAAAATGTATAAGGAGATTCCGAAAATGCAAAAACACGTTTTGGACATAACTCGACTTATGTTGTTATGGGTTTTTGCCACAGATATGTCTATGTGTCCAGGGCAACATAAAAGTAGGTACTACTTACAATCTGTTTTTATGTATAAACAACTTAAGGATAGAATTTGCTATTACTGTTTATGGAATATATTGTTTATAAAATAAATATAATAAAGTTTATAACAAATGTTAGGCACGTACTAGTTTAATGAATTTCCTGTTATTATAATTGAACTATAGTTCAAGCATCTTATACATACACACACAAGTTCATATATATATTTCTTATAACAAACTAACAAACAAAAAATTAAATGATTAATGCTTTAAGTACTAAGACACTTAAACATTAACAAGTTTGGGAAGTTAGTCTTGGGTCAATTAAAAAGATTGATGACAGATTAGATAGACAATGAGTTTAAACCATATATTTTCTTAGGTTAATTGTAAAGAACGTTAGAGCAATGCAACAAATTTAAGGCCACCCAGTGTATCTTGAACGGGACAAAAAAAACAAAAACAAAGTATACCATTAGTAGACCGCACCCCCCGCAAAGGGTTTTAAAAAGCTTTGCTCGGGATCTTTTTTAGTTTTAATACTAATTTTTTTAATTTTTTAGATTACGTCATTATATACGGCAACATATAAAAATTTTTACTCGGGAAGTACAATTTTTTACCCCTTTTAATAGACAGTTTTAAAAGTCACCGCTCTTTTTTATGAAGGATCCTACATTCAAAAACTCTTGTTTTTTACCATTATTTAAGGAAATCGAAAAACTACCAAAGTACATTTTCTTACCCACTTACAATTACGATTTCTGAATTTCAATTGGGCTTTTCTGAATTTCAATTACGATTTCTGAATTTCAATTATGCTTTTCTGAATTTCAATTGTGCTTTTCTGAATTTCAATTGTGCTTTTCTGAATTTCAATTGGGCTTTTCTGAATTTCAATTACGATTTCTGAATTTCAATTGTGCTTTTCTGAATTTCAATTGTGCTTTTCTGAATTTCAATTGTGTTTTTCTGAATTTCAATTGGGCTTTTCTGAATTTCAATTGTGATTTTCTGAATTTCAATTGTGATTTTCTGAATTTCAATTAAAATTTCTGAATTTCAATTGGGCTTTTCTGAATTTCAATTGGGCTTTTCTGAATTTCAATTGTGCTTTTCTGAATTTCAATTGTGCTTTTCTGAATTTCAATTGGGCTTTTCTGAATTTCAATTGCGTTTTTCTGAATTTCAATTGTGCTTTTCTGAATTTCAATTGCGATTTTCTGAATTTCAGTTAGGTTTTTCTGAATTTCAATTACGATTTCTGAATTTCAATTACGATTTCTGAATTTCAATTGGGCTTTTCTGAATTTCAATTGTGCTTTTCTGAATTTCAATTGTGCTTTTCTGAATTTCAATTACGATTTCTGAATTTCAATTGATCTTTTCTGAATTTCAATTGGGCTTTTCTGAATTTCAATTACTATTTCTGAATTTCAATTGTGCTTTTCTGAATTTCAATTGTGCTTTTCTGAATTTCAATTGTGATTTTCTGAATTTCAATTGTGCTTTTCTGAATTTCAATTGGGCTTTTCTGAATTTCAATTGTGATTTCTGAATTTCAATTGTGCTTTTCTGAATTTCAATTGTGAATTCTGAATTTCAATTGGGCTTTTCTGAATTTCAATTATGATTTCTGAATTTCAATTGGGCTATTCTGAATTTCAATTGGGATTTCTGAATTTCAATTGTGATTTCTGAATTACAATTGATCTTTTCTGAATTTCAGTTGGAAAAGGTGTAGTATTCTAATAAGAGGATGGATGAACAAACCACTTTCACACAAAAAATTTAAATATTTCAAGTCATAATTCAAAAATAAGAGTCATAATAGAGTGAAATGGCAGTGAACGGCAAAAACTGTCACTTGTGTATCCAGAAGTTCCAAGTTTTAATAAAAACAAGTAAGAGTATTAAATTCAGCTGTGCCGAATCTTTTATACCCTCCAACATACAAAAAATAATGCAAGGGCGTTTTCTTTTTTTTTTGGGTGGGGGGGCGGTCGGTAATGGTAACTGGGGAGCAAATTTCCTCTCGAATATGTGTTTAAAAATTCATTCTTATGCTTTTTGCACTAAAGAAATAAAAGTTTATCATTATTTAAAACATTTTTTATTCCACGCCCATAAAAGGGGGGTGGACCGAAAAAAAACACATTTTCTAATTCTTTGGGTAAAATACAGGACTTTTAACTTCTTGTAGCATAAAAATGTTGCAGTTGTTAAACAAAATAACAAAAAATCATGTAAAAAAATGGTAAATTTCAGAGGTTGGTTTAGTTCCACAAGGGGGAACTTTTTCCCATCTGGTTCGATTTTGCTCATTTAAGAACTTAACCTGCCTAGGACCATAAGACTTATTCGTGCCAAATTTCAGGAGGTTAGCTCTTTTATTTTGAACGTGCATCGTGTCATCTACAGACAGACGGAAGGACGGTCATTCATAGAATGTCTTAGGATCGATCATGGATCAATAATATATACAGTGAGCGACAATACATTGGAAACTTTTTTATAGTAAATGCAATTTGTTAAAAACAAAGTTAACAATACTAAACGTTATTAATATCAAACGAGTATTATTACAAAAAATGTTTTGTAGGTAATTTATAAAGCTTTAATGAAAGATTAGTGGCGTTCAGATTGAGTAAATAATAAATGTACTACGAGGGTCGATCTGGAAAATGAAATTATTTATAGACATTTTTTAAAAATACTTCCAAGTCGATTTTTTCCAAGTTTGAACATTAAAAATTAAAAAAAAAGTCCAATAGTTTTTATTCAGGGATCAAAAAATTTTTCCAAAAACACAAACAGTGGAACTTTTATTTCAAGTACAGTAGAAAAAATCCACATTTTTTTACCTCCAATTTTTTTGATCAATAATTTTTTGTAAAGAAAGAAAAGATGTTATTGTTTATTAATTTTAGTACAAATTTTTCTTTGTTTACAAAAACTAGGTGGTCTAAAAAAATGGAGGTCAAAAAATGTGGTTTTTTTCTACTGTACTTAAATAATTTCATTGATTGTTTAGGTTGTTAGACAAAAACCACAGAATAAAAACTATTGGACCTTTTTTAAATTTTTAGTGTTTGAACTTGGAAAAATCGACTTAGAAATATTAAAAAAAAAATGTTCTAAAAAATGTTTATAAATAATTTTATTTTCCTGATCGACCCTCGCAGCATGTTCATTATTTACTTAATCTTGAGGCATTTAAGCTTAAATTAAAGATTTGAAAATTACCTACATAACATTATTTATAATAATACTCATTTGATAACATCGTCCGAAAAAAGACGTTGAACACGAACTGGATAATATACGTTTGAAACTAGAGACTAACTAGGGAAGTCTCCCTAGTGTCACCCGCGGAGCTTTATGGAATTGGTTTTATTTTGTAGAGCAGAAAAAATAAAAGGACACGTATTTTTTTTTAGCGGCCCAAATTCATATTTAGGGGGTAAAAAGGAGGGGGGAAAACAAGGCAGTTTTTCAGTTTTTATCGTTTATGTCCTATATTATGCAAAGAAACCTAGTCATATTACATACCAAATGAAAGGTCTTTGAAAAACCTATCTGAGTCAGTCTTAGTGAAATCAATCAAAAATAGCTAAAAATTTTCTTGACCCCCTCCGATTTTGATGAAATTTGGTGTAGTTGTAACACTAAGTGATAAACTGACTCACACTTATTTTCAGCCCTCTAAGTAAACAGTGGCCGAAAATGCGGAGGGTTAAAATTTCCCCCAAAATCGCCGAGCCGCGACACTTTGCACCTTAAAAATTTAATATCGTTGGTTCTATTATAGCTAGAAAGTCCATTTCTGATTTGTTTTAAAGCTCATAATATGCTCTACAACCCCTACCATAACCAAAAAAATTTCAAAAAATAACAAGGGTTACCTCCCTTATTTCAAGGTCGTGATATAGGGAGGAGAAAATGAGGAGGATGGTATCCTCCGATTTTTTTTTACTTGACAATCTTATAGAGAAAGTCCTAAAGAATATATTCTAAAATTTTTATGTTGGGACAACAATGGGATCGCTCAAAATCAAAATTTTTCACAATTTCACCCAAAATCTCTAAATCGCAACACTCTTGAACCTTAAAAATTTAATATCATAAGTGCTTTTTTAGCTACAGAGCCCATTTTTTTTTTGTTTTAAAGCTTATAATACGCTCTATAAGACTACCATAACCAAACAATTTTCCAAAAAAAGGAAGGGTTGCCCCCCTTATTTAAAGGTCGTGGCAAAGGGTGGAGGTTTCCCCCGATTTTTTTTTACTTGGTATTCTCAAAGTGCAATTCCTTATGAACATATCCTACAATTTTTATGTTAGGACAACAATGTAATCGACCAAAATCAAAATTTTTCAAAATTTCCTCCAAAATCAACAAATCGCGACACTTTTGCGCCTCCCATTGTTGTCCCAAGATAAAAATTTCAGGATATGCTCTATAGAGTTTACTCTTTAAAAAAAACAAGTTAAAAAAAAATAGGGGATACAGTCCCCCGATTTCCCCTACCCCTTGCCACGGTCTTTTAATACAAGAGGCACCCCTCATTTTTTATTTTTTGTGATAGTAATATTGTAGGGCATATTAAGAGCTTTAAAACAAGCAAAAAATGGACTCTGTAGCAACAATACAGCACACGATATTAAAGTTGTTATGTGCAAGAGTTTCGCGATTTGGAGATTTTGGGGGAAATTGTGAAAGATTTTGATTTTGGTCGATCCCATTGTTGTCCCAACATAAAAATTTTAGGATATCTTCATTAGGACTTGCACTTTGAGAATACCAAGTAAAAAAAAAATCGGGGGATACCTCCCCCATTTCCTCCACCCTTTGCCACGACTTTTAAATTAGGGGACACGCCTTCCTTTTTTTTGGGAAATTTTTTGGTTATGGTAGGTCTTGTAGAGCGTATTATAAGCTTTAAAACAAAAAAATGGGCTCTGTAGCTACAATAGCACTTATGATATTAAATTTTTAAGGTTCAAGAGTGTTGAGATTTGGAGATTTTGGGGGAAATTGTGAAAAATTTTGATTTTGAGCGATCCCACTGTTGTCTCATCATAAAAATTTTAGAGTATATTCTTTAGGACTTTCTCTATAAGATTATCAAGTTAAAAAAAAAAAAACGGGGGATACCATCCTTCCCATTTTCTTCTCCCTTTATCACGACCTTAAAATAAGGGAGGCAACCCTTATTTTTTTCCAAATTTGTTTCATTATAGTAGGTCTTGTAGAGCATATTATGAGCTTCAAAACAAACAAAAATGGGCTTTCTAGCTATAATAGAACAAACGATATTAAGTTTTTACGGTGTAAAGTGTCGCGTTTGTTAGTTTTTTACGTAGTGTAAGAACTAAACCTAATTTCATAAATTTCGGAGGGGGTAAAAAAATACTCATGATTGATTTCACTAAGACTGACCCATCTACGTGTTCTAAGAACGTGTCCAAACATGCCCAACTTTTCGTCATATTGAATCAAATACCAAAATTTTAGGACATTTTTGTTAATAAGTCGAAAATTTTTTAATTCTTTGGCGCGTTGTTCGCACCACGAGGTTGGTATTTTTAATACCTTTAATCTGATACCACACATGCCTATATTAATTTTGTTTAAATAGGCGGAAATCGTAAAAAAACTGAAAAAGGTAAATTTCCTCCCATACAAATCGACCCCCACTAAAAATGAGTTTGGGCCGCTAAAAAAAATACGTGTCGAATTAATTTTTGTTCTTAACAACATATCTAAATTTCATGAAGATCGGAGGGTGATACCAGGGAGACTTCCCTTGTAAGTGTAGTAAAACTGAATTTACAGATTTTCATTTCGTGATCCTGTTTCCTTTTAAAAGGACTTCAACATTTTAGAGGATTAAATTTTATAAAATATTTTTTTAATTTTTCTACTTGTCCTAGGATCCTACTATTGATAGCAAATCAAAGAGGAGGATCTCCCCTAATTTTTCTTTTTTATTATTTTTACATATCAGGAAAAAGATGGTAAGTGACGTCCTTTCAAAAATGTATCCTTCAATATCATTCAAAATTTTCAACAAAATATTTTGATAAAGTTTTTAAATGACTTTTTTCACATCCTTTTATTTTATAAAATATTTTTTTAATTTTTCTACTTGTCCTAGGATCCTACTATTGATAGCAAATCAAAGAGGAGGATCTCCCCTAATTTTTCTTTTTTATTATTTTTACATATCAGAAAAAGATGGTAAGTGACGTCCTTTCAAAAATGTATCCTTCAATAGCATTCAAAATTTTCAACAAAATATTTTGATAAAGTTTTTAAATGACTTTTTTCACATCCTTTTATCCTGATATGGCAAAATAAATAAATGTAAACATTAAGAGAGATCCTCCTCTTTCATTTTCCCTCACCAGTGTCATCCTAGGAAAGTAAAAATATTTAAAAAATAAACAAAATGTCATCCTTTAAAACTTTGATGTCCTTTTAAAAGGAAACAGGATCACGAAATGAGAAACTGTAAATGCAGTTTTACTCCAGTTGATCTCTACTTTCAGACGTATATCATCCGGTTCATGTTCAATATTGGCAGTCGGACGGTGTAATAATAACGTTTAATATTTTTATCTTTGTCTTTAACAAATTGCATCTACTATAAAAAAGTTTCCAATGCATTGTCGCCCACTGTATACTTTGTGGTGTCCCCGACCGATATTTCGATGCGTTACAAACGGAATGACAAAGTGAGTATATCCCCATACTGTGGTTGGATGGTATAAAAATGGTTTGCTATACAATACAATTCCTGTCTTATGATCATTGGAAACAAATTAAAGGTATTGAAAATACAAATTTATTTATATGTATGTATCGTAAACACCTTCATAATTTATTTAAGTTTCCTGTACTTTATTTTTGTATTTCTCTTTAATTTATTTCTGTATTTAATCTCAACTTTTCCAAGGATACTTCCTTGATTAGCAAAAAATAAAAATGTTCTTAATTGAAATAATAAGATTTTCAAGACCATACAATTTTATAGTAAGTTGATCTTTGTTATTTTTATGCCAAACAATAAAGAAATAAAAATTAATTATTTCGTAAGTATGGGGGTTTAACAACTCAAACATACTAAATTCGTTTGTAGGAAACTACTACTACTGCTGTAAAAACGCCCTTATTTAACTTTATCTAGAGATAAAAGACAGCAACACATTTATCCTTTCTAATAATGATTATGATATGAGTAAGAGATTGGTTGTAATGAAAGCTAAAGGCTGCAACTACAGATTTTGGTATTTTCATATTGTTTAAGAAGTCAGCAGAACAGATAAAGAAGGAATGCTATTTTCTCACTCTGAATTTCAGGACAATGAAAAACATAAAAAGTGCTTTTTGAAATTACGATTTTAATGGGGGTAAAAAAATTAGCATTAGTTCTTTTATTAACTTCTGAAATAATAGTCTTAGATATATACACTGTAGGATCGTTCAGCAAGAAAAAATTATTTCGAAAAAGGTACTTTTTGGTAATTCTGATTCAAATGAGGCAAACAAAGGCAAAATAGTGCACTTTGGTACCTGAAACTTAAAATTTTAAATATAGGACCCTTCAGTAAATACAAAAATCATTCTTAAAAAAGTACTTTTTGGAAATCCGTATTCTAAGGGATAAAATAGTGTACGATGTGTAAGGATAAAATAGTGGCGATGTTTTGTCTAATTCTGTAATAATGGATGTAGGTTATGAAATGGAGATTCTTTCAGCAAAAGAAAAAGTTCAGAAAAAAGTACTTTTTTAAAAACGTACTTTTTTACTATTATTTACTTTTCAGAGAATTTTCTGGAATGAAAAATGAGCCAGGAGGCATCTCGATTGGATGCCCGCCTCCTTTTACGCCCACTTTTTGTGAATTTCAGATTCTTCAATAAATTTGGTTTGTTACTATATTTTGATGTTTGTTACCGATTAGCATGAAATTTGGCATACTAATAGGGCGTTATTTGCAAGGAAATATAGGCCATCCCGCATCTTGATTGGAAGCCACGCCTCCTTTTACGCCCACTTTTTGTAAATATAATATCCTTCCAAAGGGGCGTGGCATCCTTTGGTTTTTCTTTCTATCTGCTCCACAATAACGGATAAACGGCTGAACCGATTTACATGAAATTTTCACCATGGATTGTGCTAACCAAGGAGGGAACTATAGGCCATAAGAATGACCGGTTGGTCAAGTGGGCGTAAAATGACACGCCCCTTCGTATTATATTGAACGTTATTTCTGCCTATTCAGCAATTACGCTTAAACGGCTGAACCGATTTTAAAGAAATTTTCACCACATATAGTACTTATCCAAGCGGAAAATATAGTTCATAATAGGAATGCGACAAAGAGGCGGAAATGCCACGCCCCTTTGTATTAAATCGAAAATTTTTTTACCTGTTCCGTAATCCCGCTTAAACGTCTGAACCGATTTTAATGAAAATTTCACCACACGTAGTACTAACCCAGGCGGGCACTATAGGTTATAATAGGAGGTCGTTCTGACGGATAAGTGTAAAAGTCCAATGTAATACAATTACATTGAAAGTTATTTCTGCCTGTTCCGTAATCACTCTTAAACGTCTGAACCGATTTTATTGCAATTTTCAACACAAATAGTACTAACAGCATGTGATGGGGCAAAGGCGTTGTAAAATGCCGCCCCTTTGAATTATTTAAATTATTTTTGCCTGCTGAACCAATTAACATAAAATTTTCGCAACAGATAGTACTAACCGAGACGAAAACTAAAGACCATAAAAGAGTGCGATTTGGCGAAGGGGAGCAAAATCCCACGCTCTTTGTATTACATTGAAAGTTATTTCTGCCATTACTGGAATTTTTACCACATATAGTACTTTTGAAGCTATAACAGAGCGCGTTTCGACCACGTGGCGTAAGTTGCTACGCCCCTATGGAACACACTGAAAATTTTATCTGTCTGTTCTGTAATTACGCTTAAGCGCCTAAACTGATTTAAACAAAACTTTTACCACATATAGTACTAACCCAGGCGGGAACAATATGCCATATTAGCGCGTGATTGGGCAAAAGTGTTGTAAAATGCCGAGCCCCTTTGCATTATTTGAAAATTATTTTTGCCAGTTCCGCAATCCCGTAAAAACGGCTTAGCCGATTTTTACTAACTGACTAACTGATGCGGGGCCATACAAAGGGACTTAAGTTGCCACACCCCTTTTTGTAATATATTGAAAGTTATTTCTTTCTATTCGGTAATCACGCTTAAACGTCGAGTACTACCGAGGATGTAACCATAGGGCATTACAAACTGTCATTCATTAAATAATGTTTTTTTCAACCCGGGCAACGCCGGCTGCAAAACAGCTAGTTTAAAATCACCATAAAATTTTAGGTAGAAGGTTATTTTTATTACTCGGAATTTAATTTAAACTACAAAGAAGTTCCGAGCGATAGCGCTAGTATATCATATGATTCTCCTCTTGGTAATTGAAGCATAAGCGACTTTATTGTATTTAATCTTATAACATTGAATGAATGTATGTATATAATTTTATTGCACACACATGAATGTGTTCAATATGTATAAGTGAGATTGAGTTTTTTTTTTTTGTATGGGTGTTAGCAAATTTAATTAGCTGTTAGTTTTTGCACTGTAATAAACTTAAATACTATTCCTTTCAATCATTGCCTGCTTATTGTCATACTGGTTGTTAAGTACCATATAGTATTAAATAGGGTTTTTTTTACAGCCATAATAAGCGCGCAATAATAGGGTGGCAATCATATTAAACATAAATTTTGATTAAGGTTGGCAATCGATACCTTTCGAGAATAACGGTATTTGGCTATTGTACCGCAACCAATAAAGATATGAACATTTTTAAAAGAGATTATGAAAGTCGATGAAATTTCGAGATTTTTTAAAGTGTCACTTCGTGTTTGCACCGGTTGATTTTTGTTAAATAGTCCAATACCGTTATAAATTCCGTTTTAAAGGGGTTGCACTAAGAAAATTATGTCATTAACTGTTTGTAGGTTATTTTAAAAAGTAATCAGTAAAGTTATTTTAAAAGAAAAATCATTTATTTTATTAAGGATTTATTGTTTTTTAAATTTTTTTGTAGTTAAAAAAAAAATAATTTACTGTCTTAAAAATTAACTTTCTGTTACATTCAATTTCGGCAGTAAAAAATTTCTTCTATAGTTTAACTGTTTTTCAATACAAAATTAGTGAACATTCATTAGTTTTTTAATGTTTTGGTTAGTCATAAAATTAACATTAAAAATTGACTGTAATATGATTTTATTTTTAATGAAAAAAACAGTGGAATGGTTTTTAATTAAAATTTCATTTGTTTTAAGTGAATATTCACTGGAATTTCCGTACATAATTCTTTGAGTGTGGCCTCTATTTCGAAAATCAAAATTTCATCGACTTTCATAAACGATTTTAAAAATATTAATTTCTCTATTGGTTGTGGTACAATAGCGAAATACCGTTATTCTAAAAGGGTATCGATTGCCAACCTTGGTTTTGACATTATAGCTTTAACAATATTTTCAGATTATGCATTACTAAACAAAAAAATTTCAAAAAAATTATGCCACCCTAATTTACATGTTTGTCAATATATGGGCAAACTTTATTAAAGCACTTGTATACGGGGCATTCCATGTCAAAACGGACACTTTGAATAATTTTTTTTAGAACATAATATACACATATATGAACATAATATATGTTCTGGTATGCTATATTTTATACCTTACTCGTATGCTTTGCTATAAATTTGATCAATTATTTTATACCTTACTGGTATTCTTTGTCATAATGTGGATGCATTACTTTGAGTCTCATCCCCTGTTAAAATCATCAATGCTGCAATGTATAAAATAAGCAATCCTATACCACATTTTATACCTTATTTGGTAATCTAAGTTTTGCTGGGTTGTGCCTTTACTCAAAATTATTTTACTCAAAACTTCTTCAATAATGGTCAAAATTGCAATTTTTTTTTTTCAAAAATTTTTGTTTTTTTACGTACTTTAAAAAAAATTCTTTAAACTCCTCCAGTATGCGATTTTTAAGTTTTAAAATTTAAATCTCATTTTTGAAAATGTATGTACTCTTTGATTTTTTTCGAAATTTTTTTGTGTAAAACTTTTATCGATTCTACAAATTTTTTGCCCTGTAGGATCGTGGATAACAATTATTACTATTTTTTAAAATTTTTTGAAAAAATTTTATTTGATTTTTCCAATCTTAAAATCGTTTCCACTGCTTCAATAGGTCATTTCCAAGACCGAACCCCATTCATTTTTACATCTTAACATTTCTTCGGAACAAACTAACCGCTCTTACTGCCGTAAGAGTGCCCTTTGAGCAATCAAATGTATGACCGACACACAATATTTTTTTAGTCCATACATTTTCTCTGAACACACCTACCATCTATCTTTAACTATTAAGGTGGTCCCCATAAATTTTTTTTTTATTTTTTTGTAAATTTGTTTTATCTAATCAGCTTCTACCGGTCCAATGGTGCTTCCGAGAGGGGTCATTAGTGAGACTGACCCCCATTTATTTTTACCCACCAAAATTTTTTTAAAACATACCATATCTTCACTTCCTACGTAGGCTCCCACGCAAATTAAAGTTGGAGCAAATTTTATAAAAATGTAGTTATGAATGGACGCTCACTTAGGTAGTGGAGATAGGGCGTAGGTATGTTTTACAAAAATGTTGGAGGGTAAAAATAAATGGGGGTCGGTCTCACTAATGACCCCTCTCAGAAGCACCATTGGACCGATAGAAGCTGATTAAATAAAACAAATTTACAAAAAATAAAAAAAATTGTATAAGGACCGCCCTAATAGTTAAAGACAGAGGGTAGGTGTGTTCAGAAAATGTTTGGACTAAAAAAATATTGTTGGTCGGTAATACATTTGATTGCTCTAAGGACACTCTAAGGGCAGTTTGAGCGGTTGGAGCAAATTTTAAAAAATTCCATTTTATGTGGGAGCCCCCTTAGAAATTGGAGATAGGGTATTAGTTTATTCTAAAGAAATGTTAAGACATAAAAATTAATGGGGGTCGGTCTTATAAATGACCCCTCTATGACGCACCATTGCAATGGAGGAGTAGAAATGATTTTACTATTGGAAAATTACAATAAAATTTTTTCAAAAAATTTAAAAAAATAGTAATAATAGTTATTCCACGATCCTACTGGGCAAAAAATTTGTAGAATCGATAGAAGTTTTATACAAAAAAATTAAAAAAAAAATCAAAGAGTGCATACATTTTCAAAAATAAGATTTAAATTTTAAAACTTAAGAATCACATACTGAAGGACTTTTAAGATTTTTTTTTGATTTTTTTTAAAAAGTACTTTACGTACAAAATTTTGAAAAAAAATTGAAATTTGAACCATTATAGATGAAGTTATGAGTAAAAGAAGTTTGAGTAAAGGAACAAACTACTAATTTTTAAAAATTCGATATCTTTTGAACGGGTCATCAAAAAAAGATTACTAAAAACTGTAAATAAATTGGGAAAATCTAAAAAAAAATTTCAAAGTGTCCGATTTGACATGGAATGCCCCATATACATTAGAGTTAATTTTGATAATTTGATCTGCGGGTATCATAATTTTTTTGAAGGATTTAGGGGAACTAAAAGGAATGGCGGTATTTTTTTTTGGAAAAAAATTCGCTCCTTGGGTGGTTCAACGCATCTGAAAACGCGAATTTTGTGCTGATTTTTCTGCAGAGCAAAATCGGCTGAATATATCGCAAATCTGATTTCACCATTCGATTCTACAGCAAAAAATAATACAATGGTCGTTTTTCAGAGGGCGGAAATATAAGGTTTTTCCATTTTCTTTTTAAATAGATTTTTTAAATATGCACAATTAAATGGCATTTTCAGCTTAACAAAATGATACAAAATTTTCCGTTCATCACAACGCGTTAACAAGTTATAAGCTCTCAAAAATGGACAAAAATAAGCTTTTTGAGAACTTTGACCTCAATTTTCTCGAAAACATGACGTGATAGAAAAATTTGAAAACTAGATTCAGAATCAGCATCGAAATGTTAATCGAAAACAGGTTTTATGATCCCAGAATATCATCCAAAAACATCACAAAAAATGCTCTAAATAATGACCAAAAATGCGTTTTTTTGTGAACTTTGACCTAAATTTTTTCAAAAACCTGACGTTGTGGAAAATTTTGCAAACCAGATTTGGAATTGGCATTGAAAGGTTAATCGAAAACGAGTGTCCAATCCTCTGACCCATCCAAAAAATGTTCAAATGTCGGTCAGTGTTTTATAATTTTGTCAGTATAAATAAAACTTTGAAGCCTTATAACTTTTTAATGGGTTGTGATTAGTGTTTGGGAATTCCCGGACTTTTCAATTTCCCGGGAAACGGGAAAAAAATAATTTATTTCCCGGGATTCCCGGGAATCCCGGGAAATTTTCTTTATTAATATAAATCATAAAAAACATTAAAATTTGACCAACTTTTTATTAAAAACAGTTTTATTACAGATAAATAATTAATTAAAACATAAAAAATAAAAAAATAATTTTTTTTATTTTTTGGCAGTCTTAACAAAATTATCATTACCCGACGTATATTTTTTGACTTTTTAATATTTTTCATGATATTGCCATACTTTTTACACTTGGTCAGTTTTCCTATGAATATATATTTGCACTGTTCTTCCAAATAGAAAAAATACAAAAAATAGCAAATGTAGTTATACCTGTATGTAAAAAAAATATTAAAAATTTAATTAAAATAAACATTTTTATGTAAAATGGTTTATTATATAAAATTCCCGGATTTCCCGGGAAAAATCAAAAAAATTCCCGGGAATTCCCGTCAGTCTTTTCCCGGGAATTCCCGGGAAATCCGACCCGGGAATTCCCGGACCCCAAACACTAGTTGTGATAGAAAGGTGCTTTTTTTTACCAAATTTCTTAGCAAAGACTGCCTCTTCATCGTGCATGACTAAAAAAAAAGTTTAATTTTTTTTTTAAATCTATATTTTCGTCCCCTGCTGTGTGTTTTTGAAACTTTTTTTAAGAGTTTAAAAATCTGCTATTGTTTTCATTTTTGCTGTAGAATCGACTGGTGAAATCAGATTTGCAATATATTTAGCCGTTTTTTCTCTGCAGAAAAATCAGCTCTAAATCCGTGTTTTCGTATGCGTTGAACCACCCCAAGGAGTGGATATTTTTCCAAAAAAATACCGGCATTCTTTTCAGTTCCCCTAAATCCTTTAAAAAAGTGATGATATCCGATAAAAAGATGAAGTGACATAGTCATCAAACGAACTCTAATATATATGGGGCATTCCAAGCCAAATCACTCACTTTAAGACCCGACCCCTTTCGATTTATTTTATTTTGGATATGTTTTAGTACTTATTAAATGCAACCTGGACACCAATTTTCAGCCTTTTATTTCAAGATGGTGTTGAGTAATCAATTTTTCAAAATGGCGATTTTTGACAACGTTTTGTTGGTATTTAAATGTAGTTTTAGAAAAAAATATGAAAAAATTATTCGAAGTAATTATCACCTATTTTTTGACGTTTAAAAATTAAAATCGACTTTTTGAAAAAGTCCGAAACCTTCGATTTTTTTGTAAAAAACTATAAAAATTCTACTCTAAATTACGCAACTTTTAAGCCATAATTCGAGATGTGATCACAATTCTTTCTTTTTTTTTAAAAATTTTAAAAATTGCACCTTTTATTTTTGGCTCTGATTTATTTTATATGGTGCTCCAAAAAAAATAAATTGGTAGATATTGACCCTAACTTACCCTAGATATGTTAATTTCGAGGTAGAAATACGTCTCACAAAAATTTAGAGCGATCGGAAATGGGTAAGGCGTTCCTCATGGGCCTTGAAGTTTAGAAAACGGATTACAAGGAAAAATATGAATTTTTTTCTGTTTTCTCAATATTTTTGGCATTTTAAGTTAAGTTTAAATTCAAGCAATTACAGAATTATGATGTAGAGTAAAATGCCTTTCTAATAAGGTACTAAAAACTAAAATCGGTTGAAAATCAGCCAAGTTATTACAACTTCCCCAGTCATCTAACGTATGGCAGAACACTTGATTAAGCAATATAATACGATTTTGGAAATTCATTGAAATTTTCTACTGTAATAACATTTTTTTATTCTTCAAGTTCAAATGTAATAAGATGACAAGTATTTTTCATATTGTGTTTTGCTAACATGTTTTAAATTAATGCTAAAAATGCCTGCATTTTCAACACCCTTTTGAAATCTCTATTTAAAAAAAAATTTTTTTTTTGTTTAAAAATTTGGAAAAACCAAAAAAATATTACACTGAAACATGAATAATGAAAAAATTTTATTACAGTCGAAAATTTAAATAAATTTAAAAAAAGGGACTCGTATTCTTTAATCAAGCGGTATGACACACGCTAGATGCCTGGGGAAGTTGTAATAACTTGGCTGATTTTCAACCGATTTAAGTTTTAGTACCTTATTAGAAAGGTATTTTACTCTACATCACAATTCCGTAATTGCTTGAAATAAAACTTAACTTAAAATACCAAAAATATTGCGAAAACAGAAAAAAATTCATATTTTTCCTTGTAATCCGTTTTTTAAACTTCAAGGACCATGATAAACGCCTTACCCATTTCCGATCGTTCTAAATTTTTGTGAGACGTATTTTTACCTCGAAATGAATATATCTAGGGTAAGTTAGGGTCAATATCTACCAATTTATTTTTTTTGGAGCACCATATAAAATAAATCAGAGCCAAAAAATAAAAGGTGCAATTTTTAAAATTAAAAAAAAAAATAGAAAGAATTGTGATCACATCTCGAATTATGGCTTAAAAGTTGCGTAATTTAGAGTACAATTTTTATAATTTTTTACAAAAAAATCGAAGGTTTCGGACTTTTTCAAAAAGTCGATTTTAATTTTTAAACGTCAAAAAATAAGTGATAATTACTTCGAATAATTTTTTCATATTTTTTTCTAAAACTACATTTAAATACCAACAAAACGTTGTCCAACTTTTTTTAAAATATCTATATTTTTCAATGGTCAAAATTAATTAAAAATTTCAATTTTTTAATTTTTTGGAGAAAATCGCCATTTTGAAAAATTGATTACTCAACACCATCTTGAAATAAAAGGCTGAAAATTGGTGTCCAAGTTTTATTTAATAAGTACTAAAACATATCCAAAAATAAAATAAATCGTAAGGGGTCGGGTCTAAAAGTGAGTGATTTGGCTTGGAATGCCCCATATACTTTATGGGGTCCCAGACCGATACTTCGATGTGTTACAAACGGAATGACAAACTTATATATACCCTCTATCACTAACAATTAGTGGAGGGTATAAAAAAATTTATTCAGCGCCCTTTTTACTTTGATAATAAATACTAAATGTCGTGAATCAAAATCAATGTAAACTAGTGATATTTACTGCATTTATCAAGTAAATACAAATTACATTTTAAATTGAATTTTTCGAAACATTAAAAAGGTGTAATATAGAGCAGAGGGTAAGCACTGGGACTAGTAGACCTATATTTGCTGGTTCGGGCTTAAGGGTGATACATTTTTAAATACATTGATACATTGATAAATAACAATTTTGTGGAACGTAATTATTTGTGAAATATTTACAGTGAATTAAAAAATATTTCGTATTTTTAGTACCAACCCCCCTTAAACACATTATAAATTCCATAGTGATGTAGGTTCCAAAAACAACACTCTAGTACTTAAAATGTTTTCCTTGTCTGTTGCAAAAACATTTTTATGGTTTGTGTGCCGAAAAATAGTCGTCATCAGATGGAAAATATATCGCTCATTTACTTGTATAGTGTCATAACTCAAAATGTTTGATTTTACAGAAAACCTGTTTAAAGTTTACAATTGAAACTTGGTATACGTTGCAAAAGGCCCGTGAGTAGAAAATGTTATAATGGCGTATTCTCTTCTCAAACGGTGAGTTTAAAAGATATTAATACGAATTTTTGACACAATATAAAGCAGGATATAACAAATAATTCTGTATTGTTCACCCTAAAACGACATATTTTGAGTTATGACACTATACAAGTAAATGAGCGATATCTACATAATCCCAATGACGAATGATGACTGTGAATTATGACAGAGTTAGATAGGTGCTTACTTAGGTGTTTGAATATAAAATGAATTGCAAAAATAATATGCATAAAATTTAGATAAAAACATATTTGATTTCTGTAATATCTAGACAAGTGTATGTTATTTTTGTACAGGAAATTAAAGAAGTAAAGACGTTTTTTTTTTCTTTGAAATTGCAGACAGAATGGGATAAATTTTTCACAATAAATATTTAATCATTATTACGAAAAATTTTAAAATTTTGACAGATTTTTATAGATACAAAAAATACAGTCGACTTTTTATTTGGCTGTCTTTAATGAAGAAAATGGGATTTTAAAGCCCACACTCAAAATAATACATTAGTAGATTTACTAATTTTTTTTTGCTAATGGTGGTTAGCTAACTTTTAGCAAATTTTTAGTTGAGATTAGCATGTTAGCAAAAATATCTTGTAAACTCCATTTAGCGCATTAGCAATTTTAAACAAAATTTGAACTAATTTTTTTTGCTAAATTTAAAATTGAGTTGACCAAATTTTTACAAGCTTTTTTGCTAATATTAGCAAAAATAAATGGTATTTTTTTTCCGAAAACTTAAAATGGTGCTATCTTGGAAACTAAGCCAAATAGAGCAAAATGGAGGCCATTTTTGGTTTTCGGGCTCTCCATAGTGTCGCCGGTCCTCTTCACATGTGTGGAAAGAAAATGGGTCCTAACTTTGGATCCAAAAAAGTTAGCATTAACGAAAATTTTTAAATGCTCATATTTCGGTAAATATTTCCGACACAACAAAAAGTCCAAAAGCATTTTTGTAGCTCTCAACACGTAGAACAAGACCGCAAAATAATCAAAAGCTCTCCGCGTAATAGTTTTGAAGTTATCGAGTTTTGTTATTCTCAAACCCTGGTGGTCCCCTAAAATCACGTATCTCAAAAACTAAGCAAGGTAGAGCGAAACGGACACAAATTTTGGATCAAAAACTATGACGATTTTTAAGGAACCCAACTAGGTCTATGGCCATCGGGGTCTGGACCTATCGGGTCCGAACCCAATGGGGTCCTCAAATGTGTATGAACTAAGTTGAAATAAAAAAAATTTCAGTTAACTAATTTTTGGCAAAACATTTTTGCTAACTTTACCAAAAAAAATTGTGGGTTTAAAATCAGCAAATTTTCTTGTAGGTTTACAAGGTTTTTTTGCTAACATTACAGTTTTTTTTTGAGTGCGCAAAAAAAAAATTTATAAAAAACAAGCAAGAAAGTTTTAGACGGTCAAGACCAACCATATAATACCCTACAGTAGTGTTTACCGGAAAATGGGTCCCAAGTTCAAACATGGACCGATTAGATCTAATTTTGTCAAATCTTTTATGAAAAACACTCACAAACTAAATTTGAGTGAAAAAGGCTTCTATTTGTTGCCAATAAACCGATTTAACTGAATATCGTGCGAAATTTTCATAAAGGGCCTTATACCAAAAATGGTCCAATTATTATCCGATTTGATAATGTTATTAAAGTACGCGTTAAACACACACAAACAAAATTTTAATAAAATATTTTCTACACACAAAAAAACCTTGTCAAATTACTAGAAAAAGTTTCGTTATCCCATTTTACCAATATTTGACAGTTTTACTTGTTTTTTAACAAACAATTTTTGATCGAAATTTACATTTTTTTTTTGTAGTTTTATAATTTTTTTGTAATTCAGCAATTTTTCAAATTTTTTACAAAAAAAAATCTACTAAATTCACGAAAATTTTTTGTATGTTTTATTGCGCCACAAAAAAAGGAAAATTTACAATTTTATTGGTAAAAAGCTTGTAAAATTACAAAAAAAGCTCGTAGGTAATTTTTACTAGGAATTCTTTTAAAATAAGAGGTAGCAAAAAATCTAATAAATCCATAAAACCTACTTGTAAGTTTCATAGAATTAAAAAATTTTAAATTTACAATTTTATTTGTAAAAAGCTTTTAAAATTACAAGGAATTTTTGTTAAATAGGAGGTAGCAAAAAAATAAAAAAAACAAATTTTTCTTGTCATTTAACAAGTTTTTTTGAGTTTATTTTCATGAACTTTGAAAGATTTACACAAAAAAAAAACTTTGTCAAATTACTAGGAAAAGGCTCGTAATCCCATTTTACCAATATTTGACAGTTTTGCTTTTTTTTAACAAATCGAAATTTAATTTTTTTTTGTAATTTTACAATTTTACAAATTTCCAAGATAATTTTACAAAAAAAAATCTAGTAAATTCACGAGAATTCCTTGTAATTTTAATTGCGCCAAAAAATGTAAATTTACAATTTTATTGGTAAAAAGCTTGTAAAATTACAAAATTATTGATAAAAAGCTTCCCGTGTAAAAAAGATTATATCAAAATGTATCCAATTTTATCAAATTTTATCAAATTATATCTGAATAGACATGGTATCAGATAAAATTGTATATGTTCATATATTTAAACAGATGTTTTCATATCTGACGATATCTGATATCAGATATTTTCATATCTGATCACATATGATTTGATATGGACATATATGATATCTTTGCAAATATCATATATAATTATATCTGGTCATATATAATATCAGACATGTTTTTATCAATTCATACATGATATCATATAACCCGAGTAAAAAATATTGATATGATCATATATGAATTCAGATCTGGTCCATATATGGGTTCAGATCCGTAATTTGAGTCTATCAAATTGGATCTGAAAACATCTGACATCATATCTGAGCAGATATGTATGCGTTATTTGTAAAAATAATTAAATTTTTATTTTTTTGTTAATTTCTTTTTATTATTCTAAAACAATATCACATACATACATAAAAAAATCTTCAACTGCAGATACATCAAGGAGTTTTAATGTACACATAATTTCCACATTTGGGTTCCCTACATAACTCATAGTATGTATTTCCACGTTTCATTCAGCTATTCCTCTCGAAAATCAAAAATCTGCAATGAAAATTTATCAATATATATATTTTGACTTTTTCTTAAATAAATTGCTTACCTTTTTGGTGGTTTCTTCTGCCTTTTTGATGTTTTTCCAAAAAAAAAAATTAACAAATAAATGTGTTTGTTATTTTTGAAAATTTTTTGACAACGTTTTTTTTTGAAAATTATTTAAAAACAAAAACATTTAAGGGAAGTAACTCTGAGTAAAGCCTGAATTACTTTAAACGTCCATGAAACGTAGACTCTTTATCAAAATTCAGTAAGTAAAAATAGTACGGAACATTTTTATTTATGTTTTGTTTTTGTCAAACGCATTGTATTTTTTGTCACGTTGAAACGTAGAGAAATTCTATTTTTAACAGAATTTCTCTACGTTTCAATGTGACAAAAAATACAATGCGTTTGACAAAAACAAAACATAAATAAAAATGTTCTGTACTATTTTGACTTACTGAATTTTGTTTAAGAGTCTACGTTTTATGGACGTTTAAAGTAATTCAGGCTTAAAGGGAGGTATACACAAGTATGGGGTTTATTTGATGGCATATATGAATTGATAAAAACATATCTGATATTATATATGACCAGATATAATTATATCTGATATTTAAAAAGTTGGAAAGATATCATACATGACCATATCAAATCATATGTGATCAGATATGAAAATATCTGATATCAGATATCGTCAGATATGAATACATCTGCTTAAATATATGAACATATACAATTTTATCTGATACCATATCTATTCAGATATAATTTGATAAAATTTTATCAAATTGGATACATTTTGATATAATCTTTTTTACACGGGAAACACCATACTTTTGTATACCTCCCTTTAGTCAGATGTACTTCCCTTAAATGTTTTTGTTTTTAAATAATTTTCAAAAAAAAAATTTCAAAAAATTTTCAAAAATAACACACACATTTGTTTGTTATTTTTTTTTTGGAAAAACGTCAAAAAGGCAGAAGAAACCACCAAAAAGGTAAGCAATATATTTAAGAAAAAGTCAAAATATAAATATTGATAAATTTTCATGAATAAAACGTGGAAATACATACTATGAGTTAACTAGGAAACCCAAATGTGGAAATTATATGTACATTAAAACTCCTTGATGTATCTGCAGTTGGAGATTTTTTTTATGTATGTATGTGATATTGTTTTACAATAATAAAAAAAAAAATAGCAAAAAAAAAAAAATTAATTATTTTTACAAATAACACATACATATCTGCTCATATATTATGTCATATGTTTTCAGATCCAATTTGATAGACTCAAATTACGGATCTGAACCCATATATGGATCAGATCTGAATTCATATATGATCATATCAATTTTTTTTACTCGGGTTGTAAAATAATAGGAATTCTCGTAAAATAGGAGGTAGCAAATAAAACTAGTAAAATTACGAAAATTCTTTGTAAATTCTATCAAAAAATTTGTAAATTTACAATTTTATTGGTAAAACCCTTGTAAAATTAAAAAAATATTGGTAAAAATCTTGTAAAATTACGAGGAATTTTTGTCAAATAGGAGGTAGCAAACAAAAAAAAGTTACAAGTTTTTCTTGTTTTTTTTTTTTGAGTGCAAAAATATTTTTTTCAACATATTTTTGTCACTTTTTTTTTTTAAAAATACACTCAAAAACGAAATCATTTTTTTTTTTTACAAAAATTACTAAAAACAAAGTTTTTTATTCAAAATAAAATATTTCTAATCAATATTGTTAAATTTTTTTCACGTTAGAAAATTTACTATCACTTCAAAACAGCATTGGGGAGGGTATTCATGAATTCGGCTAAGTCGAATATAACTTTTCTATTTGTTTTAATTGTGTCAAGTAAAAAATTTACTCAAACATTATCAATTTGGTTTTTTAAAAAGTTCTAATTTTTTTTACAAAAAAATCTTGTTTTTTCAAACTTCACCAAATAAATCTATGTCTTAAAGACATAGGAAAGTTTCGTAAAGAATCTTTATATATGAGAATTAAAAGACCTTTACGAATTAAAGTTTCGTTAAGAAACTTCATATATGAGAATTAAGACCGAGAAAATTAAAAAATAAAAAAACTTAAAATTTTTATAAAATTATTTACTCACATTTTTTAAAACATTTCTGAGTAAATTTTTGATTACGTCAATTAAAAAATGTCTCTTTTTTTTTTTAATTTAAACAAGTGATTACTCAAAATTTGTTTCCCACATTTTTTTCTGTACGTTTCATTTGAAGTTTTGAAAGTTAGGATGTATAAAGTGTATTTTTCTATTTTTTTTAACTTTCACATTTATTAAAATTTTTACTATCACTATGGCTACACATTATAACCATAATTGATAGAATGTTTTTTTTTTTTACCATAAACTCTGTGTGTGAAGGTTTTGAAACGTGTTTTTGAAAAATCTTTAATTTCATTAAGTAGTTAAACGAAATTGACCATGTCGGTATGTGTTTCAAAAAGTTTATCCTTCATCTATGAACTGCAACAAATACAGGAATGGAAATATGTATGCTAGGCAATTCAATCAAAAAAAAAAAATATTCTAACAAGTAAAATAATCAGAAAAACAATTAGATTCTGAGAATTTTTTCTTATAAAAAAAAACTTCAGATTCTGAGAGATTTAAGTTAGTGAGTGAGTAATTTTTCCTTTTTTTCATTTTATCATCATTACACTGAAAAAAAAGCTCCGTGAAAGTAATACATGTTGACATATGCTTAATGAAAAAGGACTCACGTTTTTAAACGAAGACAGGTTTCATTTGATCAATAAAACTTGTGTCATTAAAGTTCCTTTCAATGAAAACTTATATGGAAATAGTAAAAATATTTGTAGAATTTTTTAAAACCGTTTTATGAAATTTTTTATGATATTAATGCAAGTATTAATTGCTTAAATGTAGAATGTAAAAAAAAAACTTTGTCAAATTACTAGGAAAAGTCTCGTAATCCCATTTTACCTATATTTGACAGTTTTCCTTGTTTTTTAACAAATCGAGATTTACATTTTTTTTGTAATTTTACAATTTTTTTTGTAATTTTACAAATTTTCAAGATAATTTTACAAAAAAAAAAATCTAGTAAATTCACGAAAATTCCTTGTAATTGCTCATAAAAACAGTAAATTTACAAAATTATTGGTAAAAAGCTTGTAAAATTACTAGGAATTCTCGTAAAATAGGAGGTAGCAAAAAATCTAGTAAAATTACTAAACCTCTTTGTAAATTTTATCGTGTCAAAAAATTCGTAAATTTACAATCTTATTGGTAAAATTACAAAATTATTGGTAAAAATCTTGTAAAATTACTAGGAATTTTGTCAAATAGGAGGTAGCAAACAAAAAAAAAGTTACAAGTTTTCTTGAAATTTTACAAGGTTTTTTTTTTGAGTGTACTGAACAAAACTTCAGTTCAGTAGTGACTTTCATTTGAACAAGTCGTGTTTTCTAATGCAGTCTAATACCTACTGTGGTAGTTGCTGTAAAACAGTCGGTAGTGTTTACGTAAAATGCCAAATTTGTAGTAATTATTTTCATAAGTTATGTTCCGGTGTAGATGATGAAAATGTGTATGAGCCCAGCAAAAATTGGCATTACTAGTAATGGGTTTTGTAATCTGAAACAGATGTTAATAAGTAGTTACTTATTGAATGAAACACTAATTATTTTAACAAGGGCGTGAGACAAAAATAACTAGTGAAGGGTATGGAGATAAATAAGTAGTTACTGCCTCGGATTACAAATAAGGAGCAAAATCCCATTACCAATTAGAAGTAAAATAATTAGTTATTTAAAACTTTTAAAATTTAACTTGTTTTTATTAAAACTTAAAAATTGCGTAATTTTTATTAAGTTTTTAGGTTATTTTTAAGTTAATTGAATTGTAAAGGTTAAAAACTGCAAGTGCAAGAAGATATTATCACTTAGAGGTGCTTTTATAACATATTACTGAGAAGTAGTTACTTTTGTGCTTAAAATAATTTTAATGGTAATGGGTACTCATTATAAATAATGTACTTGGTAATGATTACTTTTCACAACTCATTACCATGTTTTTGCTGGGAGCTATTAAAATATAATAAAAATTTTGCATATAACTGCAATAATTGTGCTAATACTTTTACAGATTTAAATTCTGTAGTGTCAATCAGGGATGTTAAAGTTGGTACAATTGTACTTTTTTTGGTACATTTAGACCTTCAAAAGTACCGTGGTACTACCGCGACTCATTTGGTACAATTTTAAAATTTAAAATTTCTTTATAACTCATCGAAATATCGGAATAATACCCCAACATTTTTCTTTACTTAAAAAAAAAATGCTCACAAAGGAACTAATGCTAGACCGATTTACACCATAAATGAGACACTTTTTTTAGTTGTTTTAAAACAGTTTAAAGTAGTTTTCAAATACAATTTTTCTAAAAATTAAAAAAAAAAAAAAGTTATCAGAATTAGACACTTAAGAAAAAAATTCTTACTCTCTTTTATCAAACCAAAAGTCTCGGAATTTCCCACAGAAAAATCAGTCAGTTATTTATAGACAATTAATGAAGATATTATTAATTGCAGATTTTGACACCTTTCATCGTTAGAAGAATTCTGAGATCTTGATACATTTTTCGTGTATACACACTCAGATACATTTTTCCTGTCGAAAAATTCTAGAATTCTGAGAATTTTTCCTATAGATAAAGTATCGGACAATGAGACATTTTTCTGCAGAATAGATTTCAAGAAATTGTTCATAAACGCCCCTGATTTTTTTACACGGATTAGTAAAACCGAATTAATTTACACTCTCATTTGTTTTAGTTAAGTTTTTAGTACTTAAAAAAAAAATGGTACCGTGAGGGTTCAAAAAGTACAATTTTTTTGGAAAGTTGGTACAAAATTGAAAACCCCATTTAACATCCCTGGTGTCAATGCTTTCAAACGAAATAAAAGAGTTAAAAACTCTGTTTAATGCCTATATAGCCAACAACAATGCTGTTGAAAGTGTTTCTTCAAAAAATAAAAAAACACGAGCTAAAACAATCAAAAATGTGAATACTGATTTACAAGCAAGAGGTTGTTCAACTTTGCGTAATTCCTCTTCGTCTATTTCTTCTGTCAATGTTTCTGATTCTAATTCTAATGGAGTTGTTGTTCCTGCTGATGCAAATATTAATGCTGTTGTTGTTGCTGCTGAACCAAGTGATGTATGTAAAAAGAGCCTTAATTACGATTGTAATACAAGAGATGATCGCAATGTTAAAGTTTTGAGATCGACTTGTTCCCATACAAGAAGAGAAAGCATTTCTGATAATGCAAGTGCTGCTACAGCTAATATATTAGCTGAGAGTCATATCCCAGTGAACAATTCTAGTTGGGTTCATGTTAATAGAAAATTTCGTAAGCAGAACATTGTTGGAGATAATAAGAACAATGATTTGGAAGTTGTTGCCAATAAGAAGTGGATACATCTGTCTTCTTTCAAGCCTAGTGTCACTGCAGAAAACATTATGGACTACATAGTAAAATATTCCAAAATGGATAAAAATCACTTAGAATGCTACAAACTACTAAAAATGAACACTGATGTCAGTACTCTTCGCAGAATTTCATTCAAGCTTGGTATCACCGCTGGTTTATATAAGGAGATCTTCAAGCCTTCTTTGTGGCCGGCTGATGTGAACGTGCGCCCTTTTAAATTTTTATACCCTCCACTCTAGTGATAGAGGGTATATATAAGTTTGTCATTCCATTTGTAACTCATCGAAATATCGGTCTGGGACCCCATAAAGCATTTATATTCATGATGCCCGATCGATTTTAAGACATTCTAGCGATGTCCGTCTGTCCGTCTGTCTGTGGAAAATGCTGTACCGGACAAAATATTGCACAGAGATGACTGAAACTTAACATGTTTATTGGAAGTTCTCCCGAGAAGTTTGGTATTGCATTTGAGCGATATCGGTTCAGCGGTTCAAAAGTTATGAACGAAAATGTAAGCACACCTCAAAAATTTCAGTACATTCAACATAACCTAAAAATACAAAATGCTTTAATTCGGCTTCTGTAGCGGTGTTCTATAACTCTCGAATCGAAAGATTTCTCACATGAAATATGAAAAACGAAACAGAAACATCGTGAATCGGCACAAAACCTGACTTTTCGCATTCGACTGTTTCTGTAATTTTGTTATGCGGAAACTTTCTGTCAAATATGATTTTTTTCAAAATTATTGGAAAGATGCGAGAAAAACTGTTTCTGTAAACCAATTGATCGAAAACTTTTGAAGTTGAAGTGTCAAAATCACTCACATTTAAAAATGGTGCGATATTTCGTAAATTAAACAACTTTTGAGTTATAATAAATAAAAAACATTATTTTTTTTAAGAAAATACTATCAACTAATATTATTAATGATATACTACACATTATTTTTATTAACTTAATTTATTATTTAATTTTTGTTTGCCAATGTTACGAGTGTTGTTTAAAAAAATGTGAAATTACGTTTTTTTGTTGTGATTTTTATTATTTTCTCGCCTTGTTTACCTTTTTGACAGCTGATTTGGAATATTCCAATAAAAATGCTGCAGTTTTCGCATTGATATACAGAAACAGCTTTTTTTCCAGAATCGAGAAACGATGGAATTTTTTGTTTCATACTTTTCGATGCGAAAACTTTTCGCATAAATTACAGAACACCCCCACTGGTTGACATATGTGAACATAATTGAACACCAAATGGTATTTAAACAAGTTCGAACATATTTTTTGAAAAAAAAAGAAAAAAATCGCGGATTTTTTTTTTACCAAAATTTTTTTTCGCGGAAATTTTTTTTTCGAAAGTAATTTCCTTTTAAATAAAGTTTTTTGCAATAATCTTTTTGAAATTGTGGAGGGTATCACTACAATTGGCTAGGCCGAATTGAACTTTTTTACTTGTTTTTTTTTTAACTTCCACATTTATTTAAATTTTTACCATCACTATGGCTACACTTTATAACCATAATTGATAGAATTTTTTTTCACCATAAACTCTGTGTGTGAAGTTTTTGAAACGTGGGCAAATCCACCTCAAACCACACAGCATTCGGATTTGTCACCTTCGATTTAAATAAAATTTGACAAATATATTGCAAATGGATAGTGTTCCTAAAATCATTACCTTTCTGGCTCCAAAACCTTTCGGTTTTCGAAATATGGCGTCTTGAAAATTGGCAAAAACGTAAAATTTTCAATAAGGTGCACATACAAAGTAACCCATAACTTTAAAACTATAAAACCCACAATTACCAAATAGGTATCATTTGAAAGCTGAAAGGATTACCTTATAAGTGGCATGCACAATTTTTTCTTGTAACGAAAGGTCAAAGGTCATATTTCAAGGTCTAATGTTCAAAGACCTATATCTCAAAATCCGATATTTTTAAAATTCTCAAAAAATTTATGATAACAATCAAGTCTTTCCCTACATTTGTATCAAAATTTCAGGGTGGACACTCATATGGTTCCAAAGTTACAGAGGAAGACATGCTTGAAGTCAAGATTTTCTCTACGAGTTCATATGCAAAAGTTTACACACACGAAGCAGCATAGCATTCTAGCATGCTGCTAGCAGTAAACAAACAATGGGACGGACCTAAAAACTGAACCCATTATTTATTAATATTTCGACCTCCTGAATTTGATTTCACTATCAAAACTGAATTTTATCGTAGGGTTTTCTTGTTTTCTTACAAGGAAAATCTTCAAAGTGAACATACGTAATTTCTTTGAAATTTATGACCATGAAAGACAACAAATATCTAACATCGACCTGTCTGAGCTTATTGGTCTTAATTTAGTTTTAAAGGGTTAAACGGGAGTCAAAAATGACCGATTTTTAGTAATTTTAACTTTAAGGTACATTGATGCCACTTATATCAGATCCGTTTCATTTGAAAAAAAAATTTTGGCGTCTGTTTGAGACATTTTATTTGTTGCATAATTGTTTTTGTTAAAAATGTATAGTTTTTGTTATAGTCATTATTGGTACTATTTTCTATTTAAATTAAGCAATCACATGAATTTTTTATTGGCAGTTTTTCTTACAGGTCGGGTTTCATCCGAATTAAAAAAAAAAATCTTTATTAGTGTGTCCAAAATAAAATAAGGCAAAAATTCAAAGAAGTTCGAAACATTAGTGTTTCCATTTCTAAACCATTTTTATGCTTGATTATATTCTTTTTTTGAGCTTTGTTCCGCTTTGAACATACGGTTCCCCCACCCCATTCCTATTTCCCTACTATGGAAGAATATAGGTTTCGAATGAAACCGATCTGTTATATATGGCATCAATATAAAGTACCTAAACTTTAAAATAACTGAAAATTGGTAATTTTTAACCCCGTTTAACCTGAATTTAGGCCGACAAGCTCAGACTGGTTGATTTTAGATTTATTTTTTCTAGCTTGTGTATAAATTTTCAAGAAATCAGGTATGTTCACTTTCGAGGACTTTCCTTGTAAAAGAACAAGAAAACCCCTACAATATAACTCAAAATACATAAAAAGTTTTAAGCCTTGTTCTAGGTCCGCACCTTTGTTTACGACCATGTATATTGTTTTGTTTGTGCAATATTTTTTATATGAACTCGTAGAAAAAACCTTGCCTTCGAGCACGTTTTCTTCTGTAACTTTGGAACCATATGAGTGTCCACCCTGAAATTTTGATGCAAATGTAGGGAAAGACTTGATTGTTATCATATATTTTTTTGAGAATTTAAAAAATATCGGATTTTGAGATATAGACATTGAAATATGACCTTTGACCTTTCATTACAAGAAAAAATTGTGCATGTCACATTTAAGGTAATCCTTTCAGCTTTCAAATGGTACCTATTTGGAAATTGTGGGGTTTATAGTTTTAAAGTTATGGGTGACTTTGTATGTGCACCTTATTGAAAATTTTACGTTTTTGCCAATTTTCAAGACGCCATATTTCGAAAACTAAAAATTTTTGGAGCCTGTATGGTAATTATTTTATGATAACAACGCATGTGAAATATTTTTTGCGAATTTCATTAAAATCGGAGGTGACAAATCCGAAAATCACAGTTTTCTGTGCGGTTTGACATGGAATCACCCACGTGTTTTTGAAAAATCTTTAATTTCATTAAGTAGTTAAACGAAATTGACCATGTCGGTATGTGTTTTAAAAAGTTTTTCCTTCATCTATGAACTGATACAAATACAGGAATGGAAATATGCATGGTAGGCAATAGGATATTCCATTTAATCAAAATCTTACAGAAAAATAATCAGAAAAACAATTAGATTCTGAGAATTTTTTCTTATAGAAAAAAACGTCAGATTCTGAGAGATTTAAGTAATTAAAAAAAACTTTAATCTACTTGTAAGATATGAAGTTATTTTTCCATTTTTGTATTTTATCATTACACTGAAAAAAAGCTTCGTGAAAGTAATTAAAATTGACATTAGCTTCATGAAAAATTGCTAACGTTTTCAAACGAAGACAGGTTTCATTTGATCAATAAAACTTGTGTCATTAAAGTTCGTTTCAGTGAAAACTTACATGGAAATAGTAAAAATATTTGTAGAATTTTTTAAAATCGTTTTATGAAGTTTTTCATGATATTAATAAAAGTATTAATTGATTAAATATGGAATAGCAGTACACACAAAAAAAACTGTCAAATTACTAGGAAAAGTCTCGTAATCCCATTTTACTAATATTTGACAGTTTTCCTTGTTTTTACAACAAATCGGAATTTAAATATTTTTTGTAATTTAAAATTTTTTTTTGTAATTTTACAAATTTTCAAGATTATTTTACAAAAAAATCTAGTAAATTCACGAGAATTCCTTGTAATTTTAATTGCGCTAAAAAACTGTGTACGATGAGGAGCGTTTTCCCCACCGGCAGCTATATAGAGCAATTAGATTTTATAATTGTTGTCTATACGCTGCTGAACAATTTTGTGGGACAGTGTAAATTATTGCAATTGCGACCGTGAAACCGAGAAATAAAAAAGACAACACTCGCTTTCAATTTTAACAATACAATTCTTCTTTATTTAAAATAAACCCTAGCTTAAACCTAACAATTAAAAAACATACAAATACAAAAAAGGGCCCACTGTTGTTGTTGGTATTTTTGTCTCTTCGCTAAATGCAACTTTAACTCAATCATAATATGTATTTTATTTCCAAAAACAAAATACCCTATGATCGAGTCAGTTGCATTTATTTCAGCTACAACAACACCATAACATGTAGTTATGGGCAGAGCAAATGAAGAGACAGAAAAATTTAATATTAAAACCAACGGTAAATTTAAGCAAAACACAAATACAGTGGGTACTAGATATAATGAATTAAACAAAACTACAGTGGATACAAGTTATAACGAATTAAACAATTTTAAATGAAATAAAATGTGGACAATTATACAAAACAAATAAATTAACAAATCAAATGAACTAAATACTTTATACGGTGACCTAACAAACTGTAAATTTAAAATTTTATTGGTAAAAAGATTGTAAAATTACTAGGAATTCTCGTAAAATATGAGGTACCAAAAAATCTATTAAAATTACGAAATCTTTTTGTAAATTTTATCGTGTCAAAAAATTTGTAAATTTACAATTTTATTGGTAAAAAGCTTGTAAAATTACAAAATTATTGATAAAAATCTTGTAAAATAACTAGGAATTTTTGTCAAAAAGGAAGTAGCAAACAAAAAAAAGTTACAAGTTTTTCTTGTAATTTTACAATTTTTTTTTTTGAATGTAGGTTAAGAAAAATTGCAACATTAACATTAAAACTAATTAAAATGTTTAATAATATCGCTTATTTACTTGTATAGTGTCATAACGCAAAATGTTTGATTTTACAGAAAACCTGTTTAAAGTTTCCAATTGAAACTTGTATATTGCAAAAAGTCCGTATACTCAGAAAATTATGTAAGTTACTACATGTTAGTTATTTGTATATTTTACAGTAGTTAGTTGTTTTCAACTACAAAGTCAGTTGATTTTGTATGAAAAATATCAAACAACTATTTCTGTTAGTTATTTTAAGTCGTTTTTTTGATCAACTAACAAAAAAAGTACTGTGATGTAGTAACAGTTATTTAAAGTAGTTAATTTTATTTTTTTTATCTCTGAAAAATTTTCAAAGTTTTTTTTCAAAAAAAAAGTTTCGTTATTTTTATTTTCACAACTTTTTAAAAAAAAAAAAAACTTGGAAAAAATTTGGTCTTAATTTTTTTTTTTGTTTTTTTGAAAAATGTTTTGAAAAAAAAAAAAACAAGTAGAAAAGTTAAATTCGACTTTGCCGAATCTATGAATACCCTTCACAATGCCTTTTTTAAAGGATAGTACATTTTTTAACGTGAAAAAAGTTAACAATTTTGATTAGAAGTATTTTATTTTGAGTAAAAACTCTTTTTTTGTCATTAAAAAAAAGAAAAATTATATTTTTTTTTTTTGAGTGTAAAGCTTTTTTCGAGTGTAAAGTTTTTTTTACTGTAAGAATATTTCTGAGTGAATGCACGTACGTATGTACACAAAATATTGTAATTTTTGTAAAAAAAAAACTAAATTTTTTTTGAGTGTAAAATTTTTTTTGAGTGTAAAATTTTTTTCGAGTGTAATTTTTAAGTTACCAATGCTTTTAAAACTAAACAAGCAAGTATAAAAAACAAAATTTTTAAATGTCACAAAATGGTGTCATTTTTGTAAAAAAAATACTAATTTTTTTTGAGTGTAAAAGTTTTTTTGAATGTAAAATTTTTGTTGAGTGTAATTTTTAAGTACCCAATGCTTTTAAAACTAACAAGTTTAAAAAGCATTGCTTTAAAACTAAACAAGTTTGAAAAGCATTGCTAAGTTACTAGGGTGTTCAATTAATCGGGTTTTTTAATTGTTCGATTAAACGATTAATCGATATTTGCCATTTTTAAATTATTCGATTAAACGAATAAAATTTTAAAATTGTTCGATTAATCGAATAATTACAAATTCAGAAATTTTCTAAATTACAAGATTTTTTCGACACTTAGAAAAAAATGGTACTTGAGTAAATAAACAACATTATTTACAAGTATTTTAAAATTTTATTAACAACAAAAAACAAAATTAAAATCATTTCAAAATTTAAGTTTTCTGCTAATTTGTTTAAGAAAATTAAAAAAAAAAATCATTTTGGAAATTTGTAAAATGTGTAGAATTCAAAAACAATTTTTTTGACAGATTTATTGGATTACCGATGTCACAAAAAAAATTTACATTTGGGAAAATCTTAAATTTGTAATTTTATTTGTTTTTATAATTTAGTGCGTTTTTGCCCAGAACTCGAGAGTTTGACCGATTTTAGCGCGGTCATACAGTTAACCGATATGGCCCAACAGTTTATCAGGGACTTATTTTGGTCGTTTAACAAATCCAAGCTTCAGGAGCAGCGAAAATCCGAAAACAAATTTAAAATAAGGACCACTCCAGTAAACATGACTGTTTTTTATATCCAACGGTAACATACATTTGTTTTGTTTATTGGACTTAAAACTTTTAAAAAATTATACATATTTCCATAAAAACCATATATTATTATTATTCGATTAATCGGCATAAATTCTTCGATTAATCCTTTAATCGAAATTAGCAATTTTATATTAATCGAACAATTATTCGTCTAAAATTGTTCGATTAATCGAACAAGAATTAACCGACTGAACACCCTATAAGTTACCACCAATGCTTTTTAAACTTGTTTACCACGTGGCATTTTAGATGAACCCAATCTGAAATTCGGGGTTTTGCTAATAACTTTTGAACCACTAGACCGATTGAGCTGAAGTTCAATGCCAAACAGACCTGGGGAACGGCAAAGATACATGCCACGTTTCAGCAGGCTCATTATTGTCTTTCGCAAGTTATCGTGTGTTTTATCTCGTAAATTCGCGAAGAACACTTGCCGAAATTTACTCTTTTGCTCATAACTTTTGAACCACTGGACCGATTTGGCTGGATTGCAATACCAACCTGACCAAGTAAATGACCAACACATATGCCAAACTTCAGTAGCCTTTGTAAAGTCTTTCAAAAGTTAGCGTATTTTCTACGGACAGACAGACAGACGGACGGACGGACATCGCTAGATCGACTTAAAATCGATCGAGGATCATGAATATATATGGGGCATTCCAAGCCAAATCACTCACTTTTAGACCCGACCCCTTTCGATTTATTTTATTTTTGGATATGTTTTAGTCCTTATTAAATGCAACTTGGACACCAATTTTCAGCCTTTTATTCCAAGAAGGTGTTGAGTAATCAATTTAAAATGGCGATTTTCTCCAAAAAATTAAAAAATTGAAATTTTTAATTAATTTTGACCATTAAAAAATATAGATATTTTAAAAAAAGTTGGACAACGTTTTGTTGGTATTTAAATGTAGTTTTAGAAAAAAAATATGAAAAAATTATTCGAAATAACTATCACTTATTTTTTGACGTTTAAAAATTAAAATCGACTTTTTGAAAAAGTCCGAAACCTTCGATTTTTTTGTAAAAAACTACAAAAATTCTACTCTAAATTACGCAACTTTTAAGCCATAACTCGAGATGTGATCACAATTCTTTCTATTTTTGTTATAATTTTTAAAATTGCACCTTTTATGTTTTGGCTCTGATTTATTTTATATGGAGCTCCAAAAAAAAAAATGGTAGATACTGACCCTAACTTACCCTAAATATATTCAGTTGGAAGTAAATTTACGTCTCACAAAAATTTAGGACGATCAGGCATGTGGAAGGCGTTTAGCATGGTCCTTGAAGTTTAAAAAACGGATTACAAGGAAAAATATGAATTTTCGCAATTTTTTTGGTATTTTAAGTTAAGTTTTAATTCAAGTGATTACAGAATTATGATGTGGAGTAAAATGCCTTTCTAATAAGGTACTAAAAACTAAAATCGGTTGAAAATCAGCCAAGTTATTACAACTTCCCCAGGCATCTAGCGTGTGCCATACAACTTGATTAAAAAATACGAGTCCCTTTTTTTAAATTTATTGAAATTTTCTACTGTAATAACATTTTTTCATTATTCATGTTTCAGTGTAATATTTTTTTGGCTTTTCCAAATTTTAAAACAAAAAAAAGAAATTTTTTTTTTTAAATAGAGATTTCAAAAGGGTGTTGAAAATGCAGGCACTTTTAGCACTAATTTAAAAAATGTTAGCAAAACACAATATGAAAAATACTTGTCATCTAATCACATTTGAACTTGAGCGTTCAACCTGAATCAAATTGCGTTGCGTAAAGCGTAACGCCCAATAATTTTTCGTTTCTAATATTTAAATGTGACGTACCTAAATCAAACGGACGTAAAAATTTCAAATTTGATGTGTTTGTTTTTGTTTTTTTTACGTCTTGCGCGACGCAATTTGATTCAGGTTCGACCCTGAAGAATAAAAAAATGTTATTACAGTAGAAAATTTCAATGAATTTCCAAAATCGTATTATATTGCTTAATCAAGTGTTCTGCCATACGTTAGATGCCTGGGGAAGTTGTAATAACTTGGCTGATTTTCAACCGATTTCAGTCTTTGGTACCTTATTAGAGAGGCATTTTACACCGTATTATAATTCTGTAACCACTTGAATTAAAACTTACCTTAAAATACCAACAAAATTGAGAAAACAGAAAAAAATTCATATTTTCCCTTGTAATCCGTTTTCTAAACTTCAAGGCCCATGCGGAACACCTTATCCATGTCCGATCGTTCTTAATTTTTGTAAGGCGTATTTTTGCCTCGAAATTAATATATCTAGGGTAAGTTAGGGTCAGTATCTACCAATTTAGTTTTTTTGGAGCACCATATAAAATAAATCAGAGTCAAAAAATAAAAGGTGCAATTTTCAAAATTTGAAAAAAAATAGAACAAATTGCGATCACATCTCGAATTATGGCTTAAAAGTTGCGTAATTAAGAGTAGAACTTTTAGACGTTTGTAAAAAAAAAATCGAATGTTTCGGACTTTTTCAAAAAGTCGATTTTAATTTTTAAACGTTAAAAAATAAGTGATAATTACTTCGAATATTTTTTATACCCTCCAACTACAGTATGGGGGTATACTCACTTTGTCATTCCGTGTGAAACGCATCGAAATATCGGTCTAGGACCCCATAAAGTATATATATTATTGATCAGTGATCGATTCTAAGACATTCTAGCGATGTCCGTCTGTCCGTCCGTCCGTCCGTCCGTCCGTCTGTCCGTCCGTCCGTCCGTCTGTGGAGGACACGATACAGTCCAAAATAAAAGTGATAGACTCCTGAAATTTGGCACATACATGTCTTATGTTCATAGGCTGGTTAAGTTCGGAGATGGGCAAAATCGGACCAGGGGGGGAAAAGTTCCCCCTTGAGGAACTAAACCAACCTCTGAAAAATATCATATTTTTACATAATTTTTTGTGTTTTTGTTTAACAAATCCAAAATTTTTATGCTACAAGAAGTTCAAGGTCCTGCATTTGGACCCACAGAATTAGAAAATATAGTTTTACGGTCCGCCCCCCCCCCTTTTATGGGCGTGGAAGAATTTTTTTTTTATATAATGATAAATTTGTATTTCTTTAGTGCAAAAAGCATAAGAATTATTTTTTTTTAACACTTATTCGAGAGGAATTGTGCCCCCCAATTACCACTACCAACCCCCCCCACCAAAAAAAAAAGAAGACGCCCCTGCAATTTTTTTTTTTATTTATTTGCATGTTGGAGGGTATAAAAGATTCGGCACAGCCGAATTTAACACTCTTACTTGTTTTTAATATTTTTTTCTAAAACTACATTTAAATACCAACAAAACGTTGTCCAACTTTTTTTAAGATATCTATATTTTTAACTGGTCAAAATTAATTGAAAATTTTAATTTTTCCATTTTTTTGAAAAAATCGCCATTTTGAAAAATTGATTACTCAACACCATCTTGGAATAAAAGGCTGAAAATTGGTGTCCAAGTTACATTTAATAAGAACTAAAACATATCCAAAAATAAAATAAATCGAAAGGGGTCGGGTCTAAAAGTGAGTGATTTGGCCTGGAATGCCCCATATACTTTATGGGGTCCTAGACCAATATTTCGATGTGTTACAAACGGAATGACAAACTAATATATACACTCTAACTGACATTTTCAGTTGATTTTACTAACATAATTTTTTGAGTGTATATAGAAAATGTTATAATGGCGTGTTATCTTCTCAAACGGTGAGTTTAGAAGATATTAATACGAATTTTTGACACAATATAAAGCAGGATATAACAAATAATTCTGTATGGTTTACCCAAAAACGACATATTTTGAGTTATGACACTATACAAGTAAATGAGCGATATGTTTATTAAACATTTTAATTAGTTTGTTTGGTGAGTCACGTGTAACCGTCACTGAAAGCCCCCTTAAGGAGTGGAGATAGGGAATTGTTTTGCTCAGAAAAAAATGCTAGGGCGTAAAAATTAATGGGAGTCGGTCTTACATTGCACCTCTCGAGGAGCGAATCCGAGGCAATTGTGTTGATTTTTGTGCTTCTTTTACCCCTTTACCACCACCTTCGCGAAGCTTCGCTAGGAGGAGAAGCCATTTGCTCCTATAGGAGCAATTTGAGACGACCCGTTTATTTTTATACCCCTTTAATTTTTATAACCGCTACTGAACAAACCTACTCCCTATATTTCTACTCCTTATTTTTTTTATGAAATTAGCTCCCATAGCTCTAACTGCCCGAAGGTATCCCCTAGAGGAGTCAAATGAATAAACGACCCCCAATATATTTTAAACTTTCTGAATTTTTATTTCCACATTTTTTTTTTATTTTTGGAAAATGAATTATTTCCAAAAATACAAAAAAATCCGGTATTTTTCAAAACACTACTTGAGTGTTTATTTTATGATGAACTTTTCTCGGAATTTGAAACTTGACAAAACATTCACTTACACACACAAAGAAAAACAAACAGGTGTACAATAAACACAAACAAACGTATAAATTGTCTTTCATATGTGTACCTTAGTTTATTGGAAAAAGAAAAGCTTGTTTTCTTTTTATATTCTTAGCTATGCGATAGATGGTATATATAAATTGGTCATTACGTTTGTAACATACACTAGGTGTATATCACAAAATCTTTTTTAAAGGTTTGTTCTAGCTCGAGGTCATTATTTCCTTTCTTAGTTAAAACTATGATATTCTCATAGAATAATTTTCAAGAAAATTATTTTTCGGTTTTAAATTTATTTGTGTTGGTAATTTTTGCAGGACTTTTTGATAGTCGACACGTGTTTGTCAGATTCTATTGTCAAGACTAGTTAGTAAATATAAAAACCCTAAACTACAAGTACAAAAAGGGAATTTAAATGACAAATTGCTAATGTTCAAACAAAATTCCCTTTGCTACTTGTGGTATAGGTTTTTTATATTTGCTTATTACTCTTGACAATGGAATCGAACAAATTCTGAAACACGAGCTGACTAATTCTTGCAAAAATTACCAACATAAATAAATTTAAAACAGAAAAATAATTTTCTTGAAAATTATTATTTGCGAATATTGTGGTTTTATTTAGCAAAGAAAATAATGACCTTGAGCTAGAATAATATTTAATATAATATTTAGATATAATATTTAAAAGGTCGAATAAACCCATTTTTATTTTTTAATAAAAATTAATCAGCATCTTTTTTTTAATTTCAACTCATTGTCAGTGAAACTGAAAAAAATGTTGAATACAACTTCCAATTTTTTGATTTTAGAAATACTACAAATGCAATTATGTAGACGTTGAATTATTACACCGTGTGACAATTTTACATTTTTTGTTTTGACCTGCACAAGACCACATACACGTGAAAGTAGAAGTCGAATATAGAAAAACTGCCTTCTTAGTTTTTCATTTCGAGATCTTTTCACCATTTAAGAGGACTTCAAAGTTATAAGGATATAAAAATTTCTAATTTTTTTTTAATATTTCTACCCATCAGTTTATGGGAATATGGGTATCAAATAAAAAGGAGGACAGTTTCTAAAAATGAAAACATTTTTATTTTTTAATTTTTCAGGACCAAAAATTGTAAAAAATGTCTTAAAAATTTGGAATATAAAAATTTCTTACAAATTTCTTTAAATATTTCTACCAAACGACATTTTTCTAATGTTTCTGGTTCTATCTCACGAATGGCTTGAACGATACTCGTCGAATGGGCCTAGAACATTTCTGGATTTCCCATGTTGCATGAATCTTTAACGAGACCCCTCAAAAAAATTTTTAAAGTTTTTAATCGGCAGCTCTGAAGTGATCAATTGTCACCGCGAATATGGCGAAAAACACGATTTCCGAACTAAGTGCGCAAAATATCGATTGTTTGATGGACTGCGGGACATATTGCGACATCCTTCTGAAAATAAATGTCATCCAAGTTGGTATATTCTATTACGGCCAACAAAAAGTCGGTAATCATGGCTATGTAGCGCTCATCTTTGACGAAAATGGGAGTTTCAGCTGTATTTTTGAAAATATTGTGTAATGATGCTGATACTCAAATCTATTGCTTTCTATAGATGAATTGTATTCTTTACAATACCTTGCGAGTTTTACGATCCCAAGATGTACCAATTTGTTTGTTAACATAACCTCATTTGAGTGCCTTATTTCGGTTAAAATTTTTTTTTTCGAAAAACGTGCAGTTTGGCAGCGCAGTACTGCGCTACAACGCGATACAGCGGAGCAAGCCGAAGACGCATCAATGAAGTCGTTTGTCATAAAAAACGGGAATGTTTGCTCTTTCAAATAAAGCCATAAGGTTTCAAAACTATTGAGTATTGTTCATTTCATTGCATGTTTTAAAAAGATACCAGTTATTGGACCACCCCTTATAAGGTTTTACCATATATTTTTTTGAGGAAAATATATTGGATATTCTCAAGGATATGAAAGGATAAAATTTTTAAAGGACATTATTTACAATTTTTTGTCCTGAAAAATTAAAATAAAAAAATATTGTTGTTTCTATCCTTAAAACTTTGAAGTTCTTAAACAGGAGAAAAGATCACCAAATGAAAAACTGAGAACGCAGTTTTTTATATTATGCCTCTAGTTTCAACTGTATGTGGTCTGGTTTAGGTCCAATTTTGACTGTCGCACGGTGTTATCGAGCAGGATTATACATCTTTATCCATAATAGTTAAAGAGGGTTAAATTTTAAAAAATTAAAAAAATGGTCAGAATTTATCCATAGTTCGATTTCCTTCGATTTTTTCAAAGAAGTTGTAAAACAGTTAAGTGCTGAAACCAAAAATTAAAAGTTTTTAAATTTTCGCGTTTTTGGATCAGGGATTTTGGTCCCTGATCCAAAAAAAAAAAATGGTGAAATACACCATTCACAGATATAATTTGAAAAATTAAAATTGTAACTCGAAAATTCTTCTTGTAATTTGAAGATTCTGCTTGTAATTCGAAGATTCTACTATTAATCCGTAAATTGCATTTGCAATTTGAAAATTCAAATTGTTATTCGAAAAGGATCAAATATAAAAACATTATAAATTAAAAAAGAAAAATTAAAAAAAAAAAATTTTAAAAATAAAAATATTAAAAAAAAGTTAATGCGACATGATTCGGCCACAATGTTCTTTTTAATTCATAGAAAATATTTTTTTTTTTTGAGTAAAAAACTTTTTTTTTGTCATTTTTGTAAAAAAAAAAAATGTCAAGTTTTTTTGAGTGTAAAATTTTTTTTGATGGCAATATTTTTCTTTGAGTGTAAAATTTTTTTTGAGTGTATTTATTTTTAGTGTAAAAATATTTTTGAGTCACAAAAATACGTTGTAAAATATTTTTGTGACTTAACAATGATTTTAAAACTTGTTTAACAGTTTTTCAACACGTGAATTTAAGGTGAAACCAATCTGAAATTCGACCGATTTTTCTGCAATTCAATACCAACCCGATGAGGGGAACGACAAATTTATGTGCTAAGCTTCAGCTGCCTCAGAATTGTCTTTCGAAAGTTACCGTGTTTTTTTGTCTCGTAAATTCGCAAACCCTTGCCGAAATTCACTCTCTTGCTTATAATTTTTGAACGACTGGACCGAATTCGCTGAATTGCAATACCAACCTGATCAGATAAATGAGCACCATATATGCCAAACTTCAGCAGCCTCAGTAAAGTCTTTAAAAAGTTAGCATGTTTTCAACTGGCAGACTGACAGAAGGAAGGACGGACGGACATCGCTAGATCGTCTAAAAATCGATCGAGGATCATGAATATATACACTTTATGGGGCCATAGGCCAATATTTCATGGTGTTATAAACGTAATGACAATCTTATATAAACCCTTTATCACTAGAGTGGAGGGTATACAAAGTAAAAAAGTTTAATTCAACTTGGAGGAATCCATGAATACCCTCCACAATTCCTTTTTTAAGTCATTGAAAAAATGTCTAGGTAAATTATGATCAGAAAAATTTTATTTTAAGTTAAAAACTTTTTTTTAGTTATTTTTGTAAAAAAAAATATAATTTTTCATTTGAGTGTAAAATTTTTTTCGATTGTATTAATTGTTGTTTGTTTTGTTGTTTGACGTTTTTTTCCAAAACTTCAGCAGCCTAAGGATTGTCTTTCTAAAGTTAGTGTGGTTTCTATCTCGTAAATTCGCAAAAACCCCTTCCCGAAATTCACTCTTTTGCTTAAAACGTTTGAACGACTGTACCGATTTCGCTGAATTGCAACAACAACCTGTTCCTATAAATTACCAACATATATGCCAAACTTCTGCGGCCTCAGTAAAGTTTTTCAAAAGTTAGCATGTTTTCAACGGACAGACGGACGGACATTGCTAGATCGACTTAAAATCGGTCAGGGATCATGGGGTCTCAGACCAATATTTCGAGTCGTTACAAACGGAATGACAAACTTATATATCTATCACTAGAGTGGAGGGTATAAAAACAAATAATGATTAATTGATAAAATATATAGAAAAATAAACCTAATACAGCGCTCAATATTTCTTCAGAATATTAGAGGGTATTTTTGAGTCGGCTTCACCGCATATTAGCATTTTAACTTGTTAATGTTTGTACTTACTCGCATGTGTTTAGAAAATATTATTTGTTGAATTTACCTAAGGTGCACTTTTTCACTTTGTGTATTTTAGTTTGCAATAGACTTTGTTGCCTTTCTTCTATAGGTGTAGTAGGGTGGCACGAAAAATTACTTTTCGAATTTCGTCGATCACCGGGCTAATTATGGTTCGTTTTGGTCTAAAATCTCTATGTTTACTCTTAATGATTCTTATTCATAAAAAAATATTATTCCGATCTGTAACATTTTTATTGTGCTCTTAAATATTGTAAAATTTTTAAAATAGAGTTCTTAGACCAAAACAAATCACAATTTGCCTGGTGATTGAAGAAATTCGAAAAAAATCATTATTTGTGCCACCCTAATGTGCAGTCGTAACATTTATCATTTTCAATCTTGTAAAATATTCAGAGGAAGTTGACATCTGAAACAACATTGTTTACTTTGTAAAAAAAACACAAACTATTGAAATCAAGAACAAAAACTAAAAGACTTTCTAGGCAAACCATCATATGCCATTCACAGGTTTTCAATTTATAAAATATGCATGCTCTAGCATGTTACTTTTTATACTTTTTGCAGGGGGGAAAAAAAGTTTAAAATGAAATTTTATGCAAAATGTTTACTGCACAGGAAACATAGTTAAGAGTTGTTGTGAGTTCTTTAAAAATACAATTTTCTGAACAGATAATTCTATTGACAAGAATAACACAAGCAAACAGGAAATTTTTGAAAGTAGCTTTCAAAATATATCCTATATCCCAGTGAAACAAGTCTCTGCCCAGAAAGTGCCTCTTTATCCATGCAACTCCGGAAAAAGTCATTTGACGCTACACACAAAAAAATAAACTTTGTCAAATTACTAGGAAATGTCTTGTAATCCATTTTACCAATATTTGACAGTTTTCCTTGTTTTTAAACAAATCGAAATTTAATTTTTTTTTTTGTAATTTTACAATTTTTTTTGTAATTTTACAAATTTTCAGGATAATTTTACAAAAAAAACTAGTAAATTCACGAGAATTCCTTGTAATTTTAATTGCGCCAAAAAACTGTAAATTTACAATTTTATTGGTAAAAAGCTTGTAAAATTACAAAATTATTGGTAAAAAGCTTGTAAAATTACTAGGTAAAATAGGAGGTAGCAAAAAATCTAGTAAAATTACGAAACCTCTTTGTAAACTTTATCGTGTCAAAAAATTTGTAAATTTACAATTTTATTAGTAAAAACCATGTAAAATTACAAAATTATTGGTAAAAATCTTGTAAAATTACTAGGAATTTTTGTCAAATAGGAGGTAGCAAACCAAAAAAAGTTAAAAGTTTTTCTTGTAATTTTACAAGAATTTTTTTTTTGAGTGGATTTGGCATTAAGAAAATTACAAATCTGTCTCCATTCATGTGGATATATCTGATTAGTCTCCGTCAAGGGACAAAGCGGTAGATTTTATCTGCAGTTTTCTAGACACATTCCATCTCTGTTGAACCTGTTTGGTAGTTTCCAGTTTTGCCATCTCAACGGCTTTGCAATTCCGTGGAATGTCTTTGGGACCTGGGAGCCACATGAGTCGTACACTCAAAATAATAACTCTGTATAATGCTCTGTAAAATGACTGTAATCTCAATTCAACAGATATTTGACAGAGTTTTCTGTCAAAAAACAGATTTAAAGAAAATACTTTGTATTTTGTTACAAAAAACCAAAGTTTCATCTGTTATATTACTTTTTACTTTTTACTTTGTAATCTTTATTTTACAGATAATTAACAGAGTTTTCTGCTAAAAATACTTCGTATTTTTTTATAACCACAAAAAGTTTCTGTTTTGAGTAGTTTTTGTTTTTGTTACCAAACATCAAAATTTTATCTGTATATTTTTTTTTTTTTTTTGAGAAAATGTTGAAAAAGTAGCAAAAAAAGTTATCAAAAAAATCTTTTCAGAAATCATATAAAATTTTTACAAAATAACATGCATTTTTTTTTTTTTTTCTTTGCTAAATGGTGGTTTATTAAACCAATATTTTACTAGAAACTCTGTAAATTAACAGTTTTTTTTGTCCAAATCATTTTACAGAGTTTTAAAGTAAAATTACAGAGCTTTCTCTGTCAAAAAGCTTTCATATTTAACCACTATTTTACTATAAACTCTGTAAATTAACAGTTTTTTTTTGTCAAAATCATTTTACAGAGTTTTTAGTAAAATTACCAAGAAATGTTGTTAGCTGGAAAAGTATGGTGTACTCTGTTAAATTAGCAGAGTTTTTCTGTAATTTAACAGAGTTATTATTTTGAGTGTATGACAAACTGATTGGCAATTTAACGTAAAAACGTGCGACAGTTAAGAGCAGATCATGTTTTCAGACGGTTGTAGACATTGCAACTCAACCAATCAGTACCTTTCTTTATTGACAGCATCTCTGCCTGGTAAACACAGCAATGATCTGGCAATCTTCGAGCCAGGCTCAACGCAAGCGCTTTCGAATAGTTTTCAAACCAAACTTATTCGTGTTGCTTCGATCCATCTGTTTAAAAACTGTGGAGGCTGCATTAACCGAAATGCTGCTCATCCAAGACAAAAAGACACATTGAGGGAGCACATTCCACATTTTGTGGTATTTTTATCTTCTTCAGTGTGTTATTTAGTCGAATTATCGACTTACAAGGGAAGTCTCCCTGGTGTCACCCTCCGATCTTTATGAAATTTGAATATGTTGTTAAGAACGAAAAAAAATTCGACACGTATTTTTTTTAGCGGCCCAAACTCATTTTTAGGGGAGGTCGATTTGTATGGGGGGGGGGGGGGAGAATTGACCTTTTTCAGTTTTTTACGATTTACGCCTATTTATACAAAGTTAATATAGGCATGTTTGGTATTAGATTAAAGGTATTAAAAATACCTATCTCGTGATGCTAACAACGGGCCAAAGAAGTTAATATTTTTCGACTTATTAACAAAAATGTCCTAAAATTTTGGTATTTTACTCAATATGACGAAAAGTTGTGCATGTTTGGACACGTTCTTAGCACACGAGAATAGCCTCGTAAAATCACGAGATTTTTGGTAACTTTACAAGTTTTTTTTTTTGAGTGTAGGTTTTCCAAAGACCTTTCATTTGGTATATAACATGACTAGGCTTCTTTGCATAATTTAGGAGATAAACGAAAAAAACTGAAAAATGGCCTTGTCTTCTCTCCTCATTTTTACCCCCTAAATATGAATTTGGGCCGCTAAAAAAAAATACGTGTCCCTTTATTTTTTCTGCTCTACAAAATACTAGGGAGACTTCCCTTGTAAGTCGCATAAGCACCAATAATACTTATCGACGCCATTCTCTATACTTTAATTTTTGTTTGCCTAATTTAAGATACACTCAATTATCCCAATTATATTTAACAGTGTAATGACAATCATTAAACTAGTGCCCCCCATTTCCCGGTTCTCGGTATTCCCGGGAATACCGGTATTCCCGGTTCTGGTACCGGTTTCCCGGTTCTAGATATATTCCCGGGAATACCGGTATTCCCGGTTCTGATCCTGGTACCAGTTCTCAAAAACCAAAAAAATACTATACCATACAATATTTAAATTACACTATTTAATCAGTATTTCAGAAATACTTAGTTGTGTTTGTAAATTTATTTGAAAAACATGTAACTATTTTGCCTTAAATTCAAAAAACAAAATGGAAATGGTATTTTTTACAAGTTTTGTATTTTTTTTGGTATAAGCAAAGAAAAAATTTTAATTGTACAAAATATTACAAAATATACATACCGGTAGTACCGGGAATACCGTCAGAACCGGAACCGGGAATACCGGTATTCCCGGGATTACCGGGAATGAATTAAGAACCGGGAAACCGGTACCAATTCCCGGGAATACCGAGAACCGGGAATACCGGTATTCCCGGTTCTACGGTACTGACCGTAGGCACTACATTAAACATTTAAAAATCAATTAATTATGTATTTTTTCCAAAAGTTGTAATACTCGCAAATATTTTCATTGATTCAATTAACAAACGTAATTGCTATATATTTTTTTTTAATAACATTTTTTATTCACTTTACTTTTTTCTGTAGAGTTGTTGTCTCTTCTATTCCTTCAAGATGAGTTTGTTTCTCTTCCCCCAAGGAAATCTTTCCCATAAAACAAATGCACAATTTCTATATTATTTAAGTAAATTAAACTTTTACATCCATATTATATGTTTTATAAACAAAAAAAAAAACTTTTGTCAACCAGTGTAATTGATTACACACATTAAAAAGTTTTTTTTAACAATCATGTATTTAAGTATATGTAGGTAAATTAAGTTTCCACCCATAAATTATACTATTATAACAAGGGCTGAACCAACTGTATCGATTTAGAGAAGGGTCGTTTTGGATAGAGAAGTATCGTTTTGGATAGAGTTGTGTCGTTCTCGAACGAACTAGTTCAATAGAACTATTCACTTAACTGAGCATTTTATCATTTTGATCATTTAGTTCGGTCGTTCAAGTTTTTATACCCTCCAACCACAGTATGGGGGTATACTCACTTTGTCATTCCGTTTGTAACGCATCGAAATATGCGATTCTAAGACATTCTGTCCGTCCGTCCGTCTGTCCGTCTGTCTGTAGATGGCACGATACAGTCCAAAATAAAAGAGTTAGCCTCCTGCAATTTGGCATGAATATGTCTTATGGTCCTAGGCAGGTTAAGTTCGTAAATGGGCAAAATCGGCTCAGGGGGAAAAAGTTCCCCCTTGAAGAGGTGAACCAACCTCTGAAAAAATACCCTTTTTTTACATGTTTTTTTGTATTTTTGTTAAATAAATGACACATTTGTTATATTTATCGGGATGGGAAAGTACTCTAAACGTCCCCCACTGACCCCCATCACCCCCCCCCCCCCCCAAAACAAACGCCCCTGAATTTTTTTTTTATTTTTTTTTTTACATTTTGGAGGGTGTTAAAGATTCGGCACAGCCGAATTTAACACTCTCACTTGTTTTTGTTATTTTTTCATTAGTTTTTCTCTTCTCTTTTGGCACACTTTCTCATCATTTAAGTTTTTTGATGTTTTTTTATACCCTCCAACTACAGTATGGGGGTATACTCACTTTGTCATTCCGTTTGTAACGCATCGAAATATCGGTCGGGGACCCCATAAAGTATATATATTATTGATCTATGATCTATTCTAAGACTTTTCTAGAATGTCCGTATGTCCGTCCGTCCGTCCGTCCGTCCGTCCGTCTGTATAAGACACGATGAAGTCCTAAATAAAAGAGATAGACTCGTTAAGTTTGGTAGGAATTTGTGTTTTGGTCCTAGGCAGGTTAAGTTCGTAAATGGGCAAAATCGGACCAGGGGGAAAAAAGTTTCCCCTTCAAGAACTTAACTAACCTCTGAAAAACGCCATATTTTCACATGTTTTTTTTATTTTTGTTAAGCAAATGAAACAATTTGATATCAGAAAAAGTTCTAGGTCCTGCACTTGGACTTAGAAAATAAAAAAAAAATCGTTTTTTTTTGCCCGCCCCCCCTTTTGTGGGCGTGGATATTAAAAATGTTTTTAAATAATGTAAAATTATATTACTTAAGCTCCAAAAGCATAATAAATGAATTTTTAAACATTTACTGCATGGGTTTATGTGTCCCCCAATGACCCCTACTGACCCCCCTCATAAGAAAAAAACACCCCTGCAATTTTTTTTTTTTTATTTCTTTTTTTTATATGTTGGTATTAAAGATTCGGCACAGCCGAATGTAACACTCTCACTTGTTTTTAAATATTTTTGTATTTTTTTTTAACGAAAGCCAACACAACAGCCCTGTTCAAAATGATACGTTCACGAACTGTTGAACGAAAACAAAAATTGACTGATTTGAACTAGATGAACGACCAACAGACATGATCAAAATGATTCGTTCACGAACCGTTGAACTAAAATAACAAACGAGCGGTTGAACTAGACGAACGAACTAGGTATTTTATTTGAAATGAACGAAAATGAGCGCTCACTCAATTGAACGATTAAGCACAATCTAGTTTTGGAGAAGGGTCTGACTCCACTGCACAAAAATCAGACATCAGAAAATTTCATGCATTTTAAATTTATGAAAAAAAAAAAAAAGTAAAAATTAATAAAAAATTTCTCAATAGTTTAAATTGAGAAAGGTGTAAAAGAAAAATTTAATTTTTCTAAAAATTAAAGACATTCATACTAGTTTCTTATAATCCAAATATTCAGAAAACTTGTAATGTTTTCTCAAGCTCTATTTCATAGAGTTTGAGACAAGCTTTCATTAAAAATTAATTAACCCGTGGCGCTTTTGATCAAAGTTTTTGTTTTATAGAAAAATTTAAGCTTTGATCTAAGGCCGCCATGGATAAAAATGTTCTGAATTGGTTCAAATTAAGTTTAAATGAAAGTTTGTCTCAAGCTCTATGAAATAGTCTGTAAAAAACGTAATTTTTAGAATTCTTTTAACAAATTTCAAATGGCAGTATCTCGAAAACTGATCGACCGATTTTAGAAAATTTTTTTATATTCAGAATGCCAATATTAATAAAATACAATGTATCGCAAGATAGCTTTTTTTATTTTTTTATTTTTTTTTCATTTTTTAATACTCAAAATTCATATTTGTGGGAATTTTCTTGAAATCCAATACTTTGATCGCAGGACGGCACGGATTAAAATAAACGGATTTGGCTCAAATTAAGTTAACAGGCCCATTCTCAGTTGTGACTGGTTATGCCCAATTTTATTTTTTTAAACTTCATATTCCCTGTGTTTGTTGTAAACACAATCATAAAAAGCCTTAAATTCAAAATTACACACAGAAAAAACCTTGTCAAATTACAAGAAAAAGTCTCGTAATCCAATTTTACCAATAGTTGACAGTTTTCCTTGTTTTTTATTAACAAATTTTCGAGACTTTTACATTTTTTTTTGTAATTTTACAAATTTCTAATTTAAAGTGTAAATTTAAAGAGTGTCTGGGTAACAAAATTTTAACATTTTTATGATTTTTTACAACAACCACATGGAAAAAATTAAGTTATGATTGAGTAATGACTATTTGCTGTGAAATGGTCCCTTAAATGAAAGACTGCTCTATAAAAGGGTCAAGGGAAAGACATTTTGAGATTTTTTTTTGTTTTAAATTTCCTGATCGTAGAAAAAAATAGCGATATCTCGAAAGCCGTTCGACAGTTTTCAAATATTTTTTTAAATTTTTTTTCTTGTAATTTTTAAAAATCCAAAATCCAAGCGCCAATTGTTGATTGAATCCGATTGGCCTTAAATTTTTACCACATAAATTTTAGGCCAAGGAGAATATAAATTTGATGGAAGTTCAAAATCGGAAATTTCCATAATAGAAAATGCCAGTCTAATTTCCCATACTAGGACACATGGCACTGCGCCTAGTGCCATACTGTGGCACATTTTATTTTTCACAATTGGACCAAAGGAATAGGAAGTGCCATTCTATTTTAGCCGAACTTAAATCTCTCACATTGTTACAATTTATTAAATTTTCCTTTTTTTCTTTCAGGTAAGTTTCAGAATTTTCCAACTATTTGTAAGTACAAAAAAATTCTAAATTTATATTATCCCGACTAAAAATAAATATACAGGTCCATATATAATTTGAAATTGAGCCATATATAATTTAATATGTCCCAACACGTATTTGGCTAAAATAAGATGATGAAATTGGTGGATCAAAATAGCTTAAAATTTGTTACATTAGATTAAATATGATCGTTTTTGATCCGAATATTGGGTTTATCTAATTTGATATAATTGTATATAATTTTATATCATAAGATAAAATGTGTAGAATTTTGCATAAAATATTTTTTTTTATCTCATAATTTTCAAATTTATCCAAAATTTTTTTCGGGAAATGCAAAAAAAAATTTGTGTCCGGGACTTGAAATTTAAAAAAAAAATTCGAAACCCGAGTAAAAATTTTAAAATGACGTAATATATATTTTTATATAAAATGAAGTTTTGATACTTGTGCTTATATAATTTTATATAATAACATCAATCATATGTATTTATATCTGAATTATCATCAAATAATATATAATTACTAGGGATGAGATTTTCATGCACTAAAAAAATCGAAAATATGCGCTTAAAATATGCGCTAAAAAATTCAAAATATGCACTAAAAAACCTGAAAAAATGACTAAAAAATAAAATGTGTGCAATAAAAATCTTGTTTTCATAGGAAAAACTTCTTAGAAAGCAAAAAGTAACGCCGGGTTTAAATAGTAACATTTAAAACTTTATATAAGCAAGATTTTTTAGAAGTTAACACAATCTATAAAAAAAAAATTTAAGAAAAAAATTTTTTTTTCTTATTTCCAAAATAATTTTTTAAAATTTCAAATAGTTTTTGAAACAAATAAATTTCAACTTGCGTTTTTGCTAATTTATGCCGAAATATGCAAAAATATGCACTTAAAAGTTGGAAATATGCACAAAATATGCATTTAAAACCAAAATATGCAAAAAATATGCATTTTCACCAAAATATGCAAAATATGCAAAAACAAATCGATGCCATTTTAACGCAAATTTCTTGATTCGGAACGATAATTGGTCGATATCGTTTTTAAACTATCGACAAAAAACATGCATTTGCATGGAAATCTCATCCCTAATAATTACATATAACTCCATATGAAAATTAAGAAAATCTGTTAACTTATACGTAATCATATAATGTTTTAAATGATTGTATAAAGTTATATACGTCTATATATAATTATTTTTACTCCGGAATTAAAAAAAAAATCTTAAAACTATGTTAATAAATTTTTACTTCAAAACGCAAAAAATGTACCAAAAATGTTTTTTTATCCAGGACTTAGAAAATTCTACAAAACTTTTTCAGGACTTGTAAAATTTTTCAAAAATTTGGCTAATTTTTTTTTTGTTTAAATCATTTTTAATGAAATTCTTAACTCCAAAACGCAAAAATTATCTGTGTCTGGAAATTTTAAACATTTTCTCGGGACTTATAAAACTTTTTCCCCCCGATTCGGCACCATATATATATGTATATCTCATCTTGTATGAGGTCAGACATGGAGTTGTATATCATATATGTATTCATCAAATCTTGTATGAGGTCATTCATGGAGTCATATAAAATATTATATGCAATATCTAATTTAATAAAGCTTTATATATTGTATGTGGAGCAACACATGATTCGATATCCTTTTATATGGCACCATATCAAATTTTGGATGTAAAACTTAATACAAGATACATTTACATATAATTATGTAAAGTACCCGAATAAAAAAAAATAATACGGTGCTATATAAAATTTGATCCCAAAAATGGAGGATCCAAAAATATATGATTATATCTTATTAGATCAAAATTTAGATAATAAGATATAATTATATCCCAAAAATGGAACGGTAAATATTATCTAATTTGATATCCCGAGTAAAAATTTTAATATGGCGTCACATAAAATTATAAAACGTTTGATCTGTCCTCGAATACAATTAGATATAATATTATCCCAAAAATGGTGGATAGAATTGCATTAAATTGGATTTATTAATATCTTATTTTATTAATTTGTATAAAGTTTGATACAATTTTGTCCGAAATTTGTCTCTATCCAATGGCATCAAATTATATGTGATTGGATACAATAAGATCCAATTATATCTAATTGCATAAAATTTTATCGGGTTATAGTGAATCTTTTTTTGGTTTAAATAACATACATCACAGGTCAACGATACATACTTACACCAAATAAAGTTTGTGTACGCTTCGAACCAGAAGATGTAGTTTATCAAACTGTAAAAATACTTGTAAAATTTTTAAACTGTAAAAAAACTTAGAAAAATTTCAAACTGTAAAAAATCTTAGAACAATTTCAAACTGTAAAAAAACTTTTTTTAACATATATGGTTATATATGACATCACCTAAGGAATATATAATTATATATTAAATGCTCTTGAAAAAAAATTAAGCTTAGTAAAATATATAATTTTATACAATTAAAGGTGACGTAATATATATTTTTATATAAAATGAAGTTTTGATACTTGTGCCTTATATAATTTTATATAATAACATCAACCATATTTATTTATATCTGAATTATCATCAAATAATATGTAATTGCATATAACTCCATATGAAAATTAAGAAAATCTGTTAAATTATATGTAATCATATAATGTTTTATATGATTGGATAAAATTATATACGTCTATATATAATAATTTTTACTCGGGATTATAAAAAACTAGATTTAATAAGATCTAATAATATATAATTATATCTTATTAAATCTAATATGATCTTTAATATCAAATCAGATGAAATTTACCGTTCCATTTTTGGGATCTAATTATATCTAATTATATCAAATTTGATCTAATAAGATATAATCATATATTTTTAGATCCTCCATTTTTGGGATCAAATGATGGATCTATTTATATACAATTATATAAAAAAAACTATATGATTATATCAAAACTTTTTTACTCGGGTAATGAGTATGGTCAAACATAAATATATTAAATAATATCCCGAGTAAAAAAAAACTTTTAAGATCTTATTTGATCTCAAAATTGGCTGTATCAAGTTGGATCAGATCAGTGGCGTATACAGGGGGGGGGGGGGGGCCCGGAGGCCCGGGCCCCCCCCCGAAATGATTTCACAAATTTCAGGATTTGGTATCAAATAACAAGTACAATATTAAAAAACTTCTTGAAAAAATCGAAAATCATTAAGAATCTAAAATGTTTTGAAACTGAAAATTTTTCTGTTAAAAAATCTCAAAATCTAAAAATTTTTTCTTAGAATCTGAAACTTTTCAACTTAAGATTCTTATGAAAAAATATCTTAGAAATTTTATATACACAGAAAATGCACCTCATTGTAAATAAAATGTGGTCAAATCTTAAAATGCAACTTTATCTTTTAGAAAATGTCTCAGAACGAAACCATTCCTTAAAAAAAAAAATGTCTCAGAATCTTAAACTTTCTATAAGAAAAATGTCTGAAAATCTAAGACTTTTTCTATAGGAATAATGTCTAAAATTTTGTCCTTTTTCTCAGAATCTAAGACTTTTTCGGTAGGAAAAATGTCTCAGAATCTGAGACTTTTTCTACAAAAAATTCTCAGAATCTGAGGCTTTTCTGTATGAAAAATGTTTCAGAATCTGAGAACTTTCTATAGGAATAATGTCTCTGAATCTGAGAAAGTTTAAAAATCTGAGATTTTTTGTATAAAAAAATTCTTAGAATCTGAGGCTTTTCTATATGAAAAATGTTTTAGAATCTGAGAACTTTCTAGAGGAATAATGTCTCTGAATCTGAGATTTTTTTTTTTTAAATTTAGGAAAATGTCTCAGAATCTTATACTTTTTTTACGAAAAATGTCTCAGAATCAACGAATTTTTCTTAAGGAAAATTATCTCAATATCTAAGATTTTGTGTATAGGAAAAATATCTCAGAGACACAAGCTGATACTTTTTGTATAGAAAAATGCTCAAAATCTAAGACTTTTTCTATTGTAAAAATATAACTTTTTATAAGAATAATGTCACAGAATCTGAGTATTTTTCTATGGGAAAAATATTTCAGAATCTGAGACTTTTTCTTTAGGAAAAATGTCTCAGAATCTGAGGCTTTTTCTATATGAATAATGTTTTAGATTCTGACAAATTCCTATAGGCAAAATGTCTCAGAATCTGAGATTTGTTCTATAGGAAAATGTATAAGAATTTGAGACTATTTCTATAGGAAAAGTGTTTAAGCATCTGAGAATTTTTCGATAGAAAAAATGTCTCAAAATCTAAGAAGTTTTCTTTAAAAAAAAATTTCTGAAAATCTATCGGAAAAATGTCAAAGAATCTGAGGCTTTTTCTATAGAAAAAATGTCGAAGAATCTGATACATTTTCTATAAGAATCTGAGACTTTTTATAGGAAAATTGTCTCAAAATTAGAAACTTTTTCTATAGAAAAAATGTCTAAGAATCTGAGACTTTTTCTATAGGAAAAATGGCTATGAATCTTAGACTTTTTCTGTAGGAAATTTTTTTTTGAATCTGGGAGTTTTTCTTTAGAAAAAAGTTTTTAGAATCTAAGATATTTTTTATACTGTTTTCTTTTTAAAAAGGGCTCAGAATCTGAAGTATTTTTCTTACAAAAAAAGAGAAGATTTTCTCAGAATCTAAGACATTTTGTGTAGAATGTTTCAGAATCTGTGAAAATGTGCTAGACTAGAAATATCTCAGATTCTGGGAAAATGTCTTACAATCGGAGTATTTTCTTTTGGAAAAGTATTTTATAAATATGTTTATATAATCATTTTCCAAAGTGACCTTTTCCCGAGAAACGCTTTTAATTGAAAATACCCAGCAAAATTTTCTGTTCCAAATAATCGGTTCCAGAACGCATCAAACTACCCTGCAACCGGTTCTACTTAACATTCCAGAATCAATGATTTTTGTTTGAAATTGTCCCGAAAGTAATCGTTTTTTAGAGCAAGTAGTTTTTTTGAAAAATAATTTTACATAGAAAATTTTTTTGTGATTACCGTAAAATATATTCAAGATTCTATTGAACCAAGAATTTGTTCCAAAAAATTTTTCTGGGTATGGTTTAGAATCTTTTACTTTTTCTATAACAACAACTGTCTTAACTAAATAGAATAGAATCATAGAATCTTATTGTTAGACTTTTCTTTGAAAAAAAAATCAGATTCTGATAATCTTCTTTGTAAAAATGTAAGTCTCTCAAAAAATTTTAAAATATAAAAAAATTTAATTTTTTTCTCCCCAACAGTCTTAAACTTACACAAAAGTGAAGAATCCGATTGTTTTACATTCAGTTCAAGGAAAAGATCGAGAAAAATTCTAAAACATGTGCTGTTATGTAAATTTTTTGTAAAAAAAAAATTAAAAAAAAATGTTGGGCCCCCACCGAAATAAAATCCTGGATACGTCCCTGGATCAGATATTGATCTAATTGTAGTATTTTAGATACACAAATATAAAAAATGATACAGTTAGATCCGAATTTTGGTCACATCCAATTAAATCCACTTGATCTAATTTTATATAAATTAATAAAGATATATATAATTACATAAAGTCAGATATATTTATGTATAACCTCAGATAAGAAAATGGAGCCGCAGTAAATCTTAGATAAAATTAGATATTGACATACAATAAAAAGTCTTATATAATTTAATACGATTGTATCAAATTATATATCATTATATCAAAACTTTTTTACTAGGGTGGTACCATATCTAAACTTTTTTAGTCGGGTATTTTTAAATTATATATCGGTTTTTTTATTGGATAAAATTATATTATTGTATCTAATTGAATAAAAATTTAAACGATGCGATTAATTTTTATATAAAAGACCTTCGTCGTCAACTAATACATTTTGATGGCTCATCGTCGTGGCCAAAATTAGCGTACATTTAAATACAATAATTAATTGACTTAATGAAAATTTTAGTTAATTTTACAAAATACGTGAAGAAATTTTTTAAAATCATTTCCATAGGTAAACAATGAATATAATTTCCCTTTCTTAGCTCAAGGCTGGTAAAAATGTGGTTTAGGGGGGGGTTAAGTGTTTTTTTTTCTCAGGTATTACTATTAGCATTGATTTAATTTTTTTCACATATTGTTCATTTAATTCTTTCCTAATCTTCACCAATTCGCCCCCCCCCCCCATCCCTATTGTTTGTTGCACACATGACTATAACATCAAAACAACAAAAACCGCAACGTAACCTAATTTAACCCTATCATTCTCAGTTTTTCTAACAAGTAATTCAATCATTTATAACAAATAAAAAAAAAAACTCATTGCCTTTATTGAAAATAAGGCAAATACACTCAAAGTAATAACTTTGTGTAATCAAAAGAAAACAATTTCTTTAAAACACAAAATGTTTTTTTTATTTTTTTTTTTTTATTTATTTTATTATTCTTCAAAAATAACTGAGCCCAAAGGGCCATATGTAGTTACAAAAATACTGCTCTATGTAAATAAATACTACAACGGTATAATAAAATGTAATAATAAAAAAACTTAAATTTATATTATAAAGATCAGAAAATTTAAAATTAACCTATAGAAAGAAGAAAAAGAATTTGAGATAGTAATAAAGAATTAAAGAGAAAAAAAAAAAAAAAAAAAGCACTGTTTAGTAACGAGAAAAAACATGACATAACAAAAAAAATCTATAAAACAAAAAAGAACTTTACAAATTTTTATCTTTAAGATGAATCAAAATTTTGCGTTTAAAGGTGCAGTATGAAAATTCAAAGGTCTTGAGTTTAGTAGGCAATTTATTAAAAATACGAGCTACTCTTACGTGAAATGATCGTTCCAAAATTGAGGTTAATTTTGGAATCCGAAGTTGGCGATTACGTCTAGAACGGTTAAAAGTGAAAAATGAAATCAAGTAGGTCATGTTTCCATTTTTATACGCATTATAAAAACAAATCAAAATCCTAGATTTTACGTAGTTCAAAAATGAACTACCCAAAAATCTAGAAACATACACCGATACATGACTACGTCTTCTCAATGAGTAGAGATAACGAATAACTCTATTAAACAACTTCTCAAGTTTCTTCATATTATAACCTAGAGTACCAGAGTACACTTCAATACCATATAAAAAGATTGGCATGACTAAAGAATGAACCATCATGGCTTTAACATTCAAGGGTAAGATTAAATTAATGTTATAAAGTCTCCGCAAGGCATAGTTTACCCTGGATACAACAGAGTTGATGTGTTTATCAAAATTCAGTTTGCAATCCAACCACAAACCAAGACACTTCATTTTATCTACAAATGGAATTCTACTACCATTAATATTAATTATCAAATCCTGTTGAGGGGATCCAAAACACATAGCCTTCGTCTTCGAGGCATTAATAAATAATTTATTATCCTCCATCCAGTCATTAATATTGGAAACACTATAATTAATCATTCGTTGCAGAACATCAGAGAAATGCCTTTCCCCTTTAAATAAGAAAAACAAGTCATCTGCATAAGCAAACGAATTACAAGAAGGAAAATGAATACTACTGAAAATGTCATTAATATATATATCAAATAACAATGGTCCCAATACCGAACCCTGAGGTACTCCACTTCTTACTGGTAAAACTTTCGAATACTTTGTGCCAATTGAAACATACTGAGACCTACCATTTAGATAGGACAAAATTAGTTTACATGACATTACAGAAAGTCCTAAATCACGATTTAATTTAGAAATTAAAATGTTGTAATCAACTTTATCAAAAGCCTTTGTTAGGTCAATTGATAAAAGAACACTGACATTGCCAGTACTTGTGGATTTTCTAATAGTGTCAGTCAAACCCAAAAGAAGAGATGTTGTATTTCTCTTACACCTAAACCCATATTGGGCATCGTTGAAAAACGAAATTTCATTAATATGAGTTAAAAGCTGGTTTCTCAGCAAAATTTCAACCACTTTGGAAAGTACTGGAAGAATAGAAATAGGACGTAGATTCTCCATATCATCAGACTCGCCAACTTTCCTTATAGGAACTACTCTCCCGATTTTCCAACCTGAAGGAAACATCGCTGTGGTTATAATATTGTTAACAAAATGTAAAATATATCTAGCAATGTAGGGGAAAACCAATTTAAAAAATTTAGTTGGGAAACCATCACACCCAACAGCATTAGACTTAACTGATTGTAGTGCAACAAATAACTCATTTATATCAACACTACGGAATGAGAAACCCCCATTAACTAAATCATCAGATAAAAGTGGAGTGTCTACAGCATTACAGCCCTGATTAGAGGAAAAGTAGCGATTTAAATTATCAACATCAATTTCACCAATAGTTGATGAATTATCATCAAGACCATTTTCACGCAGCAAATTCCATATTTGCTTTGAGTCTTTGTTGCTAAACATTTGAGCATGCGCCCTTCGTTTACCATTACGAATTACAGTTTTTGCACGATTTCTTAACCGGCAAAAAATCCTCCAGTTTGCTTCATTCCTATTATTTAAGTAAGAACGATAAGCTGCATCACGAACGGACAAACTATTCCTGATTTCCAAGGAATTAAACCAAGTGTTATCAAAAGAACTACAAATCTTACGTCTCTTTAATGGTACAGCACCATGCATTTTACATAAAAAAGAATATAATAAATTTGCCTGATCATCAACATTAGCAGTATAAAATATACTGTTGAAATCGCAAGAGGCAGCAATTGACTCAAGAGACGAAAAATCAATATTTTTATAATCAAAATATTCCACAAACTCATCAATACGTGGTGAGTTGATATTCAAAGACGCAAAAATAAAAGAATGACGAGAAGTGCCAGGAATCTGTGCCTGACCGGACTGAACAACACCCATAGAGGGAGATAAAAGCAAAAAATCAATTAATGAGGTAGAACCGTGTCTAACACTAAAATGAGTTGGTAAGCAATTATGATGACATTTAATATTTAACCTGTTACACATTTCTCTAACAGACTGTGCGCTAGCAGCATTGAACATATTGTTATTAAAATCGCCTAAAACTACAATATCAGAGTATTTAGTTAATACATCTGTAACACTATCCTCAAAGGGTGCTAAGTGCCCATGAGGAAGATAAACAACTCCCACAAGAATTTTGCGACCCAAAATTACAATTTCAATAAACAACAGCTCACTAGAAACATAAGTCTTGTTCTTTTTCCTGTTGATCCCATATCTTATATCCCTAAGTATAACCCTAAATTTAATATTTTTGGCTATGTATAAAGCAACGCCACCACCAACAATTTTAGGACGATCATTTCGACAGAGAACATAGCCTGGAATGCATACAGCACTAGAGGATATTTCCTCGGTTAACCAGGTTTCTGTTATCCCTACAACATCAAATAAACCTTTACCAATTACATTTCTCAACTCATCAAGCTTACTAGATGAACCTAAAGCAAAACTTTGCAAATTAAGATGGCCAATATTAAAATTAGCGCCACAATTTCTAAACTGAGAGTCAAAGAAAGAACTATTACTAGTTACAGTGCCTAAATTTTGATTCATTTTTACAATTTAAGAAGAAAAAGAGAAAAAAAAAGAAAATAGCTAAGTTTCAAATATTTAAATTTCAAAAGTAGCAAACAAAATAATTGTACTATAAAAAATCTTGAAAATAAATTTTAAAAAATTATACAAATTATAAAAAAAGAAAAAAAAGTTACAATTTGATTGAATCTACCTTTTTTTTAAAGCAAGAACAGTTATAAAACAAACAAAAATACCTACCAAAAGACAGTTATTACTATAAAAAGCCATGTACAAAAATTATGGCATATAACATTCCTACTTAAAAAATGTGTGTTTTTTAACAAAATTAATAAATAAAAAAAATAATAAAAAGCTACAACTAAAGCCAGCTACCACTAGATTCCAGTGAAGTCGAAGGTGAATCACCATCCTCCTCGAGGATATCTTTGCACTCAATAATGTTAAGCACCTTGGAATTACCATTAAGGAATATAATTTCAGCTTTAGGAATGTCGTAGTTTTTATATGTGTATTTTTTAATTTTGTTTTTTTCTTTTAATTTTTTACAAACGGAAATTAATTCTTTAGCTTCAGGAGTTAAATGATCATTTAAAAATATGTTTGTAGTACAGTTACCGCCAATAACATCTTTCTGTATAATATTACCATCTTTGCGATAATTAATCATAATTGCGTCGCGAAGTTGTACAGAATTAAACTTAACAAGTACAGATTTTCCTCCTTCAAAATAAGTACAATGCTGTATATCTGAATAATACATCCGAATATTGCACAGTGAAGCAATTTTTATAATAGGTTTACGTAAATTTTTTAATTTTCTAGGCAAACCCTTTATAATTACATCAGACCTATTCAAACGTCTTTGGAAAATGGTGTTTTGCATTTCCAAACCATACATTTTTTGGGTAGCTACTTCATCAACAATTTTAATCATATTGTAACAGTTTTTTATATCAGCTTCCAACTTTTCAACACTTTCAGGCTTTTCTCCAGAGTACTTATTAGCAAATTCTTCTAATTTGCCTTCCATAGCTTTAAGACCAATATTTAGTTGTTCTTCAAGCAAACGTTTGTTTTCAAGAAATTTATTTTCCATTTCTTTCTCCAAAGAAGCTGTTAATTTTAAAAACCCACTCCTCAGTTCCTCCTGCACATTACAATATTTCGGCATACATGAACAGGTGTCACAAATGTATTTAACAATTTTATTTCTTAGTAAAAAATCGTACTGTTCTAGAGATAACTTTGCACAATTGTAATGAAAATATTTATCACAATATGCACACCCAATAAGCTTTTGAGTTTTAGTACAATTTTTATTACATTTAGGACATTTACATATTTCAGTATGTGAGGGGGCCATAGTAAAACTTTAGAAATTAAACAATCCCAGCTCTGATGTAAACAACAGATGATTTAGTGTAAATTATTGGAGTCTCACTACGAAAACAATCTTTATTTTCCAATTGGATTAAATTGGTTGATACAATGGTTGGAAGATTACAATTTGTTATTGTTTTATTTTTAATGAAAACCGGTATTTTGTGAGGAAAAATATGTAAATATTTATGCAATTCTTGTTGACACCGTAGTTGTTTGTTGGCCACAGAAAGAACACACCGTATTGTATTTTTTTATGTTTGTTTTTGCTATACAGATTGTTTATATATTAATAAACAACATTACACAAAATGAAAAATATTCATCATTAGTTAAAAAAGTTTTTTGTATATTTTTAATTAATAAAAACCACTTTAATTTATAATTTTATTAATTTTTTTTATTATTTTCTTAACAACAATTTTTTCCGCGTTATTTCATGGCGGTGTTGCCAGACCATTTTGTAAAACATATTTTCAAATTCTGATTAATTTTTATTTATTAATAAAAATTTAAAATATTATATTTTTGAGTAGGTTTATTTTATATTTTATTATATTTTTGAGTAGGTTTATTTCAGCTCGAGGTTATTTTTCCTTTACTAATTAAAACTATGATATTCTCATACAGTGACTCAAACTAATAATGGAACAGCATACAATGTATGCCATACATATATTTGTTAGCAGTTCTTTAAAGGACAGTTATAAATACTTAACCATATTATTATCAATCAACTATTTTTTGTAGAAAATGCTACATAGGAAATTTTCCAGGCTTTAATTTAAGCTTGATAGCGTCCAGATTGAGCAAATATTAAATGAGATACGAGTGTCGCACTGGAAAATGAAATTATTTATAGATACTTTTTAGGAATTTTTTTTTAAAATATTTCTAAGTCGATTTCTTCCAAGTTCAAACACGAAAATTTAAAAAAATGATCCAGTAATTTGTTGAGTTATCACCTGGTTTTTCCAACAACCCAAACAAAAAAATTTAATTTTTTAAATACAGTAGAATAAATCCGAATTTTTTGTGAGTGATCACAAGATCTTATAATTCTCTGAATATGAATTAATATTTTTGTTTAAACATTAGCGATTTGTCATTTCCAATTCCCTTTGCTACTTGTAGTATAGTATTTATATATTTTCTATTATATAAACACTATACTATAGTCTTGAAAATGGAATCTGACAAATTCAGATTTGAAAATCTACTCTACTTATTTGCTGATTTCAAATTTACGAAAAAAAAAGATTTTTCGCAAACAAAAGTTTTTTTTTTTGCGAAAAAAATTGACGGTATTATGGTTTGTTGTGTTAGTTTAACAGACTTGAATGGTTATAAATTTTAAAATTATCGCAAAAGTTTAAAAATATCGTTTTTATTGTACGAAAGCATCAAAATTTTAAATCGTGAATATCGCGAATACGAGCGCTAACTTCGAAAAACGGCTAGCACCATTGAATCCAGCGTACCCAAATTAACTTTACCAGTAGGGTGGACAGCTTGTTAAAAAAAGTGTCAAATTCGAGCATAGTGCTATTAACACATTTATTATTTGTGTATTTGTAAATTAATAGACAAAATTGCGTTTAAACTACAGCAAAAAATTCTAAACTGTAAAGTTCATTAAATTTGAAGTCGATTAACAGATTTGTTACTTTGAGTGTATAGTTTATATAAAATGAGGTAAATATCGATTAGATTCTGGTTATATTATGTGAGTATATAATAAGTAGTGTGATAAAGAAAAACGCAGGAAAACAGGTAATATTACAAGGTAACCATTTTTTACGAACAGAAATTAGACTCTTAAATTGTTTATACAATTAAATTAAAACCTCTGTACAGTTAGCAGAAAAAAATTGTTGAAAATATTTTCATTGTGTGTCATATCAGAAATTTACTGATTTAAGCAGATGCAGTTTGCCAAATTTTGTATCTTGAGAATCACATTCAAATCAAAAGAAAAAAATTTATCAATTTCAGGAGAAAAATTTTCTAATCTCTGTCGGCTTGATTTTGGAATATCTCTCAAATTACAGAGGAACTGCTAAAATTACAAAAAGTTTGATTTTAACAGATTTTGTTTGCTATATTTGTTTTTACTAATTTATTACACAATTTGCAAATATTATTCGAAAACGATCAATTGTAATTCGAAGATTCTTTGTTTAGTTCGAAGATTCCAATTGTAATTCGAAAAAGATCAATTATAATTCGAAAAAGATCAATTGTAATTCAAAAAAAGATCAATTGTTATTCGAAGAAGATCATTTGATATTCGAAAAATATCAATTCTTATTCGAAATTGATTGATTGCAATTTGAAAAAGAACAATTGTATAACGTAAAAAATGAATTGTAGTTTGAAAAAGATGAATTACAATTCGGAATATATCATTTGTTTTAATTCAAATTTAAAAAATATAAATTGTTTTTCGAAAATTATCAATATCAATTCTAATTCGAAAAAAAAAACAATTGTAATTTGAAATCGATTAGGTATAATTTAAAGATTACAGTTGCAATTCTTATTAAAAAATATAGATATTGATATTTGAAATATGGAAAAAAAAATCTACTAACCTTTAAGAAATTTTTCCTAAAAAAACAAATCTTATCCTTGAAAAAGTTCAGTTGTAATTTCCATTTTACTTTAATTTAAGAAAAATATGATCTTTTCAACTGTTGCGCTCTATGATCAGGGTTCTGAATTTATGGAAAATTCCACAAAAATTTGAAATATTTGAAAAAAGAAAAAATATTATATTGTGATACATTATTTTTATTAATTTTGCTGAATATGAATATCAAAAATCGGTCTAGCGGTTTTCGAGATATCGCCATTTGAAATTTATCAAACAAATCTAAAAATGACGTTTTTTTTCTACGTTCAACTATTTGTATTCGTTTAAGATAAAGAAATCGATTTTTTTTTCCTTTGACTATGTTGTAGAGCCTGTGGCAAACCTTGAATTAAATTTAATTTGAGCTTAATCAGAATATTTTAATCCATGGCGACCTTCAATTAAAGTGAAGAGTTTTTTTGTGAGCATTTTCTAAAAAATCAAAACCTTGATCAAGGGACGCCACGGGTTAAAATGATCGGATTTCGCTCAAATAAATTTTTTCTCAAGCTCTATGAAAAGGTCAGAGGAAAAACAATTGATTTTCTGTTTAAATTTCGTAAACGAGGGGGAAAAACCGTAATTTTTTTTCAAATTTCTAACAGCGATATCTAGAAAACGGCTCGACCGAATTTAGTTTGTTTTCGCAGTCACCATCAAACATTGTAAAATTTGTCTAAACTTCGAATTTTGCTTAAAATTTTGTTAGATTTTTGATATTTTTATACCCTCCACAATAGTGATAGAGGGTTTTTATAAGTTTGTCATTCCGTTTATAATACCTCGAAATATTGGTCTTGAACCCCATAAAGTATATAAATTCATGATCCTTGATCGATTTTAAGACGATCTAGCGATGTCTGTCCGTCTGTCTGTCTGTGGAAAACACGCTAACTTTTGAAAGACTTTATTTGAGGCTCCTGCAGTTTAGCATATATGTTGGGCATTTACCAGGTCAGGTTGGTATTGCAATCCAGCCAAATCAGTCCAGTGGTTCAAAAGTTATAAGCAAAAGAGTGAATTTCGGCAACGGTTTTTCGCGAATTTACGAGATAAAAAACACGTTAACTTTCGAAAGACGATTCTGAGTATGCTATGGCTTGGCATATATATTTTTCGTTCCCCAGGTCTATTTCGTTTTGAATTTTAGCGAAATAGGTTCAGTGGTTCAAAAGTTATTAGCAAAACCGTGAATTTCACATTGGTTTCAAAATTCACATGTTGAAAAACCCGAGTTTTAAAAAAACAAGCTGTAAAAACAATGATAAGCCACAAAATTACTTTACAGAGTACTTTTGTCATTCAAAAATATTTTTATTTTCTAAAAAAAAATTTACAAAAAAAAAATTAGCAAATTATTTTTTTTTTTACAAAAATGAAAAAAAAAGTTTTTATTCAAAATAAAATAATTATAATCAAAATTGTTAATTTTTATCACTTTAGAAAATTTGCTATCCTTTAAAAAGGGCATTGTGGAGGGTATTAATAGAATCGGCCAAGTCGAATTAAACTTTTCTACTAGTTCTTTTTTTTTTAATTTTCAAAAATCCCAAACTTTGATAGCCGGGAGCCTTAGTCCGTGGCATATTTTCAAACCAACGAAATGGTATTTTTGGAATTACAAGTGATATTTTCCGAACCACATTTGATCTTTTACGAATCACTATTGGAATCTTTGAAAAACAAAAGATCTTTTTATACCCTCCACTCTAGTGACAGATGGTATATATAAGTTTGTCATTCCGTTTGTAACACATCGAAATATTGGTCTGGGACCCCATAAAGTATATATATTCATGATCCTCGATCGATTTTAAGTCGATCTAGCGATGTCCGTCCGTCCGTCTGTCTGTCCGTCCGTAGAAAACACGCTAACTTTTGAAAGACTTTACAGAGGCTACTGAAGTTTGGCATATATGTTGGTTATTAACCTGGTCAGGTTGGTATTGCAATCCAGCCAAATCGGTCCAATGCACTATAGGAAATTTTACCCATTTTTTGGCCAAAAGTCAAAATTAAAATTTTTGCAAATATTATTTTTTTTTACATTAATATAAAAAAAACTTAACAAAGTAAACAATTCTTTCTCAATTTTTCGACAGAATTGATGTACTGTCACTTTATCAGTAGTTTTTCTTGCAATTTCTTACTTAGTTATAAAATAACGATTGAGTGCAGTGAATTTTGTGATAGCTTCTAACAAAAGTTTTTATATTAAGAATTTATAGTTTTTAAAAACTAAAAAATGGAAAATAATGTCGAAGGCGAGTACTTTAATGATAAATAGTGAAATGTTGGTGAAAAATTGAAGTGACCTTAAGATGAACTTATTGAAGTATGAATTGGTATTTTATTTTGACTTAAAAAAAAATTATAGCATATGTTAGCTATTAAACCATAAAAGTTCTCTAGGACAATCCATTACCTTCCGAATTTAATAAATTTCAAGGTCGGATATGTGCAAACTTTTTTTTAAAACGGATTTTTCCAGGTGACTACTGAGTGCCAAATTCAGAGTTATTTAATACATGGCGAGAGAAATAAAACAAAGGTGGATAAGGAGCCGCTATTTCTGGCCATTTCTTTTCATACATTGCTGAGAGTGAATGTTTCGAAAACTTTAAACAATATATAAAGGAGGAATTAAGAATATTTTGTTCAAATATGAAAAGGATTAAAAGTTGTAGGAGTTTGAAAGTTTTTGAAAGACAGCATGCTGTTTGGCTTAAAGGCAATACTTGGCCAAGAAAACTTAAAACGCAGCCTGCCTCCACTAAATCGAAACCTGGGCGACCGCAATTAACTTTTTTGTCAAAATCTGCGAGAACAAAAATACGAGTTACAGCAGAAATCTCTAAAGATCTAAATATGGAAGTTGAGCCCCTAGCTCTTGCTTCATCTACGGCTGCCAGTAGTGGCATTTTGAAATGTAGTTGACGACTTGGAACTCAAAAATCAAATTTTTGAATAAAATCCTTATCAAAAAGTAACTTTGTTTGATACTTCTTAAAATTGTTAAAATTAATTTCTACTGTTATCTTCGAAAGTTAGTGTACACTCAAAAAAAAAAAAAAGAAATAGTAAAAACAGTTTAGAAAACGAGATAATCTATCAAGGATCTAAAAAATCTTAGATGCGGAAACTTATAACCCGGGAACCCTGTTTGGAACTAATTATTAGTTAATTTTTTAGGCAACTTTACTAATTTTTTTTTGAGTGTATGAAAAACTTTAAAAGTCACTCCCTCCCTCTAAAGAATCTTCCAAAAGTCAAATCCAAAAAAATCATTCAAATCGGTCCAGCCGTTTGGCTGTAAATAATTTTGGCCAAAAAAAGGGTAAAATTTCCTATAGTGGCAATGGTTCAAAAGTTATGAGCAAAAGAGTAAATTTCGGAAAGGGTGTTTCGCGAATTTACGAGATAAAAAACACGACAACTTTCGAAAAACAATAATGAGACTACTGAAACGTGACATGTATCTTTGCCGTTCCTCAGTTCTGTTTGGTATTGAATTTCAGCTCAATCGGTCAAGTGGTTCAAAAGTTATATGCAAAACCCCGAATTTCAGATATTGTTCATCTTAAATGCCACGTGGTAAACAAGTTTTAAAAGCATTGGTGGTAACTAAGCAATGCTTTTCAAACTTTTTTAGTTTTAAAGCAATGCATTGCAAAACTTGTTTAGTTTTAAAAGCATTGGTAAATTAAAAATTAAACTTGAAAAAAATTTTACACTCGAAAAAAATTTTACACTCAAAAAAATTTTACACTCAAAAAAAAAATTATTTTTTTTTTACAAAAATTTCAATATTTTGTGTACATACGTGCATTCACTCAGAAATATTTTTACAGTAAAAAAAAACATTACACTCGAAAAAAGTTTTACACGCAAAAAAAAAAATAGTAATTTTTCTTTTTTTTAAATAAAAAAAGGGTTTTTTACTCAAAATAAAATATTTCTAATCAAAATTGTTTATTTTTTTCACATTAAAAATGTACTATCCTTTAAAAAAGGCATTGTGGAGGGTATTCATAGATTCGGCACAGTCGAAATTAACTTTTCTACTTGTTTGAATTACAATTGGAATCTCTTAATTACAGATATATTCTGATTACATTATATTCGAATTACAAGATTTTCGAACTACAAATGGCATTTTCGAATTGCAAAAGAAATCTTCGAAATACAAGTATTATATATATATATTTAAGCCTTTATTCATAATAAATATTAAACACTACAAAGAAATAAAAAAGTTATGATAAAATAAATATACGAAAGTTCATTTTGTTGAACATAGGGCGTCAAGAGAGGGTTCTAACATTCCATGTTCCAATCATTATCCTTTGTTTAAAGCGGTAGGTCGTCATCGATGAGGGAGAGTTATTATTATCATTTGTTGACGTTTCTGTAATCGGTTTGTTTAAGACGATTGACTGATTGGGCCAAAGCGTCCGATCCTAGCGTTGGGGCTGCCAACAACCTCTAGGCAGGTGCGCCGTTTAAACGGCAGATAAACAGCTGAGCTTCAGTGACTAATTTGAGATACTGTTTGCCACCTAATTACCTGAGACGCATTGGTGTTACCATGCCGGTCAGGCTACTCAAACTGTCGCCTTCTCACGTTAGCTATCGACAGACGGGTGTCTGAGCGACATTTCCAGGGGATACTTGGTTTTAAACCGGAAGTGTGAGTTGCTTGGGAATTTCAACAAATGAATCACTTCTGGCCATTCCCAAGTGAATGGCAATCAGAAAGCTTTCCACATCTGCGAAAGACCCCAATCCCCCAAATAATACAAGTAGAAACTTTGAATTGTAACTGTTCTGTTTCGAAGTACATGGGTAAATGGTGTAAAAAACTTTTTAATTTTTTTTTTAATTTTTAAAAATTTTAATAAATAAATAAATAAATAAACCACTTATATTATTTTTTTTGCTGAGCAATTGGTGTGGAATGCTCATTATGGTATATCGGTTTTAAATACAATGACAAACTCATTTTCTACGCAGAACAATATAGATAAAAAGCACATTATGTTAAATAGCAAAACTTGAAAATCATGTTAAATAGTTTTTTTTTCTTCTTCCACACCAGAGGATAAAATAAAAATGAACACATTCAAGCGTAAAAAAAATGTAACAAGGCCATAATGATTGTATATATTTGTAACAAGTACTTTTTTTTTAGGGCACACCACTTTAAATATCCCGGTAATTTTTTATACCCTCCACTCTAGTGATAGAGGGTATATATAAGTTTGTCATTCCATTTGTAACTCATCAAAATATCGATCTGGGACCCTATAAAGTGTATATATTCATGATCCCCGATCGATTTTAAGACATTCTAGCGATGTCCGTCTGTCTGTGGAAATGGTGATCACGGCCAAAATATTACACGTAGATGACTGAAACTTAACATATTTATTGGAAGTTCTCCCGAGAAGTTTGGTATTGCATTTGAGCGATATCGGTTTAGCAGTTCAAAAGTTACCCAGCAAAACTTAGATTACCAAATAAGGTATAAAATAAGGTATAGGATCTCTTATTTTATACATTGCAGCATTGATGATTTTAACAGGCGATGAGACTCAAAGTAATGCATCCACATTATCACAAAGAATACCAGTAAGGTATAAAATAAGTCATAAATTTATAACGAATAATACGAGTAAGGTGTAAAATATATGATATTTTATAGGTTACGAGAAATGAAATAATATAGCATACCAGAAGATAATATATAAGGTGTTACGAGTAGTGAAAAAGTAATTTTGTATTAAATTTACTCACGTGATTGTAAGTGAGTGTAAGTAGATAAAATATGCTCGTGAGTGTGTGTCGTTAGAAATTTCCTGTCGTGAGCCCATCTCTAGTTAAAACTTATGCATTTTTTTATAAAATAATTATTTTTTATGTTATTGTAATGCATTATGCATCCAATTATAAATAATGCATTATTTCAAACTTTCAAATAATACATAATGTAACCAAATATAAGTCATCCATGATTTAATGTTTAGAAATAATAACTATGAAATAAATTTTTTCCAATAATCATGCATTACGTAGCAAATTATTAGTAATGCATTATTTTTCACTTTAAAATAATACGTTGTGGAACAAATGTTTGGTAAGACATCCTAAAATAATGCTACAAATAAGGTATATACATTACCTGGTAATGTGTTATATAATCACTACCCATTACCAAGGTTTTGCTGGGATATGAACGAAAATGTAACAAAACCTCAAAAATGTTAGTGCATTCAACATAACCTAAAAATACAAAATGTTTTAATTCGGCTGCTGGTTGACTTATGTGAACATATTTGAACACCGAATGGTATTTAAACAAGTTCAAACATATTTTTTTACAAAAAAAGAAAAAAATCGCGGATTTTTTTTTACCAAATTATTTTTTTTCGCGAAAATTTTTTTTCAAAAAAAATTTTTTTTTTTTCAAAAGTAATTTCCTTTTAAATAAAGTTTTTGCAATAATCTTTTAGAAATTGTGGAGGGTATCACTACATTCGGCAAGGCCTAATTTATATTTTTTACTTGTTTAACACTCAGGGATTGCCTCCTTATATGCATTAAATTCGGCTGATATTAAAAAATTAATGTAAGAAAATAACGAAAGAGGGCGCTGTCAAATATATCAAAACACGTAAAATTTTTGCAAATTCTGAAAATTTTACAAAACAAAAAAATTTGCAATATAATACGACCACTTCTTCAATATTTACTTAAGCTTACTTATTATTTTGCCAAATAGAGACTTTCTTATAATAATTGCATGAACATTTGGTATGCAATGCTTTATATGCATGACTTTTTATTTTAACTGAGTAACAAGTGAGTATTAAGTAGGTGTATGTCGCTGTGGACTCTTTAATGCCTACACTCAAAATATTTTGTAGACAAAAACAAATGAAAACACACTTAAAACCAGTGAATAAACAATTGAAAACCATCCCAGTAATTATTCATTTATTTTAACAAACATCAACATTTATTTTTTACTGTTGACAAAATTTTTTAAAATAAATAACATTAAACATTAAAAAATTACGTTTTTTTCACTATTTTTTACCAACAAATTCGAAAAAAATAACCTACGAAAACATTAAAAATTAATGATAGTTCTGTTATTTTTACCAACAAATTTCAAAAAAATAACCTACGAAAACAATAAAAATTAATGATTTCGTAGGTAATTTTTTACAATTTTTTATTGAAATATTTTTTTAAAAACTTTTAATAAAATTTTTGGGGAATCGATCCCGCAATCAACTACATTCTGGCCAGACACTCTACCCATCGTGCAAAGTCACTTGATACAAACATGTTTTTATATTTCTATAAATAATTTTTTGATACTATATTTGATACTAATTTTTCTACAAAAAAATAACTGACTTGTGTAGGTAAAAACTAATGATATTTCATTAAAAAATACCAACAATTTAAAAAAAAATTACTTACACAAATCATTAAAAATCAAAAGAATAATCAGTAGTTTTTACTTACAGAACAAAAATAAATGACTTTAAAAATTAAATGTTAATGAAAGTCTTTTGCTGTGTTTTTCAATAAGTGGATTTATTTTCGGATTAATCTTATTTAGTTTAAATTAAATATTTTAACACGCCAAAACAAATTTGAAATATTTTTTAACGTAATCTTCGATAAATTAGAAATTTAAATCCGAAAAAATAATAAAAAAATCTGGAAAATTAAAAAAGTTATAAATAAATCAAAATTAATCCAACTAAATTTTAGGATTTAATAAGTCCATTTTAGATTAATTTTGATTAATTTCTAACTTTTTTCATTTTCCAAATTTTATTATTATTTTTTCGGATTATAATTGCAAATTTATCGTAGATTACGAAAAAAAATATTCCAAATCTGTTTTGGTATGGTAAAATATTTTTTTTAAACAAAATAAGAATAATCAGAAAATAAATCCACTTATTGAAAAACACAGCATTTATTTTTTAGTGTGTTATTTTTGAAACAAAGGACTGAAGTAGTCATTAATAAAAACTGAACATAAAATAAATGTTTTTTCTTTTAAAAACGACTAAACGGAAAACTTTTTAAATAAACTACAAACAGTTAATGACATAATTTTTTGAGTGTATACTCCATTAGAACGACATTTTTTGTATGGCAATAAAGTTTTTCTTGCGATTTTGAATGTATGGAAAAATTTGTACTCTACTAGGCCTAAAACTTATGTGGTACAAACTTGAGGCCAATCGGATTAAATTAACCCGTGGCGCCCGATCAAAGTTTTGGATTTTTGAAAATTAAAAAAAAACATGTCTTGCGATATAAAATGAGCTGAACTACACCATATCCAATTCAATTTTATCAATTATATTTCAGAAGTTATCAATTGTATTTCAGAATTTATCAATTATCAATAGTATTTCAGAAATGATCAATTGTATTTCAGAAAATATCAATTGTATTTCAGAAGTTACCAATTGTATTTCAGAACTTATCAAATGTATTTCAGAAATTATCAATTGTATTTCAGAAAATATCAATTGTATTTCAGAAACTATCAATTGTATTTCAGAAATTATCAATTATTTTTCAGAATTTATCAATTGTGTTTCAGAATTATCAATTGCATTTCAAAAATTATCAATTGTATTTCAGATATTAACAATTGTATTTCAGAAGTTCTCAACTGTATTTCAGAAATTATAAATTGTATTTCAGAATTTATCTATTGTACAGTGTTTAAGAATTTTTGTGATTTTTATAAAATTTAACTATCCCCGATGATTCTATTCAAAGAATAGAGAAATATTGGTAATATTTAAATTAATAAAAATATTTTGAATATTTATTTCTTTGAAATTCTATAAATTAAAGGTCGAATATAAAAAAACAACTTTTATAATAACAAGTAAGAAAGTTAGTGTCGGTCAAGACCGACCATTTGATACTCTGCACCATTCTTATCGGGAAAATGGCTCCGAAGTTCAAACATGGACCGATTGGATCAATCTTTTGTTAGATCTTTAATTAGTAAAGAAAACACACACACACCAAATTTTGGTGGATCTGGTTTATTTTTTCGGTCGAAATTTTCATATCGGGGACTAAGTTCAAAAATGGCCCAATAATATTCAGATTTAATTAGGTTACCAATTCCTTCAAGACTTAAAATAATGATTTCTACATATAAAATAAGAAGACCTGGCAAATTTCAAAACGATACCTATTATAATATGGTCATTGGAGTCATTTAAGCCAAATTCAAATCTGGCTTTTGTATGAGGGCTAGGTGTCAACGTGGACCGAAGCCAATTTCAATGGGCTTCGTCCTTGGGCCAAAAGATGTTTAAGTTTCAAATTTCAAGTCAATTGATTGAAAATTTCGATAGGTATACCTGAAGGTAGGTCTAGGACCAATATTTCGGGTAGTTATATTCATCAGCACAAACTCATTATACCCTGTACCACAGTGTGGTGTAGGGTATACAAAAAAACTTGCAATACATTATTATACCCTACACCACTTTGGGGTACAGGGTATAATGACTTTGTGCTGATGTTTGTAACTACCCGAAATATTGGTCGTAGACCTACCTTCAAGTAAACCGATCGACTCAGAATTACTTTTTGAGCCATTTTAGCGCTGTCCATCCGTCCGTCTGTCCATCTATCGGTTTAAGCACGATATAGGTCGCAATTTTCAATCAATTTAAATTTGAAACTTAAGCATCTTTTGAAACAAGGACGAAGCCTATTGAAATTGGAAAAAATCGTTTCATGTTAAGACCTAGCCCCCATACAAATGCCCCCTTTGGATTAGGCTTAAATGGCTCTAATAACCGTATTTTAAAAGATATCGCTTTGAAATTTAACAGGTAATCAAATTTTGTATGCACGAATCATCATTCCAAATTCAAAGGTCCCATACAAACCACCCTGCCAATAGTCACATAATTCCCCAAAAATTCTTAAAAATGGAAATATTTGATAAAAAATTTATTTGTAGGTGTTAAACGTGTACTTTGGTAACCTAATCAAATATGAATATAATTGGACCATTTTTGTACTTAGTCAACCATATAAAAATTTCGACCGATATTCAGTTAAATCGGTCTATTGGCAAAAAAATAAACCAATTCCACTAAAATTTGATCTGTGTGTTTTCTACACTAAATAAAGATCTAACAAAAGATAGATCCAATCGGTCCATGTTTGGACTCGGGACCCATTTTCCCAAAAAACACAGGTGTAGGGTATCATATGGTCGGTCCTGACCGACTATAATTTTCTTACTTGTTTTTATTAATTTTGACATTTGAAATATCAAAAAAAATTTCAGAAATTAAAATTAAAATTCGTCAAAAAAAATCCAAAAATGGTGAACAAAACATCTCAAAATGTTTTTCCATTGACTATTTTATAAGGATTGTGACAAACTTTCATTTAAACTTAATTTGAGCTAAATAAAACATGTTGCTGTTTGATCGAACTTTAAAGTTTTTGGTAAAAGTTTTCTAAAAAGCCAACACTTTTATGGTAAGGCGCCCTGGGTTAAAATGATCGGATTTGGTTCAAATTAATTTTAAATGAAAGTTTTTCTGAATCTCTATGAAATAGTCAATGAAAAACATGAAAGTTAAACAAGTTTGATATTTTTTTTTAAAAAAATTTTTTGAACGTTGAAAAAAAATCCGCCATTTTTAAAAATGCTTTAAAAAATCTGTGCCAAAAAAAAGTTAACTTTTGTAGAGTAGTGTTATTATTTTTTTTTTATTTTCTCAAATAGCTATAATCAGCGACGTATCCAGGAATTTGAAAAGGGGGGGGGGGGGCCCAACTCAAAAACTTTTTTTAATCAGAACCAAATAATACTATTTTCTAGGACTACACCCCCCCCCCCCCCCCTGTACAACATATTCCTCAGAATTTTTCTAGCGGAAGAATATTTCAGACTCATCAAAATTTAAAACATCTCAGAATCTGCACGCCAAAAACACTTACACAGTTATTACCCAAATTTTTGGTAAAAATACCATTCACCAATTGCTTTTGCGTAATTTATGCAATTTTTTGAACAAAAACTTGGTTAAATTATACAAAAGTCTTAGTGAATTGTATTTCACAAAAACTTAGTTAAAGCCCCTATGACACTACATTTTTTTTGTATTGATGAAATTTATGTGAACAGTGCAAATATATCACCATAGGAAACCTGAACAAGTGTGAAGAGTAAAAGCAAACTAAAAAAAACAGTAAACGTCAAATTTTATTTTTGTGTTATCGATAAATTTGGTTATCAAATGATTGAATGTCAAAAAAAAAGTAAAAATTTTACATATTTTTTTGACATTTACGCTTTAATGATATTAAGTGTTGCCAACTTTTCTGTTTTTCATTCAATAAAGCGACTTTTTTTGCTTTTTTGACGGTTTTTGGTATTTATTCAGCGGGTTTTTATTTAAATGAAAGTAATCATCACTATTTGTTTGTTTATTTTATGTTTCTTTTTCATTTCTTCTTTTGCTGTTTCATTCTATCAATTAATAAAAAATAAAATACAAAAAAAATGTAGTGTCATAGAGGCTTAAGTTACGCAAAAGTCTAGGTCTTGAGCAAAAACTTGTAAGTTTTTTTGCGTTTGAGTACTTCTTTATAAAAAACTATCTTAGAATTTGAGAATTTTTCTATAGCAAAAACTCCCTTTTGAACCTAAGATTTTTTTATAGATAAAAATGTATCAAATTCTGAGAAACTTGCTATTTTTTTTTTACATGTATTTGTGATGAGTTTCAAAATCATCGATCGAACACTTTTGCACAATTGAATTTTAAAAAAAATCAAATTATATGAACAAGATTGATTTTGCTCTTCTGATTCCAAATTATCTTACCAAATATATTAATTGTTTAACATTTTTCCGATATTTGCGTTTGAAAATTCGAAACCACTAATTTATGCGTGTTTACGGTTCTACTGTTACGTATTCGTAAGTTAGTGCGTTCCATTTTCGAGATATTAATGTTTGAAAATTTATAAAAGCCTTTTTTAGTGGTCCCTGTTACCAGGGGCGTATCCAGGATTTTATTTCGGTGGGGGCCCAACATTATTTTTAATTTTTTTTTTTACAAAAAATTTACATAACAGCACATGTTTTAGAATTTTTCCCGATATTTTCCTTGAATGTAACACAATGAGATTCTTCATTTTTGTGTAAGCTTACCACCGTTTTGGCGGAAATTAAGATTATATGCTGAAACATTTTTACAAAGAAGATTATCTGAAATTTGTTCAATGAAAAGTCTAAGATTCTATCACAATTTGCAGTTAAGACAGTTTTTGTAATAGAAAAAGTCAAAGACTCTAAATCATATTTCCAATGGAAAACGTTTCTCGGAAAAATTCAGTTTATAAATTGATTCTATAAACATATTCATAAAATACTTTTCCAAAAGAAAAGACTCCGATTGTAAGACATTTTCCCATAATCTGAGATATTTCTAGTTTAGCACATTTTCTCAGATTCTACAACATTCCACACAAAAAATTTTAGATTCTGAGAAAATCTTCGCTTTTTCTATAAATAAAATGATTCAGATTCTGAGAACTTTAAAAAAAAAAAAAAAACAGTATAAAAAGTCTTAGATTCTAAAATATTTTTCCTATAGAAAAGGTCTAAGATTCTTAGACATTTTTCCTATAGAAAAAGTCTCAGATTCTTATAGAAAAAGTCTCCGATTCTTCGACATGTTTCTTACAGAAAAAGTCTCAGATTATTCGACATTTTTCCTATAGAAAATGTCTCAGGTTCTCAGACATTTTTTCTATAGAAAAAGTTTCTAATTCTGAGACATTTTTCCTATAAAAAGTCTCAGATTCTTATAGAAAAAGTCTCAGATTCTTCGACATGTTTCTTACAGAAAAAGTCTCAGATTATTCGACATTTTTCCTAGAAAATGTCTCAGGTTCTCAGACAATTTTTCTACAGAAAATTTCTTAGATTCTGACACATTTTTCCTATTGAAAAAGTCTAAGATGCTTAATCACTTTTCCTATAGAACAAGTCTCAGATTTTGAGACATTTTGACTATAGGAAATTGCCAGATTCTGAAACATTTTTCATATAGAAAAAACCTCAGATTCTGAGAAAATTTTCCTAAAGAAAAAGTCTCAGATTTGAAATATATTTCCTATAGCAAAATACTCAAATTCTGAGACATTATTCTTATAGAAAAATATATTTTTACAATAGAAAAAGATTCAGATTTTGAGCATTTTTCTATACAAAATGTCTCACCTTGTGAGACATTGTCTCTGAGACATTTTTCCTTTATTTGATTTTGAGATAATTTTCCTTAAGAAAAATTCGTTGATTCTGAAACATTTTTCGTAAAAAAAGTCTAAAATTCTGAGACATTTTCCTGATTGTCAGAAAAATTCTCAGATTCAGAGACATGTTTCCTATAGAAAAGCCTCAGATTCTATGATTTTTTTTATAGAAAAATCTCAGATTTTGAGACATTTTTCAGATACAGAGACATTTTTCCTATAGAAAGTTCTCAGATTCTAAAACATTTCTCCTATAGAAAAGCCTCAGATTCTGAAACTTTTTTCATTTAGAAAAGACTCTTATATTCTGCGAAAAAGGCTTATATTTTAAGGCATTATTCCTATAGAAAAAGTCTTAGTTAGATTCTCAGACATTTTTTTTTTAGAAAGTTTTAGATTCTGAGAAAAATTTTTTTTTAAAAATAGTCTCGTTTGAGACATTTTTCTAAATGACAAAGTCGCATTTTAAGATTTGACTACATTTTACTTACAATTAGGTCCATTTTTTGTTTACATAAAACTTCAGGTTCTAAGTTATTTTTTCATTAGAATACTAAGTTGAAAAGTTTCGAATTCTAAAAAAAATTTTCAGATTTTGAGATTTTTTAATCAGAAAAATTTAAAGTTTCAAAACATTTCTCTTCAAAAAATTTTAGATTCTTAAATGTTTTTAGATTTTTTTACGAAGTATTTTAACATTGTACTTTTTATTTGATACCAAATCCTGAAATTTGTGAAATCATTTCGGGGGGTATACGCCACTGACTGTTACGTATTCTAACATAAGAGCAATCCAAATTTATTTAGAACATTCCGTTATCGAGATATTTGGACTTGAGGATTTTATTAATTCTTAGCGCTTTTTACATTTCTTCTGTTACATATTATTGCGTTGGTGCAACATTTTAGGTCTAGATTTTTGTAAAATGGATTTCTAGATCACAAATACGTTATTAATTTTTTTTAATGGTGCTTCTATAAATTCTTTTATGAAAATTTATTTATTTTCATTCAAATAAAAAAAATCGATTTTTTTTGCCAGTTTAAATATTGTCCTAAGTCCTTTTTCAATATGAGGCATTCCACACCAAATGTCCCGCTACAGAAAAACATGTGTCCCGTAAATTTCTGAATAGGTTGTTTGGATAGCCCTATATGTAACAAAGAAAATTGCGTTTTTGGTTTTTCAAATTTTCGAAATATTTGAAAAAAATTTTTGAAAAATGGGAAAAATGGTAAAATTTGTGGCGAGTTGCCTTGATTAAATATTTATCACATTAAAACGGAATGCACCACAATGTCAAAAATTTACGTTCTTATATAGTTTTGTATGGGCTATCGATTAAATTTTTTTTTTTTTGTAAAATTTTCAGAACCCGTTCTGAAATTTTCCATTTTTTAAAAAAGTCAATTTATCAAAAAACCGTCCACTTTTTTTTTTTCTTTTTTATTTATTTTTTTAAAAGTTTAGATGTTTGTCCATCCACACAAAAAAAATCAGAAACACGTTCATCTTTTTTTTCGAGAAAATCGCATTTGAACTTTAAATTTCATAACAATTTTGTTATTTGCTTGTATTTCTTTGTTTTAAAGTTGCGAATGAGCCCAGCAAAACTTAGATTACCAAATAAGGTATAAAATAAGGTATAGGATCTCTTATTTTATACATTGCAGCATTGATGATTTTAACAGGCGATGAGACTCAAAGTAATGCATCCACATTATCACAAAGAATACCAGTAAGGTATAAAATAAGTCATAAATTTATAACGAAGAATACGAGTAAGGTGTAAAATATATGATATTTTATAGGTTACGAGAAATGAAATAATATAGCATACCAGAAGATAATATATAAGGTGTTACGAGTAGTGAAAAAGTAATTTTGTATTAAATTTACTCACGTGATTGTAAGTGAGTAAATAAAATATGCTCGTGAGCTCGTGTCGTTAGAAATTTCCTGTCGTGAGCCCATCTCTAGTTTAAACTTATGCATTTTTTTATAAAATAATTATTTTTTATGTTATTGTAATGCATTATGCATCCAATTATAAATAATACATTATTTCAAACTTTCAAATAATACATAATGTAACCAAATATAAGTCATCCATAATTTTATGTTTAGAAATAACAAATATGAAATACATTTTTTCCAATAATCATGCATTACGTAGCAAATTATTAATACGTTGTGGAACAAATGTTTGGTAAGACATCATAAAATAATGCTAAAAATAAGTTATATGCATTACCTGGTAATGTGTTATATAATCACTACCCATTACCAAAGTTTTGCTGGGAAAATTATGATCATTTCAAAATGTATCAAAATTTGAGTTTTCTGCTAATTTGTTTAAGAAAGTTTTTAAAAAAATCATATTGGAGATTTGTAAAAACAATTTTTTTGACAAATTTTTTGGATTACCAATATTACAAAAAAAATATATTTATTATCTGACTACATTTGGGAAAATCGTAAATTTGATTTTTTTTTTTATAAATTAGTGCGTTTTTGCCCAAAACTTGAAACTTTGATCGATTTAAGCGCTGTCATACAGTTAAAATTTGATCAGATACTTGTTTAGGGTCGTTTAACAAATCCAAGTCTCAGGAGCAGCAAAAATCCGAAAACAAATTTAAAATAAGGACCACTTAAGTAAACATGACTGTGTTTTTTTAATTCCAACGGTAACATACATTTGGTTTGTTTATTGGACTTAAAACTTTTCAAAAATTATACATATTTCCAGAAAAACCATATATTATTATTATTCGATTAATCGGCATAAATTCTTCGATTAATCCTTTAATCGAAATTAGCAATTTTAAATTAATCGAACAATTATTCGTCTAAAATTGTTCGATTAATCGAACAAGAATTAATCGACTGAACACCCTAAGTACAACCAAAGAAATGGGAAACTTTGTTGAAAATTTAAAAAAAGATATTTCACAATTTTTAGACGTATTCTGTGAATAGTCCTGATGATTTTATAATTTTTTTGAACCTTAAATTAAAATTATTTTTTAGCGCTTTTTGGCGCCATTAACTTTATTCAAATTTAGCGCTTTTTGAGTCACTGTTTTGCGCGTTTTGCCTGTTACACAATTTTCGAAAATATACCCAAATTTTCTTTATTTAAATCTGTCAAAAATACATATTTTGATTGCATCATTACAAAAATACAACTCCATAACCAAAAAATAACATGAGCCGACGATTGAGAAATCCGCCGTCGGCAAGCAAAATGGGCCGAGCCGCCACCGCCAAAAATTCCTAGTCGGCTTAGTTACCTGCTCACGCATACTAGCAAAATATAAATCAATTATTTTTTATTTTCATGAATTTTGAGAGAACATTTGGGATTTGTGAACACAAAACACGTTTACCTGCAAATTTTGAAAGGATACCTTGAGTCAAATTTAAAGGGGATGTTTGTATGAGGCCAAGGTGCAAACACGGACTGATTTTTTTCATCTTTTGATAATATAAAAATCACAAATTTAAAAAAATGTCGCGAAAAAATGGAAAAACACCATAAATACCCTATTTTTAAAAAACGCGTATTTAAAAAATGGCAAGATCAAAAAAGCACCATCAAATACCCGAAATGTAACATACTGACAACACTGAATTCAAATTTAATGATTTTGCAACAAAAAAAAAAAAACAGTTGGTAGTTCTGCTTGTAAACAAGCGCCCTCTTACGGAATAATTACTAACAAAAATAAATTAAAAACCTATTAAATTACTGTACATTAGTACTTTTGTGAACTAAAAATAGTAAAACAATTAGTACAACCGGCTACCAATAAAAATTACTCATAAACAGTAAGAAATACTAATTTTAGCACTTTGAAGATACTAAAAAAACTACTGTAATACTGGTAATTAGTAACTTATTAGTAGATATGGGTTACCAACGCACTTACTATTTTGTTTACTGTAGAATTATTTTGAGTGTACCTATATCATTTTAAATAATGCACCAATTTCAATGAAATTTTCTTTAGATTAAAGCTTATCATTTTCTTAACCATTATTGGTAAATAAAGTATTTTTGCAAAATTGTTTAACTCTTTTTTTCGAATTTCCAATGTAACAACTTTTTTTTTTTTTTAAAACAGACTAAAAATAATTTAAAAATTCCAAAAATCATAAGGTAAAATTTAAGCAAAAAATTAAATATTTTTTTAAAAAAATTTCGTGTACCAATTATAACTAAGCAAAACATAAGCTTTAATCTAAAAAAGACTTCATTAAAATTGGTACATTATTTTTAAAGATATAGGCTTTTAAAAGTGAAAATTCTTGAATTTTTGTCTGGTTATAAAAACAAAAATAATAATATATTTTCAAATACTAATCACGTCGTTGATAAGGGGTTCCAATACCTTTAATTTAGTCTATAAAGCATATTCGTCCCATGCCTAATACATTTTTTATTCCAAAAATACTGAAAAAATTAAAATTTTCTGATTTTTAGGAAAATATAAAAAGTAATCCGAAATTTTTTTTCAAAAATCCAACCTGACAGATCGATGCGGAATTTTATTAGCTAAAATACAAAAAAAGAAAAACCAAAATCGGTTAAGAATTGCAACCCGTAGGCAAAATTAGACAAAAAAAGTCCATTTTTCCCCACTGTGGGCCGGGCCCCCTGGGCCCCCCCTGAATACGTCCATGGCTATAATTACAAAGTTTTATAATTAAAAGAAAAAGAAAACAGGGAAATAAAATTTAAATGAATTCACTAGAACATTTTTTTATATTTTTTTTATAATAAATAATAACGACAGAATTATGTGGAAAAAATGTGTCTGTTTTTATTTACAATTTTATAGAAAAGATGATTTTATGTAATTATGTTTTACATTTTATTTTACAAAATACTTAATAAGAGCATTTCGTAAAAAATATTATAATTTGATAAATTACAAAATAATTATTGTTAGTAAGAGCATTTCGTAAAAAATATAATAATTTGATAAATTACAAACTAAAAAAAAAATTTGCTATCCACGACATTTTGCATTGGTTTTCCATGTAAAATCTGAATTTGAAAATGAAGTACAAAAATTTAAAGTAGAAACGTTTCGAGATATTGCAAAATTTTCAAATTTTCAACTTTTTAAAAAAGTGGTTTTACCTAAGTAAAAATATCTCCAGAATAAATCGGTGGTTAAATTAAAGGCAATTAAATGCTTTATTAATTCTACACTCATAATAATAACTTTGTAAAATACTCTGTAAAATGACTGTAATTTCAATTCAACAGATATTTGACAGAGTTTTCTGTCAAAATACAGATTTAAAGAAAATACTTTGTATTTTGTTGTGACAAAAAAACAAAGTTTCCTCTGTTATATTACTTTTTACTTTGTAATCTTAATTTTACAGATAATTAACAGAGTTTTCTGCTAAAATACAGATCTAAGCAAAATACTTCGTATTTTTTAGAACCAAAAAAGTTTTCTGTTTTGAGTAGTTTTTGTTTTTGTTACCAATCATTAAAATTTTATCTGTAATATTTTTTTTTTTTGATAAAAAGTTGAAAAAGTAGCAAAAAAAGTTACCAAAATTTATTTTTCAGAAATCTTATAAAAAAGTTTTACAAAATAACATGCATTTAACTAAACTCTGTAAATTTACAGAGTTTTTTCTGTAATTTTTTTTTTGCATCAAATATATGTAAATTTCATAGTTTTCCTTGCTAAATGGTGGTTTATTTAACCAATATTTTACTAGAAACTCTGTAAATTAACAGTTTTTTTTTTGTCCAAATCATTTTACAGAGTTTTATGGTAAAATTACAGAGTTTTCTCTGTAAAAAAGCTTTCATATTTAACAAATATTTTACTATAAACTCTGTAAATTAACAGTTTTTTTTTCTGTCAAACTCATTTTACAGAGTTTTTTAGTAAAATTACCAAGAAATGTTGTTAGCTGGAAAAGTATGGTGTACTCTGTTAAATTAGCAGAGTTTTTCTGTAATTTAACAGAGTTATTATTTTGAGTGTACATTTTTTCAATCTGATAATCGCCTTAGACGCTATTAATCGATTTATTAACAATTTTGCTCCAATTATACCGAAATTCGGGGGAAAAAGTAAATTCTATTGAAAATTTCAGAATGAAAAAAAAAACTTTAAACTAATTTTTCTTTTTACAGATTATGTCTGATCTACTTAAGTATTACGAAGAAAATAAGAGGTCATTTAAAAATATGCAGAATTCAGTTTTTATAGAAATACAGTTATATTTGTGTGTTTTTACATTCGGCACACCCGAAATAAACAAATACAACTGTTTTTGTATAAAACTGATTTTTTGCATTTTTGTTCAAATGCACGCAACTTCTACAATTTTTTATGGATTTTATTAAAAAAAAAACTATTATTTTCTTTGTAATAACAGACTTAAACTTAAAATACAGAAATAAAATTTAAAAAAATTTTAACTTACAAGGGAAGTCTCTCTGGTGTCACCCTCCGATCCTCATGAAATTTGAATATGTTGTTAAGAATGATAATTAATTCGACACATATTTTTTTTTTGAGGCCCAAACTCATTTTTAGGGGGGAAATTGACCATTTTCAGTTTTTTACGATTTACGCCTATTTATACAAAATTAATATAGGCATGTGTGGTATCAGATTAAAGGTATTAAAAATACCTATCTCGTTGTGCTAACAACGGGCCAAAGAAGTTAATATTTTTCGACTTATTAACAAAAATGTCCCAAAATTTTGGTATTTTACTCAATATGACGAAAAGTTGTGCATGTTTGGACACGTTCTTAGCACACGTATATTGGTTTTCCAAAGACCTTTCATTTGTTATGTAACATGACTAGGTTTCTTTGCATAATATAGGAGATAAACGAAAAAGCTGAAAATGGCCTTGTGTTCCCCCTCCTTTTTAACCCCTAGATATGAATTTGGGCCGCTAAAAAAATTACGTGTTCCTTTATTTTTTCTGATCTACAAAATAAAACAAATTCCATAAAGATCCGCGGCTGACACTAGGGAGACTTCCCTTGTTAGTGAAAGAGGGTATATATAAGTTTGTCGTTCCGTTTGTAACTCATCGAAATATCGGTGTGGGACCCCATAAAGTATATATATGGGGCATTCCATGTCAAATCGGACACTTTGAAAAAAAAAATTTTTAGATTTTCCCAATTTGTTTACAGTTTTTAGTACCCTTCGAAAACTCCTTCGTGGTAAATTTTCAGATTTTTTTGATGACCCGTTTTTGTGGGTCCTACTGTTTTTCAATATCTTTGGAGACCCAATAAAAGAAATTAATCACCAAACTGGACAATCCGAGTTGTATTATAGGGTGGGTCTTTTAAAAAAAGCTTTGCCAGTCACCCCTAGAATTAAGTCCGATCTTAACATTATGCATATCGTTGTCATGGTTTGTAAACAGCTACATTTTTGACCTTGATAATATAAATTTGGCGACGACCAGGGGCGTGGCTAAAAAAAAAAAATTGGAATCGTCTTCAATTCTAAGCTTTAATTCTTTAAAATGAAATGTACCACATGTGTTGAATGCACTTTCCTTTGTATATATTTTTTTTGTTTTTGTATGTCTTTTCGAAATTTCTTAACATATTTAAAGTATGGCAGTATGTATTTCATTACAAGAATGAATATCCTTCAAATAACATATAGCACAAGAATCATTCAAAAATATTATTTTGTTTTTATATTAAATTCAGGGTTACATTAGAATTTCAAAGGGAGCATTCATATATTTCTAAGCCCAAAAAATAAAACACTCATAGAATGGATACAGTTTGTTTGATAGATGATGGTACTACGAGATATTTTTTTTTATACGTAGAATTGAATTAAAATCAATGCCAGCAAGATTTTAGAAATATTACACATACAAAGAAAAATCTAAAATCAAGCAAAAACAAACTCATTTCAAAACAAAATTTTTCAACAAAATTTTTTTTCATCAATTTTTTTGTTTTTTCATTAATTTTTTTTTTTCATCAATTTTTTTTTCATTAATTATTTTTTTCATAAATTTTTTTTTTTTCATCAAAATTTTTTTTCATAATTTTTTTTTATCATATTTTTATTTTCATCAAAAAAACGTTGAATTGTACTAAGCCAGCTACAGAGCACCCGCAATGCTGTAACTGTGGTGAAAACCATCCAGCCAGCTACAGGGGTTGTATTGTAGCTAAAGAATTGCAAAAAATCAGAGACAAGACAATGAAATCGAAAACGAAGAATACTAAGAAATCTGTTGTTTATAATCAAAAAACAGATGAAATAAATAATTCTGAAACCGTTGAAGTAAATAATCATGAAACTACTGTAGTAAATGAAAAAATCAAACACAAAAAGTCATACTCCATGGCTCTTAGAGCTCAAAAAAGGTCTTCTAATCTTGAAGATGAACAGCCTGTTAAAAATACAAATATAATGGATCAAATATTACAAAAACTGAATGAACAAGAAGCCTTTAATAAAACACTCTTGAGTCGACTAGAACGTCTCGAAAATTTTGTTTCAAATAATGGCAAACACAATTAAACAATTAAACATTATGGCCTGGAATGCAAACGGCTTATTAAAACATAAAAATGAACTTGAAATTATATTAACTAAAGAAAATATTGATATATGTTTGATATCTGAAACCCATCTAACTAACCAAATATCCGTTAAATTTAAAAACTATGATACGTATACTACAAATCATCCTCAAAATAATGCAAGAGGGGGAAGCGCTGTAATCATAAAAAATAACATACATCACAACGAAGAAGAAGGTATTTGCATGGAGGAATTTCAAGCCACAACAATTGTTTTGAACCTTCAAGGGAACAATGTTTCAATAACTGCCCTTTATAGTCCACCAAACCACAAAATAAAATCAGATTTATATAAATCGATACTTTCTAAATACAAAGGAAGACTAATCATTGGAGGAGACTTCAATGCAAAGCACTTACAATGGGGTTCACGTACTATTTCAACAAAAGGAAGACAACTATTTAGTGCAGCGAAACAAATGGGTTGCTATTTTCTTTCCACAGGAAAACCAACTTATTGGCCATCTGATTTAAATAAAACACCAGATCTTATTGATTTTTTCATTATTCGTAAAATATCTAAAAACATTCTTCAGATAAAAGAGGGAGTGGATTTGAACTCAGATCACTCACCGATTTTTCTTATACTTAATGGACACATTAAGCTTCGTGATGAAAAACCCTACTTGGTTAACAAATGTACTGATTGGGAATACTTCAAATCTGTACTAAATGATAAAATTGATAACAATGCGCCTATATCCACACCTGAGAATTTAGAGATTGAAGTTGAAAAGCTCACAAATCAAATTCAAACAGCGGCTTGGATTAGTACTCCGATAATAAAACCAAAAATAGATACACCAAAGTATCCACAAGAAATACTAAATTTAATTTCTGAAAAAAGAATTCTAAGAAGAAGATGGCAACAAACCAGATACCCTTTTATAAAAACACAGCTGAATTATTATACTAAACTCATCTCTTCCAAAATAAAAGAAATAAAAAACTCAAATTTTAATCAATATCTTATAAATCTGTCTCCAAATAAGTCAAACGAAAGATCCTTGTGGAAATCAACAAAGTACCTTAGCAGGCCTATAAAACAAAATCCACCAATCAGAAATCAATCCGGTACATGGGCCAAAAGCGATTCCGAAAAAGCCGAAGCTTTTGCTCAGCATCTTTTCAATACGTTTAAACCACACAACTCAATGTTAGAAACTTTTGAACAACCTGATCAAGAAAATACTGAAATTCAACTATTTACAGCATCTGATATAGAGCAAGAAATAATGATTGGCTTAAAGCCAGGTAAGAGCCCCGGATTTGATTTAATCACTTCCGAAATTTTAAAAAATCTTCCTTACAACGGAATTTTAAAACTTAAGAATATAATAAATGCTTGTATTACTCTAAAACACATACCATTATGGTGGAAAGTTTCTGAAGTAATAATGATCCCAAAGCCTGGTAAAAATATAAATGAAGTCAGTTCGTATAGACCTATCTCACTTTTACCAGTTATGTCAAAGCTATTCGAAAAGCTCTTTAACAAACGACTTAAAGAAATTATAGTTACGAAACAGTTGATACCAGAACACCAATTTGGATTCAGAGAGAAACACTCGACTATTGATCAAGTTCATCGTATAGTGTACACAATTGAAGAAGCGTTAGAAACAAAAAAGGTTTGCTCCGCAATATTTTTAGATGTTGCACAAGCTTTTGATAAGGTATGGCACGAAGGTTTGGTACATAAACTGAAGCAATTCCTTCCACAACAATACTCTGATATCCTTATATCTTACCTTAATGATAGATATTTTAGGATAAAATACGGCACTAAATACTCATCGTTATATTCAATAGAGGCTGGTGTACCGCAAGGTAGCATACTTGGGCCTACTCTTTATCTAATATACACCTGCGATATTCCAATACCGAACAATGGTACCATCGCAACTTTTGCTGATGATACATGCATACTGTCAGTAGCAAGAAACGAAGAAGAATCAACACAAAAACTTCAAGAATCAGTTAATCAGATACTAAGTTGGACCACGAAATGGAGAATGAAGCTTAATGACAAAAAATCAACTCACATAAATTTTACAAATAAAATTGTTCGTTACTTGCCAATACAAATATCTGACAACCAAATACCATACACCAACAACTCGAAGTATTTGGGGATGACACTTGATGCCAAACTAAAGTGGAAAGAGCACATAAAAATAAAAATTATGGAACTGAACATAAAGTATAACAAACTTAAATGGTTAATTGGTAAACATTCACATTTATCAATACAAAATAAATTACTCGTTTACAACCAAATTTTAAAACCTGTATGGTGCTATGGAGCGCAACTTTGGGGTTGTGCTGCGAAAGGCCACATCGATATGATCCAACGCTTTCAAAACAAAGTACTGAGAAATGCAGTCAATGCACCTTGGTATATTCGAAATTCTGATTTACACAGGGACTTAGGCGTAGACCTTGTTTCAGATGTTATTAGAGATTATGCTACATCACACTCTTTAAGGATTCAAGAACATATCAACTCTCAAGCTTCTATGTTAGGCAATGATTTATTATATACCCGTAGGCTAAAACGCCAAAAACCACAGGATCTGATCTAGTGGGCTCTTATTAAAAATTTGTAAATATTTTAGAATAATATTACTTGTTAGTTAAGTACTAGTTGTAATCTTATGAAATGTAGAAATAAAATCCAATTTTATAACGTTTCAATAAAAAAAAAAAAAAAAAAAAATCATCAAAAACTTTTTTTCATCAAAATTTTTTTTTCATCAAAAATTTTGGGCTCATAAATTTTTTTTTAACATAATTTTGTTTTTCGTGAAAAAAAAAAATAATTTTTTTTTACCAAAACTACTTTTTCACCAACTCTAAGCTTTTCGCATAAAAATTTTCCATTTGTTTATCAATTGTACATAAAACAAGTGCGAGTGTTATATTCTTTGGTGCCGAATCTTTTATACTCTCCATAATGTAAAAACACTTTTTTGCATTTATTTTTGCAATTCGTTTTGCATGGAATAGCAAAGTAATATTACATTATTTTTTCTAAAAAAAACTTTGCTTTGGCAAGTACACCCAAATCTTCCGCAAAACATTATTATGATTTAATGTTTTGGGCAACAGTACAAAATTCGCAGGCATTTTTTTTTTTTTTGATATGAGCTACCCCCTTTATTTGTTCCTTTTAATGAAAAAAAATGTTTTTTTTTTTTAAATATATCTAAATTATTAAAACTTTAAAAATGCATTGAAATGGCCAAATGAAAAAATAAAATACCGTGTTTCTCAGTTTATCCAGATCAATCCGCGTTTATTTCGAAAAATGCAAAAAATTGTTTGCACTATAGAAAAAATTCACTCCAGTCAGAAATTGGGTATAAAGATAACATTCCCATGTCTTTCAGGTTTTTTAAATCAATTCGCATTTTTCGCGAAAAGTGCAAACAAAATATGGTGTTAAACTGTGTTTCACAAAAGAAGTGTTAAATAATGTAAATATACTACTTCTGAGAAATATAGTGATAATAGATGTCTTTAGTAAAATTTAATTACGTTTCTTTTCTTCGAGCATATTAACCCTCTATCTCCAATTTTTAGGAGTAATTTTTGTCCTTATTTTAAATACTCTCCTTCTTGGATCCGCGCCTGGACAATACAAAATGCAGGTTTTTGTTGCAAATGCTCAAATATATGCGAGTGTAACATTATATTAGGGGTATTCACTTTGGCGTGCTAACCATTTTGTTTAAATTCTGATTAATTTTTATTAAAAAATAAAAGTTGTTTTATTCGACCTTTAAAATATTAAATTTTGAGTAGGTTTATTCTACCTCGAGGTCATTATTTGTCTGTTTTAAATTTTTTTTACTTTGTCCATTTTTGCAAGACTCAGTCGACCCGTGTTTCGGAATTTGTTAGATTCCATTGTCGCGACTATTTTGCAAATATTCTAATTCTCAATAAATGCTAAATAGTCTTGACAATGGAATCTTCGACAACCCCTAGTGAAATTTGATGCAGAAAATTTTTGTAGAACATTTTAACCCTCTAAATGCACGTTTTATTGGTGTTCTATGAGGATATTTAAAAAAAAGTACCAAAATGGCGCCTAAATGTGTGATGGAGGGTTAATATATTCTAAGAAATGAACCGGCATCAAATTTTACTGAAGAAATGTCTTAACATTATTTACGTCGGAATTAGATTTAATACTTATTTTTTGACTTATTCAAAACGCATCTGAAAAAAATTGAAAAACTTCAGTGGGTCATAGAACAAAAAACCCAGAGCTAAGTTTTCAAAAATCTTCGGGGGGTTTTCCTTACTGTTGGTATACTTTCATATTTTTTGGTCTCATCCAAAATACAAAATCGTGTTGCACAGTGTAATTTGACCAGTTTTCTTTAGTGCGGTTGTTATTTTAGTTACACCGGTTGAGAAACCCTGATTGGCATAATATCCCAAAAACAGAATATTTTTTATTTTTCTGATAATTATTAGAAATAAAATTAAAACATTACGCGTATAATTACCGAAATATAGTAAGTTTATTAGCTATTACGAGGGAGGCAGGCAAGCTATACAAACAATCACAGAGCAGAAGAGGCTCTATAAAACAAATCAGCAAAACAACATAATAAAAACAAAAATATTTATACTGAATGTAAGTAATTTGAAAGAATATAAACAATGTGGAATTATTTGTTCCAATTTTAATAAACCCGTTCGATTTTTTTTTTTTAAAAATGATTCCATTTTTTTGATAATTGCGACCTGTATTGTGCTCAGACTGTTTCCATGGGAAGAAGGTAGGACGGACAGACGAACAGACTTGGCTAAACTTAAAAAGTGTTTCTGAGTCGATCTATATATTGAAGGGTTTTGGATTTATAATGTGGGAAGTTAAAATTAGCAGCACAAACTTGTTGCACACTGTATCATAGAGAATTAGAGGGTATAAAAATGTAAACCTACACTCAAAAAAACCTTGTTAAATTACAAGAAAAATTTTTAACTTTTTTTTGCTACCTCCTATTTGACAAAAATTTCTAGTAATTTTACAAGCTTTTTAACAATAATTTTGTAATTTTACAAGGTTTTTACCAATAAAATTGTAAATTTACAAATTCTTTGACACGATAAAATTTACAAGGAGGTTTCGTAACTTTACTAGATTTTTTTCTACCTCCTATTTTACGAGAATTCCTAGTAATTTTAAATCTTTTTGCCAATATTTTTGTAATTTAACAAGTTTTTTACCAATAAAATTATAAATTTACAGTTTTTTTTGCGAAATTAAAATTACAAGGAATTCTCGTAAATTTACTAGGTTTCTTTTTTTTGTAAAAAAATCTTGGAAATTTGTAAAATTACAAAAAAAAAAAAAATGTAAATTTCGATTTGTTGAAAAACAAGGAATACTGTCATATATTGGTAAAATGAGATAACGAGACTATTTCTAGTAATTTGACAATTTTTTTTTTTTGTGTAGGAAACTAAAAATTTGCCCGGACGTTCAAAATCGGAAGAAAAACTTTTTTGTCACACAAAAAAAAACCCCAGTCTAATGTTACATATTGGTCAACACACATTAAAATTTCCATTAAACAATAAATTCCTTTCGAATTCTGCTTTATATTATGCGAAAAAAATGAATTAATAGTTGCCTAAAAATATTTGCAAAAAAAAAAACCAACAACAACAACGAAAAATAAACAAAAAATATGAAATATAAAATCTATTTTTAATGAAATTAAAACTAAAAATTTTCACACACATTTCAAATAAAGATCTGCGGGAAAACAGACGTTTTCTGGTGTTGTTTAATTTGAAAAAAAAAAAAAAAATAAAAAAAAAAAATAATAACAAAAGAAAAGTGATGAAAAAAATCAAACGAAACGAAACTCATTTAAAATAAATTGTTTTTCATTAATCAATTTTTAAAAAAGAAAAAGAACAAACGAAACTAATTAACTAAATATTAAATAGAAAAGTACACAGAAAACATTGATTAAATATTTAATTATTACATTTTCGTTTGAAAAAGTGAATTTTTGGAAAATTTAAAAAATTTAACAAACCCGGTGAAAAATATTCGTATATGGGAATATACGTTACAGAATATTTGTCTAACAAAATATGAAGATTTTTGACCATCTACGGACACTGGAGTGAAATTTTTTTCTTTAACTTTTGATTTTCCCAAGTGTGCGGGCAAATTTTAATTTTACAAGACCTAAAAATTATGTGTTACAAATTTGGGGCCAATCGTATTAAATTAATGCGTGGAGCCCGGCAATCAAAATTTTGGATTTTTAAAAATAAAAAAAAAAGTTAAAAAAAACGTCTTGCGACAAATGATCATGCACTGAACTCGAATATCAAAACAAATAAATAAAATCGATCATACGGTTTTCGAGATATTGGTATTTAAAATTTGCAAAAATTAGGTTTTTTCCGACGATCAAGATTTGAGAAAAAAAAACTCAAAATTTCTTTCCTTTAACCCGTTCATAGAGCCGTGACAAACTTTTATCTAAAATTAATTTGAGCCAAATCCGATAATTTTAACTCGTGGCGCCCTTCGATCCAAGTTTTTTTATTTTTAGAAAATTTTCACAAAAAACTCTAAACTTTGATCGAAGTGCGCCATGGGTTAAAATTTTCCGATTTGTCTCAAATTAAGCTTAAAGGAAAGTTTGTCTCAAGCTCTATTAAAAAGTCAACTTAAAAAAAAAATTGAGATATTTTGTTTTTTATTTTTTGAATGTAGAAAAAATCGTAATTTTTTAGACATTATTTTGACTAATTTCAAATGGCGATATATCGAAAACCGTTCGACCGATTTCAGAAAATGTTTTATGTTTATATTCTCATAGAAAAATAATAAAACTAAAATGAATGGCAAGAATTTTTTATTTTTAAAAAATCCCAACGAAGGACGCCACAGGTTAAAATGATCGGATTTGTCACGAATTAAGTTTAAATGAAAGACAGTCTTAAGCTCTATGAAAAGGTCGGGGGAAACAAATTTTGAGATTTTTTTATACCCTCCAACTACAGTATGGTGGTATACTCACTTTGTCATTCCGTGTGTATCGCATCGAAATATCGGTCTAGGACCCCATAAAGTATATATATTATTGATCAGTGATCGATTCTAAGACATTCTAGCGATGTCCGTCTGTCCGTCCGTCTGTCCGTCCGTCCGTCTGTGGAACACACGATACAGTCCAAAATAAAAGTGCTAGACTCCTGAAATTTGGCACATATATGTCTTATGTTCATAGGCTGGTTAAGTTCGGAGATGGGCAAAATCGGACCAGGGGGGAAAAGTTCCCCCTTGACGAAGTAAACCAACCCATGAAAAAAGGTAACTTTTTATAGGTTTTTATGTGATTTTGTTAAACAAATGAAAAATTTTTAAGCTTGAAAAAGTTCAAAGTCTTGGACTTGGATCCAGGGGATTTAAAAAATGACTTTTTTTGGTCCGTCCCCTTTTGTGGGCGTGGATATTAGCAAATAATTTATATAATGATGAAATTGTATATCTTTTGTACAAAAAGCATAGTAATTAAATTTGTAAACATTTTTGACCAGAGAGAATTGTCTCCAAGGACCCCCGACAAGCCCCCCCCCCCAAAAAACGCCCCTGAAATTTTTTTTTATTTTTTTTTTAACGTTGGAGGGTATACAAGATTCGGCACAGCCGAATTTAACACTCTCACTTGTTTTTTTAATTTCTTGAACGGAATAAAATTGTAATTTTTCGCAAATTTCAAATAGCGAAATCTCGAAAACTGTTCGACCATTTTTTTTATATTCATGTTCAGCGCATCAAAGTTAACAACTATGATGTGTCGCAAGACATATGTTTTTTTATTATTATGGAGTAGGTTTATTCTAGCTCAAGGTCATTATTTCCTTTAATTACACAGCTCAACAAATCGAAGGTTTTTGACTCCGGTTTGAAGTTTGATACAACATTTTTAAAGATTTTGACTCGCTGATTCCAAATCTGTGCTCCAAATTTTTCCATCACGTCTAGAATTTACATTATTCTCGGTTGAAAATGCGAATAATCGCGATTTTTGCCTTTTTTGAAAGCCTGCACAGCAGCCGCTGGGTGGAATAAAAATCTGGTATAAAGCGTGAGAGAAGAATTGAACTATGATCTCAAAAATATGATCAAAAAAATTTTAAGTTGTTGCACTATTATTGGCCAAACATGCATTTTAAAAAACACTGTCAAAAAAATTAGAAAAATCACCATTTTTTAAAGGCTCTACACTAGAGTGTCCCTTATTTTGGAAATGTTGGAAATCTTGAGACGGTACCCGCTCATTTTTTTCCTTTTGACTTAAAAATAACTCAGGAAAAATTTTACGCCCCTAGGACCACGCCTTCCCTACGCGACGGGGCCTTAAAGAGCGGGGCCTAAAAAATCATTTTTCCATACAAACCAAAAAAATTTTTTTTTTATTTTTAATTTTTTTGTTATTAATTATTATATTACTTGGATTGCTTATTCACGACAAAAAATTTGATTTTGGAGGGATAAGTCTTTCAGCGCTAAAAAATTTTTCGCAAAAAAAAAATTTGGGCGGCCGGGGTCCTACAGTAAAAAATTTTTAAAAAATATTTTTTTTTAGTTTTGACCAGCAACGGTTTTAGTTGCTATGTTGCTTTAAATGATATATATTCCAAAAAAAAAATTATTCATATCTGTGACATCTTTATCTTTTTCGAAAAAAAAAATTTTGAGCCGTAGGAATCCTACGGTAAAAAATTTTTAAAAAATATTTTTTTTTAGTTTTGAAAAGCAATGGTTTTAGTTTTTATGTTGTTTTTAATGATATATATTCCAAAAAAAATATTATTCATATTTGTGACATTTTTATCGTGTATCGAAAAAAATCATCAATGCATTTTTTACCCTTTTTTAGAACACGATTAAGATGTCACAGATACAAAAAATATTTTTTTATGAATATATATCATTTAAAGCAACATAGCAGCTAAAACCGTTGCTGGTCAAAACTAAAAAAAAATATTTTTTAAAAATTTTTTACTGTAGGACCCCGGCGGCTCAAAATTTTTTTTTGCGAAAAATTTTTTAGCGCTGAAAGACTTATCCCACCAAAATCAAATTTTTTGTTGTGAATAAGCAAACCAAGTAATATAATAAATAATAACAAAAAAATTAAAAATCAAAAAAAAAATTTTTTGGTTTGTATGGAAAAATGATTTTTTAGGCCCCGCTCTTTAAGGGCCCGTCGCGTAGGGAAGGCGTGGTCCTAGGGGCGTAAAATTTTTCCTGAGTTATTTTTAAGTCAAAAGGAAAAAAATGAGCGGGTACCGTCTCAAGATTTCCAACATTTCCAAAATAAGGGACACTCTACTCTACACTCAAAAAAAAACCTTGTAAAGTTACCAAAAAAAAAAAATCAAAAAAAAAAACATAAATCCTCGTAAAACATAATTTTTTTAAAAAAACAGTTTTTTTTTGAAAATCAACTAGAATCCTCGTAATAAAAACTTTGTTGTAAAATTACAGTTTTTTTTCGTAAAAAAACCTTTCCAAATGGTAGAATACAATTACGAAAATAAATTTGTAAAATCACCAATAAAACTGCAGTTCTCGTTTGAGCAAAGTACAAGATTTTTTGTTAAAAACCAAGGAAAATTGTTAAATATTGGTAGAACGGGATTACAAGGCATTTTACCAGGCGTTTTACCAGTTTTTTATTTTGAGTGTACAACAAAAAACAGATGATCAATCTTTACTGCGATGAGCTCAAAATTTAGGCAAAAGTTCATTCTTTCTTAAGACTTTTAAACCCATTTAAGATATCTTCTGGTTTACATAAAAAATAACACAGATAGCTTCATCTTGTAAAATATTTATTTTTTTGGAGTTTTTCTTTGAAAAATATCAAAAAACTAAGGTAAATTTTACAAAAATGCTCATTTTAACAGTATCATTTTAAAACGCAAGTAAAGCCCAACAAAACGTAATAATTTGAAAAAAAATTGTGTTCTATGGTGGAGACCATAGACAAATTATACTTTTGCGCTTTATACCAGATTTGTATTCCTCTGAATGGCTGCTGTGCAGGCTTTCAAATAATGCAAAAATCGTAATTTTTCGCATTTTCAACCGTAAATAACTAAAAATCTGGACGTGATGGGAAAATTTGGAGAACAGATTTGGAATCAGGAGATCAAAGTCTACTAAAGTTTATCATCAGAATTCAACCGGAAAATGAGTGTTGAGCGGTGTAATTTTCGATTCAAATTTACATTTTTTTTTGTAATTTTACAGTTTTTCTTGTAATTTTACAAATATCCAAAATTTTTACAAAAAATTAGAAAATTTAGGAGAATTTCTTGCAAGTTTTATTTCGCCAAAAAAGTTGTAAATTTACAATTTCATTGGTAAAGATCTTGTAAAATTACAAAAAAGTTCATAATTTTTACCAGGAATTCTAGTAAAATAGGAGGTAACAAAAAATCTAGTAAAATAACGAAACCTTGCAGGTTTTTTCGTGTCAAAAAAATGTAAATTTACAATTTTTTTGGTAAAAAGCTTGTAAAATTACAAAATTATTGGTTAAAAGCTTGTAAAATAACAAGGAATTCTTGTCAAATAAGAGGTAGCAAAAAAATAAGTTACAAACTTTTCTTGTAAGTTTACAAGGTTTTTTTTTTGAGTGTATAATAGGGTTTTTACTTTTTGCTAAATAATCATGGCAATGGAGTCTGAAAAATTCCGATTCACATATGAGGCATTCCACACCAAATGTCCCGCTACAGGTAAACATGTGTCCCGTAAATTTCTGAGTAGGTTGTTTGGATAGCCATATATGGAACTAAGAAAATTGCGTTTTTGGTTTTTATTAATTAATTAATTTTTTTTTTTGGAAAATTTTCGGAACCCGTTCTGAAATTTTCCATTTTTTAAAAAAGTCAATTTATCAAAAATCCGGGCAATTTTTTAATTTTTTTTTTTTAAGTTCATCCACACAAAAAAAAAACAGAAACACGTTTTTCGTTTTTTTTTTCGAAAAAATCGCATTTGAATTTTAAATTTCATAACAATTTTGTAATTTGCTTGTAATTTCTTGTATTAACGTTGCGAATGAGTATTATTAATTGCATAAATATTACTCATACGCTCTGTTGAAACAAGAAAATACAAGCAAATTACTAAATTGTTACAAAATATAAAATTTAAATGCGATTTTCTCAAAAAAACGAAAAACGCGTTTCTGAATTTTTTTGTTTTAATCTAAACTTAAAAAAAAAATATTTAAAAAAAAAAAAAAAGTGGCCGGATTTTTGATAAATTGACTTTTTTTAAAAAATGGAAAATTTTAGAACGGGTTCTGATAATTTTCCAAAAAAAAAAAATTAATCGATAGCCCGTACAAAACTATATAAGAATGTAAATTTTTGAGATTGTGGTGCATTCCGTTTTAGTGTGATAAATATTTAAACAAGGCAACTCGCCACAAATTTGACCATTTTTCCAATATTTGACCATGCCTCCTAAGCCCAGTTTTTAAAAATTGAAAACCCAAAAACGCAATGCAAATTCAGAAGTTTACGGTACACTTGGTTTTTTTCGCTGGACATTTGGTGTGGAATGCCTCATATCGATAAAGTCTTGCAAAAATTACCAACATAAATAAATTTATAACAGAAATATAATTTTCTTGAAAATTATTCTATGAGAATATTATGGTTTTAATAAGTAAAGAAAATAATGACCTCGAGCTAGAATGAACCTACTCAAAATATTATATTTTAAAGGTCGGATAAAATAATTTTTATTTTTAAATAAAAATTAATCAGATTTTTTAACAATTTTTAACAATTTTCAAAATTTTGATCCAAAATATTTTTTTAATTTTTTTTACAATTTTCAAAAACTCAAAACTTTCCAGTCTCTCCCTTTATACAATCGCTGACATCTTCATACATTTGGTTTAGTCAGCGGCATTGGCGTATGCAGGATTGTTTTTTCAGGGCCCAACAACAACAACAAAAAAAAAATGGTTGTTCTTTTCGTGAGATTTGTGTTTTCCAATACATATAAAAAAAAATATATTTTTGTTGTTGTTGTTGGCCCCCCCCCCTGAATACGTCGTTGGTCACCGGTTGTTTACACGAATTATTGGTGGTCACCGATACTGATGGGCACCACTGTTTTCTACACTAATTAAAGATCTAATGAAAGATAGATCCAATCGGTCCATGTTTGGACTTGGTACCCATAAAAAGCAACTTTCTCGACCTCGACGTTTTCGAATATAAAATTGAACATTTTTCACCGGGTATTGAAATTAAAAGTTAAACGTCGAAAGAAATTAAGAAAAAAAAAACAATATTTAAAAAATTTATAACGACATTTTAAGAAGACCAAACAATTTCTCGTTATTGTTTTCTTTAATGGTTATTACCGTGAATTCACGTGAGTAATTGTGTTAAAGTGCACATTTGTCTATGTGTGTTTGTATATTTGACGTCAACTTTTAACATAACGTTAATTAAATCAACAATAACAACAGCAACAACAACAACACCAACAACGATAGACACTAAAGTAGTACTTTTACGCTTGCATTCACTGACTCCATGCAATATGTGTGATTCGGAACATAAACAAGAACAAATACAACCACTAGCACAACAACAACAATCATCTGTTTTACCGGAAACTTTGACCGCCATAACACTTCATACACAACAACAACAACATCAGCAACACCAACTGCCAGAAGGTATATATTTATAATTCCTTTATGTACACTCAAACAAAAAAGTCTGTCATAAAATCATAAAATCATTAAAACTTTAACTATTAAAAACAACAAACAAAAATTATTTTATTAAGCATGAACCGGATGATATACGTCCGAATGTAGAGATCAAGTGGAGTATAACTGCATTTACAGTTTTTCATTTTGTGATCCTGTTTCCTTTTAAAAGGACTTAAAATTTTTAAAGGATGACATTTTGTAATTTTTCCATTTTTTATTTTGCCATATAAAAAAAAAATTATGTTAATAATGTCGTTTCAAAAATTTATCAACATATTTTGTTAAAAATTTTAAGTGATTTTTAAGGATAAAGTTTGGAAAATATATTAAGTACCTCCTTTTTTCCGATATGTCAAAATAATAAAATGAGAAAACTAGCGGAGGTCCTCTTCTTTCATTTGCTATCACTTGTGGCATCCTAGTACAAATATTTAAAAAAATATTTTACAAAAATTAATCCTCTAAAACTTTGAAGTTCTTTTAAAAGGAAACAGAATCACGAAATGAAAAACTGTAAATGCAGTTTTACTACATTTACTTTGTATTTTCAGAGGTATATTATCCAGTTCGTGTTTCCCGAGTAAAAATTTTTATATGATGCAATATATAATGATATGTAACACAATATATATTTATACGCAATTTGATCCGAATAATGGTTGATGTTTTTGCATTAAAAAAGAACAAATTGTATAAAATATGATTTGATTTCATCCGAGTTTTGACCAGACATTGCCATATATTGGTTCTAATTGCATAGATCTAATTGCATAAAAACATATAAAATTCTGGTGGTTTTTGGTTTGGGTTGAGATACACCACAGGTCAACGGTACATTCACCAAACATATAATTTTCAAAAACAAAAAAAATGTTTGGGTACGCTTCGAACTAGATAGGTGATATACCCCAGCAAAAATTGGCATTACTAGTAATGGGTTTTGTAATCCGAAACAGATGTTAATAAGTACTTACTTATTGAATGAAACACTAATTATTTTAACAAGGGCGTGAGACAAAAATAACTAGTGAAGAGTATGGAGATAAATAAGTAGTTACTGCCTCGGATTACAAATAAGGAGTAAAAACTAGGGCTGCCAATACCGAATTCGGTAATACCGAATTCGTCGAAATTCGAGGCCTTTTTTCAAATTCGAAATACCGATTTTTAGTCAATTTCGATTTCGGTATTGCATACAACTTTTTTCTCATTTTAGTAAAAATTTATATGACGATTTCCAAAAAAAATTCAAGAAAATATTTTTTGTGTTATCAGTTTATTGCAAAATTTCCGTAGTTTCCAAAAAAAAGTATGATTTCGACATACCTTTTATAATACAACTCTGATTTTTAAATATAAAAGTTATTGTTATTCGAAGTGGTGGCGCGATTTTTTCGTCAAACAATTATTTTGGAGTGCTTATGAAATTTTGTTTCTCAATAAAAATCAAAAAAATAATAAATAATAATACACATACCATTTATATAATTTTACAAGGGACAATTAAAATGCAGGAAACGGTTAAAATCCAATATTTTTGTCAACTGTTTTGCGTTAGCTTTAAGGTTTAACTCACTTCAACTCATATACAAAATTTTAGCAAGGTAATTTTACTTCAATTTTTGCTTTAATGGAAAGAGGGAAAAATCAAAAAAAATTTATTAAAATTTTAAGAAAAATGTGTTATTGTGCAGTAGATTTTCACCACCATTTTTGAGACTTGAAAAACTTGACGAACTATTGTTGGTATTTTTTTGAAACACTTTGAGGACTTCAAGGACACACTTTTTAAGTAAATAAATCTATGAAATGATTTAAAAAATATTTTTTTTATGAATACCGAAAATACCGAAAATTCGGTATTGAAAATTTCCCAATATCGAAATACCGATTTTCTAATACCGGTCCGGTATTGGCAGCCCTAGTAAAAACCAATTACCAATAAGAAGTAAAATAATTAGTTAATTAAATCTTTTAAAATTTAACTTGTTTTTACTAAAACTTAAAAATTGCGTAAATTTTATTAAGTTTTTGAGTACTTTTTAAGTTAATTGAATTGTAAAGGTTAAAAACTGCAAGTGCAAGAAGATATTATTACTTAGAGGTGCTTTTATAACATATTACTGAGAAGTAGTTACTTTTGGGCTTAAAATAATGTTAATGGTAATGGGTACTCATTATAAATAATGTACTTGGTAATGATTACTTTTCACCACTCATTACCATGTTTTTGCTGGGACATAACCCTAACAAGGACATGTTTAGGAACATTTTAAAAAGTTTCTTATACTTTGCTTAAAAAACTTAGAAAATTGTTGGTTAAATGGAAACATATAGTCCCGACTAAAAAAGTTTAGATATAGTAACATATTATTTAATATATTTATATATGGCCATAAACAGTACTTTACATAATTATATGTAAATGTATCTTGTATTAAGTTTTACATCCAGAATTTAATATGGTGCCATATAAAAGGATATCGAATCATGTGTTGCTCCACATACAATATATGAAGCTTTATTAAATTAGATATTGCATATAATATTTTATATGACTCCATGAATGACCTAATACAAGATTAGATAAATAAATATATGATATACAACTCCATGTCTGACCTCGTACAAGAGAAGATATATATATATATATATGGTGCCGAATCGGGGGAAAAAAGTTTTCTAAGTCCCGAGAAAATTGTGTAAAATTTCCAGACACAAATAATTTTTGCGTTTTGGAGTTAAGAATTTCATAAAAATGATTAAAAAAAAAAAATTTAGCCAAATTTGGAAAAATTTTACAAGTCCTGAAAAAGTTTTGTAGAATTTTCTAAGTCCTGGATAAAAAATATTTTTGGTACATTTTTTGCGTTTTGAAGTAAAAATTAATTACCAATTAAGAATTTTTTTTTTTATATTTCGATTTTTTTTTTTTCTAAGTCCCGGACACCATTTTTTTTTGCAATTTTTTTAGCATTACCCGAAAAAACTTGGGATAAATTTGAAAATTATGAGATTAAAAAAATATTTTCTGAAAAATTCTACATATTTTATCTTATGATATAAAATTATATACAATTATATCAAATTAGATAAACCCAATATTCGGATCAAAAACGATCATATTTAATCTAATATAACAAATTTTGAGCTATTTTTTCAACCAATTTCATCATCTTATTTTATCCAAATATTTGTTGGGACATATTAAATTATATATGGCTCAATTTCAAATTATGTATGGACCTGTATATTTATTTTTAGTCAGGTACATATGACTGCGTTTAAAAAATTTTTAAAATATCTCACGCGATGTATAATCATTAGAGGTGTCCTTAAAAACGAAAATCATCTTTTTATATCTGGTAGGGTCCTATATTATTCTTTAGTACCCGAGTAAAAATTTTCTGGTCTAATCATATATAATTTGATACAATCTTATATGAGTTAATATGCTTCCGTATAAATTTATATAAAATTTTATCTATCACTTTGATACGGTTGATCCACTTTATATGGTTAGATATTGCTCCATATATGATTAGATTCGTATTTTGGTTTTGCTCATCAAATTATATAAAAATAGATATTATAAGATCAATTTGATCTAATTAGATTTGACCAAATTCAGGATCAAATTGTATCAATTTTTATATTTTTTGATCTAAAGTAATACAATTAGATATTATTTGATACAACCATTTTACGGATCAAATTAGATCTATTTAGTAAAATTAGCATAATGTTTTTACTAGGGTTTCTAAAAATGAGTGAGCCAAAATTTGGGGACAGTCGGATAAAAATAACTCGTGCCGAAAATGGATTGAAATTTTGGGGCATTCTTATATGAACGAAAAACTCTTTTTTTTCTAGTTTTTGGAAAATTATTGGTATTTGATATTTTTTGTGAAATAATATGAAAATGGTATTAAATTACCTTTCCAAAAAGACTAATAAAATTAAAATCGGATAAAAAAGAAGCATCCCAGACAGAAAAATACAATCATCAAAGCTTTTTAAAAGTACTCTAGATGGTGGTACAAGCGTTTCCAAAACGTCATGGTTATTGCTTTTAGAGTGCTCTCAAAACGTCCGAATGATAACGTCGTTAAACGCTCATATGATTGATTTTCAAAGCGCTCTAAAAGCATTCGGATGACTAAAAATTATGTGGTTTAAAGATGCTTTATGCTAATTTTATTTGAAATTGTAGATTTTTTAAATTATATTTTTTATATATTTTCTTACAATAGAGTAAAAATATAATTGAGTTCACACAATAGGACTTCATAATGTTTTCCCGTGCTTTCTTTTGTTAACAGAGAGGATGTGTGGTGCCGCATTCCCCTTATTGGAATGGTACAATTATTATGTATTCTACATTATGGGTGGAAGTTATAAACCATTTTTTTAATTAGTAAAAAGGTGCTGTAAAAGCACTTTTGAGTTGATTAAACAAAGCGTCTTCAGAGCGTTTGGAAAATAGTACTTTTAAAGTGCTTTATTTTTTGTACCATCATCAATTTCTGCCTGGGATTTTACGCATACATGCCCCAGACCATTGTATGGTTTTTAAAGCCAGAATTTCAAAATTTTCTAAATTTTAATGCAAAAAAATAAAAAAAAATAAATTTTACTTTATGATAATATTGAAGACGTGATTACGATTAAAAATAGCAGATATGGTAGTCAAGATTTTTTTTTATTTTTCGCCGGTAGTGATAAAATTTCCGCGAATTCCAAATAAAATGCGTTTTTTTCACAATAATTTAGCAAATATGGGAAAATTTGTTCTTTGTTGTACGGAACGAAGCGTAAAATATAAATTCTGTAACTTTTGAGAAATCGGATATACGCAGATATCTTGTATTATAGAGATATGTAATGTCCCAAATTTGTCATTTCACCTCGATGAAAAGGGGTTAAAGATGCCCTATTTCTCTAAAAATTTACAGAATTTGTGTTTTACACTTGGTATAGTACAATACACAACATTTTTTTCCATATTAGCTAAATTATCAAAGAAAAACACATTTTGTTGTGATGTTAAAAATGTTAATTGTTTAAATGTATTTTGTAGATCCCATGAAGATGACCAACGAAGTTGGTAGAAATATTGGAAATAATAAAAAAACAAAATTAAAAATACAAAATTTGCAGATTTTTATTTTAATTTTTATGACCTTTAGCCAAACAAAAACCTACAACATAAATAATCAACACAGGTCAACAATAAATAGAGAACAAAAACACATTTTTTTTTGAAATCCGCGGAAAATATATAACTACCCACGCCAAATTCAAAAAAAGCTAGACTCCCGAGTAAAAATTTTCTGGTCTAATCATATATAATTTAATACAATCTTATATGAGTTAATATGCTTCCGTATAAATTTATATAAAATTGTATCTATCACTTTGATACGGTTGATCCACTTTATATGGTTAGATATTGCTCCATATATGATTAGATTCGTATTTTGGTTTTGCTCATCAAATTATATAAAAATTGATATTTTAAGACCAATTTGATCTAATTAGATTTGACCAAATTCAGGATCAAATTGTATCAATTTTTATATTTTTTGATCTAAAGTAATACAATTAGATATTATTTGATACAACCATTTTACGGATCAAATTAGATCTATTCAGTAAAATTAGCATAATATTTTTACTAGGGCTACCATATTTGTTAGTTTTTATCTGTAACATGTATTTAATAACATTATAAAGTAAAAATTATTATTTCCCAGCAAAACTTTGGTAATGGGTAGTGATTATATAACACATTACCAGGTAATGTATATACCTTATTTGTAGCATTATTTTAGGATGTCTTACCAAACATTTGTTCCACAACGTATTATTTTCAAGTGAAAAATAATGCATTACTAATAATTTGCTATGTAATGCATGATTATTGGAAAAAATGTATTTCATATTTATTATTTCTAAACATTAAATCATGGATGACTTATATTTGGTTACATTATGTATTATTTAAAAGTTTGAAATAATGCATTATTTATAATTAAATGCATAATGCATTACAATTACATAAAAAATAATTATTTTATAAAAAAATGCATAAGTTTAAACTGGGCTCACGACAGGAAATTTCTAACGACACACACTCACGAGCATATTTGATCTACTTACACTCACTTACAATCACGTGAGTAAATGTAATACAAATTACTTTTTCACTACTCGTATACCTTATATATTATCTTCTGGTATGCTATATTATATACCTTACTCGTAACCTATAAAATATCATATGAGGGGGTTAGAGCACAAGGGGTTCAAGTGCCTTATATTTGATAATGAGAAAAAAGAGGTTAAAGTTAAATTGCAATAAAAAATGTTAGATGCTATCTATAATATTATTTTTTAGTTAATAGAGATCCTGAGATATATTTTAATCTAACAAGTTAAAAAAATACCGTCTTTTACACCCTTTTGCACCCAAAAATTGCATCTGAAGTAAGTAAGTGGCACTTATACCCCTTGTGCTCTAACTTTTTTTATAAATTTCTATTTAGAGCACAAGGGGTTCAAGTGCCTTATATTTAATAATGAGAAAAAAGGGGTTAAAGTAAAATTGCAATAAAAAATGTTAGGTGGTATCAAGTATATTATTTTTAAGGTAATAGAGCTCCTGAGATATATTTTAATCTAAAAAGATAAAAAAATACCGTCTTTTACACCCTTTTGCACCCAAAAATTGCATCTGAAGTAAGTAAGTCGCACTTATACCCCTTGTGCTCTAACTTTTTTTTATAAATTTGTAAATTCGTAAAATGAAAACAACATTTTATTAAGAAAATCTGTAATGGTTCTTTGTTTAATTTTTTAGTCGTCATAATCAGATTCCATGACATCATTGGGATCATCTTCATCTTCATTAGGGCATCACGTCAAATGTAAACTTTCGAATTTCGTACGTTTTCGACCAAAATTCATCCTCATCTGGCACACAAATTAGGAATTTTTGGGAAAAATATTTAAAAATTCCAAAATAGCAATTTTGGTCCACAGATGCTGATTTACAATCATACAAAATATGTTTAACCAAATTCCTCTTAAAAGTAGCAAAATGTTGAGTATGTGAAAAATATAAAAATAAAAACACGATTTTGGGCCAAAAATGCTCATAAGCATCTGTGGACCAAAATCTCTGATCAATTTTTGTGGACCAAAATCGTGTTGTTATACTTTTTTTAATATTTTTTAGATAATATGCTTTACATTTTACAACTTTTGGGACAAATTTGGATAAGTAAAAAAATTGTGCAGAAAAATCAGCATCTGTGGACCAATATTTTTTTTTTTTTTAATGTGCTCGATTCGGGAGTACTCTTTCACCATTCACCTACATTTTAAAAATTTGATATCCTTTCGAATTTTAAGATTTTTAAATTTTTCTTGTAATTATTTAAGATATTACTATATTTTAACAAGAAAAAAATGTAAAATCTTGAAATTCAAAAGAATATCAAATTTTTAAAAATTTGGTGAATGGTGATATAGTACTCCCGAATCGAGCACAATATTTTTCCTACGCATTTAGCAGTTGTACGCAAGAACTCCTAATTTTTGAGCCGGATTTGGTTAAAATATTCGGACATGAATTTTGGTCGAAAAGCGCCATTAAATTGCAATAAAAAATGTTAGATGATATCTAGTATATTATTTTTTAGTTAATAGAGTTCCTGAGATATATTTTTATCTAACAAGTTAAAAAAATACCGTCTTTAACACCCTTTTGCACCCAAAAATTGCATCTGAAGTAAGTAAGTGGCACTTATACCCCTTGTGCTCTTACTTTTTTTTATAAATTTGTAAATACGTAAAAGGAAAACCACATTTTATTAAGAAAATGTGTAATGGTTCTTTGTTTAATTTTTTAGTCGTCATAATCAGATTCCATGACATCATTGGGCTCATCTTCATCTTCATTAGGGCATCCCGTCAAATCTAAACTTTCGAATTTCGTATTATAATACCTGCCGAAAATTATTTAACCAAATCTGGCTCAAAAATTAGGAATTTTTGAGTACTTTATGGGAAAATTTTTTTAAAAATTCCACTATAGCGCTTTTGGTCCACAGATGCTGATTTTCAAACATAAAAATTATTTTTAACCAAATTGGTCTTAAAAGTTAAATTTTAATAATTGCTTGGAGCACAAGGGGTTTAAGTGCCTTAAATTTAATAAAAGGAAAAAAGAGGTTATAGTTAAATTACAGTAAAAAATGTTAGATGATATCTAGAATATTATTTTTTAGTTAATAGAGATCCTGAGATATATTTTAATCTAACAAGTTAAAAAAATACCATATTTCACAAATACAAGCAGCCAAAAATGGCCTCTGAATTATGTAAGTGGCACTTATACCCCTTGTGCTCTAACTTTTTTTATAAATTTCTAAATTATGAAAAGAATGTTAGTTATTTGTAAAAGGAAACCACATTTTATTACGAAAGTCTTTAATGGTTCTTTGTTTAATTTTTTAGTCGTCATAATCAGATTCCATGACATCATCGGGCTCATCTTCATCTTCATTAGGGCGTCCCTTGAAATCTAAACTTTCGAATTTCGTGCCGTGATACCTGCCGAACGATGGACATGGAGTAGCTAATTGTGGGAAAATTTATGAAAAATTTTTGCAAGGTCATTTTTAGTCTGCAACCAGCGGTCAAAGTTTAAAAAATTACGTTTTTGGACCAAAATTTATATCTGAAATATTTAACCCAATCTGGGTCAAAAATAAGGAACTTTTGCGCGTTTTATGGGAAAAATATTTAAAAAATTTCAAAATTGCGATTTTGGTCCACAGATGCTGATTTATAAACATAAAAAATATTTTTAACCAAATTTGTCTTAAAAGTCGAAAAATGTTGAGTATTTTATGTGAAAAATTTTAAAAATTAACCCACGATTTTGGTCCAAAAAGGCTGATTAGCATCTGGTATCAAAATCTTTGATCAGCATTTTTGAACGAAAATCGTGTTTTTTATATTTTTTTAATATTTTTTAGATAACTTGCTTTACATTTTCCAACTTTTAGGACCAATTTGAATAAAAAAAATAATATTTATGTTAAAAATCAGCATCTGTGGACCAATATTTTTTTTTTTGGGATTTTTTTATATTTTTCCTATTATGTACGCAAAAATTCCTAATTTTTGAGCCGAATTTGGTCAAAAAATTCGGACATGAATTTTGGTCGGAAATCGCCATTTTTCACACTTTAACCGCTGGTTACAGACCGAAGATGCTCTTGCAAAATTTGATTACTATTACTACAAGAACTTCTCGGAATTCAACCACTTTGTCCACGTGAAAAACTAAATTTTAATAATTGCTTGGAGCACAAGGGGTTTAAGTGCTCATATACCCCTTGTGCTCCAAGCAAAACAGGTATTTTAGTAACAAGAGCTAAAAATTGTCGCCATATCTCGCTAACGAATAAGAATTTCACATTAATTTCTGGTGCTATGAACTACTGTAAACTTCACCTACTAATTCCATATGTTAACTCAATTTTTTTAAAAAAGTCACTTGAACCCCTTGTGCTCTAACCCCCTCATATATTTTACACCTTACTCGTATTCTTCGTTATAAATTTATGACTTATTTTATACCTTACTGGTATTCTTTGTGATAATGTGGATGCATTACTTTGAGTCTCATCGCCTGTTAAAATCATCAATGCTGCAATGTATAAAATAAGAGATCCTATACCTTATTTTATACCTTATTTGGTAATCTAAGTTTTGCTGGGTTTTTATTTTTTTGCCTAAAAATTTTAAACATTTTTAAATTTTGGCTTTAAAAACCATGCAATGGTCTGGGGCATGTATGCGTAAACTGCTTATTTTTTATCCGATTTGAATTTATTTAAGCTTTTTGGAAAGGTAATTTAATACCATTTTCATATTATTTAACAAAAAAATTAACAAAAATTACCATATACCAATATTTTTCAAAAAACACGAAAAAATGGGTTTTTTCATCATATAAGAGTGTCCCAAAATTTCAATCCATTTTCGGCACGAGTTATTTTTATCCGATTGTCCCCAAATTTTGGCTCACTAATTTTTAGATACTAAACTACAATTTAGGACCCTACCAGGTATTAAAAAGTGATTTTGAAAAATTAACTTAGTCGTAAGGACACCTTTAATAATCATATATGATTTATTATATTTGCATCAAGTTATATATTGTTATATATGTTTATTTTCACTCGGGATGATTTGTTTTTTCATATTTTTGCATATTTTGGTGAAAATGCATATTTTTGCATATTTTGATTTTTAAATGCATGTTTTGTCCATATTTCCAACTTTTAAGTGCATGTTTTTGCATATTTTGGCATAAATTAGCAAAAACACAAATTAAAATTTATTTTTTTCAATGACTATTTTAAATTTTAAAAATAAATTTGGAAAATAAGAAAAACTTTTTTTGTTTGTTTTTAATTTTTTTTTATAGATTTTCTTAATTTCTATAATAATCTTGTTTACATAAAGTTTTAAAATATTACTATTTAATCTGCATGAAAATCTCATCCCTACACTCAAAATAATAACTCTGTTAAATTACAGAAAAACTCTGTCAATTTAACAGAGTACACCATACTTTTCCAGCTAACAACATTTCTTGGTAATTTTACTAAAAAACTCTGTAAAATGATTTTGACAGAAAGAAACTGTTAATTAACAGAGTTTATAGTAAAATATTGGTAAAATATGAAAGCTTTTTTACAGAGAAAACTCTGTAATTTTACTTTAAAACTCTGTAAAATGATTTGGACAAAAAAACTGTTAATTTACAGAGTTTCTAGTAAAATATTGGTCAAATAAACCACCCTTTAGCAAAGAAAACTATGTAAATTTACATATATTTGTAAAAAAAAAATTTCAGAAAAACTCTGTAAATTTACAGAGTTTAGTTAAATGCATGTTATTTTGTAAATTTTTTGTAAGATTTCTGAAAAGATTTTTTTTGATAACTTTTTTGCTACTTTTTCAACTTTTTCTCAACAAAAAAAAAATTACAGATAAAATAAAATCTTAATGTTTGGTAACAAAAACAAAACTACTCAAACAGAAAACTTTTTTGGATATAAAAAAAATACGAAGTATTTTGCTTAAATCTGTATTTTAGCAGAAAACTCTGTTAATTATCTGTAAAATTAAAATTACAAAGTAAAAAGTAATATAACAGAGGAAACTTTGTTTTTTTGCCACAACAAAATACAAAGCATTTTCTTTGAATCTGTATTTTGACAGAAAGCTCTGTCAAATATCTGTTGAATTGAGATTACAGTCATTTTACAGAGTATTTTACAGAGTTATTATTTTGAGTGTAGTAATTACCCAGGCAGATAAATACAATCATCAAAGCGTTTTAAAAGTACTCTAGATGGTGGTACAAGCGTTTCTAGAACGTCATGGTTTTTGTTTTTAGAGTGCTCTTGAAACGTCCGAATGATAACGTCGTTAAACGCTCATATGATTGTTTTTCAAAGCACTCTAACAGCATTCGGAGGACTAAAAATAAAGTGGTTTATAGGTAGGCTGACCATACGTACTGATTTGATCAGTACTTGTACTGATTTTTTATCACGTGTACTGATCAAAAGATGTAGTACTGATTTTTTGAAATATGTACTGATTGTACTGATTTTTGAACATTTTAACATAAAAAATAATTTTCTTCTAAAATCTTATAAAAAACTAAAATAAAATAAGTCATCGGAGTAGTTTTTTATAACTTATGACAAAGAGATAATTTGAGTTAAATCAAGTCTAAAAAGTTTAGAGTTCGTGAATCAAGAGGTTTATTAACGCAAAAATGTATCTGAGCATGAGGTTATTTTGATCCTATAAATATGAAAAGGTTTATATGAAAAGACGCCCATAATCTTTGAGGTTTTCTAAACGAAAAGTTCACGGAATGATGGATTTTTTATATTTTAGAAATATAATGTAACTGCAACAATTCAAATGATTCTGAGATGTTCGATGAGGTAATGTCTTAAGTATTTATTGGACAAATCACTCAGAACATCAGCCGCTATTTAAAAAACATGTGCTTTTTATCTGGGAAGTTTTATAAAAGACAGAGTTATCAAAACTTATGCGAAAAAGTCCTCAGAATTTAAGGGATTTTCATAAACTCAAAACCTGTGGGTTTTTGTTTGTTATAATTTCTACACATATCAACGATCAACATTCAAATGAAGTTGTTTGAAGTCAGTTAAATTTTTTGCAAAATAACGACAACAGTTTAAAGCAGTTGTTTTTAAACCTTTGTTTTTAAACAGCTCTTTTCATACAGTTGTTTTTACTAAAATACTAATTGCCCCAAGTTTGCTAGTTAAACCGAATTTTTTTGAGTGTTGAAAAAATTATCAGTGTTATGCCATAGAAAAGAGTTTTTTGAGAGAGGTATTTCACGAAAATATAAACGTAAAAGCTTGGGCGTACTGATTTGAGTTCAGAAAAAAATGGTCACCCTATTTATAGGCGCTTTATTTTGATTTTATTTCAATTTGTAATTTTTTTTTGATTTAAATTTTTAATATTTCTTCTCACAATAGTCTAAAAAATAATTTAGTTAATACAAGCCTTCTAGATGGTTTCCCCTGTTTTCATTTTTTAACAGTTTTTAACAGAGAGGACGTGTTCCTCATTCCCTACAATTATTATGTTCTCTATTAAATGGGTGGAAGATATAAAACATTTTTTAATTCGCGAAAAAAAAGTGCTTCAAAAGCACTTTTGAGTTAGTGAAACAAAGCGTCTTCAGAGCGTTTAAAGTGCTTTACCTATTTTCATTTTCATAACTTTTAATTTTCAGAAATGAGCATCATTTTCGGCATTTTCTTAATATTTCTGTCTGTATGTTCTTTCTGGCACTTAAAAATTATTAATAGTACAATTTTCAAAGTCTTATTGTTAGTAAAATCCCCTACTGTGTGTTGTAGCATAACCCACGGTCTTTCTAACTAGACTATAATTGTCTTTAATATCTTAAATGTCGTTTAATTTCTTTGAAAACAAATTAATACTTGAATTTTTTTTTTATTATGCTCATTTTTTTTTATAAGAGCCAGACATTGAAAACGTTTATGCATACAAATTTATAAACGTCTGTCTGACAAGAGAAGTCTCCCTAGTGTCAACCTTCGATTTTCATGGAATTGGTTTATCTCCTATATTTTGCAAAGAAACCTTGTCAAGGTGTATACCAAATGTAAGGTTTTTGGAAAACCTATCTAAGTGTGTAAAGAACGTATCCAAACATGCACAACTCTTCTTTATATTGAGTAAAATACCAAAAATTTACAATATTTTTGTTAATAATTCGAAAAAATATTGTCTTTTTTGGCTTTTTGTTAAAACCATGAGATCGGTTGTTTAGATACCTTTATTCTGATACCAAACCATATTAATTTTGACTAAATAGGCGTAAATCGTAAAAAAAAACTAAAAAAGATCAACCTGTCACAATACAAATCGACCCCCTCTAAAAATGAGTTTGGCCCGCTATATAAAAAAGTACATGTCTAACTAGTTTTTTTCTAGTTTTCATAGGATGACCCTGGGGAGACTTTCCTTATAAGTCCATTGTGGTTAATATTTTTATTTTTTTGCAAATAAATAATAACAAAGTAATAAATTTATTCATGTTTTCTATTGTTAACATTTTAATTTTTCACATGTGTGCTTTTATCTATCTCCACACCACCCATATCCCACCTCCATCCACTTTGTAAAGAAAGCATTTAGCAGTCTTTAACTAAAATTGTTTAAGTAGTGGCAATTTAGCGATTTTTTTTTTGTCAGAAAACTAAGAAATACTACATATTACTATCACCATTACTCTACACCCCAAAAAAACAAAAAAGTGCTTACCTTGAATGGCATCGCCATGTTAGAGTAATGAACATTGAAATTGGAATGCAACAATTTACTAAATTTTTTTGGTTTTTGCTGGGTTTATCAATTTTACAAATTTTTTTCTATAAATTATCAGATTTATTGTGCCAAAATTATTTTAGAGTTTTTTTTTGTTAAATCACAAAAGTGTATAGCCGTTCACTTTTGTGACCTATTTTGGAAAAATGGGCCCTTCAATTTATTTTACCATTTTTTTACGTTAAAAATTGCAATCACTTAAAAGTTGTTTTTTATTCACTTAAAAGTTGTTTTGTATTCAAATTCATACACACAGAAAACAAATTTGCTAATTTCCAGCATCGCTTTAACCATTAGAACACACTAGGCACGTGCCCAGGGTCCCCGACCTCTGGGGGCCCCGAAAAGGCCGATAAACTTTAAAAACTTCTGATTTTTAAGCATACAGTTGTTTAAAACAAAGACTTTTGATACCCTTCAATCACTTTATAATACCATGTGTAACGTATTAAAATATCGGTCTAGAACCCCATAAAGTATATATGGGGCAGTCCATGTCAAATCGGACACTTTGAAATTTTTTTTTTTTTAGTTTTTCCCAATTTGTTAACAGTTTTAAGTACCCTTCGAAAACTCCTTCGTGGTAAATTTGCAGATTTTTTTGATGACCCGTTCAAAAGATATCGAATTTTGAAAAATTGGTGTAGTTTGTGCCTTTACTCAAATTTCTTTTACTAATAACTTCTTTAATAATGGTCCAAATTTAAATTTTTTATTTTTTCAAAATTTTTGTTTTTTTACGTTCTTAAAAAAAACAAGTGAGAGTGTTAAATTCGGCCATGCCGAATCTATGATACCCTCCAACATGTTAAAACATATAAAAAATCCAGGGTCGTTTTTTTTTTGAGGGGGGGGCTTGGTGGGGGTGGTGAGGGATACTTTCCCCATTGCGATAAATGTTAACTAAGTTATTTATTATGCTTTTTGCAATTTAGTAATACCATTTTCTCATTATTTTAATGGTTTTTTTAAATCCACGCCCACAAAAGGGGGCGGGTAGAAAAAAAATAAATTTTCCAGCCCCCTGGGTCTAAGTTCAGGAGTTTAAACCCCTTCTGACATAAAAAGATTTCATTTGTTTAACAATAATGGCAGAAAAGATGTAAAAATTGCGTTTTTTAAGAGGTTTTTTTAGTTTGTTTAGGGGGAACTTTTTTCCCCCTGGCCCGATTTTCCCCATTTCCGAACTTAACCGGCCTATGAACATTATACATATTCTGACCAATTTTCAGGGGTCTAGCTCTTTTATTTTGGACTGAATCGTGTTTTATACAGACGGACGGACGGACGGACGGACATTCATAGAACGACTTAGAATCGATCATAGATCAATAATATATATACTTTATGGGGTCCCCGACCGATATTTTTATGCGTTACAAACGGAATGACAAAGTGAGTATACCCCCATACTGTAGTTGGAGGGTATAAAAAAATCCCAAAAAATTCTTAAAAGCGCTCTAGTATGCGATTTTTAAGTTTTAAAATTTTAATCTCATTTTTGAAAATGTTTCGATTTTTTTTGAAATTTTTTTGTGTAAAACATCTGTCGATTCTACAAATTTTTTGCCCAGGAGGATCGTGGGATAACGATTATTACTATTTTTTAAAATTTTTTGAAAAAATTTTTTAATAATTTTCTAATCTTAAAATCATTTCTACTGCTCCAATGGTGCGTCATAGAGGTGTCCTTTATAAGACAGACCCCCATTAATTTTTATGCTTAACATTTCTTTGGAACAAACTAATACCCTAATACCTGGAACAAACTAATACCCTAAACGACATTTTTTAAAATTTGATCCAACCGCTCTAACTGCCCTACTAGTGCCCTTAGAGCAAAAAAATTTATGACCGACCCACAATATTTTTTTAGTCCAAACATTTTCTCTGAACACACCTGCCCTCTATCTCTAATTGTTAAGGCGGTCCCCATACAATTTTTTTTTTATTTTTTGTACCGGTCCAATGGTGCGTCCGAGAGGGGTCATTAGTGAGACCGACCCCCATTTATTTTTACACTACAACATTTTTTTAAAATATACCTATGCCCTATCTCCACTCCCTAAGTAGGCTCCCATACAAAATTACATTTTTATAAAATTTGCTCCAACTGTTATTTGCATGGGAGCCTCCTTAGGGAGTGGAGATAGGGCGTAGGAATATTTAAAAAAAATGTTGTAGGGTAGAAATAAATGGGGGTCGGTCTCACTAATGACCCCTCTCGGACGCACCATTGGACCGGTAGAAGCTGATTAAATAAAAAAAATTTACAAAAAAATAAAAAAAAATTGTATGGGGACGCCTTAACAATTAGAGATAGAGGGTAGGTGTGTTCAGAGAAAATGTTTGGACTAAAAAAATATTGTGGGTCGGGCATACATTTTGTTGCTCTAAGGGCACTATTAGGGCAGTTAGAGCGGTTGGAGCAAATTTTTAAAATGTCGTTTTGTGTGGGAGCCCCCTTAGAAATTGGGTATTAGTTTGTTCTGAAGAAATGTTTTAACGTAAAAATTAATGGGGGTCGGTCTTATAAAGGATCCCTCTATGACATACCATTGGAGCAGTAGAAATGATTTTAAGATTGGAAAATTACAATAAAATTTTTTCAAAAAATTTAAAAAAATAGTAATAATCGTTATCCCACTATCCTTCTGGGCAAAAAATTTGTAGAATCGATAGAAGTTTTACACAAAAAAAATTCAAAAAAATTGAAGAGTACAAACATTTTCAAAAATGAGATTTAAATTTTAAAACTTAAAAATCGCATATTAGAGCGCTTTTAAGAATTTTTTGGGATTTTTTTTTTTTAAAGTACGTAAAAAAACAAAAATTTAAAAAAAAAATTGAAATTTGGACCGTTATTGAAGATGTTATGAGTAAAAGAAGTTCGAGTAAAGGAACAAACTACCAATTTTTAAAAATTCGATATCTTTTGAACGGGTCATCAAAAAAATTTGAAAATTTACCACGAAGAAGTTTTCGAAGGGTACTAAAAACTGTTAACAAATTGGGAAAATCTAAAAAAAAAAATTTCAAAGTGTCCGATTTGGCATGGAATGCCCCATATATTTATGATCAGTGATCGATTCTAAGATATTCTATCGATGTCCGTCAGTCTGTCTGTCTGTAGTTAACACGATGCAGTCCAAAATAAAAGAGCTAGACTCTTAAAATTTGACACGAATATGCTTTTTTTTTCCTAGGCAGGTTAAGTTCATAAATGATCAAAATAAGACCAGGGGGAAAAAGTTTCCCCTTGAAGAACTAAACCAACCTCTGAAAAATACCATTTTTTTTACATGATTTTTTGTGTTTTTGTTTAACAAATGCAACATTTTCAAAGTCCTGCAACAAGTTCAAAGTCCTGCATTAGAAGCCAGAGGATTAGAAAATTTCGTTTTTTTCGGTCGGCCCCCCTTTTGTGGGCGTGGATTAAAAAAAAAAATAGTTCAAATAATGATAAACTTGTATTTCTTTAGTGCAAAAAGCATAAGAATGAATATTTAAACTTATATTTCGAGAGGAAATTTGCCCCTCCCCCAAATTACTACTACCGACCCCCCCCCCAATATAATAATAAAACGCCCAGATTTTTTTTTATTTTTTTGTATGTTGGAGGGTATAAAGGATTCGGCACAGCCGAATCTAACACTCTTACTTGCTTAATTTGTTTTTAAAGTAAATTTAACATTTTCGTATAAAATTTCAAATTCTAACACATTTTGCGTATAGAAAAAGTCTAAATAGTTTTCTACAGAAAAGTTCCTTCTTCATAAAAAGTCTCAAACTGATTTTCCTTCATAAAAGGTCTCAGGGTCTGAGACATTTTTCGAAGAGAAAAGGTGTTGGAATCTGAGACATATATCGTGTAGAGATTCTTGTCTGAGATTCTGGGACCTTTTTTTAATAGAAAATTATTTTTTTTTTAAAGAAAATGTTTCAGATTATGAGACCCTTTTTCCTTTAGAAAAAGTCTCTGATTCAGAGACCATTTTTTTTCCTATTGAAAAATTCTCAGATTCTGAGACCTTTTTTCTATAGAAAATGTATTAGATTCTGACACTTTTCCTATAGGAAAAGTCTCAGATTCTAAGACTTTTTCTTATACAAAATGTATCAAATTCTTAGACCGAGATTCCAAGACCTTATTTTTATAGAAAAAGTATCAGATTTTGAAACATTTTTCTTATAGAAAACCCCTACTCAGTATACATATTTTTTTATTCCTTATTAAAACAGAAACGAAAAATCTTTTTTTCTTGTCATGCGATTTTTAACTTTCCAGGGGCCCCCAAATTCTTGTGTGAGGGCCCCGCCATACCTTAATATGGCTCTACTAATTTCCAACAGAAATTAAGTGAAGTCGTCACAATTAACTATTACAATTAAGTATCAGTAATCACAACTGAATACGATTAAAATTACTAGCTTTCATTTGAAGCAACGACAAAATTCGGTTGTCACAACCGAATACAGTTGAATAATTCAAAAAAAAATTGGGCCATTGTAAAGTGTAGGGTAATCATTAGGGATGAGATCTTAAAATATGCACTAAAAAACCTTAAAATATGCACTAAAAAATAAAATGTGTGCAATAAAAATCTTGTTTTCATACGAAAACTTCTTAAAATGCAAAAAAAATACGCCGGGTCTTAAAAGTTACACTTTAAACTTTATGTAAGCAAGATTAATTTTGAAATTAAGACAGTCTATAAAAAAATTATGAAGAAAAAAATATTTTTTCTTAATTTCATAATAAATATTTAAAATATAAAATAGTTTTTGAAACAAATAAATTTTAATTTGTGTTTTTGCTAATTTATGCCAAAAATATGCACTTAAAAGTTGGAAATATGCACTAAATATGCAATTAAAACCTTAAAAGATGTACTAAAAAATAAAATGTGTGCAATTGTCTTGTTTTCATTCGAAAAACTTCTTAAAAAGCTAAAAATGACGCCAATTCTTAAAAGTTACTTTTAAAACTTTATGTAAGCAGGATTATTTTTGAAACTAAGACAATCTATAAAAAAAAAATTTAAAGAAAAAAATATTTTTTCTTATTTCCAAAATAAATTTTAAAAATTTAAAATAGTTTTTGAAACAAATAAATTTTAAGTTGTGTTTTTGCTAATAAATGCCAAAATGTGCAAAAATATGCACTTAAAAATTGGAAATATGCAAAAAAAAAACATGCAATTAAAACTAAAATATGCAAAAATATGCAATTTCTTCAAAATATGCAATTTCTTCAAAATATGCAAAAACAAACCGATGTCATTTTAACGCACATTTCTTGATTCTGAAAGATAATTACTCTATATCGACAAAAAAACATGCATTTGCATGGAAATCACATCCCTAGTAATCTGGGATTAGGTTAAGTCTAAATTAGACTTTTTGAAACTGTTTTCCTCTGCATTAGTATCAAAAAAATCTTAGCGTTTCTTAAACTCCAAAGAAATTAAATATATCACTATGTTGGCATCATTGTCTTTCATTTATGAGCATTTTCAGTTTGTTGTTATTTTTTTTTTGCTACTTATGTTTGATTTTAAGAAAACAATTTAAAAACACATTAGAAAATATTTACTCTGTGAGTGTATTTAAAAAAGATTAAATGAACAAAAAAAAAATAAAATCAAGAAAAACATTAACATCCCGTGTAAAAAAAGTTTTGATCTCAAATTTTTACCACAGTTTTAGGCCTAGGGGAATAAAGATTTTCCCGCACGTTTAAAATCGAAAAAAAAACTTTTTTGTCACAAAAAAAAAACCGGTCTAATTACACAATCCGTTAAAAAGTTATAAAGCTTCAAAGATTTATTTACTAAAAGATAAAATAATTTAGCTTTTACTAAAAGATCAAATCATTAAGCTTTTACTAAAGATCAAACGTTAAAGCTTTATTATTTTTTAACCGATTTTGTGATTTTGTGCTTTTCTCAGCTTTTATTATGCATGTTAAGGAACATCCAATTTAATTTTTCTTTTAAAATTCATCGATTTTTCCGCGACAAATCGCAACTTTTTGGAAACTTCTGAAAGCTTGCGAAAAATTTCGTAACACTAAATTTTGTTAAAAAATCAAATGGTAAATTAAAATAAGCAATAAGTTATGACCAGAGCTTCGAAGAATGAAATCCTTTTCAATTGAATTCTCAAAAAAATCTATTCAATTTTCATAGTCAGTGAATGCAGTCCTTGGAATTCATTCGATTGAATGGAAAAATATTATCATTCGATTTATCATTCCACTGCGAATGCAATCGATTTTTTAAATAGATAGACCAAAACGGAGACATGTTTTGGTCCATAGTATCGCCGACTCTCTTTACATACGATGACCCTAATGGGCTCTAATTTTGAATCCAAAAAAATTGGTGTCCTCGAAAATTTAAAAAATGCACATATTAACTGCCTACACGACAAAAAGTGTGAAGAGTATTGTCGATACTATGGACAAAAAATTGGCTACGTTTTGGTTGATCTTGGTTAGTTTTTTTTTAAATTTTTTATGCAATGAATGAATAAGCCATTCGATTTTTCAAATTGAATGAAAAGTAAATCGATTGCGTTCCCAAGTGAATGCATTCGATTTTTAAAAGTCGAATGAAAAAAAAAATCGAATGCATTCGATTTTTGAAAGTCGAATCAAAAATAAATCGAATGCATTCGATATTTATATAAATCGAATGAGTCTAAATTGAATCATTCAATATGCTAAAATGTGATTGGGGAATGCAATCACTAAATTTCAGAATGCCAAATCGAATTTAGGAATGAAATCCTTCGAAGCTCTGGTTACGACGTTTTTGCTCCGCAGAAAAATAGGGTCCAAACCCTGGGCTTTAAACACGTAAAAGAGTTGGGATTTAAAAAAAAAAAGACTGCGCCATTATATTTATTGTTTCAAAAACCTTCAAAAAAGTGATGCTATCAAAAAATCCAAAGAAAGAAAACATTTTTTAACAAACTCTATTAAATATAGCAGGACTTTCTACTAACTTTTGCTTCGGGACCCCTTTTCAATATTTAAAATTTCTTGCGACCCCCAATATAAAAAATATACTAAAAAATTCCCCCAACATGAAAATTATACTAAAAAAATTTCCTTATTTTATACAAAGCTTTTTGAACCTTCCAGGATCCAACTGCATTACTTTGAACTTCTTTTGACATAAAATGTTTTGTTTGCTAAGCAAAAGTACAAAAAACCTATAAAAATGGAGTTTTTTCAGATCTTGGTTTAGTTCTTAAGAGGGGAACTTTTTTCCCCCTGTTCTGATTTTGCCCATGTTCGAACTTAACCAGCCCAATACCATAAGACATATTTGTGCCAAACTTCAGGTCTTCCACACTCAAAAAAAAAAAAAAAAACTGTAATGTTAGCAAAAAAAGATTGTAAACCTACAAGAAAATTTGCTGATTTTGAACCCACAATTTTTTTGGTAAAGTTAGCAAAAATGTTTTGCAAAAAATTAGTAAACTGAATTTTTTTTATTTCAACTTAGTTCATACACATTTGAGGACCCCTTTGGGTTCGAACCCGATAGGTCCAGACCCCGGTGGGCCTAAACCTAGTTGGGTTCCTTAAAACTCGTCATATTTTTTATCCAAAATTTGTGTCCGTTTCGCTCTACCTTGCTTAGTTTTTGAGATACGTGATTTTAGGGGACCACCGGGGTTTTGAGAATTACAAAACTCGATAACTTCAAAAATATTACTCGGAGAGCTTTTGATTGCGGTCTTGTTCTACGTGTTGAGAGCTACAAAAATGCTTTTGGATTTTTTGTTGTGTCGGCAATATTTACCGAGATATGAGCATTTTAAAATTTTCGGGAATACTAACTTTTTTGAATCCAAAGTTAGGACCCATTAGGGTCCACACATGTGAAGAGGACCGGCTATGAAAAACCCGAACACCAAAAATGGCCTCCATTTTGCTCTATCTGGCTTAGTTTCCGAGATAGCGCCATTTTAAGTTTTCTGAAAATAAAAAAATTTACCACTTATTTTTGCTAATATTAGCAAAAAAGCTTGTAAAAATTTGGTCAACTCAATTTTAAATTTAGCAAAAAAAAATTAGTTCAAATTTTGTTTAAAATTGCTAATGCGCTAAATGAAGTTTACAAGATATTTTTGCTAACATGCTAATCTCAACTAAAAATTTGCAGCATTAGAAAAAAAAAATTAGTAAATCTACTAATGTATTATTTTGAGTGTACTGATGAGTCATAAAGCAGAAAATCAAAATTTTTTCGCGGATTTACGAGTTAAGAACACGCTATCTTTCAAAAGGTAACTAAGAGGCTTCTGAATCGTGGCATACAGTGGGCGACAATACATTGTAAACTTTTTTATAGTAGATGCAATTTGTTGAAGACATAGTAAACACTAGGGTGGGTCGTTTTGCCACTTTTTTGTCGGATCGAAACGCTATACCCGGCAAAAGTTGTCTACCCAGATGGGTATTACAGATGTGAATTTTTTTGGAAATCGGTTGATATCTTCTGCTCTCAGAATGGGCTCCAAGTTTCGGAATTTCGGCTAAAAATCCCAAAATGACAATTATTGAGGCTCGAAAAAGCGGTTATTTTTTTTTTGTAAAGATATGTTATTTTAAACGTAAACTCCATTTTAGTCATCAAAATGCAGTTTAACCCCTCCCGGAGGTCCAGGGAATACCCCCGATATCCAAAGAGGATGTGAATTCCGGCTAAAAATACACTAATTGATAATTATTGTGGTTTGAAAAAGTGACATAATTTTTGGGTACAAATATGTTATTTTAGACGTTAAATCCTTTTTAGGCATCAATATGCAATTTTAAGCCCTTTCGAAAATCCAGGGAATACCCCCGATATCCTAAGTGGTAGGCGAGTTTCCAAAATTGTAAAAAATTCAAGTCCAGATAAAGTGTCATTATATATGTGTAAAGATGCCTTGAAATGCTATTTTTAACGATTCCTCCCTACCCCCAATATCAGGAAAAATTGTCACAAATTGAGATTTGAATTTAAATTTTGTTGGAGCTTGTCTAGAAATTAAATCTGATTTTATTATGCCATCCCTTGCGTTTCTATCGCACACTCTAGAGATTGCTTCAGATACTAATTTTACTGTTCGTTCGACTACAACTGAATGGCACGGAAACTGTGTTTTCAGTAAGTGAAAGTTTTTCAATAAGTTATTTATTTGATACCGTCCTTAAAACGGGTCGACAATCTGTCATAATCGCGGGACAGATTTCGGGCAGTGCAAAGAACGCATTGGTTTGAATGGATGATTGAACTACAGCCTTTTTTTTTTTACTTTGAGCCAACACTCAGGGGATGCCCCTACTAATGCAATGCATTGTGTTGGTATTAGGAAAATAGGTTATGAGGAGAAGGAAAGAGGGAGTAGTGTTTGTGGACATTTAATTTGAACTTTTCAAAATTATAGCCTACTGAAAAGATTTTTGCGGGGAGTTTATTCCACATACGGCTAGTTCGACCGAGAAACGAATTTTCTCTGTTTGGTGTTTCTTTGGTCAATATCGTGATCTACAAATTGTCTCAAAAACATGACGAGGACCATCAGCAATGGAATGATGTGTACTAATTCTAAGTTGCATCACCACATAGACTTTAGGTATGAAATTAACTATTTCTATGAGTTCCTTGCTTTGCAGTTGTCAACCTGCGAGCCTTGTTCAATTTTCCAGGGATCATGGAAGCAAGAACCTCCGAGCACTCTGCCAAATCAATAGTTTTAGCTAAAAGATACAAGTATTTGAAGTCCTTACTGAGTTTTTTAAGCTCTTCGGAACTGTGATAAGGAAGATCACATTTAATTGCTATAAATGACACCACAGGAAGTTTTTCACATCCGGGTAATTTTGAACCAATAGAACCTGTGTAAAAATTGGGACCTGATGTTTGTCCGTCGATATGCTTAAAGAGAACTCGCAATGGTACTTCGATAAAATGCAAAAGGCAACCTGCCCATTGCATGGATTTTCCTATTAATTCTTCTAATTTTCGAAGAATTCTACCTCTATGGAAAATACAACTTTTAAAATATTCGCTTTACTCCACTACATAGATTTATTTACCATATAAACACTTTATGATAAGCCAAACAAAATTAAAAGATATAAATACATTTAGAAAAATCTAGCATGAAATATCTCCCATATACTCACTTATCGATTTTGACAAGCCCGGCCTTTGAGTTGAGTCTCGGCGAGAACTATAAAATTATTAATGTTCCATATAACCAAAAATGGCTTTGAAAGGTTTAAAAAATGCCCAATTTTCCATCTTTCTCCGATCCCGGCGGGGGTCCTTGACCCCAAAGGGGGGTCAATAATTGCTTTTTAAGGCATAAATGTGAGATGACGTTTCAAATAACACATCTTTACACAAACAAAATGCCACTTTTCGAACCTCAATAATTGTCAATTTGGGTATTTTTAGCCGAAATTCACTTCTCTTTTGGATATCGAGGGATTTCCGAAAGGGATTAAAATTGCATTTTGATGCCTTAAAGGGATTTAACGTCTAAAATAACATATTTGTACCCAAAAATTATGTCACTTTTTCAAACCACAATAATTATCAATTAGGGTATTTTTAGCCGAAATTCACATCCTCTTTGGATATCGGGGGTATTCCCTGCACCTCCGGGAGGGGTTAAAACTGCATTTTGATGCCTAAAATGGAGTTTACGGGCTGTAGGCAAAATCGCCCAAAGAAAAATCGCCCAAAAAGTTTTATGAAAAATCGCCCAAATGCAAAATCGCCCAAAAAATATGAAAAATTACCCAAAAAGAAAAATACGAAACTTCGCCCAAAATTAACGAAAAAAAGCCCAAAAAAGAAATGAAAAATGGCCCAAAATAAAAAAAAAAAAAAAAAATTTCTAACACATTTTTTCCAAAACACATACTACACAGAAAAGCTTTCTTCTGCGGAGAGGGTGGGTCAAAGGCATGGAGTTTGTAATCCCTAAGTCCGGCCGAAGGCCGGCTACGCAGAAGAAGAAAAGACACAAAAACTTTTGGGATAAGACCATAGGTTACGTGGTTATTATTATTTATTTTTATAGGTCGTTGTTTTGAGAATACAGCCCGTAAAACTCATAAGTAATTGATGTAAAAGTTTTAAGTGTGAAACTAAAATTTTAACGAAATAAAAAAAATTATAATTAGCACCGATCGAAGCGCCGCCGGCGAAAATTTTTACCAACAAATTTTAACAAAAAATCGCGCGATTTTTTGTTAAAATTTGTTGGTAAAATTTTTCGCCTGTGGAGCTTTCATCGAAGTTGCATGCTTTTTTTAAATTCATTACTTTTGATTTTCTACTGCGCTGCCATGGATTAATATATAGCGTGGTAATCTGCATGTAAGAGCAGTGGTTTGGGTTCTATTCCCACCAGAGCCTTTGCATGTTAGCAACAACGGAACGGTTTTGCTTCAGCTTATTCTTGGTTAGTTTAATATATAATTTATAAAAAAAACACGATATGCGTTTACTGTTTCTAAAAATAATATTATACCGATTTATTATAACAAACATATTTCAGTTTTGACATTTTAAGATTTTGACAAAAATAAAACCAAAAAAAAATTGGGCAATTTTTCATACATAATTTTTGGGTAATTTTTCGTAATGAAAAATCACCTAATTTTTAATTTCGAAATTTTGCCCAAAAACTATGAAAATTTGCCCAAAAATGTTGGGTAACTTATCATATGAAATATGACCCAAATTTGTATCAAAAATTTTTGGACGAATTTTCGTTTTCTTTTTTGGGCCATTTTTCTTTGGGCGATTTTGCCTACAGCCGAGTTTACGTTTAAAATAACATATCTTTACAAAAAAAAATAACCGTTTTTTCGAGCCTCAATAATTGTCATTTTGGGATTTTTAGCCGAAATTCCGAAACTTTGAGCCCATTCTGAGAGCAGAAGATATCAACCGATTTCCAAAAAAATTCACATCTGTAATACCCATCTGGGTAGACAACTTTTGCCGGGTATAGCGTTTCGATCCGACAAAAAAGTGGCAAAACGACCCACCCTAGTAAACACTACTAAACCTTATTATTATCAAACGAGTATTATTATAAAAAATTTTATGAAGGTAATTTTTAAAGCTTTAATTTAAGCTTAATAGCGTCCAGATTGAGTAAATAATAAATGTGCTACGAGGGTCGATCTGGAAAATGAAATTATTTATAGACATTTTTCAGAACATTTTTTAAAAACAATTACAAGTCGATTTTTTCCAAGTTCAAACATTAAAAATTTAAGAAAATGCCCAATAGTTTTTATGCAGTAGTCAAATAATTTTTCCAACAACGCAAACAAACAGTGAAAATTTTTAAGTGCAGTAAAAAAAATCCACATTTTGTGACCTCCAATTATTTTGACCACCAATTTTTTGTAAACAAAGAAAAACTTTAATTATTTTAATATTTCATTACAATAACATATTTTCTTTGTTTACAAAAAAATTGGTGGTCAAAAGAATTGGAGGTCAAAAAATGTTGATTTTTTCTACTGTACTTAAAAAATATCATTGCTTGTTTGGGTTGTTGGAAAAATTATTTGATCACTGAAATAAAACTATTGGACCTTTTTTAAAATTTTTAATGTTTGAACTTGGAAAAAATCGACATGGAAATATTTTTAAAAAATTTTCTGAAAAATGTCTATAAATAAATTCATTTTTCAGATCGACCCTCGTAGCACATTTAATATTTACTCAATCTGGACGCCATTAAGCTTAAATTGGAGCTTTATAAATTACCTACACAACATTTTTATTAAATAATACTCGTCTGATTGTTAACTTTGTCTTTAACAAATTGCATCTACTATAAAAAAGTTTCCAATGTATTATAGCCCACTGTATATATTTTTCGCAATGGATCCGCACCTGCATCATAAAACTATGTTTACTCGGTTGTACAAACAACAAGTGACCAAATTTTTCTTAAAATTAAATCATATTTTATAAAAATTTTATCATTACTGTTAGAATTTTATATAGTTTTAAATACTCAGTTTTCTTATCAAATCTATATACAGTGGGCGACAATACATTGGAAACTTTTTTATAGCAGATGAAATTTGTTAAAGACAAAGTTAACAACACTAAACGTTATAATTATCAAACAAGTATTATAAAAAAATATTATGTAGGTAATTTATCAAGCTTTAATTTAAGCTTAATAGCGTCCAGATTGGGAAAATAATGAATGTGATACGAGGGTCGATGTGGAAAATGAAAAAAATTATAGACATTTTTCAGAACATTTTTAAAAAATATTTGCGAGTCGATTTTTTCCAAGTTAAAACATTAGAAATTTAAAAAAAAGTCCAATAGTTTTTATTCAGTGATCAAATAATTTTTCCAACGACCCAAACAAACAGTGGAATTTTTTAAGTACAGTGGCAAAAATCCACATTTTTTGACCTCCAATTCTTTTGACCACCAATTTTTTATAAACAAAGAAAAGATGTTATTGTTTATTAATTTTAGTACACTTAAGTATATGCTAAGGATATATTAAGATAATTTTAATTTCTCTTTGTTAACAAAAAATTGGTGGTCAAAAGAATTGGAGGTCAAAAAATGTGGATTTTTGCTACTGTACTTAAAAAATTCCACTGTTTGTTTGGGTTGTAGGAAAAATTATTTGATCACTGAATAAAAACTATTGGACCTTTTTTTTAAATTTCTAATGTTTTAACTTGGAAAAAATCGACTCGGAAATATTTTTTAAAAATGTTCTGAAAAATGCCTATAAATTTTTTCATTTTCCACATCGACCCTCGTAACACATTCATTATTTTCCCAATCTGGACGCTATTAAGCTTAAATTAAAGCTTGATAAATTACCTACATAACATTTTTTTATAATACTTGTTTGATAATTATAACGTTTAGTATTGTTAACTTTGTCTTTAACAAATTTCATCTACTTTAAAAAAGTTTCCAATGTATTGTCGCCCACTGTATATAAAGTAGTTGCGTGACTGACTGATGACTGACTGACTGACATACTAATCACGCATCTTCCCACAGCCCAAACCACTGAAGCTAGAGTCTTGAAATTTGGATTGTAGTTTCACCTCCTGGAATACATATCCGCTAAGGCTGGGTTTTTGGAAATGTTGATTTTAAGGGGTAAAAACGAAGGGTTGAATAAGGGGAAAAAGCGAGTACTTTGGTACGTTTTATTTTTTCTGAAAAAAATTCAATTAATTTGAAATTTCAAATTTAGGATCCTCTAACGGAAAAAAATTCCCAAAAAAATAACTTTCTGGAAATTCGGAGTCCTAAGGGTTAAAAGGGGTAAAAAATGGTACTTTGGTACTTTTTATATTTTTTGAAATTAAGGTCCTACAAAAATATTAAAATTTGCAATAGTGGTTCCAACAACGGAAATAATTCTAAAAACGTACTTTTTCGAAATTCCGATTCTAAGGGGGGTAAAAAAAACGAGTACTTTGGTACTTTTTATATTTTCTGAAAAAAAATCCTATTAATTTTTTAATTTGAAATTTAGGATCCTCTAACGGAAAAACATTCCCAAAAAAATAACTTTCTGGAAATTCGGATTCCTAAGGGTTAAAAGGGGTAAAAATGGTACTTTGGAACTTTTTATATTTTTTGATGGTGGTTCCAACAACGAAAAAAATTCTGAAAACGTTCTTTTTCGAAATTCCGATTCTAAGGGGGGTAAAAAAACGAGTACTTTGGTACTTTCTATTTTTTCTGAAAAAAAAAATCCTATTAATTTGAAAATTGGAATGTAGGATCCTCTAACGGAAAAACATTCCCAAAAAAAGTACTTTCTGGAAATTCGGATTCCTAAGGGTAAAAAGGTGTAAAAAATTGTACTTTGGTACTTTTTATATTTTTTTAAATTAAAGTCCTACAAAAAAAATTAAAATTTGCATTGTTGTTTCCAACAATGAAAAAAATTTATGAAAAAGTATTTTTTCGAAATACCGATTCTAAGGGGGATAAAAAGCGAGAACTTTGGTACTTTTTACTTTTTCTGAACAAAAAATCCTATTAATTTGAAAATTGGAATGTAGGATCCTCAAACGGAAAAACATTCCCAAAAATTTCTGGAAATTCGGATTCCTAAGGGTAAAAAGTGGTAAAAAAATTTACTGTGGTACTTTCTAAATTTTTGGAAATTAAGGTCCTACAAAAAAATTTTAAAATGTTAGTTCCAACAACGGGAAAAATTTTGAAAAAGTACTTTTTCGAAATTCCGATTTTAAGGGTGTAAAAAAGTGTATTTTGGTACTTATTATAATTCCTGAAATAATGGTCCTGGAAACTATAAATTTGGAATTCAGGGTCATTTAGCGAAAAAAGATTTCTAAATAAAGCAAAGAATTTTTTGTTTTTTAGCGCATGTAAGCGCATATTCGGAACGGAATGAAAGCCACATAGGATTAATCGGAATGGAACAGGGAATCAAATGGAATAAAACAGGGAATGAAATGGGGACCTGAAATTTGGAATGGAGGTGCGCCTCCCGAAATATAGATCCTTTAAGGCTGAGTTTTTGGAAAGGTTGATTCTAGGGAATTATATTTCCACAAACCACTGAAGCTAGAGACTTTAAATTTGGAATATAGATGCACCTCCCGGAAAATAGGTCCACTAAGGATTGGGTTTTGGAAATGTTGATTCTTTTTATAGTCACAAACCAATGAAGCAGAGATTTGAAATTTGAAATGTAGCTGCATCTCCCGGAATATAGATCCACTAAGGCTGGGTTTTTTGAAATAATGATTCTATGGGGCTAAAAGGGGTAAAAAATTTATTTTGGTGCTTTTATTATTTATACTTGAATAATGGTTTTATTAGCTTGAAATTTAGAATGTAGCATCCCATGCTTAAATAAAAGTAATAAAAACTTAAAATTGGGAATTTCGGATCCAACAAAAGAAAAAAACTATGAGAAATGTACTTTTTGGAAATTCCGATTCCGATCTAAGGGGATAAAAACGAGTACTATTTATATTTTCTGAAATAATTATAATGAAAATTTGGAATGTAAGATTGTCTATTGAAATAAAATATTCACAAAAGAATAACTTTTGGAAATTCTGATTCCTAAGGAAATTAATTAAAAAAGGGAATTATATATTCTTAAATAATGAGCATATTAACTTGAAATTTGGAATGTAGCATCATCTAACGGGAAAAAATCCCCCCAAAAATACTTTTTGGTACTGTTTATATTTTCTTAAATAGAGGTCATAAAAACTTAAAATTAGGAATGTAGGATCCAACAACAGATAAGAAATCTGTAAAAAGTACTTTTTTCGAAATTTCGATTCTAAGGGAGTAAAAACGAGCACTGTGTACTTTTAATATTAATTGAAATAATGGTACTGGAAACTTGAAATTTGGAATGTAGGATCGTCTAGCGAAAAGAAACGTTCCCAAAAGATTTTTTTTTAAATTCTGATTCCTAATTAGTTAAAGGGGTACTTTTTAAATTGTCTGAAACAAAATAGGGGGCAAAATGATTCTTTTTAATTTAATGATCTTATCCCTAGAAAGTCTTTTGTTCTTTAACGGATACTATTCGAAAAGGAATGAACACCATATTGAACGAAATTGAATGGAGCAGGGAACCAAATGGAATAGAAAAGAAACTGGGAACGAATTCAAATGAAAATAATTTCAATTTTTTTTCTTAATTTTTTTTTTTACTAATTTTTTTTTGTACTAAAATTTGTTTATCAATTAATTTTTCAGTAATTTTTTTGTTTCATTCATACATATTTGTTCATATTTTTACAAAATTTGTTCATTCAATTTTTGACTCAAAGTTTTATTTACTCAGTGATTTTTTTGCTCAAATTAATAAATCAATGTTTTTTTTTTTGATAACGTAAGACCGTCTTAAAGTTGACGGAATACTTATTATATCAACTGATAATTTGGTATTTTATTTTAAGTGTTGTGATTTTCATAAGCACAGTTTTTGTAAAGGCTTAAGACATATATATGGGGCATTCCATGTGAAATCGGACACTTTGAAAAACTTTTTTTTTAGATTTTCCCAATTTGTTTACAGTTTTTAGTTCCCTTCGAAAACTCCTTCGTGGTAAATTTTCAGATTTTTTTGATGACCCGTTCAAAAGATATCGAATTTTTAAAAATTGGTAGTTTGTCCCTTTACTCAAAATTCTTTTAATCATAACTTCTTCAATAATGGTCCAAATTTCAATTTTTTTTTTTTCAAAATTTTTGTTTTTTTAAATACTTTCTAAAAAAAAATCCCAAAAAATTCTTAAAAGCGCTCTAGTATGCAATTTTTAAGTTTTAAAATTTAAATCTCATTTTTGAAAATGTTTGTACTCTTCGATTTTTTTGAAATTTTTTTGTGTAAAACTTCTATCAATTCTACAAATTTTTTGCCCAGGAAGATTGTGGGATAACGATTATTACAATTTTTTTAAATTTTTTTAAGAAATTTTATTGTAATTTTCCAATCTTAAAATCATTTCTACTGCTCCAATGGTGCGTCATAGAGGGGTCATTTATAAGACCGACCCCCATTAATTTTTACGTCTTAACATTTCTTTGGAACAAACTACTACCCTATCTCCAATTTCTAAGGGGGCTCCCACACAAAACGACATTTTTTAAAATTTGTTCCAACCGCTCTAACTGCCCTAATAGTGCCCTTAGAGCAACAAAATGTATGACCGACCCACAATATTTTTTTAGTCCAAACATTTTCTCTGAGCACACCTACCCTCTATCTTTAACTGTTAAGGCGGTCCCCATACAATTTTTTTTATTCTTTGTTAATTTGTTTTATTTAATCAGCTTCTACCGGTCCAATGGTGCGTCCGAGAGGGGTCATTAGTGAGACCGACCCCCATTTATTTTTACCCTACAACATTTTTTCGAAACATACCTACGCCCTATCTCCACTCCCTAAGTAGGCTCCCATACAAATAACAGTTGGAGCAAATTTTATAAAAATGTAATTTTGTATGGGAGCCTACTTAGGGAGTGGAGATAGGGCGTAGGTATGTTTTGAAAAAATGTTGGAGGGTAAAAATAAATGGGGGTCGGTCTCAGTAATGACCCCTCTCGGACGCACCATTGGACCAGTAGAAGCTGATTAAATAAAACAAATTTACAAAAAATAAAAAAAATTGTATGGGGACCGCCTTAACAGTTAAAGATAGAGGGTAGGTGTGTTCAAAGAAAATGTTTGGACTAAAAAAATATTGTGGGTCGGTCATACATTTTGTTGCTCTAAGGGCACTATTAGGGCAGTTAGAGCAGTTGGAACAAATTTTAAAAAATGTGGTTTTGTGTGGGAGCCCCCATAGAGTACAAAGAGTACAAACATTTTCAAAAATGAGATTTAAATTTTAAAACTTAAAAATCGCATACTAGAGCGCTTTTAAGAATTTTTTGGGATTTTTTTTTAGAAAGCACTTAAAAAAAAAAAAATTTTGAAAAAAAAAATTTGAAATTTGGACCATTATTGAAGAAGTTATGATTAAAAGAAGTTTGAGTAAAGGAACAAACTACCAATTTTTAAAAATTCGATATTTTTTGAACGGGTCATCAAAAAAATCTGAAAATTTACCACGAAGGAGTTTTCGAAGGGTACTAAAAACTGTAAACAAATTAGGAAAATCTAAAAAAAAAGTTTTTCAAAGTGTCCGATTTCACATGGAATGCCCCATATACAAAGATTCCATAGCGAAGAGTTCAAAAAATTGGTCATTTGTTATCATTATAAAATTTTTCTGTATTTACGGGCAACGAAATACCCTGCGCACGCTAGTTCTATATAATTATATATGGTATCTATAAAATTATATATGACTATATTAAAACTTTTTTACTTGGGTTGCTTACTTTAGTTCGTTTAGTCAAAAGGAAATATCTAAGTATTTTCATACATTATTTTTCTTCAACATTTTTTTTTTCACACCAAAAATCAACTAAAATTTTAAGGAAATTTTATATTTTAGTTGATGTTTAATATTTGTTAAAGAAACTTTATATTTTTTTTTTGTGCAATAAACTTAATACATTATTTTGAAAAATATAACAACTGCGAAAATATCCATAAAAAATTCATATAAAAATTCATACAAAAAATTCATAAAAATGTTCATTACGAAAAAAGAAAATTCAATAAAATTTCATGGCTATTAAAAATAAATAATAATTGCTTAAATTGTTGAAAGTGAACTTGAAGCCAACAAAAAAAAACTACAGCAAAACAGTTTTCAATGGTTTTGTGTGAAATTATTTAAAAAAAAAAATAACAAAAATACCAAGTGTCAAAGATTTTTTGATTTATAACGTGTTAGAAATTGTTTAAATTTGTTTTATAAAGAATATGTGATAAAAAAAATAGTTAAAAGAAAATTTTTGGGTAAAATAGCTTTTATACAATTTTAAATTAATTTTATGTTACCGACGTAGTTATTAAAGCTTTAATCCCCAGCTTAACTTTCCTAGAAAATGAATTTACAGTTATCAAAGCTTTCTACCCCAGCTTAACATAGAGAAAAATGTCGGTCATACACTAAAAAAAAATAAAATCTTGTCAAATTACTAGAAAAAATCTCTTAATCCCATTTTACAAATATTTGACAGTTTTCCTTGAATTTTAACAAATAATTTTTGATCGAAATTTACATTTTTCTTGTAATTTCCAAGATTTTTTACAAAAAAATCTTGTAAATTTACGAGAATTTCTTGTAAGTTTTATTTCACCAAAAAAAGTTGTAAATTTACAATTTTATTGGTAAAAATCTTGTAAAATTATAAAAGAGTTTGTAATTTTTACTAGCAATTCTCGTAAAATAGGAGGTAGCAAAAAATCTAGTAAATTCACGAAACCTCCTTGTAAGTTTTATCGCGTCCAAAAAATTGTAAATTTACAATTTTTTTGGTTAAAAGCTTGTAAAATTACAAAATTATTGGTTAAAACCCTGTAAAATAACAAAATTATTGGTAAAAACCCTGTAAAATAACAAGGAATTCTTGTCAAATAGGATTTAGCAAATAAAAAAGTTTAAACTTTTTTTGTAATTTTACAAGGTTTTTTTGTTTGAGTGCAGAACCTGAACATTTTTCAATAGAAAAAATGTGTTAAAATCTAAGGATGTACTTTTTCAAAATTACGATTCAAAAAGTGTTAAAATAGTTAACTTCCGTACTTTTTACAAGGGTTTTTTAGTGTATAAGCTGAGAATCATAACACTACTCAACAAAAATCAACTTTTTTTGCACAGACTGCGCCTAAAGCATTTTCTTAAGTATTTTAGCCTCCTAAGATTCTGAGACATTTTTTCTATATAGAAAAAGTCTCAGATTCTGAGACATTTTTTCTATATAGAAAAAGTCTCAGATTCTGAGACATTTTTTCTATATAGAAAAAGTCTCAGATTCTGAGAAATTTTTTCTATATAGAAAAAGTCTCAGATTCTGAGACATTTTTTCTATATAGAAAAAGTCTCAGATTCTGAGAAATTTTTTCTATATAGAAAAAGTCTCAGATTCTGAGACATTTTTTCTATATAGAAAAAGTCTCAGATTCTGAGACATTTTTTCTATATAGAAAAAGTCTCAGATTCTGAGACATTTTTTCTATATAGAAAAAGTCTCAGATTCTGAGACATTTTTTCTATATAGAAAAAGTCTCAGATTCTGAGACATTTTTTCTATATAGAAAAAGTCTCAGATTCTGAGAAATTTTTTCTATATAGAAAAAGTCTCAGATTCTGAGAAATTTTTTCTATATAGAAAAAGTCTCAGATTCTGAGAAATTTTTTCTATATAGAAAAAATCTCAGATTCTGAGACATTTTTTCTATATAGAAAAAGTCTCAGATTCTGAGACATTTTTTCTATATAGAAAAAGTCTCAGATTCTGAGAAATTTTTTCTATATAGAAAAAGTCTCAGATTCTGAGACATTTTTTCTATATAGAAAAAGTCTCAGATTCTGAGACATTTTTTCTATATAGAAAAAGTCTCAGATTCTGAGAAATTTTTTCTATATAGAAAAAATCTCAGATTCTGAGACATTTTTTCTATATAGAAAAAGATTCTGACACATTTTTTCTATATAGAAAAAGTCTCAGATTCTGAGACATTTTTTCTATATAGAAAAAGTCTCAGATTCTGAGACATTTTTTCTATATAGAAAAAGTCTCAGAATCTGAGACATTTTTTCTATATAGAAAAAGTCTCAGATTCTGAGACATTTTTTCTATATAGAAAAAGTCTCAGATTCTGAGACATTTTTTCTATATACAGATTCTGAGACATTTTTTTTCTGTGTAGAAAAAGTCTCAGATTCTGAGACATTTTTCCTATACAAAAAGTCTCAGGTTCTAAGACATTTTTTCTATATAGAAAAAGTCTTAGATTCTGAGACCTATTTTGTCAAAGTATCCGATTTGCACTTCTAAAACCAATTTTTATTCTTGTATCCCACTGTACCATTTATTAAGTATATTTAAAATTTAATAAAATTGACGTTACAATAAAAAACTATAACGGAAACTAATCCATCAATTACTCGTCATAAAACAAAAGATAAACTACACGTATAAAAAACACTACACATCTTTGTAATTTACACCCACCCACCTAGAGAATATAACTAAAACACCCAGACCTCAAAATTTCACTGGGGAATTTTTATTTTTTATTTTTTTTAACTAAAATATAACGGATCTCTAGAATGACCTACAAACATCAGTTCATTTCATGAAAAATTTTCAAAAATATAAATCTTATATATCCACTCCGTCCAGCGAGGTATACATGCCACCATATTATGCAGTTGCTAAAACTATAAAAATGCTCGACACATCACACAAAGTATTAAATGAATGACTGAATGAATGGATGATACACTTTAAACATTTTCACATCATTTGGCTAACGGCCAAAGCATTTCAAATTATTTGTAATAAATAGACAACGAAGAGCAAACAATTTAAACTAAAACTTTTCTAAAATTTCAAACAAGAAAAACAACAAAAAACCAAATTAAAAAAGATAATTACGTATGTGCGCCAAACAATTTGAAAAAAAGAAAATAAATTAAGTTAAAAAAAAAAATAATTAAAAAAATATTGATTTGAACAAACAAACAAACAAAGATATCATTAAAGTTTTAAGAAATATCTAAAAGCGATGCTGAACTAAATGTGCACTAAAAAACAAAATTCTCAAATCAAGCAAAAACAATCTCAAATTCAAAGTTTTTTTTTTAATCTAAAAGTATTCCAGTCACCTTTAATATGAGTTGATTTAAAAAACATTTGAAAAATTAGAAGATTAAACATTGATTTGAAAATTTTTTTGTTCAAATCAAAGGTTCACATAATCAAATAAATCAAATTAAAATGACAGTCTTTTCTCAGTTCCAGTTTGCAGTTTTTAGTACCTTTCGAAATCTCCTTCGTGCTAAATTTTAAGATTTTTTTCATCACTTGTTTAAAAGATATTGAATTTTCAAAAATTCGGAGCTTGTTTCTTTACTCAAAATTCTTTTCTCATAACTTCTTCAAAAATGGCCCGAAATCCAAAACTTTTTTTGAATGTTTGTTTGTTTATTTGTTCAATCTTTGAATTGAAAACCATGCTAACAAAAAAAATAAAAATATTTTGTGGAGAGGGTGGGAGATCCTGTTCACAGTTGTCTAAGGGATGGAGTTTGTAAACCCTAAGCCCAGGAACCAGCCCCGTGTAAATAATATGTCACCCACTTTTTTATATTAAAATTTAGATGGCTGGTGCCTTTAGGCTTCTCTGATTCCAGGGGGTCCCCCTCCCCACCATTTCGTTCAAAGCCCCCCAGCAGCTCTGGTCTTATTTAAAATAGGATTTTGAGGGTCGTTTACTGGTACTTTTTTTCGTACTTTTTACTGATACTTTCAAGAAAGTCTCTATTTAATGGTTTTACATAAGTTGCAGAGTCTGAGACATTTTCTTTTAGAAAAACCTATAGATTCTAAGAATTTTTGTAACAGGAAAAAAATAGCATAATCTGAGGTTTTTTCTTTAGAAAACCGTCTCGGAATCTGAGACTCTTCTCTATAGAAAAAACGTCTTTGAATCTAAAACTTTTAGGTCCATAAATGGACCATACGGATTCGCTTAAATTTTTTCTGATTTTTTTTTTCTAATATGCTTTATTTTACCAAATTTTTGATACACATTTTGATTTTTTTTTTAAATTGCTAATTTTTTTCATTTCGCGGATTACGAAAAATACCCGACAATTTTTTTTTATTTTTCCTGCACTTAAATCGGCCATTTGCACCATTTGAATGCCATTTTGAAATAAAATATATTTTTTATGTAAAAAATCTAATTTTTCCGGCTTTAGAAATGCTTTCATGGACCAAAATTGATCAATTAAATTTTTTTTTGACTTTTTTTTCTTAATAAGCTTTACTTTAAAACATTTTTTTTTTCAAAAACCTCGAACTAAAATCGCTTGTAGAGGACTAAAATTATTTTTTTTATAATTTTTTTTAAATTATTTTTTTTTATAACTTTTCCCGTTATCAGCTCGAAAATACGCATGGACTATTTGCTATTAGTTAACGAGATTCGCAAATATATATCATCGACCCACTCTAATGTGGAAATTTTAAGGAAAAATTTATCGAAATATGAGACTTTTTTCTATACGAAAAAATGTCTCTGAATCATAAACTTGTTTCTACATAAAATAGTGTCTCAGAATCTGAGAAACTTTTTCTACAGAAATACTCACTTTCAGTGTGTAACGCATCGAAATATCGTTTTAGGACCCCATAAAATATGTATATAATTGATCAGTTTCGATTTTTGTCCGCCTGTCTGTCCGTTCGTCTGTGGAAGACACGATACAGTCCAAAATAAAAGAGCTAGATTCTTGAAGTTTGGCAAGAATATGAGCAAATCCATGGGAAATTTAACTGATGGATCACCGATTTTGTTTTGTCATTCTAAACTTAAAAAAAAAAAATGATTTTGGAAATCCATGTTGTCCTTCCCAGGAAAAAAGGACATTCAAATATTGTTCTCAAAAATTTTTGTTGAAATTTTTGAAAAAAAAAATTTTAAAAAAAATATTAAATCTTCATAATTTTATCTACAATATTCCTTTTATAAGTTTTTTCGTACGACTTACGGTTTCCGAGTACAAATATGTTAAAAAACTGTATAAAAATCTATATTGTCAAAAAAGCGCTTTTTAAACGGCCAAATCTTTCAAAGTATTGATACAAAAAAAAATGTTTTTTAATCATTTACAAAGCTCTATCAAATAACCAAAAATAAAAAAAAATCGGTGATCCGTCAGTTAAATTTCCCATGGATTTGATCATATGTCTTCTGGTCATGGGTCAAAGGTTAAGTTCGTAAATGAGAAAGTTGGACCAGACCACAGTGACACATTTGGCCAATATAGGACGACAAAAATCCATCTTTTTTTATATTGACTTGAAATTTGGTATACATTAGAGATGGGCGCGTGAGTGATTTTTGACTCACACTCACTCACGCTCACGACAGGAATTTTTGAATCACGCACACTTACTCACGAGCATAATTTTTCTACTCACACTCACTCACAATCACGTGAGTAAATTTAATACAACTCACACTCACGTGCACTCACGCAAGCTTCACTCACACTCACGTTGACTCACACTCACGAAACACTTATTTATACAAAAAAAAATTTCAAAAACTAAAATTTCAAAAATCATTCAAAATTTTCAGCAAAATTTAAAGTTCAGCGAAATTTTGCATTTTTTATACCCTCCACTCTAGTGATAGAGGGTATATATAAGTTTGTCATTCCGTTTGTAACACATCGAAATATTGGTCTAGGACCCCATAAAATATATATATTCATGATCCTTGATCGATTTTAAGTCGATCTAGAGATGTCCGTCCGTCCGTCCGTCCGTCCGTCCGTCTGTCTGTCTGTCTGTCTGTCTGTCTGTCTGTCCGTTGAAAACACGCTAACTTTTGAAAGACTTTACGGAGGCTCCTGAAGTTCGACATATATGTTCTCCATTTACCGGGTCAGGTTGGTATTGCAATCCAGCGAAATCGGTCCAGTGGTTCAAAAGTTATGAGCAAAATTGTAAATTTCGGCAAGGGTATTTTTCGAATTTACAAGATTAAAACCACTATAACTTTCGAAAGACAATTCTGAGGGAGCTGAAGCTTAGCATATATATTTGTCGTTTCTCGAGGCTGTTTGGTTTTGAATTTCAGCAAAATCGGTTTAGTGGTTCAAAAGTTATAAGCAAAGCAGTGAATTTCAGATTTGTTTCACCTTAAACTGTTGAAAACTCGTTAAACAAGTTTTATAAGCATGGTGAAATACCAGTTTTGTAAAACTTGTTGTTGTTTGTTTTCTTGTCGTGGGGTGCAGTTTAGTTGTTAGACAAGTAAATATTTGTTATTGTTTTGTTATTGTGAGTGTTACTGTATGTAACGGGAAAAAATCAAATAAAGTATGTGTATGATTGAATGTTAATTTGTTTTTGGTTTTTAAAGAAGAAGATGGTAATATAAAAAGAAGAAAATATGTGAAATAGTTTTTTTTTTTGTATTACATTATAGGTATAAAACAACAAAAATATTTTACAAAGTAATTTGTTACTCAAAGAAATTGTACACTAAAAAAGTATTTACACTCAAAAAAAAAAAATGTTACACTCAAAAAAAAATGTACACATTATTTTTTTTTGTTTAATGAAATGGCAGACTCAAAAAAATGTTGACAGTCAAAAAAATTTTACACTCAAAAAAATTTGATTGATTAAAAGAAAGTTTGACTCAAAATAATATATATATTTCTAATAAAAAATTGAAATTTTTTTTAGAAAATTACAATCAGATAACATTGTGGAGGGTATTCATAGATTCGACCAAGTCGAATTTAATTTTTCTACTTGTTTTTTGTTTTTTTCGGGATGAAATATGAAATTAAGCCATATTTTACAATTTTTTGTTGCTTTTTTTGGTACAAAAGGAAATAAGAAGAAAAAATAAATCACGCAAACTCACGCAAGAAAATCGACTCACTCACGCAAAAATCTTACTCACGCACACTCACTCACGCAATTTTTCTCTCCACTCACACTCACTCACAATCACGTGAGTAAAATTGAAATCAGTCAAAGTCACGCGTGATCACGCGTGATTCACATGAATCACGCTCTAATCAGCTCATGTGTCCATCTCGTTCGTTTTGACTTTGAAAAAACATTATAAAAAATATGTGGGGCCGGTTAAGGGACACGCCCAATTTTTAAAAAAATTTTAATTTTTGTTATTTCTTTATATATTTCTGTATATTTGGTGTATCAACTCTCAATGACTGTAGAAATAATATCATAAAAAGGGGGCTGTCAGACAACTGCCACGACCAATTTTCAAAAATAAGTTTAAAAAATATGTTAGAACAAGAAACAAATCTTTAAAATCGGGTAATTTTTTTTTATTATTATTTTTGTCGTGCTAGATTGGCCAAATGTGATATTGTGCAGAGGGGAAAAATTTCAACCCTTGAAGAATTAAATTAACCTCTAAAAAACTAATTTTCTTACAGGTTTTCTTATACTTTTGTTAAGAAAATTAAACATTTTTGTATAGTAAGACATTCAAAGTCCTGCACTTGGACCCAGGAGATTATAAAATGTGTTTTTTTATTATTTTTTTAATTATTATTATTTTTTAAGAGTTTTTGCAAAAAAGTCTCAGACTTGGAGACATTATTTCCTACACTCAAAAAAAAAGTGAACTAAAATCTGGGAAAATTAACTTAATTTTCAGAAAAAGAGGGAATGATTTGGCTCCAAAGATTTTTTTTTTTGTTTTAGTTCATAATTTTCCCAAAAATAAGGAAAACAAAGTTAATTAATTTTAAGCCAATTTTAACTAGAAAATGGAAAAAATTATATTACACTTTAGTTCATTCACATTTTAAAACTGGATTGGGTCTAGACCCTGGACCCATGGGTCCATCCCCTTGTTTTTGTGTTCGTTTCGCTCTAACTTGCTTAGTTTTTGAGATACAGTAATAAGGGGTCTGATAGGGTCTTGAGAATCTAAAAAACTGGATATCTCAAAAAGTATTAATCGGAGGGCTTTCGGGTATTTTGCGGAAGTGTTCTACGAGTCAAGAGCTACAAAAATGCCATTGGACCTTTTCTCATGTTGGCAGTATTTACCGAGATATGTGCATATATAAAATCTCGGGAATTTCAAATTTTAGATCTAAAATTACACTGAAAAAAGACATAACTAAAATTAAGTAAAAAATGTCTTTGAAAATTTATCATGAATTTTCCTAAAATTTAGTAAAATTTAACTAAAAAATGAGAAATTTTCTTAACTTTGAGGAAAAAAGTTTAGTTCATTTACTTATAAGTAGTTCATAGTTTTCTTTAAATAGAATTTTTAAATATTAGGAAAAAAAATATTACTGCCAAAGAAATTTTCCACAAATCTAAGAAACGTATCTTTATTTTTAAGACATATTTCTTAAAAAACAATTTATTTCAAGTTTAGTTAAAATTTACTAAAAAAAACATCATCGTATTTCTCTTCTTTGAATTGAGGAAGTGTACTTCTTAGAATTAAGTTAATGACTTCTGAGAATTTAGTTAAAAATTCAAAATGGCGATATCTCGAAAACTAAGCGAGATAGAGCGAAACGGATGAAATTTTCAAAAGAAAGACAACAAAGAAAAATATGGAATAGCCTAGCTCTGCATATATGTCGGGGTCTCAAGACCCTAATTTTAGATCTAAAATTTGAAATTCCCGAGATTTTTGTAGCTCTTGACTCGTAGAACACTTCCGCAAAATACCCGAAAGCCCTCCGATTAATAGTTTTTGAGTTATCCGGTTTTTAAGATTCTCAAGACCCTATCAGGCCCCTTATTACCGTATCTCAAAAACTAAGCAAGTTAGAGCGAAACGGACACAAGTTTTGGTTCAAAATCTATGGGGACCCTTAAAAGACCCAACGGGGTCTCGAGTTAAATGGGGTCCGAACCCATCGGTCCTGGGTCTAGACCCAATCTATTTCTAAAATGTGAAGTAAAATTTTTCCCATTTTCTATATAATAACTTTGTTTTCCTTATTTTTGGGAAAATTATGAACTAAAACCAAGAAAAAAAATCTTTGGAGCCAAATCATTCCCTCTTTTTCTCAAAATTGAGTTAATTTTCCCAGATTTTAGTTCACTTTTTTTTTGAGTGTAGAGTCTTGAGACCCCGACAGTTATGCAGAGCTAGGCTATTCCAAATTTTTCTTTGTAGTCTTTCTTTTGAAAATTTCGTCCGTTTCGCTTTATCTCGCTTAGTTTTCGAGATATCGCCATTTTGAATTTTTAACTAAATTCTAGTTATTTACTAAATTCTCAGAAGTTATTAACTAAATTCTAAGAAGTACACTTCCTCAATTCAAAGAAGATAAATACGATGATGTTTTTTTAGTAAATTTTAACTAAACTTGAACTAAATTGTTTTTTAGGAAATTTGTCTTAAAAATAAAGATACGTTTCTTAGATTTGTGGAAAATTTCTTTGGCAGTAATAATTTTTTTCCAAATATTTAAAAATTCTATTTAAAGAAAACTATGAACTACTTATAAGTAAATGAACTAAACTTTTTTACTCATAGTTAAGAAAATTTCTCATTTTTTAGTTAAATTTTACAAAATTTTAGGAAAATTCATGATAAATTTTCAAAGACATTTTTTCCTTAATTTTAGTTATGTCTTTTTTTCAGTGTATAGAAAAAAATTTAAGAATTTTAGACATTTTTTCTTATAGAGTGATTTTTCTATTAGAAAAATGTGTCAGAATATAAGACTTTTTCTATAGGAAAATGTGAAAGAATGTGTAACGTTTGTCTATTAGAAAAAATATCTTAGAATCTGATTGTGAGTGTTTTTTACAGGGAAAAATATATTAGACTACGAGCCTTTTTTTATACAGGAAAAAATGTCGCAGGATCTGAGGTTTTTTCTTTAGGGAAAAATTTCTAAAAAACAAAAATTTTTTTCTATAAAAAAAAAAATTTCTCAAAATCTGCGACTTTTTTTATTAGAAAAATATCTCAGAATCTGAGTATTTTTTCTACAGGAAAAAATGTCTCAGAATCGAAGGCTTTTTTCTATAGGAAAAAATGTCTCAGAATCTAAAGTATTTTTTTGTACCGAAATCTTTATATCACTTTTTTAATTTTAAATTATTTGTTTTAACCTTTGTAATAATTGAAAACCATTTTATTTTCATTCCAGAAAGCCCAACAGGGCCTACCAAACTGGCACATCAATTTTGGTTTTCTTATCCGCCACCTGGCGCTGGCGGAGGGTCGTCAAGTAAGTTGCATTATTTTTCACCGTATGCTTTTATTAGCTAGTTCATAATTACATATTTGTTGATTTCATTTAAAAACAAACAAATTTTAAATTAAATTGTTGTTTTTCTTTTCTATTTTATATAAACCAAAAAAAAATAATTTCAAAATGTGTGTGTGTGTGTACTTTAAATAATATTGATGTTTGTTTTGGCAGTTTAGAATTGAAAAAAAAAAAAAAAAATGATTGGTTATTTAATGTACTACAAACCTAATCCCAATTTTTTTATTAGTTTTACATAAGTTTCTATTCGTATTATAATTTTCTTTGTGTCATATATAGAAGCTTTTTCATATTTCATAACAATTTTCATTTCATATTTAAGTTTTTAAACGTATTTCACGTAATTTTGTATACCCTCATCATGTGTAAGGAGTCAAGGAATCAAAGGACTCAGTTTTTAGTTTATTAATAGTAAAAAAAAATTGAAATATGAAGACCATTACTTCAGGAGGTAATATTCTGAATATCCCCATCTAAATTATTGTAAAAATCTTGTAAAGTTTACAAGATTTTTACCAATAATTTTGTAATTTTACAAAGTTTTACCAATAAAATTGTAAATTTACAAATTTTTTGACACGATAAAATTTACAAAGAGGTTTCGTAATTTTATTAGATTTTTTGCTACCTCCTATTTTACGAGAGTTAGTAGTAATTTTACAAGCTTTTTACCAACAATTTTGTAATTTTACAAGCTTTTTACCAATAAAATTGTCAATTAACAGTTTTTTGGCGCAATTAAAATTATAAGGAATTCTCGTGAATTTACTAGATTTTTTTTGTAAAATTATCTTGAAAATTTGTAAAATTACAAAAAAAATGTAAAATTACAAAAAAAATGTAAACCCGAGTAAAAATAAACATATATAACAATATATAACTTGATACAAACATAATAAATCTTATATGATTATACATCCGGTGAGGTATTTTCTAATTTTTTTAAATGCAGTCATATGTTGTAATATATAATTTAATCATGATTCGGATTAAAAGGTATATGGTTGATATAAATATATGAAATAATATTAGGGCCAATACAAAATCTGTTTTTCTGTATAATTTAATATAAAATTTTATATAGCTTATTCTGTTTCATATATAAATGTTTCCAATTAAATGTTTCCAATTAACCAAAAATGTTCTAAGTTTTTTAAGCAAAGTATAAGAAACTTTTAAAATGTTCCTAAACATTTCCTTGTTAGGGTTATGTATATCACCTATCTGGTTCGAAGCGTACCCAAACATTTTTTTTGTTGTAGAAAATTATATGTTTGGTGAATGTATCGTTGACCTGTGGTGTAACTCACCCAAACCAAAACACACCACGATTTTTTATGTTTTTATGCAATTAGATCTAATTGGATCCAATGAAATATGGCAATGTCTGGTCAAAACTCGGATGAAATCGAATCATATTTTATACAAGTTGATATTTTTTAATGCAAAAACATCCACCATTATTCGGATTAAATTGCGTATAAATATATATTGTGTTATATATCATTATGTATTGCATCATATACAAATTTTTACTCGGGAATTTAGATTTGTTAAAAAACAAGAAAAACTGTCAAATATTGGTCAAATGGGATTACGAGACTTTTCCTGTTTATTTGACAAAGTTTATTTTTTTGTGTGTAGGAAGTTTATTTTGACAAAAAATATAGTACCAAAGTACAATTTTGTACACTATTAATCAAAATTTCGAAAAGGTACATTTTCTACTCGGAGGTCCCACATATCAATTTTCAAGTTTTTATGACTATTATTTCAGGAGATACAAAAAGTACCGAAGGACACTATTTTACCCGTTTTATAAGAAATAGTAAAGTACCAGAGTACAATTTTGTACACCATTAATCAAAATTTCCAAAAGGTAAATTTTTCACTTTGAGGTCCCAGATATCAATTTTCAAGTTTTTATGAACATTATTAAATAAGATAGAAAAAGTTCCGAAGGACACTATTTAACCCTATTCTGTCTCTTTAATTCAGAGTTTTCAAAAAGTACTTCTTCCTTAATGATTTTTTTTTCATTAGAGGATCCTTCATTACAAAAATCTAGGAACATTATTTAAGGAACTGTAGAAACTACCAAAGTACGCTTTTTACCCATTTTTTCTCCATTTATCCGAATGTTAAGACTGTATTTTTTTGCAATCGGAAGTTCCACATTTTAAATTTAAAATTTTATGACCATTGTTTTAGGAGATTAAAAAAGTACCTGAGAAAACTATTTTGCCCCCCTTTGACCCTTAGATGCATAATTTTCAAAAAGCCCTTTTTCCAGAACGTTTGAACCTGTCATCTAGTCAAAAAAAGAGTCCGAAAAAAATCAGGCACAAAAGCGTGTTTGAACTTTTTAGCTTCGCAGTCGACAAAATAAAATCACACCTGACATAATGCTGACTCTTCCTTTATGAAATCTCTGACATCTTCATACAATTTTTCAAAATGTCATCAATGACATGTCAGCAGTTGGTCAGCGGTTGCTTAAACGAATTGTTGGTGGCCACCGATACTGGTGGACACTGCTGAAATGATATTGGGGACATTTTGAAAAATTGTATGAAGATGTCAGCGATTTCATAAAGGAAGAGTCAGCAGTATGTCAGGTGTGATTTTATTTTGCCAACTGGGTTAAAATCCGATATAGAATATTTTTTTTAACCCACTTAAAATTACATTATACCGAGGATGAGGGTATACAAATACTTATCGATAACACTGTGCAACAAGAGTTTCTAACTAAAATTAAAAAAAAAAAATTCTAAAAGCATTTTCAATGATTTTTTTTTAACTTCAAACGCAGAAAATATCGCAAAAAAAAATTTTCTGTCCGGGACTTAAAAAAATTTTTTCAAATTTTTTTTCGGAACTTCGAAAATTTAAAAAAAAAAAAATTTAAACCTAGCAGAAAATTGTCTAAGCTTTCAGCAGATTTTGAAAGGAATCACCAGTCAAAGAGCGCATCCACACCAGCTGAGTTCATGTATGATTACCTGAGGCGATGTCACAGTTTAAAGCAGCAATTGGAAGGCAGCACTGGAAAAGAGCTCTTAATATGCAGTAAAATCATTTGTCTTTTCAGCGCTAATTGGAGCATTCTTTCGTATCATTTTTGTTTTCAACAAAGAATTTTATATTAAAAGTTTAAAAAATCTTTTCAAAAAAAAAATATTTTTTTACCCTTATTTTTTCTGCATTCTGAAGAGCGCTATGTGCCGTAAAATTCTCGATATATTTTTCCTGGGAAATTTTTAAAAATTTTAAACAATAATACATTTTTGCGAAAAAATGTTCGTGTATTTTACGAAAGATTTTCGTAGAAATCAAAATTACGATACAAAACCACAAATCTGGGTCTTCAGATTTTTTTTTTATATTATGAACACAGATGATCTATGGAGCCATTTAGACATTCCCATTTACAGTTTAATTAAATTCCAAAAACTCACGATTTTATTGGCGATTTTCATTTTTTTAAAAATCACAAAAAATTCCAAAAGTTATGTGGTTTGAAGAGCTACATATAACTTCTTAAGTAAATATCAGATTTTTATAATCGAAATTGAAATTAAAAGCTAAAGTTCTCTTCTTTAAATATAAAAGTTCAAAAAAAATTGTGTCATTAAAAAAATGCATTTAAATGCAAATGCATTTTTGGGGGTGCATTTTCGTCAACTTTTACCCCTTTTGAATTTTTTATACCCTCCACTTAGTGATAGAGGTTATATATAAGTTTGTCATTCCGTTTGTAACTCATCGAAATATCGGTCTGGGACCCCATAAAATATATATATTCATGATCCCCGATCTATCTTAAGACATTCTAGCGATGTCCGTCTGTCTGTCTGTGGAAATGGTGATCACGGCCAAAATATTACACGGAGATGGCTGAAACTTAGCATATTTATTGGAAGTTCTTCTGAGCAGTTTGGTATTGCATTTGAGCGATATCGGTTTAGTGGTTCAAAAGTTATGAACGAAAATGTAAGTACACCTCAAAAATTTTGGTACATTGAACATAACCTAAAAATACAAAATGCTTTAATTCGGCTGCAGGTTGACATATGTGAACATAATTGAACAGAAAATGGTATTTAAACAAGTACGAACATAGTTTTTGACAAAAAAAGAAAAAAATCGCGGATTTTTTTTACCAAATTTTTTTTTCGCGGAAATTAAAAAAAATAAAAATTTTTTTTCAAAAGTAATTTTAAAAAGTTTTTTTTTAAAAGGAATTTAACTATTTCACTTGTTTTGACTCCAAAAAAATTAAATTGGTAGATATTGACCCTAAATATATTCATTTGTGGGTAAAATGATATATTCATTTGTGGGTAAAAATATGTCTCACAAAAATTCAGGTTGATCGGACATGGGCCTTGAATTTAAAAAAACGGATTGAAAGGAAAAATATGCATTTTTTTCTGTTTTCTCAATTTTTTTGGTATTTTAAGTTAAATTTGAATAAAAAATGTTACTACAGTTACTGTAGTACAGTAGGTAATTTCAATAAATTTCAAAAATTTGACTCGTATTCGTTAATCATGTAGTATGACGCACGTTAGATACCTTGGGAAGTTGTAAAAACTTGGCTGATTTTCAACCGATTTCATTTTTTAGTACCTAATTAGAGAGACATTTTACTCCAAATCATAATTCTGTAACCATTTGAATTCAAACTTAACTTAAAACATCGAAAAAATTTAGAAAATTAACAAAAAGTCATATTTCCCAGCAAAACTTAGATTACCAAATAAGGTATAAAATAAGGTATAGGATCTCATATTTTATACATTGCAGCATTGATGATTTTAACAGGCGATGAGACTCAAAGTAATGCATATACATTATCACAAAGAATACCAGTAAGGTATAAAATAAGTCATAAATTTATAACGAAGAATACGAGTAAGGTGTAAAATATATGATATTTTATAGGTTACGAGTAAGGTATATAATATAGCATACCAGAACGTAATATATAAGGTGTTACGAGTAGTGAAAAAGTAATTTTGTATTAAATTTACTCACGTGATTGTAAGTGAGTGCAAGTAGATAAAATATGCTCGTGAGTGTGTGTCGTTAGAAATTTCCTGTCGTGAGCCCATCTCTAGTTTAAACTTATGCATTTTTTTATAAAATAATTATTTTTTATGTTATTGTAATGCATTATGCATCCAATTATAAATAATGCATTATTTCAAACTTTCAAATAATATATAATGTAACCAAATATAAGTCATCCATGATTTAATGTTTAGAAATAATAAATATGAAATACATTTTTTCCAATAATCATGCATTACGTAGCAAATTATTAGTAATGCATTATTTTTCACTTGAAAATAATACGTTGTGGAACAAATGTTTGGTAAGACATCATAAAATAATGCTACAAATAAGTTATATGCATTACCTGGTAATGTGTTATATAATCACTACCCATTACCAAAGTTTTGCTGGGTTTCCCCGTTTAATTCGTTTTTAAGCTTCATGACCGATGTAGCACACCTTAGACATGTCCGATTATCCTGAAATTTCGTGAAACGTATTTCTACATCCAAATAAATACATCTAAGTGGAGTTGCGGTCAATATGTAACAACTTAATTTTTTTTGGAGCGCCATATAAAATAAACCAGAGTAAAAAACAAGTAAAAAAGTTAAATTCGGCCTTGTCGAATGTAGTGATACCCTCCACAATTTCAAAAAGATTATTGCAAAAAACTTTTTTTAAAAGGAAATTACTTTTGAAAAAAAAAAAATCCGCGAAAAAAAATTTTGATAAAAAAAAAAAAAATCCGCGATTTTTTTAATTTTTTTGTCAAAAAATATGTTCGTACTTGTTTAAATACCATTTGGTGTTCAATTATGTTCACATATCGTCGCCTTAGAATTGTTTTGCTCTATAGGATGGTAAAAACCCCATCCTATGGAGCAAACCAATTCTAAACCAATTCTCAGGTGACGATATGTCAACCAGCAGCCGAATTAAAGCATTTTGTTTTTTAGGTTATGTTGAATGTACTAAAATTTTTGAGGTGGCCTTACATTTTCGTTCATAACTTTTGAACAGCTGAACCGATATCGCTCAAATGGAATACCAAACTTCTCGGGAGAACTTCAAATAAATGTGTTAAGTGTCAGTGGTCTTCGTTTAATATTTTGACCGTGATCACCATTTCCACAGACAGACAGACGGACGGACGGACATCGCTAGAACGTCTTAAAATCGATCGGGGATCATGAATATATATACTTTGTGGGGTCCCAGAACGATATTTCGATGAGTTACAAACGGAATGACAAACTTATATATACCCTCTATCACTAAGTGGAGGGTATAAAAAGTATAAAACAAACCAGAGTCAAATAAAAAAGTGTTTTTTTTTTGGAAAAAAAAGAAGAAAAATAAAACGAAATGTGATCACATCTCGAATTATGGCTTTAAAGTTGCGTAATTTAGAGTAAAATTTTTAGGATTTTTAAACTTTCCCGAGTAAAAATTTTCTGGTCTAATCATATATAATTTGATACTATCTTATATGAGTTAATATGCTTCCGTATAAATTTATATAAAATTGTATCTATCACTTTGATACGGTTGATCCACTTTATATGGTTAGATATTGCTCCATATATGATTAGATTCGTATTTTGGTTTTGCTCATCAAATTATATAAAAATAGATATTATAAGATCAATTTGATCTAATTAGATTTGACCAAATTCAGGATCAAATTGTATCAATTTTTATATTTTTTTATCTAAAGTAATACAATTAGATATTATTTGATACAACCATTTTACGGATCAAATTAGATCTATTTAGTAAAATTTGCATAATATTTTTACTAGGGTTTTCAAAAAGTCGATTTTAATTTTTAAACGTTTAAAAATAAGTGATAATTCGAATAATTTTTTAATATTTTTTTTCTAAGACTATATTTAAATACCAACAAAACGTTGTCCAACTTTTTTTAAGTTGGACAATCGCCATTTTGAAAAATTGATTACTTAACACTAGCTTGGTATAAAAGGCTGAAAGTGTAAAATGCATTTAATACGTACTAAAATATATTCAAAAATAAAATTAATCGAAGATGGTCGGGTCTAAAAGTGAGTGATTTGGCCTGGAATGCCCCACATAGACCTGCATATTTTTTTTTTTAGTCGGGCAGGCAGGTTTTTCTTTTCCCGAGTAGAGCTAAGTATTTAACTCCCTTTGGGGGTGCACTGGTAGAATACTTTCAGCTCTTATTGCTATTATTCAAGATATAAATTCTTGTTGCACAGTGTAATTAACATTTTACTTCCATCATTTTAAAATCTTTTTGCATACAAATTAAACTTCAATCCTTACCCGGTAAAATAAAAATGTTATGTAGTATTTTACTTGTTTAAAAGTACATTTTGTAACAAAAAACGTAAAAAAAAATAATATTGTTAATTTGTGAATGCTTTTTGATTAAATTTTAAATTAAAAAAAAACATTAATTTATTACTTAAAAATTATTAAAATTAAAAATTAACAAAAAAAAATCTAAATAACTAATTTTAACATTTTTCATTTTTCTTTGTATTTTACACACATGTAATCAATCAATTAAACGATCCAATCAATCAAAATAAACAAAACAAACAATCGAAACAAAAACAAATAATAAAATAATTGTAGGAGATTATTAGTTCTCCTATTACTAACTATATAGAGTGTTAAATGTAAACTACCATCATCTTCATTATAAATTTGATTTAAACTGTAGTTAAATCAATCAATGTAGTTGAAATCAATCAAGTAACTGTACTCTTTTAACTAACTAAAAACTACCAGTAATTTTTTTATCTCTGTGTGTGTGTATGTAGAGCCAATAAAAGTGTTGCTAACTGATAAAAAAAAAAAAAAACTTTTTTAAAAATCGTTATAAACCACATTTATAAACAAATAGAACAAAAACAATATATAAAAAACTTAACATTTAGAGGTAAGGCTTGAATAATAAAATTGTAGCAAACAAAAAAAAAAAAAACCCATGTAAAAATTTATTAGATCTTAACTGATCTGTTTATATCTATTCATATATGATCGTAGCTGGTTGTAAATAATTATGTCTAAAATGACTAAAATCGATATATAAATTATATCTCGGATTTGGTTAACATTCATCCGACTAAAAAAAGTAATATATCATTTGATCCCAAAAATGAAGGATCCAAATATAAATGATTATATCTTATTAGATCAAATTTGATATAATAAGATCCCAAAAATAGAACGGTAAATATTATATAATTTGATGTAATAAAAAAAGTATATCTGATTAGATATAATAATATATAATTATATCAAATAAGATCGAATATTTTTTTCAAGATCAAATTACATGAAATTTGCCGTTTTATGGTTACATCGAATTTAATATAATAAGATATTTTTTTTTTACCTCATCAGATACAATTATATACAATCAGAAAAAAATATATGTTATCGGATCAAAACAGATCAAATAAGATCAAAACGATTTTTACACGGGTATTTTTTTGATTTTATTCTTCCTACTTTTTTTTTGTTTTTTCTTATTAGTTTATTTTCTTTTTCTTATTTAGAAGAAACAGAAAATAACTTTTATTTCTTTTAAAATAATTTTATTTTTTTGTTGCTAGAAAACGTTTTTATCTAGAGAAAATAAAACAAGTTTTGAATAGAAACTTTTTTAAGTTTTTATTTTAGTATAACATTTATTTTAAATTGTATTTAAAAGTTAAGTATGTTATTTTAATTCCATTTATTGCATGTTTCTTTTAACAAGTTTTTAGCATGTTTTAATATTGATTTGTATTTTAAATTATAAAAAAAGAGGATTTTAATACATTCGGCTTTGCCGAATTGACTATAGTCTCTTAAATTTTTCAGATTAAACCGAATTTTTTTATTAAGTTAATAATTTAATAATAATAATAATTTCTTGCACAATGGGAAATCTAAAAAAAAAACAATTAATTGACAACACAGGCCAATTGTAAGTGTATATCCGACAAAATTAAAATTTTGGCGTACACATGAATATTGAGAGTGGGGCAAAAAAAAAAAAAAATACTCGTGTCTCCTTTAATCGTATGTTGTATGTTTTTTTTTTTTTTGATTTTTTCAAAATTTTTCTGATTTTGAATTTTAGTCTCCTGGACTTCGTGAATTTTCTACACAAAAAATATATCAAAATCTTAAGTTTTTCGAAATTTATTAGAATTTAAAACTAAAGAAAATATGTTTTGGAATTTAAGAGTTTTTCGTTAAGAAAATTTTTTCAAAAACAAAGGCTTTTTCTATCGGAAAAATGTCTCAGAATTTTATACTTTTTTGTATAGGAAAAATATATCAGAATCTGAGAAAAAGGTCTCAAATTCTGAGACTTGTTTTATAGGAAAAATGTCTTAGAATCTAAGACTTTTTATTAAAAAAAATGTCCCAGAATCTGAGAATTTTTCAATAGGAAAAATATCTCTGAATCCAAGAATTTTTTTGTAGGATATATGTCACATAATGTGAGATATTTTTCCAACAGAAAAAGTCGCTGATTCTGTGAAATTTTTTCTATAGAAAAAGTCACAGATTTTGAGACATTTTTTCCACACTCAAAATATTTTGTAGGCAAAAAGAAATGAAAAACACATTTAAAACCAGTGAATAAACAATTGAAAACCTTCCCAGTAATTATTCATTCGTTTTAACAAACATCAACATTTATTTTTTATACCCTCCAACTACAGTATGGGGGTATACTCACTTTGTCATTCCGTGTGTAACGCATCGAAATATCGGTCGAGGACCCGATAATGTATATGGGGCATTCCATGTCAAATCGGACACTTTGAAAATTTTTTTTTTTAGATTTTCCCAATTTGTTAACAGTTCTTAGTACCCTTCGAAAACTCCTTCGTGGTAAATTTTCAGATTTTTTTGATGATCCGTTCAAAAGATATCGAATTTTTAAAAATTAGTAGTTTGTTCCTTTACTCAAACTTCTTTAACTCATAACTTCTTCAATAATGGTCCAAATTTAAAATTTTTTTTTTCAAAATTTTTGTTTTTTTAAGTACTTTTTAAAAAAAATCCTAAAAAAATTCTTAAAAGCGCTCTAGTAAGCGATTTTTAAGTTTTAAAATTTAAATCTCATTTTTGAAAATGTTTGTACTCTTCGATTTTTTTGAAATTTTTTTGTGTAAAACATCTATCGATTCTACAAATTTTTTGCCCAGGCGGATCGTGGGATAACGATAACTACTATTTTTTTAAATTTTTTGAAAAAATTTTGTTGTAATTTTCCAATCTTAAAATCATTTCTACTGCTCGAATGGTGCGTCATAGAGGGGCCCTTTATAAGACCGACCCCCATTAATTTTTACGTCTTAACATTTCTTTGGAACAAACTAATAACCTCTCTCCAATTTCTAAGGGGGCTCCCACACAAAACGACACTTTTTAAAATTTGCTCCAACCGCTCTAACTGCCCTAATAGTGCCCTTAGAGCAACAAAATGTATGACTGACCCACAATATTGAAAAATGTTTCAGAATGGTAAGACTTAAGGCACACAATATTTTTTTAGTCCAAACATTTTCCCTGAACTCACCTACCCTCTATCTTTAACTGTTAAGGCGGTCCCCATACAATTTTTTTTATTTTTTGTAAATTTGTTTTATTTAATCAGCTTCTACCGGTCCAATGGTGCGTCCGAGAGGGGTCAATAGTGAGACCGACCCCCATTTATTTTTACATTACAACATTTTTTTTTTAAATATACCTACGCCCTATCTCCACTCCCTAAGTAGGCTCCCATACAAAATTACTTTTTTATAAAATTTGCTCCAACTGCTATTTGTATGGGAGCCTACTTAGGGAGTGGAGATAGGGCGTAGGCATGTTTTAAAAAAATTTTGTAGGGTAAAAATAAATGGGGGTCGGTCTCACTAATGACCCCTCTCGGACGCACCATTGGACCGGTAGAAGCTGATTAAATGAAACAAATTTACAAAAAATAACAAAAATTGTATGGGGACCGCCTTAACAATTAGAGATAGAGGGTAGGTGTGTTCAGAGAAAATGTTTGGACTAAAAAAATATTGTGTGCCTTAAGTCTTACCATTCTGAAACATTTTTCAAATATTCGATTAGAGTTTTATTCTAGTTCGAGGCCCAAAAATATTTCTATATATGATATTGTCATAATAGAGTATTTTTAATTTATTGCTTTAAAAAAGTTACTCATCTCATAGTATGTCTGTACTGATCAGTTTCATCCCCACTAAGGAATCTTCAGCAGACTTTAGAGAATCATCGTTGGTCAATCAAACATCAAACCAGACATAATATTTGATATATTTCACAAGTTATTTGAGAAATACTATTATGAAGGTCCGAAATCTGTTTTCCAACAAAAATAACTCTTTTAAAGCAAAAATTGTATATACTAAATCACCATCGGTAATTATTAATATATGTGTTGCTGTTATTTTACAATAACAACAGTACCTAACCAAACAATAGTGTTGGTAGGATAAGTCGTACTAAACTTTGTGTTAAATGTTGTTTTTAAAAGAGTTATTTTTGTTGGAAAACAGATTTCGGACCTTCATAATAGTATTTCTCAAATAACTTGTGAAATATATCAAATATTATGTCTGGTTTGATGTTTGATTGACCAACGATGATTCTCTAAAGTCTGCTGAAGATTCCTTAGTGGGGATGAAACTGATCAGTACAGACATACTATGAGATGAGTAACTTTTTTAAAGCAATAAATTAAAAATACTCTATTATGACAATATCATATATAGAAATATTTTTGGGCCTCGAACTAGAATAAAACTCTAATCGAATATATATACATATATAAAGGCCGAATAAATACATTTTATTTTTATGTACCTTTTGGTACTAAAAATAAAAAAACAACATTTAACACAAAGTTTAGTACGACTTATCCTACCAACACTATTGTTTGGTTAGGTACTGTTGTTATTGTAAAATAACAGCAACACATATATTAATAATTACCGATGGTGATTTAGTATATACAATTTTTGCTTTAAAAGAGTTATTTTTGTTGGAAAACTGATTTCGGACCTTCATAATAGTATTTCTCAAATAACTTGTGAAATATATCAAATATTATGTCTGGTTTGATGTTGGATTGACCAACGATGATTCTCTAAAGTCTGCTGAAGATTCCTTAGTGGGGATGAAACTGATCAGTACAGACATACTATGAGATGAGTAACTTTTTTAAAGCAATAAATTAAAAATACTCTATTATGACAATATCATATATAGAAATATTTTTGGGCCTCGAACTAGAATAAAACTCTAATCGAATATATATACATATATAAAGGCCGAATAAATACATTTTATTTTTATGTACCTTTTGGTACTAAAAATAAAAAAAAACAACATTTTTCAAATATTTAAAAACTCTCAGATTCTGAGACATTTTTCTTATAGAAAAATTTTTAGAGTCAGAGACATTTTTCCTATAGAAAAAGTCTTAGATTCTGTGACATTTTAATACCCTACACCACTCTGTGGTACAGGTTATAATAAGTTTGTGCTAAAGTTTGTAACTAATTAAATTGAAAAAAAATTTGTCCTCGTTTTGACCTAGCCCCCATTCAAACGTCCCCTTTAAATATGGGTCAAATGACCCTAACAACCGTATTTTAATAGGTATCCTTTCGAAATTGGACAGGTTAACGTATTTTAGAAATCATCATTTGAAATTTAAAATAAATTGGACCAGTCCCACTTGTAGTCCCCATACAAACCAACCTCCCGATTTTCACATAAATCTCTCAAAATTAATGAAAATTGCATATTTTTTGTTTAAATCTTTTTTTGTAGGAGTTAAACGTGGAGTTTTGTAATCTAATCAAATCTGATTATTATTGGAACATTTCAGAACTTAGTTCCCATACAAAAATTTCGCCCGATATTCAGTTAAATCGGTCTACACCATTTACAGATGTTATTCGTAAAAGATCAATTGTAATTCGAAGATTCTATTTGTAATTCGAAGATTCCATTTGTAATTCGAAGATTCCATTTGTAATTCGAAGATTCCATTTGTAATTCGAAGATTCCATTTGTAATTCGAATACTCCAATTGTAATTCGGAGATTCCAATTGTAATTCGTAGATTCCAATTGTAATTCGTAAAAGATCAGTTGTAATTTGTAAAAGATCAATTGTAATTCGTATTAAAATTGATATTTTTCAAATTACAATTGATCTTTTACGAATTACAATTGATCTTTTACGAATTGCAATTGATCTTTTACGAATTACAATTGATCTTTTACGAATTACAATTGATCTTTTTCGAATTACAATTGATCTTTTTCGAATTACAATTGATCTTTTACGAATTACAATTGATCTTTTACAAATAACAAATGGAATCTTCGAATTACAATTGATCTTTTACGAATACCAATTGATCTTTTACGAATTACAATTGATCTTTTACGAATTACAATTGATCTTTTACGAATTACAATTGATCTTTTACGAATTACAATTGATCTTTTACGAATTACAATTGATCTTTTACGAATTACAATTGATCTTTTACGAATTACAATTGATATATTACGAATTACAATTGATCTTTTACGAATTACAATTGATCTTTTACGAATTACTATTGATCTTTTACGAATTACAATTGGATGATTCGAATTACAAATGGAATCCTCGAATTACAAATGGAATCTTCGAATTACAAATGGAATCTTCGAATTACAATTGATATTTTACGAATTAAATCTGTAAATGGTGTAGACTTCGCGAAGGTGAAGATTTTAACACAAGAATTAAGAAAAAGCTACATACAACACTTTTAAGGTGTTCATTAGGGTGGTTCCAAATCAAACGTTCTACCAACCAGTATATAAAAAATGCCCCCTATTCAAAAATAATTGAAAAATATCGTCATAAAACAGCATTTTTTTTAACTTTGACCTTCCCTACTGTTCACATATTAACGCGTTTTTTCCTTTTTTGTTATTTATTTTTAATATGTTGTCTATTTTTACCTTAAACAATTTCATGGTTGACAGACATAATGTCCAATATAAAGAGAAACAAAACCACCAAAAAGCCATGTGACAATAAAACATTTTTTTTTCTTTAAATAAGTCTATATGATTTCCATTTCATCCAATACTACTCATTCGAATGGATGTGCATAAAACCAATGAATGGTGAAAACACAGAAAAAAAAAACAGCAAATAAAAGGAAATATGTAAATGGTCAATAGGCCAATAACAGCTTAACATGAAATATAACATCACCCTTGAATGTAATTTTCGTTACGGCTTTTAAACTTTTTGTACAATTGTGAACAAAAGAAACAGTACCTACCCAAACAGTTCCTAGAGAAATATTCTCAGATTACACTACTAAACATCGAAAATGCGACTAGGACGCGACCTTATACATTTGACTACAATAATTCTGCTTGAAAAAAATCCGGTCTCAAAACTTTCCCATCATATCAGGTTTTTGAGTAAATTGAGGTCAAAGTTTAAAAATTTTTCCGTTTTGGGCATTTTTGGATACTCATAGCGGATGAACCAAATGGGATGGTGCCCAAAGGCTTAAGGCGACTGATCAAATGTGTTTTCACCTTCAAGAGTAATGTTTAAGCTTTACCCTCGACCTATTTTTAAGTCGCTATCATATCGGGTTCATCCGCTATAAGTTGTCAAAAATGTCCAAAACGGCGATTTTTTTAAACTGTGCCACCAATTTTCTTAAAATTTGGATGTGATGGAAAATATAAGCGACCAGATTTATGATCACTAGAACAATTGCAATTAACTGTGTAAATTCGCATCCCAGTCGCATTAAGTTTTTCTTAAAATGTTCATGAATTTTATTACACTCAAAAGAAAAACTCTGTCAAAAAATCTGTAAAACGACTTTCAATTTGAATTAGCAATCTTTTAGCAGATTGTTCTGCTGAGAAGGATATTTTCACTAAAATCTCTGTCATTTAGTTAAAGAAAATAACAGACATTTTACTATGTTTATACAGATTTTGTTTGCTGAATGTCATTATTTTTCCAAGAAATTTTTTTATATAAAAAAAAAAGCAGAACAGATTGTTCTGCTGAAATCAGCAGATTGCTCTGCTGAAATAAGCGGATTGTTCTGCTGAAATCACCAGATTATTCTGCTCAAATCAGCAGATGTTCTGCTAAAATCAGCAGATTTTTTTGCTAAAATCAGCAGATTTTTCTGCTAAAATCAGCAGATATTTCTGCTAAAATCAGATTTCTCTGCTGTCGAACAACACACATGTTTAATAACTAAAACGCCAGATAAAAGTATAAGCTTCCGTAGCGTAGTGGTTAAGAAGTGTACTTTCAAATCGGAAGGTGGCGAGTTCGATGCTGGCTGGCGGCGTATGTTTTTTTTTTTTTTTTCTTGTTATATTTATTCACCTCTTATGACAGATATTTAGCAAACCGTGCCTGCTAAAATCAGCAGATTTCTCATATGGCTCAAAATGGGTGTGTTTTCAGCAGATTTTTGTGCTGATTGGACAGAGAATTTATTTTGAGTGTAGATATTTTTCTTATAGAAAATACTGGGCTATTTTTTTTTTTTGCAGAAAAATTATCACATTTTAGAATAATTTTTCTATAGAAAAATTCTCAGGCTGATAAAATTGTTTTTGAATACTGGAATAATCCTAAAATCTATTTCCAACTAAAGCATTTTTGCGAAATATAAAAAAAGTGCAAAATTCGATAAAAAAAATATATGAAAAATCCTAGAAAAATTATCAAAAACTGGATTATCAGCAAAATAAAAAAAAAAATTAGGTAAATTCGGCAAAATACTGCAAAATCAGAAAAGCTTTCAAAAAAAATTAAAAAAGATCAATAACAAGTAGAAAAGTTAAATTCGACTTTGCCGAATTCATGAATACTCTATACAATACTCTTTTTAAGTGATAATAAATTTTTTTAACAAGAAAAAATTAAACAATTTTGATAAGAAATATTTTATTTTAAGTATTGAAAAATTTTATGTTAAGATTATTCATGCTTTTTTTTTATTCGAATTCTCAATAAAAATACCTAACTTTTGCAAGAAATCCGGACTTGATACGACAAAGGATACCATCAGGACATTCCCAGTTGGCAACGTCTTCGAGCCATCCTCAGTGACGGAGCGGTGACATTTCAGAGTCACTGCTGACATCCACAAGACATCTCTATGTACTGGGTTGAGGACAGTTTCATACAAATTTTCAAAATGTCCTTACTCAAAGTCAGCAGTGGTCAGGGCTGACCTTCTGCGGACATGTCACCTAAGACTTCTTTGGGGAAATTTCTGACGTAAGTCATGCGAAAATACAAAAAAATTTCATATTCCTTAGTTTTTACTTTTATCCATTTTCCTTTTTTCGCCTTTTTTAGTCCCAACTGGATTGGAACCTGGAACCTCCAGTTTAATAGTATCACACCTAACTACTTGTTCCAAACTTTATTTTGAAAACTGTTTGTCTATGTATTACTTTTATTATAACTGTTAAATTTTGATTTTATTTTAAATAAAAAATAATATTGCCATCTTTTTCTTGGAAATTGAAGAGTTGCAAAGATATAAAATTCTAATTTAATATACTGCTATTCTGAAGACATTTCCTTTTAGACGTCTTACAAGGGAAGTCTCCCTAGTGTCACCCGCGGATCTTTATGGAATTGGTTTTATTTTGTAGAGCAGAAAAAATAAAGGAACACGTATTTTTTTTAGCGGCCCAAATTCATATTAAGGATATAAAAAGGAGGGGGAACACAAGGCCATTTTTCAGTTTTTTCGTTTATCTCCTATATTATGAAAAGAAACTTAGTCATGTTACATACTAAATGAAAGGTCTTTGAAAACCTATCTACGTGTGCTAAGAACGTGTCCAAACATGCACAACTTTTCGTCATATTGAGCAAAATACCAACATTTTGGGACATTTTTGTTAATAAGTCGAAAAATATTAACTTCTTTGGCCCGTTGTTAGCACCACGAGAGAGGTATTTTTAATACCTTTAATCTGATACCACACACGCCTATATTAATTTTGTTTAAATAGACGTAAATCGTAAAAAACTGAAAAAGGTAAATTTCCCCCCATACAAATCGACGACCCTCCCCTAAAAATGAGTTTTGGCCGCTAAAAAAATACGTGTCAAATTAATTTTCGTTCTTAACAACATATCTAAATTTCATGAAGATCGGAGGGTGACCCCAGAGAGACTTCCCTTGTTAGTTTTTGATATTTTTCAAAGAAAAACTCCAAAAAAATAAATATTTTACAAAATTAAGCTTTCCGTGTTATTTTTTGTATAAACCGGAAGATATCTTGAATGGGTTTAAAAGTCTATAAGAAAGAATGAACTTTTGCCTAAATTTTGAGCTCATCGCAGTAAAGATTGATCATCTGGTTTTTGTTTTAGAGCCTTTTAAAAATGGTGCTTTTTCAAACTTTTTTGACAGTGTTTTTTTAAAAATGCATGTTTGGCCAATAATAGTGCAACAACTTAAAATGTTTTTGATCATATTTTTGGGATCATAGTTCAATTCTACTCTCACGCTTTATACCAGATTTTTATTCCACCCAGCGGCTGCTGTGCAGGCTTTCAAAAATGGCAAAAATCGCTTTTTTCGCATTTTCAACCGCGAATAATTAAAATTCTAGACGTGATGAAAAAATTTGGAGCACGGATTTGGAATCATCGAGTCAAAATCTTTAAAAATTCTATATGAAACTTCAAACCGGAGCCAAAAACATTCGATTTGTTAAGCGGTGCAATTAAGGAAAATTTTAAAAAATTTCCGAAATTCTTTAAAATATTGGACAATTCTGAAAAACAAAATTAAACAAAGAAAAGATAAAATAATTTTTAGAAATTCAATTTTTCTTCTGCATTTTTTCAACTTGAATCCTTATAACAAATATAATTAGAGCCCGTGCTCGATCTGTACTTACAGAAAAAATCAAATAAAATTACTGACAAAATATGTCTCCATTAGGCACGTCTCCGAAACAGAAAATGCAAATTCCTTCATTTGTGTCTGCAATTCCAGATCATGTTGGTAACCCTTGCCAAATAATGTAAGAGACAAAAAAGTTGAAAGAAAGTATGAAGTGAGGTTGAGATTGCTAGAAATAGAATTGTAGTGTTGGAAACTGTCAAAATTTATTCTGTAGAAACTAAAAATATTCACATATATAAAAAACAGTTTTCATTAACAAGACAAACCGACATTTAAAATCCTACTGATGATGACACTAACTGGGGTGTTTGAAACCGGTATAGGAAATACCAGAAATGTCTATAATTTTTACAAATTCAATTTTTCTTCTGCGTTTTTTTAACTTGAACCCTTATAGAAAAGATTTTGTTGTTTATTAATTTTAGTACACCTAATTGTAATGAGAAATGAAAATAATTTACCTTTTCTATGTTTGCACAAAATTAGTGGTCAAAAGAATTGGAGGTCATAAAATGAGGATTTTTTTATAGTATTTATCTATAAAGATTATAATTTTCCAGTTCGACCATCGTAGCACGTTTATTATTAATGCAATCTAGACGCTATGAAGCTTAAATAAAAGCTCAATAAATTACCTACAAAACACCATATAAAAAATAACTCATTTCATAAAATAAAGGTCTGTTGTTTTAAATTTTGTCCTTAACATATTGCATCTACTATAGCTCTGTGTGAATACTTTTGACCGGCACTGTATATGTATGACAATTGGTTAAAAACACTGTGTAAATTAACTAAATATTTCAAAAAAGAAGGGTTTTGTGTTAATTATATTTTTTACCATTTAAGAAAATTAAATTCCAAGAACAATTTATCCAGTCTTTAAGAGAAAAGAACAGACTTTCGAATGAGCTTGATACCAAGTCCAGTATGCCAGTAGGGTGGGTCGATGATATTTGCGAATATTTTAAATATTTTTTTTTTTCTAAAAAATGCGTACTAAAACCGCTTGTGGAGGACTAAAAGTACCCTCCAAAAGTTTTTGTATACTTTTCCCCGTTATCAGTTTGAAAATGCTTACTGACTTTTTGCTATTAGTTAACGAGATTCGCAAATATGCAAATCATCGACCCACTCTAATGTCCAGCTCTTAGTTGTTTATAAGCATTCAAAAAATGATTTGAAAAAAACCCTTTTTCGACAATTTAACCGCGAATTACAGACAAATTTGGGTTACAGATTTTGAATACAACTATTATACTAAGGGTTTTTAATGACAAATCGTTAATGATCAAACTAAAATATTAATAAATATTCTAGTCTACTCCCATTGGGAATTAGAAGGGGTCATTATTAGTGAAATCAATCATGAATATTTTTGACCCCCTCCGATATTGATGAAATTTGGTTAAGTTCTTACACTATGTAAAAAACTAACAAATGCAAATTTTCAGCCCTCTAAGTCAACAGGGGCCGAAAATACGGAGGGTCAAAATTTCCCCCTAAATCTCCCAGTCGCGACACTTTACACAGTAAAAAATTAATATCGTTGGTTCTATTATAGCTAGAAAGCCCATTTTTGGTTTGTTTTGAAGCTCATAATATGCTCTACAAGACCTACCATAACCAAAAAAATTTCGAAAAAAATAAGGGTTACCTCCCTTATTTTAAGGTCGTGATAAAGGGAGGAGAAAATGGGGAGGATGGTATCCCCCGATTTTTTTTTTACTTGATAATCTTATAGAGAAGGTCCTAAAGAATATATTCTAAAATTTTTAAGTTGGGACAACAATGGGATCACTCAAAATCAAAATTTTTGACAATTTCCCCTAAAATCTCCAAATCGCAACACTCTTGAACCTTAAAAATTTAATATCAAAAGTTCTATTGTAGCTACACAGTCCATTTTTGTTTGTTTTAAAGTTAATAGTACGCTCTATAATACCTACCTTAACCAAAAAATTTTAGAAAAAAGGACCTGGTGCCCCCCCCCTTATTTGAAGGTCATGGCAAAGGGTGGAGGAAATGGGGGGAAAGTATCCGCCGATTTTTTTACTTGGTATTCTCAAAGTGCAAGTCCTAATGAACATATCCTAACATTTTTATGTTGGGACAACAATCAGATCGACCAAAATCAATTTTTTACAATTTCCCCCAAAATCTCCAAATCGCTAAACTCTTGCACATTACAAATTTAATATCGTGGACTGTATTGTAGCTACAGAGTACATTTTTGGTTTGTTTTAAAGCTCTTTATATGCCCTACAATATTACTATCACAAAAAAAAATAAAAAAAATAGGGGTGCCTCTTGTATTAAAAGATCGTGGCAAGGGGTGGGGGAAATCGGTGGATAGTATCCCCCAATTTTTTTTACCTTGTTTTTTTTTTTAAGAGTAAGTTCTAGAGAGCATAGTCTGAAATTTTTATCTTGGGACTCCAATGGGAGGCGCAAGAATGTCGCGATTTGTTGATTTTGGGGGAAAATTTTGAAAAATTTTGATTTTGGTCGATCCCATTGTTGTCCCAATATAAAAATTGTAGACTATGTTCATTAGGACTTGCACTTTGAGAATACCAAGTAAAAAAAAATCGGGGGATACTTTCCCCCCATTTCCTCCACCCTTTGCCACGACCTTCAAATAAGGGGGGCACCAATTCCTTTTAATGGAAATTTTTTGGTTTTGGTATGTCTTGTAGAGCTTATTATAAGCTTTAAAACAAAAAAATGGGCTCTGTAGCTACAAAAGCACTTATGATATTAAATTTTTAAGGTTAAAGAGTGTAGAAAAAGAGTGGTTAAAGAGTGGAAAATTGTGAAAAATTTTGATTTTGAGCGATCCCATTGTTGTCCCAACTTAAAAATTTTAGAATATATTCTGTAGGACTTTTTCTATAAGATTATCAAGTAAAAAAAAAATCGGGGGATACCATCCTCCCCATTTTCTCCTCCGTATATCACGACCTTAAAATAAGGGAGGTAACCCTTATTTTTTTTTCGAAAATTTTTTGGCTATGGTAGTTCTTGTAGAGCATATTATGAGCTTCAAAACAAACCAAAAATGGGCTTTCTAGCTATAATAGAACCAACGATATTAAGTTTTTACGGTGCAAAGTGTCGCGACTGGGAGATTTTGACCCACCGTGTTTTCGCCCACTGTTTACTTAGAGGGCTGAAAATAAGTGTGCGTCAGTTTATCACTTAGTGTTACAACTAAACCAAATTTCATCAAAATCGGAGGGGGTCATGAAAATTTTTAGCTATTTTTGATTGATTTTACTAAGACTGACCCGAAGACGAAAATTGTACCGTCGTAGATCACGATCATCAACTATCCAACAAACAAATATTAAAAACAGACATATTGATTACAGTTGGTAATCCTTTGCTACTTGTAGTATAGGGTTTTTATATTTGCTAAATAATGGACAATGGAATCTGACAAAATTTCGAAACACGTGTCGATTAAGTCTTGCAAAAATTACCAACATTATATCTATGCCAAACTTCAGGTTCCTCAGAATTGTCTTTCGAAAGTTAGAGTGTTTTCTGACAAACTTATATATACCTTCAATCACTACACCATTTACAGATGTAATTTGTAAACGATCAATTGTATTTCAAAGATTCTATTTGTAGTTCAAAGATTCCATTTGTAATTCGAAGATTCCATTTGTAGTTCGAATACTCCAATTGTAATTCGAATACTCCAAGTTTAATTCGAAGATTACAATTCGTAAAAGATCAATTGTAATTCGTAAAAGAACCTTAGATCAAAAGTCAACGATTTTTGATCTTAGGTCAATATTTTTATTTTTTGTGCAATAACTAGTAACTTTATAAAATTCACAAATTTTAATACATATGTTAAAATTTACAAATATTTTAAGTTCTTATTGTTATAGTACAGTACTGTTAAACAAAAAACTGAAATAGATGTGTCTTGTTAACAAAAAATATTGCAATATAATTTCGATTTTTTTTGTATTCTCTTAAAAAACAGAAGTAAAAAATTAAAAGAATATTTTACCTAAAACTAGGAAATGTAATCAAACATATTCATTTGTTTTGTTTTACATAAGTAACAATATTTTTTGAAATATTGTTTTAGTTTTATTTTGTTTATTATTACGAAAATACGTTGTTTATTTGAAAATAAAAAAACAAGTGAAAATTATTGTACATTTCATACTTCAATCAAATTATTTCAATAATTCAAAAGAGAAAAAAAATACAAAATGACTCCTCCGTTAGCCAACTACTTTATGCTGATGCGTTATAAAAATGAAAATAAAAAACAACTATACAAATGTAAGTGTGAATAAATTTTAATAACGAAATGCAATTGGAAAAAAACTTGAAAGGAGGAAAGGAGGTATTGAAGGCGTAGAGATTTATTTTGGGGGAATGGTAGCCGCATGTGAAAAACTTTTTGATTTTATCTTTTTTCCTGCAACAATTTTCCAATAGAAAATATATCAGAAAAATTGCATTTTAAAATTTTTTAAGCCAATTTCCTAGTTTCTGAGTCATTTATTGAAAGACACTTTTCCTTAAAAAAAGTCTGAAATTCTCAAACATTTTCTAAAACTCAAAAATTTTTCTATTGAAAATCTCTAAATTTAAGAAGACATTTTTTTTACTTTCTATAGAAAAAGTCTCACAGTCTTTGACATTTTCCTACAAAAAGTCTTTGATTCTGATTCTGAGACAGAAAAAATCTCAGAATCTGAGACATTTTCTCAGATTTTGGGACTTTATTCCTTAAAGTCTCAGCTTCTGAGGCATTTTTTCTATAAAAAAGTCTAAGATCCTGAGTCATTTTTCTTAGAAAATCCCTATTAATATTATAAATCTGATTGTTGGTTTGTCTGTCTGTCTGTCTTTCTGTCTGTCTGTCTGTTCCGCAATAAGTACAGAACGGCTTAACCGCTTTTCATGAAATTTTCACCACAGGTAGTACTAACCGAGGCGGGAACTATAGGCCATAAGCGACCGCGATCGGTCAAAGTGGCGTAAAATGCCACGCCCCTTTGTACCATGCTAAAGCTATATATACCTTTCCAATAACGGAAAAACGGCTGAACCGATTTTCATGAAATTTTCACCACAGATAGTACTAACCAAGGCGGGAACTATAGGCAAAAAGCGACCGCGATCGGACAAAGGGGCGTAAAATGCCACGCCCCTTTGCACTATGCTATAGCTATATCTGCCTGTCCGGCAATAACGGAAAAACGGCTGAACCGATTGTCATGAAATTTTCACCACCGATAGTAATAACCTAGGCGGGAACTATAGGCCAGAAAAATCCGCGATCGAAAAAATGGGCGTAAAATGCCACGCCCCTTTGTACTATACAGAAACTATGTCAGCATGTTCCGTAATCACTGAAAAGTGATTTAACCGATTTCACTGAAATTTTTACCACAGATGGTACTAACCGAGGCGAAAACTATGAGCCACAATAGAGGGCGATCAAAAAAAGGGGCGTAAAATGCCACGCCCCTTTTTGTTAGACTGAAAGCTATTTCTGCCTTTTCCGCAATTACGCTTAAACGGCTGAACTGATTTTCATGAAATTTTCACTACAGATAGTATTAAGCGAAGAGAAAAGTATGCTCCACAATAGAAGGCGATCGAAGAAAGGGGTAAAATGCCACGCCCCTTTGTATTACATCGAAAGTTATTTCTTCCTGTTTCTCAATCACGCATAAACGGCTGAACCGATTTTAATGAAGTTTTTACCAAAGATAGTACTAACCGAGCCGGAAACTTGAAATTATAATAGAGCGCGTTTGGACAAAGGGGCGGAAAATGTCACGCCCCTTTTTACTATACTGAAAGTTTTTTCTGAATGTTTCGTAATCATGCTTAAACGACCATACCGATTTAAAAGAAATAAAATATCACGCCCTTTTTTATTTAATTGAACGCTATTTCTGTCTGTTCCGTAATCTATATATATAAAAGAGTAATGTGACTGACTGACTGACTTATTGACTGATTCATCATCGCCCAGCCCAAACCGCTGAAGCTAGAGACTTGAAATTTGGACTGTAGGTTCACCTCCCGGAATATAGATCCACTAAGGCTGGATTTTTGTCAGTGTTGATTCTAAGGGGGTAAAAAGGGTAAAAAACTGTACTTTTGGTACTTTTTATATCTCCTGTAATGGTCGTAGAGACTTGAAATTTGGACTGTATTTTCACCTCCCGGAGTATAGATCCACTAAGGCTGGATTTTTGTCAGTGTTGAATCTAAGGGGGTAAAAAGGGTAAAAAACTGTACTTTTGGTACTTTTTATATCTCCTGAAATAATGATCATAGAGACTTGAAATTTGGACTGTATGTTCACCTCCCGGAACACAGATACACTAAGGCCGGATTTTTTCCAGTGTTGATTCTAAGAGGGTAAAATGGGTAAAAAACTGTACTTTTGGTACTTTTTATATCTCCTGAAATAATGGTCATAGAGACTTGGAATTTGGTTTGTATGTTCACATCCTGGAATATACATATATCCAGTTAGGCTCGGTTTTTGCCAATGTTGATTCTAAGGGGGTAAAAAGGGTAAAAAACTGTACTTTTGGTACCTTTTATATTTCCTTAAATAATAGTACTAGAAACTTGAAATTTGCAATGTAGGTTCACCTCCCGGAAAAAAGATTCACTTAGTCTGGGTTTTCGCCAATGTTGATTCTATGGGGTGAAATGGGTAAAAAATTGTACTTTTGGTACTTTTTTTATATACTGAAATAATGGTCATTCAAACTTAAAATTTGAAATGTAGGATCCTTTAGTGAAATAAAACATTCTGGAGCAAGTACTTTCTGAAAATTCTGTACCGTTTATAAAAAGTACCTTTATAAAAAGTACCTTTTATAAAAAGTACCCTTTAAAAAAAGTACCATTTATAAAAAGTACCTTTTATAAAAAGTACCTTTTATAAAAAGTACCTTTTATAATAAGTACCTTTTATAAAAAGTACCTTTTATAAAAAGTACCTTTTATAAAAAGTACCTTTTATAAAAAGTACCTTTTATAAAAAGTACCTTTTATAAAAAGTACCTTTTATAAAAAGTACCTTTTATAAAAAGTACCTTTTATAAAAAGTACCTTTTATAAAAAGTACCTTTTATAAAAAGTACCTTTTATAAAAAGTACCTTTTATAAAAAGTACCTTTAATAAAAAGTACCTTTAATAAAAAGTACCTTTTGAAAAAGTACTTTTTATAAAAAGTACCTTTTATGAAAAGTACCTTTTATAAAAATTACCTTTTATAAAAAGTACCTTTTATAAAAAGTACCTTTTATAAAAAGTACCTTTTATAAAAAGTACCTTTTATAAAAAGTACCTTTTATAAAAAGTACCTTTTATAAAAAGTACCTTTTATAAAAAGTACCTTTTATAAAAAGTACCTTTTATAAAAAGTACCTTTTATAAAAAGTACCTTTTATAAAAAGTACCTTTTATAAAAAGTACCTTTTATAAAAAGTACCTTTTATAAAAAGTACCTTTTATAAAAAGTACCTTTTATAAAAAGTACCTTTTATAAAAAGTACCTTTTATAAAAAATACCTTTTATAAAAAGTACCTTTTATAAAAAGTACCTTTTATAAAAAGATCCTTTTATAAAAAGTACCTTTTATAAAAAGTACCTTTTATAAAAAGTACCTTTTATAAAAAGTACCTTTTATAAAAAGTACCTTTTATAAAAAGTACCTTTTATAAAAAGTACCTTTTATAAAAAGTACCTTTTATAAAAAGTACCTTTTATAAAAAGTACCTTTTATAAAAAGTACCTTTTATAAAAAGTACCTTTTATAAAAAGTACCTTTTATAAAAAGTACCTTTTATAAAAAGTACCTTTTATAAAAAGTACCTTTTATAAAAAGTACCTTTTATAAAAAGTACTTTTTATAAAAGGTACCTTTTATAAAAAGTACCTTTTATAAAAAGTACCTTTTATAAAAAGTACCTTTTATAAAAAGTACCTTGTATAAAAAGTACCTTTTATAAAAAGAACCTTTTATAAAAAGTACCTTTTATAAAAAGTACCTTTTATAAAAAGTACCTTTTATAAAAAGTACCTTTTATAAAAAGTACCTTTTATAAAAAGTACCTTTTATAAAAAGTACCTTTTATAAAAAGTACCTTTTATAAAAAGTACCTTTTATAAAAAGTACCTTTTATAAAAACTACCTTTTATAAAAAGTACCTTTTATAAAAAGTATCTTTTATAAAAAGTACCTTTTATAAAAAGTACCTTTTATAAAAAGAACCTTTTATAAAAAGTACCTTTTATAAAAAGTACCTTTTATAAAAAGTACCTTTTATAAAAAGTACCTTTTATAAAAAGTACCTTTTATAAAAAGTACCTTTTATAAAAAGTACCTTTTATAAAAAGTACCTTTTATAAAAAGTACCTTTTATAAAAAGTACCTTTTATAAAAAGTACCTTTTATAAAAAGTACCTTTTATAAAAAGTACCTTTTATAAAAAGTACCTTTTATAAAAAGTATCTTTTATAAAAAGTACCTTTTATAAAAAGTACTTTTTATAAAAGGTACCTTTTATAAAAAGTACCTTTTAAAAAAAGTACCTTTTATAAAAAGTACCTTTTATAAAAAGTACCTTTAATAAAAAGTACCTTTTATAAAAAGTACCTTTTGAAAAAGTACTTTTTATAAAAAGTACCTTTTATGAAAAGTACCTTTTATAAAAATTACCTTTTATAAAAAGTACCTTTTATAAAAAGTACCTTTTATAAAAAGTACCTTTTATAAAAAGTACCTTTTATAAAAAGTACCTTTTATAAAAAGTACCTTTTATAAAAAGTACCTTTTATAAAAAGTACCTTTTATAAAAAGTACCTTTTATAAAAAGTACCTTTTATAAAAAGTACCTTTTATAAAAAGTACCTTTTATAAAAAGTACCTTTTATAAAAAGTACCTTTTATAAAAAGTACCTTTTATAAAAAGTACCTTTTATAAAAAGTACCTTTTATAAAAAGTACCTTTTATAAAAAGTACCTTTTATAAAAAGTACCTTTTATAAAAAGTACCTTTTATAAAAAGTACCTTTTATAAAAAGTACCTTTTATAAAAAGTACCTTTTATAGAAAGTACCTTTTATAAAAAGTACCTTTTATAAAAAGTACCTTTTATAAAAAGTACTTTTTATAAAAGGTACCTTTTATAAAAAGTACCTTTTATAAAAAGTATCTTTTATAAAAAGTACCTTTCCCGAGTAAAAATTTTTATATGATGCAATATATATTGATATGTAATCTATATAAATAAAAATCAATTGTCGTTCGTTGGTAACAGCATCAGTTGAGAACGGCTGGACCGATTTGGACAATTTTTTTTTTTAAATGTTCGTCATAGTCCAACTTAGGTTTTTACGTTAAGAAAAATTGGCCACGCCCACTTTTACGCCCACTTTTTTAGATTTATCTAAAATCGGAAAACGGCTGCACCGATTTGGCTAATTTTTTACTTAAATGTTCGTAGTAACACATTTTAAGTTTTTACAGAAAGAAAAATCGACCACGCCCACTTTACCGCCTACTTTTTTCGATTTATCTAAAATCTGAGAACGTCTGGACCGATTTGACTTAATTTTTTAAATGAATTTTAATCATAGTCCAACTTTGATTTTTACGAAAAAAAGAAATTCAATACTCCCACTTTCCCTAATTTGTGTTGAAAATATTCATCATAATTCAGCAAAGGTTTCTACGGAAACGTAAATTGCCCACGCCCACTTTCTTCTATGTATCGAAAAAACTAGAAAGGCTACGACGATTTAATTATAGTCCGCAAAAGATTTTTAAGGAAAAAAAAATTGGTCACGCCTACTTTTACGCTCACTTTTTTCGATATGTATATTTTAAATCGTTGAACGGCTGGATCAATTTGGCCAATTTTGTTTTAAATGTTCATCATCGTCCTAAGGTTTTTCGGAAAGAACAATTTTCCATTTCCACGCCCCCTTTTTGATATATATAAAATCACATTACTTAAAAATGGATGGGCTGAATTGGTTAAATTCAAATGAGTTTTACGGTAAGAAAAGTTGTCTACCAACTTTTTTTTCGATATATCTAAAATTCGCTCTATAGGAAAATAAATATTATTCATTTGCAATCGCATCACTTGAGAACGGCTGTACCGATTTGGATAATATATTTTTTTTTAATGTTCGTGTTAGGTTTTTACGGGAAACAGATTAACCACGCCCGGAAAGCGGAAAGCGTCTGGACCGATTTGGCTAAACTTTTTTTAAAATATTCGTCATACTCCAACTTAGGTTTTTACGGAAAGAAAAAATCGCCACTCCCAATTTTACGCCCACTTTTTTGATATATATTAAATCGAAGAACGGCTGCATCGATTTGGCTAAACTTTTGTTTTAAATGTTCGTCACAGTCCAACTTAGGTTTAAACGGAAATAAAAATTTTTCACGCCCACTTTTTTTTCGATATTCATATTTAAAATTGAAGATCGGCAAGACCGATTTGGCTATTTTTTGTAAACGTTCGTCACAGTCCAACTAAGATTTTTACGGAAACCTTAGAATGACCTAAGAACGACAATCATAGTCCAAATAAGGTTTTCAAGGAAAAAATTATTGTTCTCGACCACTTAAACGCCCACATTTTTCAATATCTTTAAAATTTTTAACACTTGAGAACGCCCGGATCGATTTTGCATTTTTTTTAATGTTCGTAATAGTCTATATGGTTGTTCGGAAAGAAAAATTGTCCTTTCCCACTTTTTTTCGATGTATCTGAAACTCATATTTAATCTAAATCGATATATTAAAAAAAAAATTATAGATTCCGCTTAAACCTGGTACAAATGATTTCAAATCCTTGGGTATTGTTATGTACAAGTTTAACTTACCACACAAATTTAAATGCCCACTTTGGTCTAAATATGTGAAATCGCTTTAAGTCGAATACTTATGACTGGATCGATTTTTTATGTTAGTAATAGTTCTAATTACGTTTTTAAGGAAAGATAAATGTGAAAGTGTCCCAGAAAAATGGAAAATTCGGATAGGTTATAAATGTTTTTGTTTTTTTGTATGAACTCAAGATTACTCAAGAAAATATCTTACGATAAGAACGAAGCATGTGTGTAATTTTATTTTTGTGTTGTTCGTAATGACACTAAAGACATTTTGAATTTGTACAGTTCGCAAGGTCGAAGACATGGTAATCTGCCTTTAAAAAACATCGGGTCTTGAAAACTACGTCCACAAATTTTTCTTAGCCAAGAAATTCATTACATTCATTACATTTTTGCAGTGCTATATATTTAAAGCGAAACGAAATATAACACTGATCTTTTATTTGGGCCAGCAACGCGGACCGGGCCAGCTAGTACAATATATAATTAAACGCAATTTGATCCGAAAAATGGTGGATGTTTTTGCATTAAAAAAGATCAATTTGTATAAAATATGATTTGATTTCATCCGAGTTTTGACCAGACATTGCCATATATTAGTGGATCTAATTAGATCTAATTGCATAAAAACATGTAAAATCCTGGTGTTTTTTGGTTTGGGTTGAGTTACACCACAGGTCAACGATACATTCACCAAACATATAATTTTCTTAAAAAAAAAAATGTTCGGGTACGCTTCGAACCAGATAGGTGATATACATAACCCTAACAAGGAAATGTTTAGGAACATTTTAAAAAGTTTCTTATACTTTGCCTTAAAAACTTAGAAAATTGTTGGTTAAATGGAAACATATAGTGTTATATATGGAACAGAATTGGATATATATAATTTTATATTAAATTATACAGAAAAACAAATTTTGTATTGACCCTCATGTAATTTTATATAATTATATCAACCGTACACCTTTTAATCCGAATCATGATTCAATTATATATTACTACATATGACTGCATTAAAAAAATTTAGAAAATATCTCCCGGATGTATAATCATATATAATTTATTATGTTTGTATCAAGTTATGTATTGTAATATATGTTTATTTTTACTCGGGTTTATAAAAAGTACCTTTTATAAAAAGTACCTTTTATAAAAAGAACCTTTTATAAAAAGTACTTTTATAAAAAGTACCTTTTATAAAAAGTACCTTTTATAAAAAGTACCTTTTATAAAAAGTACCTTTTATAAAAAGTACCTTTTATAAAAAGTACCTTTTATAAAAAGCACCTTTTATAAAAAGTACCTTTTATAAAAAGTACCTTTTATATAAAGTACCTTTTATAAAAAGTACCTTTTATAAAAAGTACCACTTTGTACATTAAATATTTGCTAAAATAATGATCCTAGAAAATTGAAATATGGAAAAGAGGATCCTTCGGTGAAGAAAGAAAAAAAATATTCTGGAAGAGGTTCTTTTTGGGAATTCCGTTTATAACGGGGGTAATAAAGTGTACTTTTTGCACTTTTTTTGTTCTTATAATAATGAAAAAGTGTAAATTTTGATTATTCTTATATTTCTTGAAATATTAGTTCGGAAACTTGATATTTTAAATAGAGCATCACCTAGCACAAAAACACTTTTTTTGGAAAATTTAGTTTTAAGGGGAAAGGGGGCAATGGTTATTTTTACCTACCTAACTATTAAACTCAAAGCCCCAGAAATAACACCCAAGAGAAGGAAATATTTTAAAATTTAAACATTTAGAACGGGGAGCGAAATGGAATAGAGCTGGGAACAATATGGAATGATACTTTTTACTCAAATTTTTCGTATTTTACTTTTTTAACTCCATATTTTTTCTCTCTATTTGTTTTTTCATCCAAACTCATTTTTATTCCAATTTCTTTATTCACTGAAATATTTATTCACTCCAAATCCAAAATCCCGACATTAGGGCTCGAAAATTATTCAAATTTTATTGTTTAAATTTTTCATTGAAATATTATTTTATGAAAGACTTAAACGTGCACAAGTAAATAAAACAAAGACTACGTAGGGGATTTTCTTGAAATCGGAAGAGCAATTCTGATCCTTCTATTATCCGGTATTCAATGCAACCGGTAACGAAGTACCGGGATGGTAAGCTAGTTTAGCATAAACTGCTAAAGCGATTAGAATGAAATTTTTACCACAGATAGTAAGTAGTACTTACCGAGGCGGGAACTATAGATTAAAATAGAGCGCGTTTGGACAAAGGGGCGTAAATTGACACGCGCCTTTGTACTATACTGAAAGTGCTTCTGCCTGTTCCTTAATAACGCTTAAACGACTAAACCGATTTTAACAAAAATTTTTCCATAGATAGTACTAACAGAGGCGGGCACTTTAGTATGTAGCAACTGCCACGCCTTTTGCAATGTACTGAAAAATCATTCTGCCTTTCCGTAATCATTTTAAACGGTTATCATAATATTCACCACAGTTAGTTAGTACTTATTGAGGCGGAAACTATAGACACGACCATACAAAGGCGTGAATTGCCACGTCCCTTTGTAATACATTGAAATTTATTTCTGCCCGATCCGTACACACGCGCTAACGGTGAAAAAATTTTAATTAAATTTCATTACAGATGGTATCACCGTGGCGATCGGGAAAAGGGGCTTAAAATGCCGCACCCCTTTGTATTAAATTAAAAAATATTTTTTCCTGTTGAACGATATGCAATATTAGCCCGTGATTAGGCAAATGGGAGTAAAATGCCACGTCAATTTGTAATATACAGAACGCTATTTCTGGCTTATTTGCTATCATGCAAAAACGGCTTAACCAACTCCTTTAAACACTACTGTTAGAACTAACTGAACGCGAACTATTTGCTATATCATAACCTGAAAACAGTTGAGCCGATTTCAATGAAATTTCCAACACAAATAGTGATATAGCCAATATTTTTGATAAAAAGGCATATAATGGCACGCCCCTTTGTACTTTAGTGAGAGTTATGTCTGCTGAGCAAATTTAGTTGCAATTTTCTTCACGTGCTAACCAATAGGGGAACTATAGGTCACATGAGACCAAAATTGAACTAAATGCGTTAAATGCCACACCCACTTGAACTACAGTGAAAGTTATGTCTTTATTGATGTTTTCACTTCATAAAGTGCTAACCGAGGATGGAACTATAGGTTCCTTTGAAAAGCCATTAAATAAATACATTAGGCGTGTTTTGTTGGCATAATTATCAGTGTTCTACCATACAAAGTTCACATTAGTGTTAACGCTCAAAATTCTAGAAGTTAAAAATTAACTTGCATACATTGTAAATGATTCTCTTATTGTTAATGGCTCTCTTTGGTATTAATAAAAAAGATAAATGTTTTTGTGTTGCTTTCAAGCTAAATTGCATTTAATAAACTAATTTTATCAATATTTCATCGAAAATGTGTAATATTTTACAAAACTATTCCAAACGACGCTAAATTAAATTGAGAAATTTATGGAAGTTAATGTTTCGTTTTTTTTTTCGTTTTGATGCATGTTAACAATCTAAGTTTGCCAACAAAAAAACCCTATTAATATTAGGTTTGTTCCCATGACGGAGGAACACGTACACAACATGTTCTTGACGCTAAGAAAAATCGAAAAATAAAATCGACCAAACCTCATGAATAGGTTTATATTCATTAGTGAAAAGCCACGCAGAAGTAGATAAAATGATAATAAAAAACTCATTCATTACATAACATTTTTTTTCAACCCGGGCAACGCCGGGTGCAAAACAGCTAGTGTTTTCTATCAAAAAAGACTGAGATTTTTTTCTAGGATTCTAAGAATTTTTCCTAATGAAAAGTTCTCAGCTTTTCCCATTAAAAAGTCTTAGATTCCAATAAATTTTTTCTATAAAAAAAATTGTCAAATTTTTTCTGAAAAAATAATTTGTTATTTTTTCCTATATAAAAATTTTAAGATTTTATAAGAAAAAAGTCTTGAATCTTGATTCGTGGAAATTTTTCGTAGAAAAAATTCTCACATTATTGTCTTTCCTTTTTTTCCGATTTACCCATCATCTTCTTAGATTTATTGAACGAAACATTATCAAATTTTTCCTAAATAAAAACTCTCAGAATTTTTCAATAAAAGAAATTTTAAAATTTTCCTCATAAATATTGCCAAGTTTTTCAAATAGAAAAATTCGCAAATTATTCCTACACTCAAATTAATACATTAGTAGATTTACTAATTTTTTTTGCTAATGCTAGTAAGCTAACTTTCAGCAAATTTTTAGTTGAGATTAGCATGTTAGCAAAAATATCTTGTAAATTTCATTTAGCGCGTTAGCAATTTTAAACAAAATTTGAACAATTTTTTTTTTGCTAAATTTAAAATTAAGTTGACCAAATTTTTCTAAGCTTTTTTGTTAAGCAAAAATAAATTGTAATTTTTTTTTTTAAGAAAACTTAAAATGGCGCTATCTCGGAAACTAAGCCAGATGGAGCAAAATGGAGGCCATTTTAGTATCGCCGGTCCTCTTCATATATGTGGACCCTAATGGGTCCTAACTTTGGATCCAAAAAAGTTAGCATTCCCGAAAATTTTAAAATGCTCATATCTCGGTAAATATTGCCAACACAACAAAAAATCCAAAAGCATTTTTGTAGCTGTCAACACGTAGAACAAGACCTTTAAATAACCAAAAGCTCTCCGAGTAATATTTTTGAAGTTTTTAATTCTCAAAATAGAGTGAAAACGAACACAAATTTTGAATAAAAAAAATTACGATTTTTAAGGAACCCAAGTAGGTCTAGGCCCATCGGGGTCTGGACCTATCGGGTCCGAACCCAATGGGGTCCTCAAATGTGTATGAACTAACAAGGAAGGTCTTTCACAGGGCACCACCCACCGATATGAGTTACCTGTTTTTTTATAGCGTCCCAATCTCACATTTAGCGGGTCAAAGGGTAGGGGAAAAAACGTGATTTTTTTCGTTTTTTGAGGATTTTTCCCATTTCTTTAAAAGAAACTATATAAACATTTTATACAGGTCGAAAGGTTTTTTGAAGGCCTATCCAATGGTGTATCGGTCGTGTCAAAATTCGGCTTCGTTAAGTTTAGTTTATATGGAGATGTATATACGTACGACCGCTAAAATCATATATAATAATCTCTATCAAAATTAAGCTGACCCTTATTTTTTTGTTTGGCGAAATTCCTGTTAGTTCGGCTTTTATACGGATTTTCCCGAAAGTTCTTAATTTTTCATAAGGTGGCAACCCTTTTTTAAATTTTTCATATATGCAAGTTTCAGGGCAATCGGCTGGTGCCCTGAGAAAGACCTTTCTTGTAAGTTGAAAAAAAAAAAAAATCAGTTAAATAATTTTTGGCAAAACATTTTTGCTAACTTTACCAAAAAAATTTTGTGGGTTCAAAATCAGCAAATTTTTTTGTAGGATTACAAGCTTTTTTTTGCTAACATTCCATTTTTTTTGTATTGTATAGAAAAGTTTTCTCAATTTTTTCTATTGAAAAATACAAAAGCTTTTCGTATTGAAAAATTCCCAAATTTTTCGACTAAAAAAAAATACTCAAATCTTTCGTCTAGAAAATATTCCCTTATTTTTGCTAAATAAAAATTTTATTATTCCAACGCTTTTTCATTTAGAAAAAGTGTAACATTTAGAGACATTTTTTCTTTATAAAAATTTTAAGATTCTTATTTCTATAAAAAATGTCTCCTATAGAAAAATTCGCAAATTATTCCCTTAGAAAAATTCTCACATTTTTATATAGAAAAAATCGCACATTTTTCCTAACGGACATTTTTCTCACATTTTTATATAGAAAAAATACTAACATTCCAAAACATTTTTCAATTAGAAAAATTTTAAGATTCTTAGACATTTTTCGCAGAAAAAATTTCGGACTATTTCCTTTTCTCCCCCCCCCCCCCCCCTCCCACCCCTTTTCCTGTTATTTCCTTTCCTTTTTTCCTTTTTTTGTTGTTTTTAGTCGTTCAATATAATTGGACCATTTTTAGACTTATTTTTAGTCCCAATATAAAAAATTTGCCCGATATTCTGTTAAATCGGCCTGTTATCAACAAAAAAACAGTTCGTCTTAAAATTGGTTTGTGCGTGTTTTCTACACTAATAAAAGATCTAACGAAAGATAGATCCAATCGACCCATGAATGGACTGGGAATCCATTTTCTGGAAAACACTGGTGTAGGGCATAATATGGTCGGTCTTGACCGATTATAACTTTCTTACTTGTTGTTTTTTTTTTTAATTTGGCAAAGAAAAAATGATTGAAAATTTTCTCGTTGTCGCCTGAAACACTCAAGTTGCCCGCCAGTAAGGCGAAAATAGGCGCATTAGGACCAACTATAATTTTTTTACTTGTTTGCCTGTAATTTTTACTCAAAAAAAATCTACAAATTTATGTTCTTTTCGGGAATTGTAAATTTTTATTTAAGGGGGGTTGAAACTAAAAAAAAACAGCCAAAATGATAACAATAACAACAGCTATAAAAAACAAGTAAGAAAGTTATAGTCGGTCAAGACCGACCATATGATACCCTTCACCAGTGTTTCCCGGAAAATGGGTCCCAAGTTCAAACATGGACCGAATGGATCTGTCGTTGTTCGATCTTTATTTAGTGTAGATAACACACACATGTCAAATTTTAGTGGAATTGGTTTATTTTTTTGTCATTTGACCGATTTAACTGAATATCGGTCCAAATTTTTATATGGGGAACTAAGTCCAAAAAATTTCCAATTATATTTCGATTTAATAATGTTATTTAAGTACACATTTAGGTGGTTATTCATAAAACCTGAAAAATATTTAAAGTAGGTTTATTTGACAGATATTGCAGGAATAATTGTCAAATAAACCTACAATAAGTCTGTTATAAGTATTATGAATAAGAGCCTTAAAATCTAACAATAAAATTTTTATCAAATATTTCCATTTTTATGAATTTTTGAGCGAATTATGTGAATATCGGGAGGGTGGTTTGTATGGGGACTACCAGAAGGACTGACCCGATTCTTTTGAAATTTCAAAAAGTTTAAAATTTCAAGTCAATTGATTGAAAATTGTATCGTGCTTAAACCGATAGATGGACAGACGGACGGACGGACATCGCTAAATCGACTCAAAAAGTAATTCTGAGTCGATCGGTATACATGAAGGTAGGTCTAGGACCAATATTCATTATACCCTGTACCACAGAGTGGTGTAGGGTATAACTAAATACGTAATATTTTGTAATTCTGTTTTTTATTTAAAAATTTTGACAAAATTTGGTCGACTAAAATTGACAGGTTTGCCACTCAATTTTGCTGCAGTTTTGCAGCTAAAACTACTGAACCGATTTCGATGAAATTTTTTTTTATTTATAGATTATTAAATTCTGTAGTACTTATTGTGGCCATTTTTTGAAAAAGATTTATTTTTGTTGAAGTTATGCTTTTGTTAACTTAAAAAATGGAAAAATTTACTTTTCTTCTTTCATTAAAAAAATAATTTCTTCAAAATTTCCAAAAATGGCCACGATAAGTACTGGAGAATTTAAAAATCTACAAATAAAATAAGTTTCATCAAAATCGGTTCAGTAGCTTTTGCTGTATAACTGCAAAATTTTTTTTATCCTTTAAAAAAATAATTCCATAATTAGGTGGCAACCCTGGCAAAATTTTGACCAAATTTTGTTTTATGAAATTGTAAAAATTTTACGATAGTTTATCTTTCGTATTGCGTATTTAATTTTTTATAGCTGTCTAAAAATTGTTTTTATTTAGGCTGTTTTTTTTTAGTTTACACCCCCCTTAAGTTCATTCTTTTTTTTTTTTGTTTTCTTAGATTCTAAAATACCAATATGTAATAACAAAGCTCATTTCAGTATAAATCATTAAGTGTGTTATTTTATTTGCACAGTTCTGTTTTGAATGTTTAAAAAATGTCTGACTCGACTTGTTAACAATACATTTTTACAATCGAAAAACACATGTAGTTTCGAATTTCTTTTCCTGTAAAAATCAAACGGAAAGATTTTTAAAAACAACCAGAAAATATATGCAAACAATTGATTTTTTTTTTCTCTGTTATAATAATAATTCTAAATAAATTTTTAGTTTTACTTAGATAATTATTAAGAAAACACGTTAGTTAGTCGAAATTTTTGTTTTGTTCGTCAAATTTTGACGTTTAAATTAGTGTAATTGTGTAATGCGCTCCCGAAAAAACTACCAGAAAAAAGTGGGATCACCACCAAAATCTAATATTTTATTGGCTTTGCGTTATAAAATGTTAAATGAAAGACAGGAACGGACATGTAAGTTTGAGTTATTTTTATATTGAAATGTATTCGAACGATGATTGTACAGTAGGAAATATTGTGCAATTATATTGCACAATGTAGTAGAAAAGTTAAAATCTATGATTTTAACTTTTAAAATTTTAATTAGAAATATTTCTCATTAATTTTTTTTTTTAATAAAAATTATTTTATTCGACCTTTAAAATATTTTATTTCGAGTAGATTTATTCTAGCTCGAGGTCATTATTTCCTTTACTAATTTAAAGCTATGATATTCTCATAGAATAATTTTCAAGAAAATCATTTTTTTGTTTTAAATTTATTTAGGTTGTAAATTTTTGCACGACTGTCCAATCAGTCGTATTTCGGAATTTGTCAGATTCCATTGTCAAGACTATTTCGCAAACACAATAATCCTATACTACAAGCAGCAAAGGGAATTCAAATGTCAAATCTCCAATGTTCAAATAAAATATTAATAAATATTCGACTCTACTCCCATTGAGAATTAAAATTTATATTTGCTAAATAATCTTGACAATTAGAATTTATATTTGCTAAATAATCTTGACAATAGAATCTGACAAATTCCAAAACATATTTTGATTATGACTTGCAAAAATGACCAAAATAAATAAATTTAAAACAGATTTGAAAATTATTCTATGAGGATTTTTTTCGTCAACCGGGCAACCACTCTGTCCAAAATTGGTACACTCAAAATATTTTGTAGGCAAAAACAAAAGAAAAACACACATAAAACCAGTGAATAAACAATTGAAAACCATCCCAGTAATTATTCATTTGTTTTAAAAACATCAACATTTATTTTTTACTGTTGGAAAAATTTTCTAAAATAAATAACACTAAACATTAAAAAATTACGGTTTTTTCATTCTTTTTTACCAACAAATTCGAAAAAAATAACCTACGAAAACATTAAAAATTAATGATAGTTCTGTTATTTTTACCAACAAATTGCAAAAAAATAACCTACCAAAACATTAAAAATTAATGATTTCGTAGGTTATTTTATACAATTTTCTATTGAAATATTTTTTTAAAATTTTTTAATAAAATTTTGGGGAATCGATCCCGTAATCAACTACATTCTGGCCAGACACTCTACCCATCGTGCCAAAGCCACTTGATACAAATATGTTTTTATATTTCTATAAATAATTTTTTGAATTTTTTTTTCTACAAACAAATAACTGACTTGTGTAGGTAAAAACTAATGATATATCATTAAAAAATACCAACAATTTAAAAAAAATTACCTACACAAATCATTAAAAATTTAAAGAATAATCAGTAGTTTTTACTTACAGAACAAAAATAAATGACTTTATAAATTAAATGTTAGTGAATCTCTTTATTTTTTAGTGTGTTATTTTTGAAACAAAGGACTGATGTAGTCATTAATAAAAACTGAACATCAAACAAATGTTTTTTCTTTTAAAAACGACTAAACGGAAAACTTTTTAAATAAACTACAAACAGTTAATGACATAATTTTTTGAGTGTATGGATTAAAAAGTTGGTTAAAAAATTTCGAAAATACTTAAAAATAGTTGTTTTTGAATGCCGAGTGGCGGTATTTGAATTTCAATATGGCGGATCCAATATGATGACCATTTTTTTTTAAATATTAGAGATTCGCTTAAAACTCATCATGCACGGGTTTTTGGGGTCGCCTAAGAAGAATTTGCAATTGGATTTTCAAAACTCAAAATGGCGGTTCCAATCTTACGATTTTTTTTATACCCTCCACTCTAGTGATAGAGGGAATATATAAGTTTGTCATTCCGTTTGTAACACCTCGAAATATTGGTCTAAGACCCCATAAAGTAAATATATTCATGATCCTCGATCGATTTTAAGACGATCTAGCGATGTCCGTCCGTCCGTCTGTCCGTGTGTCTGTCTCTTGAAAACGCGCTAACTTTTGAACGACATTACGGAGGCTCCTGAAGTTTGGCATAAATGTTGGGCATTTACCTGGTCAGGCTGATATTGCAATCCAGCGAAATCGGTCCAGTAGTTCAAAAGTTATGAGCAAAAGACTGAATTTCGGCAAGAGTTTTTCGCGAATTTACAAGATAAAACACACGCTAACTTTCGAAAGGTAATTCTGTGGATGCTGAAGCTTGGCATATATATTCGTTCCGCGGGCCTGGTTCGATTTGAATTTCAGCGAAATCGGTTCAGTGGTTCAAAAGTTATTAGCAAAACCGTGAATTTCAGATTAGTTTCACCTTAAATTCATGAGTTGAAAACCCGTTAAACATGTTTTAAAAACATTGGTAAGTCAAAAAATATTTTACAACGTATATTTGTCACTCAAAAATATTTTTACAATAAAAAAAAAAAATTCACTCAAAAAAAAATTTTTTCACTCAAAAAATTTTTACACTCAAAAAAAATTTTGTAAATTTCTTTTGTTTTCTAAAATTACTTAAAAAAAAAAGTTTTTTTACACAAAATAAAAACTAAATAAAAATGTTATTTTTCACGTTGGAAAATTTACTATCACTTAGGGCGGATTACTCAATGAAAAGTTAGCTGCTAACTGCCGATTTAACGGAGCCTTATGTCAAAATTTGTATGAAAAAGTTAAATTAAACGGAGAGTTATTTTATAACGGAGCATTGAGTAATCCAGCCTTAAAAGGGCATTGTGGAGGGTATTCATAGATTCGGCCAAGTCTAATTTAACTTTTCTGCTTGTTTTTTTTTTAATAACAGATTCACTTAAAACTCTTTACGCACAGGTTTGTTGGGTTGCTAAATTAATATCTGCAATTCGAAAATCTAACTTCAGATTCTTATTTAGCGACCCCAAAAACTCGTAGTATAAAAAGTTTCAAGTAATTTTTTAAAAAATTGGTCGCCATGTTGAATCCGCCATTTTGAATTTTAAAATTCCAGCTGCAGATTCTTCTTAAGCGACCACAAAAGTCGTGAATAAAGAGTTTTAAGCGAAAGTGCAATGTTTTAAAAAAATTGGGCGCCATATTGGATCCGCCATATTGAAATTAAAAAATCGCCACTCGGCAGTCAAAAGTAAATAGTTTAAAGTAATTTCGAATTATTAAAAAAATTTAAGCTCACACCAATTTTAAAGAGACGGTGACCCCCAATTGACGGAGAAACATATTAGTAAAGGAAATAATGACCTTGAGATAAAATAAACCTACTCAAAATATAGTTTAAAGGTAGAATAAAACAATTTTTATTTTTAAATAAAAATTAATCAGAACTTCAAGAAAATGGTTAGCACGCCATGATAAACACCCCATCTGAAAAAAATTTTCCGGGGAAAAAAAATGTAAAAAAAAAAACCGCGATTTTTTCCTTCTTTTATAAAAAAAATATGTTCGTACATGCTTAGATACCATTCGGTGTTCAATTTTGTTCACATATGCTAACCAGCTGCCGAATTAAAGCATTTTGTATATTTAGGTTATGTTGAATGTAAAAAAAAATTTCTTTCAAACTTTTTAACCGCTGAACCGTTATCGCTCTAATGTAATACCAAACTTTTCGGGAAAACAACAAGTAAATCGGTTAAGTTTCAGTCATCTCCGTTTAATATTTTGGCCGTGATCACCATTTCCACAGACAGACAGACAGACAGACAGACAGACAGACGGACATCGCTAGAATGTTTAAAAATCGATTACTGATCAATAACATACAAACTTTATGGGGTCCCAGACCGATATTTCGATGAGTTACAAACGGAATGACAAACTTATATATACCCTCTATCACTAAGTGGAGGGTATAAAAACTATGTCTTGCGAGTCGCATACATACGAGTTGCGATACATCATACTTATAAAATTTAATGCGCTGAACACGAACATCAAAAAAATTAAAATCGGTCGAACGGTTTTCAAGATACTACTATTTGAAATTTGCCAAAAATGGCGGGTTTTCCTAAAAAAAATCTCAAAATTTCTTTCCCTTAAAACTTTTATAGAGCTTGAGACAGTCTTTAATTTAAACCAAATTAGGGCCAAATCCGTTAATATTAACCCGTGGCGCCATTTGATCAATGTTGTTTTTTTTTTACAAAATTTTCACCAAAAACTCTAAACTTTGATCGAAGGGCGCCATAGGTTAAAATGGTCTGATTTGGCTCAAATTAAATTTAAATGAAACTTGGTCTCTAGCTCTGTAAAAATGTTAACGTAAATATAATTTTAAAAAATTTAAGAAATTTTTTAAAAAATTAACGTAAATACAATTTTAAAAAATTTCTTAAACGTAGGAAAAAACGCCATTTTTGGACAATTTTGACGAATTTCAAATGGCGATAACTCGCAAACCGTTCGACCGATTTCATATATTTTTTAATATTCGTATTCATCAGGCACAGAAAAAACGAATTTCAATAAACTAAAACGCGGATTCAATCAATTTTATGATTGAAATTCCTCCAATTAAAAAAATTGTTATACCAATCACCAAATTGTAGGTGATTGATTGAAAATTTTTTCAATCAAACATTTTTTCGATTCTGATCAAAAATTTTTTCGATTTTGATCAAAAATTTGATAAATTTTTTATTTATAGTCAATCAAAATATTGATTAATTTAACAAATGAATTGTAAGCTTATGACAAAATTATCAAAAAATGCATCTTTTTTGCTTCCTAATATGTTCCCAACAATAAAAAAAAGTAAAAACCGATTATTTTGTATATTTTTGAATTAATCTATTCAAATAAATTAAAGCGAAAAAAAAAATCTGGTATGTTGAAAATTTGTTATTCGACAGTTAAAGAAAATAACAAAAATTTTAATCAAAACATTGATTGACTCATTAAAATGTTGTTGATCAATATATTTAATTGAAAATTGTTAGCCAATATTTTTTTGTGTGTGCCAAAACTATTAAAAATAATGTATCGCGTGATATTTTTATTTAATTTTTATTTTTTAAAAATCCAAAGTTTTGGTGGAAATTGTTTAAAAATACAAAACATTAATCGAATGGCGCCACCGGTTAAAATGATCGGATTTGGCTCAAATTAAGTTTAAATAAAAGATTGTGTCAAGCTCTATGAAAGGGTAAAGGGTAAGAAATTTTGAGAGTTTTTTAAAAAAATTGTAGAACGTAGGAAAAACCAGCCATTTTTTGCAAATTACAAATAGTGATATCTCGGAAAGTTTTAGACCGAATATATATTTTTTTTTTTTGATATTCGGGTTCAGCGCATCAAAATTAATAAGCATGATTTGCCGCAAGACATTTTTTTTTAATTTTTTTTTTATTTAATTTTTTTTTTTTTTTTAATTTCTAAATGAATTTTAAAATTGTCAAAATTTATTTTAAAATTGTCCAAATGTATTTTAAAATTGCCTAAATGTATTTTAAAACTGTCCAAATATATTTTAAAACAGTTCAAATTAATTTTAAAATTGTCCAAATGTATTTTAAAATTATCCAAATGTAGTTGAACATTTTCCAAATGTATTTTAAATTTGTCCAAATGGATTTTAAAATTGTCCAAATGTATTTTAAAATTGTCCGAATGTAGTTTAAAATTTTCCAAATGTATATTAAAAATTTTCAAATGTATTTTAAAATTGGCCAATTGTATTTTAGCATTTTCCAAATGTATTTTAAATTAAAATTGTCCGAATGTATTTTAAAATTGGAAAATTTTTTTAAACTACATTTGGAAAATTTTAAAATACATTTGGACAATTTTAAAATACATTTGAAGAATTTTATAAAATGTTAAACTAAAATACATTTGGACAATTTTAAAATCCATTTGGACAAATTTAAAATACATTTGGAAAATGTTCAACTACATTTGGATAATTTTAAAATACATTTGGACAATTTTAAAATTAATTTGAACTGTTTTAAAATATATTTGGACAGTTTTAAAATACATTTAGGCAATTTTAAAATACATTTGGACAATTTTAAAATAAATTTTGACAATTTTAAAATACATTTGGACAATTTTAAAATACATTTGGACAATTTTAAAATATATTTGGACAATTTTAAAATACATTTGGACAATTTTAAAATTAATTTGGACAGTTTTAAAATATATTTGGACACATTTAAATAAATTTGGACAATTTTAAAATACATTTGGACAATTTTAAAATTCCTTTGGACAACTTTAAAATACATTTGGACAATTTTAAAATACATTTGGAAATTTTTAAAATACAATTGGAAATGGTGTAGTGATAGAAATTATATATAAGTTTGTAATTCCGTTTGTGACACCCCGAAAAATTCGTCTTGGTCCCCGTAAAGTATGTATATGGAGCATTCCATGCGAAATCGGACACTTTGAAAAATTTTTTTTTTTTATTTTCCCAATTTGCTTACAGTTTTTAGTAGCTTTCGAAAACTCCTTCGTGGTAAATTTTCAGATTTTTTTGATGACCCGTTAAAAAGATATCGAATTTTTAAAAATTGGTAGTTTGTTCCTTTACTCAAACTTCTTTTATTCATAACTTCTTCAATAATGGTCCAAATTTCAAATTCTCCACTCGCTAAGTAGGCTCCCATACAAATAACAGTTGGAGCAAATTTTATAAAAATGTAATTTTGAATGGAAGCCTACTTAGGGAGTGGATATAGGGCTGTGGTATGTTTTACAAAAATGTAGTAGGGTAAAAATGAATGGGGATCGGTCTCACTAATGACCCCTCTCGGACGCACCATTGGACCGGTAGAAGCTGATTAAATTAAACAAACTTACAAAAAATAAAAAAAAATTGTGTGGGGACCGCCTTAACAATTAGAGATAGAGGGTAGGTGTGTTCAGAGAAAATGTTTGGACTAAAAAAATATTGTGGGTCGGTCATACATTTTGTTGCTCTAAGGGCACTATTAGGGCAGTTAGAGCGGTTGGAGCAAATATTAAAAATTGTCGTTTTGTGTGGGAGCCCCCTTAGAAATTTGAGATAGGGTATTAGTTTGTTCCAAAGAAATATTAAGACGTAAAAATTAATGGGGGTCGGTGTTATAAATGCCCCCTCTATGACGCACCATTGGAGCAGTAGAAATGATTTTAAGATTGGAAAATTACAATACAATTTTTTCAAAAAATTTTAAAAAATAGTAATAATCGTTATCCCACGATCCTCCTGGGCAAAAAATTTGTAGAATCGATAGAAGTTTTACACGAAAAAATTTCAAAAAAATCGAAGACTAGAGCGCTTTCAAGAATTTTTTGGGATTTTTTTTAAAGTACGCAAAAAAACAAAAATTTTGAAAAAAAAAATTGAAATTTGGACCATTATTGAAGAAGTTATGAGTAAAAGAAGTTTGAGTAAAGGAACAAACTACCAATTTTTTAAAATTCGATATCTTTTGAACGGGTCATCAAAAAAATCTAAAAATTTACCACGGAGGAGTTTTCGAAGGCTACTAAAAACTGTAAACAAATTGGGAAAATCTAAAAAAAAAAAATTTTCAAAGTGTCCGATTTCAAATGGAATGCCCCATATATAATCACGATCCTCGATCGATTTTAATACGATCTAGCTATGTCCGTCCGTCTGTAGGTCTGTCTGTTGAAAACACGCAACTTTAGACTCTACGGAGGCTGCTGAAGTTCGGCATATATTTTGGTCAGTTACCTAGTTAGGTCGGTATTCCCATTCAGCGACATCGGTCCAGTAGCTGATTTCTGTAACTCTCGAATCGAAAGATTTCTCGCATGAACCATGTGAAATGAAACAAAAACATTGTAAATCGGCACAAAAACTGACTTTTCACATTTTACTGTTTCTGTAACTTTGTTGTGCGAAAACTATTGAACTTATTGGAATGATGCGAAAAACCCCGTTTCTGTAAAGTAATTGGTCGAAAACTTTTTCTATTTGAAGTGTCAAAAAAAATCACATTTTAAAACGGTGCGAGACTTCGACAAAAAGAAATAAAAACATTAAAAAGATAATAATAAATTAAAAAAATGGAGAAAATAGTAAGAAAAATGCAAATTACTTGATTTGTGTTGGTATAAATATCTAATTTATTATATTTTTTCACAAATATTAGACAAATCAAAGAATCTCTAAATGTAAAAATGCTGTTATTAATACAACGCTACACTTTATCATCAACAATATGTAATTCTATTTTTTTATATTTGTTTTATTGCTTTTAAATAATCCATAAACAATAATTTGAATTGCTCCGTTTTTTTTTTCTGTTTTGTTAATATTTTCTCACTGTGATTACTTTTTTGACAGCTATCTTGGAATATTCCAATACAAACGCTGGCTTTTTCGCATTGACATACAGAAACAGTTTTTATTCCAGAGTCTAGAAACGGTAGAATTTTTTGTTTCATATTTTTCGATGCGAAAACTTCTCACTTTAATTACAGAAACGGGCTACAGGGGTTCTAAAGATGTAAGTAATACCGTGAATTTCAGATTGGTTTAACCTTAAATTCACGTTTTGAAGACCCGCTAAACAAGTTTTAAAAACATTGGCAAGTCACATAAATATTTTGCAACGTATTTCTGTAACACAAAAATATTTTTACACTAAAAAAAAATACACTCGAAAACAATTTTACACTCCAAAATTTTTTTTACAAAAATGACTGAAAAAAGCATTTTATGGATGATGGAGGGCATATATAAGTTTGTCATTCCGTTTGTAACTCACATAAATATCCATGTCAAATCAGACACTTTTGAAATTTTTTTTTTTTAGATTTTCCCAATTTGCTTACAGTTTTTAGTACCCTTCGAAAACTCCTTCGTGGTAAATTTTCAGATTTCTTTGATGACCCGTTCAAAAGATATCGAATTTTTAAAAATTGGTAGTTTGTTCCTTTTCTCAAAATTCTTTTCCTCATAACTTCTTCAATAATAGTCCAAATTTAATTTTTTTTTTTTAATTTTTGTTTTTTTCAAGTACTTTTAAAAAAGAGATCCCAAAAAATTCTTAAAAGCGCTCTAGTATGCGATTTTTAAGTTTTAAAATTTAAATCTCATTTTTGAAAATGTTTTTACTCTTCGATTTTTTTGAAATTTTTTTGTGTAAAACTTCTATCGATTCTACAAATTTTTTGCCCAGGAGGATCGTGGGATAACAATTATTACTATTTTTTAAAATTTTTTGAAAAAATTTTATTGTAATTTTCCAATCTTAAAATCATTTTTACTGCTCCAATGGTGCGTCATAGAGGGGTCATTTATAAGACCGACCCCCATTAATTTTGAAGTCGTAACATTTCTTTGGAACAAACTAATACCCTATCTCCAATTTCTAAGGGGGCTCCCACACAAAACGACATTTTTTAAAATTTGCTCCAACCGCTCTAACTGCCCTAATAGTGCCCTTAGACCAACAAAATGTATGATCGACCCACAATATTTTTTTAGTCCAAACATTTTTTTAACACACCTACCCTCTATCTCTAATTTTTAAGGCGGTCCCCATACAATTTTTTTTATTTTTTGTAAATTTGTTTTATTTAATCAGCTTCTACCGGTCCAATGGTGTGTCCGAGAGGAGTCATTAGTGTGACCGACATACCTACGCCCTATCTCCACTCCCTAAGTAGGCTCGAAGAGTACAAACATTTTCAAAAATGAGATTTAAATTTTAAAACATAAAAATCGCATACTAGAGCGCTTTTAATAATTTTTTGGGATTTTTTTTTAAAGTACGTAAAAAAACAAAAATTTTGAAAAAAAAAAATTTGAAATTTGGACTATTATTGAAGAAGTTATGAGGAAAAGAAGTTTGATTAAAGGAACAAACTACCAATTTTTAAAAATTCGATATCTTTTGAACGGGTCATCAAAAAAATCTGAAAACTTACCACGAAGGAGTTTTCGAAGGGTACTAAAAACTGTAAACAAATTGGGAAAATCTAAAAAAAATTTTTCAAAGTGTCCGATTTGGCATGGAATGCCCCATATATATTCATGATCCCCTATCGATTTTAAGACATTCTAGCGATGTCCGTCTGTCTGTCTGTTTGTGGAAATGGTGATCACGGCGAAAATATTATACGGAAATGACTGAAACTTAACATATTTATTGGAAGTTTTCCCGAAAAGTTTGGTATTGCATTTGAGCGATATCGGTTCAGCGGTTCAAAAGTTATGAACGAAAATGTAAGGGCACCTCAAACATTTTATATACATTCAATATAACCTAAAAATACAAAATGCTTTAAATCGGCTGCTGGTTGACTTATGTGAACATAATTGAACACCAAATGGTATTTAAACAAGTACGAACATTTTTTGACAAAAAAAGAAAAAAATCGCGGATTTTTTTCCCCCAATTTTTTTTTCGCGGAAATTTTTTTTCAAAATTTTTTTTTTCCAAAGTTATTTCCTTTTAAATAAAATTTTTGCAATAATCTTTTAGAAATTGTGGAGGGTATCACTAAATTCGGCAAGGTCGAATTTAACTTTTTTTACTTGTTCAAAATAAAATATTTCTTATCAAAACTGATAATTTTGTTCACGTTAAAAAATTTACTATAACTTAAAAAGAGAATTGTGGAGGGTATTCATTAATTCAGCCAAGTCGAATTTAACTTTTCTGCCTGTTTTTTGTTTTTTTTTTTTTAATCGAAAGTTTTAAGGACCACTCTAATATACAGTCTACCACTACCAATAAGTGCAGGGTATAAAAAAAGTGTTTGCCAAACGCCCTAATAAACATGTGGTTGAAATTGCAACCCAATTGCGAGAACTTATTAAATAAAACACATGTTAATTTTGTACTTAACACCATGTTAAGTGTTATAATGTTATTAATTAATAAATTAAAATTAAATTTATTAACTAATAAAGGTAAAACAAGAAAAAGTGTTAAATTTAACATTTCGGTATACAGACAGAGCTCGATATAAACAGAGGCGTGCACTTTTTTTCCCCAGGGAGGTAAAGTTTAAATTTGTGTTAAAAATGGGTTAAGTTTTAAGATAAAAAAAAATCGGGGAAAAAATTAAAATTTTTGTGTCCTACACTCAAAATAATAACTCTGTTAAATTACAGAAAAACTCTGCTAAATTAACAGAGTACACCAAACTTTTCCAGCCAGCAACATTTCTTTTTAATTTTACTATAAAACTCTGTAAAATGATTTTGACAAAAAAAAACTGTTAATTTACATAGTTTCTAGTAATATTAGTGAAAAAAAAAACACCATTTGGCAAATAAAAGCTATGTAAATTTACATATATTTGTAAAATGCATTTCATACAACCAAAATTTTACAGAAAAAAACTCTGTAAATTTACAGAGTTTAGTAAAAAACTGATAAAATTTTGTTTTTTTACAGAAAACTCTGTTTTTTACTATGAAATTGAGATTAAATAGAAAGAAATAAGTAAAATTACAGATAAAACTTAGTTTTTTGGTTATAAAAAATACAGAGCATTTCACTTAAATCTGTATTTTCGCAGAAAACTCTGTTAATTATCTGTAAAATTAAGATTACAAAATTAAAAGTAATATTACAGAACAAACTTTGTTTTTTTGTCACAATAAAATACAAAGTATTTTCTTTAAATCTGTATTTTGACAGAAAACTCTGTCAAATATCTGTTGAATTGAGATTACAGTCATTTTACAGAGTATTTAACAGAGTTATTATTTTGTGCGATACTTTAGGGGTCCCTAAAGGTGCCCTCTTGGCCATATGGAGTCCATCGTCCAAATTTAAGCTGAAAATTATGTTAGCTACAACCGCTATAAATTTCGCTGCAATCGGTCCAGTACTTATTCAGCATGTACCGACTTATTTCCACAAAAAATCGATTATATACCATGGTGCGTTCTATGTGGGTCAATAGCTGCACCAACCCCCACTAACTTTTACCTAAAACAATTTTTATTTAGAACATACTGACACCCTATCTGCACTTTCTAAGATGGCTTCCATACAAATTAAATTTTTAAAAAATTTTCACCCACCGTTATTTATTTGGGGGCAGGTCTTTGGGAGTAGGGTATCCAGAAAATATATATTTACTAGATAATAAAAAACAAGTGAGAGTGTTACATTCGGCTGTGCCGAATCTTTTATACCCTCCAAAATGTAAAAAAAAAAACAATATAAAAAAAATCCAGGGGCGTCTTTTTTTTTGGGGGGGGGGGGTTGGTGGGAGACGTTAGGGGGCACCTTCCCCCTATGATTTTGAACTTCTTCTGAAATAAGAATGTTGCATTTGCTTATCAAAAGTACAAAAAAACCTGCAAAAAATGCGATTTTTCTTGGGTTGGTTTAGTTTTCTAAGGGGGAACTTTTTTCCCCTTGGTCCGATTTGGCCCATTTCCGAACTTAACCTGCCTAGGAATATAAGACATATTCGTGCCAAACTTCGGAAGTCTAGCTCTTTTATTTTGGACTGTATCGTGTCTTCTACAGACGGACAGACGGACGGACGGACGGACGGACATCGCTAGAATGTCTTAGAATCGATCACTGATCAATAATATATATACTTTATGGGGTCCTAGATTGATATTTCGATGCGTTACACACGGAATGACAAAGTGAGTATACCCCCATACTGTGGTTGGAGGGTATAAAAATGTCAATAAATTATTATATAGTTTTGAATAATAATAGTTTTGATCATATGATCAATTATTTTTATTTATTCTTCCTATTTATTTACAACTCATTTTTAATAATTTCAACCTAACCGAGAACTGGTAACAATGACCGTCGTCTCGTTGTAGCGAAAAAACCAAGGGGTCTGGTGGGAATCGAACCCACGACCCCCATGTTCAAGGCTAGCACGCTACCAACTAGCCTACGGTTGCCCCCTTATTATATTTAAATAAATTATTATGTGTACTCTTTTTAATATTATACATTTCTAATATTTGCTTGAGTGTTATTTAATTGTTTTACTATTTTCAAATATTTAAATTTTCAATTAAATACTTTTTAGATTAAGAAAAATTAAATAAATTTTGACAAAATACACTGTGCAACATGATTTTGTATCTTGGATGGGACCAAAAAAAATTAAAGTATACCAACAGAAGGCCAAAACCCCCGAAGGGTTTTAAAAACTTAGATTAAGTTCTTTTTTTGTGGTCCACTGAAGTTTTAAAATTTTTTTCAAGGGCGTTTTGAATAAGTGAAAAAAGGTATTAAATCTAATTCTGAGGTAATAAATGTCAAAAGATGTCTTTAGTGAAATTTAATGGCGGTTTTTATCTTTGAACACATAAACCCTTTATCTTCCATTTTTACGGGTCATTTTGGTGCTTTTTTTAAACAGCCTAATAGAACACTAATAAAATGTGTGTTTAAAGGGTTAAAATGGTCTGCAAACATTTTCTGCATTAATTTTTACTAGAGTTAGTCAAAGGTCAAGAGTTCATCCGAAAAGTGCAGAATGTTAAAAAAGGTAAAATTGTAAATTATCACTAGGGATGAAATTTTCATGCACTAAAAAATCGAAAATATGCTAAAAAATTCAAAATATGCACTAAAAAACCTAAAAATATGCACTAAAAAATAAAATGTGTGCAATAAAAATCTTGTTGTCATACGAAAAACTTCTTAAAACCCAACAACAAAATAACGTTGGATTCAAAAAGAAGCACTCAAAACTTAATATAAGCAAGTTTTTTTTAGAAAATAAAACGATCTATAAAAAAAATTGAAAAGGAAAAAAAAAATTCTTATTTTAAATTATTTTTTTTAAAATTTTTAATACCCAGTTGGAAAATGTGTCACTGAGGAAATTTCCACAGTGATACCTTGAGGAAATGTCTTCAGGTTCTGACAAATCATAGGCAATCCTTGATGACATGTCCTAACATTGTCAGCACTGAATGTTTGCTTTAAGAGTGTGGTCAATTCCTCTAAGACGTCTAAAAGGAAATGTCTTCAGAATAACAGTATATTAAATTAGAATTTTAAATCTGGGAAACTCTTTAATTTCCAAGAAAAAGATGGCAATATTATCGACTTAATCAAAATCTAACAAGTAGAACAAAAGTAATAAATAGACAAACAATTTTAAAAATAAAGTTTGGAACAAGTGGTTAGGTGTGGGACTAATAAACTGGAGGTTCCAGGTTCAAATCCAGTTGGGACTAAAAAAGGTGAAACGTTTTTTCTAAATATGAGAAAGATAATTTATAAAGCAAAATGGATAAAAGTAAAAACTAAAGGAAATTTTTTGGTATTTTCGCATGACCTATATCAGACATTTCCCCAAAGAAGTCTTAGGTGACATGTCCCCAGAAGGTCAGCCCTGACCACTGCTGACTTTGAGTGAGGACATTTTGAAAATTTGTATGAAACTGTCCTCAACCCAGTACATAGAGATGTCTTGTGGATGTCAGGTGTGACTCTGACATGTCATCGCTCCGTCATTGAGGATGGCTCGAGGACGTTGCCAACTGGGTAGTTTTTGAAATAAATAAATTTTAGTTTGTGTTTTTGCTAATTTATTTCAAAATATGCAAAAATATGCACTTAAAAGTTGGAAATATGCAAAAAAAATATGCACTTTAAACCCAAATATGCAAAAATATGCATTTTCACCAAAATATCTTAAAATATGCAAAAACAAATCGATGCCATTTTAACGCAAATTTCGTGATTCGGAAAGATAATTAGCCGATATCGTTTTCAGTTTCTCGACAAAAAACATGCATTTGCAAGGAAATCACATCCCTAGTGTGTGATACACTGTTAAATTGTTTTTCACCAAAGTCATGTGAAATAAGTCGAAAAAATTTTATAAATCTTTTTCTGAGCTAATAAATGTTCAAAAATGTCTGCAGTGAAATTTGATGGCGGTTCTTTTCTAAGAACATATTAACCCTATATCTCAAAATATGCACTTAAAAGTTGGAAATATGCAGAAAATATGCATTTTCACCAAAATATGTAAAAATATGCAAAAACAAATAGATGCCATTTTAACGCAAATTTCGTAATTCGGAAAGATAATGGGTTGATATCATTTTCATGGAAATCACATCCCGAATTATCACACACTGTTAAATGGTTTTTCACCAAAGTCGTGCGAAATAAGTCGAAAAAATTTTATAAATCTGTTTCTGAGCTAATGAATGTTCAGAAATGTCTTCAGTGAAATTTGATGGCGGCTCTTTTCTAAGAACATATTAACCCTCTATCTCAAAATATGCACTTAAAAGTTGGAAATATGCATAAAATATGCATTTAAAACCCAAATATGCATTTTACCAAAATATGTAAAAATATGCAAAAACAAATAGATGCCATTTTAATGCAAATTTCGAGATTCGGAAAGATAATGGGTCGATATCATTTTCATGGAAATCACATCCCTAATTATCACACACTGTTACATTGTTTTCCACCAAAGTCGTGTGAAAAAAGTCGAAAAAATTTTATAAATCTGTTTCTGAGCTAATGAATGTTCAAAAATGTCTTCAGTGAAATTTGATGGCGGTTCTTTTCTAAGAACATATTAACCCTCTATCTCAAATTTTTAGGGGTCATTTTAATCCATTTAAACGTACGCCTTAAATGTTTTCTATGGGGATATTTAAAAAAAGGCCAAAAATTACCACTAAAACTGGGAGTTAGAGGGTAAATATGTTCTAAGAAAATAACCGGAATCTAATTTTAATGCAGAGATCTATTAACGTTTTTTAGTTCAGAAACAGATTTATCACATTTTTTCGACTTATTTCACACGACTTTAATGAAAAATATTTTACAATTTTACTTTTTTCAGCATTTTCCACTTTTCGCTCGAACTTTTGATCTTTGGCAACTCCTATTGAAATTTGATGCAGAAAATTTTTGTGAAACATTTTAACCCTTTAAACGCGCGCTTATTTGGTGTTGATGAGGATATAAAAAATATGTTCTAAGAAAAGAAACGGCATCAAATTTCACTGCAGACATCTATTAACGTTATTTAGTTTAGAAACAGATTTATAACATTTTTTCGACATATTTCACACGAAAAATAATGTGATAATTCACAATTTTACTTTTTTGAGCATTTTGCACTTTTCGCACGAACTTTTGATCTTTGACAGCCCCTGTTGAAATTTGATGCAGAAAATTTTTGTAGAACATTTTAATCCTTTAAACGCATGTTTTATTGGTATTGTATGAGGATATTCAAAAAAAGGACCCCTAAAAATGGGAGATAGAGGGTAATACGTTCTAAGAAAAGAAACAGCATCAAATTTCACTAAAAAAAATTTGTTTGCCTTATTTCACACAACTTTAATGAAAAACAATTTGAAAGTATGTGATAATTCACAATTTTACTTGTTTAAGTATCTTGTACTTATCGCACGAACTTTAGATCTTTGACAACCCCTATTGAAATTTGATGCAGAAAATGTTTGTAAAACATTTTAACCCTTTAAACGAACGTTTTATTGGTGTTCTATGTTGATTGTCAAAAAAAGGACCAAAATGACCCGTAAAAATGGGAGATAGAGGGTTAATATGTTCTAAGAAAAGAACCGCCATTAGATTTTACTGAAGACATCTTTGAAAATTATTTACTTCAGAATTAGATCTAATACTTTTTTTAATGTATTCCAAACGCCTTTGAAAATTCAAAACTTCAGTGGGTCATAAAAAAAGAACTCGAGCTAAGTGTGGTCTTCTATTGGTATACTTTCATTTTTTTTTAAGTCCCATTCAAAATACACTTCAAGATCCCAAATTTGTTGCACAGTGATATAATTTAAAATATTAAAAACAAAATTCTTATAGCATAATATAAAAAATAATGCATTAAAAATATGTATAAAAAAAATTCAAAAATTTTTGATTAAAATTTTTTTTTTAATAAAACTAAAAAAACTGAAATTTTATACAAAAATACTAACATTAACCTTCTCAAAACACCCAAATTTTACAGACAGCAAAACATCGCAAACTGACGAAGAAAAACAACGCGATCGTCAGCGCTGTGAAAGGGAGGCAAAAAAGGAAGAACAAGACGCGCTAAATTATAAGGTAATATCGGAATTACTTAACTAACAATAAGTCTAAAGAAAACAGAAAAAAACTGTTAAGATTTTGTTGGATTTCTCTATTATATTTCCCACAGAGAGATAAAGAAACGAAAGAAGCACGTTTGTTGGATTTCGAGATACGTCGACAACAGGATCGTGAAAAGAAAAAAGAAGATCATAAACATCATCAACATTTACATCAGCAACAACATCCAAGTGAGAAAAGTCCACCGACAACATCTGGTCAGGCACAGCAGCAACAACAACAGCAATTGTCAGAGCAGCAACCACAAGATCAGCAGCAACAGCAGCAACAGCAGCAGCAGCAAGAACAGCAAGATTTAGGAGATCAGCCAGAGCCGCAACAATATCAACAACAGCAATTAGTAGGCAGTAGCAGTGCTCCAACGCCTATAGTACCAACACCACCAGATCGTTGTTTACCACCAGCATTTCGTAGTCGTTCCATAGAACGTGAAACATTATACGAACGTAAACGATTATTTTCAACAGTTGAAGGATTAGAAATAAAAGTGAGTAAAACTATTAAACCACAGTAATTTAAGGCTCTAAACAAGAATTTGAGAAAACTTTTTTCTATAAGAAAAAATGTCTCAGAATCTCAGACTTTTTTCTATAAGAAAAAATGTCTCAGAATCTGAGACTTTTTTCTATAAGAAAAAATGTCTCAGAATCTGAGACTTTTTTCTATAAGAAAAAATGTCTATAAGAAAAAATGTCTATAAGAAAAAATGTCTCAGAATCTGAGACTTTTTTCTATAAGAAAAAATGTCTCAGAATCTGAGACTTTTTTCTATAAGAAAAAATGTCTCAGAATCTGAGACTTTTTTCTATAAGAAAAAATGTCTCAGAATCTGAGACTTTTTTCTATAAGAAAAAATGTCTCAGAATCTGAGACTTTTTTCTATAAGAAAAAATGTCTCAGAATCTGAGACTTTTTTCTATAAGAAAAAATGTCTCAGAATCTGAGACTTTTTTCTATAAGAAAAAATGTCTCAGAATCTGAGACTTTTTTCTATAAGAAAAAATGTCTCAGAATCTGAGACTTTTTTCTATAAGAAAAAATGTCTCAGAATCTGAGACTTTTTTCTATAAGAAAAAATGTCTCAGAATCTGAGACTTTTTTCTATAAGAAAAAATGTCTCAGAATCTGAGACTTTTTTCTATAAGAAAAAATGTCTCAGAATCTGAGACTTTTTTCTATAAGAAAAAATGTCTCAGAATCTGAGACTTTTTTCTATAAGAAAAAATGTCTCAGAATCTGAGACTTTTTTCTATAAGAAAAAATGTCTCAGAATCTGAGACTTTTTTCTATAAGAAAAAATGTCTCAGAATCTGAGACTTTTTTCTATAAGAAAAAATGTCTCAGAATCTGAGACTTTTTTCTATAAGAAAAAATGTCTCAGAATCTGAGACTTTTTTCTATAAGAAAAAATGTCTCAGAATCTGAGACTTTTTTCTATAAGAAAAAATGTCTCAGAATCTGAGACTTTTTTCTATAAGGAAAAATGTCTCAGAATCTGAGACTTTTTTCTATAAGGAAAAATGTCTCAGAATCTGAGACTTTTTTCTATAAGGAAAAATGTCTCAGAATCTGAGACTTTTTTCTATAAGGAAAAATGTCTCAGAATCTGAGACTTTTTTCTATAAGGAAAAATGTCTCAGAATCTGAGACTTTTTTCTATAAGAAAAAATGTCTCAGAATCTGAGACTTTTTTCTATAAGAAAAAATGTCTCAGAATCTGAGACTTTTTTCTATAAGAAAAAATGTCTCAGAATCTGAGACTTTTTTCTATAAGAAAAAATGTCTCAGAATCTGAGACTTTTTTCTATAAGAAAAAATGTCTCAGAATCTGAGACTTTTTTCTATAAGAAAAAATGTCTCAGAATCTGAGACTTTTTTCTATAAGAAAAAATGTCTCAGAATCTGAGACTTTTTTCTATAAGAAAAAATGTCTCAGAATCTGAGACTTTTTTCTATAAGAAAAAATGTCTCAGAATCTGAGACTTTTTTCTATAAGAAAAAATGTCTCAGAATCTGAGACTTTTTTCTATAAGAAAAAATGTCTCAGAATCTGAGACTTTTTTCTATAAGAAAAAATGTCTCAGAATCTGAGACTTTTTTCTATAAGAAAAAATGTCTCAGAATCTGAGACTTTTTTCTATAAGAAAAAATGTCTCAGAATCTGAGACTTTTTTCTATAAGAAAAAATGTCTCAGAATCTGAGACTTTTTTCTATAAGAAAAAATGTCTCAGAATCTGAGACTTTTTTCTATAAGAAAAAATGTCTCAGAATCTGAGACTTTTTTCTATAAGGAAAAATGTCTCAGAATCTGAGACTTTTTTCTATAAGGAAAAATGTCTCAGAATCTGAGACTTTTTTCTATAAGGAAAAATGTCTCAGAATCTGAGACTTTTTTCTATAAGGAAAAATGTCTCAGAATCTGAGACTTTTTTCTATAAGGAAAAATGTCTCAGAATCTGAGACTTTTTTCTATAAGGAAAAATGTCTCAGAATCTGAGACTTTTTTCTATAAGGAAAAATGTCTCAGAATCTGAGACTTTTTTCTATAAGGAAAAATGTCTCAGAATCTGAGACTTTTTTCTATAAGGAAAAATGTCTCAGAATCTGAGACTTTTTTTTATAAGGAAAAATGTCTCAGAATCTGAGACTTTTTTTTATAAGGAAAAATGTCTCAGAATCTGAGACTTTTTTTTATAAGGAAAAATGTCTCAGAATCTGAGACTTTTTTTTATAAGGAAAAATGTCTCAGAATCTGAGACTTTTTTTTATAAGGAAAAATGTCTCAGAATCTGAGACTTTTTTTTATAAGGAAAAATGTCTCAGAATCTGAGACTTTTTTTTATAAGGAAAAATGTCTCAGAATCTGAGACTTTTTTTTATAAGGAAAAATGTCTCAGAATCTGAGACTTTTTTTTATAAGGAAAAATGTCTCAGAATCTGAGACTTTTTTTTATAAGGAAAAATGTCTCAGAATCTGAGACTTTTTTTTTATAAGGAAAAATGTCTCAGAATCTGAGACTTTTTTTTATAAGGAAAAATGTCTCAGAATCTGAGACTTTTTTTTATAAGGAAAAATGTCTCAGAATCTGAGACTTTTTTTTATAAGGAAAAATGTCTCAGAATCTGAGACTTTTTTTTATAAGGAAAAATGTCTCAGAATCTGAGACTTTTTTTTATAAGGAAAAATGTCTCAGAATCTGAGACTTTTTTTTATAAGGAAAAATGTCTCAAAATCTGAGACTTTTTTTTATAAGGAAAAATGTCTCAGAATCTGAGACTTTTTTTTATAAGGAAAAATGTCTCAGAATCTGAGACTTTTTTTTATAAGGAAAAATGTCTCAGAATCTGAGACTTTTTTTTATAAGGAAAAATGTCTCAGAATCTGAGACTTTTTTTTATAAGGAAAAATGTCTCAGAATCTGAGACTTTTTTTTATAAGGAAAAATGTCTCAGAATCTGAGACTTTTTTTTATAAGGAAAAATGTCTCAGAATCTGAGACTTTTTTTTATAAGGAAAAATGTCTCAGAATCTGAGACTTTTTTTATAAGGAAAAATGTCTCAGAATCTGAGACTTTTTTTTATAAGGAAAAATGTCTCAGAATCTGAGACTTTTTTTTATAAGGAAAAATGTCTCAGAATCTGAGACTTTTTTCTATAAGGAAAAATGTCTCAGAATATGAGAATTTTATAAGGATAATGTCTTAAAATCTGAGACTTTTTTCTATAAGGAAAAATGTTTTAGAATCTGAGACTTTATTCTACAAGGAAAAATGTCTCAGAATCTGAGACTTTTTTCTATAAGAAAAAATGTCTCAGAATCTGAGACTTTTTTCTATAAGAAAAAATGTCTCAGAATCTGAGACTTTTTTCTATAAGAAAAAATGTCTCAGAATCTGAGACTTTTTTCTATAAGAAAAATGTCTCAGAATCTGAGACTTTTTTCTATAAGAAAAATGTCTCAGAATCTGAGACTTTTTTCTATAAGAAAAAATGTCTCAGAATCTGAGACTTTTTTCTATAAGAAAAAATGTTTTAGAATCTGAGACTTTTTTCTATAAGAAAAAATGTCTCAGAATCTGAGACTTTTTTCTATAAGAAAAAATGTCTCAGAATCTGAGACTTTTTTCTATAAGAAAAAATGTCTCAGAATCTGAGACTTTTTTCTATAAGAAAAAATGTCTCAGAATCTGAGACTTTTTTCTATAAGAAAAAATGTCTCAGAATCTGAGACTTTTTTCTATAAGAAAAAATGTCTCAGAATCTGAGACTTTTTTCTATAAGAAAAAATGTCTCAGAATCTGAGACTTTTTTCTATAAGAAAAAATGTCTCAGAATCTGAGACTTTTTTCTATAAGAAAAAATGTCTCAGAATCTGAGACTTTTTTCTATAAGGAAAAATGTCTCAGAATCTGAGACTTTTTTCTATAAGGAAAAATGTCTCAGAATCTGAGACTTTTTTCTATAAGGAAAAATGTCTCAGAATCTGAGACTTTTTTCTATAAGGAAAAATGTCTCAGAATCTGAGACTTTTTTCTATAAGGAAAAATGTCTCAGAATCTGAGACTTTTTTCTATAAGAAAAAATGTCTCAGAATCTGAGACTTTTTTCTATAAGAAAAAATGTCTCAGAATCTGAGACTTTTTTCTATAAGAAAAAATGTCTCAGAATCTGAGACTTTTTTCTATAAGAAAAAATGTCTCAGAATCTGAGACTTTTTTCTATAAGAAAAAATGTCTCAGAATCTGAGACTTTTTTCTATAAGAAAAAATGTCTCAGAATCTGAGACTTTTTTCTATAAGAAAAAATGTCTCAGAATCTGAGACTTTTTTCTATAAGAAAAAATGTCTCAGAATCTGAGACTTTTTTCTATAAGAAAAAATGTCTCAGAATCTGAGACTTTTTTCTATAAGAAAAAATGTCTCAGAATCTGAGACTTTTTTCTATAAGAAAAAATGTCTCAGAATCTGAGACTTTTTTCTATAAGAAAAAATGTCTCAGAATCTGAGACTTTTTTCTATAAGAAAAAATGTCTCAGAATCTGAGACTTTTTTCTATAAGAAAAAATGTCTCAGAATCTGAGACTTTTTTCTATAAGAAAAAATGTCTCAGAATCTGAGACTTTTTTCTATAAGAAAAAATGTCTCAGAATCTGAGACTTTTTTCTATAAGAAAAAATGTCTCAGAATCTGAGACTTTTTTCTATAAGAAAAAATGTCTCAGAATCTGAGACTTTTTTCTATAAGAAAAAATGTCTCAGAATCTGAGACTTTTTTCTATAAGAAAAAATGTCTCAGAATCTGAGACTTTTTTCTATAAGAAAAAATGTCTCAGAATCTGAGACTTTTTTCTATAAGAAAAAATGTCTCAGAATCTGAGACTTTTTTCTATAAGAAAAAATGTCTCAGAATCTGAGACTTTTTTCTATAAGGAAAAATGTCTCAGAATCTGAGACTTTTTTCTATAAGGAAAAATGTCTCAGAATCTGAGACTTTTTTCTATAAGGAAAAATGTCTCAGAATCTGAGACTTTTTTCTATAAGGAAAAATGTCTCAGAATCTGAGACTTTTTTCTATAAGGAAAAATGTCTCAGAATCTGAGACTTTTTTCTATAAGGAAAAATGTCTCAGAATCTGAGACTTTTTTCTATAAGGAAAAATGTCTCAGAATCTGAGACTTTTTTCTATAAGGAAAAATGTCTCAGAATCTGAGACTTTTTTCTATAAGGAAAAATGTCTCAGAATCTGAGACTTTTTTCTATAAGGAAAAATGTCTCAGAATCTGAGACTTTTTTTTATAAGGAAAAATGTCTCAGAATCTGAGACTTTTTTTTATAAGGAAAAATGTCTCAGAATCTGAGACTTTTTTTTATAAGGAAAAATGTCTCAGAATCTGAGACTTTTTTTTATAAGGAAAAATGTCTCAGAATCTGAGACTTTTTTTTATAAGGAAAAATGTCTCAGAATCTGAGACTTTTTTTTATAAGGAAAAATGTCTCAGAATCTGAGACTTTTTTTTATAAGGAAAAATGTCTCAGAATCTGAGACTTTTTTTTATAAGGAAAAATGTCTCAGAATCTGAGACTTTTTTTTATAAGGAAAAATGTCTCAGAATCTGAGACTTTTTTTTTATAAGGAAAAATGTCTCAGAATCTGAGACTTTTTTTTATAAGGAAAAATGTCTCAGAATCTGAGACTTTTTTTTATAAGGAAAAATGTCTCAGAATCTGAGACTTTTTTTTATAAGGAAAAATGTCTCAGAATCTGAGACTTTTTTTTATAAGGAAAAATGTCTCAGAATCTGAGACTTTTTTTTATAAGGAAAAATGTCTCAGAATCTGAGACTTTTTTTTATAAGGAAAAATGTCTCAGAATCTGAGACTTTTTTTTATAAGGAAAAATGTCTCAAAATCTGAGACTTTTTTTTATAAGGAAAAATGTCTCAGAATCTGAGACTTTTTTTTATAAGGAAAAATGTCTCAGAATCTGAGACTTTTTTTTATAAGGAAAAATGTCTCAGAATCTGAGACTTTTTTTTATAAGGAAAAATGTCTCAGAATCTGAGACTTTTTTTTATAAGGAAAAATGTCTCAGAATCTGAGACTTTTTTTTATAAGGAAAAATGTCTCAGAATCTGAGACTTTTTTTTATAAGGAAAAATGTCTCAGAATCTGAGACTTTTTTTTATAAGGAAAAATGTCTCAGAATCTGAGACTTTTTTTTATAAGGAAAAATGTCTCAGAATCTGAGACTTTTTTTATAAGGAAAAATGTCTCAGAATCTGAGACTTTTTTTTATAAGGAAAAATGTCTCAGAATCTGAGACTTTTTTTTATAAGGAAAAATGTCTCAGAATCTGAGACTTTTTTCTATAAGGAAAAATGTCTCAGAATATGAGAATTTTATAAGGATAATGTCTTAAAATCTGAGACTTTTATCTATAAGGAAAAATGTTTTAGAATCTGAGACTTTATTCTACAAGGAAAAATGTCTCAGAATCTGAGACTTTTTTCTATAAGAAAAAATGTCTCAGAATCTGAGACTTTTTTCTATAAGAAAAAATGTCTCAGAATCTGAGACTTTTTTCTATAAGAAAAAATGTCTCAGAATCTGAGACTTTTTTCTATAAGAAAAAATGTCTCAGAATCTGAGACTTTTTTCTACAAGGAAAAATGTCTCAGAATCTGAGACTTTTTTCTATAAGGAAAAATGTCTCAGAATCTGAGACTTTTTCTATAAAAAAAAATGTCTCAGATCTTCGTATGAAAACAAAATTTTATATTCTGTGTTATTTTTATATTATTTTTTTTTGCAATTTCAGAAGCCCTTAAGTACCACTCCATCACCACAGGCTATAACTGGACAGCCACAAGCAATACCACCACAACCGCCCACACTTTTATCATCAATTGTGGTGGCGGGCCCACCGGCAACAGCTGCAGCTGCTACAGCTGCTATAATACCAATATTACCATTAGGAGTTGCCACCTTGCGTGATGACTCCACCGAATCTGAAGAACAGTCCGTGACATGTACTCACGCCCATGCCGAAGCATGTCATCGTATAATGTGAGTACCAAATTTAATTTTTTTATATATAAAATTAAAGTTTAAAATTTTATTATTTGTGGAAAATATGTGGGGGTTAACAAGGCAGCACCCCTTATTTATAAAATTAGCTTTAAAATGTGGTCTTCAAGGATCAAGTTAATGAAATGTTAAACGTTAAATTTACTCATCGTTGCATTCATTACTGAACTTAAAATTGAACAACAATAAGAAAAAACAATTGAAATAAAAACTACTTCCAGCTCTATAAACATTTATGCTTGAGGTTGCTCTGGTAGTTTTCAGTTATGCTTCAGAGATTCTATTAATTAATGTATTTTTTTGGTAGTTTTTTTTTATTTTTTTTTAACCGAAATTTTAAATGAAACTTGTTAAATGAGGGAAGTTTCTGAAATTTTTTTATTTTTATTTATAAGAAAATTAAATTACAACGAAATTTAAAAAGGGGAGATAACTGACACTGCACTCAAAGAAAAAATAAATTGTAAAATTATCAAAAAAAGCTTTGTAAAAATTAGAATTTTATTGGTAAAAAGCTAGTAAAATTACAGAAAATTTACAAACTTTTTACCAATAACATTTTAAATTTACAAGTTTTTTGTCGCTTTTTTGATCCTAGTAAAAATTAAAATTTTATTGGTAAAAAACTTGTAAATTTACAGAAAATTTACTAACTTTTTACCAATAAAATTTTTAATTTACAAGTTTTTTGTCGCTTTTTTGTTCCTAGTAAAAATTAGAATTTATTGGTAAAAATCTTGTTAAATTACAGAAAATTTACAAACTTTTTACCAATAAAATTTTAAATTTACAACTTTTTTGTCGCGATAAAAATAACAAGGACTTCTCGAGACTTTACTAGATTTTGTGCTACCTCCTATTTTACGAGAATTTCTGGTAAAAATTTCGAGCTTTTTTGTAATTTTATTGTAAATTTACAACTTTTTTTATGCGAAATTCTTGTAAAATTGCCTTGAAAATTTGTACATCTACGAAAAAAATTGTAGAATTACAAAAAAAAAATTAAATTTCGATCAACAACTTTTTGTTAAAAAACAAGAAAAAAAACTGTCAAATATTGGTAAAATGGTATTACGGGACTTTTTCTAGTAATTTGACTAGATTTTTTCAGTACAAAAAAATTCCCATAATCAAAAAATATGTCACAGAATGTTTAAAAGTTTTTCATACAAAAAATGTTTTTAAAATTTAAAATTTGTCTATACAAAATATGTCTCAGATTCTGAGATTTTTGTTTTACAGTAAATGGCCAAACCTTTATTTTTTTTTTAAATACAAAAAAATTTCTCAGAAATATTCGCCAAACCCTTTTAGAGACCCTTCCTTGTTGGACTTTTAATGAGATGAGCTTTAATTGCAAGAAAAAAAATCCTTTTAACATCCAGTAGTTAGTTGACAAACAATTTTCAAACAAAAAAAGAACCCCTTTGGCAAGTCATTGATGTTTGTCAAACATGATAAACTTATTTGCTATTAATGTAGTATCTCAAGTATATAAATTGTTGTAATATTAAAACACAATACTCAAGATTGTAATGCAAAAGACAAAACCAATCATTAGAGCGGCATTTTATGTATGGCAAAAAAGGTTTTCTTTCGATTTTGAATGTCCGAGAAATTTTGTATTCTACTAGGCCGAAAACTTAAGTATGTGGTTCTAATTTGAGGCCAATCAGATTCTGATATAATTTGGAGACATTTTTTCTTATAGAAAAAAGTCTCAGATTCTGAGACATTTTTTCTTATAGAAAAAAATTTTAGATTCTGAGACATTTTTTATTATAGAAAAAAGTCTCAGATTCTGAGACATTTTTTCTTATAGAAAAAAGTCTCAGATTCTGAGACATTTTTTCTTATAGAAAAAAGTCTCAGATTCTGAGACATTTTTTCTTATAGAAAAAAGTCTCAGATTCTGAGACATTTTTTCTTATAGAAAAAAGTCTCAGATTCTGAGACATTTTTTCTTATAGAAAAAAGTCTCAGATTCTGAGACATTTTTTCTTATAGAAAAAAGTCTCAGATTCTGAGACATTTTTTCTTATAGAAAAAAGTCTCAGATTCTGAGACATTTTTTCTTATAGAAAAAAGTCTCAGATTCTGAGACATTTTTTCTTATAGAAAAAAGTCTCAGATTCTGAGACATTTTTTCTTATAGAAAAAAGTCTCAGATTCTGAGACATTTTTTCTTATAGAAAAAAGTCTCAGATTCTGAGACATTTTTTCTTATAGAAAAAAGTCTCAGATTCTGAGACATTTTTTCTTATAGAAAAAAGTCTCAGATTCTGAGACATTTTTTCTTATAGAAAAAAAGTCTCAGATTCTGAGACATTTTTTCTTATAGAAAAAAGTCTCAGATTCTGAGACATTTTTTCTTATAGAAAAAAGTCTCAGATTCTGAGACATTTTTTCTTATAGAAAAAAGTCTCAGATTCTGAGACATTTTTTCTTATAGAAAAAAGTCTCAGATTCTGAGACATTTTTTCTTATAGAAAATTTTTTTTTGCCGTACAAAAAAATGCCGGTCTAATAGGCACGTAAGGTTTAAGCTCATATCAACAAAAAGAGTAACATAAAAATACCAAACATCAACACTAGGAATGAACTTAAAATTTTTGACATACAAAGCTTTGAGTCTAAAAGCCAATTTTGAGCCTGTGTTAAAGAAATTAGTGTTTAATAAGGCTGTGCAGAGTTTAAGCCATGAAAATATCGCAAAACGACTTAAAATCGATCGAGGATCATTAGTACACTAAAAAAAACTTGTAAAATTACAAGAAAAGTTTGTAACTTTTTTTTTTTTCTAACTCCTATTTAACAAGAACTCCTTGTTATTTTAAAAGCTTTTTACCAATAATTTTTCAATTTTTACTAATGAAATTGTAAATTTAATTTAAACTTGCAAGGAAGTTTCGTGAATTTACTAGATTTTTTGCTACCTCCTATTTTACGAGAATTTCTAGTAAAAATTATGTGCTTTTTTGTAATTTTACAAGATTTTTAATTTTACAAAATTTGAAAAAAGTCGATCAGTATACTTAAAGATTAATCTGGGACCAATATTTAAATATTTAACAAACATCAGTTAAAACTCTATGCATCCTATTCCCCCGACTTTTGTTTTTCCCCTATAAATAAAAATTAATAATAACATTTGTGTATATTAAAATTTCAAGTGGACCATCATTCTTTAATATTCAGTTGACAGTAATGCACACTATAAGAAGCATAAATTAATCAACATACACTCAAAAGCACGTACAGATTAACACAAATATATGTATGCAAATATGTATGTGTATAAAAACACATACATACACTTTTTTTAAATAATAAGAGAAAAACTACGTCACAAACTAAACAAACAAATACTCGTAGTCTATTTTTCAGGTCACTTTTTAAGTGAACATTCGTAAAATTTGTTTATCAGCAGTATTTCGTATTTTTTTTTGTGTTGTTTGTTTTGTTTGCATTTTCTTTTGCAAAATGTTTGTTTGTAATGTTTTCTTTTGTTGTTGTTTTCTTGTCGGTTTAGCAGTCATGCAAAAACAATATTAGACAAAATATTCACAAAAATAAACAATTTGAAAGCGCCGAATCATAAAAGAGGCACAAAAAAGAAGAGCTAAAAAATAGTAATGTTGATAAAAGTTTAGTTTTGCTAAGAAAAGTTGTGATAAAAGTTTGACATAAACAAAATGTTTAAAGAGATGACAAAAGAGAGCGAGAGAAAGAGAGAAAATAACATTTCAAAAGCTTTAACTGATTAGGAAGACCAGATATCTGAGAATTTTTCTATACAATAAAATGTTTCAGAATATGAGAATTTTTCCTTCACGGAAAAATGTTTCAGAATCACGAATTTTTTCTATACGGAAAAATGTCTCAGAACCTGAGAATTTTTCTATACGGAAAATTGCCTCAGAACCTGCACATTTTGCTATACGGAAAAATGTCTCAGAAACTGAGAAATTTTCTCTACGGAAAATATCCCAGAATCTGAGAATTATTCTTTACGGAACAATGTGTCAGAATCTGAGAATTATTCTATGCGGAGAAGAAAAAATAACAAATCAAAAGCTTTTACTGATAGATAGGTAGACCACATATTTGATAATTTTCTATATGGAAACTGTCTCAGAATCTAAGAATTTTTCTATACAGAAAAATGTTTCTGAATCTGAGAATTTTTTTAGACGAAAAATGTCTCAGAATCTGAGGATTGTTCTAGACGGAAAAATGTCTCAGAATCTGAGAATTTTTCAAGACGGAAAAATTCTAAGAATCTGAGAATATTTCTACACGGAAAAATGTCTCAGAATCTGAGAAATATTCTATATGGAACAATGTGTCAGAATCTGAGAAAAATGTCTCAGAATCTGAGATTTTTCCTATACGGAAAATGTCTCAGTATCTGAGAATTTTTCTAGACGGAAAAATGTCTCAGAATCTGAGAATTTTTCTAGATAAAAAAATTCTCAGAATCTGAAAATTTTTCTAGACGAAAAAATGTCTCAGAATCTGAGAATTTTTGTAAACGAAAAAATGTCTCAGAATCTGAGAATTTTTCTAGACGGAAAAATGTATCAGAATCTGAGAAATTTATATAACGGAAAAATGTCACAGAATCTGAGAATTTTTTTAGATGAAAAATGTCTTAGAATCTGAGAATTGTTCCAGACGGAAAAATGTCTCAGAATCTGAGAATGTTTCAAGACGGAAAAATTCTAAGAATCTGAGAATATTTCTAGACGGAAAAATGTCTCAGAATCTGAGAAATATTCTATGTGGAACAATGTGTCAGAATCTGAGAATTATTCTATACGGAAAAATATCTCAGAATCTGATAATTTCTCTTAACGGAAAAATGTCTCAGAATCTGAGAATTTTTTTTTTAACTGAAAAAATCTAAGACTTTTTCTATATGGAAAGAGAAAATAACAAACCAAAAGCTTTTACTCAATAGAAAGTCATTTGAGACTTTTCTATACGAAAAATGTCTCAGAATTTGAAAATTTTTTTATACGGTAAAATGTCTCAGACACTGAGAATTTTTCTGTACGTGAAAAATGTCTCAGAAACTTAGAATTTTTCTGTACGGAAAAATGTCTCAGAATCTAAGAGTTTTTCTATACAGAAAATTTTTTAAAAATTTGGGACTTTTTCTATATAAGAAAAATGTTTTAGAATCTCCAAAAAAATAACTCAGAATCTGAGAATTTTTCTATACGGAAAAATGTCTCAGAATTTAAGAATTTTTCTAAAAAGACTAAATGTCTCAGAATCTGATACTTTTTCTATATAGAAAAAATATCTCAGAATCTAAGAATTTTTCTATACGTATAATGTCTCAGAATCGGAGACTTTTTTAAACAGGACAAATGTCTCAGAATCCAAGACTTTTTCTACGTAGAAAAAATGTCACAAAACCTGAGACTTTTTCTACATAGAAAAAATATATCAGACTCTGAGACTTTTTCTATAAAGGCAAAATGTCTCAGAATCTGATACTTATCCATATAGAAAAAAAGTCTCAGATTCTGAGACGTTTTCTATATAAACAGAATGTCTCAGATTCTGAGAATTTTTCTAATTGAAAAAAATTTTCTGATTCTGATAATTTTCCTTTGTGGAAAAATGTTTCAGAATTTGAAACTTTTTCCATATAGGAAAAATGTCTCAGAATCTGAGAACTTTTCTATACGAAAAAGTGACTCTGAATCTGAGACTTTTTCTCTATATGAAAAATGTCTTAGAATCTAAGACTTTTTCTGTATTGGAAAAATGTCTCAGAATCTATGTAGGAAAAATGTCTCTGAAGTTGAGACTTTTCCATATAGGCAAAATGTCTCAGAATCTGAGACTTTTTCTATATCGGAAAAACGTCTCAGAATATGAGATTTTTTCTATATGGGAAAAATGCTTCAGAATCAGAGACTATTTCCATATAGAAAACATTTTTTCAGAATCTGAGACTTTTTCGAATTAAAAAAAAATGGCATAGAATCTTAAACTTTTTCTGTATAAGAAAAATCTAAGAAATAATAATTGTTGTACATTGAGAAAATCTGAAAAAATCAAGTGACAACACAGGCTAAGTGGAGATGTCGACAGCTTTCGGAAGATGCCACCCTTTCATCATCAGCACTCCTTCTCCTACAACTCTTAAAAGTTAAGATGGATTAAGTTTCTGCCAAATGAATACAACACGAATGATGGTGAATACGGGTTATTCAATACAAAGAGGAGTAATTCCAATTCTTAATTTGTTCAAAAGTTTTATTTAAATGGCTAATTTTAATCTGACACACATTAAGTGTGTGGCAATCGAAGGAGTGCTGATGATGGAAGGGTGGCATCTTCCGAAAGCTTAGCCTGTGTTGTCACTTGATTTTTTCAGATTTTCTCATTGTACAACAATTATTATTTCTCAGAAATAATTAATATGGACTCAAACCGAACTAAATAAAAAAATTCAAAAATCTAAGATTTTAAAATTTTTCTATATTGGAAAAATGTCTCAGAATCTTAGAATTTTTCTATAAAGGCAAAATGTTTCAGAATCATTTTTCTATACTAAAAAATGTCTTAAAATCTGAGAATTTTTCTGTAAGAAAAAATGTCACAGAATTTGGGTAACAAAAATTCCTTCATAAAGATCTATTCACAATTTATATAATTCCTTGTAAATTAAATTAAGTTTTAAATTGTTTTTGATATATAAGTTTTTCTATCAATTGAATTCGTTTTACCATAATTTAAAATCAATTTATGTTAATGTCACTATTTATAAATATTAACATGTTTGTGTGTATTTATGTAGTACATACAGTTAATCACAAAAGTAAGTATACAGTTGATATTTTTTTTTTTTAAAGAGATGTGTGGGTAACTAATCAAGCTTTAATTTAAGCTTAACGGATTGATTAAATAATAAATGTGCTACGAGGGTCGAACTGGAAAATTAAATTATTTATAAAAATTGGTTTGAAAATTTTTTTAATATATCCGGTGGCACAAGAAAATGAAAATCTACTAGATTTGGTGGTCAAAGGTATAAAAATACGAGTTTCTCGAACTTAATTAATGGATATATAATATTTGTTAGACATTTTATTTGATAACTGAATATGAACTACAATACCATTGCCAGAAATGCAAAATTAAGAGTTTGGATTTTTTTAAATTTTCTCAAAAATGTTTTTTCTAGTTTAACCCGCGTAGCAAATTTATTGTTAACTCAATCTAAACACTATCAAACTTAAATTATTAAGGTTATACTCGGGAAATTCTGAATTTTTAGATTTACGTTCAACTTAGTGCCCCTTTAACTTATAATTTTTATGGCTGTAGGCAAAATCGCCCAAAGAAAAATCGCCCAAAAAATTTTATGAAAAATCGCCCAAATGCAAAATCGCCCAAAAAATATGAAAAATGACCCAAAAAGAAAAATACGAAACTTCGCCCAAAATTAACGAAAAAAAGCCCAAAAAAGAAATGAAAAATGGCCCAAAATAAAAAAAGATTTTTTCTAACACATTTTTTTCCAAACACATACTACACAGAAAAGCTTTCTTTTGCGGAGAGGGTGGGTCTAAGGCATGAAGTTTGTAATCCCTAAGCCCGGCCGAAAGCCGGCTAGGTAGAAGACCTTTAAGACAAAGACAAATGCTTTTAAGATAAGACCAAAGGTTACGTGGTTATTATTTATTTTTATAGATCGTTGTTTTGAGAATACAGCCCGTAAAATGCATATACAATTGATGTAAAAGTTTTAAGTGTGAGACTTAGATTTTAACGAAATAAAAATTGGAATTAGGTACGATGAAAGCGCCGCAGGCGAAAAATTTTACCAACAAATTTTAACAAAAAATCGCGCGATTTTTTGTTAAAATTTGTTGGTAAAATTTTTCGCCTGCGGCGCTTTCATCGGAGTTGCATGCTGTTTTTAAATTCATTATTTTTGATTTTATACTGCGCTGTGATAGAATAATATGTAGTGTGCTAATCTACATGTAAGAGCAGGGGTTTTGGGTTCGATTCCCACCAGAGCCTTTGTATGTTAGCAACAACGGAACGGTTTTGCTTCAGCTTATTCTTGGTTAGTTAAATACATATATAATTTATAAAAAAAATATTTTTTTATCTGTTTCTAAAAATATTAATATACTTATTTATTGTGACATACATATTTCAGTTTTGACATTTTAAGATTTTGACAAAAAATAAAACCAAAATAAAATTGGGCAATTTTTCATATAAAATTTTTGGGTAATTTTTCGTAATGAAAAATCACCCAATTTTCAATTTCGAAATTTTGCCCAAAAACTATGAAAATTTGCCCAAAAATGTTGGGTAACTTTTCATATGAAATATGGCCCAAATTTGTATGAAAAATTTTTGGGCGAATTTTCGTTTTCTTTTTTGGGCCATTTTTCTTTGGGCGATTTTGCCTACAGCCAATTTTTATCACGAATATTTTTTTTATAGCAGGCTAGCAATTTTCAGAAGTGATTTGTTCGATTTTATATAAAAGGCACCAGAGAAAAATAAAAAAAATAAATTTGTTTTATAACCTAATATTTTTGATAAAATCGTTTTAAGCGAGTTTTTTCCGACCTTACAAAAATTAGAAAAATATCTTAAAAATCTTTTAGGTCAACCGAATTCATATTCCGCTTTAAAAGTCAAAAGCAAAAAAAAAAAAATGTATACTTACTTTTGTGAATAACTGTTGGTATATGCACTGTATATGATTGCATGTAAAACTTTCCCATCATCGTAGTAAGTTTTATTGAAAACACATACATTTAAAAATAAAAAAATCTATTTTGTATGTAAATAGCAAACAAGTTCATATGGAAAAAGCAAAAAAAGAAAATGATTTGCATAAACTATAAATTGCATTTTGAAAAGCGTACAGAAAAAAAGAAAAACAATTATTATTATTTATATTTTTTTTTGCACTGTAACCAAGAATGTCGTAAACAAATTTCCACTGCACATTATCTGAAGTTTATAGGAGTTAAAAAATATTCATTGCCAAGGGTTAATACATGTGAACAAGAGCGAATGACAGCATATTTATTTTTATTTTTAATAATGATTATTTGGGGAATTGTCAACAAATATGACCGTAGGGAGTAGTGCGTTAACAATTTAATTATATACAAGCAAGTTATTATGAATTTCAATATAATTAAGTTTTGAAAATGTCTTGTTGGGAACGTTTCCCAACCGAAAAAAACGACATTTTCTAATTCTCAGGGTCCAAATGCAGGACTTTGAACTTCTCATCAACTTCTCATCTCAAAAAATCATGTAAAAAAATTATATTTTTCAGAGGTTGGTTTAGTTTTTCAATGGGGAACTTTTTTCCCCCTGGTTTGATTTTGCTCATTTAAACTTAATCTGCCTAGGAACATAAGACATATTCGTGCCAAATGTCTTTTATTTTGGACTGCATCGTGTTAACTACAGACGGACGGACGGACATCGATTTAATGTCTTAGAATCGATCACTGATCAATAATATATATGAGGCATTCCATGTCAAATCGGACACTTTGAATTTTTTTTTTTTTTTTTTAGATTTTCCCAATTTGTTTACAGTTTTTATGCTCGTAATTTCAACAAGTAGGTAACTACGGGCGTAAAATACCTAATAGATATCTTTACCTAGCCGGTAAATTAACATTGAAAATTTTAGTTACCTAAGAGTTAAATTTACGAAATTTTACTTACACAGTAGATACCCAGGCAGAAAAATACATACGGGCCAGATCTGGCAAAGTACCTAATAAGGTAGTATTAATACTGGCAAAGTACCTCTTTTTTGGGTTTTTAGTACTTGCTAAGATGCTAAATGATAACACCATTTAGTAGTGGCAAAGTACTTTCAAAAGCGCTTTCCCTGTACTTTGAAAAGTATTATCCGAGATTTTTTGTAAATAGCTTTTCAACTAAAATATTCCATTACAAAATTAAAAATTGTGAATAAAATTATTTTTTTATTTAATAATTTGTACATTAGAAGTCTTTTTTTAATTTTTTCATTTTAAATAAATTATATATTAACACAGCATGACAAAAGTGACCACTATTTTAGAAAATAAGAGGTATGACCAACATTTCCATTTATTTGAGACATGTTGAGTCCAATGGCGTACTCCGTTTTTTGATGTATGGTGCAGTTTTCTTGCAATATGTCATTAAAGATTATCTTATTTCCAGCCTGTTTTTTAACAAAAAAATTGTAAAATTTGGTTTAAAGCTTTTCATCTTAAGCCCTTAAATTTACAAATTTCTTCATTTTTCAAGGTTCTCTCGAAATTAACCTCTAAATTGGTATTTAATAAAAAACTTGCTTTAAGTGGATCATAAAGGCATCCCTAACACTGCGAATAGTGAACAAAAAACATCTATGTGATATAGACCATCAAAAATCGCGAAAAAAAAATTTTTATGGCAGAATCATTTTACAAGATGACTTAAGGGTCCATTTTTAACTATATAATGTGGTAACCTTAAAAAATAACTGACGAAAAATTTGTCCAAAAAAAAATAATTTTTGGTCAGTTAATTCTGTAAGGTTATTTACTTAAAGATGGACCCTTAAATTATCTCGAAAAATGGTGCTGCCATATACTACATGATGATAAAATTCAACATGATTGTAAAAGCAAGTTTTTTTATCAAGGCCAATTTGGGGGCTAATTTCGCAAAAACGTCAAAAAAATTAAGAAATTCACAAACTTATTGCTACATCCTCTTAATAGAAGTTCCAAATACTCAAGGAATATAAAAGAAAGCTCGGAAGCGAGAGTTGTATTTTCTTTCGTAAACAATAATGGTTTTAAAATAAAACCAATTCATCCAGATAACGTATGTTTACTCGACAATGAAAATGTAAATAAAGTTACTGAAATTTTTAATAGAAAGCTGTCTAAATACAAATGTGATGATATATTTTTGAAAGGCAATATTTTCATTGAATGTAGCGAATTTTTTTAAATTTCCACTACCATCAAGAGAAATAGGACTCTACCAAGGTAGATTTATATAAGGTAATATTTTAGTGACGTAAATGAAAACAATTTTCTTTCAAAATCATTTTAGTCGGCAAAAACGACTTAAATGTTCAGTGCACACATTAACCAATTTAAACGCTTTTTAAGACTTTAAAATTTTAGAAAACAACTAAATTATAAAAAAATATTGAAATTCAAACGGAATTCTTTTATTTTTCACGACAAAAATTAAAAAAAATTAAAATATTTTTAAGCATAAAAAGTGTAGTTTAAACTCAAGTCATTTATGCCGAACAAAATATTTTTATTTCGTTTTGAAAATTCGTAAATATTATTGTTTTTAAATTTGTCAAAAAACTTACTATGGAGGAAAAGTGAGGTTATTGGATCTTACCTTGTATAAATCTACCTTGGACTCTACAATGTTAAACAAATTTGATAAAAATAACATTGAAATCAGTATCCACATAGTAGAATCAAAATGTATTCATAATAAATTTGATAATGGCACCATTGTCATAACTTTATAACATAATTAAGTGTTTTCAAAAAAAATGTTAAAATTTAATTAAATTATTAAAAAAAAATATTTCAAATAAATAAACTGCCTTTAGTTTGGTAAAAATGTACTAGCAAAGTACTTAATTCGGTGAAACCAAGTACTTTACTAAAAAGAGCTTGCTATACAAAAAATAAATTGCTTTGCCAGTACTTTTTTTTTGGTACGGTTGGCAATTTCTGGCTGGGTATCTATGCACTGATAGTACCCTTCGAAAACTCCTTCGTGGTAAATTTTCAGTTTTTTTTTTGATGACCCGTTCAAAAGATATCGAATTTTTAAAAATTGGTAGTTTGTTTTTTTTGCAATTTTTTTTTGCCCAGGAGGATCGTGGGATAACGATTATTACTATTTTTTAAAATTTTTGAAAAAAATTTATTGTAATTTTCCAATCTTAAAATTATTTCTACTGTTCCAATGGTGCGTCATAGAGGGGTCATTTATAAGACCCACCCCCATTAATTTTTACGTCTTAACATTTCTTTGCAACAAACTAATACCCTATCTCCAATTTCTAAGGGGGCTCCCGCACAAAACGACATTTTTTTAAATTTGCTCAAACCGATCTAACTGCCCTAATAGTGCCCTTAGAGCAACAAAATGTATGACCGACCCACAATATTTTTTTAGTCCAAACATTTTCTCTGAACGCACCTACTTAGTGTTGTAAGGTAAAAATAAATGGGGGTCGGTCTCACTAATCACCCCTCTCGGACGCAGCATTGGACCGGTAGAAGCTGATTAAATAAAACAAATTTACAAAAAAAAAAAAAAAAATTGTATGGAGACCGCCTTCAAAATTAGAGATAGAGGTTGGTGTGTTCAGAGTAACTTTTGCTACCCCCTATTTGACAAAAATTCCTTGTAATTTTACAAGATTTTTACCAAGAATTTTGTAATTTTACAAGGTTTTTAGCAAAAAAATTGAAAATTTACAAATTTTTTTTGACACGATAAAATTTACAAAGAGGTTTCGTAATTTTACTAGATTTTTTGCTACCTCCTATTTTACGAGAATTTCTAGTAATTTTACAACTTTTTACCAATAATCTTGTAATTTTACAAGCTTTTTACCAATTAAATTGTAAATTGACAGTTTTTAGCGCAATTAAAATTACAAGGAATTCTCGTAAATTTACTAGATTTTTTTTTTGTTAAATTATCTTGAAAATTTGTAAAATTACAATAAAAATTGTAAAATTACAAAAAAAAATTTAAATTTCGATTTGTTAAAAACAAGGAAAACTGTCAAATATTGGTAAAATGGGATTACGAAACTTTTCCTAGTAATTTGACAAAGTTTTTTTTTTTTTTTTGTAGAGTTTTTCTATATGAAAAAAATTAAGAATTTTTCTATAGGAAAATGTTGAGAATTTTTCTTTAGGCAAAAAAGTTTAGAATTTTTCTATCAGAATAATTTGGGAATTTTTCTAAATGAAAACCTTCAAATTTTTTTATGTTAAAAATATAATAATTTTTTATAGGAGAAATTTTTTATAAAAACTTTTTAATGGAAACTATATTAGAATCTTAAAATTTTTCTAAAGCAAAAATGTCTCAGAATCTTAGGATATTTCTATTCCAAAAAAGTCTCGGAATATTCAAATTTTTCTTTAGAAAAAAGTACGAGAATTTTTCTAAACGAAAAATTTGGTAATTTTGCTATAGTAAAAATTTGGTTATTTTGCTTAGGAATTTGAGAGTTTTGCTTAGAATTTTTCTACATGAAAAATCTGATAATTTTTTAACGGAAAAGATAATTTTTTAACGGAAAAGATAAGTAATAAGGAAACAGAAAAAGAAAAGGAATGTGTCGGAAACTATTTTTCATTAAAAAATGTCTCAGAATCTAGGACTTAAAGAAAAAATGTCTCTGAATCTGAGATTTTTGCTTTTTGATAGATGTCTCAGAATTTAAGAGTTTTTTTTATTGGGAAAAGCTAACTCTTTTTCAGTAGGAAAAAATTATTAAAATCCAAAAAAAACTTATTTCAGACTCTTTGATAAGAAAAATGTCTCAGATTTGTGAGTTTTTTATTTTTAGAAAAATTGTTCTCGAAAAAATGACGTCTATAAAAAAAATGCCTCAGATTCTGAAAAGTTTTTCTCAGAACATTTTTGTCTATAAATAAACTCACAAATCTGAGATTTTTTATCTATCAAAATGTCTGAGATTTTTTTCTAGGATTTTAAGAATTTTTTCCTACAGAAAAGGGTTTAGCTTTTTATAATGAAAAAGTCTTAAATTCTGAGATATCAATCCAAAAGAAAATATCTCAGATTTAGAGATATTTTTATGAAAAAAAGTCTTCGATTTTGAGACATTTTTAAATAAAAAATTCTCAGTTTTTGAGACATTTTTCTAATTGAAAAATATCACAGAAACTAAGACCTTTTTTGTAGGAAAATGTCTGAGATCCAGACTCTAAGACTTTTTCTGTAAGAAAAATGTCTTAGAAGCTGAGACCTTTTCAATAGGGAAATGTTTCAGAATCTAAAACTGTTTTGTAGGAAAAATGTCTTAGATTTAAACACTTTTCAACAGGAAATATGTCTCAGAAAATGTTTAAAAATCTAAGACTTTTTCTAATGAAAAGTGTTTTTCTAAAATAAAATTTCTCAGAAACTAGGAAATGGCCCCAAAAAAAAAATTGAAATTTTTCCATAGAATTGCTTTTCAAACCCTAAAAATGTTTGATGCAGATAGATTGTTTTGGTAATTTAGAGTTTTTCTGTGGAAAAATAGAATGAAAAAAAAAATATTTCAGAACCAAAAAAGTTTTCAATATGAGGCATTCCACACCAAATGTCCAGCGAAAAAAACACGTGTACCGTAAACTTCTGAATAGCTTGTATGGATAGCCCTATATGGAACTTAGAAAACTGCGTTTTTGGTTTTTCAATTTTTCGAAAACTGGGCTTAGGAGGCGTGGTCAAATATTGGAAAAATGGTAAAATTTGTGGCGAGTTGCCTTGATTAGATATTTATCACATTAAAACGGAATGTACCACAATCTTAAAAATTTACATTCTTATATAGTTTTGTATGGGCTATCGATTAAAATTTTTTTTTTGAAAAATTTTCAGACCCCCTCCTGAAATTTTCCTTTTTTTAAAAAAGTATATTTTACAAAAATCCGGCCACTTTTTTTTCTTTTTTTTTAATTTTCTTTTTTAAAGTTTAGATGTTTGTCCATGCACACAAAAAAAATCAGAAAAACATTTTTCGTTTTTTTCGAGAAAATCGAATTTGAATTTTAAATTTCATAACAATTTTGTAATTTGCTTGTATTTTCGGCTCTATGAAATAAGGCCCCAATGAAATAAGGCCCCAATGAAATAAGGCCCCAATGAAATAAGGCCCCAAATCAAAAATGAAATAAGGCCCCACAAATTTTTACTAAAAAAAATTGGGGTGTTATTTCATTATTTGAGGCTTTATTTCATTTTTTGTTTTGGGGCTTTATTTCATTATGAAATAAGTCCCCAAATTTTAGGAATGAAATAAGGCCCCCAAATAATATTTTGGGGCCTTATTTCATAGAGCCGTATTTTCTTGTATTAACGTTGCGGATGAGTAATATTCATGCAATTAATAATACTCATTCGCAACGATAATACAAGCAAATTACAAAATTGTTATGAAATTTAAAATTCAAATGCGATTTTCTCGAAAAAAACGAAAAATGTTTTTCTGAATTTTTTTTGTGTGCATGGACAAACATCTAAACTTTAAAAAAGAAAATTAAAAAAAAAGAAAAAAAAGTGGCCGGATTTTTGTAAAATATACTTTTTTAAAAAATAGAAAATTTCAGAACGGGTTCTAAAAATTTTCCAAAAAAAAAAATTTTAATCGATAGCCCATACAAAACTATATAAGAACGTAAATTTTTGACATTGTGGTGCATTCCGTTTTAATGTGATAAATATTTAATCAAGGCAACTCGCCACAAATTTTACCATTTTTCCAATATTTGACCACGCCTCCTAAGCCCAGTTTTCGAAAATTTGAAAAACCAAAAACGCAATTTTCTTAGTTACATATAGGGCTATCCAAACAACCTATTTAGAAATTTACGGGACACATGTTTTTCTGTAGCGGGACATTTGGTGTGGAATGCCTCATATATGGAAAGTCTATAAATCTGAGAATTTTTCTATACGAAGAATTTTTCCTAATAGAGGAGTTGATGGGAAAATTGCCTAAGTATCGGAGAATTTTCTATATAAGAGTAAAACAGAATTATAAAATTTTTCTATTGCAGGATTTCATTAATTCTAAAAGCCTTTTTGTAGCAAAATGCCTCAGAACCTCAGAATTTTTTTATTGGGATTATGTCTTAAAATCATAAAACTTCTCTTTAAGCAAATGACTCAGAATAATTTAAGAATCAGGAAATGTTTCTGGAATAAACATGTCTCAAATCTTATATAATTTCTATTGAAAAATTGTTTTCTTTTACTAGAAAAATGCTTTATAACATGAGAATTTCTTGAGGAAATATTTTTCAAATATCAAACATTTTCTTAAGATCTTGCACCTTAAATAAATTATTAAAATTTGAAATTTTTTCTATAGAAAAAATCATAATAAACAAACACTAAAAAACCTTCGCTAATGATTTAAATTCGACCTGAGGTTCCCTGCAAAAAAAAAAAATAAAAAAAAATGTGTAAAAATAATATTCATACATTCGGCAATGCCGAATTTTATTTTATTTTCTAAAAAATTTCAACTTTGGTCGACAGGCGCCATTTATTTTGATCCAATTGTCCTCAAATTTGTACCACATAAGCTTTAGGCCTAGAAGAACAAAAATTTGCCCGAAAGTACAAATCGGAAGAAAAACTTTTTTCCATTCAAAAACGAAATTTAGCTGTTCCTTTAGTGTATGTATTGTTCATGGTTGCGTATGAGTAATAATAACACAGTGCAACACCCAAAATCGGAATGGGATGAAACCAAAAGCAAATCAAAGTTGACACATTCCATAACAAACCCCTCAAGGTTTTTTCTAGTTCAGAGCTAGATTTTTTTACACGCTTTTGAAGTCAGTGCACTTTTATTATAATTATAATAATAAATGCTTGAAAACTGTATTAGTGGCGAATGATTAATATTGTAATAGCCTTTAAATAACAATCATACGCAACGGTGTACAGTGCACAGTGGTAAATTCCGGCCAAAACCCTATAACTTCTTTAATTTTCTATGTAAACTTATAAAATGTTGTAGGCAGGTTTAGAATATAACAATAAACTGATTTCGCGAAAAAAAATTTTCCGCGGAATTTTTTTTTTCCGCGAAAAAATTTTTTTTTGTTCGCGAAAAAAATTTTTTTTGTTCGCGAAAAAAAAATGTTGAAGGTGTTTTAAGATGTTGTTTCTTATTCGTCAGTATTTTATCCATCTTCTCTTTTTATGTGTTTTCCACAGCTCAAAAAGCTCTTTATTTGATATAAATGACCAAACTTTAAAAGGCTCTAACTGAAAGACTTGGTTAAACTTGGTACTGATGTTAATTAGTACTTACTTGGGAACCCTTATACTAATTTGTGGTATAGCGACTTAAGAGCAATTTTGAGCAAAAAGTATTTTTTTGGGCTTTCCAAAGTTTGTATTTTTTAAAAATGTTTTATTTTTTTAGATTTTTTTTCACCACCACTGTTTAAATTGATCCACACACTCGAAATTGCCGAAATGCATATGACATGCAAAAATAATGCAAAATTTTCAAAATATATCAATTTCAATGCAAACATTTTTTTTTAAGTTTACAGCCTACTTGGATTTCAAAGTTGCAAATCACAACTTTTAAATTTAAAAAATAATAAATACAAATACTCAACTTTGCTTCGTTATAAAACCTCAACTACTCAAGGGATTGACGCAAAACTTTGTAATCGCATGTTTTGAAGTATTAGCTCTCATTTGGCTTCAATTTGGAAAAAAAGAAACAATTTTTTTTTTTTTTAGTTTTGGCCGGTTTTTACCTCTGTGCAGTGGTTTATTTTAATAATTTGGCTATTCAGCAAATAGGTACTGGACCGATTGCAGCAAAATTCATACCAGTCATAGCTGAAGTAATTTTGAGCTTAAGTTTGGAAACTGGACCCTACTTGTCCAATAAGGGCACCACCAGGGGCCTTTAAAGTAGGACATGTTTAGTACACAAAAACTTTAAATGCTTTAAAATCACCAACTTTAAATGCGTGTAAAATAAAATCTAGCTCTGACCTAAAAAAAGGCCTTAAGGGTTTTGTTATGGAAAACGTCAGCTTTCATTTGCATTTGGTTTCATCCCATTCCGATTCCGAAAGTTCGATTTTGTATCACTGTGTAATTATTTCTCAGAAATAATTAATAACTTCAGTTATAAAATATAAAGTCCAACAATATATAAAACAGAATTAAAATTTTAAAATTTTTCTATAGAAAAAATCGTAATAAACAAACACTAAAAAACCTTAACTAATGATTCAAATCCGACCTGAGGTTCCCTGCAAAAAATAAAAATGTGTAAAAATAGTATTCATACATTCGGCAATACCGAATTTTATTTTATTTTCTAAAAAATTTCAACTTTGGTCGACAGGCGCCATTTATTTTGATCCAATTGTCCTCAAATTTGTACCACATAAGCTTTAGGCCTAGAAGAACAAAAATTTGCCCGAAAGTACAAATCGGAAGAAAAACTTTTTTCCATTCAAAAACGAAATTTAGCTGTTCCTTTACACCATTTACAGATGTAATTCGAAAAAGATCAATTGTAATTCGAAGATTATACTTGTAATTCGAAGATTCCATTTGTAATTCGAAGATTCCATTTGTAATTCGAAAATTCCATTTGTAATTCGAAGATTATACTTGTAATTCGAAGATTCTATTTGTAATTCGAAGATTCCATTTGTAATTCGAAGATTCCAATTGTAATTCGAAAAATATCAATGGAAATTCAGTTGATATTTTTCGAATTACAATTGGAATCTTCGAATTACAAATGGAATCTTCGAATTACAAATAGAATCTTCGAATTACAAATAGAATCTTCGAATTACAAGTAGAATTTTGGAATTACAAATGGAATCTTCGAATTACAAATGGAATCTTCGAATTACAAGTAGAATCTTCGAATTACAATTGATCTTTTTCGAATTACATCTGTAAATGGTGTAGTGTATGTATTGTTCATGGTTGCGTATGAGTGATAATAATTCATTTTTTTACATCAATCATACGCATTGTTGTACATTTTTATTTTCTAATTAACGGCTTTTTCCCATTAACTGAAATCAAATGTAACTAACAGAAGCTTTTTGTACAACCCAAAGCTCAACGATATGCTTAATTAAACATAATAAACTGTTACATTTATAACATTATCCCTAACGGATTAAAATCAACACTGATGTTAAGTTGAAACATGTGATTTAACATAAGACTGTCTAAAAATAGAATAACAAAAAAAATACTTATCTATAATATATTTATATATGAAGTATAGAAACATGTGGTTTATAACACATTCAACAACGTAACTTTAAAAAGGACACAGTAAAAAAAAGGACGAGAAAAAAATTAAAAAACAAAAAACTAACAAAATATTATAGAAAAATAAAAGAAAATTTGAAAATCAAGTAAAAGAAAAGTAAAATAAAATAATTATAAACACGTGTGGTAAAAAAAACAACAAAAGTTTTTAAATAATAATAAAAAAAATAAATAAATTGATAAATTCAATTGTTGCCAAAATCTGTTGAAAAATAAAACAAATTTTGGTTTTTAACCACCACCAGGTTTTGTGAAAAATAATTGTTAAACTTTTTTTTTTTCTTGGGAAGCTGCTGGCAATATTTTTCTTACTATACATCCAATTTACGTACAAAATACACGTTAATTTATTGTTTTTCGCTAAAAGGCATTTCATGTTATTTTGTGTGTAAATTTTTTTTAGGTGAAATTTTTGTTAAACAAATTTTAAAAATTAACAATGTCTGTATAATGAAGCAACTAATGGAAAAATTTAAATTTAGTTAAAAAAAACTTTCTGCAAAAACTTTTTAATGTTTTAATGGAAATTCACTCTTAAAATCTCAGGTAATTTAATAATTCTTTTTTTTTTTGCAAATGTTTTAATTAATTTTCAGAAAATCTATTTATTTAATCTTGTTTAATTTTCAAAAGAGCTTAAGTATATTTCTACCAAATGAATAATTTATTTTAAGTTCATTTAAGTGCATTTACTTAATGTTGAAAGATGCTTCTGTTGATGGCAATCCGTAATCAGTTGTTGTCTTCTGTTTGTTTTTTTTTGTAAAAAATATAATATTGATGATACTTGATGACATAGATAGTCATGCATAAATCTATTTAATAATTTATTTACATTATGTGTTTGTTTAAGCAGTGGCGGGTACAGCTTTTGGGTTTGGGGGGGAACATTTTTTTTACTTCAAAAAAAAAAAAATCATAAATTCACCTTTGTTGACGAGCAAAAAAAAGGGAAACGTTTTTTTTTACAAAAAAAAAGTGATGGAAAAGCTATAAAATCATCAAATTTATCAGTTTTTGCCGAAGGAGGTCTGTTTTTCATGATCATATTTCGTTAGATCAATTTTTTTTAAAAGAAATTTGTATATTTTTCGTATGCATAAGAAGAGAATTTTTTAATAGAAGAAATTCTCCCTATATCGAAAACATCAGATGTTGAGACATTTTTCGTGAAAAAATAATTTTTTGTAGGGAAAATGTCTCAGAATATAAGACTTTTCTTTTCGAAAAATGTCTCAGAATCTGAGACTATTTTCGTATAGAAAAATTTTCAGATTTTTAAAAGAAATTTAAAAGAAAATTTTATGTTTTTCGTATACATAAGACGAGTCAAAATCTGAGAATTTTTTAATAGAAGAAAATCTTCCTACATAGAAAATATCAGATTTTGAATATTTTTCGTGATTTTTTTTTATAGGGAAAATGTCTCAGAATATAAGACTTCTTCTTCTTTACGAACAATGTCTCAGAATCTGACACTTTTTTCGTATAGAAAAATTTTAAGATCCTAAAAATTTTTTCCACAGAAAAAGTCCCAAATTCTGAGACATTTTACTATAGAGAGGTCTCTGATTATTAGATTTGTTTCGTACTATAAAAAATTTTAGATTCTGAGAAAAAGTCTTAGATCCTTTAACCTTTTTTCCAATTGAAAAAGTCTCAGATTCTAAGACTTTTTCCTAAAGAAAAAGTTTCAAATTCTGAGATCTTATTCCTAAAGGCTCAGATTCTCAGACCTTTTTCCTATAGAACAAGTTTAAAGTTTAAAATTCTGGCACTTTTTCTCTAAAGAAGAAGTGACAGATTCTGAGACCTTTTTCTGATTCTGAAATATTTTCCTAAGACACTTTTCCTATAGAAAAAGTCGGAGATTCTGTGACCCTTTCCTAAAGAAAAAGTCCCAGATGTTTTTCCTATAGAAAACATGTCAGACTTTAAGACCTTTTTCCTAAAGAAAGGTCATACTGAGACCTGTTTTCTATAGAAAAAGTGAGAGATTCTGAGACATTTTTCTGAGATTCTGAGACCTTATTCCTATAAAAAAGTCTTAGATTCTAAGACCTTTTTCCCATTGAAAAAGTCTCAGATTCTGCGACCTTCTACCAATTCAGTAAGTTTCAACTTCTGAGACTATTGTTCGACAATAAAAAGTCTCAGACTTTGAGGATTTTTCTTTTAAAAAAAAAACTCAGATTCTGAGAACTTTTTCCTTGAAATAAGTCCCATATTCAGAAGTTCTGAGACTTTTTTCCCATAGAAAAATTCTTCTGCTACCTTTTTCCTATAAATAAGATTTGAGACATTTTTCACATAAAAAAGTTTCAGATTCTGAGAATTTTTTCTTTAGAAAAAGTTTATTCTTTAGAAAAAAAAAAATTTAAATAGTTTTACATACAGTGAGCGTCAAAAGAAAGTGTACAGGACTAAAATAGATGTAATTCCTTAACGAAAAAGTTGACAATAAAACCCCTTATTATTATCAATCGACTATCATTTAAAAACATGCTATAAAGAAAATTTTCCAAGCTTTAATTTAAGCTTGATAGCGTCCAGATTAAGCAAATATTAAATGAGATACAAGGGTCGAGCTGAAAAATGAAATTATCTGTAGACATTTTTTAGAAAAATTTTAAAAAATATTTCTAAGCTGATTTTTTTCAAGTTCAAACATTAAAAATTTAAAAAATACTTAGTACAGTGGTTTAAATTCAGTTATCAACTGATTTTTCCAATGACCCAAACAAAAACCAAAAATTTTTAAATGCAGTAAAAAAATATGCATTTTTTTGACCTCCAATTCTTTTGACCACCAATTTTTTGTAAACAAAGAAAATTTTTAATTATTTGCATATCTCTTTACTATACACTTAGGTGTACTTAAATTAGTAAACAATGAAATCTTTTCTTTGTTTACAACAAATTGGTGGTCAAAAGAGTTGGAGGTCAAAAAAATGCATATTTTTTTACTGCATTTAAAAAATTTTGATTTTTGTTTGGGTCGTTGGAAAAATGAGTTGATAACAGAATTAAAACTATTGTTCTATTTTTAAAATTTTTAGTGTTTGAACTTGAAAAACATCAAATGAGAAATATTTTTTACAAATTTTTTAAAAAACGTCTACAAAAATTTTCAATTTTCAGCCCGAACCCCGTATCTCATTTAATATTTTCTCAATCTGGACGCTATTAAGCTTAAATTAAAGCTTGGAAAATTTCCTTTATAGCGTATTTTTAAATGATAGTCGACTGATAATAATAAGGGGTTTTATTATCATCTTTGTCGTTAACGAATTACATCAATTTAAGACCTGTACACTTTCTTTTGACGCTCACAGTATGTAAGTTCTATCAACATTTTTAAGATTTTAAAATATTTTTCCTATTGCTATGTAGAAGACAAACAATTTTTATATAAACCAAATTAAGATCCTGTAACATTTTTCTATACAAAAAAAGTATATTCTATGTAATTTGTTTATGCCAAAATTCATAATAAGATTTTTCACAGACAATTTTCAGATTAATTCACTTTTCCTTAAAAAATTTTAAAATTTTCCCCCTTAAAATTTTTTCTATGAAAAATTTTTAGACTTCGAGATTTTTTTAGAAAATTTCCGTCTTTCTTTTTTTCTTCTTTTTCTTTTCTTTCCTTTTTTTTTCTTTTTTTTTTTTTTTTTTTCTTTTTTTTTCTTTTTTTTTTCCTTTTTTTTCTTTTCGAAATTTGGTCTGGGGGGGGGGGGAAATTTCCCCTTTTTCCCCCCCCCCCCTTGTACCCGCGCATGGTTTAAGCAACTGAAGTAAAGATAATTTAGATTTTTTTTATTGTTGTTTTTGTGGAATATTTGATGTGCAATTTGTGTTAAATAAATTTTGTTTTTGGACAAAGGATTAGAGAATCTTATACAATATCTTATGTCAATAATACATACAGTGGGCGACAATACATTGGAAACTTTTTAATAGTAGATGAAATTTGTTAAAGACAAAGTTAACAATACTAAACGTTAAAATTATCAAACAAGTATTATAAAAAAATGGTACGTAGGTAATTTATCAAGCTTTAATTTAAGCGTAATTGCGTCCAGATTGGGAAAATAATGAATGTGTTACGAGGGTCGATGTGGAAAGTGAAAAAAATCATAGACATTTTTCAGAACATTTTTAAAAAATATTTCCGAGCCGATTTTTTCCAAGTTAAAACATTAGAAATTTAAAAAAAGGTCCAATAATTTTTATTCAGTGATCAAATAATTTTTCCAACAACCCAAACAAACAGTGGAATTTTTTAAGTACAGTAGCAAAAATCCATATTTTTTGACCTCCAATTTTTTGTAAACAAAGAAAAGATGTTATCGTTTATTAATTTTAGTACACTTAAGTATATGATAAGGATATATTAAGATAATTGTAATTTTTCTTTGCTAACAAAAAATTGGTGGTCAAAAGAATTGGAGGTCAAAAAACGTGGATTTTTGCTACTGTACTTAAAAAATTCCACTGTTTGTTTGGGTTGTTGGAAAAATTATTTGATCACTGAATAAAAACTATTGGACCTTTTTTTAAATTTCTAATGTATTAACTTGGAAAAAATCGACTCGGAAATATTTTTTAAAAATTTTCTGAAAAATATCTATAAATTTTTTCATTTTCCACATCGACCCTCGTAACACATTCATTATTTTCCCAATCTGGAAGCTATTAAGCTTAAATTAAAGCTTGATAAATTACCTACATAAAATTTTTTTGTAATACTTGTTTAATAATTATAACGTTTAGTATTGTTAACTTTGTCTTTAACAAATTTCATCTACTATAAAAAAGTTTCCAATGCACGTAGGGGCAAAATGGTATGTTTTATGACATCAATTAAACCGCTGGATTTTTGTAGTCGATATGCCCACCGTTTAAAAGAGCGCAGCTTTTCGATTAACTTTATGAAAAAACATGTAAGACTTTCTTTGCAAAATTGCGAAAAAAATGCGCAAAAACGAAAAAAAAAAAATTGTTTGTTTGAAGTATAAAATTTTGTAAATTTTTATGTTAATATATAGACATAGCTATCGCTAAAATAATTAAGTATTAGAATTACATACATATGAAGTATTCCACACCAAATGTTCCACTAAAAAAAGTTATATCGTATAAATTTAAGATTTGAAAAAAAACTATTATCAATTTATTTTTGGAAGTTGGGATTAAAATCGGTGATAGGGACGTTGATGAAGGTGTCTGGGGATACCTTCTTCCTCGCAATAGGTATTTACAAATTGATTAAGTATGATATCTTTGCTAAAATAGTACAATTTTATCAAATTTATATATTATTTTTATAGCCACGCCCCCAAAAGTGGGCTGGATAATATAAATGGCATATGCTACTCCACTTAGTTATTTGGTAGGTCAAGGAACTTCTTGTCATAAAAATTTTTTATGTGTTGAACAAATGTAAGAAAACCCTCTAAAAATCGTGTTTCCCAAAATTTTGTTTTTTTAATTCATTAAGGGGAAGCTTTTTTCACCTGGTCCGATTTTGCCCATTTTGGAACTTAATCAGCCTATGACCAATAGATATATTCGTGCCAAGTTTAAGGGGTCTAGCATTTTTGGTTTGGACTACATGTGGTTTATTAGTAAAAAAAAAGTCATATTTTTAAAGTGCAGTTTCACAAAGAGGGCGCTTTTCGTGCAAGTTTCTATGACTGATTCTAGTAAAGAATTATACCACTTACCACTGTATAAAAATATCTAAGGATAATGTAGGATAAGTCTTGACTTTTTGACCTTTAAACTTATGTTTTAAAAATCGTCATAAAAAGGATGTTCTTAGAACGGCTATAACTTCTCTAATATTCAATGCAATTAGGTCAGAATGAATGAAAATAATTTGTGCTAAAATTACCTTTTAATTTATGTGTATAGTTCCAACATTTTTTATTTGTTTACCTTTCATTTTGAGTATTCAACTTAAGACTATTTAAAATATTTTTTTTGTTTTTTGAACTTTTACTAAATTTAACACAGTGCCAAGAAACGGAAAATGGATAAAACAAAAAAGTAAAAATGCAGTCAAGCGTAGAAAAGTATAGGCTTTCAATATAAAATAACAATGTTAGCAAAATCGCTTTTTTAAAAAATGAATTGTTGCCAAGAAGCCCCATATAGCTGCCTCTATGTGCAATGTATTGTCACCCACTGTATAGGCTCTATGAAATAAGGCCCCAATGAAATAAGACCCCAAACCAAAAATGAAATAACGCCCCATTTTTTGGGGCTTTATTTCATTATGAAACAACACCCCAAAAAATAAATGAAATAAGCCCCCAATGAAATGAAACAAAACCCCAAAGATAAAATGAAATAACGCCCCATTTTTGGGGCCTTATTTCATAATGAAATTAAGCCCCATTTTGAAAATGAAATAAGGCCCCAATTTAAAAACAAAAATAATTATTAAGTCCGTTCGATAAGCTACTATTTCATTATAAAATTACTCCAATTCAACTCAATTTAAATCCAAAATATATTAAATCTACTACAAACCAAAATGCACGCCGCGAGTGAACAAAAAATTCCGGATACGTCTAAATAAATGCTTTTATTGACCAGGGCGTGGCACATTGGATTGTTTAAGGTGTTAGCACAATGAACTTGGCGAAATTTTCTTCGATTTTGTGCAACCTACCGTTGTCGTTTATATATCTTTCATAACATAATAATATGATGGTTGTTTTAAAAATATTTAAATGCATGTGGTGATGAAGGAAGCGCCGCAGGTGAAAAATTTTTACAACAGATTTTAACAAAAAATTAAAAAAAAATCGCGCGATTTTTTTTTAATTTTTTGTTAAAATCTGTTGTAAAAATTTTTCACCTGCGGCGCTTCCTTCATCACCACATGCATTTAAATATTTTTAAAACAACCATCATATTATTTCATCAGTAATTAAATAGAATCCTAGAAATGCCCAAGGATATAACCAGTTTTAATTCCTTTTCGAGGTTTGTAAATATATTAAAGACAAAATTTATTATTGTTTAAGTTCTGAGAGAAAAATTTTAAATTAATATAGAGATTTAAATTTATATTCGTAAGATGTTTCTCTTCCGATCTTACAGCGAAATTTATAAAATACTTATCGCAGATTCGGTAGGCGCGTTAGCAATTGCACTAATCTTTTTAAGTTCATTTTTTTTTTAGCTTCTGTAGTAATTTCATTTTATTTTGGACTTATTTCTGTGAAAATTATTTCATTAGCAGTCTTTTTCATTGCGTCGTTGGCTTCCGTAGATTTCAGAGAAAATGAAATAACACCCCAAAATATTATTTGGGGCCTTATTTCATTCCTAAAATTTGGGGACTTATTTCATAATGAAATAAAGCCCCAAAACAAAAAATGAAATAAAGCCCCAAATAATGAAATAACACCCCAATTTTTTTTAGTAAAAATTTGTGGGGCCTTATTTCATTTTTGATTTGGGGCCTTATTTCATTGGGGCCTTATTTCATAGAGCCCACTGTATATACTAATTTGAACGGCTTGAAATGGTAATCAATCAAATTTTTGGAAAACAAAACAGAAGTAAAGAAGTTAAACTCAACCCTCCACAATCTAAAAAAGATTATTGCAAAAAATTTAATTTAAAAAAAAATTTTAATTTTTACCAAAAAAATTTTTAAAAATTGAAAAAAATAATTAATTTTGAAAAAAAAAAAATTGGACAAAAAAAAAAAATTTTTTTTGGTTAAAAAAAAATCCGCGAAAAAAAAATTTGGAATAAAAAACTATGTTTGAACACTCAAAATAATGACTCTGTTAAATTGCAGAAAAACTCTGCTAATTTAACAGTACACCATACTTTTCCAGCTAACAACATTTCTTGGTAATTGACAAAAAAAAAAAAACGTTAATTTACAGAGTTAATAGTAAAATATTGGTTAAATATGAAATCTTTTTGACAGAGAAAACTCTGTAATTTGACTTTAAAACTTTGTAAAATGATTTGGACAAAAAAAAACTGTTAATTTACAGAGTTTCTAGTAAAATACTGGTTAAATAAACCACCATTTAGCAAAAAAACTATGTAAATTTACATATACAGTCAAACCCGGTTATAACGAACTCCGAGGGACCAGTAAAAATAGTTCGTTATAAGCGAAGTTCGCTATAAGCGGGGTATATTTTATATCAACCTAGTTTTATTTAAAAAAAAAATGTTCCAATTGTGGTTTATTTGACGTTTTTTTGAAAGTAAACTACTTATTGAGAAGAAAACATTAAATATAAATAAATTTGATCAAAATAATAATATTAACCAACAATTTCTAAACATTTGTGAGTTTAGTAAACATAATTGCCGCAAATTTCAAAATATTAACGGGAGTTCGTTATAAAAAGTTAAATATACATGAAATTGTGTTCGTGGGACCATAATAAGTAGTTCGTTTTAACCGAGGATTCGTTATAACCGAGTTCGTTATAAAAGAAATATTTTGTGTGAAAATTGTTGCCAAAACGTCGGGACTTTAGAATAAGTTCGTTATAACCGAGAATTCGTTATAACCGAGTTCGTTATAACCGAGTTCGACTGTATTTGTAAAATGCATTTGATGCAAAAAAAAATTTACAGAAAAAACTCTGTAAATTTACAGAGTTTAGTTAAATGCATGTTATTTAGTAAAATTTTTATAAGATTTCTGAAAAAAAAAATGTTTACAACTTTTTTTTGCTACCTTTTCAACTTTTTCTCAAAAAAAAAAAAATATACAGATAAAATTTTGATGTTTGGTAACAAAAACTACTCAAAACAGAAAACTTTTTGGTTATAAAAAATAAGAAGTATTTTGCTTAAATCTGTATTTTAGCAGAAAACTCTGTTAATTATCTGTAAAATTAAGATTACAAAGTAAAAAGTAATATAACAGAGGAAGCTTTGTTTTTTGTAACAGAAAACTCTGTCAAATATCTGTTTAATTGAGATTACAGTAATTTTACAGAGTATTTTACAGAGTTATTATATTGAGTGTACTCGTTTAAATTCCTTTCGATATCCGATCCTGTTCACATATGTCAACCAGCAGCCGAATTGAAGCATTTTCAATTTTTAGGTAATGTGTAATGTGGTACGTCCTAAAATTTTTTAGGTGTCCTTACATTTTCGTTTTTAACTTTTGAACCCCTTCATCAGTGATGCCAACTTTTTACAGGCAAAACGCGCAAAACAATGACTCAAAAAGCGCTAAAAAGCGCAAAATTGAAATAATTTTAAAAGCGCCAAAAAGCGCTAAAAAATATTTTTAACTTAACGGTTTTAATAAAATTTTTTATAAAATTATGAGGCCTATTCACAAAATTTATCTAAAAAATTGCGAAATATAATTTTTAAACTAAATTTTTTCTGTTTTTATTATAAATAAAAACTACGCCTTTTCTTAATTTTCAACAAAATTTTACATTTCTATGATTGTACTACAACAATTACGTGTAAATTATAGATTTACGACGGTTTTTAGGACGTTTCTGTTCTAAAATGTACATTTTTTCTCAAAATGATTAGTTGTTTAAAGAAAGCTCTAAAGGCGCTAATTGAAAAAGTGAAAACGTGCTAGTTTAGCGCCTTTTTTAAAAACGCGCTAGATTTAAAAACTGCGCTTTTTGGGTGGTCAAAAAGCGCTAAATCTAGCGCGAAACGCGCTGAATTGGCATCGCTGCCCTTCATAGTATATCGCTCAAATGCAATACAAAATTTTTTGAATTTTATATAAATTCTAGCTGCTTTGCGCCCGGCGTTGCCCGGGTTGACAAATACATTATTTCATGAGTGAGTTTTTTTAATTAGCCAGTTTATCTACCGCTTCATGACTTTTCAGAAACCTATTTTTGATAGTGGAGCGATTTTTTTTCTCGATTTTGCTTAGCGTAGCGGTTTGGAACAGTTGCCTCGTAGGCAGCGTTTCCAGAATTTGAAAACAAAAAAAGCTAGATTTTTTCAAAAAACCCGCTAAAAAATGCTAAAAAAGTTGAAAAAAAGCTACACTCAAAAAAAAAAAACTGTAAAGTTAGCAAAAAATTTAGTTAAATTTAACTAAAAAAACACCTGATTTTGAACCTACTAAATTTCTAGTTAATTTAACAAAAAATATTTAGTTAACTTTTCGTAGAATGAATGTAACAAAAAAAACCGTAATTTTAACTAAAAATTCAGCTGAAAATTTCGTAACATTTTTTATAAGTTGAATTCAGCTAAACTTTTTGTAAAAAAATTTAAGTTTGTTAAATATTGGTTTTAAACACTAACACTTCACTTTTTTTTCTTATTTTTTTCACAGCTTAAGTAGGACTTATGAGATTTGCATAGGAGGCTATACAAGAAATGTTTAAAATTTTTCACTTGACAAAAATGTTACAAAAATTCAGCAAATTAATTAGTAAAAATTCGTAAACTCAGTTTTAAAGTCAACAAAAAAAATTAATTCAAAATTTGTACAAAACTAGTATTTTCGTAAATTGAACTTAACTAAAAAAAGTAGTTAAAACGCTGATTTTAACTAAAAATTTGCTAAAAAGCCAGTAAACTCGAGTTAACAAAAAAAATTTTGTTAACTTTACAGTTTTATTTTTTTGAGTGTAAAAAAATAAAGCTAAACTTTTTTAATAGATTTAAATTAGCTTTTTGTTCGATTTTACAATCGAATTGTAAAATAGGGATCTGTTATTCCTTCTATAGCATATTTGGGACTAAAATTATGCTTATTAATAAACAAAATATTAAAATATAACAAATGTTTATAAATTTTAAAAAAATTATGTTTCCGAAAATTTCGAATGTAGGTACATATAAATAAGGATTAAAAATAATACAATCAAGAAAATCTTTAACGTTAACAAATTCAAATTGCATTTCAGAAATTTCAAAACGTTGTGCATAAATTTCCAAATAAATCAAAGAAATTTTCAAATACAATTGATATTTTTTTTTTGATTTTTTCAATTGCATTTCAGAATGCATTTTGAATTGATTGAATTACATTTTCAAATAAAGTTTAGAAATTTGGGAAAAATTGGTAGTGGAAATTTCTTTAATAATTTCTGAATATTTAGAAAAACAGTTTATAAATACATACTTCCCAACAATTTTTCAGAAAATACAAACAATATTAAAAAAATTTACAAATACATTTCAGAAATCTCCATTTGTATTTTAAAAATTTCTAATTTTATTTCACAAAATCTATATAAATAAAAATCAATTGTCGTTCGTTGGTAACAGCATCAGTTGAGAACGGCTGGACCGATTTGGACAATTTTTTTTTTGAAATGTTCGTCATTGCCCAACTTAGGTTTTTACGTAAAGAAAAATTGACCACGCCCACTTTTACGCCCACTTTTTTCGATTTATCTAAAATCGGAAAACGGCTGCACCGATTTGGGTAATTTTTTATTTAAATGTTCGTAATAATCCAATTTAAGTTTGTACTGAAAGGAAAATCGACCATGCCCACTTTTACGCCCACTTTTTCAATTTATTATAAATCTGAGAATGTCTGGACCAATTTGACAATTTTTTTTTAAATGCATTTTCATCATTCTCCAACTTTGGTTTTTACGAAAAAAAAAATTTACCAGTCCCACTTTGGCTAATTTTTGTTGAAAATGTTCGTCATAATTCAACTAAGGTTTTTATGGGTAGTAGAATTTCCCACGCCCACTTTTTGCTATGTATCGAAAGAACTAAAACGGCTAGACCGATATGGATATAGCCCGCAAAAGATTTTTAAGGAAAGAAAAATTGTGCACACCGCTCACTTTTCCCGATATATACACTCAAAATAATAACTCTGTAAAATACTCTGTAAAATGACTGTAATCTCAATTCAACAGATATTTGACAGAGTTTTCTGTCAAAATACAGATTTAAAGAAAATACTTTGTATTTTGTTGTGACAAAAAAACAAAGTTTCCTCTGTTATATTACTTTTTACTTTGTAATCTTAATTTTACAGATAATTAACAGAGTTTTCTGCTAAAATACAGATCTAAGCAAAATACTTCGTATTTTTTTATAACCAAAAAAGTTTTCTTTTTTGAGAAGTTTTTGTTTTTGTTACCAAACATCAAAATTTTATCTGTATATTTTTTTTTTTTCGAGAAAAAGTTAAAAAAGTTGCAAAAAAAGTTTTTTTTTCAGAAATCTTATAAAAATTTTACAAAATAACATGGATTTAACTAAATACTGTAAATTTACAGAGTTTTTTCTGTATTTTTTTTTTTTTTGCATCAAATGTATTTAACAAATATATGTAAATTTACATAGTTTTCTTTGCTAAATGGTGGTTTATTTAACCAATATTTTACTAGAAACTCTGTAAATTAACAGTTTTTTTTGTCCAAATCATTTTACAGAGTTTTATAGTAAAATTACAGAGTTTTCTCTGTAAAAAAGCTTTCATATTTAACCAATATTTTACTATAAACTCTGTAAATTAACAGTTTTTTCTGTCAAAATCATTTTACAGAGTTTTTTAGTAAAATTACCAAGAAATGTTGCTAGCTGGAAAAGTATGGTGTACTCTGTTAAATTAGCAGAGTTTTTCTGTAATTTAACAGAGTAATTATTTTGAGTGTAGGCGTTAAATTTGTGTGGTAAGTTAAAATTGTACATATGGTAAAAATCCCAAAGGATTTAAAATCATTTTTACCAAGTTTAAGCGGAATATATTAAGAAATATTTTTTTAATAGATCGAATTAGAGTAAAAACGAATTTTAGATATATCCAAAAAAAGTGGCCGAGGACAATTTTTCTTTCCAAACAATTATATGGAATATTACAAACATTTAAAACAATTAGCCACATCGGCCCAGGCATTCTCAAGTGTTGCAAATCTTAAGGATGTTGAAAAATGTGGGCTTTTAAGTAGGGGAGGCCAAGGCCGATAATTATTTCAAAATCCTTACTTGGACTATAATGATCATTAATGAAAAAATTTAACAAATCAGGCCAGTCTTTCTTCGATGTGGAAGTGGACAATTTATCTTTCCGTAAAAACCTTAGTTGTACTATCACGAACGTCAACAAATACTACTAATAGCCAAATCGGCCCTGCCGTTCTACTATTTTAGATATATCGAAATAAAAGTGGCGTGAACAAATTTTATTTCCGTTTTAACCTAAATTGGACTATGACGAAAATTTAAAAAAAAGTTAAGTCCAGCCGTTCTCCGATTTCAGATATATCGAAAAAAGGAGGCGAAAAAGTGGGCGTGATTAATTTTTTTTCCGAAAAACCAAAGAAAAACATTAAAAAAAATAAGACGAACTTAAAGAAAAATATTATCAATCGGTCAGTTCTCAAGTGATGCTATTACCAACGAACTTCATATGATTTTTATTTATATTTTATTATTCTATATTTTATTTTTCTATGGAGTAAATTTTATATATATCGAAAAAAAGGAGAGAGTGGACAACTTATCTTACCGTAAAACCTTATTTGAATTTAACTAACTCGGCCCATCCATTCAAAAGTGGGCATAGAAGTGTAAAATTGTTCTTTCCGAAAAACCTTTGCTGGACTATGACGAACATTAAAAACAAAATTAGATAAATTGATCCACCCATTCCATGATACACTCAAAATAATAACTCTGTTAAATTACAGAAAAACTCTGCTAATTTAACAGAGTACACCATACTTTTCCAGCTAACAACATTTCTTGGTAATTTTACTAAAAAACTCTGTAAAATGATTTTGACAGAAAAAAACTGTTAATTTACAGAGTTTATACACTCAAAATAGTAACTCTGTAAAATACTCTGTAAAATGACTGTAATCTCAGTTCAACAGATATTTGACAGAGTTTTCTGTCAAAATACAGATTTAAAGAAAATACTTTGTATTTTGTTGTGACAAAAAAACAAAGTTTCCTCTGTTATATTACTTTTTACTTTGTAATCTTAATTTTACAGATAATTAACAGAATTTTCTGCTAAAATGCAGATCTAAGCAAAATACTTCGTATTTTTTTATAACCAAAAAAGTTTTCTGTTTTGAATAGTTTTTGTTACCAAATATCAAAATTTTTTCTGGATATTTTTTTTTTTTTTTTGAGAAAAAGTTGAAAAAGTAGCAAAAAAAGTTATCAAAAATGTTTTTTCAGAAATCGTATAAAAATTTTACAAAATAACATGCATGTAACTAAACTCTGTAAATTTACAGAGTTTTTTCTGTAATTTTTTTTTGCATCAAATGCATTTTACAAATATATGTAAATTTACATAGTTTTCTTTGCTAAATGGTAGTTTATTTAACCAATATTTTACTAGAAACTCTGTAAATTAACAGTATTTTTTTGCCCAAATCATTTTACAGAGTTTTATAGTAAAATTACAGAGTTTTCTCTGTAAAAAAGCTTTCATATTTAACCAATATTTTACTATAAACTCTGTAAATTAACAGTTTTTTTCTGTCAAAATCATTTTACAGAGTTTTTTAGTAAAATTACCAAGAAATGTTGTTAGCTGGAAAAGTATGGTGTACTCTGTTAAATTAGCAGAGTTTTTCTGTAATTCAACAGAGTTATTATTTTGAGTGTAGTAAAATATTGGTTAAATATGAAAGCTTTTTTACAGATAAAACTCTGTAATTTTACTATAAAACTCTGTAAAATGATTTGGACAAAAAAAAAACTGTTAATTTACAGAGTTTCTAGTAAAATATTGGTTAAATAATACAAAGAATACTATGTAAATTTATATATATTTGTAAAATACATTTGATGCAAAAAAAAAAAAAAATTACAGAAAAAGCTCTGTAAATTTACAGCGTTTAGTTAAATGCATGTTATTTTGTAAAATTTTTATAAGATTCCTGAAAAAAAAAAATTTGATAACTTTTTTTTGCTACTTTTTCAAATTTTTCTCAAAAAAAAAATATACAGATAAAATTTTGATGTTTGGTAACAAAAACTACTCAAAACAAAAAACTTTTTTGGTTATAAAAAAAATACAAAGTATTTTGCTTAGATCTGTATTTTAGCAGAAAACTCTGTTAATTATCTGTAAAATTAAGATTACAAAGTAAAAAGTAATATAACAGAGGAAACTTTGTTTTTTTGTCACAACAAAATACAAAGTATTTTCTTTAAATCTGTATTTTGACAGAAAACTCTGTCAAATATCTGTTGAATTGAGATTACAGTCATTTTACAGAGTATTTTGCAGAGTTATTATTATGAGTGTAGATGCATCTAAATAAATAAATAGTTAGATGCATGTTTCTGAAATACAATTGTGTTTTTGAACACAACTAGAAATTTTTCAAGTAAAAATTAATGTTTCTTCTCTTTTATCAATGTATTCAATGGAAAAAAGTTCAAAAAAGTCTAAAAAATGCTTAAAAAAAGCCAAATAATAAAATTGGCAACGCTGCTCATAGGGTCAATATTAGCACAACAAAATATGAGGGGGAAGTTTTTTTGGGTTCCTGTTTTAATTCGAAAATCGGGAAGCTCCGAGCATAGTGAAAAAAAAATATTTTTTTTTTACTGAATTACTAAATTACTAAAAAACTGCTTCTATGGTAAACGCAAAATGTTGTTGGTCTGTAAAAAATTTTATTTTTGTACAACACAATATTTATACCCTACACCACACTGTGGTACAGGGTATAATGAGTTTGTGCTGATGTTTGTAACTACCCGAAATATTGGTCCTAGACATACCTTTAAGTATACCGATCGACTCAGAATCACTTTTTGAGTCGTTTTAGCGATGTCCGTCCGTCCGTCTGTCCATCCGTCTGTCTGTCTGTCTGTCCATGTAAACGGTGTAAACACGATACAACTCGCAATTTTTAATCAATTGACTTGAAATTTAAAACTTAAGCCTCTCTCCCAAGGACGAAGCCTATTGAAATTGGAAAAAATCGGTCTATATTAAGACGTAGCCCCCATACAAAGTTCCTTTTTAGTTTTGGCTCAAATTACTCTAATAACCGTATTATAATAGGTATCTTTTTGAAATTTGTCAGGTAAACATGTGTTGTCTTCACAAATCACCATTTCGAATTTCAAAAAAAAAAATCGAACCAGTTCTTCTTGTAGCCCCCATACAAACCACCTTCCCGATTTTCACATAAATCTCTCAAATTTTATGAAAATAAAAAATATTTTATTAACATTTTGTTTGTGTATGTTAAACGCGTACTTAAATAACCGTATTAAACCTGATAATCATCGGACCAGTTTTGGACTCCGGTCCCTTTTGAAAATTTTGCCTGATATTCAGTTAAAGCGGTTTATTGTCAACAAATAGAAGCATGTTACACTCAAATTTAATTTGTGAGTGTTTTTTACACTTATTAAACATTTGACAACATATAGATCTAATTGGTCCATGAGACCCATTTTCCGGGAAACTCTGGTGTAGGGTATTATATGATCGGCCTTGACCGACTATAATTTTCTTACTTGTTTTAATTAGTTTTTGCTGAAAAATGCGTGTCAGTTTACACTTCCTTTTCCGATCGCCTATTGGTACTACCTGTGATAAAAGTTTTATAAAAAACGGTTTAGTCGTTTAAGCGTGCACTGAAAGAATTACTGTTCATAATATCTACACTCAAAAAAATAAAACTGTAAAGTTAACAGTTTTTTTTAGTTAAGTCGGGTTAACTGGCTTTTCAGAAAATTTTTAGTTAAAATCAGCGTTTTAACTACTTTTTTTAGTTAAGTTCAATTTACGAAAATACTAGTTTTGAACAAATTTTGAATTAATTTTTTTTGTTGACTTTAAAACTGAGTTAACGAATTTTTACTAATTAATTTGCTGATTTTTCGTAACATATTTGTTAAGTGAAAAGAGTGGTTACTAATTTAAAAATTTCTTGTGTAGCCTCCTATGCAAATCTCATAAGTTCTACTTAAGCTGAAAAAATAGAAAAAAAAAATTTACAAAATATTGTGTTAATTTTAGTTTACGAAAAGTAACAAAAAGTTTTGTTGAATTCAACTAATTTTTTTGTAAATATTTTTAGTTAAATTAACTAGAAATTTAGTAGGCCCAAAATCAGGTGCTTTTTTAGTTAAATTTAACTAAATTTTTTGCTAACTTTACAGTTTTTTTTTTTTAGTGTATGAACAAATTTCATAAAATCAAATTCATAGAATCTATGAAACAATTCATTGGCTGAATGAATATTCATTAGTAGTGTCCGACCGAATACACCTTTCTTGGCTGAAGCCGAATATTCGGCCAAATTTTCACTATTCCGCCGAAAACGAAGCCGAATATAAAAAAAAAATTATTTATTTAGTAAAAACAAGAAAAAAAGTACAACTCGACTTGGCGGAATACACAAATGTATAAAAATGTTGTTCAGAACGATTTATTTTGAGCAAAAAACTTTTTTTAGGCATTTTTTGTAAATAAATTTTTTTTGAGTGTAATTTTTTTTGATCGAAAAATTAGTTTGAGTGTAAAATCTTGTTTTAGCTGCAAAAACACTTAAAAAAAATTTTTTTTTGGCTTACTAATGTGATTCAAAGTGTGTTTAGTGGGTTTTTCAACACGCGAGTATTCGGTATTCGACCATATTCGGCCAAAAATGTAGCCGAAGCCGAATAGTGCTTTTTGGCCGAAGCCGAATATTCGGTCGGACACTATTCATTAGTATTGTGAAAAATTTCATAGAATTTTATTTATAGATTTTATTAAATTCATAGAAAAAAATCATAGAATTAATGAATGTCATTCATAGAAGAAAATGTCATCAATATGCCTTTTAATTTTTTTTTTTAATAATTAAAATAATGTTACAATAACTAAAATAATTGAATAAATATATTAAAAAAATATAAAAAAATAAAAAATAAAAAAAAAACAAAAAACATTAAAAAAACATCAATGCTGTCCTGACCGGGGCTCGAACCCAAGACCTACCGGCTGAAGTGGTAATTGTCGACGCCTTAGCTATCAGCGCCACCAAAGAAGGAAAATCTCGCCAACTAACACTTGGTTTTATAACGTTTCTTTTTTGTAAATACACAAAAAAATTGTTTTCTACAAACACACACAGCTTTTGGCAGAGCATTGTGACAGAGCATAGATACAAACACAAAATATTAAAGCAGAATATTAAACAGAATGCATTTTAAGTGTTATTATTTGTTTATATACTTTAGCTAAGTGGCTAGAGACTAACAATTGGTTCTGTGTTCGAATCTCGCTGGGGATAAGTTAAAAAACATATAAATTTTTAAAAATAGAAAATTTTAAATAAATAAAATTGAAATAATAAAATAAATAAAAATAAATTGAATATTTTTTTTTCATAGCTTATGAACTTTTTCATAACATTGAATGACAGAGATATTACGAAAACGGCAACTAAATCTTGCTACTATTATATACCTCCATACTGTAGTTGGGAGGTATAAAAAAGGGTTTCCAGCTTATAAAAAAAATGTCTATCGAAAAAATCCGAATAAAAGCCGAACTAGCAGAACTAATTAGTTTTATTTGAGATTATTATGTATGATTTTGGCTGTCGTACGCATAAATATCTCCATATAAACTACCCCAAAGTTTTTACATTTTTTTAAACAAGAACTAAACGAAGCCGAATTTGGAGACGATCTGCATAAAATATTCATTTAGTTTCTTTAGAAGAAATCTGAAAAATTCTCAAAAAAAACCCAAAAATCCAGATTTCCCCTCCTCTAATTTTCCCCTCTAAATGTGAGATTGGGCAGCTAAGAAATAAACAGATAACTCTTAATCCTCCCATATCCAAGTTTCAGGAAAATCGGTGGGTGCCCTTGGAGAGACCTCCCTTGTTAGTCCCCATAATTAAAATGAAGGTTATGACCGAACAATTTTCGGTCGTAGTCCCAACCGGGAAAGGACATAATCCAAATTGGGGTTATGAACGTTTTGGAAACAGTCATATTTCCCACCACTGATATGGGGACTATGACTGTACCTCCACTTCCGTCATGGAGGTAATGTCCGTGGACATTGTTACCGGTCACTCATAGACGTACGTAGCTATTATTTTCTTCAGCAACGAATATTATTGATTTACAAGATTTATTTTAAGGCTGTGCGAGGCCCAAATCTTTTGCTTGTAGATTTCACCTGTATAAAACATATAAAATATGCTAATTACGGTGAATTATGAAATATTGAACACTAATGAATATGGGTTACAACATGACAATATAAATTAATTTATGTATTATTAGCAATTATTTATACTAGTAAACACAATAAAATAAAACAGACAAAAACCTAAATTTATCAAAACAGTTTGTTGAGTTACCAGCATATATAATTATAATGTCTGTTCGTTTACCTTACTACAATCTAGACTTTTTTACTACTTTTACTACAGTACAACAGTACTTTTAATACAATACAAAAAGTAGTAAAAATAGTAAGAACTTTGGGTAAACAAACAGACCTATTATTAATTGTTTTCGCAGAATGTTTTTTTTGTTCTGATTATCGTAGATATTAAAATTTTTTGAGAAACATTTGATTGTAGAATAAGAATGTAATTAATTGTAACGTCTCAACAAAGACGCATTAGCGCTCTTCTTTGGGCGCCATTTCGGAAATTATTAATTTTAGGTTAAATTTTAACAAAACGGTAACAAAACAGTAAAATTCTTCATTAATAAGTGTCACCAGAGGTGCCCCACGTTAGGCTCCATTTCGTTATTTTACCGCAAATGGCACTAGTAATCGTTACATCATTTAAAATGCTATAATTTTTAATAGGAGCATAAAGAATTTTGAACATTTTCACTGGCACACCTGGTCACTCTCCTCTATATTTTAACAACATTTATCAACTAAATGTATACAAACATATGTTTGACACAATTATAATACCAACATTATGATTTTATCTAATACAACATAATCTAATGAATGTTAATGTCCGATTAGTACAGAAAAAAAAACTCAGCAACAATACAAACTAAGGAACAAAAAAAGAAAAATAAAACACCAGCAACTGGTTTAACATAATAAAAATTTCAATAAAAGTTATTTCAAACGATTAAAAAAAAAAAATCAAATAAAAATATAATAACGGTCTGATTTTCCACCAGCAATAAAATATAAATACACTAAACGATATAATGTTGGAAAATACAAAAAATTTTGTTAAAGGGTATTGTACAACAATACACAGAAATTACTTTTGAGAAAGAAAAATAATCCGCGAAAAAAACGAGATTTTTTTATTTTTTTTGTAAAAAATGGTTGTATTTGTTTAAATACCATTCGGTGATCAATACTGTTTACATATCGATCATTTACTTGTATAGTGTCATAACTCAAAATATGTCGTTTATGCGTAAACCATACAGAATTATTTGTTATATCCTGCTTTATATTGTGTTAAAAATTCGTATTAATATCTTCTAAACTCACCGTTTGAGAAGAGAACACGCCACTATAACATTTTCTATGTACGGGCATTTTGCAATTTTAAACAAGTTTCAATTGTAAACTTTAAACAGGTTTTCTGTAAAATCAAACATTTTGCGTTATGACACTATACAAGTAAATGAGCAATATGTCAACCAGCAGTCGAATTAAAGCATGTATTAACATTTTCGAGGTGTTCTTACATTTTCGTTCACAGATTTTGAATCGCAGAACCGATATTGCTTCAATGCAATACCAAACTTCTCGGGGCAACAACAAGTAAACCTGTTAAGTTTCAGTCATATCCGTGTAATATTTTGATCGTGAAAGCCATTTTAACAGACATACGGACAGAATCGATCACTGATCAAAAATATATATACTTTATGGGGTTCCAGACCGATATGTCGATGAGTTACAAACGGAATGACAAACTTATATATACCGTCAATCACTAGAGTGGTGGGTATAATAAGATCAACATTTTTGTTTAGCCAGAAATTTATCAAAACAAATCAAATATTCTGAATAAGTTTTATTAAAAAAATAAAAATTGTTTTTTTCGACCTTTAAAATATTATATTTTGAGTAAGTTTATTCTAGCTCGAGGTCATTATTTCATTTACTAAAACTATAATTATCTATATATATGAGGCATTCCACACCAAATGTCCCGCTACAGAAAAACATGTGTCCCGTAAATTTCTGAATAGGTTGTTTGGATAGCCCTATATGGAACTAAGAAAATTGCGTTTTTGGTTTTTCAAATTTTCAAAAACTGGGCTGAGGAGGCGTGGTCAAATATTGGAAAAATGGTCAAATTTGTGTCGAGTTTCCTTGATTAAATATTTATCACATTAAAACGGAATGCACCACAATCTCAAAAATTTACATTCTTATATAGTTTTGTATGGGCTATCGATTAAAAAATTTTTTTTTGGAAAATTTTCGGAACCCGTTATGAAATTTTCCATTTTTTAAAAAAGTCAATTTATCAAAAATCCGGCCACTTTTTTTTTTAATTTTTTTTTTTTAAGTTTAGATGTTTGTCCATCCACACAAAAAAATTCAGAAACACGTTCGTCGTTTTTTTCGAGAAAATCGCATTTGAATATTGAATTTCACGACAATTTTGGAATTTCCTTGTATTTTCTTGTTAAAACATGGCGTATGAGTAACAAATTTTTGCGAAACCAACGAGTTGATCCCATTTAAATTATTTTTTCATTTGTGGTGCAATATAGAGATGGGCGTGAATGCGATTTGACCCACGCAAGAAATATTAAAGTCACTGATGACTCGTTATTATTTTTAGTTTACTTGTGCAATCACGTGAGTCAATTTATTGTTACTCACGCTTACGCAATTTTTGATTACGCTCACGGTTGCTCACTCACGTTGATGATGATTTTACAAAAATAATAAAAACAACAAATTTTCTATGAAAACAAAGCAGAACGGGTTCTGAAAATTTTCCAAAAAAAAAATTTTAATCGATAGCCCATACAAAACTATATAAGAATGTAAATTTTTGAGATTGTGGTGCATTCCGTTTTAATGTGATAAATATTTAATCAAGGCAACTCGACAAAAATTTGACCATTTTTCCAATATTTGACCACGCCTCCTGAGCCCAGTTTTTGAAAAATTGAAAAACCAAAAACGCAATTTTCTTAGTTCCTTATAGAGCTATCCATACAACCTATTCAGAAATTCGTGCGACATGTGTTTTTTTTTCGCTGGACATTTGGTGTGGAATGCCTCATATAAAAGATTAATGTGACTGACTGACTGACTCATCATCGCCCAGCCCAAACCGCTGAAGCTAGAGACTTGAAATTTGGACTGTAGGTTCACCTCCCGGAATATAGATCCACTAAGGCAGGATTTTTGCCAATATTGATTCTAAGGGGGTAAAAAGGGTAAAAAACTGTACTTTTGATACTTTTTATATCTCCTGAAATAATGGTCATAGAGACTTGAAATTTTGACTGTATGTTCACCTCCCGGAATATAGATCCACTAAGGCTGGAGTTTTACCAATGTTGATTCTAAGGGGGGTAAAAAGGGTAAAAAACTGTACTTTTGGTACCTTTTATATTTCCTTAAATAATGGTCCTAGAAATTTAAAATTTGAAATGTAAGTTCAGCTCCCGGAATATAGATCCACTAAGGCTGGATTTTTGCCAATGTTGATTCTAAGGGGGTCAAAAGGGTAAAAAACTGTACTTTTGGTACTTTTATTCACTGAAGTAATGGTCATACAAACTTGAAATTTAGAAAGGATGAAAAGGATCCTCTGCTGCAAAAAACAAATTTTGAAAATTTGAATTCTAAGGAATATAGATCCACTAAGGCTGGATTTTTGCCAATGTTGATTCTAAGGGGGTCAAAAGGGTAAAAAACTGTACTTTTGGTACTTTTATTCACTGAAGTAATGGTCATACAAACTTGAAATTTAGAAAGGATGAAAAGGATCCTCTGCTGCAAAAAAAAAATTTTGAAAATTTGAATTCTAAGGGGGGTCAAAGGGGTAAAAACTGCACTTTTAGTACTTTTTGTTATTTATTAAAATAACGGCCACAGAAACTTTAAATTTGCAATGTAGAATCCTTCGGCGAAAAAAAAATTTCTGGGAAAAGTATTTTTTGGAAATTGTACTTCATCGGGGGGTAAAGGGGTAAAAAATTGTACTTTTGGTACTTTTTTATATATGTATACTAAAATAACGATCTTTGACACTTGATATTTGGAATGTACCCTTTATAAAAAGTACCCTTTATAAAAAGTACCTTTTATAAAAAGTACCTTTAATAAAAAGTACCTTTTATAAAAAGTACCTTTTATAAAAAGTACCTTTTATAAAAAGTACCTCTTATAAAGAGTACTTTATTATAAAAAAAAAACCTTTTTATAAAAAGTATCATTTTATAAAAAGTACATTTTATAAAAAGTACCTTTTATAAAAAGCACCTTCTATAAAAAGTACCTTTCATAAAAAGTACCTTTTGTAAAAAGTACCTTTTGAAACAAGTACATTTTATAAAAAGTACCTTTATAAAAAGTACCTTTTATAAAAAGTACCTTTTATAAAAATACCGAAAGTACACTTTTTGGTAATTTTTTACATCCTGAAATAATAATCATAAGAGGTATTTAGAGTCTTGCTTGCCAGCCCTGGCACTAGGGGTAAAAGAGCACTTTCTAAAATTACTTGTCGAAATACATGTATTTTTTGAAAGAAGTACTCTTTTGCTACATTGCCAGGGGTGGTAACAACACTCTGAATACCTCTATAGAATTTTTTTATATTTCCTGAAAAAATGGTCCTGGAATCGTAAAATTTGTAATGTAGGAGAATTTGGTAAAAAAACATTCTAGGAAAAATACATTTTGGAAATGCCGCTTCTTAGTAGGGTAAAATGGCTAAAAAGGTGTATTTTCGGTACTTTTGATATTTTCTGACGTAATGGTTTTAGAAACTTAAGATTAGGAATGTAAAATCATTTTTGTACCTTTAAAAAGTATCATTTTATAAAAAGTACATTTTATAAAAAGTACCTTTTATAAAAAGTTCCTTTTATAAAAAGTACCTTTTATAAAAAGTACCTTTTATAAAAAGTACCTTTTATAAAAAGTACCTTTTATAAAAAGTACCTTTTATAAAAAGTACCTTTTATAAAAAGTACCTTTTATAAAAAGTACCTTTTATAAAAAGTACCTTTTATAAAAAGTACCCTTTACTAAAAGTACCTTTTATAAAAAGTACCTTTTATAAAAAGTACCTTTTATAAAAAGTACCTTTTATAAAAAGTACCTTTTATAAAAAGTACCTTTTATAAAAAGTACCTTTTATAAAAAGTACCTTTTATAAAAAGTACCTTTTATAAAAAGTACCTTTTATAAAAAGTACCTTTTATAAAAAGTACCTTTTATAAAAAGTACCTTTTATAAAAAGTACCTTTTATAAAAAGTACCTTTTATAAAAAGTACCTTTTATAAAAAGTACCTTTTATAAAAAGTACCTTTTATAAAAAGTACCTTTTATAAAAAGTACCTTTCATAAAAAGTGCCTTTTATAAATTTGTAATGTAGGAGAATTCGGTAAAAAAACATTCTAGGGGTAAAATAGGCTAATAAGGCTAATAATGGCTAAAAAGGTGTATTTTCGGTACTTTTGATATTTTCTGACGTAATGGTTTTAGAAACTTAAGATTAGGAATGTAAAATCATTTTTGTACCTTTAAAAAGTATCATTTTATAAAAAGTACATTTTATAAAAAGTACCTTTTATAAAAAGTTCCTTTTATAAAAAGTACCTTTTATAAAAAGTACCTTTTATAAAAAGTACCTTTTATAAAAAGTACCTTTTATAAAAAGTAGAAACTTAAGATTAGGAATGTAAAATCATTTTTGTACCTTTAAAAAGTATCATTTTATAAAAAGTACATTTTAAAAAAAGTACCTTTTATAAAAAGTTCCTTTTATAAAAAGTACCTTTTATAAAAAGTACCTTTTATAAAAAGTACCTTTTATAAAAAGTACCTTTTATAAAAAGTACCTTTTATAAAAAGTACCTTTTATAAAAAGTACCTTTTATAAAAAGTACCTTTTATAAAAAGTACCTTTTATAAAAAGTACCTTTTATAAAAAGTACCCTTTACTAAAAGTACCTTTTATAAAAAGTACCTTTTATAAAAAGTACCTTTTATAAAAAGTACCTTTTATAAAAAGTACCTTTTATAAAAAGTACCTTTTATAAAAAGTACCTTTTATAAAAAGTACCTTTTATAAAAAGTACCTTTTATAAAAAGTACCTTTCATAAAAAGTACCTTTCATAAAAAGTGCCTTTTATAAATTTGTAATGTAGGAGAATTCGGTAAAAAAACATTCTAGGGGTAAAATAGCTAATAAGGTGCATTTTCGGTACTTTTGATATTTGCTGACGTAATGGTTCTAGAAACTTAAGATTAGGAATGTAAAATAATTTTTGTACTTTTAATATTTGGTGAAACAATGATCCTAGATAATTGAATTATAGAATGTAGTATTCTTCGGTGAAGAAAAAAACATTCTGGAAGAGGTACTTTTTGGAAATTTCGTTATCGTTAAGAAAGTGTACTTTTGGTACTTTTTTTGGTTCCAAAAATAATGACCTAAGAAGCTTGAATTTTGGAATGTAGAGTCCTTCGGTGAAAAAAATATTCTGCTAAAATATTTTTAAAAATGTCGTTTCTAGAGGTGTAAAAAAGTGTTTTTTAATGCTTTTTATATTTCATAAAGTAATGATCCTAGGCACTGACATTTTGAATGTTCGATCGTATAGTGAAAAAATGTTTTGGAAAAAGTTTTTTTTGGAAATTTTGTTTCTACGGAGAGAAATGAAACTTACATGGAACGAAAGGAGATGAATTAGACATGAAATGGAGAAGAACGTGGAACGAAATGGAATAGAGCAGGGAACAATATACTTTTTACTTAAATTTTCGTATTTAACTTTTTTACTCCATATTTTTCTATCTATATGTTTTTTAACTCAAACTTTTTTTATTTCAATTTCTTTTTTCACTGAAATATTTATTCACTCAAAATCCAAAATCCCTATATAAGGGCTAGAAAATTGTCAATATCTTTTTTTCACTGGAACGAACAGATAACGTACCAGCGAAGTTATTAAAATTTTATTGTTTAAATTATTCATTGAAATATTATTTTATGAAAGACTTAAACGTCCACAAGTAAATAAAACAAAGACTGCGTATGGGAATTTTTTTTAAATCGGTAGAGTAATCCTGATCCTTCTATTATCCGGTATTCAATACAACCGGTAACGAAGTACCTGGATGGTAGGCAGTATAGAATAATTTTCAAGAAAATTATTTTTCAGAATTTTTCAGAATATATTACAGAACGTGTAAGATTCCATTGTCAAGACTATTTAGCAAATATAAAAACCCTATTTGAATTTAAATGACAAATCGATTTTGTTCAAACAAAAATATTAATACATATTCAACTCTACCTGCATTGAGAATTAGAAGAAAAAAATTTTATAATCTCTTAGTAAGACCACGATCGTCAAATAACTAACACGAAATATTTAAAAAACATACATATTGTTAAAAGTATTTATGGATTTGGTCAACCCAAATAAAAACTTTCTTTTTTCTTACGTGTAATAATTGTGTATTTTTTTTACACACCATTTTGTTTGTGATTTTAGCCAGAATAACAACTGTATGAAAAATACAGACAAATAAAAATGTTGAAAAATATTATGAAATTATTTATGCTCCAATAATAGTTATATTTTCACTCGTCCATCAAACATTGTATGGGCAAAAGCGCAATCAAACAAAAGAGAAAAAAATACCATTAAAATTGTAGATTTTTTACAAAGTAAGTTTTTCTTGTTTTTGTTTGATTTTTTTTTTTTTTGATTCTTTTAAAGAAAAAAAAACTGTTTTTAATGCAATAAAAATACATATAAAATTTTATATTTATGCCTTTGAGTGATTCTTAGTAGAAATATTTAAAAGAAAAGTTTTCAAAGAAACCCATAAATCAACCAGAAAAAGCTGGTGTATTTATGATTGCCAAAAGTCATTTTATTTTTTGAAATGGTCATCATAACACATTTTTAAAATTTAATTTATCGATAAAGTCTTTATACACATTACACACATATTTTATACATCAAACACCCCCTGCAATGCAAATGTATTTTTACACCATTTACAGTGGAATTTTGTAGAATTTTTTAAAAAAGAAACAAATTTTAAACGTCTTTTCTTTAGAAAATTATTTTCAGATTCAAAGATCATACAAAATTTTCAAGTTCTAAGATGTTTTTTTTTTTAGAATTCTAAAAAATGGATTCTAGATTTTACACAATTAACAGATGTAATTTAAAAATTCAATTGAAATTAAGTTAATCTCTTACGAATTATAATTGGAGCTTCAAAATAAAATTTATCTTCTTCAAATCGCAATTCATATTTTAATACCCTCTCACTTAAGCTGACCATTCGTACTGATTTGACTAGTAAATGTATTCATTCACAATTTCAAAAAGATTATTGCAAAAAACTTTATTTAAAAGCAAATTACTTTTGAAAAAAAAAAATTTTTAAAAAAATTTACGGAAAAAAAATTTTTTTAAAAATCCGCGATTTTTTTTTTTTTCTAAAAAAAATATGTTCGTACTTGTTTAAATACCATTTGGTGTTCAATTATGTTCACTAGAGTGTCCCTTATTTTGGAAATGTTGGAAATGTTGAGACGGTACCCGCTCATTTTTTTCCATTTGACTGAAAAATAACTCAGGAAAAATTTTACGCCCCTACGACCACACCTTCCCTACGCGACGGGGCCTTAAAGATCGGGGCCTTAAAAATTATTTTTCCATACAAACCAAAATTTTTTTGTTTTTATTTTTAATTTTTTTATTATAGAGTAAATCCATATCAACATAGCAAAAAAAATTGAATTTTTGACGTCAATCGACCCAAATTTTATGAAACTCGGTATATATGTTGGGACTTACTCAACTTATACTCAAACAAAATTTAAGACTTTTGACTTCCGTAGTTTTGGAAATATGACGTTTCAAAAGTCAAGAAAATCCTTTAAAAGTTAAATTACAAATATTTATATCTCGAAAAGTATTTGAGGTAAATCACTCCCAGATAGCTTTTTTTAAAGGCAAAATCATTACCTTTAAAATATCATTTTGCAAAAATTTTTATTTTGGGATCGTTTTTGTGTTTCTGCACAATTCGCGATTCGCAAAAACATATCAAAAAAAGCGACATTTTTAAAAATCTGAAAAAAATATATGTTAATGGTATGAGTCTTAGCTACAAGCTCTAAAAATTTCGCGTTGGTGAACGTATTAAGTCCAGAGATATTAATAAAAATGTGTTGACAAGTAGGAATTTTTTTTTAAATCTGATGAATATTTAATTACTATTTTTGAATATTTTTGCAAATACATAAAATAAAACGGTGAAAAAAGTAAAGTTGATGGAACACACGAGTATTACACATGAATATATTGTAACATAACTTTTTATCGATTACACTACTTAACAAAAGTCAACTTTTTTTTGCAGAGACTTCTAGAACACATTTTAAAAAGTATTTGGCCTACACGAATCTGTCATCATAAACATTTTATCAAATTGTCTTCTGGACATATAGGCCTATTTTACAGACAAAGCCCTCAAACCCAAGAAGAAACGTAATAATAAATGTTTCACACTGACATACCTCATATTATTTGTTCGTTTAATATTTTTGTATGCTTCAGCTGCAAAAACTAAATGGGCAAATCACGAGAACGCGATTACATAAAAATGACAATGGATTCGCGTTTAGTGGATTCACGTTAAAGAGGGCAAACGACTTAAGAAAATGTATTTTAAACAATGAAAATTAAAAAAATAAAAATATTAGGGAAAAAAGTATACTTATGCAAATAATATTTGCAAATTTTGCTCAAAATTTAAACTTTTTTTTGCAAATATTTTCGCATAAACTCAATGAATTTTGAAATAATATGCATTTTTAACAATTTTTCTAATATAAAGTCATTCGTTGGTTTTTATGGGCAGGGACCGCAAAAGAGGTCTTTTCTCGAAAAGGCGATTTGATCAAATTTTTATGATGGCAGATTGGTGTTAAAGAGACCAAAATACTTTAGCAAATGTAATCTAAGAGTCTGTGCGAAGAAAAGTTGATTTTTGTAGAGTAGTGTAAATGATAAATATTCATGTTATATTGTAGCTATGTGTAGTACCCGTATGTACCATTTACTTTACTTTTTTCACCGTTTTATTATGTGTATTTGCAAAAATATTCAAAAAAAAAAATTTAATATTCATCAGATTTGACAAAAATTTACTACTTGGCAACACATTTTTATTCATATCTCAGGTACTAATACGTTCACCAACTTAAAATTTATACAGCTTGTAGCTAAGATAGTAGCCAATAACATATATTTTTTTCAGATTTTTAAAAATGTCGCTTTTTCAGATATATTTTCGCAAATCGCGAATTTTGCAGAAATAAAAAAAATTCCCAAAATAAAAATTTTTGCAAAATGTTATTTGAAAGGTCATAGTTTTGCCTTTAAAACAAGCTATCAGGGAGTAATATAGATCAAATACTTTTGAAGATATAAATGTTTATATTTCATCCTTTAAAAGATTTTCTTGACTTTTGACACGCCATATTTCTGGAACCACGAAAGTTAAAGGTCTCAAATTTTGTCTGAGTATAAGTCTTATAAGTCCCAACATACACACAAAGTTTCATCAAATTCGGAGACATCGAAGGAAATCAGGGGTTCATGTTGAAAAATTTTAACTCTATACCCTCCACTCTAGTGATAGAGGGTATATATAAGTTTGTCATTCCGTTTGTAACACCTCGAAATATTGGTCTAGGACCCCATAAAGTATGTCCGTCCGTCCGTCCGTCTGTCTGTCTGTCCGTAGAAAACACGCTAACTTTTGAAAGACTTTACAGAGGCTACTGAAGTTTGGCATATATGTTTGTCATTTACCTGGTCAGGTTGGTATTGCAATCCAGCCAAATCGGTCCAGTAGTTCAAAAGTTATGAGCAAAATAGTAAATTTCGGCAAGGGTGTTTCGTGAATTTACGAGATAAAAAACACGATAACTTTCGAAAGACAATAATGAGACTACTGAAGCTTGATATGTATCTTTGCCGTTCCCCGGGTCTATTTTATTTTAAATTTCAGCTCAATCGGCCCAGTGGTTCAAAAGTTATAAGCAAAATCCTGAATTTCAGATTATTTTCATCTAAAATGCCACGTGTTTTAAAAGCATTGGTGGTAACTAAACAATGCTTTTCAAACTTGTTTAATTTTAAAGCAATGCTTTTTAAGCTTGTTTAGTTTTAAAAGCATTGGTAACTTAAAAACCACACTCGAAAAAAATTTTACACTCGAAAAAAATTTTACACTCAAAAAAAATTTTACACTCAAAAAAAAAGTACACAAAAAAAAATTAGTTTTTTTTTTTACAAAAATGACAATATTTTGTGTACATACGTATGTGCATTTACTTAGAAATATTTTTACAGTAAAAAAAACATTACACTCGAAAAAAATTTTACACTCAAAAAAAAAAATTAGTAATTTTTTTTTTTTAAATGACAAAAAAAGAGTTTTTTACTCAAAATAAAATATTTCTAATCAAAATCGTTAATTTTTCACGTTAAAAAATGTACTTCCCTTTAAAAAAAATGCATTGTGGAGGGTATTCATAGATTCGGCAAAGTCGAATTTAACTTTTCTACTTGTTATTAATTATTATATTACTTGGTTAGCTTACTTACGACAAAAAATTTGATTATGGTCGGATAAGGCTTTCAGCTCTAAAAAAATTTCGAAAAAATTTAGAGGCGTTGGGTTTGTGTGGAAAAATGATTTTTAAGGCCCCGCTCTTCAAGGCCCCGTCGCGTAGGGAAGGCGTGGTCGTAGGGGCGTAAAATTTTTTCTGAGTTATTTTTAAGTCAAATGGAAAAAAAATGAGCGGGTACCGTCTCAACATGTCCAACATTTCCAAAATAAGGGACACTCTAATGTTCACATATGTCAACCAGCAGCCAAATTAAAGCATTTTGAATTTTTGGGTTATGTTGAATGTACTAAAATTTTTTAGGTGTCCTTTCATTTTCGTTTATAACTTTTGAACCGCTGAACCGATATCGCTCAAATGCAATACCAAACTTCTTGGGAAAACTTCCAACAACTATGCTAAGTTTCAGTCATCTCCGTGAAATATTTTGGCCATGATCACCGTTTCCACAGACACACAGAAGTACAGACGGATATCGCTAGAATTTCGTAAAATCGATCGCGGATCATGAATATATACACTTTATAGGGCCCAGACCGATATTTCGATGAGTTAATGACAAACGAAAGGAATGCCAAACTTATATATACCCTCTATCACTAATTATAAGTGGAGGGTATACAAATTCGCCCTCACAAATCGCTGCCATCCTTATACATATGCGGCATTCCACACCAACTGTTCCACTACAGAAAAACCATAGTGGTTTCAATGGGATATCATTTGCAAAGTATTTGCTCTTAGGGTACTATTAAATAACAAAAATAAAATTTAAGATTTTTCAAAAAGTGGGCCTTGTAGGCGTGGTCAAATATTGAAAATTCAAACTTTTTTGCCTAAGTATCTTTACTTCAATATTTATGCAAATTAAAGTAAAGTAAAGGCCTTAAAATAAAAGTTTTTTATAGATTTTTGTATGGCTATAGATTAAAAAAATAAAAATTGGAACATTTTCAGAAGAAGTTCTGAATTTTTCAAATTTAAACTTAAACTTTATTCATCAAAAAATATGCCGCAATTTTATTTTTTTTTTTTAATTTAAAAAAAAATTAAAGTGCTTTTCTATCTGTTCTAAAATTTTCAGAGATGTGTTTTGCCTTGTTTTCGAGAAATCAAATGTTAAAGATTGCACTACGCTAATTTTATATAATAATGGTGTAAATAACGTGTGCGTATAAGTAATATCAACACTTAAAAAATATTTTAAATAGCAATGGGAGCGTGATTGAGTTTTTATTTATGATCACGCATGCTAATGAAAGAAAAAAAATTATCCACGCATGATATTTTATTTTACTCACGCTATTTTACTCACGCTCGTGACCGTGACTTGTGTGAGTGAATGAGCGTGAGAAAAATAAAATATCGTGCGTGACTAAATTTTTCTTTCATGAACGTGCGTAATCGTTATTAAAAACTCATTCACGATCCCACCTCTAATTTAAATATAGTTTAAGTGTTTTTATTACTCATACGCACACGTTATATACATTATTATTGTATAAAATTAGTGTAGTGAAATCTTTAAAATTTTATTTCTCGAAAACAAGCCAAAACACATCTCTGAAAATTTCAGAACAGATAGAAAAGCAATTTTCATTTTTTTAAATTTAAGAAAATAATAAAATTGCGGCATGTTTTTTGATAAATAAAGTTCAAGTTTAAATTTGAAAAATTCAGAACTTCTTTTGAAAATTTTCCAATTTTTATTTTTTAATCGATAGCGCATACAAAAGTCTATAAAAAACTCTTATTTTAAAGACTTTACTGTGTTTCATTACATTTACATAAATATTGATATAAAGATACTCAGGCAAAAAATGCTGATATTTTCAATATTTGACCATGCCTACAAAGCCCACTTTTTGAAAAAAAAAAACTCAAATTTTATTAGTGTTATATAATAGTGCCCTAAGGGTGAATACTGTGCAATTGATTTCATATTGCCATGACATAACTTTTTTTGCTGAACATTTGGTGTGGAATGCCTCATTTGTATATGACAAAGCACAGAGAATATTAACAGGTTTGATTATGGATTTTCGATAATTTTAGAGAGATAATGTATTTAATTGCATGAATTGATGTAATTATAAAATTGCAGATCTTATCTGATCTGTTTATATCTACTCATATATGATCGTTTCTGATTGTATATAATTATATCTTAAATGACTAAAATCGAGATCTAATTATATCTCGTTTTTGGTCAACAGTAGCACAAATTTGACATTTAATTATATCTAATCAGCACCCTAAAAAAATGAGTCCAGTTTCCTACTATAAATTGGATAAATTTCAACAAATTCAAAAAATATACTCCCTACCCGACTAAAAATAAATATACAGGTCCATATATAATTTGAAATTGAGCCATATATAATTTAATATGTCCCAACACGGATTTGGATAAAATAAGATGATGAAATTGCACGCAGAAAAAAAACATGGTTGCGGTGATCATGATTTAAGAGCGTCATATTATGATTGGAAATATGATTGTAGCAATAATGTTAATATGATTGAAGGCAACAAGGAATGTTAATCATTATATGATTGCGGCAATAATGGCTTAAATGATATATAATTATCATAATATGATTCCAGTTTATTATACATATATTTTTTTTTTTAATTGAGAAAATATATTATGCTTTAATACCACACGTTTATAGAAATTCTTCATTACTTTTTTTTTTGATAAAGTTCACACCAATAATTTATTTTTTCTTTTTAAATGTTATTTTTATAAATATGAAACCATTTTTATTAATTTTGGTTCAATTTAGTGGCAACCTGCGTTTTACATCAATGATGTGCAATAAACTTATGGCATTTTTCTAAAAATTTCATCAACTATAACATTTTTGGCAGCTAACATTGAATGATTGTATAAATCATTAAGTTATTGACAAAATCATAACATATTTGCTGCAATCATAACGTATTTGTTACAAAATTAAAATTATTTTCAGCAATTATAACACATTCAGTAAACAAAAAATGCACAAAAAACACTTTAATATTTTCAATTTGAAGTTTTTATTTAAAATGGAAAGTTATTTTTAAACTGCACAATAAATAAATTATATAAAGTAGCTTTTTGTATTTCATTTCCTTCTGCGTTGATCCAATTTTTTAACTCAAATTGCCTTAAATTTTTTAAAGTACTAATTGTAAGTGGCGTCTTTGCGACTAACTGCTTGCTGGCAAAACACTAAACTGATGAATAAACCTGACAATGTTTGCAAAAATCAATTTTCATTAAGTTGTGATTATCTAATGATTGTTATAATCATGTTATGTTCAAATCTTTGGTGTGTCGAGAATATAATTAACTATAACATTGTTACAACAACCATATTGTACTTTTGGATATTGCAATTATTTTATCATGATTGAAGCGACCATTAAATGTCTAAATCAACCATATAAATGATTAAATATAGTTTTAAAAACAATAACTTGATTGCTGCAATCATAACTGGGTTTAGAGATCATAGTATAGTTGCTGCGATCATGTCGCAACGATATTTTTTCTCTGCGTGTGGTGGATCAAAATAGCTCAAAATTTGTTATATTAGATTAAATATGATCGTTTTTGATCCGAATATTGGGCTTATCTAATTTGATATAATTGTATATAATTTTATATCATAAGATCAAATATGTAGAATTTTGCATAAAATATTTTTTTTATCTCATAATTTTCAAATTTATCCCAAATTTTTTTCGGGAAATGCAAAATAAAAATTGCAAAAAAAAAAAATTGTGTCCGGGACTTAGAAATTTAAAAAAAAAATCGAAATTTAAAAAAAAATGTTCTTAAAACTTTGTTAATAAATTTTTACAAAACTTTTTCAGGACTTGTAAAATTTTTTTTTTATACCCTCCACTTAGTGATAGAGGGTATATATAAGTTTGTCATTCTGTTTGTAACTCATCGAAATATCGGTCTGGGACCCCATAAAGTATATATATTCATGATGCCCGATCGATTTTAAGACATTCTAGCGATGTCCGTCTGTCCGTCTGTCCGTCTGTCCGTCTGTCCGTCTGTCCGTCTGTCTGTCTGTTGAAAATGCTGTAGCGGACAAAATATTACACAGAGATGACTGAAACTTAACATATTTGTTGGAAGTTCTCCCGAGAAGTTTGGTATTGCATTTGAGCGAAATCGGCCCAACCGATCAAAAGTTATGAGTGAAAGTTTAACGACACCTCTAAAATTTTGAAAATACAAAATGCGTTTACACAGCTTCTACTTTACAGATTCAAATAAAATTTGGTACAGAATAATATTATACCATGTACAATGTCTGTGTAAAATTTTAGAAGAATTGGACAAAGGGGAGTGGCACCTCCCACATTAGCCTAGCATTCAAAATGCTATAACTCGGCTTCTGTTTAACAGATTAGAATGAAATTTGGTATAGAATGATATTTTAGCATGTCTGATCTATATGTAAAATTTGGGCGGAATAGAAAAAAGGGGTGTGACACCCCCCATACAAACCTAGCATGTAAAATACTATAACTCAAATTCTGATTAACGTATGTAAACAAATTTTAACATGGAGTGTAAATATGGTCTTTGTGGCCTATGTAGAAAATATGAGCAAATTTGGAGCAAAATTGACACATTTAGAAGATGATTTATCTTCGCCTTTAATATATTTAAATACATTTGAAAAATATTGTTAATATTTTATGTTTTAAGAGTTATTACTCCAGTTTACTTAAATCCTTTTTTTAATTTATCTGTTTTGGTTCTCGTTCTTTTAACATACCCGCTAAATTGTAAAACTTTTAATCAGTCTGTGGTATGATGGCTAGAGTGTTGGCTTTTCATACATGGAGTAACGAGTTCGAATCATCTTAGGACTCAAGATATTTTTTTTTTTTTTTTTTTGTTCGTTAATATTGTTTATTAATATTGTTTATTATTACAATTTTATTTAAATCACCTAAATCTATACCCTTCATTATATTTATTTAGTCATTGATTTTTCTCAGTTTTTGCAAATATATAAATGTGCTGTAATTAATTATTAATTAAATGTCGTTTTGTTTTTCTTTAAAAGCGAAATTGAATTTTGGTGGAAAAATATCGTATAATCAAAAAAACTTCTTTTATACACAGCAGTAGTGGGTTTGTTGTAATTTGCTCTGTTTTTTTTTTATCTCTTTAAAGATAGTCGTTAAATTGCTAAGACATTCAGAAGCAGTCTGTGGTATGATGGCTGCACTGTTAGCTTATCATTCATATGGTCGCAGGTTTGAGTCATGGTCGGGATGATTTTTTTTTTTTTTTTTTTATTTATTTTTTAGCTTCAATATTGTTTATCAAATTACAATTTATTAAAATCCCCTTAATAATTTATATTCGGCCTAACAATCTTTTGTATTCTTTGTCATTGGGTAAATGAAATAATTTTTGGAAAAAAAAATTATTTTCTACATTTTTTTTTTTTTATACCATCCACTCTTTATTTGTGTTTTGATTGTTTCTTTTTTTTATAATTTCTTGGATAAGTTCAATATCAAACACATTCAATATATTTATATTTTGAGTCCAATTCTTACAAACGGACAGACGATTTCTGCCTATTGACGATTTCTGGCAACACTGTTAGTAACGGTTAATTTTGTTAGCTTATAGCAGGGATGGAAAATCGGAATTCTGAAATGGTACTGGAGCTCAACCAAAACAGTACTTTTTCGCCCTCGACGGTACTAAAAAAAATTAAAGTCCAGTTTCCGTACGACAAACGCCTTTCGCCTGCGACGAATAAGAAGAAACTAGGCATAATTCAATATAAAAGTTCTTAAATTGAAGACATCCTTATTCATTTATTAATTTTTTAGAGAAAACTTCAATAAAGGTTGGCTAAAATCAAAAATTTCATTTATTTGAAGTTTTTGAAGCATTTTTCCAATGAAAATCGGTCGATTTTCGGATTTTTATACCCTCCACTTAGTGATAGAGGGTATATATAAGTTTGTCATTCCGTTTGTAACTCATCGAAATATCGGTCTGGGACCCCATAAAGTATATATATTCATGATGCCCGATCGATTTTAAGACATTCTAGCGATGTCCGTCTGTCCGTCTGTCCGTCTGTCCGTCTGTCCGTCTGTCCGTCTGTCTGTTGAAAATGCTGTAGCGGACAAAATATTACACAGAGATGACTGAAACTTAACATATTTGTTGGAAGTTCTCCCGAGAAGTTTGGTATTGCATTTGAGCGAAATCGGCCCAGCCGATCAAAAGTTATGAGTGAAAGTTTAATGACACCTCTTAAATTTTGAAAATACAAAATGCGTTTACACAGCTTCTACTTTACAGATTAAAATAAAATTTGGTACAGAATAATATTATACCATGTACAATGTCTGTGTAAAATTTTAGAAGAATTGGACAAAGGGGAGTGGCACCTCCCACATTAGCTTAGCATGCAAAATGCAATAACTCGGCTTCTGTTTAACAGATTCGAATGAAATTTGGTATAGAATGATATTTTAGCATGTCTGATCTCTATGTAAAATTTGGGCGGAATAGAAAAAAGGGGTGTAACACCCCCCATACAAACCTAGCATGTAAAATACTATAACTCAAATTCTGATTAACGTATGTAAACAAATTTTAACATGGAGTGTAAATATGGTCTTTGTGGCCTATATAGAAAATATGAGCAAATTTGGAGCAAAATTGGCACATTTAGAAGATGATTTATCTTGGCCTTTAATAAACATATTTAAATACATTTGAAAAATGTTGTTAATATTTTATTTTTTAAGAGTTATAACTCCAGTTTACTTAAATGCTTTTTTTTAATTTATCTGTTTTGGTTCTCGTTCTTTTAACATACCCGCTAAATTGTAAAACTTTTAATCAGTCTGTGGTATGATGGCTAGAGTGTTGGCTTTTCATTCATATGGTCGCAGGTTTGAGTCACGGTCGGGATGAAGTTTTTTTTTTTTTTTTTTTTTATTTTTTAGCTTCAATATTTAGGGAATTCACATGGGTATCGTATTTGGTGTTGTATGTCCTATCTAAAAACAGGGTTGGTTAAACTTTAAATTAATAATACGACACTTACACGATATGACGATACAACATTTATACCTTTGTTTTGTGTGCTATTTTCAAGTATGCTAACAAGAAGAGAATCTAAGAGAAAATTATCAAATGAGCGATAAATAATTTTTACCAACCCTGTTTTTGGATAGGACATACAACATATACAACAAATACGATAACCATGTGAATTCCCTAATTGTTTATAAAATTACAATTTATTAAAATCCCCTTAATAATTTATATTCGGCCTAACAATCTTCTGTATTCTTTGTCATTGGGTAAATGAAATAATTTTTGGAAAAAAAATTTATTTTCTACATTTTTTTTTTTTTATACCATCCACTCTTTATTTGTGTTTTGATTGTTCTTTTTTTTAATAATTTCTTGGATAAGTTCAATATCAAACACATTCAATATATTTATATTTTGCGTCCAATTCTTACAAACGGACAGACGATTTCATTGACGATTTCTGGCAACACTAATTTATCTGTTTTGGTTCTCGTTCTTTTAACATACCCGCAAAATTGTAAAACTTTTAACCAGTCTGTGGTATGATGGCTAGGGTGTTGGCTTTTCATACATGGAGTCCCGGGTTCGAATCATGTTAGGACTCAAGATTTTTTTTTTTTTTTTTTTTTGTTAATATTGTTTATTATTATAATTTTATTTAAATCACCTAAATCTATACCCTTCATTATATTTATCGAGTCATTGATTTTTCTCAGTTTTTGCAAATATATAAATGTGCTGTAATTAATTATTAATTAAATGTCGTTTTGTTTTTCTTTAAAAGCGAAATTGAATTTTGGTGGAAAAAATATGGTATATTCAACAAAACTTCTTTTATACACAACAGTAGAGGGTTTGTTGTAATTTGCCCGGTTTTGTTTATCTCTTTTAAGATAGTCGTTAAATTGCTAATGAAATAATTTTTGAAAAAAAATTTATATTTTCTACATTTTTTTTTTTTATACCATCCACTCTTTATTTGTGTTTTGATTGTTTTTATACCCTCCACTTAGTGATAGAGGGTATATATAAGTTTGTCATTCCGTTTGTAACTCATCGAAATATCGGTCTGGGACCCCATAAAGTATATATATTCATGATGCCCGATCGATTTTAAGACATTCTAGCGATGTCCGTCTGTCCGTCTGTCCGTCTGTCCGTCTGTCCGTCTGTCCGTCTGTCCGTCTGTCTGTTGAAAATGCTGTAGCGGACAAAATATTACACAGAGATGACTGAAACTTAACATATTTGTTGGAAGTTCTCCCGAGAAGTTTGGTATTGCATTTGAGCGAAATCGGCCCAGCCGATCAAAAGTTATGAGTGAAAGTTTAATGACACCTCTTAAATTTTGAAAATACAAAATGCGTTTACACAGCTTCTACTTTACAGATTAAAATAAAATTTGGTACAGAATAATATTATACCATGTACAATGTCTGTGTAAAATTTTAGAAGAATTGGACAAAGGGGAGTGGCACCTCCCACATTAGCTTAGCATGCAAAATGCAATAACTCGGCTTCTGTTTAACAGATTCGAATGAAATTTGGTATAGAATGATATTTTAGCATGTCTGATCTCTATGTAAAATTTGGGCGGAATAGAAAAAAGGGGTGTAACACCCCCCATACAAACCTAGCATGTAAAATACTATAACTCAAATTCTGATTAACGTATGTAAACAAATTTTAACATGGAGTGTAAATATGGTCTTTGTGGCCTATATAGAAAATATGAGCAAATTTGGAGCAAAATTGGCACATTTAGAAGATGATTTATCTTGGCCTTTAATAAACATATTTAAATACATTTGAAAAATGTTGTTAATATTTTATTTTTTAAGAGTTATAACTCCAGTTTACTTAAATGCTTTTTTTTAATTTATCTGTTTTGGTTCTCGTTCTTTTAACATACCCGCTAAATTGTAAAACTTTTAATCAGTCTGTGGTATGATGGCTAGAGTGTTGGCTTTTCATTCATATGGTCGCAGGTTTGAGTCACGGTCGGGATGAAGTTTTTTTTTTTTTTTTTTTTTATTTTTTAGCTTCAATATTTAGGGAATTCACATGGGTATCGTATTTGGTGTTGTATGTCCTATCTAAAAACAGGGTTGGTTAAACTTTAAATTAATAATACGACACTTACACGATATGACGATACAACATTTATACCTTTGTTTTGTGTGCTATTTTCAAGTATGCTAACAAGAAGAGAATCTAAGAGAAAATTATCAAATGAGCGATAAATAATTTTTACCAACCCTGTTTTTGGATAGGACATACAACATATACAACAAATACGATAACCATGTGAATTCCCTAATTGTTTATAAAATTACAATTTATTAAAATCCCCTTAATAATTTATATTCGGCCTAACAATCTTCTGTATTCTTTGTCATTGGGTAAATGAAATAATTTTTGGAAAAAAAATTTATTTTCTACATTTTTTTTTTTTTATACCATCCACTCTTTATTTGTGTTTTGATTGTTCTTTTTTTTAATAATTTCTTGGATAAGTTCAATATCAAACACATTCAATATATTTATATTTTGCGTCCAATTCTTACAAACGGACAGACGATTTCATTGACGATTTCTGGCAACACTAATTTATCTGTTTTGGTTCTCGTTCTTTTAACATACCCGCAAAATTGTAAAACTTTTAACCAGTCTGTGGTATGATGGCTAGGGTGTTGGCTTTTCATACATGGAGTCCCGGGTTCGAATCATGTTAGGACTCAAGATTTTTTTTTTTTTTTTTTTTTGTTAATATTGTTTATTATTATAATTTTATTTAAATCACCTAAATCTATACCCTTCATTATATTTATCGAGTCATTGATTTTTCTCAGTTTTTGCAAATATATAAATGTGCTGTAATTAATTATTAATTAAATGTCGTTTTGTTTTTCTTTAAAAGCGAAATTGAATTTTGGTGGAAAAAATATGGTATATTCAACAAAACTTCTTTTATACACAACAGTAGAGGGTTTGTTGTAATTTGCCCGGTTTTGTTTATCTCTTTTAAGATAGTCGTTAAATTGCTAATGAAATAATTTTTGAAAAAAAATTTATATTTTCTACATTTTTTTTTTTTATACCATCCACTCTTTATTTGTGTTTTGATTGTTTTTTTTTTTTTTTTTTGATAATTTCTTGGATAAGATCAATATCAAACACATTCAATATATTTATATTTTGCGTCCAATTCTTACAAACGGACAGACGATTTTTGCCTATTGACGATTTCTGGCAACACTGTTAGTAACGGTTAATTTTGTTAGCTTATCGTATATGTAGTATGATCCCTATAAAAAACTAGGAATATATTTTTAAACCTACCACTGGGTATACCTACCACTGGGTATACTTACCACTGGGTATACCTACCACTAGGTAAGTTATTTTAAGCATTGCTGTGTTGTAATCAAACAAAATTGCGAATTTGACATGCATTTTTAATGCTGCCGGTGGTCTAATGGTAGTGTCGTCGGATATTAATTTGGGGGCACCAGGTTCGTCTCCCGGTTTGGCCGAGAGTATAATTTTTTTTTTTTTTTCATTTGTTGCTTTTTTTTAATTTTACCATTAATAAGTTTTTATTTTGAGTTACTTGATTTTTTTAATTTAAAAATTTGAAATAAAATAAGTTAATTAATTTTTTTTTTTAAATAAATTTTATTCATTAAGAATAAATTTTATAAATATTATTTTTACAAATCAAATCGATTTCAGTATTTTTATGTATGCCAATTGTGGGAAAACGTCAAAAATATTGTGCATAATATTGCGTCGTCTGTAGGTACCTTAATAAGCTAATTTTATCAATATTTCATCGAAAATGTGTAATATTTTACAAAACTATTCCAAACGATGCTAAATTAAATTGAGAAATTAATGGAAGTTAACATTTCGTTTCGTTTTTTTTTTTTTTGTTTTAATGAATGTTAACAAATTGGAGCGGAAAGCGTTTTTCCGCAATTGTCCTCATAAAAATGGAATTGAATTAAAAACTTAAAAAATGCCTTGTCTTCCCCCTCCTTTTTACCCCCTAAATATGAATTTGGGCCGCTAAAAAAAATATGTGTCCCTTTATTTTTTCTGATCTACAAAATAAAACCAATTCCATAAAGATCCGCGGGTGACAATAGGGAGACGTTTTAATTAATAGTTAAAAACAACAACGCAGACGTCTAAACAACAACAAATGTAATTGTTTTAACTGTCTTTTGTAGTGGAATCTACCGTTATAATTTTTTGAGTGTAGCAACTTTGATATACATATTCATATAAATTTAAAAAAAAAACACGCTATTTTAACAGAAACGGTGTTTAGAGATTTTCCAGCCCTGGTAATGGGCAAAAAAAATATTTTCTAAACACCATAGACACAGACTATATACAGACTAGACAGTAGAGTTGTAAAACAAAAATGGGTAAAAACTTAGCGATTTTAGAACATACAGATCGGTTTTTAGCTGGTTTAAAGCATGGCAACACTTTCTACTAGTTAGAAGTGAGTAAAACAATAAAAGCCGTTCTACCTTTTTTTTCGTATGGCGTGTTAGAGAATAATCACAATTGGAGCGGGAAGCGGAAAAACGCAATTGTCCTCATAAAAATAGAATTAAATCTAGTTTGGCGGAAAAACTCGGCTGAATTTTGTTGTCATATAAAACGTATGTGAACAGTTGCGGAAAAACGCTTCCCGCTCCAATTGTGATAATTATCTTATATTGGTTTTCTCTCTCTAACCTAATTAGTAGAATAATTTTAAAAAAATAACCACATGGTTAAAGACTACTTTTTTGACACTTGTTATAATTGTCGAGTCTGTATTAATCTGTGCCATTGATATTAAATTTTTAAAGAACGTGCATTAGAAAATCGTATTAATTTATAAATACTGGGATACAGATGGAGGGTATTTAAAATTCGGCACGGCCGAATTTAACTTTTTTACTTGTTTTTTTTTTTTTTTGATAATTTCTTGGATAAGATCAATATCAAACACATTCAATATATTTATATTTTGCGTCCAATTCTTACAAACGGACAGACGATTTTTGCCTATTGACGATTTCTGGCAACACTGTTAGTAACGGTTAATTTTGTTAGCTTATCGTATATGTAGTATGATCCCTATAAAAAACTAGGAATATATTTTTAAACCTACCACTGGGTATACCTACCACTGGGTATACTTACCACTGGGTATACCTACCACTAGGTAAGTTATTTTAAGCATTGCTGTGTTGTAATCAAACAAAATTGCGAATTTGACATGCATTTTTAATGCTGCCGGTGGTCTAATGGTAGTGTCGTCGGATATTAATTTGGGGGCACCAGGTTCGTCTCCCGGTTTGGCCGAGAGTATAATTTTTTTTTTTTTTTCATTTGTTGCTTTTTTTTAATTTTACCATTAATAAGTTTTTATTTTGAGTTACTTGATTTTTTTAATTTAAAAATTTGAAATAAAATAAGTTAATTAATTTTTTTTTTTAAATAAATTTTATTCATTAAGAATAAATTTTATAAATATTATTTTTACAAATCAAATCGATTTCAGTATTTTTATGTATGCCAATTGTGGGAAAACGTCAAAAATATTGTGCATAATATTGCGTCGTCTGTAGGTACCTTAATAAGCTAATTTTATCAATATTTCATCGAAAATGTGTAATATTTTACAAAACTATTCCAAACGATGCTAAATTAAATTGAGAAATTAATGGAAGTTAACATTTCGTTTCGTTTTTTTTTTTTTTGTTTTGATGAATGTTAACAAATTGGAGCGGAAAGCGTTTTTCCGCAATTGTCCTCATAAAAATGGAATTGAATTAAAAACTTAAAAAATGCCTTGTCTTCCCCCTCCTTTTTACCCCCTAAATATGAATTTGGGCCGCTAAAAAAAATATGTGTCCCTTTATTTTTTCTGATCTACAAAATAAAACCAATTCCATAAAGATCCGCGGGTGACAATAGGGAGACGTTTTAATTAATAGTTAAAAACAACAACGCAGACGTCTAAACAACAACAAATGTAGTTGTTTTAACTGTCTTTTGTAGTGGAATCTACCGTTATAATTTTTTGAGTGTAGCAACTTTGATATACATATTCATATAAATTTAAAAAAAAAACACGCTATTTTAACAGAAACGGTGTTTAGAGATTTTCCAGCCCTGGTAATGGGCAAAAAAAATATTTTCTAAACACCATAGACACAGACTATATACAGACTAGACAGTAGAGTTGTAAAACAAAAATGGGTAAAAACTTAGCGATTTTAGAACATACAGATCGGTTTTTAGCTGGTTTAAAGCATGGCAACACTTTCTACTAGTTAGAAGTGAGTAAAACAATAAAAGCCGTTCTACCTTTTTTTTCGTATGGCGTGTTAGAGAATAATCACAATTGGAGCGGGAAGCGGAAAAACGCAATTGTCCTCATAAAAATAGAATTAAATCTAGTTTGGCGGAAAAACTCGGCTGAATTTTGTTGTCATATAAAACGTATGTGAACAGTTGCGGAAAAACGCTTCCCGCTCCAATTGTGATAATTATCTTATATTGGTTTTCTCTCTCTAACCTAATTAGTAGAATAATTTTAAAAAAATAACCACATGGTTAAAGACTACTTTTTTGACACTTGTTATAATTGTCGAGTCTGTATTAATCTGTGCCATTGATATTAAATTTTTAAAGAACGTGCATTAGAAAATCGTATTAATTTATAAATACTGGGATACAGATGGAGGGTATTTAAAATTCGGCACGGCCGAATTTAACTTTTTTACTTGTTTTTTTTTAAATCGTTTTTATTAAAAACTTTTTAATGAAATTTTTAACTCCAAAACGCAAAAATTATTTGTGTCTGGAAATTTTAAAAAATTTTCTCGGGACTTAGAAAACTTTTTTCCCCCGATTCGACACCATATGTATATCTCATCTTGTATGAGGTCAGACATGGAGTTGTATATCATATATTTATTCATCTAATCTTGTATGAGGTCATTCATGGAGTCATATAAAATATTATATGCAATATCTAATTTAATAAAGCTTTATATATTGTATGTGGAGCAACACATGATTCGATATCCTTTTATATGGCACCATATTAAATTTTGGGTGTAAAACTTAATACAAGATACATTTACACATAATTATGTAAAGTACTGTGTATGGTCATATATAAATATATTAAATAATATGTTTCTTTATCTAAACTTTTTTAGTCGGGTAGTAAAAATATTATGCTAATTTTACTAAATAGATCTAATTTGATCCGTAAAATGGTTGTATCAAATAATATCTAATTGTATTACTTTAGATCAAAAAATATAAAAATTGATACAATTTGATCCTGAATTTGGTCAAATCTAATTTTATCAAATTGATCTTATAATATCTATTTTTATACAATTTGATGAGCAAAACCAAAATAAGAATCTAATCATATATGGAGCAATATCTAACCATATAAAGTGGATCAACCGTATCAAAATGATAGATATAATTTTATATAAATTTATACGGAAGCATATTAACTCATATAAGATTGTATCAAATTATATATGATTATATCAGAAAATTTTTACTCGGGCTACTATAAATTGAGTAAATGTCCAATAAAAAAAAAAGTGTTATTTACTCAATATTCAATTTTTTTTTTTTATACAACTCCAAAGAAATATCTTTCAATGTAGAATCAGCTGGCAGGCCTTGTTTTTTAATATAGATATTTTTATTTTCTAATAGGAAATGAAAAACAAATAAATAATCACAAAAAAAAACACAGAAAAAATAATGGCAAGAAAGTAAAATTATTTTGAAATGAAGGTTATCATGTGAATGTATGTAGAGTAAACAGATATTACAAAAATATATGTATACGCATTTAGTCTAAACAAAATAACATGGATTTGGCAAATTGCCGGGCATAAGGGATATAAAAAAACGATTTAATAAATTAAATAAATATTTAAAATAAGTGGGACATAAGATTTTTAAGATAAACAAGCGAAATATATTATTATTAAATAATTGAGTTAGTTTTATTTAAATACCATTTTGAAAATTATTAAAAAAATGCCCTTCGCACTAAAGGATTATTTCGGAATCCACCAAAAATAAGAACGACACAAATGAAAAATAAAAGTATTTCATATTCTTCTTTAAGTGCAACACTGATGCCAACTATTCGTCAAACACAAAGTCGCTAAATCCTAGTAAAAATTCGCTAGAAAAGTGATTTTCAATAGATAATAATTACAACAGCTGTTTGTGAAATTACAATAAAAACGAAAAAAGACACTCACGCGTTGTAGCATAAAATTATGGCATTAATACTACCCTTGCAAAAATTCTATCAATAAGAAAACGATCAGGAAAACTCAAAAAAAAAATTGAAAAATTAATATTCAAAAAATTCACACATTGAGAAAAAAATTAAAATTAGTTTAAAAATGGAAATATTAGGAAAACTAAAATAAAAATATAAAAAAATAAATAAGAAACATATAAATAATCTCAGGCGCGGATCCACAGGGGGGGAAAGGAAATCCCCCCCTCCCAAACCGAATTTGAAAGAAAAAAAAAGAAAAAAGGGAAAAAAGAATAAAGAAAGGAAAGAAAAGAAAAAGAAGAAAAGAAGAGGGAAAAAGCAGAGTAAAAAGGAAATAATCTGAAAAAAAATTTCTATGAAAAATGTCTAAGAATCTGAAAAAATTTTCTATGAAAAATATTGCGGAATGTTAAAATTTTGTGAAAAAATTTGAGAATTTTTTTAGAGAAAAAATTTAGAATTTTTCTTTAGGAAAATCCTTTTAAAGTTTTCTATAGCAAAAATCGGGGATTTTTTCTATAGGAGAAATTTTTTTTATAGAAATTCTTCTATGAAAAATGTCTAAGAATCCTTAAACGTTTCTGAATGGTCAAATTTTTCTATATGATAGAGGCACAGACTATAGTCTATAGTTTATATATAAACAGACTCTACAGTAGAGTTTTATAAGAAAAAATGGGGGAAAACTAAGCGATTTTAGGAGAAAACAGAGCGGGTTTTAGTCCGTTTTACGCTAACGTGGCAACACTTTCTGCGACTTAGGAGTGAGTGAAATAACAAAAACCGATCTGGCATCTATTTTTCTTATAGCGCGTTATATCAGTTTTTTTTTAACCTAATTCGTAGAATAATTTGAAAATATTAATCATATGGTTCAGAACTACTTTTTTGACACCTGTCACTTATGTCGAGTCTGAATTAGTCTGTGATAAAGGTCTCAAAAAATTTAAACTTTCCTTTATTAAAAAAAAAAAAAAAAATTTTTGACGAAATATTTGTGAATTTTTCTAAACGAATTCAATTCTTGTTGGTAACCAATTCCAGATCATGTTGGTAACCTTTGCGAAATAATGTAAGAGACAAAAAAGTTGAAAGAAAGTATGAGGTGAGGTTGAGATTGCTAGAAATAGAATTGTAGTGTTGGAAACTGTCAAAATTTATTCTGTAGAAACTATAAATATTCATATATATAAAAAACAGTTTTCATTAACAAGACAAACGACATTTAAAATCCTACTGAAGATGACACTAACTGGGGTGTTTGAAACCGGTATAGGAAATACCAGAAATGTCTATAATTTATAGAAATTCAATTTTTCTTCTGCATTTTTTCAACTTGAACCCTTATAACAAATATAATTAGAGCCCGTGCTCGATCTGTACTTACAGAAAAAATCAAAAAAAAAAAAGAAAAATTTTTCCATTTTTCTAAATTAATAATTTGGGAATTTATAGAAAAAAGTTGAGAATTTTTCGTAAAACTTTTTTACAGGAAAAATCTTATAAAATCTAAGAGTTTTTTTTAAGGCAAAATCTGAAAATTTTCTATATTGAAAATTTGACAATTCTCCTGGGTAAAAAGAAAAGAGGAAATGAAATCATGAGTGCAAATTTTTTCTAGAATTTTCAAGAATCTCAAAAGTTTTCTTTAGAAAAATTGTTTAAAATCTTAAATTTTTTTATAAAAAAAAAAGTAAAATTAAGGTCTCTGTTCTGTCTTTCACAACTTTTAAATTTACATGAAAATTTACGAATCACATGAAATCAAGTTAAATGTTTTGTTGATCACGTTTTCATTCGAAGTTAAAATCAAATAATTGAAATTTAAAAAATTATAAGGAAAAAAGTGCATTCGTTTTACTTTCACCAAATTTTATTTATGTGAAACAAAACGAAAAAAAAAAAATCGGATGTGAAATCTAGAACACCAAAAAAATTCGGAAATTTTAATTTTCACATTTTTTATGTGAATTACTTTTTTTGGAACAGCGCACAGTGCCACATTTGGCCAATCTATTACGACAAAAATCCAATTTTAATTATATTGACTTGAAATTCGGTATAAATGTTCGTTTTGACTTCGAAAATAACATTATGAAAAATGTGGGAGGCTGGTTAAGGGCCACACCCACTTTTTTTAAAATTTGTAATTTTGGTTAAAATTTCTTTAAATTTGGTATATATTCTCTCAATGACTGTAGAAATAATATCACAAAAAAAGGGGGCGGTCAGACAACTGCCACGCCCACATTTTTAAAATATGTTTAAAAAATATGTAAAAACAAGGTTTACGAATCGCCCCACTGTAGTCGGCGTCGCAGACGGTCGCAAAAGTTAGCCGTTGAAATAAGTACTATGGATATTGGTTAATATATCTGAAAAAGTCCGGCGACCAATACGGACCAAACACAAAAGTTCTATTCCATCAAAAAAAAATAAATATATAATTTTCTTTTTAAAAATTTGTATTTTGTTAAAAATTTAATAAAAAATAGAAAAATTTGTTTTAAAAAAAAAGTAAAGATATGATTTAAAGCATTTAAATATCCTTTAAAATTACCAAAAAGAGTGGATAAATATATCTTTTTGTTCAAAAGTTACAACAGTTTAAACTCGACATAATTTATGCGAAATAATGAACACTACTTACAGGATTTTACAAGATGCAACTTTATGCACCCACCTGTAAGTAACGAACAGAATTATCGATCTTATATGATTATTTCCGTGCTATTAGAAATGTTCTATAATACATACAAACATATCATGAAAATCGGGGAACTTTTTTTTTTGATTTTTGTCGTGCTAGATTGGCCAAATGTGGCACTGTGCAGCGGCCTAAAATAAAAATTTTGTATAGGAAAAATGAGAAAATTTTTTTCAGGGAAAATTTGAGATTTTTTTATACAAAAAATGCAATAGAATCTTAAACTTTTTCTATAGGAAAAATTATACAGAATCTGGGACTTTTATAGGAAAAATGTCTCGGAATCTAAGTATTTTTTCCTTAGGAAAAATGTCTCAGAATCTGAGATTATTTTTATTAGAAAGATGTCTCAGGATCTAAGCGTTTTAATATTAAAAAAATTATTCTAAAATCGATGACTTTTTCGATAGGAAAAATATCTCAGAATCCAAGTTTTTTCTATAAAAATTGCCTTAGACTCTGAAAATTTTAGAAAAAATATTCTGAGAATTTTAGAAAAAAATATTACAGAATCTACAAAAAGGTCTTAGACTACGAAATTTTTTTTATTTGAAAAATGACTCAGAATTTAAGACTTTTTTTGTTGGAAAAATTTCGGAGACTCAGACTTTTTAATGGGAAAAAATGACTCAGAGATTGAAACATTTTTTTAGGAAAAAATTTCTTAGACTCTTTTAAAAATATATTTCTCAGAAAATGTTTGACTATCTTAGACTGTTTCTAGGGAAAAGTTTCTCAGAAAACAAAACTTTTATAATAGAAAAACGTCTCAGAATCTAGAAAATTGCCTCCAAAAATTTTAAAAAGCATTAAAGTGTTAAATTTTTCTAATCTCAGTTACTTTCTACGGAATATTTTTTCAAACCCTTAAAATGTTGGTGTTGAAAGATCATTTCGGTATCTTAAAACTTTTCTCTAGAAAAATAGTATAGAAATGTTTTCTTAATATTTTAGAACCTAAGATGTTTTTAATGGGGAAAAAACTTACTAAATTTGGGAATTTTTCTTAATGAAATTTTTTTCTAAATATGAGGCATTCCACACCAAATGTCCCGCTACAGAAAAACATGTGTCCCGTAAATTTCTGAATAGGTTGTTTGGATAGCCCTATATGGAACTAAGAAAATTGCGTTTTTGGTTTTTCTAATTTTCAAAAACTGGGCTTAGAAGGCGTGGTCAAATATTGGAAAAATGGTCAAATTTGTGGCGAGTTGCATTGATTAAATATTTATCACATTAAAACGGAATGCACCACAATCTAAAAAATTTACATTCTTATATAGTTTTGTATGGGCTATCGAGTAAATTTTTTTTTTGTTGAACATTTTCAGAACCCGTTCTGAAATTTTCCATTTTTTAAAAATGTCAATTTATTAAAAAACATGCCACTTTTTTTTTTTTTTTTAATTTTTTTTAAAAAGTTTAGATGTTTGTCCATCCACACAAAAAAATTCAGAAACACGTTCTTCGTTTTTTTTTAGAGAAAATCGCATTTGAACTTGTAATTTCATTACAATTTTGTAATTTGCTTGTATTTTCTTGATGTATCGTTGCGAATGAGTGTTATTAATTGCATAAATATTACTCATTCGCAACGTTAAATCAAAGAAATACAAGCAAATTACAAAATTGTTTGAAATTTAAAGTTCAAATGCGATTTTCTCGAAAAAAAAAAACGAAGAACGTGTTTCTGAATTTTTTTGTGTGGATGGACAAACATCTAAACTTTTAAAAAAAATTTAAAAAAGAAAAAAAAAGTGGCATGTTTTTTAATAAATTGACATTTTTAAAAAATGGAAAATTTCAGAACTGGTTCTGAAAATTTTCAAAAAAAAAAAAATTTTAATCGATAGCCCATACAAAACTATATAAGAATGTAAATTTTTGAGGTTGTGGTGCATTCCGTTTTAATGTGATAAATATTTAATCAAGGCAACTCGCCACAAATTTTACCATTTTTCCAATATTTGACCACGCCTCATAAGCCCAGTTTTTGAAAAATTGAAAAACCAAAAACGCAATTTTCTAAGTGCCATATAGGGCTATCCATACAACCTATTTAGAAGTTTACTGTACACGTGTTTTTTTTTCGCTGGACATTTGGTGTGGAATGCCTTATATAGAAATTTTTTGTGTGAGATTTGCATAATTATCTGAGAATTTTCTATATGAAGGTGTATCAAAATTTAAAAATTTTTATATAAATTTTGATTAATTATTTTTCAAAAATAAAAATCGTTACATTCTAACTTTAAAATATTATATTTTTAGTAGGTTTATTCTAGCTCGAGGTCATTATTTCCTTGGACTTTGATATTCTCATAGAATAATTTTTTTGAAAATTATTCTATGAGAAAATCATAGCTTTAATAAGTATAGGAAATAATGACCCCGAGCTAGAATAAACCTACTTCAAATATTTTTGTATAAATTTTAAAAGCTTTTCTGTCTCAAAATGCCTCAGCACCTCAGAAGATTTTTTCTATTTGGATAACGTCTCGAAATCATAAACTTTCTATTAGAAAATTATGTCATAATCTGGGTCTTTTGCTGTCAGAAAAATGATTTAGAACCCGAAAAACTCATGAAGAGACAATTTTCAAAATATCAAACATTTAAGTTTTTTTTTTTATAACAGGAATAAATTTTTAAAATTTTAAAATGTTTCTATAGAAAAAATCATAACAAATAAGAATTGAACAGTAAAAAACCTTAACCTAATTTAAATTCAAACTGAAGTTCCCTGCAAAAAAAAAAAAAAAAAATTAGAAAAAAAATTTCCCCCCAAAGGCCAAGAGCTGGATCCGCGCCTGATAATCAAAAGAATTACAGGGTATTTTTTTTTTATTCGGGCTATCATTCTTAACTATTGGATTTCAAAAAAAGTTTTACATATTTATATACAATTACATATATTTAAAACACTAAGATACATACCTGTTGTAGGATGAACACCATTTATGATTATGAAAAGAAAATTAAAAAAATGTGTTAAAACTTTTCACATGAGCAATAAAATAAATAAATAATTTTAAATTTAAATCATTTCAAAAAATATTTAAAACAATTTATGAAAAAATAAATCTTTAAAAAATATTCATACATATTTTTTCTTCTTAATTACAGAAAAAAAAATTAAATAAATATTTTCCCCAAAAAAACGCCTTAAAACAATTTCACAAAGAAAATGCAGAGAATTTGAGAGAATATGCCATAAAAACACCAAAAATTATATCTATGTTTTTGGTGTTTTCCTTTTTGTACAAAAAAAAAACAAACAAAACGCATTTTTTGCGGAGGATTGGTTTTTGTTTGTTGTTTAGTGTTAGTGCATTTTTCGCCTTGGGCTTTTCAAATTGTAGCACTGTTTTTGCAGTATGTTTTTATACCCTCCACTTATTGTTAGTTAAAGAAAGTAAATATAGGTTTGTCATTCCGTTTGTAACTTATCGAAATATCGATCTGGGACTCCATAAAATATATATATTTAATTGATCAGTGATCGATTCTAAGACATTCTAGCTATGCTTGTCTGTCGGTCTGTCTGTTGAAATGCCGATCACTCCTAAAATATTACACAGATATGAGTGATACTTAAAATATTTACTTGCTGTTGCTTAAAAAAAGTTTGGTATTGCATTTGAGCAATATCGGTTTAGCGGTTTAAAAGATATGAACTAAAATATAGGAACACCTTGATAATTTCAGTACATTCTACATAACCAAAAAATACAGAATGCTTAAATTCATCTGCTAGTTGACTTATGTAAACATAATTGGTACCGAAAGGTATTTAAACAACACACAAAAAATTATTGACTAAAAATTTTCAATTAAATCTATTGATCAACAAAATTTAAATGAGTCAATCAATAATTTGATTAAAATTTTCGTTATTTTCTTTAAATTTTGAACATACCAGATTTTTTTCGCTTTAAGTTATTTGAATAGATTAATTCAAAAATATACAAAATAATCTGGTTTTACTTTTTTTATTGTTGGCAACATATTGTAAAGCAAAAAAGATACATTTTTTGATAATTTTGTCATAAGCTTACAATTCATTTGTAATTAATCAATATTTTGATTGACTATAAATAAAAAATTGATCAAAATCGAAAAAATTTTAGATCAGAACCGAAAAAATGTTTGATTGAAAAAATTTTCAATCAATCACCTACAATTTGGTGATTGGTATAACAATTTTTTTAATTGGAGGAATTTCAATCATAAAATTGATTGAAAAAAATTAAATCAATCATTATTTTGATTGACTATAAATAAAAAATTGATCAAATTTTTGATCAAAATCGAAAAAATGTTGTGATTGAAAAAATTTTCAATCAATCACCTACAATTTGATGATTGGTAAAACAATTTTTTAAATTAGAGGAATTTCAATCAAAAAATTGATTGATTCCGCGTTTTTGCTGATTGAAATTCGTTTCAAATTTTTTCTGTGAAGTACAAACATATTTTTTTCAACAACATTTTATTTTCGCGAAAATTTTTCTCACCAAATATTTCTTTCCGCGGATATTTTTTTCATTTATATTTTGAATTGAGTTTTTGACAATAATCTTTTTTACATTTGCAGGGTATTCATACATTCGGCAAGGCCGAATTTACTTATTTTACTTGCTTTTTGGTATCTGTTATTTCTTTAAAAAAAATTAAGCCTCATACATGCTTAGACATTCATTGTTATTTCACTTTAGAAAAATAAAATAACTGAAAAATATAAAATCTGTTTGCCAACAACTATTGGCGCCTGTGTAGGATTTTATGATGATTTTATACTCTAGATCACAAAAACATGGTCAGAGATATAGAATTTAAGACATTTCCTCTAAAGTAAATTTTTCAGATTCTAAAAAATCTTTTCTATAAAGAAAAAGTCTCTGATTCTGAGGCATCTTAAACATTTTGATTCGAAGATATTTTAAAGTCTCAGATTCTGTGAGATTTTTAAATTTTTTCTATAAAAAAAAAATGAAGTGAAAAGAATTTGAGTAAAAAAACACATTTCATTCTTTATTTAAATAGATAAAAAGTAACTTTTTACCCCATTTTTATCCGGTGTTTGCCATTTTTATCGTTTAATATTAGAATATTCCAAATTTTAATATTCTAGAAGCATTATTTTATGCGATAGTAAAAGTACCAAAGTACAATTTTTTGCGTTTTTTTTTTTTTTAATTTCCAAAAAGTACTTGATTCAGATAACTATTTTCGCTGGAGGACCCTACATGTTAATTTTCAAGTTTCTATGACCATTATTTCAGAAGATAGAAAAGGTACCAACACTCAAAAGAAAAACTCTGTCAAAAAATCTGTAAAACGACTTTCAATTTGAATTAGCAATCTTTTAGCAGATTGTTCTGCTGAGAAGGATATTTTTACTAAAATCTCTGTCATTCAGTTTAAGAAAATAACAGACATTTTACTATGTTTATACTGATTTTGTTTGCTGAGTTTCATTATTTTTTCAAGAAATTTTTTTTATAAAAAAAAATGCAGAACAGATTGTTCTGCTGAAATCAGCAGATTGTTCTGCTGAAATCAGCAGATTAATCAGCTAAAATCAGATTTCTCTGCTGTCGAACAACACACATGTTTAATAACTAAAACGCCAGATAAAAGTATAAGCTTCCGTAGCGTAGTGGTTAAGAAGTGTACTTTCAAATCGGAAGGTGGCGAGTTCGATGCTGGCTGGCGGAGTATGTTTTTTTTTTTCTTTTTATATTTATTCACCTCTTATGACAGATATTTAGCAAACCGTGTCTGCTAAAATCAGCAGTTTTCTCATATGGCTCAAAATGGGTGTATTTTCAGCAGATTTTTCTGCTGATTGGACAGAAAATTTGTTTTGAGTGAACGTTCACTATTTTTAATTTTTTTTTGTTTTAATTTCTAAAAACTACTTTTTTGACACGTTTTTTTTTTGCAGGAAAAAACGTGTACTTTGGTACTTTTTAAGAAATTTAAAAAGTACCAAAGTACATTTGTTTACCCCTTTTAACCGCTTAAAAGGGGTAAACTCACTACAAGAGATCGAAAAAGAACAAAAACTACCCTTTTTCATCAATTTGACTCGAAACTTCTAAAAAGTACTTTTGTCCGAATATTCTATCCGCTAAATGTTCCAACATTCCAAGGTTCAAATTTCTAGCAGCATTATTTCAGGAGAAAGTGAAAGTACCAAACATAGTGCAATCATTTGTTTTTTTTTTTTTATTTTTAAAAAGAACTTGATTCAGATCATTATTTTCGTAGGAGGATCCTAAATGTTAATTTTCAAGTTTCTATGACCATTATTTCAGAAGATAGAAAAGGTACCAACGTTCACTATTTTTCAAGCTTTTTTTTATAATTTCTAAAAACTACTTTTTTGATACCGTTTTTACTGCAGGATCTACATTCCAAATTTCAAGTTTCTAGGACCATTATATTGTACCAAGTACAATTTTTTTACCCCTTTTAAACGCTTAAGGTCAGTTCTCACTTTAAGTACCTTTTTTGTTCCGCTAGAGCAGAGCTTCTCACTAACTTTTGATTCGCGACCCCTTTTCAATATTTCAAATTTTTCGCGACCCCCCACATAAAAAAAGCAAGTGAGAAAATTTAACTCGGTCTAAACCGACCATATTATATTGTACACCAGGTTTCCCCAAAAATGGGTCTCAAGTCCAAATATGGACTCATTAGATCCCTAGTTTTTGAGATCTTTAATTAGTGTAGAAAACACACAGAAGCGAAAATTGAGGAAAATAGGCTTTTTTACTGCTAATAGAGCGATTTTACTAAATATCGACCGAAATTTTTATATGAGAACTAATAGTAAGTCTGAAAATGGTTCAGGTATGATAAGATTTGATAAAGTTATCATTTTATACACAACCATATGATCAAAATCTCGTTAAAACGAGATTTCACCTCAGGTGTGAATTGGGTATTACTTACATGATTTAAAGGAGACGTTTGTATGTGGGCTATATCTAAACATGGACCGATTTTTTTCAACACAGTTTTTTTTTAAATTTTAGCTGTTTTCAAAATCCCCAACTAAGCAAGAATGCTGGCGATCATATCCTGAAGTAGTCAGATTTAAAAACTGTCGGATTTTAAATTGTTGGACTTTGGGCGGAAAAATAATATGAATTATGGTAAAATTGTGTTTTTTTTTAAGATTCACACGGACCGGGATTTTTCGGTGTAAGGGTGGAAAGGCGAAAGGCGAAAGGAAAAAGGGGGTAATTCTAGTTCTAGTTCTAGTAATTCAGAGTTTTTTTTTGAATCCGACTGATAAGCGAAAAAGATACAAATACGCATAAATTGGCGAATCCTAACGTAGGCGTAAATTTTTATATTTTGATAACTCAGCAATTACCAAAAAATTATGATTTGCTTTTATATTTTAGAAATTTTAATAATTTTAGCATGATGTTTACTAAACTTTTCGCGACCCCCTAGAAATGCTTCCGCGACCCCCTAGGGGGTCGCGACCCACCGTTTGAGAACAATTGCGTTAGAGGATCCTACATTTTAAATATCACAATTTTATGACTTCTGTTTTAAAAGATCAAAAAAGTACCAATGTGCACTTTTTTATCGCTTTTTATTCTTTTTGAATAGAAATTCCCAAAAAGTAATTTTTTTAGATTGTTTTATCCGCTGGATTATCCTACACTTAAAATTTAATGCTTTTAGGAGCATTATTTTAGGAAATCCAAAAAGTACCAAAGTACAATATTTTATTTTTACCTTTTACCCTTTTGAAGTCAGAACTTCCAAAAATGGTTACATAATCTTGAAATTTAGAATGTAGGATCATCCAGTGATAAAATTGTGTGTTTCGGTAATTTTTCTATCCTGAAAAAAGTACCTTTTAAAAATTTTGATCTAATAAGGTAAAAAACTGTTGTTTTGTATTGTTTCCATCTCCTCAAATAACGGTTACATAAACTTGAAATTTAGAATGTAGGATCATCCAGCGCTAAAAACATTCTGACTAGAAATGGTCGCGCGAGTGATTTTTGACTCACACTCACTTACGCTCACGACAGGAACTTTTGAATCACGCATACTCACTCACGATAATATTTTTTCTGCTCACACTCACTCACAATCACGTGAGTAAATTTAATACAACTCACACTCACGCAAGCTTCACTCACACTCACGTTGACTCACACTCATGAAACTCTTACTTATACAAAAGAAACAATTCAAAAACTAAAATTTCGAAAATCTTTTAAAGTTTTTAACAAAATTTAAAGTTTAGCGAAATATTTTTTTTTTCTTTTTCGGGACGAAAAAATCGACGCAAAAAAATTGACACACGCACATTCACTCACGCAAAAATCTTACTCACGCAAAATTCTTACTCACGCACACTAACTCTAGCAAATTTTTTTCTTCACTCACTCACAATCACGTTAGTAAAATCGAATTGAGTCACACTCACGCGTGATCACGCGTTAATCACGTGAATCACGCTATAATCTGCTCATGTGCCCATCCCTAATTCTGACAAAATACTTTAAGAAAGTTTCGATTCTAAGAGGGTATAAAGTGTACTTTGGTACTATTTCAACCTCCTGAAATAAAGGTCATAAAAACTTTATTTGGACTGATTGTGAGAAATTTTTTTCAAAAATAAAAGTTCTCAGATTCTGAAATATTTTTATACAGAAAATTTTTAAAATCTGAGAAATTTTTTCAAATAGATTAATTTTTAGATTCTGAGAATTCACATCATACTTAATATTGGGTTTAACCGTAAATTTTTTATTTTATTTAAATTTTGTTTTTGTTGTTTTTAACATACAACAAAATTTCGACTACATACATATACGAAATGATAAAAGTATGTCTTGTTTAAGCCTTTGGGCATACTTGCAAATAAAACGTCATCAAATTTGTACACAAACAAAAACAAGTAAGAAAATAATAGTCGACCAAGACCGACCACAAAATACCAAACACCAGTGTTTTCCGGGATATGGGTCCCAACTACAAACATGCACCGATTAATCTATCTTTTATTGAAAATTTTGCGTAATTGACTAATTTTTGTTGTTATAGACCGGTTTAGCTGAAGATCGGTTCAACATTTTTGATGGGGACTGACAAGGAAAGTCTAACTGGTGTCACCTGCCAATCTTCATGAAATTTGGATATGTTGTTCAGGATAAAACTAATTCGACACGGATTTGTTTAGCGGCCCAAACTAATTTTTAAGGTGGTGGATTTGTACGGGGGGAAGTAGACTATTTTCAGTTCATGTCTGTTTAATCAAAATTAACATATTAGGTATCAGATTAAAGCAGTGACGGGTACAGCTTTGAGTTGGGGGGGGGTAATTTTTTTTTACATCGAATAATTGTCGGCAGAGCAAAAAAAAGGGATACGTTTCTTTTGCAAAAAAAAGTGATGAGAAAGCTAAAAAACATCAAATTTATTAGTTTTTGTCAAATGAGGTTGTTCAGTTTTGTTTTTAATTTTTCTAAATATAAGAATTTTTCAAATGTCTCACAATCAAAGACTTCTTTACAAAAAATGTCTCAGAATCTGAGCTTTTTCGCATAGAAAAATTTTTAGATTCTAAGAACTTTTTTTCAAAGAAAAAGTCTTAGATTCTTAGACCTTTTACTATAGAAAAAGTCTCATATTTTAAAGCATTTTTGAGATATCTATATATATAAAAATGGATGTATGTATGTGGGTATGTATGTATGTTCCGTATGGACTCGAAAACGGCTGGACCGATCTTAACGAAATTTTCAGGGAATATTCAGAATAGCCTAGGGAGTAACACTGTGCGGTCAGATTTTTGATTTTTTGCGTGTGGGCGGAGGAGCGTGGCAAAATCGAATTTTACATTGCACCACTAATGACATCTATATATAAAAAAAGGATGGACCGATTTCGATGAAATTTAAACCAAAGATAGTGCTAACCGTTGTACTAACTATATGTCAAATTATAGCGTGATCCGACAAATGGGCGTAAAATGCCATGCTTTTTTGCCTGTGTGCGGAGTAGGGCTGTCAATCCCGAAATCCGAATCCCGAAATCCCGGATTTTTGTCATAAAATGAATCCCGAATCCCGGGATTTTTAAGCTCAAATCCGGGATTTTTGAAATATGAAAAAATGTATGAGAATTTATTTTTAAAAATACAATTTTGTTCAATTATTGTTACATTTACATAAACAAATTAAAACTAAAACTTTTTATAATTTTCAACGTAGCTGGCCATGAATTTGACTGAGGTCAGAATTCTACCCAGGCTTGCACAATAATAGTCCTTCGCACTAACCATTAAGCCACAGTCACGGAGCCTTTGACCAAAGTTTGAAGGTTTTGGCGAACATTTTCTAAAAAACCGAAACTTTGTTTGAAGGGCCCACGGGTAAATTTAATTCGATTGGCTTCAAATTTGTATCACATAACTTTTAGGTGTAGGAGAATACAAATTTTCCCGGACGTTCAAAATTGGAAGAAAAACTTTTTTTATACAAAAAAAAAACAAGTCTTATGTATTATATTACTTTTCTCCTTTAAATGTTTTTATTATTTTAGATTTTCTTTAAATTAGTTTTTAAATTATGCAGTGCAACAATCAAAATCGGAATGGGATGAAACCAAAAGCAAATAAAAGTTGTCATTTCCATAACAAACTTAAACTCATTTGCTAAATATTTAATAATAATTATGTACTTGAAAGCTGCATAAGTGGCGTATACTTAATTTTTTAATTGCCTTTAAATAACAATCAGAATAATTAGAAATCATTTTAATAATAATTTCGTTGTAGCGAAATCGACCCAAGGGTATTCGTGGGAATCAAACCAACGATTCCTGCTTATAGGCTAGCACGCTACCACTAACCCACAGTAGCCCCCTTAAATTTTTTACTTTTATAATCAAAGAAATTTAATCGCGAAAAATCCCGGAATCCCGAAAAATCCCGGGATCCCGAAAAATCCCGTGATCCCGAAAAATCCCGGGATCCGGATTTTGATTTTCAAATCCCGAATCCCGGGATTTTAAAAAACCGATCCCGTTTGACAGCCCTAGTGCGGAGGGGTGGGCAAAATCGAATTTTTACATTGCACCACTAATGACATTTATATTAGTGTTTATAACCGGTTAACCGAAAAACCGGTTTTTTCCCAAAATGTCAGTTTTTTTTGCAAACCGGTTAACCGGAAATGGAAATTTCCAGTGCACCGAAAACCGGTTTTTTCCTGTCGGTTAACCGGTTTTTTTAAATACATTCTAAGCGGAATATTTTCGCAAATATTAATGGTTTACACTATTTTTTATGAAAATTTCAAAATTTCTTTGAAAACACCCTTGAAAATCCTTGAGAAAGAAAGTCTAAAATAGTTTTTCTCTTCAAGAAACAATTTATCATATAGGAATTTTATTTCGAATCAGATAAATATTTGAAATACTCACCGTTGTAACCGTTTTTTGACACTTTCATGGAAAACTTATAAGTGACTGTTAACCAGACAGTCAAACAAGCCAACCGGCTTAAAATCGGGGAACATGAAAATAAATACTGAACTCCAATTTACTTCTAACGAATTGATGTATTTTTTAAATAAAGCCAATTATAATTTAATTAAAGTTTCAGTGAATATGCGAAAATAAAGTACATTATTTAAATACCGTTATTTTTATAGGGTAACAGTTGCAAACCTTGATGAAGAAACAAATATGTTAACTTAAGCTATATTCGCTATATTATTTAATGAAAATTAGCTATTTTCAAGTATTTTTTGGTTTTGTCAGTTAAAGAAAAAAAAAAACCGTTAACCGGTTTTTTTTATTCCGGTTTAACCGAGAAAACCGGTTAACCGAAAAAGCTGATTTTCGGTTAACCGAGAAACCGGTTTCCTAAAATGTCGGTTTTTTATAAAACACTAATTTATATATAAAAAACGGATGGAGCGATTTTGATGAAATTCAAACCACGATAATACTAACCAAGTACTATGTGCTAAATAAGAGCGTGATCGGGACAAATGGCCGTAAAATGACATGCCCTTTGTATTGAGTTGAATGTTATTTCTGCCTGCTCCGCAATAACGCAAACACTGTTGATTCGATTTTAATTAAATTTTTAGCACTAATAGTGTTAACCGAGTGCGGAACTATAGGCCATGTATATACTACGATTGGAAAAAGGGGGGTAAAATGCCACGCCCCTTTGTACTATACTGGACGTTGTCTGCCTGTTTCGCAATCACGCAAAAACAGCTAAACGGATTCTTTTGACATTTTCACTACATACAGAGCTTATCAAGTGCATATGTAGGCCATATAAGATCGCTATTGCAACTGACCATGATTGAACAAAGAGGCGTAAGTTGCCACGCCCTTTGTTTTATACTGAACGTAATATCTGCCTGTTTTGAAATCACGCAAAAACGGATATGCCGAATCTGTCACTACTGATAGAACTAACCGAGCGGGAACTGTAGGTCATATGTAGAGCTCGATTGGCCAATATGGGTATAAAATGTCACTCCCGTTTTCATAAATAAAAAGTTCTTTCCTCCTCTTTCGCAATTACACAAAAACGGCAAAACTGATGTCAATGAAATTTGCAGTACAGATAGTACTAATCGAGGATGCAACATGGAACTTTAAACTATGACGATTCGATAAAAATGCGACCCTTTGTACTACACTTAACATTATGTCTGGTCTGTTTCGAAATCACGCAAAAAC